>OY725194.1:1306990-2613981 GCA_963241965.1 Tortrix viridana | reverse complement strand
ATTTTATAAAAACAATGGTCTAAGAGCCAGGTAGTCAATTTATACTTAAAACTATTTCCCTCAAGTAACTTTATGTCCTCAGGTAGGTTATTATATATGTCCTTATGACATTTGTTAGTATAATACTAAATAACATAAAGTTGAGACCAAAACGTCTACTCAACCTCGAAATATTTGTTGGGAAACACACAAATTCACAGATACACACGTTAAACATATACCTTAAACACCCCCCTTTTTGCGTCGGGGGTAAAAAAGGACAGCTAAAATTTATCGTGTTATATGGAAATTAGAGATGGGCCGAATACGGACTTTGCCGAATACGAATATTCGGCCGAACATTCGGTTCAGCTCTTACCGAACCGAATATTCGGTTGCGCCGAATCGCTAGAAACAGGTTTTGACACGTCCTCGCTCAGCGCTCCGCGCGTTTCGGACCTTCGCGCTCGCGCCATTTGACTTGTCGACCTTTAGTGGATAACTGAGAAAGGTGATTACTGATTAATACAACTTACTTAATTAAAACAACTCTGGTTTTTCTTATTTAAGCTACGGTTTTTTGCAAAATAATTGTATTTATATTTAGACGCATATTTATCTCTTTTTGGTAGTTGCTTAGAATGCTGAAATAGGATGTCAATCCGACGAATTACGAAACAACCTACGCTCGTTATTTACTTTGTTTATTCGGTAAATATTCGGCAATGTAACCGAACTATTCGGCCGAATACGAACATTGAAAAACTTGCCGAATATGCCGAATACCGAATATTTACCGAATATTCGGCCCATCTCTAATGGAAATCAAAAAATCGGCCCTAAAGTATCAAACACAGATGCTGCTTGTCATATGAAAGATTTGCTCCAATCTTGACACGCAAACGGCGCAAACCATTGATGACTTGCCTAAACATTTTCAAGTTGCGTGAACATAACCTCAACTTTATGGGCTTACCTGTCAATTGTCAGCCGTGCAATCGCGGGACAAACGTCGTTCCGCCCTGTTGCGCGGTGTCGTCTGTAAGTAGGTGCGAAGTGCAGACAGACATACAGACGCCGTCAAAAGACGCCGCCCGCTCCGCCCATGCGGCTAAATTTATTTTTTTGCAACGATTAAAGCGTTTTGATACTTGGTATTTGTAATTAGAAGTTGGGGAATGTGATGAAGAAAGTAATGTGCGGAGCTGGATGTAGTTGAAGTTTTACTCGATACTCAATACAATCATAATGTATCTACTAAGATGGTAATATATAATAAATGTGTCATTATGAACCCTGTTGAAGTTTTATACAAGGTGGGCCAAAAGAAGTCATCCGATGTTGTTTGACTCTCTTTTTTTTTCTAAATGAAAAACTTGGATTCTGTTTTTTTATTATATTAATTTAAACCTTTAGAATTTTATTGGTCAAGTCGAGAAGATTATATCGGCCAAATGGGCGCCGTCACAATTGATTGTCATACGGGCTCGTTTTATGGCATTTTTCATCACTTTGGCGAGAACTTCGGGCGACAGATTCTCGCACTCGTGTCGAATGTTGTCCTTGAGGGCTTCCAGAGTCTCGGGCTTGTTCACGTAAACACGGGACTTCAAAAAACCCCACAAAAAAAAGTCTGGAACGCTTAAATCGGGTGATCTTGCGGGCCAGTGCAAATCGCCAAAACGAGAGATGAGGCGACCCGGGAACGCCGCCTTCAGAATATCGGTTGTGGCTCGCGCATTGTGTGCCGTTGCTCCGTCCTGTTGGAACCACATGTCGTTCGGTCCTAATTCGTCCAATTGCGGCAGAAAAAACTCGGTCAACATGGCCCTATAGCGCGCACCGTCCACTGTTGTCGTATGGCCAGCGGCATTCTCGAAAAAAAATGGCCCAATGACTCCTCCAGCGTGAACAGCGCACCATGCAGTCACTTTGAGCGGGTGTAATGGCTCCTCGTGCATCACTCGTGGATTTTCGGTGCCCCAGAAGCGATAGTTTTGCTTGTTCACGTACCCGCTGAGGTGGAAATGAGCCTCATCGCTCATTATGATTTTGGTCGAAAAATCGTCCACTTCTTCCTCGAGATTGAGAATGGCTTGGGCGTAGGTTACGCGCGTTTGGCGGTCGGCAGGCAGCTGCTGATGCACGGACTGGACTTTGTATGGGAACATGCGCAGGTCTTTGACCAAAATTCGCCTTAGGGACGTCCGTCTGATGGCTAATTGCGTGGCACGGCGTCTGGTTGATGTTTCCGCCGACAGCTCGACATCCTCGGCAACAGCGGCGATATTCTCGGCAGAACGGGCGCTCCGGGGCCGGCCACTCTTGGCAACGTCTTGTGTGGTCCCATACTCTTCAAGGTTGGTGGCCAAACGGCGCAGTGTTTGCGCAGTCGGTGTCTGACGGCCGGGGAATCGGCGACGGAATTCGCGCTGCGCCAACACCACAGACGAATTGTTACGCAAAAAAATAGACACGATTATTCCGCGTTCTTGGGGAGTGTATCGCTCCATGGCTTGTTCACTTGTATTTTGCATCTGTCAAGTCCACAAATGTCAAAACAGATTTGACATTGGCGACCATTTGCAAAAATGAGAGCATCTTCCAATAGGGTGATTTCTTTTGGCCCACCTTGTAGTTTATAATGACTGGTCATACGGTAGGTTCGGTAATTTTAAATAATGTAAGTATTCATCTGGGCCTAGATTTCTGATAGCGTCGATCATTTTATTTTAATTTTTCGTGACCTTAATTTGCAGTTAGTTATCCTACGACAAACAATAGGAGAGCAGCAATGCGCGAATCCCAGATAATTTAAAAAATATGAAATTATGTTTGAGAATTTTCGTCCTTTTCTTTTCTAAAATCCAACCCAGTTATTATTCCAGTTGACATGTATATTTAAAAAATAAACAAAACTCAATCATCAAGATCTCTCAGCCACAGTACTTCCAAGTCAAAGAAGCCGATTGGTATTGCTATGAAGATAGCAAACAATGACAGAGGCACAATGACAGACTACAATGCAAGTGTCAGGAGCGGGTGACAGGCTCGAAGAGCGTAACCCTTGCGATACGAAACTCACATAATATACATATCTATTGGATAATGGTTCATCAGAATTATCAGTTTTAATTTATCCGTTGATATAAAGCTTACATAATGTTATAGAGTTTTACTTATTAAACGAGAATCATAATTATATATATATTTTTAACACAGTTGCTCAAAAAGTGGTACTTTTCGTAGCTGTACTACTCTGTCAAGAAAGTACCGGGAAAAGATCAATAATACACAAACTGTTTGTTAATCATCCAAATTTATTTTATCACCTTCAAAGTATGCTCCTTCAGAAACGATACACTTACGCCAACGAATAATCCAATCATCAAAACATTTTTTAAACGCTGTTTCCGGAATTGAATTCAGTTCTCGGCGCGAATTCTCCTTTATGTCTTCTACCGATTGAAAACGGGTGCCACGAAGTGGTAATTTGAGTTTAGGAAAAAGAAAGAAGTCGGCAGGAGCCATATCTGGTGAATATGGTGGTTGCTCGATGGTATTTGTTGAGTGTTTGGTCAAAAATTCTTTCACAATGATGGCCTTGTGCGAAGGCGCATTATCGTGGTGCAAAATCCAAGAATTTTCATTCCACAAATCTGGCCTTTTTCGTCGAATTTGCTCTCTTAAATGCCGCATAACGCTCAAATAATATTCTTTATTTACCGTTTGACCTTCCGGCAAGAATTCCGAGTGCACAACACCGCGATAGTCAAAGAAAACAGTCAACATGACTTTGACTTTTGATCGACTTTGGCGTGGTTTCTTCGGTTTCGGTTCAGTTGGAAGGCGCCACTCCGAAGCTTGTTGACTAGTTTGCATGTCAAACTCGTAAACCCACGTCTCGTCACCAGTAACAATGCGTTTCATGAATGTTGGGTCGGAATTGACTCGTTCTAGCATGTCCTCAGCGACTCTCATGCGATTGAGTTTTTGGAGAAAATTCAGGTCTTTTGGGACTAGCCGAGCGGTAACATGTTTCATACCCAAATGATTAGTTAAAATAGTACGGATCGACTCGTGAGATACAGAAAGTTCGGCGGCTATCTCTCTCAAAGTTGAATGAGGATTTTCAGTCACTATTTCCTTCACTTTTGCGATGTTAACTTCAGTTGCAGACGTTGATGGCCTACCAGAGCGAGGCAAATCTTCCATCACATCTCGACCGCTTTTGAACGCTTTGTACCACTCATAAACACGTGTTTTTGATAAAGTCGAATCACCGTAAGCCTTCTGTAACATTTTCAGTGACTCCGAACACGAAATTCCATTGGCGATGCAAAATTTAAGACAAACTCTTTGTTCAATGTTTTTGTCCATTATGAAATTCGCAATACACACTAGATATGATATAACTAAAAACAGCACTGTATTTAATATAAATAACAGATGCAACTCAAACTCCGCGCCAAAATAGAAAACAGTTGTGCCAATCTAACAACAACAAAAAAAACAAAAATTTGAATTTGGAACCATAAACAAATCATCCATTCCCGATACTTTGTTGACTGAATGTATATCGTGCGGAAAGTTGGTTTTCGCGAACTAGTGCTTTTTACTTTTCCAATTTTTTTTTAATTCATACTTGTTCCAATTCATGACTACTTATTGATGAGTGTTAATATTAGTTTTCTTTAAACATCGTAATCAACATAAAAACCTACTGTTAATGTAAGAATACGAAAAATATACATTTTCATATTTGATTACTTACCTTTTCACCATTATAACACGTTTATTTTTTAATATTGAAAAACCGTTCTTAATAAGTTGTCTGAATGGAATGGAATAGCTGCCGAAATGCCTGTCAAAAATTTGACATTATGAAGAGGCTTTTTTTTAATGATTATGGCCTGGATGCTAAGTCCTTTAAGCCATGCGTTTTTTCTTACTGCAAGCATTTTTTAAGTTTCCAGAGGCAACATTCGATATTGTTTTTATAAATACTACTATACACAAATAATCGTAAATAACAATACTCAGGTAATAATAATACAATGTTTTATATTTACAATTGTTTGTCTTATAGAACATGCATTTGAAAAAAAAACTTTCATTGAAGTGGGTTCAATAATAATAACAAAATCCATTCTAGTCAAATAAAAGCTAAAAAAAACACGTCTTCATAATGTCAAATATGTTCACTGTGAAAGATCGAACTTACAACGAATTTGTTTACCAATCTTAAGTTTTCAAAAAGTTGCTTATAAAATGAGTGAATCAGAGTTTGAAATTGATTTATTTTTTCGCAACTGTGTTAAAAAACGTCGTTCGATACACGTGCGGAAATGTCATTCTTCACTCGTTCCGAGTCTATATCTCGGTACTCATGAAGTAATGACATACTTTCCGCACTAGCATCGAAATGTACTATTATATATGTTCTCGAAAACGGCTCTAACGATTTCGATGAAATTTGCAGGGTTTACGGGGGCGAAAAGTCGATCTAGCTGGGTCTCTGGGAAAATTAGTTTTCCCTGTATTTTCACGCAAAAAGATTTCCCGCGCAATATGGATCGTAATTTCGTGGCGGCTGCCGCCGTCTGAATAGACTGATGGTTAGAGCGTTGGCCTACTACTCAAAGACTGCGGGTTCGAACCCCAGCAATGGATAGTTTTTTTTTTTTGGTTTGCTTTTAGTTTTTGTATAGAAAATCGATGAAAATTCGGTTTCGATCCAAGCGACGACGCGCGGTCTCCCAAGTACTAAATATAATGTGTGGAAGCCTGGAAGAGGCCTATGCCCGGCAGAGGACTAATAGAAAACATTCTACCAAAATCTTTTACATACTTTTTTATCCACATGACTTTCCAGTTCTTTATTTTTACTTTGACTGTATTCCACATTTAACCAGCATAGAGGAAACACTCTGAAGGCGTGAAGTATAAAAATTACACCCAATCTCGTTACACGTCTCCAAACACTTAATTTTTTTCACTTTCACAATTCTACTCTCACGACATTCGCCGCGGCAATGTCACACCTATCCTCTTCACCAATGCCGACAAACGATAACCAAACAAAAATTCGCCACATCAAGGCACCGGTCGATCTAATTTACAAACCCGACTGTCACTTGACAATATAACTTACAGTCCTCACAGAGTCACAAATTTATATTCGCGGGTAGCGAAAAATAGAGCTTAGGTTGATTTATATTTGAATTCACATATTGAAGGAAAGAATTAAGTTTGTAATGCTGCATTGTAGTGTTATATAGAGCTCTTTGCATTGATGCTGGATTTCTGGGCGGGGCAGGCGGCGTGCTTTAAGTATTGCCTTATTTTCTCTGTACAAAGATGCCGCTGGTGTCGGCACGTTTTAGTATTGTGACGGCTCAATTCTGTAAGCTTTGTGTCACGCTGTATGCTTGTTTAATATCCGATGAAGTCAAGTGACGGTATTGATTGACGCGGGCGTTTGCTTGGTATTCTGTTTGTTGAAGTTGTTGATAACAATGTTTACTTTTTTGTTTTACGGTGTAATTTTTGGCCGTCGTCACCTTAATTTACACCGAATTTAATGTTAATTCTTCGTCATGTTTTCTAGCTTGTTTTTGTTAAGGCGACCGACCCTCTCGGATCCTGCGAGATAGTCCCGAATTTCAACCCAGTCACGTATTATGTTTGTTTTTTTAAATTTCTAGTATAAATATGGGCTATATAAAAGCCTGTAGATTAGTGACTATAATTTCACTCTTCCACGTCATCTTTTTGGGTTAATTTATTATCAAAAAGTACCTATATGCCGCCAAGGTGGCGGAAAAAGGTCCCGCATTAACGTGACGAATAGCTAGTTAGTTTAGTTACTAGGCGGAAAAATATATGGCGGGATTATTCTTAATGATGATTCTGGAATACACATTATCTGTTTCTGTGACTATCGCGGGCTAGAAACCGTGGGAGTTGCGACTTAAGTTTTAATACCCATAAACTAAATACATTTCAAATACTGAAACGTGAGCAATATGGCTTGCAAAAAAGAGTCCAAATGGTAACAGACGGAACCACATTATTCTTAAGCGGCAACCAGCATACTAAGCAGCAGTTTTTTGAAAAAAATCGGATAATGTTGCCAATTTCACTCTAAACAGCGCCCTCATTTTTTCCAAACTCTTTTACCATGCTATATTTTATCTTAATCTTTTCTCTGTGTCATGATTCAGGATGGAGGTTACCACGAAACACTCATTTTGAACGTTCGGATACACCATCCCTTTCACTCGTCAATTGTGATTAAATCGTGAGAAAGGAACGAAGCTAATGTATCTTCAAACTTCGATTTTCAAAGTACCCTGGTCTACCCTATCGTCAGATATTGCGACATTATTATTAGTATTATTACACACATGCTGCGCCCTTCGGCTGTCCCTTGCAATTCACGCTTGACTGAACTTCCATGCAGGATGCGTCATTTGTTCTCCATTCTGTTATATACTTTTTATTTAGCGGCTGAATGCGCGCCTTTGCCTCCGCTGTAAATTGACGAAATCAAATTCTATGGTCTATTATAACGGGCTTTTCTTTGACAGCGACCTCTAGCTGATAATGTTCAAATAAAAGTAAAACTAAGTAACCATAGATTATTATTATGGCTATGAGTGCAACTTTGATATAAGCAGGGCCCGTAATTTTGATGCCGATGACATCAATTTGACGTCACGCTCCATATAGGGTGATTCCAAATAGTTGTATAGTAAATTATTAATCATTAGTCGGCAATCATTTTAATCATGTACAAATGACTTCAAAAGTACTCTATTTACACGTGGAATAAACAATACCTAATTGTATTAGTTGTTAAAATCAGAAAAAATGTGTCCATCAATTATACATTTTCTTTTTAGCAGAGAAGTTGGAATAATTGCCCAATTGTGTGACACAACAAACAAAAATACGATTAGAAAACAAAGGGATTTCTATGAATATTACATTACGTATGAACGCGAAGATGACTTAGATTTTCTTTGCACGGGAATTAATGCAAGTAGGATGGCATGCGTTACGTTACAGAGGAATTCTGTTTTCTACGTAACTATTGTAATGTGTCATTAACAATACCATTTAATAAAATGTATGTATAAAAACAAATCAAATAGTTTTATTTACGTTTCACGTATCAAGTAGGTATTATTTATTCCACGTGTAAATAGAGTACTTTTGAAGTCATTTGTAAATGATTAAAATGATTGACGACTAATGATTAATAATTTACAATACAACTATTTGGGATCACCCTATATGGAGCGTGACGTCAAATTGATGTCATCGGCATCAAAATTACGGGCCCTTATAAGTAATGAATGACCTCGTTTCAATCCAATGCTGCCCGGTCTCCCAGATGCTCCATACCTACTCATACATCCTCTTCCTCCACTCATACACGTAGCTCTTGTTTCTTTATCTTTTCATAAATACAACACACTTATTTTATAATTATAATTTATTATTTATTTATTTATTTATTGATACACCAACAGTATTACACAGATGAATGTACAATAATAATATAATCGTGCTTATTCTACTGCTAACACTAATAACAGGCGTATACAGCACTCATAATTTAACCGAATAATAATTTAACTAATTTATAATAAAATTAAATGAACAAATTACTGATAAAATGCTAATAATTCAACTATACCAATCTATAATTCTTCTTTAAAATTTTGAATATTTGAATAAAAATGTAATATTTTTCTTTTAAATACTAGGAAAGAGTCATTGAAGATGTCAATGTCATTTATTTCAAGGGTGTTGTATGTAGCAATGAGGCGATTGAGTGGGGAGAACTTACCAAGATTAGTTCTGTGGTTTGAAGTAGCCAAGATGTTCTTAATGGGATATCTTGGAATTACTTGGGAGTAAAGTAAAGTGAATTACCAAAAAAATGTAGTCCCATATTAACCGATATGTACCTATGTAATAACTGCAATGTACACTGCGATCACCTGGATTGTCTACTGTTAAAAAAGCTATTTTATGATTTATATGAGTTCTTCGAGTACCGTGGAAGTCTGTAAATAATTAGGTCAGCATTTAGTAATAATTTTATATCAGTATTTCAATGTTAATAAACTACTTGTGATAGTGTTAGACGTTAATTTGTAAAAACAAAGACTTTGTAGTTTATTTAATATTTATAATACAAGAAAATTTTGTTTAATATAAGTTTGTAAGTTACTGTTGTACCTTCTCGGTACATTTATTTGTAGCAATTATTGTACACATAGGTATTTTGGTAGATTGTAATGATGCGCGCACAAATAATTTGTCATCTGTATAACTTATTTATACTTGTTACCTACAATCAGGCAATAAACATATTTTGTTTTTTTTTTTTATAAATAAGGGATACATATTAAGAAGAAAACCACCCACCACCGTCGCACATAGCTCCGCAAGCTGTATTTGGCCCGTGTCGGGTTTTTGCCGGCAGATGCGTCGAGGTGCCATATCTCATGTGGCTTTGTGCCCTGGCCACATGTAACAGACCGACGGATTCATTCAATATATTATAACTGACTTATGTATTCATTTTTCAAATTTGATCTCGCTCAATTAACTTGAGGCGAGTGTTCGCCTTTGCGAATGCATGCGGCGTTGTAAGAGCAAAAACGTTGGCATGTTTGAGATTTAAAAGAAAGTTGGTAAAGCCTTATCCCTACATAATTACATATCATCATCATCATCGTTCCCTTGCCATTACCCAACTATTTAAGAATAAGAATAATTTATTTGGACACACGTACCATATGATTACATGAATTACAGATGGAAGATAAAATTGTACAGTATAAAGAAACAACAAACCAGTAAGAAATAATTAAAACTAATCACTTAATAATATATGTAGTGGTGTCCAAAATGGTCACGACTCAGCATCACAGGATTGGGTGATCATGTGACGCTGATTTTCATTTTTTATTTGGGGTCAGCGCAGCATGTCCTTTTCCACAAATCCGCCGTCATTTCAGCATTCGTTCCTTCTTCCTCATATCGCTCTTCACACAATCCATCCATCTCTTTTTAGACCTTCTCCTTGCCTTATAGCCGACCACATTCATTCTTAAAACTTTTCCTGTTACATGACTTTCATCCTTCCTCATTACATGGTTATACCAGGACGGTATAGTACCTTTCATTTTTTCTATCACTGGCGCTACTTTTAATCTCCTCCTTTTCCTCTCACATACTCCTTATTCTCCATTCTTGTCACACCACACATCCATCTCAACATTCGCATTTCAGCGGCAAAACGGTTAGCGAGGAAGCTGCCAGCTCTTTGGTCACTTCGATCAATCAATTTGGTCAATCGACTAAACGCTTTGAAAGCTCTAAGAACCTTTTTAGGACTTGACATGAAAAGCAAAGTAGGTAAATGAAGTTTTCAAAAGTTCTAACGTTTCTTACTATCAAACTACTAACTCATGATGTGGTTACATCATTTCAACATACTGATGTCGGTAACAAGAAAGAGCACATGTCAAAATTTTGCTAATGTTTTTCCACGACAAGGTCCTTTAGTAGAATGTAGTAGTCTAGTGGCATTTACTGTTGGCATTTAATGTCCAACGAGGAGAACGTCATCGTACATAGTTAAATCCTTAATATCCTTACTAATATATATGCAAAAATGTGTTTGTTTCTTTTGTCTTCTCAGTTTAACGTCTCAACCGATCGAAGAAAAATTTGGCGCTAAGATAGCCTGGAGACGGATAGGGGACACAATATTGCATAACTCTCATTGTAATAAAGCTGAGGCCGAGCCAAGATGCGTTACGGTAACTTAACGAGTTTCGAAATGAAAGAAATCGTATAGGCTTGACGTAAGCTAACGATCAGCCGCGTCAGCCGCTCATTTAAATTTTATACATTTTGTCGATTTTTGAAAATTGTTAAGTAATGCATGGCTAGGGCCCCAGAATGCACAAAATTAATAGATTACATTTGAGAATTTCAATTTCACTTCAATAATCGTGTAAATTAAAACAGGTGTCGTTGTCAGCACCGACGATTAAATCTAACAGGTTAATGTCGAATTTTACCAACAACTTAACAGACGATTAGTGTTAACAGCTGTCGAAATGTATGTATGTGTAGTCGATTAACATTTATCATAGTTTGGTGAAATTGGTAATAAGCTAGCCTTTAAATATTTGTTTGCGAAACGACAATAACTTCGTCACCAGCTGAGTCTCCAATTATAACGTCGCCCGATTCGCCGCGCCGCGCCCCGTCACACGATTACCGAAGTCAAACTTTTAAACAAAACAAACAACCAACCGAAACCTTCAACCCTCACTACCGCAGAAATAAAGCACCTATTGCAATAACCCAAGTGCAAAATAACCCGTGCGGTTACAAGTACTTAGTATAGATGACATTGTTGAAAAGATCATGAGTGCATTAGCTATTGTGAGGAGTATCAAAGAGATATGTCCAATACTAAACGTCAACGGTGCTAAAAGGAAATACCATGATTTCTACAAACCCGAAACTATTTAAAATTACCCTTACTTGTTCGTGATAGGGAGTTTTGGGATGCTATTGTTAAGTTGGTGGTGGCATAATAGGTTTTTTTCGGTTGTGCTCAGTAAATTGGGTTAGCGTTTTAAAAGCATTATGTCGGCTCTGACTTTTGCCAAGTGACAGTGTTTACGGTTTTTGTCTGTAATCCCGTCGGGTGTTTGTTGTTCGAGCGCCAATCTTGCGGCCGCGCAGGTGTGGATTTAAACAACGGGCCTTTTTGTTTATGTTAAAAGCGAGAATGTTGTTCTTGGCTATCTTGTTCTAGAAAATCAAGTGTAAGCAAGGAGATGAAGTGATAAAACGGCAATGTAAATGACGATTGGAAACGATATTATTTAACGGCCGCATTCGGAGACGTCAATTAACTTTTAAGTTTAAAGTTGCTGCTGTCACATTCTTTGCTATAGCAATAGAGTAAGACGCAGTAACTTTAATCAAACTTAAAATTTAATTGAAGTCTCTTAGTGCGGCAGTGAAAGTAACTTTGATACCCTGTGGCAATTAAGGTTTTATCAGTGTAAATTAGTACAAAATATCTTTAAAAATCTATACCTTTTTGTAATGATTTTTAACGGCAGTTGGATTGAACCTGGATATTATACAAATTAACAATTCCTCTACACGGCAATTAAAAAAGTTACCATCAAAAATGTACGTTAATTTCTCTCGCGAATTTGTCGTTGATAAAGTCCTAGAGATGTAGAAGGTGACGTGTGGAATATCTTGTACTTGTTTTCATCAAATAATTGTACAACTTTGTCTAAAATATATGTATAATGAAAAGCAAATGTTAGCGTTCAAGTTGATATGTAAGATATAAAATAACCTAACCGAGTTAAAAACCCCCGATATCAGCGCCTAAAAACCTTCTAAGCAATAAGCAAAACCTTTAACGGGCTCCAAGCAAGTACATTTTCACTGGAGGGACTTCGTCACTAGAAGATTTCAAGAATTAAAAAATCAGATCCCCTCATTAACTAGAAAAAAGCTGATGTTCTTCAAACGGCTGAACAGATTTTCATGAAACATGGCTAAGAACACTCGGGATAAAATTATCTATGACATAAAAAAAACTAAACGAAAATCGGTCTATCCGTTTGGGAGCTACGATACCACAGACAGATACACAGATATACAGACAGACACGTTAAACTTATAACACCCCTCTCTTTTTGCGTCGGGGGTTGATAAACCCCTTGTGCTAATATTTACGGCTCTGTTATCGACCAATGTTACCGCAAACATTTGACATTTCCCAAAAATTATTTTCCCCACTTAATAAAATAAATTAATACAAAAAATCAGTATTTATGGCCCCGCATCTGTTCCGCCCCTCCCCCCGTCCCATACAACCATATCCACCCCAATACTTACCGACGCGACCGCAGCGTGAATGGGTGACCTTTTGTCGACTTGATGACGGACGAATTATAAATTAAAATATTGTGGCGAATTATTTGCATTACTTGTCCCTTTTGTCGTGACTCGCTCCTTTACTGCTGCTCTTTTTAGAGCTGACAAGTTTCCTGAAATAATAATTTATAAATGTCAGGGGACCTCACCTGCACGAAGACTTCGATGACGCAGTAAGCCTAGTTGATAGTGGCCACGTAGCGACCCTGCCTGCGAAGCTAGCGGTCCCGGGTTTCAATCCCGCTATGGGAAAACATTTGTGTGATGAGCGTGAGTTTTTTGTTCCTGAGTCGGGGATATTTTCATTGTATTTAAGTACGTTTATCGTGGTCTAGTACCCATAGATAGTACCTACAAGCCTAGAGCTTAGTTTGGCACTAGGGCAATTTGTGTTGGATTGTTTCCTATATTTATTTATGTTTTTGCCGGCGCCTTCGAAGAAGTCGTTTATCACTACTCCAATTTTCCGAGATAAAAGTAGCTTATGTCCTTCCCCGGAACTCAGGCTATCTCAATACCAAATTTCATCGAAATCGGTTCAGCGGTTTAGCCGTGACAGCGTTACAGACAGACAGAGTTACTTACGCATTTATATTATTAGTATGGATTATTATGTAGAAGAAGCAAAACATGTCAAATTAAAATAAACACGCAAACGAGATGGAGAAAGTCTCCAAGCGTCAGATTAAAAATAAATATACAAAGGAGAAAAAAGCCGTGGAAGCCTAATGGTTTGACCTGCCGACTCTTAAGCAGAGGGTCGTGGGTTCGAACCCGGGCTCGTACCTCTAAGTTTTTCGGAATTAATGTGCGATATATAATTTGTAAATTTACCATGAGCTTTTCGGTGAAGGAAAACATTGTGAGAAAACCTGCACACACCTGCAAAGCAATTTAACGGTGTGTGCGAAGTTCCCAATCCGCACTGGGCCCGCGTGGGAACTATAGCCCAAGCCCTCTCATTGTGAGTGGAGGCCTGTGCCCAGCAGTGGGACGTATATAGGCTGGATTATTATTATACAAAGGAGATGTAGAGAGTCACCACGGTCAATAATATAATTAATTATGGAGATGGAAGAGTCTAACGCACTACTACACGACTTTGACCAAACCCTACTACCTAGGACCAACTGCACTGTGCCAACTTACAAATTACAAAGAAGTTACACTAACCGCCATCTGTGAACCACTTCCGAAAGCGTAACGCTCAGCTAGCTATTAAAACTACGTGTCGGTAGATGGCGTTGTATCGCATTACTTGTGCAATTTGGTTCGAGTCTTATAAGATCTGCGCAAATTTATTTAGGCAAATAAGAATAAAATACTTATGTGATTCGACAATGTTCTGATTCTGGTACTGAAAGTTTCTAATGGGTAAATTTATAAACTATGGTAGGTTTTTTATTTATGGAAACTAGTTTGACAGATAAAGAGTTGCCAGATATATAAGAAGTCCCATGGGGATGAGGAAATGTTCATGTTTCAGTAACGACTCTGCCTACATGCTTGGTTATGACTGAGTTATATTGTCCAATACTATTTGTCTATTATAATCGGAAAGCCAGATAGTTTTTATAGTTATGATAAATATAAAATTATTTTAGTAATAATCAGGTAAATGTATTTGGTATCCCAAGTCGTAAACTTTTTTACATAAATACCTATAACATACAGCATTACTATACTGTTTTACTACTTTACTGTACAGACCAGCGCTGCTGACTTTAATGCCGGCATTACGCTGAGTTGGGACCATTTCGTGACTACATTCTTTCTGTGTGTATTTTTCTGTCCTTTGCTGTTATTTGTTTCGAATAAATGTTTTCTTCTTCTTCTTCTTTTAATTTCCAACTTTTTGTTTGTGTACTTGTAAAGGTTTTTTTATGAGACATGTGTACTGTCTGCACATTGTGCACATTCTTTATTTATTGTTTATCGAGGCAATCAGTGGCGCCGTCTCGCGGCGCCCATTAAAGCTGTTCTGGGAATTAATGTGCAATACGATACGACATTTTTTTCTGTATTTTTTTCATGAAGGCATGAGTTAAGATTATGCATGGTGTAAACGTTTTTTGGTTGGCTTTGTAATTAGGACCGACAGCAAGTCAGGAGTCGAGTCAGTCAATGAGCCTAATAGGGAATATGTATGATTTTATTTTTTGCTTTATTAAAAAGTCATTCATGTAACAAACAGTAGAGAAAAAATATTTTTGTAACAACTATAAAAATAACAAAGATATAAGCCATTAAAGATTTGTTTCTATCTCTTTCTAGCAAAACAGAATTTAACACGGAGTATATTGGTCGTAGTGCCCGCTGACGTCACAGTACATGTCGGATCTCTCTGTCTCATTAGTAGTTTTAAATTCTTATGTTATCCGTATTTTTTGGCCGATTTAAATTTAAATTTAACTTTTTACCATCTCTTATACGGTATTTTCATATTTTGTTAAGAAATGCGATAAAAACATTTCATACATATTCCCAATTATGCGCTCTTTACACAGCCGCCGATTCGACCCACACAACCAATTTTAGTCCAGTTGAGTTCATAAATATGTGTACATTTTAGTACCTTGTCGATTTAATGTCATGTTTAAACTGCCACAAATGAATTATCACAACGATTAAAGTGACACGGTACTGAAATGTACAAGTTCAAACTAAAACCCGACCACGAGAAAACGATGTTATTATCACGTTGCTGTTTTTACGAGTCACAAAGTAATGATGCATTTTTAATTAATAAATCTTACCTTTTCGAAATACTTGTAATAACTTTTGCTTCTTTGTACTTGGGTAAAAAATAAGAACGAAATAAAAAAAATTACATAAAAATAAAAAAAATCTGCCATTTGTACTTTATTTTAAAAATTTAAGGGTATGGCTGTTATTTCTTGTACCTAATTAAGCAGTTTAACTCGTCTTCATTTTAATCACTTCACGTGTGTTACGCCATCAGCCATATAAATGGATTACTAATATTCGTACACACGTGAAGTGATTATAATGTAGACGAGTTAAACTGCTTAAATAGGTACGGGAAATAACGGCCATACCTTTAATAGTGCAATTAAGTTTAAATACTTAAATAGTTGTCATATGAGAAGAAAAATATGCCTTAAAATGGTTTGGCATATTTCCCTTCACATATGACATTTTGTTTTTATTTGATTTTATTCTGAATCATGTTGCAATATGTTGCTACACAAAAAGCAGCTTCGGTGTGGATGCACCCCAAAATATTTTAACTTTTTTGCCAACCCTACCAGGCTGAAACGTTCGCAGACAAAATGAAACTGGACATAAAACGGAAATTGCTATGAACATCGTAGCGCGTAGCCGCGTAGCGCTACGAGTTCGTAGCTCTCTATTACTTTTAAACGGGGGTAAGCGGTGACCTTATTCAGGATTA
This sequence comes from Tortrix viridana, assembly GCA_963241965.1. Taxonomy (NCBI): domain Eukaryota; kingdom Metazoa; phylum Arthropoda; class Insecta; order Lepidoptera; family Tortricidae; genus Tortrix; species Tortrix viridana. The sequence goes on along the minus strand of OY725194.1, from coordinate 2,597,579 downwards.
TTCTGCTAAAGTAAACTCTAAAATTAACCCAATAAGGTTTATTTTGATAAGCTGAACGACTTTTGGATATGTCAGTGTACTTGTTTATCTAAAAGGTCGTATGTAAACGTGCATTTTTGACCCAATTTAACTGATTTCAAAGAATAACGACGACGCGGTTAGCGGTTAGGTTAGTTGGTAGTGACCCTGCCTACGAAGCTAGCGGTCCCGGGTTCGAATCCCGGCATGGGCAAATATTAGTGTGTTAAACGCGAGTATTTGTTCCTGAGTCAAGGATGTTTTATGTGTATATATTTTCTCTATACATGTATTTTATCGTTGCCTAGTACCCGTAGTACAAGCCAAGCAATTGTTTTAGTTTGGGACTAGGACAATTTGTGTGAAGTTGTCCCTTGATATTTATTATAAATTAAAAAAAATCCGCAGTTTGTGTCCGTGTTGGTGTAGGCTGACTTTGATTGAAGCCCCCACCCCAGTAAGCGGGGGTGAGACAAGTGAGTCTACTTCGTACTCCTATACTAATGTGATGTATGTTTGCTCAACACGTGAACCGATCGATGTAAAATTTGTTACAGATATATTTTATAGCCCGGAGGCGAACATACGGTTCTTAACATGTAGTGCAGTGCGTCGGGTATGTTCGCAGACGCGCGAGTGGATGGTTTCCACGCGACGCTGCGCAAGCGCTGCCACAGTCTCTTGAACGTCGTCGCCGAGAGACGGGACAGTGGCCTGATCAGGCACTGGTCCTTTTTCCATTTAAGTTTACGTATTAACATAGTTATTTAAGGTCTGTGTAACACTAACAATATATGGATTCCGTTGTCTGAAATAATCCTAATATATCATGGAAAATCGACCAGTTCCCGAGAAAATAGCGATGGATAGTCGCAAGCAAAGCTTGTAATCTAAATAAACGTTAGGTAAACCGGTTTCTATGACATGTTTGTATTGACCAACACGCAGCGCGCGGCCGCCGAGGGGCAGGCAAACATTGTTAGCCCGCCGCTGATTCCGCCCACGGGCGTAATCTACGTTTTGTTTACCGATTACTAAACTACAATATTTGGATTATTATTATTATACAATTGTTTAAAATTTATTTCGATAAATGAGCTTAGTGACCTAAGATTTCATAGTCAGATTTAATACAGTTTTTTTAGATACCTAACTTATTGGTAGGTATTTCAGATTTTGACATTAAGAATGTATACATTTATACATCATCAACTATTTCCACTATTTCTTACAGTTACTCGTACTAGGCAAACAAAACTACTACTAGGAAAATGGACGACATTGATTCTTTAAGAAAATATGAATATAACGCATCATAATCATAATTTCAGCCGAAAGACGTCCACTGCTGGACATAGGCCTCCCCCAAGGATCTCCACAAGGACCGCTCCTGCGCCGCTTGCATCCATCGGCTTCCCGCAATCCTAGCCATGTCGTCGGTCCTCCTTGTTGGAGGTAATAATAACGCATATAATATATTATGTATATTAAATACTTTTTATTATGTTAAATTAATACTCAAAACATTTATAATTTTTCACAAAATGAGCAATTATTTAAAATTAGTATTTAATTAATTACACGCAATAATAAGTAAACGAGAAGACACGTGTCATTGTTTCTCTATGGCCATAAGAATCGAACACACCTGTCACCTGAATATTATTCTCAGAACATTTTTTTATTAATTACATATTTATTAATTACAACCTTTTGTTTAACTTGCATCTAAATGTGACGTTCTCAATATAAAGGGACCTTATGGAGGCAGGCAGTTACGCCGTTTTTAGAACTGTTACCATAGTATTCGTATAGTCACAAGAATAAGAAGAGCGTAACTGCCTTCCTCCATAAGGTCCCTTTATATTGAGAACGTCACAAATATGTATGTATGTAAGTTGTCCGTTTGCAAGCAAGATTTGAACCACTTCTCGGCGTCCGACTGAGCTGAAATTTGGAATACATGTGTAAACCCGATGACAATGCAATATTATTGTGTTAAAGAGCTGATCTGATGATGGAGTTGGAAGGTGGCGACAGGATCTCCGCTGTACTTGACGTAGACCCGCCGAGATGGGTCTCGTTAGATTGGTCTAGATGAGCAGATGGTGACTGTGCAATAAAAGTACAGTCGGCAACCAAAACTGGCGCCAAAAATGAAATTTTTGACAGTAACTTATTTTTAAAGTAAATACTAACGCGACTAATGCAAAAAGACACTCCATACAATTTTCTGAAAATGTTCTGAAAATGGCCTCATAAGAAGGCTCAAGGTCACTCAAAGGGCGATGGAAAGAGCTATGCTGGGTGTCTCCTTGCGAGATCGAATCAGGAATGAGGAGATTCGCAGGAGAACAAAAGTAACTGATATAGCTCGCCGAATAGCAAACCTTAAGTGGCAGTGGGCGGGGCACATTGCTCGTAGAACCGATGGCCGTTGGAGCGGAAAAGTTCTAGAGTGGCGACCGCGAACTGGGAGACGAAGTGTCGGCAGGCCTTCCACAAGGTGGACCGACGATCTGATAAAGGTCGCGGGAAACCGCTGGATGACAGCGGCAGAGGACCGATCGTTGTGGAAAATCTTGGGGAAGGCCTTTGTCCAGCAGTGGACGTCTTGCGGCTGATAATGATGATGGTGAATATACTTTTTCCAACAGTTATACAGGGTGTCAAAGAAACTTTCGAAGATATTTTACAGTGTAATAAAACCTGACCTAAATCGCCCAAAATCATTACCAACCGTAAAATTAGAACTATTGCTTCCTGTGACAACGCGGACAGCTCGCGCTTCCGTCATTGTTCCGAGCCGCTATTTCATTCGTATCGCCGCCATCTTACCTATACCCCTAACAAAACACATTCACAACCCTACACGTTTAAAAATAACAACTGGAACAACAGTAAACGAACGTGGCTGGATATAATCTTAGATGCCTGTTCATTTTGAGCTTTAAAAAGCTAGGGTAGAGTTCGTATCGCGTTGAGAGGCATTTAAAGAGGTTGTATGTGTTAAAGGACGCCGCGCAGTCGCCGGCCGCTGCCGCCAGTCGTCCCGGGGGCGCCACTGCGGCTGGTCGTGCTCACTAGCCTCTCAAAAACCCACTCAATTCTGTGTTAAAAACACCCTAAAGCCCCACTCGATTGTCAATTCCCGCCTTCCATTTTAGATTTTAAAACCAACGTTCCAAAACGAAAACATTTTTGAATTAATTCCAAATTCAAATTGACTATCTACAGCCTGATTAATTTTTAGTTGAAAAATAAACTGTACTTTATTTGAAATGTGCTAATGGAAAGTGGTTAACGTCAGAGGCGGCGAACCTTTGGCCGTGTCGTGTGTAAGTTACATAACTGTTCCGGGCAAAATCGATATCCTGGGCGTATAAATAGCGACCCGCCGTCGAGAACAGCTGGCCGGTCGCCAGATCATGCAGCCCGCGGTGAGTTGTGCTCCTAATTTCTGTGTTAATTTAAAGGATATTATCGCTGTATCTTAATTTGTATAGTGAAACTACTCGATTAAAAATATAGGAACTATTTAATATTTAACTAATTGCATTTTTGTTTCGTTTCATTAATAAGAATTCTTACAAATATCATGTTTCTTTTCATATAATTTACTCTTTTTATCGATAATGATTTATAAATAACCTTGATTCAAGCCATTGTGCATTGTTATAAAATATCTGCAATACATTCGTCAAAGCAATGACATATTATTTAACGTTCACAAAATCGTTAAATGAAGAATAAAGTCATTTCTATCACGCCAATAAAGTAAAGGAAAAAAAAAACAAAATAGCCCGTCGTTGTTTTAAGCAAATTTGATAATACCCAAGTCAAATTCTTACCGCCTGTTTCACAATCGTTGAGTAAAGCATATCTGTCAAATAAATTTAGCCCTTTCCCTTTCTTACACTTGGAAATAGACAAGGAGAGGGCTATCTTTATTTGACAGATACATTTTCTTGTCGATTGTGAAACAGGTCCTTAACATCATAACTTCAAAGTATTTTAGTACCGGTAAGAATTATTAGTCTCATAGCGACAACCCTAAAATAATACAAAATAAATGTCAAACCGAATATCTCAACGTTCAATCGGCAAATTGAATAAAGGCAAACATGTCACTTCATTTAATCGCGGGCTAAATGAATTGTTCGCCCGGCCGGTCGCCGCTAAACTCACTTAACGCAACTCGATAAAATGTTGACGATCACTGCTCCGAGGGCTTCGGTATTCGCGAAGAATTCTTAATACTGCCGTGCTGACGTCACTGTATCAAACATGAACCATACTGTATATAATATGTGCCAAACAGGGGCTACTGTAATACCGGTATAATCTGGATATCGATATCGGATATCGATATAAATATCGATAATTAAGTATAATATATTAAGTTTTATCGAAATAGGTATCGATAAATAATTTTCGGTACATTATTATCTATATTTTGAGAGAACTCCGTCATTTATGAACCGATGTGAAATTATTATTTTATTCATTCGGATACTTACATACTCAAATTGGTCTCATTTCTATAAGAATGATACTCTGATGATGTATTTCTGGATGCTGGTTGTTATAACAATGTATATTATTTGACATAATTGTTAAATATAATAAAATGTTGACGATACCTGCAGGCCTCCTAGCATGCATGCGCGAGATAAAATTGGTCAGGTGCCAGGGAAATAAATACATCTATTCCATATCTAACGTAAGACTTAACGCTTAAGGTTTGAAATTAGTGTCCCGTCTTGATAAAATCGCTATAAAAATGCGAAAATCTCAATAGTCGCTTAGTAATTAAAGTAGGCCCGCTGCTTTTCATTGGTATGTGCTAGAAATTTTAATACTCTAAAGTCCCACTTGTGACGTTCTCTATATAAAGGGACCTTATGGAGGAAGACAGTTACGCTCTTCTTATTATTGTGACTATACGAATACTGTGGTAACAATTCTAAAAACGGCGTAACTGCCTGCCTCCATAAGGTCCCTTTATATTGAGAACGTCACATTTTAATAAAATGTTGACAACAACACATGATCCGGATCAAACATCACGTCATGATAGACCAAAATACCGCCTCAAAGTTGAATATGGGCCAAGGCAAATTTGATTATAAGAAACGTAATAATCATATGAAATAAATATCGTAGCGTTTCTCGTAGCTCTGCTACGAACACCGTAGCGCTATTGTAGTACCGACAATAGACGTGTAGTTCAATAGACATCGATTTGCTGCGTCCTTGGAAAAACATCTATAGTAATATGCGTATTCGACGCATGATTTTTTTTGCTTTAATAAAAAGTTATTCATGTTACAAACAGCAGAAAGAAAATATTTTTCTAATAGCTATAAAAATAACCAAGATATGAGACATTAAAGATTTGTTTTTATCTCTAGCAAAACAATTTAACATGGAGTTTATATGGCCGTAGTGAACGCTGACGTCACATGATATGTCGGATCTCTCTGTCTAATTCGTAGTTTCAAATGCTTATATCATCCGTATTTTTTGACCGATTTTAATTTAATTTCACTATCTTTTACGGTATATTCATATTTTGTTAAGAAATACGATAAAAAATTCATTCATATTCCCAATTGTTGTTTTAAAAAAACTGAGCAAAAGCAATGACTTTTTATACTATTTGTATGTCTCTGGTTAGTACAAAAGAGAGAAGTGCTCTCTCTCTGGCTAGTAAGGAAGAACGGGAGGCACTGAAGATAAGATGGCGTTAACAAGCGAGAGGATTGCGCTATGTTAAGAATTATGAATAGAAATTTATGTTTATATTTCCTGAGTATTACTAACGATTTCCAGTAGGTATGTATATAATATATAATATTTACAGACGCGGATCCTGCTTTGGGTTAAATTAATTATTATTATAAAAACCGGGCAAGTGCGAGTCGGTCTCGCGCACTGAGGGTTCCGTTCACATTTGGCTGGTTTTTAGTATTTGTTATTATTCTATAGGGTTTGTTCTATAATCATACCAAATTTCACGCTTGTATGTTTTACCGTTTTTACGATACAACAACAATAAAAATACGTTGAAAAAAAAACGTTTCTTGTATGGGAACCCCCTTTATTATTTCACTTTATTATTTTGTTTTATTTGTTAGTAAATCCGCTATAATAACACATTCTGAAAAAAATTTACCCGCTATCTATTACGGTTCAAAAGATACAGCTCTTTATAGTTAGGACAGACAGAGAGACAGACAGACAGACAGACGGTGGACGGACAGCGTAGGTATATTAATAGGGTCCCGTTGGGCGCCCTTCGGGTACGGAACCCCTAAAAATCATGGTATCTAATGAATTTAACTCAAAACAGGACGTCATATTAATAAACCCGTATTAATAAACTCAACTTGGCTGAGATGCTCGTCTCAAAACACGTCAAAGTAATTGTCAATCCATAGACAACAGTAATTTTTAACGCATCTTGAGACGGGGATCACAGCTGAGATCAGTTTATTAACCCAGCCTGTGGATGCGAAAGATCCGAGGCGTAATTAATTTTTTTTAGCTTTAATCCACATATAAACATAAATACAATTTTGGGAAATAACGAACTTTTGGTCAAATTAACGGATATCTCCTTTTTATTTTTTATCATCGATATTTTGCGTCCCAATTAGTAAAAAAATATTCATGAAGCCTTTAAAAGCACACACAAACAAATTATAAAAATCCCATTCAACATCGCTGAAACAAAATACGTCCGACAAATTGAGCTTTTACAGCTCTCACTTAGATCGCAATTCCAACTCTATTACAAGGAAAAAGAGTCCATAGTGAAATGGGAAATGTGGTTGGTTAGCAACATTTTTCATCAAAGCGTTTCCGTCTTTGTTCCCTAGTTAATAAGGTATATATTTTGATTGTAAGCCGAAAGCTGCAAATTGGGTGATTTATTTGCACGTCTATTCCGATTCAATCGAGTTTGTATTCAAATTTGTTTCGTGAAAATGTTTCCCTTTGTAATTATTTTTAAGCTTTGAAGAATATAAGCCAAGTATTTTTGCATTTGCACGTTTTGCAAGCATCACAGTGGACCAATATAGGTATGGTACTAGCTTTAGGCCGCGACTCCGTTTATCGTTTTTCCCTCTGGAACTATCAAATTTCTCGGGTTAAAAAGTATCATACAGGGTTAAATTATTTTCAGTAACAAAATTTTCGAGATTAAATCAGTAAGTCATACTGACTAATATACTGGGTGTTTTTTTATTCGCCGAAAAAATTTTGGGGATTAAATCAGTAAGTCATACTGATCAACTTTCACTAAGGGACCAACCCCGAGATCGCGAAAAAAAATTTACTATCCCATACATTTTGGCTAGTCAGCTGACGATGTTTTGTATGGGAGGGTCAAATTTATTTTCGCGATTTCGGGGTTGTTCCCATAGTGAAAGTTGGTCAGTATGACTTACTGATTTAATCTCCAAAATGTTACTGAATTTAATTTAACCCAATATATGTCTATTTCAGTCACATTTATAATATTAAGTAGGATTTTGTTTAGGCGTAATTTTTTACATGACATGAGACATTGATAATTTATTCGTGCTCGGTAAAAAGAAATATATTTCCTACCCGACTGAGCGATGTCAAAGAAGAGTAATGAGTTTAACAGTGTATGTGTGTGACCAAAAATCGGATGTTCCACTCTAACTCCTAAACTATTAAACCAATTTTAATAAAGGGTGTTATATGTGACGTTCTCAATATAAAGGGACCTTATGGATTAAGGCAGTTACGCTCTTCTTAATCTTATAACTATACGAATACTATGGTAACAGTTCTAAAAACGGCGTAACCGCCTGCCTCCATAAGGTCCCTTTGTATTGAGAACGTCCCATATGATTCATGAAATTGTGAGTGTGCGTCGATACTGGTCGCCAGCCGCGTGTTAGTTTGAAACAATTCAACAGCAACTTGTTCATGTCGGGGTTAAATAAGTATTAAGTACCTGGGAGGCCGGGCGTCCCTGGGCCGAAACGAATTCTCCATACATACAGGGTGAATTTGTATAAGTATACAGGAATTAATTTTTTTTACACATTAATCGATGGCAATTACATTTGCATCGGAGGTACATAAAATAAACGTGAATTTTATAAACCTATAATTTTAATTTAGGATTTAATTTTCAACCGAAATTATTGTCACCCTACGCCCGGTTAATCTAATAGGTTAGTTTTGCAGTCTTTAAAACAACTATATCCTAAATTAAACATTCACAACCTAATTACAATTTCTTACTCTATGTCAACTTGTCAAATGTAACTGACGTATGCACCTCAAGTGTAGGGTGACCATGAGGTTAGTTAGTATTGTTTATTAACTTTTTATAATTAATTAAATAATTCAGAAGTATAACACACACACACACACACACACACACACAGTTAGACTTAATTTTGTCCAGGGAGTAAAAAAATTGGTTCTATACTATTACAAATTCACCCTGTATACCTATGTATACTTAATATACTTAATAATTGAAACTGGGCGACCGCACCGGTTCCGTTTAGTCTTAACAATGGATCTGGCAGACGTCCTGTATGGCGCAGGTCCCACTGATGGTCGAGATTAGAGACAGTACTGGGAATCGAACGGGTTGCCTAGCCAAGGGAATCTAGAAAAGCAAATGAAATTTCACATCAGCGCTCTTCGAAAATTAAGAATCATACAGACACAACACGGGATTGTTGAGCCACTATAGAACCCTCTCACAGAAAGTCGACGGTAAATTTTGACGTAATTTCTTCTGCGTGACTTGACGTTGTCATTATGACAGGGTTCTATGGTGGCTCAACAATCCCGTGTGGTGACTGTACCTTATTACCGGTGAGAAGTTAGCGGTGTATGTTAACCCGACTAAATTAGGGAGTCGTTTATTGCAAAAATACTATTAATAAATAAATCATAAATAATAATCCAGCTTATATACGTCCCACTATTGGGCACAGGCTTCCACTCACAACGAGAGGGTTTGGGCTATAGTTCCCACGCGGGCCCAGTGCGGATTGGGAACTACGCACACACCGTCAAATTGCTTTGCAGGTGTGTGCAGGTTTCCTCACGTTTTCCTTCACCGAAAAGCTCATGGTAAATTTAAAAATTATTTTATTACTCACATAAATTCCGAAAAACTTAGAGGTGCGAGCCCGGGTTTGAACCCACGACCCTCTGCTTAAGTCGGCAGGTCAAACGGCTACCACGGCTTATTTCGGGTTAACATACGCCGCTAACTTCACACCGGTTATATTATTTAAGTAGAAGTAAAAGCTTATACTTTTCTTTATTCATAAAATGCTTCTTTATCCCTATTCTAATAAATCTAACAATCAATACCAAATACTCGAAATACCATCTAAAAATACTCACACAAATACTCCACTTACTAATTCAACGACAAAATCCACGGAAGGTTAAAAGGAAGCCATGAATATCTGATTACACGACGATTTACTATCCCTTAAGACTTTGGAATAAGGTTCAATTGCGTTGACCGGATTTATAAACGTGCCATTAGGCTGAGACTTGAAGGCTAAACGGAATTTATTTGGGACTCACATTTATTATTCTGATTACGCATCAATCATATAGAGTAATCAATCGTTATACATTTTGATTACATTTTGTTTGTTTGATGATAAACAAAAGGATTAAAGCGGTCTTACGTTATAATATGGAATAGATGTATTCATTTCCCTAGCACCTGTCAAATTTTATCTCGTGCATGCATGTTAAGCTCGCTGGTGTTTTTGCGGCCTAACGTAACCTATGTAACCAATGTGTTTAATATTTTCTGAAAAAACAATACTTCAGTAGAAAACAGAGGGCTTATTGCCTAACGCACTCGCGATCGCGATCGCTTTCATTTTTGACAGTTGAAGGCAAATCTGCCTACAAAATGAAAACAATTGTTCCACTTTCAAGTCGATCGCGATCGCGAGTGCGTTAGGCAACAAGCCCTCTGGTCTCAGTGAAATGAAATTCAGTCCATACATCCCATGAAACGTTTGTCGGTAATTCACGCAATAACTTAACGAAAGGGAAGACTGCAAAGGTGACCGATGATTTCTCATCTCTCTCTTTTTCCTCTCTGATCTTAGTCAAAGCACAGATCGCACTTTTAATGCAATAACGACTCTTTAGAACACATAACACCGTTAAATAAACGTTATTGCTGTAAAAAAACAATTGAATTTCAAAGTCGACTTTTTCTTCAGTTACGTCATTGTTGCATTAGAGGTGCACCCAGATGCAATATTGATATTGTTTAGATTATCGTTAAAGTATGATGTACTCTCCATATTGAACTAGTGGGCTATTTTGAACTGTGAACAAATTTAATAACAATAAATAAATATCAGGGACAATCTCACTCAAATCGACCTAGTCCCAAACTAAGCTCCAGGCTTGTACTATGGGTACTAGACAAAGATATACATACTTATATAGATACATACACACTTAAACACACACTTATTGCAATAAAGTATTGAGTATTAAATATACATAAAGAAAACACCTATGATTCAGGAACAGATACTCGCGCTCATCACACAAATATTTGCCCACACCGGGATTCGAATCCGGGGCCGCTAGCTTCGTAGGCAGGGTAACTACCAACTAGGCTAACCGCGTCGTCAATTTGAATATTATATAATATAATCTAAAATAAATGTTAGTTTACATAACTCACCATAAATCTACTAATTACTTTATGCTCCTAAGGAAAACTGTTTAAATAAATGGAATTTAATATCCATTAGGTAGCAAAGTGCCCAGACTTAAGAGTTTTTAGAGAACTTTTCAGCTGACATTTGGGTCACCCTTTATAAAGGCTTGGGGCGACATTCACTAAAGAGGGAGGAGGCGAAGGTATGAAAGCATGAAGGTTAGAGAAGGACACGTGGCTCGATGTCACTTGTACGAGCACCATATGGCGTAACACATGTGCTAGATATATTGTTTGCCTCATACTATGGGTTAATACTTAGTTGGCGAGGACACATATTTTATTAGCGGACTATTTCGGGTAAGGCTATGGTCTCCTATTTTATGCTATACGCGGTGTCTCGTCACGTCGTACGCTGCGTTACAAAGATTACTATAGAGATGTACTGTTGTGGTCTCTTTCACACGTCGACGTTGGCGTCTTGACGGCGTACGCGGCATCTAAACACTGTGCGCCGCGTCTCTAGTCATTTCGGACCATTGCAGCGTGAAGGAAGTCTCTCGCGTCACACAAAATGATGAGATTTAATAAAGAAAAAGACGAATTGTTAATAGAATTGGTTAAATCTTTTAATGCATTATATGATAAAAGTGACAAGAATCATAAAAACAATATTTATAAACATCAATGTTGGGAAAAAATTAGTGATGCGGTCGGATTATACGGTCGTCTTGAGCCACTTCTTCTAGTAACAAATATACCATTAAAAGTGTTAGAACGTCCATGATTACACACACACTACCGCACGTGACCGCTCGCGAGCAGCGACTGAAACGCCCTTCTCTGCTGCGGACGTATTGACCGCCGACGCTGTGCGTTGCGTTCAGACGTCGATCGGAACGTATTGAACGTTGATGCTAACGTCAGACGCCGCGTATAGCATAAAATAGACCATAGCCTAAGACACGGCGTACACACACGGCGACGCCAGCGGGGAGCTAGATTCCGCGCAACGAGTGAGGCCACCGAGGTACAGTTCGCCATCAAATATATCTGTACATATCAGAGTGGTCAAAAATATCTGAACATGCACTCTAACGCCTTGACAATAGAGTCGTGTTCAGATATTTGTGACCACCTTGTTTGCTGCAATATATATGATGGCGACTGTACTTGCTGACGCAGCGCCGCGGCGGAGGCGCAGCTATGGGAAGCGGTCCGGGCGCCCAATGTACAGCGCGTCTATTACAAAGACAAAACTTAAATAAAATTAATAAACAACTAATCATATCTATCATATGTTAATCGTTTTCGTATTATTTTTTGGCGATAGATCATTTAAATTCAATGCCAAATTTCACATTGATCGGTTGAAGCTCTAAACAGTAGTGAAGCCGGGACAAACAAACTAGCATTTACAATTATTATATTGTCTAGAAATGATCAGGCATAACATCGTCTAGATAATACTAGCTGTTCCCCGCGACTCCGTCCGCGTAGTAGTCATTTTTCGTTAATCCCTCGGGAACTATAAAATTTTCCGAGATAAAAAGTATTTTTATGATAATCCAGGTAATAAACTATCTGTGTGCCAAATTTCATAAAAATCTGTCGAGCCGTTCTTGAGTTATAAATGGTGTAACTCACCCGACTTTGTTTTATATATATTTAACCCCTTAATCATAAACGCACAACAAACCTATTTTTAGTAATAGTACCTATGCTTTGTCACTTTCTGTCAGATTCAAAATGAACGATAAGGACAAACCATACTTCAAGCACACTTTAGTTGTGCGATTATTGAATAAGACGGTTAGATTATATTAAACATTTTGCCTGACGTAAATGTGTGTCTAGACAAAATATGTTTCCCCAACACACTTAACTAAATGAACACCTCGACCTAAAAGACGATTGTTACAAAAGACTTAGGGCCGTATTAATAAACTCGTCTCAACTGTGATCCCCGTCTCAAGACACGTCAAAGTAAACGTCAATCCATACAAAACTGTCATTTTGACGCATCTTGTGAAGGGCGTCTCACACGAGATCAGTTTATTAATACGGCCCTAAATCCGACGATTACGACTAACGTTGGCCCCACTTGGCCTGCCCGACTTGGCCTGGAACGCGCTGGCCTGAATGCTCGTCGACTCATAAATCTTCGCCACCATTTTACTTAAGTCACGTTGAGTTTTATCAGTACGGGGCACAAGTTGTATTTTCTCGCTTGTCACTCAGTGTGTCTCTTTCGTTAAGGACTACGTAGAGAGGGACGATAAGCGAGTCGGGCAACTTGTGCTAGCCGCCCTGGAAGAGTATCGCGACGAGGCATTTGTAATGTGACACCGGTTACGCTGAAAGTGCCAGAGTAATGGCGTACGTGTTTCTCTCGCTCATTTTTTCTCTAATATTTTTATTAATGGTTAACGTTTAGCCTAGTTGGTAGTATTGCCTACGAACGAAACTAGCAGCGGGCTTAACATGCAAGCACGGGATAAAATTTGACAGGGGCTAGGGAAATGAATACATCTATTCCATATTCTAACGTAAGACTTAAGTTGTAAAATAAAAGTGTCTCGTCCTGACTTTTATTACCTTTTATTAAATGACTATAGCAATTTTCACATTTCTATAACGATTCTATCAAGATGGGAAACTTTTATTTTAAACCTTAAGTGTTAATGCTTACGTTAGAATATGGAATAGATGTATTCATTTCCCTAGCACCTGTCAAAATTTATCTCGTGCATGCATGCTAAGCCCACAGTCCGAGGTTCGATTCCCAAAGAGTAACTCTTATTTAATCTGTGAGCATTCGTTTCTGAGCCTTTAATGATTTCTATATACCTAAATATTTAAGTATGTTTTCTATACATGTATAAGTATGTTTATCGTTGTCTAGTATCCATAGTAAAAGCCTAGGCCTTAGTTTGGGACTAGGACAATTGGTGTCAGATTGTCTTCTAATATTTATTACTATTTATTTACTAATTCACTTGTAAATTTATCTTATCAAATATGACCCGGAGTTAAGTAAACCGTAATGCGCGATTTAGATAAGTGTATTGATAGACCAAGCACAAGGATACATACATAAAATATCCCATGGGCTCCAGACTAGGCTGAGCCGTATCTTGGGGGCCTGATTTGTGGCGAGAATGAGCGAACGAGTCCCAGGGGACCCCGGGAATCCCGGGAAGGTCGGGAATTACCCGGTACCGTTTATGTCAAACAGTTTAACCCTCTTAAACAGTGAACATTTTCAGTCAGCAATGAATCAGTTATCGAATATTTGAGTGATGTGATGAGCTACAAGTATTGTTTCTGAATCTTGGATATTTCCTTTCTAATTAGGTATTTAAAACATTAAAACATTATGTATCGTTGTTTAGTAACCATAGTACCGTCACACCTCGGGATTGTTGAGACACTTGCACGTTCTTAATTCGGTCGGGTTGTCAAATAGTAATAGTAGTAATTATATTCCAGTAGTAATATACCGTGTACGATTTGACAACCCAACCAAATTAGGAATGTTAGCAAGTGGCTCAAAAACCTCGTGGTGTGAGTTTAGTTTGACCTAGGTCAATTTGTGTGAAATAATTTATTTATTTTCTGGTAAAATTAACATTTACAGTTTAATAAAGTTACAAGAGACTGTATAGAGTTACTTAAAGAATGCAGCTAACTGCAATGTAAACGTCGAAGCATTCTACATTCATTGATAACCACACTTTGCAGTTAGCCGCCTTCTTTGGTATTACGGCACTATAATCAATTTAGTATGAGACAAGGTATAAAAAATAAAAATCTATTCTTAATCGGCGATGACATAATATATAACACAAAAACAACCATTTTTTTTATTTGAATTCAGACCTTACCTTACCTTTTTGATGTTAGCTAAAAAACGAAAAAGATTTCAACTGATTGTATCGAAACAATAAAGCGGTTAATTTAAAATTACAAACACAATCTCAACAAATACTTGCAAATCATTTCCACGGGCCAATAAAAAACTGGCCTTAAATCGAGCCGCAAGAATCTTACCAAATCACAATCCAGTGAACTAAGATCCCTTGCTCCCCTCTCGGCTAAGACAAACGCGGGCATCCGACGGGCGGGTTGCGGAGTATCGGAGCTCAATGTTGGGTGGTGCGCGCCAAAAGCGGTCCGATCAATACTGGTGACGACTTTATAGTCGTTACTACGACGCGATGTCAGGAACGACTGATAAATATTAGACATGTCTATGCCAGCTGGTTTAAATATCTGTCACTTTCTGATCAGTGCGATAAGTGATAAGTGCGAGAGAGACGGATGCTTTATACACACTTGTCCACCGCGATAAAAGCGACCACAATACGGGTGCTGGGCTTCTGTTCTGCTTTGTTTTTGCCCCTATTGCTATTTTATTTTTTATCACGGTGCCTTATTGTCAAGTTAAGAGCAACTACATGTTTTATTTTTATTTTTACCCGACTACGGCGAAGCGAAAAAGGAGGGTTATGATTTTAGCAGTCACTGTAATGATTAACTTTTTTCTGACTTTACAGGGATATAAAACGTATAAAAAATTGATTTAATCTAAAAGCGGTGTCCTTCAACAGATAATAAAAACACTAAAAACCGGTGCGCCAAAGTTCACATAATAATTTGTAGTCCGAATGTATTGTTACTCCTAATCATCGCAAGTCCTAAAGTATGTTTAGCTGAAACCATCATTGTTTCAGGATATTTAAAATATCTAACTGGTAAATAGGGTTCGGTTAGGTTAGCTTTGTTTTAAAAAATCCTAAAATCGGAACGGTTTCAGTGAGATTCACTTTAGGACTTGCGATGATTAGGAGTAACGATAAATTCGGATTATACATTTTTCGGTGAGCCAATATGGACCCAGTAAAAACTATAATCTTTGTATACATAAAAATAAACTATTTTTATCAGTCATTTTACGAAACTTCAATTAGTTATCTCGGAAACTAATTGCCGCCGGCGCCGTAAGGGCCCTTCTGGACTGTTAGTACAAGTGGTCCGCGACTTGTTTGTCGCTCGGATCTCTCTTTCTAACTAGTATACAACGAAAGAGACGTACTGGGTGACAAGCGAGAAAATACAAGATGTGCTAGCCGCTCTGATTTGGGACGCCACATAATTATGATTTGTGAAAAGTGTAGCATTACTTGACAGATGAATAATTTAATAGCAAGAGAGGCGACACGTTAGAACATTTTTTTTTCGTAGTCGGGTTTTAGTTTTATAAGATTATCTTGTTATTACCTGTTAAAGGTAGAAACTAAACTAATAACGTCAGCTCCAGCTAATACTGTTTCATAGAAAGATCGCCTTTGTTAACAGATTTCCGATCATAAAAATATGCTACAACGCCTACAACAACTCGCAACGATTAAGACTTTTTTATTACAATAAAAAGCTAGGTAACGTAAGATTTTTCGTTTTAAAATCATCCTTTTACAAATTATTAGACGGCAAAAGCGAAACCTGCCGGAAATTCGAAACTCCGCCCTTTTCCTGTAATCTTTCAGATAAATCCGAAGCCGTACGCTTTCGTATTTATGAGTTTTTCTGCATTAATGTAAAGGCCGCCACACACGGATCGTCCATTTTTGAGTGTCTTGAGTGTGTAGGTACTTTATTGATGTCAACCATTCTACAACTACAGCCTTGGCCAAAAGTATTGAGCACCCGTGCGTTTTTCATATAAAAGTCAAATTTTAAAAGGGGCATTTATATCTTTTATTATAGAGAGTTGTATCTATCGGAAAAATTAGTCATATCACGTAAGTTACGTTAGTTATTGACGTTAATACCCCTTCTATACGGTCGGGCGGTTGGGCCAACCGAGAAGGACGCAGCTATCTGTCAGAATGAGATAGTAATATTTACATCTCGTTCCTACAAATAGCTGCATCGCTCTCGGTTGGCCCAACCACCCGACCGTATAGAAGGGGTATAAGGGAAATCCCGTGGTTAAAATATAAAACCTGACTTTTTCTAGCTTCAGTTTTCACACGCTAATTGCTACTTCGAAATGATATCTACTTATGATTTGCACATCATAAAACACTTATTTGAGCAAAGATTATAACAGCGATTTTAATTTCAGCTCTTTAAAGTTAGGACGGACGGACGGACAGCATAGGCTTAGTAATAAGGTCCCGCGCCCTTAGGGCACGGAACCCTAACGTCGGTAGCACACCTCCGCCGCGGAACTGTAGTAGCGAAACTCTGACAACGAAATAAAGTTCAATTTCGTATTAAATATCACGATTCCGCCACAGTTTCGCGGTTTCGCAGCGGAGGTGTGCTACCGGCGTAAAAACAGCGAAAGTTCTAACGCGTCGCGAAACGCTACGCCGTAGTGCCGCTACAAATCCGTAGCAGCTCTACACGCCCATTGACATTGACATTTCTCGTGAACGCTCCGTTGTTGTATTAAAGGTCTAAATCGATTGACGCGTCAATTCATCACGTAGATGAGTGCCAAGGCTAAAAACGTGAGTAAAAAGTCAATTAGCGTCGACTCGACGGGGACACGTTTTCTCTTTCTTGTTCTAGTGATTTAGGCGTGTGCGAGGGAGATGGCCACGGGATTTACTGACGTCAGTGACAGATAGGATTGATTGCGATGTGATTATATTCCTTGTCTGCTTTATCGGAGATGTAAGTACCGACTGGAGTAGCGTCATGGAATCAAATCCTATAAAAGCATGCTGCAAAAGAAATGTGTTGAATTGAAACAAAAGAAAAAAATAACAAAAAAAGAACATTTTAACGGCAACCAAACTTCCATCCATCCATAGATTGACTAATGCACAGATATATCTGTAGATATGGATATATCTGTATATTATGTATCCCATTAAAAAACATAAAATGTACAAAAATGTCAAGTCTCGCAATGTAATGCTTCCACCGTAAAAAGTTGTGAGATAAGATTAATAATAGTGACTTGGCAATCACACAGCACAAATAGCCGTTTACATATTCATGCTGCACGAATTTGGATGGGAATGGAGATAGCTTTTTTGGGATAGAAAAAATACGCAGACGAAGTCGCGGGCAGAAGCTATTACAAATTCGGCCTTTTCGTTTTCTAAATGAGGTTGTATGTGCTAAAATAGCAACTCGAGGTGCGGCCTTTTGACTTGGAATGGCAGTAGTGGTGGTTGGAGTGGCTTCAGAAACAATAAAAAGGTTTTACTTCGGCGTTTGAAGAAATTTCTGAACAAATTTTTTTTACTGTAATGTCAGATCATTCATAATGCGCTTTGTAATACTAATAGAGGTTCTGTGACAAGAGTGTTGGTTGCTGCACGTGTCGATTATTTTGTCGCGTTTTTTAGTGCCCGAGTGGTGTTGAAGAGCTCGGTGGAGTGGTCGGCGCGAGCGGCGGCCGACACTCTTGCCTCTGATCTCGGAGAATATAACACTCTAAATGTTTTAATAACATTTTCAAGAACCGATCACATGTAATCTCAAACTTTGACATTGGCAGAATTGTCCTCATGGACAGACGCCATTTTAACAAAAAATTGAATTGAATTGTAATACTAATAGGTTAAAATTGCAATGTAACAATAGTGATAAAAGTGAAAAAAATGCATTAAACACTACCTAATTTACCTTATTGTTTTTTGTGCTAAAATGTGTTGTGTCACAACTTAAACATTAAATATTAAATCATGACTTTAAAAAAGAAGAAATTAATCTGCTGTGAAAGTTTCTGTCTCGTTCTATGCCAAGTTATTTGATTAAAACTAACTATGTGAGTAATTTTAAAGCACCTACATGCATCTTTATCTTGCGGGGGACTGGCAATACATTACAACGACCATAACATTCAATCAATCAATCATTCGATGTCAATGTATTATTTACTTGTACTTTTTGTGCAATAAAGAGTTTACATTCATACATTCATATTCTTAAAATGGAACCCAATTGACCACTATGTCACACACCACTAACCACTGTCATATGGACCTTTATACCAGGGCGCCGTTGATACTCGATGAGCGTGTAGTCAAAACGAAGCTAGCGGCCCCGGGTTCGATTCTCGGAAAGGTGTACTGCAAAAGAGTGGAATGCGCTTCCGGCGTCTGTATTTCCAAATACATATCTGAACCTATTTAAAGCTAGGGTGAATAGGCATCTTCTGGGTGAGCTTGCTACATCGTAGACTGAATCTTCATCCTCCAACGGCAAGAGTTAGTCAAGAGCAAACCAAAAAAAAGCGTAATTGTATTTCTCTGTCCCTTTTTTGTATCTGTCACGAATAAATATTTTTTTCTTTCTTTCTTTCTTTCTTTCTTTCAATTATTTCGTGCAATGAGCGCGAGTATGGTGTTCCTGAGTTCTTATTAATTGTTTTCTATGAATTACTCTATAAGTAATTACTATAATTATGTTTATCGTGGTCTAGTAATAGAACAAACCTAGAGCTTAGGGCCCCCTCACACTACGCTACATGTACTACATGGACGCTTAGATGTGAGGGGGCCCTTAGTTTGAGTCTAGATCAATTTGTGTGAGATTGTCCCTTGATATTTATTTATTTGTTTGTTTTAATCAGTCGGTTTCCAGCTGCACAGCCCGCGAATGGCCAAACCCACGTCCATTTGCAGGTTCGCTGACCGAGAAATTGGACTGATGTCGTGAGTGGGCTAAAATTTATCGTCGTTCCATTTCATTGGCTACGATTGGTCCATTCGGATTTGGATTTGGAATTTCCCTACAGGCGGATGTTATGCCTGAGGACAGAAGTACATTAAGGCTGTGTTCACATTAGGCGAACAGTGAGCGGCTGACTGTTCGCCTCCCTATATATTTTAAATGGAGTGTTCACACTGCGCTTACTACGCCGATTGTGGCGCTTCACTTGCGGACTCATTCGCAGTGAGCGGCCGATTCGCAAAAAATTACGCGTGCAATTTGCTCCAGTCGGCGGCGAAATACGCTCGCTACGCTACGTATCTTATTTGCCAAGAGTTCGCCAGCGTTTAGCGGCTAATTTGCTACCAGTTCGCCGTTCACTCGACTTTGAGTTTGCGACCGATTCGCTGCGCAAAGTCAGCCAGCAAATGGTCAGCCGCTCACTGTTCGCCAGATGTGAACACAGCCTAAAACGAAGATTGTAGGTGATGTAGATGTACTTATATTTAGGCGACTGGTATCTGATGGTGCGCCTGCTTGTTGCAGAGCATGCGGCGGCCGCGGCGGCACCGCTGGCTCACGGTGTCCGTCTTCTTCATCGCGTACACCATCGGGCAGGCCCTGCTCAGCCCCACCACACCCGAGGACAAGGTACGCCACCATTCTGCCCTGCTAAGCAAAATGGCGCTATCTCAGATAAAACTCCTGTAGCATTTGCTACCTCATTATTAACGGGGGAGGACTGAATCTGCTTTGGCTAGTGTTTTTGAGATACTGCTTTTTAGCTTAGGAGGGCAGCATTCATCCACCACCATTATCCAATCCGCTATAACCAGTAGGGCAGAGAACAAAACGCAATATTGCAGAGACTGGTCCACCGCTTGCCTGAACTAGCTCTGAGACGGTTAGCCTAATTGGTAGTGACCATGCCTACGAAGCTAGCGGTCCCGGGTTCGAATCCCGGTATCGGCAAATATTTGTGTGATGAGCGCGAGTATTTGTTTTGGTCATGGATGTTTTCTATATATGTACTTTTCTATATACGTATGTATATCGTTGAATGGTATGCTGACTGTACTATTACAGTCAGCATCAAATAGATTGGACCAGCGAAAGTAGCCAAATATATCGCAATATCTTTATTACTATAGGAATAATCCATTATGGCTGCTCCTGTCTATTTGACGCTGACTGTACAAGCTTAGTTAGCCTAGAACCCAACCCTTTAATTGAACTTTGTTACTGGAACAATAAATTAACGCACTTATAATGATAGTTCCATGTTTGAATATGTAACTAAATATATTATTATGTCAATCTGGCTTGGCTCAGATTCTAAGTCCTGAAGAATCATCTGTCAATGCACTTCCACTTAATATTTACGTAGGTACTTACCGTGATGCTATTTACATACAGAATATGAACTGATCCGTAAATACTTTCAACATCAAACTATATTCTGGTTACTTTGGGCTTGTATTAATAAAGTAATCTCGGGTGAGATTCCCGTCTCAAGACACGTCAAAGTAAATATTAAGTTACAGAAAACTGTTACCTCTCTCACGTCTTGACACAGGCTTCTTACTCAAAATCAATTTTTAATACGGTTTTTTGGTGCTAAAATGAACTGCTGATTCATCGTGTTCCAGGCGCAAGAGTCCACGTTGCCTGATGAGCCCCCCACTAAACTCCCGCTGAAGAAAGAGGTGGAGCCAGCCAGCAGTGAAAAAGGTAGGTAATATTACTGTAGAGGCAGGGAAGCAAGCGATTGCTGAACGAGTTCCTATAACTATGATTCCTGTGACCACTCAAAATATAATATATTATATAGTAGATTGTACAACAAGTGCATAAAATGCACCCTTTTACGTGAGATGTCCATCCAAGCGAGCTTGCAAGCGAGGATGGATATAAAGTCGAGTGTTAAATGGGCAAGTTTATGGACGAGTTGTACACTCTACTTTTCACTTCGATTGCGAGGAAATGAAACGGCAACATGATAAAAAAAATAAAAAAAATTCATGAAGCTTTATTGTGTACTTTGGCTGTTGGTATCCTTGCCTTGATCTTAGAATACTAACGAAACTAAATAAAATAAAGAGGTTATTCTATGAAGTTAAAGTTGTTCGAGTGGCTGTTGGACCGATTGCCTAGGTTTTCGACGAAGATTTTACTTTATGCACTAGAGCATAAGAAGCGAGTTTATGTCGCCTACGCACGACATCAAGACGAACTTTTGGAGCATGAGAAGTGAAAAAATATTTTTGCTGGCATTTTTTTCTGTGGCTCGCCTATCGTTTCGTGCGATCGGTTTCTCAAAAATTAACCCGCAGCAACCGCTTCGGCCAAGGCTTGCCAAGTGGGTCAATTTCTGAGCGCGTTTTTTTTCGTGTCCAGGCTGAAAATCGAGGTGATATATGACAAATATAATGAAATTTATTTTTTATGTTATAAAGCTCATTATTCCCCACTGCTTTCCGGTAAAACTACCTAATTGTGTTAAATTTAAATAACTCAAAAAAATATTTAAATAGCTAAAACCAAGACTGGGTGGCGCGTCCTAGTGCTGGTTTGGTAATTAAAAAAATTTATTCTGAGTAACAGGTTTACGTTTGCGTTATTTGGTTACTATATCTTAAATCTGTATAAGATATAGCATATTTGGAAACATGTACCGATTATTTACTTGTACTATTATAAGTCGTAACCGATGCCTACATTTTGTCCGCGCGCGAGGACCCATTCGGGTGGGCAAATTTTAAACCTTTATAACTTCACTCGTAACGCGTTTATCACCGCCGCCTCATCCTTCCTGGTCACTTAGGTTGCCATCTAACACTCTACCTAAATAATGATGTGTCATGTCGCTCCGAGTTCCAGCAAATCATGTAAGTACTAATCTCCGCTGGCATGGGGTCAAAAAATTTCCAATTTTGGTGGCTCATTTATATGTTTATTCTAATAAGGTTTTCATTGAAAGATGAACGTTTAGGATAGTCTTTTGTTGTCTTTCTCCAATAGCATATATTTTAAAATTGTAAAACAAGGATTATTTGTTTTAGAGCACCATTTTGACATATTTCCAATTTCGGTGGCGCAATTTAAGGTGGGCATTGCATATTTTTGGCTTATTTTGCGCCTTTTAAATTATTAATTAACGTTTTTTGCCATTATTCTTAAATTTTATTACAATTTTATAAATTACAAAAAAGTTTCTCGTTGTTTTAACTCGTGTAGTAATTGCTTAAACTTTATTTATAAAGCTTTTCTATTTAAAAATTTCAGAGTTTGTAA
This sequence comes from Tortrix viridana, assembly GCA_963241965.1. NCBI lineage: Eukaryota > Metazoa > Arthropoda > Insecta > Lepidoptera > Tortricidae > Tortrix > Tortrix viridana. The sequence goes on along the minus strand of OY725194.1, from coordinate 2,574,871 downwards.
TAAACGAAGCATACAAGCTGATTTTTTATTGCGCTTATTAATCAATAAACTTATAATTTATTGTTTAGAATGATGCCTAAAATGAAGCAGACGAAGGAAGGGGAAAAAATGCTGTATGTGAACGCAAAAAAATATCTTGCATTGAGAGAAGGTTATAATAGACCGGGAAGGAAAAGGAATATTTTATAAAATTTAAATATCATAATTTTTTATTTATTTATTATTTTTAGAGAGTTAACCTGAGTTTATATTGGGTTATATAATTACGTATAAATTTTAATTTAAAAGAAGAGAATTCATTACTGAGTACACGATTGTTTCATTATCATTTTGCACATGATCAATAAAAACAAAAGCTAATTACTGAAATTTGTTTCGGTTTATTAGAATTATTTTATTAATGAATTGGTTAGTAGTTAATAATATCCAAATTTAAATAATTATATAAAAAACAAATTTAGGTGGCGTTTAAATTTAGGTGGCACGTCAATTAAATTCAGGTGGTCAGCTCAAATTATTATTCTTAATATCTTCTAAAGTTTTACGAATAATAGCATCCCATTTTAAATTCCAATTTCAAATATTTTTTAGCAAATTATCAGCAAAAAAATTTTCCTAAAATCACTTTTCATCTCGCCACCTAAATTGACATAAAATCGTGCATTGTTGAAATTGACCCAAGTGTTTTTTCTCAAACATGCACATTTTAGACCGCTAATAGGCGGTCAGTAATGGAAAGGGCAGTTACGCTTCGTAGACAACGTTTAGGGTTATCTATCTTTGTACAGATGGCCCTCACGGACACCCTTCAACCCTGTAGGATCTTACAATTGCCCACTCAGCTGTTCGAACGGGCATGACGCATGTGGTGTTCTCACGATTTTTTTCTTCAACGTAAGAGCATAGGCAATGCCGTACATGGCAATTTCTAATAAAATCGATATAATGTTTTGGCAGATAACCCAGTGACTCCAGCAGGTGAAGAAGAAAAAGTAAGAGAAGATACGGAAGAAGAAGAAGAGGAAGTCCCGGGGAAGTCGCGTCAGAAGGGGACACCAGAGCCGGAGCCGGAGGGAGAGAAAAAGAAGCAGAAAGATGCGGGGTACAAGGCTGTGAGTTGTAAATCATACCTTAATTATTTGTTAATTACTTGTTTTAGTACCATCCATACCATGTCAAAGATCTGAGCAAAGCGCTTCAGGTCAACCTATTTAATGCGTAACCTCTTTATTTCCGGGTGCTTAGGGTGATGGCACCAGTGTTGGACATTTTAAGCTGACAGGCACCAATAATGGACACTTAACTCTTAATTCAAAAATCATATGGTTATAAATTGTTGCAAAATAAATACATAACCCTTATCTTCTTCAAAATAATAATCATGTGTCCATGGCCCTAGTCCATTACTGGTGGCATCACCCAATGACCCGGTATCCTGTAAAAGTAGAATTAATGGGTAATTTATGGGTAAGCTCAATCCAAAAGTTATACGTATTAGTAACTTTCATTTTGTTTAACAAGTAAATTGCTTCGGACTTGGTTTATATTTATATAACGCATTGGTGTTCTGGTGTAGAGATATTTAACACAACCGGTGAAATACTTAACTAGCATAGAGGCCTTCCATCTTGGTCTTTAGGACTTGCAATTTTGAGATTAAAGTCTTGAGATTGCAAAGCTGTTTGCAATGTCAAGTGGCCTGAGTGCCCGTTTCCATTCTCCATGCCATTAAAAAAATAGATGGCTTAGCTACTGACATCGTGGCGGATTCACATGGAGGGTTTTATCAGTTTTTGCATAGCAACTTAGCTTAAGTTAAATACGAGTATCATGCAGATGTCACATGCGTTGAAGAAGGTTAAATATGAGGGACAAATCCATATGAGCACTGATCTTATACAAAATCCGTACGGATGCTAGAACTTCTAAAGGTCCTAACACCATTAGAAGTTGTAGGCTTTACCTTCACCACTAAAGTCAAAGACCACGAATGTTTTAATCTGCTCCACATCGTGTCATTGGCACTGAAGAGTTGAAAAGGGGAATATCGAGATCAAAACGCGGATTTGCCGAATCCCGACGCCTTTGTGCGTCGCGTAATCCCTTACCGTATACCTACGTACCTACGTGATTCATTGTATTTATCCTTTGAAAGGCTTACCTTTACTGATTAGGTGTTTTTATGGAATCTTAGTGCAATTTGAAATTTTTGCCCGTTAAAAATGACGTTAACCTTTTTTGTACTCTTACATCACTTTTTAAAGTTAAGCCGTGGTGTCCTTCCATTGGGGCGAAAAACGTTTGGCAAACTTTCATTTCGCAACCGTTTCATTTCGCCAAACGCTTTTTTTTCTCCGAAACTGTAAATATTTCAGGATTTATTTAAGGACCATCGTGTAGAACCCTATAGGTTAGGTTAGGTTAGTTTTATAAAAATCTTGAAATATTTACAGTTTCAGAAAAAAAAAGCGTTTGGCCAAATGAAATGTTTGCGAAATGAAACAGTTTGCGAAACGTGCGTTTGCGAATCATTAGTGAACCTTAATCCGTGAAGGGGATACAAGAAGTGGTGTAACCAGCACGCATATATTTATTTAGAACTAATTTGCCTTTCACATCTCATTCTCAGTCTCGTATGTTCGACGTCGAATCTTGTCGCTTTTATTCGTATTTATTTAATTTGGCAAACGTTTTTGCTCTAGCATCTAAAACTCCCTACAGTGTAATGAGCTGTATAAATCCTACTTGTCCGACAAAATATGATGTTCGATGTGTAATCACTATTACCCTTACTAATAAACGTTGAGTAACCGCTGAGTAGTTATACCATGCTTTGTCCTTATCTGTCGAATTCAAATGTCACAATGACAGATAAGGACAAAGAATGGTATAACTACTCAGCGGTTACTCAACGTTTATTAGTAAGGGCATTAATGTCCACTTACAACTATGTCATTGTATTTATTGTTTTATCCGTTGTCCGTTGAAGTACTTTTGCGTGATAAAAAATGTTGTATAAAGATACTGTTGCCAAAGATGATGTGATGAAACATTTTAGTGAACCGTCAATCACGATTTATACGGAGTGTAAAACAAAAAGTAGTAAAATATATTTTTTATGTGTTGAAGCTACTTTATTGTATATGCTTATAATATGTTTTTGTTTCAGGTGCCGACGGTCCATCCCTTGAGAAACTGCACCCCCCCTGCCATTGAACAAGTGAGGCCTTCTTTAATTACACACCTCAGACAAACGTTACGTTAACACTAATGTTAACATCTTTTCGCAAATTGTTGACGTTAGTGCTCTTGCATCTAAAATCACCTTCATTTAATAAGAGTAATTAACTGTCTAGTTTAGATAGTTAAAGTTAATAAAAAAAAGTATTACAACTGTCAAAATATTCCCAGTTCCTGATAAATAAATAAATGATAACGATGATTATGATGATTATGATGTGAACGTGATGACGATGTTTTTTTAACAGTTCCCGCGGCCGCTGATGGGCCAAACAGCGCGTAAACACGGCGGCCTGATCCTGCACATCCTGGTGTGCGTGTTCACCTTCATCGGACTTGCCATCGTCTGCGACGAGTACTTCGTCTCCAGCCTCGACCGCATCTGCGAAGGTCTGTCCTTACATCCAATCAGCCCACAGTAGGGCCCTATTTCACCAAGACACCATGGCGGCGCAACTAGTCGCCGCCACCAACAAAATGTATACAGCTCTAGGGAGGGTATCTCACCTGGCGTCCACTTGGTTGCGCAACGGCTTTGGCGGCGCAACCAGCATAGACGCGTGCATGCAACAATACTGGTAGCGCCGCCACGTTGGTTGCGCCACCACTAATTAGTATGGCGCTGTATGTTATCTCACTCACTCGGCTGCCAGTCGCGCCACCAGCGACGCTACATCAGTATCTCATCGGCCTCCATTTTGAGACTGCGGCGAATCTGGTGTCTCTATTGGTGGCTCGGTTTGGAAGCTTAGTTTGGTAGCTAGACACCACGGCTGCGCGGCTGTTGTCCCGGTGAGATATAGCCCTTAACCCGAAGACACACCACACAGGCCATCTGGCTCTTTTGCGATAGCCTAACCTTGAACATCTGGCTCACTCACGTGGTGGCTCGTAGTCGTGCTGCCCGGTTAATGAATACTCTCTAAACCAGCGGAATCGCAAGAACTTATATTAGGTTAAGCTTTAGTTTTAATACAAAAATAGTATTTAAAAACTGGACCAGCAGCACTCTCTCCAGGTTTGCTCTGAAAACCTGTGTCAATACTCAACAATAAGCCTGACACAGAACTGAGGGCAATAATTTCGGTGTTATGTTTTTGATATTAGTTCAATAGTTATTTAGGTATATTAAACATAATGTAAACAAACAAAACCATGTGATATAGTTTGTCAGCCAATAAAAGCAGAACACTGATACATCAAAGTTCGGCAAAACACTTTTGATTGGCTGTTTAACAGTCACGTGGTATGGTTTGTTTGTTTACATTTATTTAAGTACTAAAGAAATGAAGTATAGTTTTTAATAACTTAGAGATCGGATATTTGGCCGCTTATTTACCTAAAGTTCGCATAGTCTCAATAAAAGTTAATGTAGAGGCGGCTTCGTAAAATAAATTGTTTTATATGTAACAAGTCTGGATTTCTTTAATATTTACGATGATGTTAAAATTGGTCGATTAACCCCAAGTTAAAAATAAATGAATTATTTTAAATTATAAGAAATACAATTCAAACATTTTCTAAATACGTGTTTGACCATCTAAGTTTTTGTAGTAATACTGATAGTGTATAGAAAAATGTCTTGAGTTATAAGGACGAAGAAATTGATCATTAAAAAAAAAATAAGTGCCCGAAGATCCGATCTCTAATAATAACAGAAATAAATAAATAATTGAGTTCGCTACATCGCAGACTGAATCTTCGTCCTCCAAGGGCAAGAGTTAGTCAAGAGCAACCCCATCATCAATAATAACACTGGTCAACAAAAAAACCACTTTTGCAAACCCATGAAAGGAATTCAACAGATTTTAAGAGAACATTGAAAACCGTTCGCAGTGGTAATAATTGTATACCTTAGTTAGCTCGGGTTGGTTTTTGTTCGTGGGTATGCGCTGCGTTAACACTCAATACATGTTACAACAAGCACACCATGAGCATAATTCAGAAAATCGAACTAAGCCAGCTGTGAAACGTGTATGGTTGATGAATAGTCACCGCGCACTTCTTGATATTACAACTCATTATCACTGGGCAAAAACCTTGTTGACCAGTGTTATTAAAAAAAACTTGTTTAATACTGTTTTTTTTCTTTCTTGACTACATTATCCACTTACTTCTGTTGAGGGTACATGGTGGTGAGTGGGGTTTCGTTTCAGAGCTGAAGCTGGCGCCGGACGTGGCAGGCGCGACGTTCATGGCGGCCGGCAGCTCGGCGCCGGAGCTCGCCACCGTCGTCATCGGCGTCTTCTGCGCCCAGGACGACATCGGTAACAGATTGTATAGAAATAGAAACATTTATTCGACGAACACAAGAAAAAAAAAAACAAAGATTAAAGAAAAGTAAAATTTAAAATTTAAAAAACCCCCAACACAAAAAATAGGTTTCAATATCATTGAAGTAACACGGTACCAAATTTCGGATCGATAGGACATAAGGAAGTTAGTCAGATCCCCTCATCAACTCTTAAAGAGCTGATGATCTTCAAACGGCTGATCAGGTCATGGTTACCTTACCACTTACTTTCAATATCATTGAAGTAACACGGTACCAAATTTCGAATCGATAGGACATAAGGAAGTTAGTCAGATGCCCTGCCCAACTAGAAAAGACCTGATGATCTTCAAACGGCTGAACAGATTTTCATGAAACATGGCTAAGAACACTCGGGATAAAATTATCTATGACATAAAAAAAAAACTAAACGAAAATCGGTTCATCCGTTTAGGAGCTACGATACCACAGACAGATACACAGATACACAGACAGACGTTAAACTTATAACACCCCTCTCTTTTTGCGTCGGGGGTTAATTATGAAAAGAATGGCAACACACAGATACCAAATTTCTGAAAAAAGTTGCTCGTGCAACTGCACCTTAACAATCAACAATTAATGATATGGTTATCAACTTCCGCGTTTATAACATCGTAGAAGTCTTTGACGACGCGGTTAGCCTAGTTGGTAGTGAACCTGCCTACGAAGCTAGCGGTCCCGGGTTCGAATCCCGGTATGGACAAATATTTGTGTGAAGAGCGCGAGTATTTGTTCCTGAGTCATGGATGTTTTCTATGTATTTAAGTATGTATTTCTCTATATAAGTATGTTTATCGTTGTCTAGTACCCATAGTACAAGCCTAGAGTTTAGTTTGGGACTAGGTCAATTTGTGTGAGATTGTCCCGTGATATTTATTTATTATTTATTTTATCGCGTTCCCTTCGGGAAATATATTTTTCCGGAATAAAAAGTATACTATGTGGCAATCCAGTGTTCATTCAAACCCATTCAGCTGGTAGGGCGTAATTCAAGCACAGACTTTTCTATGGGCTATTTGCTTTTAGTGCGACGCACCGTTACACCTTCGCAGTGGGCGGCGGGTGGCGTGCCTCGGTGATGAGGGACAGCCGAACCGGCTTTTTATCTTGGCAGGCTGAGTCGGAGTGGTAGCACAGAATAAAGAAGTATCGCGTGCCAGCGAAGTCGGGCGGAGTGGGGCAACGTGCCCTGAGTTTAGGCTAATCCTAAATAAAGGACGAGACTTGTCCAGATGAGCGTTGAAATCGCCCCCCACCCTCACCTAGTTATAATGGGTCTCCTTCGCAATCCATAATATCGTATGTCCTAAAGTCAAATTCCATAACACTTTTGCTCTAAATTTTTTTGACTTATTATTCATTTGCTATAATGTTCTTATGTCCTAATGGTCATAAGCCATAATATTATATTATAATTTAATAAAATTTTAAATTCTACCCTAAGGAAGGTCTCCGTTAGGTACGACGACGAGCGAAGCGAGGAGGAGTGTTAGATAGAACTGCAACCCTACCAGAACCGAACATATTTTTTAACTTACTTAGTTATTTAATATGACTTTAAATTATGGCAAAAGATAATAGTGCAAATAAGCATTAGGGTAATCAATATTAGGGTTAAAGATATTATGGCATTTACATTAGGGCAAACATTGTTATGGCAAAAGATCATTACGACCAAAGTTATTATGGAATATACAAATAGGACAAAAGATATTATGGATTCCAATATAGACCCAGTTATAATCCTAGATTAGCCTCAGGAGATATGAGCCTCTGTTGTGGCAGGCGTGTCGGGCGTGATCGGATCGGCGGTGTTCAACATAATGTTCGTGATCTCCGTGTGCGCTCTGTGCGCCGGCACCGTGTCCCACCTGAACTGGTGGCCGCTCTGCCGGGACTGCTTCTTCTACGCCATCTCCATCCTCGTGATGCTGTGCACCATCGCCAACGGATACGTGTCTTGGTGAGTACAGACTATTGTAATGATGGGTCAGCAAACGCTGCCAACCAATGGTCCTCCGGCCACAGCAATATGTCTGACTTGGAAGTGTTAGAAGATTTTTGAGGCCACAATTTGTGCATTCCGTGTATTTTTTAATTCTATTTTAGTGTCAAATAAATAATTTTCTTCTTCTATTATGAGCTGTCGACACCTGACAAGTTCAGGCAGTTTTTTTACTTAGTATTTGTGAGTGTCCCGCCGATGTGGCCCTTGCCCTCTCCCCCAGGTCTAGGCCCGTTGATGAGAAATGCGTCCAAGTCGTCCCGCCATCTCCGTCCTGTCTCTCTCGTTGGCTTAATTAAAAAATATATTATCCCATCTTGCATCGATTTTGTAAGATCAAATCAAATTATTGTCTTGATAATAAAGAGCTGTAATAACGTCAACAGTGTGATTACGATATAGAAGAATAGATGGGCTTAGGCAAAGTGGTATAAAGAAGACTTTACGCATGAATACCTATTAATTACTAGCCTTTAAAACCTGATTCGAACGACCATAGATCTTCTATGTTTACTCTAAGTGGTAAGTAAATATCCTATTCTTGTGTCTCCAGGCCCGAAGCGTTGTTCATGCTGATAATGTACTGCGTGTACTGCGTGGCGCTGAGGTTCAACAGCACTTTAGAGCGCTGGGCGCTGACGCTGCCGCTGCCGTTCAAGCTGCCCACGCGGGAGGAGCAGGCAGCGCTCGTCACCTACAAGTAATATCATCATCAATGCAGCATCATTGCGTATGGCTATCATCCTGCATGTATCAAACGTCAATGTCCAGGTGTTTCAGCCAGTTTACTGCGTCTCAATTTCTTATGAAAACCGTACCGTAATATCAAGTGATCGATGATGTTGAACCTTTTAAATTATTGATAAAAATACTCTAACATATTTTTTTTGTATATTACTTTTGTATCATACATAATTAAGAAAATTATTAGCGTTCATATTAATTGATCGTACCATTCAGGGCAGTAAGGGGATTGTGCCTAATATTCATTTGTTTGTGCGCAGAAGTGCGGGCGTGCCGCCGCCCGCGCAGGCTGACTCGTACGCGCAGGTGGAGGGGCAGACGAGCGAGACCGCACTGCAGAACCCGTCATGTATGTATCTTTTCATTTTCTACACATACAGATATTTCTTTAGTATACCCTCAGGTATAAAAAGTAAAGTGACTTATGGCTCTTACTTGAGTAGTCGCATTAGAGACCCGAAGCTCTATTCCAATTTGTTTTAGTCCATATTGTTCCCATCACCTACTTTACTTACTTCACTTGTATGACTTCACTTACTTCACTTACTGACTTCACTTACTTCATTGACTTCACTTATTTTAATAGCTGTGTTTTTAGCGTACAACCCGGACGCCACGTACGACAACGCCGCGTACAACGCGGACCCCGCGGCGCAGGCGTGGGACCCCAACGCCTCCTGGGACTCCAACAACACGTGGGGCAACCAGGTAGGACCCAACAGATGTGATACGACTTGATACATTATGTTGTGAATATAATTAGTTTTTAGCGTTGTTTGTCTCTAGTGTTTCATATATATAGAATTTGAGTTTGTCCCCTGATAGTTTACTGATATTTTATTGTTAACCTGTATATTTTTGGCAGCCACAGCAACCAATGACCACGGCAACCACAGCAGCCAGCGGCTGGGGCGACTCCGCTCCGTCGGCGCAGGACACCGCCGCGCCTGCGCCCGCGCAGCAGCCGCCGCCGGCCGTGCAGGTCCATACCTTTACCTACACTAGAACTTTTATTTAGACGAACCATGAGGCGTATAATTATAACATTACATTGACTGCGGTTGTTTACACGTGTGCATCCTGTGTTCGCACCTACACGGTCATGCAGCCAACCTTGTTTGTTTTTTATCTCATAAGCCATAATGCTGTATTGTCCAGTTTGGTAACCTAATGAAAAAAATGAGGCTACAAGAAATTACCTTGAATTGGGAATATGCATGAAATTTTTTATAGCATTTCTTAACAAAATATAAAAATACCGTAAAAGAGATGGTAAAAAGTGAAATTTGAATTAAATTTCGGCCAAAAATACGCATATAAACATTTAAAACTACTTACTACTCAGGCAGAGAGTTCCGTCCTGTGACGTCAGCGGGCACTACTCTGCTGCGGGCAATTCTGTTTTGCTAGAAACAGTTAGAAACAAATCTTTAATGGCTTATATCTTGGTTGTTTTTATAGTTGTTCCACACATGAATGACTTTTTAATAAAGAAAAAAAATCATGCGTATTCCCCATTACGGATGGAGTCGCGGGCAAAAGCTAGTCAGTTGTAATGTTGTTGTTCACGTTTCAGCCGGCCCCCGCCGCCCCCGCCGCGCCTGCGTACTACAAGGCCAAGGAGTACAACCCGGAGACCGCGGTGGACCCTCTCGTCAAGCCTATCGGGGCCAGTGAGTCGCCGTTCCCGGCTATTATATTACAAGTTCCATTAGGCTAAATCACGTGGTTTATGGTAATAATAATATAAGTATATATAATATTATAGTTTGGCAAAACGTGTTTGGAACAACCGCGACTTAACTCCCTCGGGAACTCCAATTTTCCGGAATAAAAAGTATCCTATGTCCTTCCCCGGTACTCAAACTATCTCCATACTAAATTGATTATACCTTACTTAAGAAATGATTGATTCCCCGTACAAACTTCCACCTCTCTTTTCACCCCCTTAAAGGATGATTTCCGGGATAAAAAGTATTCTATGTCCTTTCCCGGGACTCAAACTATCTCCATACCAAATTTCATCGAAATCGGTTCAGTGGTGAGCCTTGAAAGCGTAACAGACAGAGTTACTTTACCATTTATTATTATCTATTATACTAATTGCTCAGCCAAACCTACCACTCCAATCGATCGATATCGATCGAGGGCATCGATCGGCGATCGATGGATTGGTGTGGTAACACCCTAAAAAGACGGCTGGTTCAAGAATTCGCGTGCCGTGTCCTCAGACCCGGTCCAGCTGGCGTGCTGGTACGTAGCGTTCCCGGTGCACTGGTCGTGCCGGCACACCATGCCGGACTGCCGGGGCCGCTGGTACCCCGTCACCTTCCTCGTCTCCATGCTCTGGATCTGCTTCTATTCGTACTTCATGGTGTGGATGATCACCATTATCGGTGAGTTTCATTTTGTTGTGCTGTGAGGTACTTCTTGCCAAATTTCATGAATTTATTTTCATCTATGCGGCATAAATAGATGTATTTTTCACACGCTTTTTTGATTGCGTCGACCTAAGCATTTGATAATAATTTCGATCCGAGAAAAAGGGTCTTGACATTCTTGTAAGACAGACAGTTGGACAACGAAGTGTTCCTATGTGTTTTTTGAGGTACGGAACCCTAAAAAAGGTCTGCTTTGACGTACATATTAATATGGCGCTTGTCAAAGCGCTTACGCCGTCGACCAAGAGTCCATTACTGCTTGATCCGTAACTGTGGGCTAACTGTGGGCTGTGTGCAGGCTACACGCTGGGCATCCCGGACACGGTGATGGGGCTGACGTTCGTGGCGGCGGGCGTGTCGGTGCCCGACGCGCTCTCCTCGCTCGCCGTCATCAAAGAGGGGTGAGGCTTACAACATTATTTAAGGGGGAAAGGGGCACTGATGTAGCTATGCGTGGGTGAAGGGGCAGTGATGTAGCTAGGCGTGGGTGAAGGGGCAGTGATGTAGCTAGGCGTGGGTGAAGGGGCACTGATGTAGCTATGCGTGGGTGAAGGGGCAGTGATGTAGCTAGGCGTGGGGGAAGGGGCACTGATGTAGCTAGGCGTAGGTGAAGGGGCAGTGATGTAGCTAGGCGTGGGGGAAGAGGCAGTGATGTAGCTAGGCGTGGGTGAAGGGGCAGTGATGTAGCTAGGCGTAAGTGAAGGGGCAGTGATGTAGCTAGGCGTGGGGTAAATTTTTGTGAGATTATCCGACATTTATTTATTAAGTTACCGTATCTACTGATTCTTTGTATACATTTAGTTAACTACCTACTCCGACAAATATAAGTCACTGTGTCATACGTCAGGTACGGCGACATGGCGGTGTCGAACGCCGTGGGGTCGAACGTGTTCGACATCCTGGTGTGCCTCGGGCTGCCGTGGTTCATCCAGACCGCCGTCATCCAGCCCGGCTCGCACGTCAACGTCATCAGCAAAGGTACCACCAACCAACCAAGCGTTCAGCTTGCCAAAGTACTTTGTACTACTAATCCAAGTTTGAAATAAATGGGAGCGCTGTTCGGCCTGTATTATTATAACGATCTAGGTTCTGCCCGCGGCTTCGTTCGCGTTCATAAAAAACTTTCAAACTGGAACCGGATTGGCGACTAGTATCGCACCCTTACAATGTTTATATAGCCTGACACGCGCACGTTTTTCACGAGTCATATGGCATCCCATTTATTAAAATCGGTCCTATAGTTTAGGAGGTAGAGTGCAACATCCGATTTTTGGTCACACAGACTTATATAATCATGGACCATATTTTCCCCTCAGGCCTGACCTACTCCACATTCTCTCTCTTCTCGACCGTGATCTTCCTGGTGGTGGCGACCCACGCCAACGGCTGGAAGCTGGACCGCAAGTACGGCGTCGTCCTCATGATATGGTACCTTCTCTTCATCACATTCGCCAGCCTCTACGAACTCAATGTCTTCGGCAACTTTAACCCACCAGATTGCCCTTCTATCTACTAAAGCGGCTGTATACCTAGGTCCGTGGTCTCATTCCTTTATGTTGGCTATGCTGACGCGGTGTTGCCAGTTTATAAATTATAAACCATAGATAATTCGGTTAAATGTTGAAATGTATTTATAAATTAAATAGATGTTCTCTTCTATTTTACGTACGTTGGGCTATAAAACCTTGTAGATACTATTTTTGTGACTATCGCGAACTTTATGCTAGTAAATATAAAACATAAGTAGACGAATATATTAAGTTTTCTACTATGTAATGCCATTGTCTTATGATGAATAAAGCATCGATGTTGTTCTCGCTATCTGTACATGATTCTCTTAAAAAACGATTTATAATTATATCTATTATAATGTCAGGATGTCGGTATTTGTAGATAGTAAATGCAGATTGTTATGTTCGTGGCCTGACTTCTTGCTTAGCTGCTGACTGACATATGTCAGGGGGTCAATTTTTGAATCTCACCCGGTGACTAAAACTCACTAAAATGGCCGATTTTCACTGATTTCTAAAAGTTCATATTTTTTAATCTCACCGGTGACTATAATTCTCACGCCTATAGTGCCCCCGCCCACTCGTAAACGAAATCACCCGTGACTATTTAAATAATCACTTGACACTGACAGCTGACAGTACAATTATTAAACCGCTACTACCGCTTCTATATACGTTTATACGTTAATAATCACCACTATTTCAATCTATGCGTGACGTTTTTTGGTGTTTTGAGTACGTAAGTTGGTAGACAGGGACATTCCAAAAAAAACAACATTTGTCAAATAGTGATTTCAATGTCAGCGGTGAGATTCAAAAATCGACCCCCAGGTCTAAAAATATTTAAATCAGGCCGACATGCTATGTCTCACTCAAGGTGGATCTATGTTATGCTTGCTCGCTGAATCGGTCTTGCTGAATTTTGCGTTCAGTTTCACAGTAAGTCAAAACTACTATTTAAAAATTAATTGACAACGCGTTGGACTGACCGTGAATGAGGACCATTAGAAGCAGCTACTCTAGTCACATGGCTGTTTCTGATTGGTTGAGGCAGAATTACACACAATGTTCCCTCTTGTCATATTTACATATTGTAAATCCACCTTACGAGTAAGTCGATGTAAAAAATATTGAGTGATGTCAATCGCTTTCAAGCTACTATGTCGTCGGTACGGTAGTAAAATATAATATTGAACAATGAAGAAAATTTGCGCATAAAATCTGTTACAGTTTTATAAATCTAAAATTTGGGCACGCACTAGTCTTTATTTAAGTTTTTTTTTTTTTTAATTTTTTTACACAGTAGGTACCTAAACAAACTAAACGTTAGTTACGTTTAGTTTTAGATTAATTCGAACGTTATAACATTAATTGGATCTTTTGTGGGAGTGTAGGTATATAAGTAGATAGTACTTGAGGATTATGTTGATTTCACAATATTACGGTGCTCAAAATATTTGAAAACAGTTCTGTGCATGTAGCCTAAACGTCATTTGCACTATTGCGGATATTTTAAGTATTGCAACACTCAAGTCACTGTCATTTTAATTTGTAAAGACATGTTTAGTGGAGAGTTACAAAGGCCTAAGGTTTTTACAGTTTATTACGAATAAATAGAAAAGCTAGTGTCGTTTAATGTAGCTTGCACTGGATTGACTTAAATAGTACACAAGTAACGTTGCTTATGAATTAAAATATGTTGTAAATAATTCAGCTAAACTTAATTTACTATCGCCATTACAATAATAATGAAATAAATTACAAAGTTCCAAGTTATAAGCATCGATAATAATGAACCACGATGATCCGTTGGGAGAATTAAAAATAGTTTAGGTAGTTAATTCGTTTTTAAATAGCGTTCGAACTTTAAAAAAATATGATTGCAATGATGGCAAATGCTTTTTATACTGATTGATAGACTTGATGTTATACCGTTTCGATTTACAATCTGTCTAAGTAAGGAGAATTATTCTTTTTTATCATGTAACTACAAACAAAACGAATTTATATTTTCCGTAAAACAAAAGCATCGAAATTTGACGAATTATCAACATCAAAATTAGTCTATCATTTGTAAAGAATACTTAAAAATCCATTTAGACTGATATTATAATGTAAGTTTATTGTAAATAACCAATTCTTAAACTACCTACCTACTTCTATAGCGGTTTCAAACCGCGAAGTCGCGCCCCACTACACACATTCGCTGCCAGCAGTGCTACGCCGCTACACTCGTAGCGCGTAGCCGTGTAGTCCTCGTATGCAGCGAATACTCTCTACGAACAGAGAACGACAACGTGTCGTGAGTGGCAACCGTGTTCTGTCAATTTGACTCTCTCCCCTCCCTCCCCGCGCCTTCGTAGATTGAAAGCGCTGTAAGGCATACATTACATTATAGATTTAATACGCGAACAATCACCGTTCTCACTAGCGTTTAAGGGACTGATAAATACTTAAATTACAGTTTACACACGTTATAGACATCACAATTTAAACATATTGATAAGATAACTGTCCCTTAAACATGTGTAAGATAATGTCTTAAACGTTGGAAAAAACCGTAAGTCAATATTTTGCGTTTTAGCGCCCTCTAGATCTTCCATATTAGGTATCCTGATGCTCAGACTTCTGTAACTCAATTTTTGTAACACAATTGTCCTATCTTAAAAATAATATAAAATTGTGTGAATGCACGTAAAGTTTATTACGTGCATTCACACTATTACACGCAACACGCAAGAACACAGATCGAAAATAATCGAAAATCGTAAATAATAATCAGCAACGTGTGTCTAAATCGTTATCAATAATTTGTATATTTTACTTATTGTTTTTAGCTACATATTTCAATTTTGAAGTAGCCAGAAACATAAGACAATTTCGACTAATCATTATACTTGGGATAGACCAATTGTGTAACATATTACACTATAGGGATGATGACTCTATTTAGTCCGTCAGTTAGATTATAAAAAAATATTGGACACGTATTTTTTATTTTGTCAATCAAACAAAAAATTACAAAGATAAAGCGCGTCAAAGTTCGGGAGTGGGGGCTCGTGACGTCACTTCTATGTAAAAATTGTGTTGAGACGTGACGTCATGCGACATTTCAACTCAATAGGTCGAGGGTTGCGAGGTAATACCTGATAAGTAAACATAATTTGTTTTAGAATATTCAATTTCGAAGGCGTTTTAAGAAGCTTCAATTTTGCATGGTTCATTATCTCAACTCATCGGGTTTTACCACGTAACACTCGAGGTATATATCCGTAATTTTTTGATTATGTGAAAAAATAAATAAATACGTGTCTAATACTTTTTGATAATGATAAAAAATTAGACATCGTCCCTATCGACAGGGCGACCATTCAACTTTATTTTAGCCCATCTTGCTTCTTTATCGCAATTAAGTATAGTGTTTACGTAATTATAGCTCTTATTTACTTGACAATAAGAGCTATAGCGTCAACAATGTGATTATGAAATTGAAGTGAAATGGTTTAAAGGCAAATTGGAATAGAGCCCTTAGTATAGAAACTGGGCCCTAAGTACTTACTAATACATATAAAAAATATCTTAATACCTAAGTACTTCTCTCAAATAAATACCTCAATGGTGTCCACTATCTTCCGTTGTAAGTGCCCTATGAGTATTTTGTTAGTGTAATATACCTATGTCGGATTAGATTTTTTTATAATGTCCGCATAAACGGATTTACAACGTTTCAAACCTTACCCAATTTAATACTATGTAAATAAATGACGCGAGTACATTTTATTTAATTCAATCAATAGAAAATATTGCAATGAAATTTTCCCGGTTACTTTAACATTTTCAAGCTTGCTAAACGTTTGTTTAGCAAAATTAAAAAATGAGATGAATTCAGCCTTTTTTGATATTGAATGAACGTAATACCGTTACAAAAAATATAAATAAAAAGTAAAAGATTGCCATTAATTAAATTCGAAAAGAAAGATACAAGTAGTATAAAAGTGTAACGAGATGTTTTACATGTATCTACAGTATAAATATAGCTAAAGCAGTAACGAACCACGAACAAACGTTCGAAACCCCTAAGCGGACATGGCAGTGCTGTCAATGGCGGGTGACGCGAGGAGACGAATGGTTGAGACGTGCGTCTGTGTGAGTGCGACGTTTCGAACGTTTGTTCGTAGATTCTTTACTGTTTTTAGCTATATTTATACTGTGATGTAGGTATGTAACGTATGTACGATTCGCGCTAGCTGTTGAGCTTCTAAATGTAATTGTAACTCGTTGTCTATAAATAACAACTGTAATATTCTGTAAATGTTACGTAGTTCTTATCTATCGATTTGACAATAATGTGTTTTAATATGTTTAACTTAATAGAAAGTCGCTGATGTTTTTCATACTGTTTAAACTTAACACGATGTATAATGGACGTAGCTTAGGGAAAAGGATCCAACCCATAAAGTAAATGTATTTAAATTTGAATTCTATTGCTGTCAATATTATGTCAAATTCTATAAGTGTGAAATGGTTGAATTGGATCCTTTTCCCTAAACTACATCCTATTTAAAGCACCTGCATGTCTTACCTATTTAAAAATAACGTTAAGGGTCCTTTCATACTGACAAAAAGCATGTCAGACACCTGCCGTAAGCGTACGCGTATTCACATCTACCGTGATCCGACCGCGCAGACGCTAGATGTGAACACGTTCATACACTTTGTATAGACTCCACTCTCCGCCGTCCCAGTGGCGCGCACGCGCACTAGCTCACTCGCCACTTCACCGGGCCTCGAGGCTCCTAAACGACATCTTGGATAGCGACAGCCGCCTCGACATCTTTTACACCTCTGGGTCGCGTTTCTATGCATCAGCCAATCGGTACTTGGAGACAACTGTTACCGTGAGCTCAGTCACAGTATAGGTACCCAATGCTTAGATTGGTACCGAATATGTACTCTAATTTCTCATTTATAATTAATACGTGTAGCATGACTGTTAGTGTTAATTAATAAATAAATAGAAGAATATTATTTTTGTCTGACTCGGCACGTGTCTGACACGCTCGTTGTCTGTAGATATTAAAGGACCCTAATACGTGGTTATCTAATCAGTTTCGTTACGAAGACTCCGATCGTTATTCCAATTTTTTTTGTGTAAATCTCTAAATAAACGTGTAGATTCTGACTGCTTATGTAGACTGTAGTTGTAATCCTAACCACTGTCAAAACCAAATATTTTTAAGATTAATAATGTCCTGTAATTTTGTCTGTTTGTTTTGTTTGTGTTGTAGCTCTAGCTCGTTAAATATTTTTAAAAACGTTATGTTATTTATAAATGTTAATAATTGTAAATAATTTATGTTGAAAAATTGATCGCTGGTTTTGAAAAGATAAAAAAACTGCATTTTTCCCTTTTATGAATTTAACTAATTCTGAGACTCGACATTGTATAATCGAAACTGAAGCTACTTGACGTTCTAGTTATATATATTTCACTTCAACGCATCATACTGCCGCACTCAGAGACTAAGTTTAAAGTTTCATGTTAAGTTTCAATTAGCTGCTGTCACTTTTTTTGCTATAGCAATAGAATAAGACGCAGCAACTTTATGAAACTTAAAAAATAATTTACGTCTCTGAGTGCGGCAGATAGTCGTGCAAGCCTAACTATTTGATTAAAGCGATATGACAAACAGACACCTTTCAAATAGCTCTTTCACGTACCAGCGGCAAAATAATTTAATTTTATGATCGATCATCCAATAAAGATATCGTTTCACAATCTCCAGGGAGTCGATTTTTGGGCCAAGGGCATATTGCAAACGGGACTCAACCATTTCAGGACTGGATTAAAAAAATAGTATTGTAACCAGTCTTTCGAAAAACTACGGTATGTACTTACAAAAAAAGTGAAATTATGCGACGGAACCATTTGTAGACTGGAATTCAAGATGCGCTCGAATCACAATTCTTATTTTGCCACTGGTACAGTCAGCTGCAGAGAAAAGTAACCCCCCCTGCTAAGTAAATTGTATGCAGGGGTGATTACTTTTCTCTGCAGCTGACTGTACACTACACACAATGTCGCATAGAAGCTGCCTACAAGACAGCATATTAATGTCTATGCATCAATTAATAATGTCAATTTGATGTGAAAATCAATTATTACTGCGTAAGTATTTTACGTGATCAACGTAGAACGTTATTTATGTTCATTTATGTTAAAAGAAAAAGAAATATTGGAAAATATTATACCTATAAAGATTATAATGTTAAAGTGGAAATTGCGAACGTTGATCTACAAAACATACCTATGAGGAGCATTTAAAATTGCAAACTGCGTATTGAGCCAGTTATTATAGGAAACAAAATACTTAAATAGTAGAGGACCATTATAATATACCTTTGTAGTACCCAGTACCTGGGACATGCACACGAAGTTAAAAATGCTCTCTTAACTTTATTTCCTTTATAAAATGATGCCGCTTGCTAAATGTAAGTTTGCACGACGATTACGTCGCCGAATAAACGTAAGAAGTAGTGAACGAACGCGTCTCGGTGATTTGATAATACTATCTACTTATAAATAAAGAGGTGAGTAATGTCCAAAATATTTTTTTTATACTGGCAACCCTACTTTAAAATAGTGACAAAATAAGCTGTGTCCCTTTCTTCAAAACCTTGATCAAACAGCACAGTTTTTTTTCAAGTTATTGAGAAGTATTAAACTCCGTGTATGTGATCCATTTACTTACTTATTATTATTTTACATTAAATAGGTGTAAGATATACCTATAAAACAATAGGTCTAGATTTATAAGATTATTTTTTATTGCCGCATCTACATATGCGGCATTCGGCGGATATTCCTGTTGACGTCCTTTTCATAAACGTTAAGTAATACAGAGACGCCAACACGAATATTCGCCGAATGCCGCATATGTAGATCCGGCATAATATTTGGGCAAATGTTCACCAAAGATCCACTTCACAACTTTAAGGGGAAGACACTGGTCGTAAGTTTTCGTGTTTTCAACCTTGTAAAAGGTTTACGGTTGATTTAGTTTGTGAAAATAAAAAGTTACGATCGTTTTTATGCTGCACTCACAAAAATCAACCGACACCCGCGTAGGTTAAGTACTTAGCGCTGAATTAACGCCGTAGAAGTTTTCTATCATGGCGCTTCGCCCATATCGTAATGTACCTATTATAATATAAGTAGCTAGTCTTTATTTTAGCCGCTTTGCAAATCGCAAACTATTAATGCCCTACATCTGTTAAAAATCATCAAATGAAAAGTCATTATACTTTAAAGAGATAACTAAAATGATAAAGCCATATTAAGTATTAATTCAGCTGGTGAAATATGCGTGATTTATAAAAACCATCTATTGGTTATTTAGTTATTCATTACCCTCGATTTTTTCATCGCCAAAACGGTTAGTTATATCCGTCGGTTCGTCGACGAGTTACCCGTAACAATTGGGGCATATTACTATCAATATTGACACAATTATACTGCCGTCCTAAGCTAAAAGGCGATATCTCAAATTCAATTGCCAAAGCAGATTCAGTCCTCTCCTGTTAGTAATGAGGCAGCAATTGCTACAGCAGTTTTGTCTGAGATATCGGATTTTAGCTTAGCTGGGCGGTATAGCTAGAGCCACGTTAGAGCGCTGAACATCCAAAACGACCAATTAAAAACTCGTGTTGCTCTAGCCACAATAATATAAAGTAATATTAACCCGTCGTATGCAGGAATAGGAGAAATGTACAAAGTTATGTTTTTTTAGATTATAATTCTATACAACAACAGAAAAATGTAATACTAACGGATATATGGTAATTAAATGTATCTAAAACAATGAACCGATTTGAAATTATTAAAGAGTTCCGTTGATTTTTCGTGGGAATAATAAGATCTTGACGAAGTTTAAATGCGACCGTCATTGAGATATACTTAACATGAAACAAAAAAAATAAGTTATTAATCGAAGATATTGCGTAACATACAGCATTGAATTCGGTTGAAAACAGAGCACTGGATCCGTGCTTAAACATGCGAGGGGATAATGTGCAGTGTATGGGTGTACTCTGGCGAAGCTACCGAAGGGCTAGGCGGGGCGGTGCCCCGGGGCCCCCAGACTCGCGGGGGGGGCCGGGGGGCCAAAACCTGATTAGCAAACCTCTTATTAAACTAGCTAACTTCTCCCACCTTTGGAATCTAAATAAAGGGGCCTCAGTTTTCTTTTTGCCCCGGGGCCCTTTGTCACCTAGCTACACCACTGATGGTGTAGTGTATCCTATTTGTTTGCGCAAAAATGACCAACACGCATACAGTTAACCGAAGAACATGTTGAGCACTTTAGGTTAGGACTTTGTCATAATAAACTTCAAACCTGAACGTGGAATGACAAGCATGTCAATGACCAATAACAATGACAAGGTTCTGAGTATGCTCAACCCTTTTCATTAAGATTACTGACTATTCGCGGTCTTTTTCTGTGGCGTAACGTCTTCTCGCATATTTGACATGGCGATGAAAGGGTTAGGATTCGACGGGCTACCAAAATCCCAATTTTTATGACGTGTTTGTATATTTTTTAGCAGTTGACTAGTGTACTGTACAGTCAATATCATAAATTTGTGTACATTTTAGTACCTTGTCTATTTAATGTCATGTTTAAACTGCCATATATGAATGTCACAGCGATTAAAGTGACAAGGTACTAAACCTGTACACATATTTATGACCTTGACTTGACTACAAACTGAGCTAATAGAGTACACACAGACTTCAGCACTTCACTTTGAAATTAGTGCATTATACTTGTTGTTTTCTCTCGACATAGAATTTGTATAGGTACTTGCATGAAATGTCAAACGTATAGGTTAATGGCTTTAGTAAAGACGAGCAGATCGACTTATAGGCGCCAGTGACGGGTGCGGTGACGGGTAATCGTGTGACGCGGTCGTTAGATTGAGAAAGGTATAGTTGTCTCACTTATGTTCGCTTCGCCTGCATTTGCCATGTTGCGGCTCATGAAGTGAACAAATTTAATATAAACACGTTAGATCTCATGAGATCTCATGAGCACCGCGGGCGGAATTGCTTGAAATGAAAAACGTTGGCAGTTAATTTTCAATTAGGTAGTGGATCATTTTTGTAAGCATACTATCGCCTCTAGGAACTCTCTTTTTAAACATAAGAGTTATAATTTAGTTAGTTAATTAATTTTGCAGTTGCGTGGCTCCAGGCCCTGAACGTTGACAATTGATAGGTACTTGGCATTGTTTTTATTGCCTATTATATTCTATTTGATTTTGTTTCTTTCTTTAATTTGTATTGTGTAGCTTTCTGACATGCCTATTTTATAAGTTATGCCATACGATTACATAAATAAGTGGACGAACTCTACGAATTAATGAGATGAACCTAATCAAAATTAACCATCTAGGAACGTTTAGAAGCTCGTCAATGAATTTCCGTTTGTCACGTTAAAAACCATCACAATGTGCTGGTGTTTCGGTCGATCTGTTAAAATATTTCCTTATATATTTCCATGTTGCGTCCTACGATGACGTCTCCGTTAGTAAATAGTACCGTTTTCGCTCAATATCACTTCCAAAGAAAACACGAATATCTATCTGACTAGAAAACTATATGTATAACATTATCTGTCGGATACTGTCTTGGAACCAATTTTATTTGAAAGCAATATTGAACGAGGTATGGACAGTTACGTATGCTCGCGATGTGGAAATAGTCATTTTATACTTATGATTGTACTCAAATCTTTAGCTATGTATAGTAACAGCTTTATCTGTTCACCTGTTAAACTCCTTTCAAACGTTTAATGTCGTGAACCAGTCCATTACTGTATTTGTAATCTATCCTTAGAATTTAACCAGGTTAAGATTCTTTTCAGTAAAAAACAAGATTGTCCCCGTGATAATAATGTTGATTTTCATTGAAAATAAATCTTTTATAGATTGTTCATTTGTTAACCGTTACACTTGTTATTTATGTTAAATTACTTAACAGTGCAACGGTCTGTGAAATGCATTAAGAGGATTGTGAGAAACGGCGATAAACTTTTCCACCCCCTAAATGTTAACCGATTTTGACCAATTTTTGATACCTATGCAGTCGGAACAAATAAATATTGTTTTTTTAAATATTTATTAATTATAAAGAGATTATTTGTTATGGCCGAAATTACTTTTGTATGAAAACAATAAAACGGGAATAAATTGAAATTTATTGATAATATTGGAAAAATGTACGTACAGACAAGTCACAGGAAAAAAAACGTTTCGATCGATCGACGTTTCTAATACAATTCAAATTTCTTTCTTTATGAAGGGGCGAAGATTTGAATTTATTGCCTCAGCGGGCTTAACATGCATGCACGAGATAAAATTTGACAGATGCTCCACATCATACATCTATTCCATATTCTAACGTAAGACTTAACGCTTAAGGTTTAAAATAAAAGTGTCTCGTCCTGACTCTTACCTACCTTACCTTGATTACCTTGATTACCTTTTATTACTAAGCGACTATAGCGATTTTGTCTTTTTTTTATAGCGATTTTATCAAGACGGGACACTTTTCTTTTAAACCTTAAGCATTAAGTCTTACGTTAGAATATGGAATAGATGTATTAATTTCCCTAGCACCTGTCAAATTGTACCTATCTCGTGTATGCATGCTAAGCCCGCTGAGTGTGACCTTGACAGAAGTTTAATGATATATTTGTTTTAAATCGTGAGTATCATGACTGTGATCATCATGACATGAGAGGAATCAAAACAAAAATAATATCCAAATCTGCTAATCCTTCGAGTACTTTAAGAATTGCTAAACGGGATAGCCCTAGTAAGTACATATCTTTGGCATTTCCATAAATTTATCTTATTAGTTATAGCTGTGATTATAGTTAATTTTACCCCTACATATTCGACGAGAGCAGGCGGCCAAGAGGGCGCAGCTATGCGTTAGAATGAGACACAAGTATACCGTTATTTATCTAATCTGTGACCGAGTCCCTCACAATCTTCGTCATGTAAAACTATGGGCAGTCACGTGACCGTTGCACTGTAGCTACATTGTATATGTTGACGCATTCACCGCCGGCAACGCGTATCAGCATTTTCCTGACTTTAACCCAGTGCCTTGAACGCATATGTGCGTTCTTAAGGTATGCGAGCTTCGCATAAAACAAACTGCAGCTTCTGGGGAAGGACCTGCGGGCATAATTCTGAGGTTTAAGAAAAAGGGTATAAGTCTAGTATACTCTGTATGATTTATGCCCTTCTTTATTACAAGCTAAGGTCGGAGTTTACCAACAGTTAAACAGGCGATTAGAGGTCTGACGGCTGTCAAAATGTATTGACTAACAGCTGATTAGGATTTAACAGTCCGCTCAATTGGTTGGTGAACTCCGACCTTAGTCGACGTAGGTATACCCTTACTGGAACCACAGAATAGGTATACATATGGTCACGTTTATCGCGTGGATAAAGCGTCCGTTACTGTCTGGCAATATACAAGGGCAAGAGGAAAACTTAAGCTTTATCCACAGCAACAAAACGTTACAAAACGTTACCTTAAAAGACCCGCTGGTCCCCTAGCATGCATAAAGGAAATTAAATTTGACAGGTGCTAGGGAAATGAATACATCTATTCCATATTCTAACGTAAGACTTAAAGCTTAAGGTTCAAAATAAAAGTGTCCCGTCTTGATAAAATCGCTATAAAAATGTGAAAATCGCAATAGTAGCTTAGTAATAAAAGGTAATAAGAGTCAGGACGAGACACTTTATTTTAAACCTTAAGCGTTAAGTCTTACGTTAGAATATGGAATAGATTTATTTATTTATTTATTTATATTCTTTATTTATTTAGAAGCTTTGTTCAACCATGAACATGTCAGCTCCAGCTGGCCTAAATACAACAACACTTACAAACTATAATCACACATAAAAATATCGCTAAATGAAAAGAAAACAAAGAAAAAAGGCTACCAAATTTGAATACGCTTATTTAGAAAAAAAAACATAAACAAATTTAGCAACCTCTGACAGAGGCTCTGCCAATATGGATTGGAAGATGCCGACATTAGAAGAATTAATATTACCACAGTCCCTAAACAACTTTTCCCTCTTTGCACGAGTCCGAACACATTCCATTAAAAAATGTTGCACATCCTCTACTGTCCCGCACTCTTCGCAGTTGGGCGACTCTATTTTCCTCATGAGATGTGCAAATTTATTTAAAGGAACGTGAAAAATGGAATAGATGTATTCATTTCCCTGGCACCTGTCAAATTTTATCTCTTGCATGCATGTTAAGCCCGCTGGGCAATCGGCAGTGAATGTGTGAGCATGATTATCCTGTATCCGATTCGTTGTCGCTGTCCCAGTCGGTGTTTTGTATGTTGCGGGTAGACTAGGTGTTCTGTACAACCCGCGCGCGCGGGCTTACGTGGATATTGTTACATGAGAACGATGTTAAATAAAGTGTAAAATGTGAACCCATGTGTTTATTATCCAACATGATCTAATTTTTACCCAACATTATACTCAAGTTTAACCCTTAATGATGCGCCGGAAAACAAAGTAAGTGTAAATAAGTTGGACCTGTCATATACCGGAGGTGAAAAAAATACCAAGTTCTACACTGCAATTGGGTAGGTAAAGTTTTTGGAAGAGGTGTAAATTATATTTTTTTTCGATAGTCGTCATCCTAAAGATCAAGGAACTGCGGCTCTTTTATTTTTATTTCCTCTAATATTTTAGAAATATTTTTTTTAGTTATTAAGTTGACATTTGTACACTTTATTGGCCGACAAGCTTGTTGCCTTCGTACTTAATGAAAAAGAAAAAAAAACAGTCACTTCTATAACTGTCATTGTCAATCAAAGTAAACAAACGATTCAATTCAACGACTCTTTTCTGTTTGCCTTCGTTTCATGTGATCAGTGTTTTTAGAAATATTTTTAACGACCTCAGAACGAACTCCGGACTTTCGATTTTGCCGCTTTCCTCCAGCTTTGCTCGCTTTGACCTTTGCACGATATTTGGACTACGATTTATTTTCGACCCCATTGGCACTGCTTCTTGGACACCGATTTCTTCCTTTCACGACGACTCTTGCCCTGCTTTTCGATAGCCACGAGAGCACGTTTGAATCGTATACACGCAATGAATTTAAGAAATCCCACACGGACTTTGGAAATGGAGTATTACAAAGATTTACTCAGATGCTTGAAAGAATTGAATCGTTTGTTTACTTTGATTGACAATGAAGTTGCTGAAGCAACAAATCCAATAGGTAGTGACACTGCGAAAAAAATAGTTACTCGAAATGTAAATGGGGCACATTACATTATCAATATTATCACGGCGTATTATCACGATAATACCCACTGATGCCATAATAAAATACTGCGATATGGCATGTTACACTATCAATATTATCGTGATACTTTAGTATCGCGTGATAATATTGATAATACCTTGTTAATCGCCGGGCAGCGTTAAGAAAACGACAAATTGACATGACTGGAGAGTCTTTCAGGACCGTTGCCCTAGTCACTTTAAATACAAGCCTTCTATCATTGCATTAAAGTATATTTTTGTGTGCACATTTTTACTGTGTGTACCTTCCAGGATGTATACATACCATGTACATACCTACTTATAGCTATGTCTACACCAGTGCGCTTTCACGTCCATCTTGCGTTTTCCTCCCACGCATGCCTCTGCAACCACAGCGCATGCAATAACGATGCGCTCAAACTGGTTTGACAGCAGCGCATACCCGTAGCGCACGCTGATCCGTCACCGTTGGGTTCACGTGCAACATTTTGCAAATAAAATGGCGGAAAAATAAAGTCAAAACATTGGATTTTATTGAAGATTCAGTGTCACCCTCGTATTGCATGCGCTTGACGCAATTCGAATTGAAAGGTGAAAGCGCGAGACGACCTTGAAAGCGCACTGGTGTGGACATAGCTTATTATTAGTTCCATGTGATTTCTCTAGCACTTAAAGCGTGTCACACACGGAGCTATAAAGGCTGATTTACATTGGTCAAGAACAGAGGCAAGTACAGTGGACAGTGGCGAGCACCAGACAAATTCCAGACAGTGACTGTTTATACTAGGTAATAAACAGTTGGTACACGCGCTTGGTCCTGTTGCCGACCACTTACACTCTGTCCTAAATTTGACTGTTTACACTAGGCCAGTGGCGAGTCAAGTGTCGCGCGAAGGGTTGGGCGGGCTCTCGGGGTGCACTTGCAACAAAAAATAGAAAGCGATTCTATTTGGATCCAGTAGCAAGGCAACTTGAAAGCAAAGTTGACTCGCTGCTGTCCGATCGGTTTACTTTTTTTTTTTTTTGGACGGACCTACCTAGTTAGCCTGTGATGACTTAGGGCCGTATTAATAAACTCATTTCAACTGTGATCCCCTTCACAAGATGCGTCAAAAATGACAGTTTTCTATGGATTGACGTTTACTGTTGACGTATCTTGAGATGGGGATCAGAGTTGAGATGAGTTTATTAATACGGCCCTTAGACTACTTTATCGGAGGCGCTACCTATAGGTTTACACTAATCTGTCCACTGTCCTTGACCAATGTAAATCAGCCTATATATATATATATATATTATTATGAGACGGCGCGTTGATTTATTATTAAATGCTGAGCGAGCCAAGTTCACTGATAGCCTTGTTCGTGCTTTAGTGTCACTGTTGGATTTAGCGTGACAATTGGATCATTTTGTCAACTTCAATCCGAAAAACGCTTAATATTTTTTCACCAAACTAAAATTTATGAGTCCGATGATAATCTCGGTGAAGTGTACTTCTAGATACTTACTGTAGGTACAATTTGGAGTCGTGTACTCGTGTAGCCGAAGCATTGTCATAGTATTTCTGTTGAGGTAAGGTGAAGTCATATTGCGACAGTTTCATAAATATTGCTTTCACAAAGCTTTCTAATCTAACTGTAAAACGCACATACGCGTTCAACGCACTATGGGAAAGGCAGTAAAATACTGTTATATGCGTTGCCAACGGAGAATGAACTAATTATGCAGTCAGCAATAGTTTATTATCCAACATTGGGTTAAAAAATATCAGACACGTCTCTATTACTAGAGGCAGGCATAAGAGCGTGCCAGATATTTATGAGCGCCATGGACAATATACTATTGCTGGTGACTGTAATAATGGGAAAATAAGGGAAGTATGGTATGGGAAATGAAAATAGAGCCCAATTTACACACGAACAACACAAAAAGGCAATAAATACAAATTAAATTACTCGTTTATTTTTTATTCATTAATTTATAGTTAAAAGTGCAGTACACTGAGCAAGCCGAAGGGGGACGGATAGCGCCGAGGCCGGTTTCACGATTACGTTTACAACCTCAATCGCAAGTTAATATAAAAAAGGAATATTGAGATCCATTTTATCACAAGGCGATAATAGACGGAGAGCTAGACACGGAAAAGGGTTGCATTTTATAGGGCAATCAAACTCCTATAATCAGGGTGCCGTACCATAATTATTCAGGAACCTGGCAGCTGTTCATCGGGAGTGATCACGTAATTTGATTATATGCAATAAAAAAAAACAGGCCCATCGTTTGACGATAGGGCTTTAAGAGCTGATTAAAGAAACACATTAAATTAATTCCGCCACTCGTTCTCTAATAAATAAAGAAACCCTTCAACACACCAATTTTAGGCTTTTCCCGATAGAAATCGGATAAATGCATTTTTGTTAAATATACGCGAAAGGACACTCATATCCAACGACATGAAAATATATTTAGTTGAACCGCTGCCAAGCTCCCGACTCTCCCGAGACAATGAATAATGATAGTATGGCACCCTAATTAGAAGGGTTCCATAGCTCCATAAATTGGAACCGTTCCGTAGCCAGCTCTTAGACCATAAGCAAAGCGTATAAGTATCAAATTCCTATGTCAAGGATGTCAGATCGCGGCGGGCGCTCTCCGTCCCCACCCGATGTGTGTCTGTCAGCCAAAGCTGGCGCGTTCACTTCACAAGCACTTTTAGGTTGTGTTATAGGCATAACAAGAACTTTGTAAAGATTAGATTAGAGACTTTAAAATAAGACGGCATATTTGGGATCTTTCTCTAAGATCGAAGTTAAAATCGATTTATATCAACTCCAAGAAAGATGTCCAAAATTGCCGTCTTGTTTTAGCGTAAAAGAAAGGGTAGAAACAGGGCCCGTTACACGAAACCTTTTAACTTTTATTACAAGCTGAAATTTCTTTCCAACAATAAGCATCGAAAAGACTCGCTTACAATAAAAGTTGCAAGCTTTCGTGACACAGGCCCCAGTTAGTCACTTCTGGACGGCTAGCACAATATCTCCGCGACTTATTGCCCTGATGTCCCTTTCTAACTATACTGTAACGACAGAGACGCACTGAGCGACAAGCGAGAAAATACAAATTATGCTAGCCGTTCCGAAAATTTATTTGCTTGTCTACTTGGAAGTTCACGTGATGCGCTAGCTTTCGCTAACCGACCTGTACCTCATATAACCACTCTATCTCTTATTTTACATACATCCTCTTATATTTACTTACAATACCGTGACGTCCCGTGACACTTATTGGAAGCAAGTATGCAGGTCGAGAGGTTGGTTCATATAAAAATATCAGGCGCAGGCCTAGTCGCGGGTGCCACGGGTCGTCACCTCTTAAATGAAAATATTAGCGTGTCCTTAAAAAAATAACAGTTAAAATGAACACTGTCTTATATTTACAATTTTTTTCTTGCAATTTTAAAATATACGATACGCAATGTACCAATTTTAGTTTTCTGTGTTGCGCCGCGCGCGGTTTAATATGTACAGGTGGCGGAAGCGCCTCGCGGGCGGCCGCGCGCGGCGCGACGCGGACAAACTGAATCAGTTCCTTACCCTAAGTATATTTTTTTCGAATCTTTTACATTTTTTTATTTCAATACAGAATCCTATTTATAATTAGTAATCATTAAATTTTTAATGAACATTTTAGCGAATATCGTTGGATCGCGGCGACCCGCCCCCGCGGGTATCTCGCCCGCCGTGTATGTGCAGAGAGCCGCCGAGATACCCCGAGAGTCAATAATTATACAATAAATTGAATGTAAACACTAGCTAATTAGAAAAAAAAAACTAACATCGAAACTAACTAAATATTGAGAGCGATATAAATGTCCTACCGACCCGACGCCTGACTGCTCCGTTACTTTACATCTTACTTATTCTTTCGAAAAATGCATTCCAATGATTCATGGATCTCACGATACGAACCGAACATAACATAACTATATTACAACCGGCCGGCGGACAAGCCGGCACAACCGCACAGAAAACGCACCAACGCGGGACTGACACGTTTTCTGTTTATTGCTATCTTCACGATATGGACTTGACCGCTGGTCTACACACGTCGAAAGTTAGTCACCGAAGTTTAGTTTATTTTATGATAATCGTAAATAAAGCGGGTTCCGCCGCGGGCGCCCCGCGCGCCGGCGGGCTCGCTCGACGCTCGACACTCGCTCGACGCTCGACAGACGCTCGACGCTCGACGCTCGCCGCTCTCACGCACACACACACAACACAGTCACACACGCACTCGAATGCTATCGCGTTCTCTTTTTCGCTGGACCGCCCGTGGCTGTCGAACGTCGGAATCTCTTTCACTGGAAAAGGAAACAGAACGTGAATGCTTGAGAAATTAAATGACCAGTCGATCGAGGAGAAAACTGGTGTGAATTATACAAAACATGTGTACCGCATTTAATAACGTAATTTTCGTTTGCACCACCTTTCTCCTGGACTTTTACTATTGCGGAAAATTAATTAATATAATAATGATATTTACGCTAATAATCCTTACGTGATGAAATACTTTAATAATCAAAACGAGAATGTCGGGTTAACTTAGTTACGTCTACTGACCACAAAAGATAAGCAAAGTCCTAGTTTTTATCTAATACTGGTATGACGGATAATGACGCAAAAGTATGAAAAAGAATAGTAAATTTTACAATATAATTATGTCGGTACTATGAATGTCATACGCCTAGTGAGGTTAATTACGATTCAAGTGTTGGGTTGAGTAAACAAATTACCTGGTTTGTTTATCGCTTGGGTAAAGGCGTCAAATAACAACATGAATCCAACGAAAAGCTCTGATTACTTGCAGGTTTTTAATTAATTTATACAAAATTCACATTGACATAGCCTCTCTCGTGTTAGTGCATCTTATTTCACACAAACGATATTTTTTGGAGTATAAATGCACTCATTTTGTAATTTATTCAATTTTTCTAAAGACACATATATTAATTACATTTAGTTGATGTGTCAACGTACGAGGTCGAAAATATTGAAAGTGTTGCCGAGACCACGCTATGTGGGTTTGAGGGAACTAACAAATGTATACATATAACCAGTAAAATGTCTTTAAACCTTATTAAGTAAAAATTTACAGAACAAAACACACACACAAACAATCACACACAAGCATTCAATCACAGTGTCGTATAAGATACTATCATAAATGTAGCTACATAGACCTATCGATCATTCGTTTCAATTTGTTTAAAATATATTTCGCATTTCCTAAGTTTATAACACGATACCAAATCGGCTCGGTCGTTAAAATTTCAAAGAAAATTCCAAGTGCACTGAAAATCAAACATATGACCGAAATAAATCCGCTATCTTCCATCGCCGTGATTGTACAAAACGGTTGAACGGTAGCTAAACCTAAAATTTCAATTGTCTTTTAAAAAAATGTGGACGTTTTTGCTCCTTCGCTTAGTGAGGTTGTGACGCTGGGAGTCAGGGGCTGGGTGTGGGCTTTAGGACATGGCGGTGAGTTTCTTCTTCAGCTGACTGACAGATTGGTGTCCCTTTATAGTTGGCTTGTTGCCGGTGGAGTCGTTCGTCGCGAGCACCGACTTTACCTAGAAAGGCGAGGAAGGATGTGAATGTGGGGCTCAGGGTGACCTGACGAGGTTCACTGATTCCAAAGGCTATAAACATGGGAGAGTGATCTATTCCGATGTGTACTTTTTAGATTTAAATGTCTATAAGAATTTTTCGAGTAACCACCAACGTCAATGCCAACAAAAATCAGAACTGATTGTTTTTCTTAACCTCTCCGACAGCATTCTATTGGTGGTTTTTAGCTGACTGTTCAATTACCTTGTAGCGCTAGTGAGAACTGTAGTAATTACTGTTAAGGGTGTAACCTCGTTTGCTGTAAACAAGCGTATGCGAGAAGTTTTTTTATTATTATTTGGCAATAATAAAAAAAAATGAATATCGTTAGACAGAGTCGCATGAGAGTGTAATGTTAGTGCACGAAGCAGACCTCGTTGTTGGGCGGCGGCTGCGCGGGCGGCGGCGCGGCGCGGCGCTGCACGGAGGGCGAGCGGCGGTCGGGCGGCGCGGCGCCGGCCTCCATGTGCTGCTTGCGCTGGCGCAGGATGGTCCAGTCGAACGTGTAGTCGTACTGGTAGTTCATCGTGCGGAACAGGATGCGGAACAGCTGGAATGTACCAACAAAATGCGTCTTTATTTTTTCTTTTTAACATAAGTATCAGAAGACAATCTTATCATATTCGTATTCTTAAATCACGAATTACTAATTAACAGTACAAACTAAACTAAAACTTAAATGGGTCAATTACTCGAAATCGTACTAGTGCTCGATACGACATGCGAGCCGTAACAAAATAATCGAAAGCGAAGTTCGTCGTAGTTCGTCACGACCAACTCTTATCTCGAAATGTTCATTCATATGATTTACCGTTTCGTTTTCATTTTCGAATGAATGAAACAATCGAGCGCTCGATTCTCAAAAATCGACCGGAAAATATTTTTGTTCTTGACAAGTGGCAACAAACAGTTTCTCTGAACGCGTATAGACTTGTCTGTTTCGTCGGCGCGGTTCACGAATACCGGTTGTTAAAGGCCGGTTAAGAGAATACAAAACCGTTAACCGTGCGTAATGAACAAGATTCGACTTGTCCATTTGGATTCTTTGTGCAATCTAAACAGAGGAGTATTATAACCGAAACTTAATATAATAAATAATGCATATTCTATGTATTTTTATATTTTAAGCTTAATAAAAAAGACAGTCGTCTGAAAAGATACATTTGATATTTCCAATAAAAATAACTAAAGGCTTAAACTAATTGGAATGGAGGCCCAAACCAGAACAAGAATCATTTTGGCACACAAGTCGTTTGAACATTATTATCTGGGGTCCTAATAGAAAATGACATTAGGCAGTTGAGTTTGTAATAAAAGGGCGTAAATCATTTACAGAGTACACTGGACTTGCGCCTTTCCTCCTTATACCCTCGTAATGTTAACCTTGAATAGACTAATATCTGGTCCGTATATTCAAACCGCGGATAGATAAGTTTAACTTAAGACATGTCAAATTTTAACTCTAACCGTCACACAATCGTCAAGTAAAGCATATCTGTCACATAAATTAAGCTCTTTCCCTTTCGTACGCTTGAAAATAGACAAGGAGAAGGTTAACTTTAAGTGGAAGATAAATTAATTTGGTGATGTGAGACTGGCCCTAAGTATACTTATCTACACGCAGATTGAAAGTAGGGACCGGAGGTGCAGGACGCAGCGCAGGGCAGAGCAGAAATCTGTCTCTATTCCACAACGAGGCGCAGAGCAGGACAGACACATGTCTGCGCCGCAGCGTAAAAAGCTTTACGGCCGTTCTTGCATTACAAAATCTGCCCCGCCCTGCGGAAGTGCGGTCGCATACGTGTCGGCATCGGCCAGGCCGAGTGTAAACACGCACCTGTCTGAGATACATGTAGTCGGGGGCCTCGTCGAAGGTGAGGCCGCGGCAGTAGTTGAGGTACATCGCGAACTCGGCCGGGAACCCCTGCAACAAGCGACGCGGTTATGATCGCCGGCAAACAAGTCAAAACCAACATGGCCGCTCGCCAACCAATCAAAATCAAAAAATTCAAATTCAAATTTATTTATTATATAAAATCAGAAGTCGATTTCTCGGTGTCAATAGCAACAACAACAGGTGCATCTATACCGGAGCTAGTCTCGAAGAGGGCTAGCTGCCGCAACTCTTGGTAGGACCGAATCCTAATCAATTCTGTGGCCCTAGTTAAAAAGGTGTTTAAGTCGACTTAGCTCGTAATAAATAGGGTATACCTCGTATGCAGACTGAGTACATTAGACTTTGTAACCTTTTGCACTTGAACCTCAGAAGACTGCACCCGCCTCTCCGCACCGGGCTCTCAGAATTGCCATGATTATTTGTCATAGAACTTTTTCTCCACTTGTATCTATGCTGTCTTTCTTAGGAAAGAAAATAACCGCTAATTTATCTATCAGATATCGTTAACCGGAGTTTGAAACAATTCAATTCAATTATTTAAGACCTTATTCAATGACACAACATTCAAAATGAAGGTATACAAGTTATATATATATATATATATATATATATATATATATATATATATATATATATATATATATATATATTAATTATTTATTTTATACTTATTAATTTAACTATACTTCGTGAATGGGCGTCATTGAAGCGTTGTTGCCATAAAGAAAGACGCGGCCTTAAACATTCGAGTGAATCCCAAACAGCTGTTACACTGAATCGGCAAACCTTGGCGCGACAATAGGCGCGGCGACCTCCGAAGTAAAATCAAATAAATTGCGTAGATTGCAGGCAGCTTCATAATGACAGAGGTATAATTAAATACCAGTTTGCGTAATTGTATCTTTAATAGTCAATGAGCTGGGTCTTAAGATGAATCTAACTATCGCGAATATGTGAATTTAATGTATAAGGGCCGATTTTTCAAATACCTAGATAAAATTATCTGACAGTTAATATTATCACTTTCCTTTGTTTTTGTCATATTTATGATAGAAAAGGATAGAGCTTAAAATTATCCTACAGTGTTATCTGGATATTGAAAAATCGTCTCTAAGAGCAAGTAATACAATAATAATCCAAACAGCATTTATACCTTACTAACGTCATCATCATCATCATCATTCTGGCCATTGTCCCAACGCGTCTGGGGGCAGCCCTAGTGGTCCTGCGTCAGGTCAGTAGCCGGTTGGATTCGTGCAGATACAAGTCATGTAACTCCCCGCCTGATATTTTGGTTCTTCGCTGCACTGAACAGTGAACACGAGGTCTGGGTCATCGAGTGAACGATATCTCCTAGCGATACTCACCTTACAGAGCACCTCCACAGGCGTGGACATCTTTTTCTCGCTGATTCGCTCGTACTTCTGCTTTTTGGTGATAGCCTTCAGACCTTGCCAGGGTAGCGACCCTCTGTGTGAACACAATAAAAAAATAATAAGTACCTTTCTAAATCAAATAAGTTTGTATATTAACAGCCACTTGCAGCAAAAAGTTTAGTCAAGTACCGGTTAGTTGTGTCAAAATGTATGGAAATGTATTTTGACACAACTAAACTGAAATTAAGCTTATTAATAGATTTATCTTTTAGCACTTGCAGCAAAAAGATAAATCGTAACCAATGGCCAAATCTGATGTTGTTAACTAAGGATCAATAAGTTTACGTCAAACATGTCATATTTGGGAAAAGCTTTTATCAAGACAAATCCAACGAGCCGAGCGAGTTTAGGAGTTCCTCAGACCAGCTCCATGGTACCATTGCATTGTCACCGAAGTTACGTAGGTATACCAAATTCCAACAGGAAGGAGGTAAAATTTCAGTTACTAGATTTGCCCCACACAACACACACACGGTAACCTAAATAAAAGCTTGTAAAAAATTCGCCCAAAGTCTACCACAATTACGGTAAAACTTAAAACGAGAGTTACCAACAAAAAATACACCTAAACATCTAACTACGAAAAACCTCCACATATCAAGTATGCGAGTCATTTCAACGCCGGCGCCTTGCCACCAAAGGGATATAATGAATGCCTATCTCCGATCGTACAGAACCCAATTCAAAGCCCGACTCCTCCATTTCCCTACATAATAGACTATATAATTCCCTCTTGGCAGCAAACGAGTAGAACGTTCGGTACCGGCAAACGGAAACCGTATGTAGTTTTGACACGGTTTCGTGTCACCAGCACTGACTGTTCTAAGATGCGCACCACGGCACGCCGTCGGCATTTTTTATTGCCCTACGTATCACCGATGCTATCGAACTCGTGTTTTATAAGTTGCGACTACCGAGGCACAGTTACGGCTTGCATACGGTTCTTTTTCTAACCTATATCAACTTCCAACTTGATAGTTTTATTGCCTTTTTTAACTATCTCTTATCTTTTATATACCGATATCTATTGTTATCAAGACAAGTGATATTACCATTGGTGTAATTTCCCAATATCTATTTTAAAATCGATTGGAATGCTTTTTGACATAGTCTAAGCGTGGAGCTCATATTTTTGGGTTCTTATGGCCCTTTAGGCAGATACAAAACTGACATAACCTATACTTATTTAACCATTTTGATATATTTATTAATTTCGTAAAATATGAAAAGTAATCAAAATAAAATCTAAGAATGCGATCTCAAAACTCACTACCACGTTAAAAACCGGAAGTTATAACGTCAACCAGGGTAGGTATTGTTTCGTAGAAAATTAATAGCTCGATTTTCTTTTGCCCGAACACGATACTTCGATTCTCAGTAACGCAAATTTTTACTTCTTCGAATTTTCGTTTCTCCGAATTTCATTACTTCGATTATTAAATTTCCGATTTTTAATTGAAAATATGTTCAAATCTACGAAGTTTTAATATCCCGAATGCACTTTTCACAGAATTGGTTTTCCCCGATTGTTCAGTTAAAGGATTTATTTTTGAATTTATGTATTGAGTTTTACTCATTCTGTACGCGGTTTCACACAAAGTCGGAATATAAAGATTTTATGATTTCTTATTTATGTTTCGGGCGCTTCGCCGGCCGCTGCCGCGGCACGCTCGCTTCGCTCGCTCGGCTCGCGTGCTATTGTGGTCACAGTTCTAACCTAACCCAACCTAGTGAGGGGGGTATTTGTTTTTTTTATGGCGGGGGGCTTCGCCCCCCGAGCCCCCATTATAGAGGCCTTCGCCCCCCACTCCCCCCTCCGCCTAGCTATCCCACTCCGCCTTCCTAAAGTGTGTCTAACATTCGAAGTCGAAACCCATTCGAAAAGTATTCATTAGGATTTCCAACTATCAGAATCAACCGTTTTCGGTGAAACGTTTTCGAGAAACAGAAAATTTTGCCTATTAATATTCGATGTATTGAAAAAGCAGCAAGTGAAATTAGGAGAACTGTAGTTTCGGACAACAGATGACTTCGAGTAAATGAAATTACAAAGCAATGAAATTCTAACTATCGTGATTCGAACAACTGAAAATTCTGACAAACGTGGTCGGAGAACCGAAATTCGAGGTATTGACTTTCTACGAAACGATAGGCACCCCGTCAACCATGCAAACGCATCATTAAATTGAATCATCTATTATTATTAGAACAACTTAAGACTACTGTTTCGCACTCTCGCTACATAGTACCGTATGAAAGTGACGCACGTCGTGACCGACAAGAATTACGCAAGGTGGATAAACGAACAGCGCGTCGACGCTGACACCGACGCGTACAGCGGATATGCCACATGTGGGGAGCTATTGTAGTTAGAAAACACTACTTAACCCTAGGGCAATTATAAAATCTAGTACTAAAAATTACTACTTGGAGAGTTTCAAAAAATATAGCACACCTTTCACTTTTTCTTCAGAATTGGGAAAAAAATTGCACATTGGTTTGGACCACCATTCTGAACAAGAAAAATAGAGTTCCTGATATGTCCCCAAACAGTTGTATAGAATTGGACAAGTCCGTTTTGTTACCTAAATTCTATACATTTCGTGGTAACAAAACGGACAATTCCATACAACTTTTTGGGGACATATCAGGAGTTTCTATTTTTCTTGTTCAGAATAGTGGTCCCAACCAACGTGCAATTTTTTTCCCAAATCTGAAGAAAAAGTGAAAGGTGTGCTATTTTTTTGAAGCTCCAAGGTATTTACTCCAAACTTACAAGGTATTCTTTTTGTAGTTTTTTTTTATTATATATTTTTGTGTAAATAGACGAAATCTAATAAGACTAGAATCCACTCGAATCTTTTTTGCCCTATAAAGGGTTAATGGAATGGAGACACACTTGCGTTCAAACATTTTAAAATGTTCTTGCGTGATCTGGAAGTACATCTGACCAAATGTGTTACAAAAATCCTTTTATTTTTATGATGTCGACCAAAAAAAATGTATCATCAAGCAAACGTTACAAACTTTAATAGTTGAGTAAAGCCTCCAAAAGGAATGTACGCCAGAGAAGTGAATATTTAGCAAGTAGAGCGGTTAAGTAAGAGTGAAGGTACATTATTAGAAAAATAATTAAACAATTAGTAAATAATAAAGTCTCTTTATATATATTTAAAGGACTTTTCATCCATGAGAACCAGCCGCGGGGCGCCCTGTATAAACTAACATCTAGATACGAGACAATGGCATCGTGCACCTATTGACAAAAATTACACAAGCCCGCCCATTGTCTCAGTTTAACTATCTGTAACAATTTAAATGTCGCATCTTTGTGGAAACTAAATGGCCGATTCAAACATTTAACATAATTAGAAAGTAGCACCCTGTAATAAGTTTTAGTAAAAAAATATTTTTTTGGTCTTATAGTATTTTTTATATCTTATTGGGCCTGTGACAGCCGTATTTCGTAATTTCAAACACTTATTATACTCTCACGAAAGTCATATAAAAATAAAGAGGTGATTAATCCGATTACTGAGCGTCGTCACATGGCTTGTGTCAGTTTATTATTTATGAGAAGTCAAAGAAACAAGTGTAATACGTTATATGAGCTGTCACAGGCCCAATAACATATGAAAAATACTGTAACTGCTAATAAAGACAAATGGAACTCTGTGAGTATAAGTACGATGGAAATCCTCTGACCACCTTTAAACTAATAATACAGCATTGTCATTGTAGTTAAAGTGTACCAAATGTCGATTCCTATCAATAACGGAAACTGGTTAAAAATAGACTTGACACGTTTGTACTTAAAGAACCTGCTAGCAAACCTTATAAAACATGGCACGACAATAAAGAACTCATAGAACACGCTCAAACACATTTGGCAACAAACAGAGTCGGAATTATTGTTGGCCAGTGTCTCGTACGACACCGCTCGCAACGAATCAATTCCGTATATCATTACATAAATACATAAGTAGGTCGATTCACGTCACGTCGAATAAAATTAAGTGACGATAACTTAGTAAATACGTAATGAAATTGTAACTTACGATAAAAGTCCTATTAATTTATATCAATGTTAATAGTTATTAGAAAAGTGAAAGTTCATGATGTTACTAACTCGCGGATGGTCGGATTTAGATATTCCATGATACAGATACTCCATGACATATCTTATTGTCTTATCTTAGCCAGATGGGCCTGTTCAGGAACCCTGAAGGATCTTTTGTGATATCGATTAAACATTCAGTATCAGAAAGAACATATTGAATGTTTAATCTGGTCTTACGGCGCACCGAAGGCACCTTAAGTAGTGTATTAAAGTTAGAAAAATCCATTGGTGGTACGCGGCGGTCAATAGAAATCGAACTTAGAACCTTGTGGTCATGAGTTGTCACTCCGAGCCACTAGGCTACTGACGCTTTAGTTCGTCTTAATAACTTTTTCGCCTCAAATCTTTGCTTCCGATGCATCAGCTCGCCGTTTCGATAGTCCTACCCGGATGAAGTAACATAATTGAGGTCAAAAAACACCATGGCTAAACAGCGAGGAGCTAAAACGGGTTAAGTTTAAATCGATATCCTAGTCGATGAGTCACGGTCGGTGACTCACGGCGAGTTATGCCGCCGTGATAAAAACCTTAGTTTAGACAGCGAGACGAATAAGGGACAACGGTTATTTTTCCGAGTCTTTCAACAACAGCGCCCACGTCGTGACGTTGGTAGAATATAGCTCAAGATATCTGCAATTTGACTATATATCTCTCTCTATTTTACACTAAATTCGAAAATTTAAGCACTAAATTAACTTCGGATGTCCCATCCCCTTCACTCGTCAAATAATGGTGGAATAGACTGTCCAGCATATTCGTAAACACAATAAACCTACTCTAGTTAAAGTATGCATAGTCTCTTTCTGTCATATTCAAATATCGCTATGAAAGATAAAGACCTGGAAGATTTAACTAATACTATTGCGCTATTGTGCGTTTATGAATAGGAGTGTGTACAGTCGCTATCAAATATAATAGTATAGCAGACAAGTCAAAAATATCAGAGAGATTTGGTCAGATATATTTGAACACCTTGCCTGCGCTATATTGATAGCGACTACACCTTCACCCGATTCCGCGGGTCGATATCATGACGAGGCACTGACCTATTGAAATACATAAGTACGTATCCGAGCGACTCCATGTCGTCCCGCCGCGACTGCTCGATGCCGAGGTGCGCGTTGATGGACGCGTAGCGCGCCGTGCCTAGGAAACAAAACAAAATTAACAAACTTTTACTTCTTACGGCCGGCCACGACTCGAGGCGGCGGCGGCGAGCGAATTCTCTATTCAACGCACGATCGAGATGCTCTCCGCAAAGCGGTTAATTGAAATTACACGCAATGTATTAGGAAATCGCTCGCCGCGCCGCAGGTCGCGCCAAGTCGTGGCTCTTGCTCTCGTGACTATAAGCCATGTATACCCTGTGAACTAAGATGGAAAGCTTCTACGCTAGTAATATCCGACTTTCACTCCAACACCGGAGCGCAAGTGGTAAGACTGCTGTTAAAAATATTTTATTTTCTGCAAACTCAAAAAAAAAAATTAAAACATCTGTATCGATAACATCACTATCTATCATCTATTACTTTCAACTTTTCCTATTCCAGATGCTTATCAAATGCAATTACCGGGTTGTTTTGTATACATACCTACTTAAACGACTTAACAACCATTAAATGAAGAAGCTATTTAAAATAATATAACCAAAAATTTCATCATACCAAACAGTATTCAAATGACTTGTATTTTTTTCATATGTTGCTAAGGTTCCTACTCATTGAAAGCTACGCATCATGCAACAAATCGATCTATTCACGTGTTCCTCGTCGCCATGGGAACGGCTTCCTACACACGCAATGTAACGATTTATTTGTTATTCTTACTATTAAGGTCGTTAAAGAGGGGTGAGCATCCTGCGTGCCCAAGTAAAAGACGGGTTCATTGTATAAAGAAAGCTATGAAATGAGAATGGATTTTGATAAGTTATTAAAGTTGAGCAGAACTTTTCGATGAAATTAATACTATAACTAGATAGAGGTACAGAGCTATTAAAAATTTTTACCTGATGGTAACTGGGCTCTGAAGCAAATCATTTCCAATCTTACTATGAACCCGGTTTAATATCATGTAAATTCGAAGATAATTTAATGTTCATGTATTGTATTAAACTGATTTTAGCCGAGATGCCCGTCAAAAATTACAGTTCTCTTTGGATTGACGTTTACGTTGACGTGACTTGCTCGAGACGGGCGTCACAGTCGAGATTAGTCTATCAGTGGATTGACGCAGGCTAGTAGTCTTTATATTTTTCGTTTACGTGTACATCGTAGAGTCCTGAGTGCAACAATGCGTGGAATTTCTAAACACTTTTAGTGACAGTTAATAATGGTTCAATGTCGCAAAATACCATCGAAGAATCCCTTCTAAGTAGGAAAAAGCGGGCACCAGTCAAGTTTTAAAAAACGTGTGTATGTTAGGTACTGACCGGTGAGGTTCTTGTCCTCGCGGTAGGAGATGTGCGCGCGCGAGCGCAGGTCGCGGAACTTCTTGGCGAGCCCGAAGTCGATCATGTACAGCTTGTTGCAGTGGCGCCCGATGCCCATTAGGAAGTTGTCCGGCTTGATGTCGCGGTGGATGAAGCACTTGCAGTGGATGAACTCCACGCGCCCAAGCATTTGGTCTAGGGAATAATACTCGTTATAGCTGGCGTGCAGCATGATTTAGGGCCGATTTTCTGTCAGATAAATATTAGCTCTGTCCTTTTCTTTCATATTACTAAAAAAGGGAAGGCGATATCTTTAACTATCAGATAATTTTATCTGGAAATTAAAAACATCGGCCCTACATTGTGTAATTATAAAGTTTACAAGAGTGAATTTAAACATCATAATCAAAAATTTTATATCTTAATAATTTGAAGATGTAACTGAGGAGAAATAGAGCCGATAACTCTTGATTAGCTCAACAACCACTTTTCATGCAATTCAGCCGAGATAAATATTACTGAAACCGGTGGAACACACAAACAGGCAAAGGCATTAAATACATTACATTGTATGGTGCAATGATTACACCATACTTTTTGGGTCAGATGCCGGCTAAGGTGCTTTCTCTAGGCGACCAAATTAACGTCCAAATGCGAAAGAGGCAGTATCCTGGTAGCTAGATTTTCGAAAATCGACCGATCGATCGATCGATTTAATGATGTAACCGGCGTTAAAGCTGTTTAGAAAAACCTTGCATGGTTAATGTTACAGCTGCTGTTATTA
Source organism: Tortrix viridana (assembly GCA_963241965.1). Classification (NCBI taxonomy): domain Eukaryota; kingdom Metazoa; phylum Arthropoda; class Insecta; order Lepidoptera; family Tortricidae; genus Tortrix; species Tortrix viridana. The sequence goes on along the minus strand of OY725194.1, from coordinate 2,532,899 downwards.
TTTCTAAATGTATGTCAAATAAATAAATAAAATAAAATAAAAAAGTATGGGATTCACATAAGCGGCTGACGCGACTGATTGTTACCTAAAGTTACTCTCACATTTTCTTTCATTTAGAAAATCGTAAAGTTAGCGTAATGCATGCCGGTTAGGCCCCCTGGAGACTAACACCGTCAAATTAATCCCTAGCCTAGAGCCACCACTGTCCAAATGTAACATAGCCCTCGGGACACCAACCTGCAAGCATGAGCACAGTTTTGATGGTGAACTGGCGTGAGCAGAAATTGAACAAATCCTCGAGCGATGGGCCCAGAAGGTCCATCACCAGGATGTTGTGGTCCTTCTCGTAGCCATACCATCTGCAACAACATCAATTATTTATAACTCTGCATATATATAGGATTCAAAAACACTGCCACAAATTGAATGAATGAAAAAAAAAGATAAAAGATATTTATTCAGAAAGTAGGCCGCACGGCCTAACCTAAACTTGTGTGACATGTGATTGTGTGAGTGGTGTCCTTTAAAAATAAAATAGATTTATTATAAAATAATTTTCTAAAGATGTTTCATCAAAATGATGCAATTACACGATATACTTATATCATTATAATATATTATATTATATATATTATATTGGTTTAACAATCAAGTGTAAAATAAGGTTGATTCATTCAGATATCTAAAACAATAAACCACAAACCACGTTTAATCTATGTTAATAACCTGAATTCGGGCATCTATAGGTAATTGACCTCGTTTATTTACAATGGATATGTTACATAGAACTTTCTGAGAGACCAGAAATCTTTTTAAATACATTAAATAAATCATGTAAACACCCAAATGTTCGTTTTTGGGGGGACCTGAATGTCGGAAGAAGTAAAAATGGCATGAGACGCACTAAACAATACAACATGTCCAGAAGACCAGCTCTGGAGAACATGTTGTAATATACTGGTTGTGCAAAGAGGTACAGTTCGCCATCAAATATATCTGTACATATCAGAGTGGTCAAAAATATCTGAACATGCACTCTTAACGCCTTGACAAAAGAGTCGTGTTCAGATATTTGTGAGCACCTTGTTTGCTGCAATATATATGATGGTGACTGTACATAATCTTCATACGTTTGCGTCCGTGATAGTGCAATACCTAACGCGTAAACATTATCCTCCTAAGGCCCCTTGTACAATAGAATATACATAATACGGCCATTGGAATAAAGATCCATTGCAAAGGAGATAGAGTGGAATTTCTTTTGTTTTTATGACTGACAATTAAATTAGAAAACCGACTATTCTATTTAGAATAGGTTCATATTCCATTGGCAAAAAAATTCATGAAATTCATGTGACGTAATTTATGATTTCAAAAATCATAAGCAATTTAACAAATAATACCTACTCACTACTGTATTAAATCAAAAATAATCAATACCAAATATATCAGTTAACTATTGTAAGCAATAACAATGATTACATTATCAATTAAGGAACTTTCTAAATGATATTCAAATGGGCAGCTATCAATCAGGTTATCTTATCAGCCGAACGTCGGAGTAACTTTATTATATTGGTATAATAATGCGCACTACGTTATCTACGAATAGGAGATAATTACAGTAATGATATACCTGTAGGTATATTTACTTTTTACATTAGCTAATGAGCACTTAACGTTATTTTGTGGCGCGGGTAAACAATAGACTGGAATAATTTCAGTTAAAAACAAGAAACAATTAAAAACCCTTTTAATATAATACAACTTGTAATTAAATTAAATTAAATAATGTTTAGAAAATGTGACGTCACAGACTGACGTGGGGGGCGCGCCATGGCATAACTTTAACTTCCAATTTTATTATTTGTATGAACAGAAAGTTACAAAAAAAAGATATAAAGATAATAACATTTTATCAATTACACCATGCACTGAAGGTACATAATATGTATTTAATATTAATATGAAATGCATCATTATGCACTTCGGATTATACAGAAACCTTGAAAATATTGCAAAATAGAACAAGGTTAGGTTTAACTTTCAAATTTAACATGGGAAACAAAGGAGGTCAATCAGATTCAGAGTGACTGAACAACGGTTTTGCTATGCCTGCCCAAGTTTGACTAGTCCTAGTGGGATTTCATTTATCAAAATTGAGTTGGAGGAATAAAACAATTAGGTATGTATATAAATAAAATGGAAAATCTGCAGACAATTTCATGCTAACAAATATAGTCCCAATCTAAGCTCTAGGCTTATACTGTGAGTACACTGCAATACAAATTCATAATCAGAGAAAAATAAGTATAGTTTGATCAGACACAAAAAATAATTTAGGGATCTAATTAGTAAATTATCCAACATTAAACAGTAAGTCTATCCAGTGTTTAATAACCTACCCATCCAAAGCCATGGAGTTATAGATGTAATAATAATAATAATAAAACACCACAAATGGCTATTCATAATTTCATAACATAATAGTTAACCATCAAGGGCTAAAATATTACACCTTTCTAGGCTACATAAAAACATCCTCACAACAGTCAACACTATTGTCAAGAGATTAAATTACATTATCAAAACATTGAGTACATTGTCAACTACTATATAAATAATTGGCCTCACACTGCACTGGGTAGTTTTTACACTAAAAGCTTGGGATATTTCAAAGCGAACAGCAGATAATGACTACCAAGTTACCTTATATGAGGTATGCCGATGCCCCCTTGGAGCATCTTATACACTCGACTCTCATAGAGGAGTTGGGGGTGCCGCGCTTTTATGGATTCGACCTTCACTGCTACCTCCTGCAACAGACACACATTTATAATAACGAAATAAACTGATACCAGGGTAATTTTACACAAATTGACCCTTCCCAACCAAACTCCTGCTTGTACTATTGGTATACATACTTATATAGGTTAATATACTCAAATGGGTGATTCCACAAGCGTTTCAACCACAGTCAGTCCCTTGATCGCATTAAAATCGAACTTTCTGTAGCTTTGGAAGCCATTTTCGGTTATTTTGTAGAAGTCAGGGCACTTTATAAAATAATCGAAAATGGCATCCACAGCCACAGATATTTCGACTTTAATGCGATCAAGGGACTGACGGCGGTTAAAACGGTCGTGGAATGACCCAAATATATAGAAAACATTCAACTCTCAGAAATAAATATACCAGGTCACCACACAAGTCTTTGCTCTACTGGGGAATAAACCCAGAACTGGTAGCATCACAAATGAAACTAACTGCAACATCCCAATATTAGGGAGAAAGAAAGTCATATAGAATCTCTGGCTTAACTTGACTTAAGTTAATATTTATTCAACTCGTGAATACAAATTTGGCATAAGAACAGTAATGAAATGCAAATTGACATAATATCGCTACCTACACACACATTTATTAACATTTCAATGCCAACAAACCATATTGTATAAAAATCAAATAATCTAGGATTGTAGACTACCAGTTTCAAAGAAAAGTCAAATTAAATATCACATCATTAAAAACCTGTGCTGGGATAAATGATATGTACTTTAATTAAATTAGATAAAAAACTGTCATCTCTATCAAGTCTTGAAACCCATATCTCACTCAAGGTCAGTTTGCTATTACCGCCCTAAGAATTTATTTTTAAACATCAAGACATTCTTATCTTAGAGAGAATTGGGTGCAACTAACTGACTAGAATTATTAATTTCACAACTCAAATAATTGTAGGAAACCCACACACTATTCCAATGATAATGAATGTAAACAACCCACACTTTTATAATAATAAAAGCAGTTTTAGTATTTTTAAAGATTTCATATTAACTGTAATAGAATTTTTAATTTAATACTGGGTGAGGCCTCTATCCATCAATGGACTCACTTAGATTAATCATGGTGATTATTTGACTTAGAATGTTTTATTTGGATAAATATGTTACAAAAGCAATGAGTTTTTACATGAACAAATAAGACAAATCTAAGTTTAGTTGCTCAAATTCCTTAAATCAAAAAGTTTATACAGGACATACAATAGAGATTTCATTTAATTTCATTTACTAATTAATTTATTAATAATTAAATGAGTTTCACTAAGGGCCTGTTTCATAATTGACAAGTAAAATTATCTACCAGTTAAAGTTAGCCCTCTCCTTATCAATTTTCAAGTGTGAGAAAGGAAAAGGGTTACATTTATCTGTCAGATAGGCTTTACTTGACAATTGTGAAACGGGCAGTAAATTATTAATTTTGCCTACCAATATAGAATAAGAAGAATGTGACTAACAACCCATGGAATATGATTCTGAAATAAAAATAACAATTAAACAACATAGCCCTTCATTTAAGATGAAATGTTATGGTTTAAGTGTAGGTAACAATTTTTGTAATGTCTATTGGGCCATTTAAAACCAATAAAGAAACATCAAAACAAAGAGCCAGCCATCTTACAGGAAGTTCACAATACAAACATGTTTTATGACGAAGACAAACAATCATTGTTTGGATATTAGAACTTGTAATCAAGATCTACAAAATAACAAAAACATTAATATAGCAAGTTACCATGTAGGTACCAATTATGACAAATCTATGACTCATAGTTTACTAACCAGATATGAAATTAAATTATAAGAATATCTCTAGGAATTTGTCTCAATATAATTAAGTGTTAAAATCACTAAATCATTAAGTGGCAATGTCAACTGAATTATGATTAATGATTAATTTCATACTAAAACATTTTCACTGAAAAAATATGTTATAAGCAGTCAAAATCCTACGAAAACGGGGTCATTCTTATGCAGATTGTGACCCAATTCAATTGCTAACTCTGATTGCACAACCACAGTATGAAGCTCAACACGGGCTTTCTATACTGCAATCTATAACCATCTTAGACATCACAAAACATGTTTTTGATGCTTGATAATATAAATATATTCGAAAATAAGTGAAACTGCACGTTTCTGGTGATGATTAAGTTACAAGCGTGATCGTTTTTGATGACAAAGGAGAATTCGTGAACAGTTTCGATCGAACAGGCTCTGGGCATTATACAGTGGCCCAAATAAGTTACGTAAATCTACTAGTTCTCACAGCTGTAACAACATACGACACCAATGTGTCATCAAATTACATCAAAACACAGTACATATGCCAAGAATACGCCCAACCCGCCATCTTCAAGCACAAATCCCCGAAATACAACAGCTTGACATAAAAGAGAGCCATATACGAAGGATACTTTATAATAAAAAAACTTAGCTATTTACCTCTCCATCGTTGATATTGATGGCTAAAAATATATCTCCGAAGCTTCCACCGCCGATTTTGCGAACGACATTGTATTTATTAGATATAATTACATGTTTCCTGGCTATCAACATGCGTTCGAAGGTAGCCATTTTCTTTTGCCTTCATCACTCGTATTCACTTAATTTATAAATGGTCCATCGCACCGAGCAGATTTGTCACAACACTTTGTTAATTTAGGGTTTACATCTATTTAAGTACACTTTACGACGTAGGTAAACTAAACTAGGAAAAACTGCATGAAATCATTTTAAACGAAGTCAAGAGACAATGTCGTCAGCCTATCAACGTGACGTCACAATGGCAGTGATGCCAGCCACAAGCCCACAAGTGAAACCAAGAATCTACCAAGATTGCAATTGTTGCCATATGAAAAACCAAGAACCTACCACTGTGGTAGTTTTTTTTTATATAAAATCACCTATGTTAAATATAATCCTACGTATTTGCAGTTTATTTCCAAGATTGTAATTAATAAATAAACGGAATAATATTAAAAAATAAGACTAAGTACCTACCTGTCGGTGACGGTGCCTTGACGGTCAACGTCAGCCAAAAAGCCGGTGACGTGCCATAAGCGATGATAAAGCAAGTCTAGCAACTATATCCATCTAATATTAAAACTTGTTTAAACGACAAACAATTAAAAGATAATAGGAAATACTTACTTATCTACCTACCTAAGTTTATGAGAGTTCCACGTGAGATAAATACGATAATTTATTAATTTGCGAAGGGCCACACTCGGGACGACAATTAAATTTAACGCTGATCAAAGTCACGTGTTGTCTTATTCTATTGCCATAGCAAAGAAAGTGACAGCAGCAACTTTAATCAAACTTAAAAATTAATTGACGTCTCTGAGTGCGGTCGTAATGTCACCACAAGAGCGCGTTAGAACCTGTTTTGTGAATGTTTATTTTTTTAGGTTAAATCATTCTTACAATTGTAGAAATCGTAGTAGAATAATGACGCCACAGGGGGCAATGCATCTCGAAAGTAGGATGTATAGGTCAGTCACATCACAAATCTACTGATGCATTGTATCTATTTTTCTGCTTGAATAGAGATAACCAAGTCCAGTTTTAACACTAAACATAGCTGCTTTGCTCTGTTTTTGTGTTTTATAACAGGTAGGTATTATGCCATTCACCAAATTACCATAACAGGTAAATATTAAAAACATCAAGGTAGTGTTTCTGGGTTGATGTAACACTGATAATAGAAAATATATTAATAATAATGAAAATACACTAATAGGTACTACATACATAGCAACATACATATGGGTCAAACACAATACCTCCTTTTTTTAAGTCGGTCAGACCCTTAAATCTGCTAAAATAAAAAAAGTTGGGTGTTCAAACCTTTTAAGAATAAAAAAAGCATAAAAAGTTAGTCAATCAAAGCCAAAAAAAATACAAAAAAGGGAATAAGTGCACTATGTTATGTTTATGTGCACTATGATTGCATGTTGCCAATTTAAGGGTTAAAAAATAATAGTGATGATTGATGTATCCTAAACATTTTGCACGTTAAATCCAACAGTGACATTAAAGTACAAGAAAAATCATTTGAATAGTGATATTATGGCGATCAAAAAGAAATGCATATTGAATCATTGTTTTTTATGTATAGTGTCACTATTGGATTTAACATGTGATTAATATCTAACATTTTAAAATTATGTTGGTCAAGCCACACTGACATGTGTGTAAAGGAGATGGATAGGCTAGTAACAGCCTAAAAAACAGGGGAAGACCAAATATGAGATAAAGTAAAATTGGAACAACTTTGAGAAGAATGGCTTTTTTGATCTCATCCTTGTCACAGGTGGTGAAATTTATTACCATAGGTATGTAAGGGTCAATATCCACACCTGGGGAAATACCTTGGCTAAGGGACAGCAGCAAATGTATTAATAGTGTAAATACAACCACTGAAGAGAACATTCCAATGACACCTTTGTAAAATAAATAAATAAATATCAGGGGACAACCTCACACAAATTCACCTAGTCCCAAACTAAGCTCTAGAGGTTTGTACTATGGGTACTAGACAGTGATAAACATACTTATATTATAGAGGAATACATACTTAAATACATAAAAAACAAACATGACTCAGGAACAAATACTCATGCTCATCACCAGTGATTGGAATAGGTAGATTTAATTTACCTATACTTGATGCATGTTCATTCAATAATGTGTTCCCATCTCACTCATGCATGAATGAACATGTGTCAAGTTTAGGTAAATTAACTCTACCTATTCCGATCACTGCTCATCACATATATTTGCCCATACCGGGATTTGCACCCGGGACAAGGACGAGCTAGCTTCATAGGTAGGGTCACTACCAACTAGGCTAACCGTGTCGTCAAGACATCACATTCAAGTTGAATGCTTATTAATAAATCTTCATATGTATCACAGACAAATTGGCAGTAAACAGAGTTGCAGAACTGGTATGGTATTCAGGCTGAAGTCATAGATTTCAATGTTGAAACAATAAAACGTAATGAGAGTAATTAAAATGCTAGTTTTTGCCCATTTCCCGATATATCGAGAAAGTTATCTCACGTCTACAAATAGTGCTAGTGTCGGTAGACATAGAGAAATTACGCATTCGAATGGAAACTAGAGCTTTGATCGAAGTAACGAGTACTCGTGACGAATAAACGTAGGTATGTTTTAATTAATATGACACCTGCTTACTATCATATTTTGTTATGTTGTTCGTCAACCCAAAATAGTGGTTTACCCACGGTTCCCCCTCCCAAGGTAAACGCGATTCATGACGCGTGGAAGCTTATGAATATTTCAAGGAATCATTATATTATAAACTAATATTATTTTATTTACCTCGCCATTCGAGATGTTGATCGCCAAATAAATGTCACCGAACGAACCACCGCCGATCCTTCTCACGACTTTATATTTTCCAGTAATCAATATTTCCTTCCTCGAGACCATGAACGACATCTTGTAGGTTTTTTATTTTTTCACGTTTCAAGTGCAATATGTATATTTCGATTCCACAAAATTACGCAATGTTGTAATAAAAACAAAGATAGAATTCTGAGCTACATTTTACGATACTGTGACGGAATCCATGGTTGAATGGACGTCGCGGTACGTTCCAAACACAAGAGTCCTACGCTCGAGAAAATTATTGATTATGACAACACAAATCTTTAAAATACAAAAAAAAGACTATCGGCGCAAAATTAATTCCATGCATTGAAATGCTGAAAGAATGAGTTTTTTTAGTATAAAACCAAGTGTATCCATATAAATACACACATTAATCATTAATAAATGAAACCACTAAAAGTTTCAGAACGTGCAAGTATAGTATAGTATTGTGTTGCTAGCCTATTGTGACCTACTTTATTTGTTTATGGTAGAAAACAGTGCAAAATACAAAATCTTATCAAGGTCATATATGGAAGTTCTAAAAATATACATTTCTAATAAATCGTTTAGTGTAAGATACTGAGCAAGATGGAAATATACAAATTTTAAATATTATCAGTCTTGACTCGTTATCTCACTCCCGCTTCGCTTATACTATACTAGCTTTTGCACTCGACTCCGTCTGCGTAGAAGTCGTTTATCGCTGCTCCCTCGAGAACTCCAATTTTCCGGAATAAAAAGTATCCTATGTCCTTCCCCGGGACTCAAACTATCTCCATACTAAATTGTATATACTTTATTTAAGAAATGATTGATTCCCCATACAAACTTCCACCCTTCTTTTCACGCCCTTAAGGGATGATTTCTGGGATAAAAAGTATCCCATGTCCTTCCCCGGGACTCCAAATATCTCCATACTAAATTGTATATAGGTACCTTACCTAAGAAATGATTGATGAAAAGGTAACAGACATACAGAGTTACTTTCGCATTTATAATATTAAGTATGGAAATAGGGATTACGACATGTGTGCTGCTCATTGTGGCGCGTAGCGTGATGAGTGCTTTGTATTGTACGCTTAGATCTTTCAAACTGCGCAACGGATTTTAATGTGGTTTTCACCATCAGTTAGATAATTTTTCACGGAAGGTTTATGTTATAATAGAAACCGGAGCGAAGCGGTGCGGGTCGCTAGTTTTTTGACGCGCCCGGTATGTTGCCACCCCAGGGCATTCCATGATGACGTGGCTGCAGTTTCTCTGCACACCTAGAGTGTGTTTGTTAAAAAGGTCATGTCCAGTTATCGCCCCGGTTTCGAGTCTAAGTTGGGTTCTTCCTAACTCTCGTAGCTTCCGCGACAATCGGGGCTGATCGTCGGGGGGGCTTCTCTGGTCTGCCTGCAGGTACTAAGGTTGCTCCAGTATTGCTGATACTCTACCTTGGTCATTTTTTGTAGTCTGTGCCGTAGCCAGCCGAACGGCAAAGGCAGGATGGGCTCAGGACCCACCGGCTCCATCTCTGAGCCCATTCTTGCCATCTCGTCGGCTGCGTCATTACCGCGTGAGTTGCTGTGACCTTTTATCCATTGCAGTGTAACGGGGTTGTTGTTACTTACCTTCAGGTTTAGGAGAACCAGGGCGTTGTGACATTCGAGTACTAGCTCTGAGGTAATTGTGTGGCTCTGTAGGGCCTGGAGAACCGAGCGGCTGTCGGAGAGTATGCGGATGGGGAAATTCTCTACCCTCCGTGCCTCGATTGCTTTTGTAACCATTATGATGCCCATGCATTCCGCTTGGAAAACTGTGCTGTGGGCCCCTAAGGGCGGCCGCACATTGAGCCACTAGTGGCCGCCACTAAACGCGATCACTAGTGGCTCGGCTAAGCCACTAGACGCAGCCACCAATCGCGGCCACCGGTGGCCGAGTGGCAGCCACTAGTGGCTGCCACTATTGGCTATTGTTTATTGGAGAAGCCTGCGACGTGGCCGAGTGTGCGCGCGAGGCGAGCGACAAAACGCGGCCACTAGTAGCGAGCGCGGGCGACTACCGCAGCTTGTGGCTCGGACGCGGCCACTTATGGTAGGATTAACGTAGAATAAAATTAATCACCACTTAGAGTCCACCGACTTAGGATTTAATAATTCAAAATTACACACGGATCACAATAAGAATTTATAAACAACAATTATTAAAAGTTATTAAAAAAAAAGAAATAGGAAGTCAAGTATCGCGTGCCGTGTGAGCTCTAAGGGGACTGGCGGGCGGCTGCCCGCGGGCGAATAGGATAGAGATCCTGGAGCAGCAGCCGTCTCGGTCTAATGTCTTTCGACAGCAAAATCTAGATACCGGCTGAGCAAGCGTGTGCGGCGCGTTGGACGCGCAAAAGAATTTGCCATACACTCGAACGCTCGGTGTGCGCCGATGCTATACAAAATGTATGAAGAAACTCGTCCGCAGCCTGTGGCGGCCACTAGTGGCTACGCTGTGGCCGCGACTAGTGGCCTAATGTGCGGCAGCTCTAATGGTGTTGAAATGTGTATGTTAATGTCGTCCGAGAGCGTGCCGGCGTCCGGCAATATTTAACCATTTACATGGTGTAGGCGGGTGCGCCAAAGTTCATATAAAATTGCAAATTAGATTATTGGAACTCCGAAAATGTATCTCATACAATTTTACAACCTAATGATCATTGTACATATTTTTTTTTATTACTAACGATCGAAACTCCTAATCATTCTAATTCATAACGAAGGTCTCCATTAGGTACGACGACGAGCGAAGCGAGGAGGAGTGTTAGGTAGAATTGCGACCCTACAGCGCGCGAGCCGGCGAGCGAGCGAAGCGAGCGTGCCGCGGTAGCGGCCGGCGAAGCGCCAGAAATGAATATATTTTTAACGAATACTTACATATAGTAGACGATGAGCGAAGAATCACCCTTCTATTTCTAAGTCCCTGCTCCGTTGGTAGTAGTAAAAATGTATGAACAAAAAAAGTATAAGGAAAAAATTATGAAGAGTGATTATTATGAATACAAATGAGTATTAATAAAAAAAATATGATAACTGTCTGTTATGAGTTCCGTTGGTAGTAATAATAAGTTATGAACAAAAAAAGTATGAGGAAAAAAAATATGAAGAGTGATTATTCAGAATACAAATCGGTAGTAAAACCAAAAATCGGGATAAGAATTTTGTATGAGCCAATATGGACCCGGTGTAGGCTGCATCCCTACTAGTCCATACTTAGTATTATAAATGCGAAAGTAACTCTGTCCGTCTGTTACCTTTTCACGCTTAAACCACTGAACCGATTGAGATTAAATTTGGTATGGAGATAGTTTGAGTCCCGGGGAAGGACATGTTGTTTTTATCCCGGGAAATCCGATAGTTCCCGTGGGATACACGATAAGCGATATCTACGCGGACGGAGTCGCGGGCAAAAGCTAGTCCTACATAACACAACTGGAATTTTATTTCAACGTAGAAATTATTACATGAATGTCATAGGAAAAAAAGTGTTCCATTTAAAAAAAATGCATTTAAGGGTTAAAACCAAAAGCCGACTTCAGTTTGACTGACCTAGGGTGATTTGAAACGGTGTCCTGTTTTACTTTTTTTGGAGTCGGTCCACCTTTTTATAGGGTTCCGTACCTCAAAAGAAAGAAACGGATCCCTGATAGGATCATTCGTGTCTGTCTGACCGTCTGTGTCAGTCAATTTGCTCCAAAACTACTGGACCGATTGAGTTGAAATTTTACCTATAGATTACAGGAAAACCTATAAGAAGTCTATGGTATTTAGAGTAACATAGGAAATTTCTCAATATTTGTGCGTATGAACTTCATTTGCAGTTGTCATGTTAATTTGCTTCGAATATAGGTACCTACTAGTTTTGTATTTGTTCTATCGTAATAACGGTAAAACATGCAAGCGTCAAATTTGGTATGATTATAGAACAAACACTATAGAAAACCAACAAATTCTAAAACTCGGCCAAATGTTTACGGAACCCTCAGTGCGCGGGTCCAACTCGTTTTTTTTCCAAGTTTTATTTCATATTTTTAGGTGTTCATAATCGCAAAGATAAACGAAATCACGCGGAGTCTATGGTAGGAGAGCCGACTGCAAAATTTCGTACCGACTTGATACCGCGATGAAATGCACAATGGTTTCCCATAAAAGTGATGCTAAGTCCGAATTTAATAGTTTGCCACGGCGGAACTTGCCGAAAGTAAAAAATTCTGAAAGCCATTTCCGGTGCGAAAAAGGGGGTGTTACTTAACCCATCTGATACTAAAATAATAGTAATGGCATCAGTTAGAAATTTACTGGTAGATACAGAAAAGCGAAATCTGTCAGTATTTTTTTTGCCGGAAGTGCTTGGCAGACGCTCTCAAAGGTGACCATCGGGGCCCCTAAATAGACCCATCTGATACCAGCATGAAACCAATTCCAGTCGGCAGGTATGAACCCTCATTTCAGGAATATATAAGTCTGTCAAGGCTTTTTCTGCCGAAACACCTTGACAGACGAGATTATGTAAGTAGTCGCACTTCTTATGATGAGTAAAAGTTACTTCATATTCTTAATAAAGAAATCTCATCACTGCCCGTGAAATACTTACAACTAAAGATTTCCGGTGGTCATCTCTGGTCTTCATCATCAGTTCTCCTTCACCAAGAGGTGCTTTTTTAGAATGAAAATTCTCCAGGTCTTACAGGAAATACCTAAATCACTGTAGGTGAGCCTATAATTTTTAAGGAGTTCCCTCAATTCCTCATGGATCCAATCATCAGATTCTGACTTGGTGACAATGGGACTACCTCGAGAGCATACCCTTTCAAACAAAAAAAGAATTTTCAAAATCGACCCACAATTTACAGAGAAATCGGTGAACATGAGAAATGGGATCAACTTGCCAATTTCATTCCAAACAGCACTCTTATTTTCCAAGCTCTTTCTTGCCACCCTGTGAACTTGCTTTTTGTTCATCTTGTACGCATACACGCACACTGACGAAAAATACATCCACTGAACTACCTCCCTTAATAATATTAAACTTTCTGGAGTACAGAAGAAGGTGTAGATTTATTAAGACAGGTCTGATCTAGTCTTGATCTATGTGCCTATATAGCCACATCATAATCCAGGTCAATTCTACACAAAAGGCTCTGTTCAAAACTTAAGATAATATGAAGGATAGATAGACTAGTCTGGCGAATATAATGACCGAGTTTATTTCAATACTAGCTTTTGCCCGCTGCTTCGTCCGCGTAGAAGTCGTTTATCGTGTATCCCGCCGGAACTATCCAATTTTCCGGGATAAAAACTACCCTGTGTCCTTCCCAGGGACTCAAACTATCTCCATACCAAATATTCATATAAATCGCGGTTTAAGCATGAAGAGGAAACAGACAGACAGAGTTACTTTCGCATTTATAATATTAGTAGGGATTTGTTATGCCTGGCTCTCTGAATCCCTTTTAACACTAGCTTAATATTGTATTAATATGCCAAAACTAGTCTGAAGTGCACACTACTTGCAGTATCCTCTAAAATCTTCCTTATTTAATGAAGACCTATTATTAAACTGCCCTAGAGCAGGTATACGGTATACTTACTTGGGAATGTAGATTTTCATGTAGTGATGTAGCAGACAACATTTAATTTAATTGTATTGTCACACATCACTAAGGCTGGCCATACACACTAGGGTATGCCTGCGCAGTTTTGCCTGTACAGTTGAACTGCACAGGTAAACCGGAGTGTGTATGTGACACAAGTTGCCTGTACCGGCGTGGAAACCTGCACAGTTGTGCCACATACACACTCCAGTTTACCTGTGCAGTGCAACTGTACAGGCAAAACTGTGCAGGCATACCCTAGTGTGTAGGCCATCTAACTAATTCTAAGGTAATCTAACAACTTATGTAATGTTATGTACCTCAACTGCAATCATATAAATAACTAACGACGTAGGTTTTACCATAATTATATCAATAAGTAAACAGTGGATACCCTTTAAATATATTTTGTACTACGAATAGTGTTATTGGTCTTCACGAGACAGGCATGGCCTAGTGTGGGACCACTAGTTAAGAAGTTCGATGTACCCTGTTTCTTTTAATGAACAAATTTATTTATTATTTATGTATTTATTTATACACAGTAGCAGCTTAAGTAGTACATGGGAATCCAAATGGGATGGGTCATGTGGCATTTTCTCAACTTTATTTATTTATATCTTTATTGAACAAAAATACAAATTTGAGTACAAAAGGTGAATTTAATGCCTGATGGCATTCTCTACCAGTTGACCTTTGAGCAAATAGAAAATTGTTGTAGGCAGTGCAATGAACAAGAGCATTAAGAGAAAAAGAAAAATCATATAATGCAATTAAAATACATACATAAACATACATTATAAAAGTACACAATTCAATGGTACTTGGTTCAATATACGTAGATAATTGTTGAGAACTATTTTAATTGAAATATATTAAGTTAGCTAACAGCTTGGTTAGAACAACTTTTGCATGAAAATGAAATATAACATTTCCTTATGTCACACAACCCATTCCATTTGGAACCCACATTAGTATGCATTTTTAAATGTGTGAGAGTAGGCAAACTCCCACACATTTAAAAATGCATTCCCAAAAAGGTTTCAGCTAAAAAAAATTGCTGTAGTTCACTGGTGTACCCAGGTTTTTCCAATCCATAAATATATAAAATAATTTTTCACATGTATGTAACCTGAGTCAATTGTAGGTAGGGCTTCTATATAAATGTATATATGTACAGAAGTAAATACAGCGAATGATTTTCAGTTGTAATAATAAATCTATTATCTAATTATCTAATGCATAGGTAAATGTATTTTTATATTGCTGATAAAATATATTTTTAGATAGTATTTAATAGTAGACATTAAAATTACAATGGACTATAACAAAATAACAAGAATCCATGTTGCTACCAGATTATTATGAATATTTTTTTTTATTTGGTATTTGTGTGCTAAAGAATATTTGTATTATATGGTATTGATTCATTGATAAATTCATATTGGTATGAATTTGTTGGTAATGAGTACGTAAAATAATATCTATGACCTCTATCTAGCCGTAATGCGTCTGGTGCACCAAACGACACCCAAATCCTTGAGTACAGTCAAATCTAGGTTACATTTTGACAACTGTACCTATCGAAAATCAGTTTCAAAATAGGAATCGCACGTTTATTGAGAAAAATGAGTTGCACTTACTAGTTTACTGTTTTCAGTGATCGCCAAATAGATTTCGCCAAAAGAACCCCCGCCAATCCGCCTTATTACCCTGTACTGTTCGTGAAGAAGAAGTTCTTTTTTGAAAGCCAGCATCTGCTGAAACGTTGGCATTTTTGCGAATTTCAAGTCCAACTAAGATAAACTAATTTTATTAAGATTAACACAACTAAAATTGGCACTAAAACAATTATTTTAAACACGCTAACATTTCCATTTATTTTGAATATTATTTACTAATGAAAATGAACTGAAAATAATGACAGATGGACAGATGATACAACTATCATCTGACTAAATTAACGAAATCCTTTTTGATATGTTTGGTGGCGCTAGTGTCTACACAATAAGCATAAATGTAAGTGAGAAAACAGATTAGTGTCAGAATTAAGAACCGTGTATTTTGGTTTATACGGCTAAAAACGCGTTTGAGTCTTGTTTAAAACCGTTACATGTTGTTTTTTTATAGGCTACTAGATTTTGATTTCTATTTTTAACCTGTAAAAACTGTAATTTTATACTACTCTACAGGTCGGTGTTGGTGGCAAAAAAGATAAGATGATTAGCGTCGCGGATGCCTACCGCAACCTATTTAGGGGCGGTTCAGACACTTCCTATAGTAAGAATGGAGGGCAGACGGGAATGGTAGAGTAAAAAAGCAAAAAAGTCGAGTCAAAAATGAGGGCACTGTTCGAAATGAAATTGGCAACATGATCCGAGGTCTACTCTACCCTGGTGCTGTTGCCATTTGAAAATATTGTAGTTCCTGCTGTCACCTCCGGCTCGACTTTTTGCCGGGCTATAGGTATTCTTATTACTTACCTATATAAATAAATATGCAGAATACTAGTTCTTCTCTCATATTTTCCTCAAGTGTATCTTACTAACAATGGAATAAAATGCAATAATGATACTCCCAGTGTGCCTGGTCCAACTCCTACTAACTGCAATCGAGTTGGGTCTTTTCATTCGCACCATACTATAGCCAGGCAATAAAGTCGAGCGTGTGGTGATAGCTGGAACTACATTAAGTGCGTCACACACGGAGCTATAATATATATTTTGGTATATTAATATATATTATAGCAAGGCATCTTACGATATATTTTCGTATAGTTTAGGTATATTTTTCATACTATTTGACAGACTCCACACACGCAGCTATAATTTATATTAATATATATTATAGCTGCGTGTGTGGAGTCTGTCAACAAGTAGGGAAAATATATCGTAATATACCGACCTATAATATTTATTTTAGCTCCGTGTGTGACGCGCCTTATTTTCAAATGGAAACCGGCACAGTTTAGACCTTGGATCGTGTTGCCAATTTCATTCCAAACAGCGTCCTCATTTTATTTGCTCGAATTTTTTGCCAGTCTATACACACGTAACCGTCGACCATACTCCGACCAATTTCTCTCAATTTCGTCACTAATCCGAAGTTTCAACACTAACAGTCCACAGTAACACTCCATATATTCCATCTATTTCGTTATCTCTTATAGACTTCAAAGATAATACGTACCTTTCTGATTACAGTCTATAGGTATACTAAGATGGCATACTGGGATAGGTATGCTATTTTATATTGTGGAGCTTTATTAAATTAAATGCCCTTTTATCCTTTTATTAGTAAGTAATTTCCTATGATTAGTTGCAGTTATGATGCAAATTGTTTGATTTAAAGGTCGAATAAACAGAAAAACTTTAAACTATAAGTACTTTTAATACATAAAAAATACAACATAATTATTTAACAAAAATAGTGAAACTAGTTCGCAGCGTTTAATAAGCATTTAAAATTATAGAAAACGTGATGGTTCGTGTAAATTCGAACAAAATAAAAACAAGAGTTGATTTCATGATTAAACAATAAAAAAATACAATGTACGCTTACCCTACTGATGACAAGGTATACCTACTAAAAGATAATACATTTTCTCTATTGACATTTATAAGGCAATCGGTAACATTAGGCTACAAAGACTACTGTAATTAAATCGTCTAGCGATCTAAAAACCAATTCAAATGCATTCACATGGAATCACTTCATTTCCAACAGCCAACAAACATTGTGAATCACAATTGGTGAATATAACAATATTTTACGGCATGGAACAATTTGACTGTGTCATGTTATGAAAACTACCATAACGTAGTTGAATTTCTATTGTGGCAACCCATAAGGTCCGTATTCTGCGAAAGGGGGTTTATTCTGCGGCGTTTTTTTTAAGGTGCGGGCATGCACTTGAGCCTTTCGAACGCGGCCTTTTCCAGGCTCTCGCGGTGGTCGGGGTGTGCCACCTTGATAAGTTCGTAGGCGCGTTGACGGAGGGTCTTCCCGAACAAGTAGGCGATGCCTTGCTCCGTCACGACGTAGTGGACATGCGCACGGGTCGTGACCACGCCAGCGCCTGTAGACAACAAAACAATAAATAAATCAATCTTGCTCTGGTAAATTGCTGATTTGATGTATGCCTACTGGCTTGACTTGTATAAAGGCTTCGTCAAACAGCCAGCGCGGCGCGATCGCACTGCAGGAAAACGTCGCGTCGTGCCAGTAACACGCCGCGCTTAATTATCATAGAGAAAGAAAGAAAGAGACACCAACACGAACCTTCGCCCGAATCGCCGAAGTGTGGCCGTAGGGCAATGTTTTTCGGATATTTAAAATATATAAACGTATATGTATGCATGTATGTTTCTTTGTGACTTTGAAGAAATATGGATGGAAGGAAGTGGTTGGGCAGTCAGTTAAAAATAACCCGTTAGTCCTGGATGCCATTCATTACACTCACCAACTTTAAGCGTGGGCACGATCTTGCTCTCCCCCCGCTTGGTGTTGGACACGATGGCGATGATGGGCTTGCCCCTGCCGTCGACGGACTCGGCCGCGCCGCGGATGAAGTCCACCTGCCCACCGAACCCGGAGTACATGCGTGTACCTGGAATTTATTTAATTTACGACTAATTGGCAACGTGATAAGATTCCTTTTAGGGTGTTTAGTACAGGTCGTTTTCAACAGAATTATTTAATTGGCAAAGTTACCAGGAATTTTGTTTTCTTTAAATTTGTTTTCTAAATCGAGCGAAATCCTCAACTATTGTAATTATATACTTTTATTTATTATTTGCAATCAATCGTCACTTACTGACATTGCAGCTGGCTTAGTTGGTTGTTGTTGGTGGTAGTAGGTTGTTGTAGCTAACTGTTCCGGGTTAGATCCCCGGTATGGTCAAATATATGTGTGATGAGCGCGAGTATTTGTTCCTGGATCTTGGATATTTTCCATGTATTTATAATTCAGTCTATGTAGGATGCTCAGTGACAGCCGTATTTCTTGATTAATCTTATTACTAATCGTCGCAAGGTTTGTATCAATGTATTATTTATGAAAAAACAAAGATACAAGCGTAATACGTGTATATGTGACGTTCTCAATATAAAGGGACCTTATGGAGGCAGGCGGTTACGCCGTTTTTAGAACTGTTACCATAGTATTCGTATAGTTACAAGAATAAGAAGAGCGTAACTGCCTTCTTCCATAAGGTCCCTTTATATTGAGAACGTCACATATGACCTAGATTGACCCAACCATAAGAACGTATTTCTCCAGTTTAGTACCCGTATAAAGCTAACTGCCGCACTCAGAGACGTCAATTAATTTTTAAGTTTCATTAAAGTTGCTGCGTCTTATTCTATTGCTATAGCAGAGAAAGTGACAGCAGCTATTTTAATGAAACTTAAAACTTAATTGACGTCTCCGAGTGCGGCCGTTAGCTATTAGCTATTGTCTCCATAAACTGACCTATGGAGTCGGCGGCGACCTGCCCGGTGAGGTCCACCTCGATGCAGGAGTTGATGGCCGTCATGTCGGGCTGCAGCGACACGACGTGCGTGTTGTTCACGTAGTCGATCTCCAGCATCTCTGCAACCACATTACGGGCCGTACGTGTTAATATGTTTAACATCATTTCACAAACAGGTTCATGATTTTTTCGAAAATGTAAAATATTTCAGGATTTTTATAAAACTAACCTAACCAACACTATGGTTTGCTACATTAGGGCCTGGCCCCATGTCCACGGCACGGCGCCGTACGCCGTATAACGGCGCGGTGCCGCCACCGTGCGACGGTACGGCGTCACGGTGCCGTCGCACCGTACACGGCACCGTGAAGCCGTGCCGTCGCACCGTACACGGCGCCGTGAAGCCGTGCCGTCGCACCGTACACGACACCGTGAAGCCTTGCCGTCGCACCGTTCACGGCACCGTGAAGCCGGTGGCGGCACCGAGCCGTTATACGGCGTACGGCGCCGTGCCGTGGACATGGGGCCAGGCCCTATGGTCCTGAAATAAATCCTGAAATATTTACAGTTTCGGCAAAAAAAGGCCGTTTGCCCAATGATATGTTTGTGAAATTAATCACTTTGCGAAAGGTTTTTTTTGTAAAATTATAGGATACGGTATTAAGGAGCGACCACACCGCTGCTCAAAACACGGTGACGCAGTGACGTGACGTATAAGCCACGTTTCTAACGCATACCGTCCTCATCGGATCTCTCTCTTTCAGCCCTAATAGCATCCTGGCCGTTGTTGCCAGCAACCAGGACTGCCCATACCAGAGGCATTGGGTGCACCTACACGTGGGGGTATAGGGTAGTCTGGGCTAGCGCTGGCAATTACTTTGTATTGTATTGTTTTAGTTCTAAGCATTTGTGTGGTACTAACCTTCTTAGTACTTAAGTATTATTTGTCTAACACAATAATTTATGGATCGACTTATAGTCTGAAATAAATAAATAAGATAAACTAATCAAGCATTATACATATACAACTTTATATTTAAAATTAATTCTTTAGGAAACGTTGCAAAATTATTAGAGTAACGAAATAAAAATAATATAAAACTATTTTAAAATAAAAGCTCGATTTTTCTAAGATACTTACAAATTATGCTCTGCTATATCTAGCTACGAAGTTTCTAAGTTGGTGACACACGACTGTCATAATTAAGTACATATCTTGTAATTGTCTACACAGTAACCAGTATTCATTCATAAAATAATAAATACGAGTACCAAGACCCAATCCCACAAAGCTTTACAAGTGTACATTGTACAATTTATCAAAATTAGACTTTTTTTTTTCGGATAAAGCGGTCAATTTTACTAACTAGTAAGTAAACCTGTAAAATTTTGTTGGATAGGGACCCTAGTCATCTCTTAAATTAAACCCACTACATTGTTACCGCTACATAACAATACATTGTATAACAAAAATATAGAAAAAATAATAGGCTTACAAATCATACATAAAGTTTGAACGGACCGGCTTCTAAGACTTTTCTTAAAACATCTGGAATGGTTAAAACAAATATACTTACAGGAAAAACGAAAGGAATTCAGGACATTCTAACAGTATTTTATTTATTTATTTAGTGTTCAGTCAATCTCGTTTGGCATATATAAGAACTATTATTTTCATATAATCTTGGTTTATATGACGACGCGGATAGACTAGTTGGTAGTGACCCTGCCTATGAAGCTAGCGGTCCCGCGTTCGAATCCCGGTATGGAGAAATATTTTCTGAGGAGCGAGAGTATTTGTTCCTGAGACATGGATATTTTCTTCATATATAAGTATGTAATTTACTATATAAGTTTGTATATCGTTACCTTATACCCATAGTACAAGCCTAGAGCTTAGTTTGGGACTAGGTCAATTTGTGTCAGATTGTCCCCTGACATTTATTTTATTTATTTATGCGTGCGACCGTTCGCCCAGTTGTTTATCGCTATTCCTTCGGGAACTGTCCGATTTTTCGTAATCAGGAGTACCCTATGTACCAAATTAACTCACCGATAGCGGGGTTGTTGTCCACGAAGTCGTACAGAGCGCGGTTGCCGACCAGGAAGCTGCCCACGATGCGCCCCTTGTGGGTCTTCTTCCTGAGAAATATAACGAATATAATCTTACTATTGGGCAGAAGTATTTCCTTAAATAATAGCTAAGCTAAAAAAAATTGAACGAATAAGGGGGCTGTTCGAAGTAAAATTAGCAACAAGATCCATTTTTTACTTAAGCTGCTTAATGCGGTGCTTCCCTCTTGAGAACTGCCCTGTTACAGTTCCTTCCGCGTCAAGCATCAATCAACATCACGTCAAACTCTTTTATGACAAGCTATAAGGTCCATCCCGGAGCTCAGTGGAGTTGAGCAATTCAGTTTCTTAATAGATATCAGCAATGATTGTGTTTCCCAATTTACCTGAATATATATATAAATCTCCATGTCTACTAACGTACTTAATGATTACTGGTTTTGTTTGGATTTCTATGTTTAAGGGGGCTTAAGGGTTTGCTACATTTAATTTCACGATTAAGATATCAAGCAAAGAATTCTACTAAAGTATGCTCGCTCCATCGTACACCTTCTCCTCTTTGGCCTTGACGAGGGTCAAGAGAAAACCCATAAAATATTTAAAAAAAAAACGAAATGTTAAGTAAACTCACTTGTTGTTGGTGATGCAGCCTCGGTTGAACAGGTCGATGACGCCGACGCTGAACATCTCGGAGTGGATGCCCAGGTCCTTGTGGTTCTTCAGGGCTGAGAGCACCGCGTCAGGGATGCTGCCGATACCTTTACAACACGGTTTAATTAGAACCAAGAGTAGTAAGATGGTTCTGGGCGTTTTTTCATCATATTTCGGATAATTTTAAATTGACGCTCTTTTACTCATGTCATTTACTTCATTTATTGTCATACATACCTATTTGTTCTGTAGGCTCTGTAGCTTCGTCCTCAACCAAGTTACGGTATAGTCTCCTGGATCCTGATACATACCCAAACCCAGAAAGCGAAGTGCCAGCAGGCCTCCCACGAGCTAGACCGACAATCTGGTAAAGATCGCGAGGAATCGATGGACGCGAGTAGCACAAACCGACCGTCGTGGAAATCGTTGGGGAGGTCTATGTGCAGCAGTGGGTCTTTCAGCTGATATCACGATGAAGACATACCTACCGGTAAGAATGTCCTCATACATACCCATCTGTAAGGATCTCCTGACACACACTACATACCCATCTGTAAGGTGGCCCCGTCTCCGACCAGGTTGTCCCCGATCAGCTGTCCGATCTTCATCTCCTCGGCGCTGGCGCCCTTGCCGCCGTGCTCGGGCAGCGGCGTGTTGTCCTGCACGGCGTAGTCGATGTGCGACACGTGGATGATCGCGTCGCCGAACGTGCGGGGCATGTTTACATTTACTTGAGCTGGGAAAAATATGTGGACCAGATTAGGGAAACCGCCTTAACTTTGGCACTTACCAATTATTGGCACCATGAACTCTATTTCTGGTATTTTTGAACCGTGGTAGCCTAATGGTTTGACCTGCCAACTCTTAAGCAGAGGGTCGTGGGTTCGAACCCGGGCTCGCACCTCTAAGTTTTTCGGAATTTATGTGCGAAATATAATTTGTAAATTTACCATGAGCTTTTCGGTGAAGGAAAACATCGTGAGGAAACCTGCACACACCTGCAAAGCAATTTGACGGTGTGTGCGAAGTTCCCAATCCGCACTGGGCCCGCGTGGGAACTATAGCCCAAAAACCCTCTCATTGTGAGTGGAGGCCTGTGCCCAGCAGTGGGACGGTATACAGGCTGGATTATTATTATTATATATTATTATCTCCTTTTTTATTTCACTAAGTGAGGTGAAAGGCCTTTGAAGGTCACGGTCCAGACGCTGCAGACAGCGGTTAATTAGAATTATACGCAATGTATTAAAAAATCGCCCGCCGCGCTCGCTCGCGCGTGGTGGCCACGCCGCAGGAGGCTATGACAGCTGACTCACCAATAATGATTTTGGAGTTGACTAGAGCGGCCCTGACGCAGTCCACCGAGGTTCCCAGACTGCAGTACCCATGGTGATCAGGGGGCGACACCTGCAAGGCACGATTAGATTATAGGGTGTCTCGGTCCTACGCCATTGCCCATTTCACTCAAGAGCAGAGGGCCTATCATGGTCGTGTTTATCAGCGTGGATATAACATCTGTCTTTTACTGATCAGCGTGTCAATGTGAGAGTACAAACACAAACTCAGTGAGGTGGGGACTTTAATCACTACATAGTATAAAACAAAGTCGCTTCCCGCCGTCCGTCCCTCTGTATGTACACTTAGATCTTTCAAACTACGCAACGGATTTCAATGCGGTTTTCAGCATCAGTTCGATAATTTTTCAAGGAAGGTTTATGTATATAATAAAACCCGGAGCGAAGCGAGGGCGGGTCGCTAGTTAATTTATATTGTGTAGTAAACGCCATTGCGACAGCATTTCTATATCATCTGCCCACGCAAACTGCACGCAGAGTAAGCGTTGTACCCGCTCTAAGACCTCACCTGAATGACAGCGATGTCAGGCTGGATGATCTTCCTGTGGAACAGCTTGGGGATGTCCTGCAGGAAGATGGGGATGGCGTCCGAGCGGCCCTCCGCCACGGCCTGGCGGACGTTGGCCGCCATAAACAGCGAGCAAGACCTGCAAAGAGGGTATAGTCCAATGAATTATTTAAAATATCCCAAGTAGAATTTGAATAAGTTTAAAACTCGCTGCGCTGGGAATGCGAGACGCAAGGTGCAGATTGGGCCTGATATGTGTAAGACTGCACTTTTAAAAAAAAGTATTTTTGGTATGGCGCCGACTATTTACAACAAATTACCTGATAGTATAAGAAATTCTGACATTGATAGTTTTAAGAGGAAAGTATTGAGTTTATTAATTGACAAATGTTATTATTGTGTACGTGACTACGCGTTGTACGCCTGCTGGCAGTTTATAGTGTTACGTTGAATATTTTGTACATCTTTTTCATGATTATTATGACCTATGAACACAAATAAATTGATTGATACATTGAGCTTCAGCAACCTGGATGCGGTCCGGTCATGCGATCCGATCCTCGGTACCTAAAAATTGGAACGGATGCAATCTCATTATGTTCCGCGGATCGGATCAGTACAAAATGAGGACGCATGCGTCCAAATTGCATATTATACTGGGCTGTGTAACGGCTCTTTAAGTAGGTCGAACGCGCCTACTCCGTGCTTTCTTTTCAATTAAGTTGTACGAGTATGACATTCGCACGCAACCCAGGCCATACAAAAGTCACACCCAGATACAATCTGCCGTAAGGGGCTGGCCACGAATTTGCGCGACCGGCTGAGCGGCGAGCGAATTTTCTAATACATTGCGTCAACTAACCCTGCGCGGCGAGCGTGTCGACCGAGCAATGAAGAGAATTAGCTCGCCGCCGCCGCCGCCGCTCAAAGCCGTGGCCAGGCCGTAAGTACTTGTAGCTGAGAATTGTATAGTGTGAAGTGCGCTGGGCCGACAGGGACCACGATAGGAGAAACAGGAGCACGAGTCTGCAGGAGGAGCGTCGGTGGTTTAGTGGCGTAAGATATCGTCTCGTGATCGGTAGGTTCGATTCCGTAGTATAAACCCGACCAAAAATATGAGTTTTAATAAGTATGACGCCATGTCCGTCTGTATAGCTCCCAAACAGCTAGTTTAATTGGGATGGTTCTAGCAAGGTTAGTAGTTAACAGTTAGTAGCCTTGGAAGTAGGAGTTACAAATTCGTTTAAAATTTTGATCCATAGCTATTTATTTCTACATTTTACTTTGTTACTTAACCCGTGTGATAACTGTGATAAGGCTCAATTTTACCAAAGTTATCTCTACGCCGTTCAAATAAAAGCCGCAATCGTACATCTATGCCGTTTTTTTAATGTTCCACTATCATAAATAACATGTTTATCTGGTACTTTGAGATAAAACATACACAATAGTCGCGGTTTTATAACCTACGGATACTCGGGCGACGATATCGAATGATCCATGTTGGAAATCGTTATTTAAACTGTTACGTAACTGACTAATTTTCGAGCCACTATAGAACCCTGCCGGGGAAAACATTTATAAATAATAATTTCGACATAATTTCTTTCTCGTGACTTGTGGTTCAACATATAAAGTTTCGTAAGGAATGTTTGTGTAAAACACCTTCTAAACGGGCTACATTTTGTATGATACCTATTGTTGCCGGCTACAAATTGCAGAAAAATGAGGCCCGTCTATAGAAGGTCTTTTAATAAATAATCGGTATTAGACTATCTAATTCTGGATTTAAAATTCAAGGCAATACAAATAAACCTAGAACTTGAATTATGAACATCGAACCCGATATCGCAGCACGCTTGATAGCAATTATTAGTGATTTAATTACGAAAACAATGCGAAATCTTGATACTCGTACAAGGACATTAACCGTGACACCACAAACACGTTGTAAATAGTTGATTACGCCTTGAATAAATGTAGTCATGGAATAACTAGGAAAAACTGATATTTTTAGGGTATTTAGTAGGTCGCGGAATCGGCTTAAGCCGGCCAAAAAAAGCTTTATGCCACCGCGCCGCCGGCAAAGGCGCAATGCAAGTGGCACCGTTCGCGCTGCGCGTACGCCGCTTCTTGCAGTGGCGGCGCAAGACCTAAATTTGATGTAGGCAAGGTCCATTTTGCGACGCCCTCTGGGCGGCAAGAAGGACAATTTCGTAAAATAAACGGGGTATTTAAGTAATGTATAAACCTTCGAGGCGCGAGGCCGTAGGCGGTGAGCCAGGTCGCTCACGCCTTGCGCCGCCCCTGGCTTCTCGCTAGATTGTCCTCAGATCTAGAAAGATTTATATCCAGTAGTACCCGTCTTTCGGTTGGTCTTACCTGAAGATATCCTTGTATTCAGGCGCGACGTACTTCGCTTCCTTCTCGGTGTGCATGTGGACGACCTTGATGTCTCTCAAGGAGCCCTCTTTGCCGACCAATGTCATGGCGTCTAGGAGAGGCACAGGAGTAGCCGCCGCGCCTTGCGCGAACACTGTTTGACCTGGAATAGGGGTATAGTATATAAAAATGAATTCCTATTTCCCTTGGTCACGCCATAACTTGAGAACGGCTTGGCCAATTCGGCTATGTTTTTTTTCAAATATGCCTTGAAGTCCGAGGAAGATTTTTATAAAGAGAAATATGGGATATTTCAACTTGAGGGGGGTGGGGGGTGGGGGGGGGACTTTAACCGAAGCGAAGCGAGGGCGGGTCGCTGTATGTAATAATAGTACCAGTACAGAAGCTCTGCCTTAACAAAACCGCATTTAGGTAAATCGAAGGTGCCAACTCTGTGATAACTTTTCAATTGTATAATTCATATTCATTCGCAGGCAAACCAGCCCATAAAAAGTCGCCTGAGATGCAAGCCAATTTAGGTCCTAGTAGCTTCCGCGCCTAAAGTGCGGAGAGCGCCGGGCCTGACAAGGGAATAGCCAGAATAGTAAGCCTTTTAGGCTTATTATTAGAAACAAGCACGAACGAAGAGCGTCAGTTGCCTAGTTGCTTAGGGTGTCGTGATCGTTCAGCCAGAAACAGACATCGCGATTCACACAGCAGCAGGTGCTGTCTGGACGTCAGCGCCTAATTACAGCGCCACACGTTCAAGCCAATACATTTTTGTAACTTCATTTCACCGATCTTACGGACTCTTGCCCATACTGCCAAATAAGGCGGAGCATGAAAGGTTGCGTGTGATTTTTTTTTTTTTTTTCGTTTCCCTTTCTTATTGTTTCTTTTTCCCCCTTCTTGTTTTGTAATTTATGTTTTATGTATCTGTCAAAATTATGTGTGTGTAACCTTCCGTGGTTTCACCTGATGGTTCCAACGGAAGACCAGCGCCGAGTTTAATGCCGGCATTACGCTGAGTTGGGACCATTTCGTGACTACATTCTTTCTGTGTGTATTTTTTCTGTCCTTTGTTGATATTTGTCACGAATAAATGTTATTCTTTCTTTCCTTCTTTCTTTCAAGAAAAAACGTCGTGCGAAATATATATTGTCTCCAATTTGTCTGTCACTATACCACTTCCGCGTTATGCGGGATGGGTGACAGACAGTCCTCAGGAACGTCAAATTTTTTTTTGGCTTAGAGAAGTCACACCTGGTGACAAGTGAGCTTTGAAGCCCATCCACATATGCAATCTCGAATGCACCCAAAACTGGACATGAGGACTAAAGCTGGAGGGAATGCCTTTAATATTATAGTCACTTCACTTCACCCCCACACGGAACACAACAATACGAACAGTGCTAGCGGTAAGGTTTTTTTATTACTGACTGCAAACATTTGAAAGGACCAATTGTCAGCTTTGTTCTTCTGACGAAGTAAGCCAAGTCAATTACCTCAATGGTGTCCATGACCTGTAAGTTTCTGATAAGTACACACAATATAAATAGTAAATACGGGCCATTCGTCGTTATCAGTATTTACAATTAGTCTTAGATACATATGGTGTAGGTATCTGTTCTATTCAAGCTACACGATTGCGCCATGTGTATATCACTTTCCTTTATATCCCTCTCTTTCCTCCGTATCTAACTTATCCTTTTGAACGCCGCAGCGAGTTCAAAATTAGGGGTACCAATATAAGGGTGTAATGCGAAAAAAAAATTAAAGGTGATACTTTTTTAAAAGATCACAAATCGAGACCGCAAAGACCATCTTCTTCTTCTTCGTCGTTCCCTCACTGTTGAGGATCGCGACCACATATATGTCTCCACTCAGTGCGGTTGTATGCTGCGTGGACCGCCCGGTGCATGCTGCCGCCCACCTCCCTCTTCAATGCGTCAGACCATCTCGTAAGTGCCCTTCCTTGCGCACGTCTGCCATCAACTTGCCCGACAATAATCTGCTTCTCTAGTCCGTGCTTTGGGGACCGCATAATATGTCCAAAGAAGCTCAGGGCTCGTTTCCGGCATATTGCGGAGAGGCGACCATAGTGAGAGGCTTGTAAACATGTTTTGTTCGCTTTACCGATATTGTTTGTGACGTTGGTTTGTCGCGAAGAGGCAATAACCGGACGGTCGAGTTATCTCAGCAGCATTATCAAAGACAGTTGACACTCCCACTAAAAACACGATAGACGGGGGTTTTTATTCAAATAACAATTGGAAAGACTAACTAAAAAGTCTGACACGATTTTTGAAACTACTGAATGCATTTAAGAGGCCACATGTATAGTCGGAAGTGTTTAGCGATATGGAATCTTAATAACCATAACTAATTATTATATGTAATTTTTCCTTGTAATTGTTTAACGTGAAACAACAACCTAGATACCTATGTTCATTTATTTTTCAAACATGACATCTTTTTTGCATGGTTTTGCTTCAATCTCTGCCACTCTACAGTCTTTAACGATATTTTATGACTTGAAAGTTGAGTAACATTAAACCTGGTGAAACATTTTTAAAAGAAGTCTTATGGTTTTCTAGATTTCAAGCAATTATTATCTATGTTCGTTGCCTCGTAACGGCCAATATAAAATCTTGTAAGTCCTAATGTCCTGAAATTAGGCCATTGGTCATTAAGGAAGAGGGTGCATTTAATTGCAGGATTGCCAGGATACCCAGACAAAATAAACCCGTTATAATGACGGTATCGAGTTTATTGCGCAGGATATTTTTATAACGCAACGCTCTTATTTATAGTCTTGCCCCGTATTATGGTCGTGTTTATCGCGGTGAATGAACGTGGACAAAGCATCCGTCACCCTCGCTCTCACGTATGGGTCAAAAAGTGACGAATGCTTTATTCACGCTTATCCACATCTATAAACACGACCACAATAAGCCCGCTGAGAGGGAAGTCAAGTCAGGGGAGCGGGCGGGTCACAAATAGTAAATCGGATCAAGTCAATGATTTTATTACCTAAACTAATCTATAAGTATCGGCACCAGAGTTGAGGTCACGCACACATCATGTCATGTATTGACAGCGGAATTTTGTTCACATTCTCTCCTTCGTTCATTCACTACCTTTGTTGCATGTAGCTATGTGCGTAATCATTCAACTCAACTCTCGTGCCGACACTTATAACAACAGTAGCGGTAAAGGCATTAAATATTTTTTACGAGGGAAAAGTGTCTACAAATTTTGTAAACGGTAACATGCAGATTTATTTGTTTTTAACAACATAAGTAGTTAGGTACCTACAATGCAACGACGGCAAAAATATTAAGTATCTAAGCAAAAAATACTATTCATAAAATAACATTCAGAATTACAGTGACATCTCAATGTTTTGATAAACAATAACCAGTTTTTATACATTCCACATTGCTGCAACCAAACCGGCTCAAGCAAATGCGTTCATTTGAATAAATAAGTATGCTTAGTTAGATCTTTAGATATGTATATGCGGGTATATTTGTTCCTTTGTGACCTCTGGTTTTGATATGCGAACCGGTGGCTTGGTGTCCAAGGAATATAATAAGCTATATTTCTTGCTCAGATTCTGACAATGTAAAGGCACTGCCTATCTAAATCGTGAGGTTAAAAGAACTGAGATTAATGTTATTACTTTTAGGGCTGTATTAATATAAATTAATTAATATTAAATTCTAACTCCTCAGTCCTGATGCTGAAGGAGTCAATATTCGTATTGTATAAACGGAGTCGGGTTTTTAATGCGTACTTAATTTTAAAACTAGTATTTCAAATAACCTGAGAGGACTCATGAGCTATACTGGTAAGAATGGTAAGTATGTTTACTGTTTTGTAGGCAGAATGCCAAGTGATCTGAGAGTTTGTTGTACCGTGGCATTTGATAATTTGCAAAGTTATTTATAAAACGGGATTACAATATACAAAGATAATATGAAAAGGGTTCGCGTCAAACTTCTGAACTGGGTTGCGGGCGGGAGAGAGTCATGGACAAAACTAAGTTAAGTATTACTAAGATAATCTTGTTAACTGACAACACCTAGTGATATAATATTATACTACCTATTGATTGATAACGAACCATTTTCTTATTCCTTTTATCAAGAAATTCAATGCCTATGGCTCTACATTGAGTTAATTTTGTATGGTATGGTACAATATGTACATAAGAGTGTGGAATGTGTTAGATTAGAACTTATGTCGGATTTCACCAATCACTTAACAGATGATTAGAGTGTTAACACTATGACTGCCACATAGTGCTACACGCATAGCCAACGCCATGCCGCACACGCACACACACGCCACATGCACACCAATTCCAGGGTTTTTCCGCTTAGTAGTGAAAACTGCCTGCGAACACAGAACCCGCATAGTAGGTTCCTGGCAGTCAAAGTGTTAACAGCTGTAAAATGTATGAACTAACAGTCAATTAACATTTAACATTGTATGGTGAAATTGGTACTTAACATAATAATTTATCCCTATCTATTAAAAAAACTATGAAAGTTAAGTACCAATTTCACCTTAAATGTTAATCAACTGTTAGTTCATACATTTTGACAGCTGTTAACACTCTAATTGTCTGTTAATTGGTTGGTGAAATCCGACATAAAGTTATTTTATGAAAAAGAATAAACTAACAAGTTATGTTTTATTATTTTGATGACCATTAAAAGAAATGTTTATACCTACTAGCTGACTTATTATTTTTTACAATACAGAACTATTATTTAAATATCTGATAGTTAACTTTGGCTGATAAAATATTAGACTGATTTGATTGCTGCTCTATCAAAAAAGCAATCACTTAATAATTGAATAATATTAGTAGTTTATATTTTTCAATTTATATTATGGCATTTAAAGTTATTTCCAGAACTAAACTTTCCTATTTGATACAATGCATTCTAACAAACAATACAAAATTATTCATTTAACGATGTGTTACAGAAAAGCAGTTTATGTACTGGTAGTAAATAGTAAGTGATGTTAATATGACAGATATTAACAATGAGATTGTAGCGCTTTGTTGTAACTACCTACTCTTAAATTTATGATCTGAACTTTGTACTCAAGGTATGTTAGTATGGCATTTGGCTTTGGCTCATTGATTAAACGTAATCGCCCCTATCCCTAATCATCTGTAATAGGTCTTCAATTACATTCTATTACGTAGCCTAGCCCGTGCATACTTGCATTATAGGTACGTCGTATTGTAAGTTGTTGTAAGTATAGTAAAATAAGTATAGTATAAAAAAGAAACTTACCTGACTTCAAGCATTTTTCAAATGCTTCCTTAGCGGTCACACATTCCGGTTTCCTGTCTAGAGGCTGAGATAATTCCTGCGTGTAAGTAAAATATGTACGATTGGAGAGCGCAGCACTAATCCGAACGAAATTGCGGCTCGAAACATTCGGTAATATTTTTCCCATAACCGACATGATGGCTATTAAGTTTTACGGAAGTTTCGGAATTAACACGGTTCGCGTCGCACTGAATTGTTTTTGATGTGGCAGTGAATTTATTTCGTTATTTCAGACACGCCTCTCGATTAAAAATAAACAGGCGTTCGCGTCCGTCCCCGGCCCCGCAGCCGCAGAATGACGTTTGGATTGGATGGAATTGTAAATCTATACGGCAGTGCAAACTGCAAGCCAAATTCAGAAAGAATTCGTTCGTATTCGTTATCCTGCATGTGTTGTCATGTCACAAGGTTGTCACGCCGGTAACACATCTCCGCCGCGAAACTATAGTAGCGAAACTCTGGCAACGAAATAAAGTTCAATTTCATTCAATATCACGATTTCACGATTCCACCACAGTTTCGCGGTTTTGCGGCGGAGGTGTGCTATCGGGCTCAATGTCAAATGGCCCGCGATATGTCAGCAAAGGTACACGTCATACGAACCTCTACTCTCCAGTAATACAAAATCAAATAGTCACTTTGACATAAAATTTACCGACTTTTTGATTTTGTAGTATTGGAGGTTCATGTGGCGGTACCATCGCTGTCATTGAATTATCGTGGGCCATTTAACGTCTTAAAATAAAACCTTGTGAAAACATGAAGAATAACGAAAGGATACGGTCATCTCTTTCTATCTCGTTATGAATTCCATAAATAGAAAAGGGTCAAACATACGTCCTTTGTTGTTTCTTATAGTCTGGTTTCTATGCAAGTACTTATTCTGTAAAATATACAAAAAAAGGCTTTGTCACACAGCCGGCTTGGCGCGGCGCGACAGTAGCGTAGCGCGTTCTTAGAGTTGCCGCACATTAGGCCACTAGTCGCGGCTACAGCGTAGCCACTTTTGGCCACCACAAGCTGCGGACGAGTTTTTTCATACATTATGTATGGGCGCACACTGAGCGTTCGAGTGGCCGCGTCTGAACCACAAGCTGCGGTAGTCCTTAGCGTGGTAATTAACAAGGAGTTGTATGCAGGCCGTCACATAGGGCGGCCGCATATTGAGCCACTGGTGGCCGCCACTAAAACTCGACCACTAGTGGTTCGGCTAAGCCACTAGACGCAGCCACCAATCGCGGCCTCTGATGGCTGAGTGGTGCCCATCAGTGGCTGCCACTAGCGGCTATTGTTGTTGAGAAGCCGGCGACTGTGGCCGAGTGTGCAAAATTCAAAATATTTTATTGCATGTCACATTAACACAGTTATAGGTGGAACATTATAGGAGGTTTGCATGTGACGCCCTGCAAGGGCACAGCAACATCATATAGAGAGCAGTGAGCGCAAGGCGAGCGTCAAAATGCGGCCATTAGTAGCGAGCGCGGGTGACTACCGCAGCTTGTGGCTTGGACGCTCGGTGTGCGCCGATGCTATACAAAATAAATGAAAAATCTCCCTCGCAGCTTGTAGCGGCCACAAGTGGCTACGCTGTGTGCGCCACTAGTAGCCTAATGTGCGGCAGCTCTTAGTGGCGGCCACTAGTGGCTCAATGTGTGGCCGCCCTAAATGAAATTATAACAATTGACTGAATTTAAGCGCGCTGCACACTAGTGCGAAATCTACCTCTATTAAAGAAACACTTAAAATTGGGAAATATTTTGATACGAACCATATTATGGTCTTAAATACGGAACCTCGGTCCTTGAGTCCAACTAGTACTTGCCCGGTTTTTTTACATCTAATTTGACCTAACCAATAACACTACGATACAACTAACAACATTTTATTAAGGTCCGTATTAATA
This sequence comes from Tortrix viridana, assembly GCA_963241965.1. NCBI lineage: Eukaryota > Metazoa > Arthropoda > Insecta > Lepidoptera > Tortricidae > Tortrix > Tortrix viridana. Next base: position 2,499,327 of record OY725194.1, on the reverse strand, counting down.
AACTGATCTTCGCTGTGATCCCCATCTCAAGATACGACAAAGTAATAAAACATCAAACCATACAAAACCTATAATTTTTGACACATCTTGAAACGGTTATCTCAGTCAAGATTAGTTTATTAATACAAGAAGCAAACTTCTCCGAACCGCGTGTTTATTTGTCCGCAATAAACTTCTAATTTAACTGCCCTTGTAATATGGTCACTTTTATCGCGATGAATGAATGTGGATTAATGTGGATAAAGCATCCGACACTCTCATTCACATGCTGGTCAAAAAATTACAGATGTTTTTATCCAAATTTATCTATATTGATACAGACGACCATAACATAATCCCCATAATATCTTAATATGTTTTCAAACTAGAATAAATAACCCTAAAATCGACAGTTACTCCGTATAATTCTGGAGCGAAATTTCAGATGGCCGATGGGTCTGAAGAGTTCTCAAGTGGCAACCGCATACACGTACAGACACAGTCAATGATCAATAAATTATAGAAGTAGGTACAGATGTTATCTTAAGCGCGTCACACACGGAGCTATAATATATATATATATATATATATATATATATATATGTTAGTCTGTCAACTAGTGAGGAAAATATATCGTAATATACCGACCTATAATATATATTATAGCTCCGTGTGTGACGCGCCTTAAGCTGCGTTCAGCGAGGAAGAAATAATTACAAGCAATTTTAGTAAGTACAAATTAAAAGGTACCTAAATATTTTGAAAATTTATTTCTAGTTTATCGTTGTCTTTTGTGTAAAAAAGTTCAAGTTTTTTTTGCTAAGCATAGACTAACGTCACCTTGTGATGAGATCACGTGACGGCACGTGAAGGAACATAGACAACACATCCATTCGTCAGTTTTCAGGCGGACAGGCCACTCAGGGCAGCGCAGCTTTGTGTTTTATCGAGCGAACTGCCTGTTAGCCAAAATGTCGCAAACTTCAGCAGCACAGGCGAATAGGGAACATGTTTTGGCAGTATCCAGGGACTTCATATCCCAGCCCCGACTGAGTGAGTAAATGATTTATCCAGAATTTCGATTCCCAATTGGCTTGAACGTCACACTTAGTAACGTCAATTATTGATTTTGTTACACTGTACTTAGCTATTTTGTTGTCTGTTCTAGTGTTTGAAGTAATAAGAGATTATATTGTAACCTTCTATTCGATGCTTAATCTTTATTAGGGTTTTGGAGCCCGAGTTTCTCACCAGGGCTCTACAACCTTGGAATTCTTATCTTTCTATGATGAATTTTCTATGCTGTAACTAAACTGCTTTATAGTTCAATTAAATTTGATTCAGTAAAATTATCTTCTTATTCATTCTTTAAACGTAGATTTAAAGACATTTCAGTCTTATGTTGAAGCTTGTAAGTGCTAATTTTGACTAGCATTATCAGGTGTGATTATTAAGATCATATGACTAGAAGCAACCTCTAATGATTGTATCCTTCTAGGTATTTTGTGTTAGTTCCGCCTTTTTAATGAGAAATTGTAGTCTATGTGATCTAATAAGTATACATCCAGATAATATTGGTTAAAATCAGCTGACAAGACTGTTCTTTAGCCACACCCTTTAGTTTTAAACAGATATTATGTAAAATATTTCACATCAAATATATTATTATCACATTTTTTTCTTTCTATGCAGTCATGTGATTTTGATTTGGTATAATGTTTTTTTTTTTTTTAATATAAATTTAAATGCAGTATAATGATAGTTGTTAAGTACCAAGATGTTATTATAACTTGAAACGTGTTATTTTATAAAAAATAAACATTATATTTGTGCATGTTATGTGGTTAATCTGATTTAACATTTCTATACAATTATATGCATTTCTATGAATGATTACTGTGGATGAATAATTTTGTTATCATTTATCTTATTCATAATAATTTTTACACATTTTTCAACTTTTTTTAATTAGTGGTTGGTTGTATTCTGATCACATCTGCAAGAATAGAGGTGAAGTAATGAGCAATATGCAACACAATAAGTTCTGAGTTAGATAATTTATATTATTAGATTCTTCAGGTCTGAAAAAACAGTGATACTAAATTAGGATTTGATTTTGTAACAATAAACATAGATAAAACACACTACTCAACCACAATATCATTAATCTTTTAATTGGTCTAAATTATTACAGTTCAGACAAAACTTTGCAAGATATTTTATGCTTTCAGTGTCTAACTAGCATGACAAGCTGGCAGCTTTGCATTACTTTGGATAGGTGGCAACATAATGTCCAATGAAAACTACTATTGTATAACCAGGGATAAAACTGCTTTTTTAAATTGTATCTGACACAGGACATGGAATTAGAACCCACCTAGAACATAAAACCAATCAAAAATATTTTATATTTATTTTAGTTAACAAAGTGTATTATGATAGATTTATTTTTTAACCATTGGGATCTTAATTCTTGCCTGAGCAATTTTTTTATTAGGAGCATGTATTCCTAAAATAATCAACTATTATCTTACCTCAATAACTATCAATCAATATTATTGTCACAATCAATACCTAAATTAAATTTTTTATACTAAGAATAATAATTTTTACAAACCTTTGATAAGTCATGATTTGTTTCTGTTTAACATGTCCTGTATCTCTTGTACTGAAGTGATAAATGTGTAACAGTTATGTTAATAAAAAAAATCAGATTCTGATTCTATTACTAAGGTTACCTGGAGTTATATTAAATCTTCTTTGCTAGTTCACGTCTCAGTGGTGTCATTTGCAATTTGTTTCAGAAAACTTTAAATATGTTATCCACTTTAGGTATCACTTCATTTACCACTAAAAGCTATGTGAAAGAACATACCCGGGTAACCATAATAATCTATGTTCTATGACCAACAGTTTTGCCGGTCACAGTTCTAGGTCACAGGTCTCAGGAACATGTTTTAGGAAGATTTTTAATGAAACTGTTCCTTAAATAATCAAATAATAATTGTAATGTTGTGTCTGTGCAGCATACAAAACGGTGTCTGGGGTCAACGGGCCCCTGGTCATTCTCGATGAGGTGAAGTTCCCCAAGTTCTCGGAGATCGTGCAGTTGAGGCTTGCTGATGGCACCCTCCGCTCCGGACAGGTAAATATTACACAGTTATTATGTAACTTTGTAGCTTAATTTTCCTTTGATATCTAGTGAACTGCATGACTAAAGTTGGTATTCCAAATTATCAGGGTGACTAGTATTTAGTTTAATTTAAAAAACAAATGTTTAATTTCGAACTTATGATATTATTGAGTAAAGTTAGTGGTACTTCAGACGACGCGGTTACCCTAGTTGGTTATTTAAGTATGTATTTCTGTAAATAAGTATGTATCTATATTGTTGCCTGGTACACATAGAACAAGCCTAGAGCTTAGTTTGGGACTAGGTCAATTTGTGTGAGATTGTCCCTGATATTATTACTTAATAAAACTTTGATGGTATGGAGCTTCAAGATGGTATTCACTTTTGGCACACTATGCATCTCACCGTGTAGGGTCTGGGAAAGGCCCTCCCTTTCAACTCCAGAGCGCACTCCTGCTACATTGCTTGTATTTTGATTTTAATATGTTTGATGGCGCTCCCTCTAGGTGCTGGAGGTCAGCGGCTCCAAGGCCGTGGTGCAGGTGTTCGAGGGCACCTCGGGCATCGACGCCAAGAACACCATGTGCGAGTTCACCGGCGACATCCTGCGCACGCCCGTCTCCGAGGACATGTTGGGTGAGCTCCCACAATAGATCACTAACGGCTCAAGCATATAGATCTTAAAATACAATACGAGTTTCTCGTGCCGGGGTCACATCTACGGGATTCGGAAAAAAATGCCTCTGATCAAATTTTACTTCAAAATCTCTCGTATCTTATCAAATTACAAATCGTCACAATAATAGGGATGATGATTGGGTAAAGAAAACTAAATTCTATTTAGACTTTTAAAAAAATACACGTATTTTTTCTTTTGTGAATCAAACAAAAAATGACAAAGATAAAGCGCGTCAAAGTTCGGGAGTGGGGGCTCGTGACGTCACTTCTGTGTAAAAATTTTACCAAGACGTGACGTCATGCGACATTTCAACTTAATATACTACTCTGTCAAGAAAGTACCGGGAAAAGATCAATAATACACAAACTGTTTGTTAATCATCCAAATTTATTTTATCACCTTCAAAGTATGCTCCTTCAGAAACGATACACTTACGCCAACGAATAATCCAATCATCAAAACATTTTTTAAACGCTGTTTCCGGAATTGAATTCAGTTCTCGGCGCGAATTCTCCTTTATGTCTTCTACCGATTGAAAACGGGTGCCACGAAGTGGTAATTTGAGTTTAGGAAAAAAAAGAAGTCGGCAGGAGCCATATCTGGTGAATATGGTGGTTGCTCGATGGTATTTGTTGAGTGTTTGGTCAAAAATTCTTTCACAATGATGGCCTTGTGCGAAGGCGCATTATCGTGGTGCAAAATCCAAGAATTTTCATTCCACAAATCTGGCCTTTTTCGTCGAATTTGCTCTCTTAAATGCCGCATAACGCTCAAATAATATTCTTTATTTACCGTTTGACCTTCCGGCAAGAATTCCGAGTGCACAACACCGCGATAGTCAAAGAAAACAGTCAACATGACTTTGACTTTTGATCGACTTTGGCGTGGTTTCTTCGGTTTCGGTTCAGTTGGAAGGCGCCACTCCGAAGCTTGTTGACTAGTTTGCATGTCAAACTCGTAAACCCACGTCTCGTCACCAGTAACAATGCGTTTCATGAATGTTGGGTCGGAATTGACTCGTTCTAGCATGTCCTCAGCGACTCTCATGCGATTGAGTTTTTGGAGAAAATTCAGGTCTTTTGGGACTAGCCGAGCGGTAACATCTTTCATACCCAAATGATTAGTTAAAATAGTACGGATCGACTCGTGAGATACAGAAAGTTCGGCGGCTATCTCTCTCAAAGTTGAATGAGGATTTTCAGTCACTATTTCCTTCACTTTTGCGATGTTAACTTCAGTTGCAGACGTTGATGGCCTACCAGAGCGAGGCAAATCTTCCATCACATCTCGACCGCTTTTGAACGCTTTGTACCACTCATAAACACGTGTTTTTGATAAAGTCGAATCACCGTAAGCCTTCTGTAACATTTTCAGTGACTCCGAACACGAAATTCCATTGGCGATGCAAAATTTAAGACAAACTCTTTGTTCAATGTTTTTGTCCATTATGAAATTCGCAATACACACTAGATATGATATAACTAAAAACAGCACTGTATTTAATATAAATAACAGATGCAACTCAAACTCCGCGCCAAAATAGAAAACAGTTGTGCCAATCTAACAACAACAAAAAAAACAAAAATTTGAATTTGGAACCATAAACAAATCATCCATTCCCGATACTTTGTTGACTGAATGTATCTTCGTAATATCTACCTGATCGACAAAAAAAATTGGTCATCATCCCTAAATATAGATTAAAAAAATCTAAAGTTTAAAACAAATCTGGATAATTTAATTTAATGTATTAATTATATTTAAGTAAATGTAATTTTTGTACTTTCTGCTCTTGTATTGTTATCCAGTTATTTCTCTTGTTAGTTTTGATTTAGAAGACCTATCTTTTTTATGTAATTTTCTAATGTTACTCATCTATTATTTATTATTAAAAAAAACCTTTTGAATACCTAATGCCATAACTGAAAATGTCTCTAACCAGGTCGCGTGTTCAACGGATCCGGCAAGCCCATCGACAAGGGCCCCCCGATTCTGGCCGAGGACTTCCTGGACATCCAGGGCCAGCCCATCAACCCCTGGTCCCGTATCTACCCCGAGGAGATGATCCAGACTGGTCAGTTCAGTATTCAATACGATAAATTGGCCAAGTCTTGTATAGTATTTACTAGTAAAGACCGGAGTCAGCTGTGGCGCACTTCGCAATTTAGACGCGAAGCTACAAGTACATGTACTTAGACCGCATTCTGTACTTGTATCTATTATAATAATACTAGCTTTAGCCCGCGATTCCGCCTGCGTAGTAGTCGTTTATCTGTTTTCCTTCGGGAACTACCAAACTTTCCGGGATGAAAAGTATTCTATGTGTTAATCCAGGGTATAAGCTATCTCCATTTCAAGGACGAACAAACTAACATACAAACTTTCGCATTTATAATATTTAGCTCATACTTCGAGCGTTTCAACCGCCCTCATTCCCTTGGCCTCATTAATGTCGAAATTCCTGTAGCTTTGGATGCTATTTTCGGTAATCTTGGAGAGAGCTCTGACTTCTTCAAAATTTTACTGAAAATGCTTCTAAAGCTACAGGAATTTCAGGAATGAGGGCGGTTGAAACGCTCGAAGAATGAGCCGTGGGATGTCGGAGTTACCCTGAGGGTCTAGGGGCTGGAGCCCCGCCACGTGATGACTGAGCTATTAAAACGCGTGCTTTAAAACGCCCAATGTGTACGGGCTCTTAAAATGATCTGGTGGCGGGGCTGTGTACGCGCTCTTAGGCCTCTTAGTGATGAGACAGCTGGCCAGAAATCTGTTGCTCTGTTTAATATAGAAACTCTCGTTGTGGTATTAGTATATATGGGCCTCGCTACCCGAAATAAAAGTTTTCTATTTCTATTTTGTGGCTGTATATAATATTGAACGAGCTAGTCTAGTTAGTAACAATCTTGCATATCCCTATATATACAGTGTGTTTTTTTATTCGTCTAAAACATTTTAGGGGTTAAATCAGTAAGTCATACTGACCAACTTTCGCTATGGGACCAACCCCGAAATCGCGAAAAAAAACTGACTATCCCATACATTTTGGCTAGTCAGCTGACGATGTTTTGTATGGGAGGGTCAAATTTTTTTTCGCGATTTCGGGGTTGGTCCCATAGTGAAAGTTGGTCAGTATGACTTACTGATTTAACCCCCAAATTTTTTTAGACGAATAAAAAAACACCCAGTATATATTATATTTGATCCCCGAAAAGGTATTTTTAAATAATATATAATCCAAATTAAAAAAAAATACTTCTGTTAAAAACAAATGCCCTCGCACCCTGCAGGTATCTCCGCTATCGACGTGATGAACTCCATCGCCCGTGGACAGAAGATCCCCATCTTCTCGGCCGCTGGTCTGCCGCACAACGAAATTGCTGCCCAGATCTGTAGGCAGGCCGGCCTTGTCAAGGTACGCGTGTAGCCGACACGTATAAGACGACGCGGTCGGTTGGTAGGGACCCTGCCTACGAAGCTGGCGACCCCGGTCTCGAGTCCCGATGAGGTCAAATATTTGACGAGTATTTGTTTCCGAGTCCTGGATGATTTTTGTGTATTTAAGTATTTCGCTACATAAATTTGTTTATATTATAGTATACTAGCTTTACGCCCGCAACTTCGTCTGCGGAGTCTTCATAAGTTAAAATATAGCCAATGTCCACCCTGGAAGTCCATTCTAAATGTTGAAAGGATTGTTGAAGTCGGATGAGATTACCCCTTACATACAAACAAAAAAACAAATTTACAAACTAGTGTAAACATTTATTGAGCAAAAGAAAATCATATTTTTTTATACATTATATGGGTTTGCTCTTGTATTAACCCTAGTCAAAGAGTACAATGAAGAAGAAAAAAAAGTTAATGAAGTTAAAAAAAAGGACGTACAATGGCGAACTTATCCCTTTAAGGGATCTCTTCTACCGTACCATTGAGAGATTGAGAAGTAAAAACTTGTGCATCAAGTAGGCAAGTGTACAAATTTAACCAAGAGCTAATCTATATATTAAAATTAATCTCTATTTCCCTTGGTCACGCCATAACTTGAGAACGGTTTGGCCAACTCGCCTATTTTTTTTTTTTCAAATATTCCTTGAAGTTCGAGGAAGGTTCTTAGGCCGGCCTTACACAGTTTGAATTAAGAATCTGAATTTATAATTTGAATTCATAATCTGAATCCAGAGTGTGTGTGCTCGTCCATAGATAATGTATGGAAAGAGGTGCGTTCTGTTCTGTCAGATCAATCTGAGAAATTCATAATCTGAAAAAATCAGATTGTGTGTGGATAATAGTTACATTGTATGCAATTCCGTGCTTTCTGAATTAATATTATGAATTCAGATTCTTAATTCAGACTGTGTAAGGCCGGCCTTATGAAGAGAAAAATTTGATATTTCAACTTTAAAGGGGGAAATGGGAGGGGGAACTTTAACCGAAGCGAAGCGAGAGCGCGGGTTGCTAGTTAATTATAATTTAAAATATAAACCTTGAGCAACAATTTGGACAATTTGTGTGTGATTATCCGATAATATTTATTAATTTCCTTCTGCCTCAGGTCCCGGGCAAATCAGTGTTGGACGACCACGAAGACAACTTCGCCATAGTGTTCGCCGCTATGGGCGTGAACATGGAGACCGCCCGCTTCTTCAAGCAGGACTTCGAGGAGAACGGCTCCATGGAGAACGTCTGCCTGTTCTTGAACCTGGCCAACGACCCGACCATCGAGAGGATCATCACGCCGCGTCTCGCCCTCACAGCTGCCGAGTTCTTGGCTTACCAGTGCGAGGTTAGTGATATTGCTCTTGAAATTCAGCGGGGTCTACACTGACTGTCATAATACGGAATATTCATTAATTATTTTTGCCTTTAATAAAGTCATTCATGTAACAAACAGTAGAGAAAAAATATTTTTCGAATAACTATAAAAGCCTGCTGCAGCACATTGCTGAGGGGTGTCCTCTTTAGTGTACCTTATATATTGTATTTCTTTTGTTACATTGTATACTGTCATTTTTGTTTACGCTGAATAAATAAATGAAATGAAATGAAATGAAAAGTAACCAATATATAAGCCATTAAAGATTTTTTTCTATCTGTTTCTAGCAAAACATAATTTAACATGGAGTTTATATGGCCGTAGCGCACGCTGACGTCACAGTTCATGTCGGATCTCTCTGTAGCTTTTAAATGCTTATATTGTCCGTAGTTTATGGCCGGTTTTAATTTTAATTTCAATTTTTACAATTATGTATATTAAGCTAGTGTTACAGATAACGATTATATGGAATAATATAGATAGAATATACAAAATAAGGTGGAGATTGTGGTTGTCGGCAGAAACACGTGCTGGTGATCCTGACGGACATGTCGTCGTACGCGGAGGCGCTGCGCGAGGTGTCCGCCGCGCGCGAGGAGGTGCCCGGCCGCCGCGGCTTCCCCGGTAACCCCCGACACCCCCGACACCCCCGACACCCCCGACACCCCCGACACCCCCAGACACCCCGACACCCCCAGAAACCCCCCGACACCCCGACACCCCCAGACATCCTCCGACACCCAGACACCCCCCGACACCCCAGAAACCCCCCGACACCCCGACACCCCCAGACACCCTCCGACACCCAGACACACCCCGACACCCCCAGACACCCCGACACCCCCAGACACCCTCCGACACCCAGACACCCCCCGACACCCCAGACACCCCCCGACACCCCGACCCCCCACACACCCCCCGACACCCCCAGACACCCCCCGACACCCCGAGACCCCCCGGCACACCCGACACCCCTCGACACCCCCGACCGTATACGCTCCGTTACCGCTTACAATACGATTCGGCCTCGGGTAAACTCTGCTAGACTCGCATAATAGCTGTTGACAGCGCGCGAGAGAATTACATAACCGAATCCTATTCTAAGTGCTAACGGGCTACAGATGTTGTGTACGAGACGCACGACATCACGCTTGGTCGGAATGATTCGTATTTATCTTGCTTTCTCAGTCAGTTTTAGTACACATCGATTCGCCCATTTATTAGTTCTGTAATAATTAAAGAAAATTTCTGGGCGTTTCAACCGCCGTCATTACTGTCTTCAATATATACTGATAGAAATTCCGGTTCTGCTTCTGTTTACATCAGAAGTTGCTGGTAGGTGTCATTGATATCGTCAATATATTGCAGACACTAAAGACGGCGGTTGAAACGCCCGGAAATTTACCCAATATTAATGTTGTTTTAGGCCTAGCGAGCACTGCGGTGCGGTGCGGTGCGTTTTCAAAACCGCACCAAATCTGTAGCAATCTACAGAATTTAAATGCGGAATTAATTCCGCAGTGCGCGCGCTTCTATATAGTTCTATAGGTCACAGATTTTGCGGAAAAAAATTGCACAGAAAAAATCCGCAGTGCGCGCTAGGCCTTATATTTAATTTTCATTTATATTAACAACCAATGTGATTCCATATACTGGGTGTTTTTTTATTCGTGTAAAAAAATTTGGGGGTTAAATCAGTAAGTCATACTGACCAACTTTCACTATGGGACCAACCCCGAAAGCGCGAAAATAAATTTGACCATCCCATACAAAACATCGTCAGCTGACTAGCCAAAATGTATGGGATGGTCAATTTTCTTTTTCGCCATTTCGGGGTTGGTGCCATAGTGAAAGTTGATCAGTATGACTTACTGATTTAACCCCCAATATTTTGTAGACGAATAAAAAAACACCCTGTATTCTGACATAGAATACAATATTATATTGTTACACCAGGTTACATGTACACGGATCTGGCGACTATCTACGAGCGCGCCGGGCGCGTGGAGGGCCGCAACGGGTCCATCACGCAGATCCCCATCCTCACCATGCCCAACGACGACATCACGCATCCCATCCCCGATCTCACCGGGTACATCACCGAGGGGCAGGTGGGGAATCACTTCGGATAATTATTATAATATAATATAACGAGTGTGTTGCCGACTGTACTTCTGAGACGAGTCAACCGAGTCCAAACTCGACGAATCTACTAGTAGCCTCCTCATTCTACCTCACCTCATTATACTGGGTGTTTTTTTATTCGTCTACAAAATTTTGGGGCTTAAATCAGTAAGTCATACTGATCAACTTTCACTATGGGACAAACCCCGAAATCGCGAAAAAAAAATTGACCATCCCATACATTTTGGCTAGTCAGCTGACGATGTTTTGTATGGGAGGCTCAAATTTTTTTTCGCTATTTCGGGGTTGGTCAGTATGACTTACTGATTTAAGCCCCAAAATTTTGTAGACGAATAAAAAAACAACCAGTATAGTCATTAAAACAAGGGCGGATCCAGGATGGGGGTCATGTGGGTCATGACGCCCCCCCTGGGTTCTGGGCCGGGTCTAAGACTATAGTGGATAAGCTACAAAGTTTTCGTAAATCACTAGAATTTTACTGTGACATCAGCAGATATTCTTTAAGAAATTAGTTCCAGGTTCCGGAACTATCAAACGTTTTAAAAAGTATCTTTAACTTCTCGTACCAAGATCTAGTTTGTTTTAGAAATAGGTGTATGAAAATTTGACACCATGCTTAAGCATACGGTTAAGTGGTGCAACAAGACATTAGTTAGTAACTTGTTATTGCTACTCTTGCGATCGGGTAGTTTCACAAAACAACCCGCTAACGTCCCGCCTCGCCCCATAGATCTACGTGGACAGACAGCTGCACAACAGGCAGATCTACCCGCCGGTGAACGTGCTGCCCTCACTGTCCCGTCTCATGAAGTCTGCCATCGGCGAGGGCATGACGCGCAAGGACCACTCTGACGTTTCCAACCAGCTGGTAAGTTACTCCTTGATAATAATATATAATAATCCAGCTTATATACGTCCCACTGCTGCTGGGCACAGGCCTCCACTCATAATGAGAGGGTTACTTCTTGTGGGTTATCAATTTTAGTCTTCATTTGTTACGCGATCAAGAGGAAGGGATAGTGAAACGTTATTTTGTACTTCAAAGCAGCTAAAATAATTCCTATAATAATACACATTAAATTTCTCGTAGCTCGGTGGTTATTTTTTTTTTTCAATAATACTGTGACTATTTTACAAGGATGGTGGCGTCATGTGTCTGCCAACTGCGTACTGTAACTTATTATTATTACAGTAGTTATTTTAGCTGCTCTGGCCGGTTGATATTGGCGAAATGTAAAGCAGTGAGGGACCGAGATAGAAGGTGTACCCATGATATATACCCATAATAGGTATTATCTTACTTAAAAGGAGATCTCAGCCATGGATGTGATATATGTTATCATAAACAAATAAAGATATTTTCTATTTTTTTTAATACATGCCTAGAGCTTAGTTTGGGACCAGATCAATTTGTGCGAGGTTGTCCCCTGATAAATATTTATGGCAGTTGTTAAAATTGCCGCTGTCTCTATTACCCGCTACAGGGAACGTTGATTCAGCAGTAGATCTATGTTCAGTAGGCAGTTCCCAAATATCACAAAAGCTGTATAATTATACAGCGATTATAACTCTAGTTTCAGCATTTTAAGGTCTGTCTGTATAAGCACATATACAGCTTGTGTGATACTTGGGTTATAATAATAATAATAATCCAGCCTATATACGTCCCACTGCTGGGCACAGGCCTCACAATGAGAGGGTTTGGGCTATAGTTCCCACGCGGGCCCAGTGCGGATTGCGAACTTCGCACACACCGTCAAATTGCTTTGCAGGTGTGTGCAGGTTTCCTCACGATGTTTTCCTTCACCGAAAAGCTCATGGTAAATTTACAAATTATATTTCGCACATAAATTCCGAAAAACTTAGAGGTGCGAGCCCGGGTTCGAACCCACGACCCTCTGCTTAAGAGTCGGCAGGTCGAACCATTAGGCTACCACGGCTTTTACTGATACTTGGGTTGACACGTTTTATTACCCCGCAGTACGCGTGCTACGCCATCGGCAAGGACGTGCAGGCGATGAAGGCCGTGGTGGGCGAGGAGGCGCTCACGCCCGACGACCTGCTCTACCTCGAGTTCCTCGGGAAGTTCGAGAAGAACTTCATCACGCAGGTAACCAGCACGACCACATCCAATACCACTCTTACACTCAACACGTAATTAGCGTTGAACATTCCGGAAAAAAATCGAATGTGTTTTCTCAGGAGTTTTTGAAATTTTCGTTTTTTTTCGGGATTTTTTTTTCAAGAAAAATAACGACAATTTAGTTATAGTCAATCACTGTCACTCTCGCCATCTATTTCGGTTGTTTTTGTAATCACCAAATTAAATTACAACATTTGAAAACCAAGTTACGTTTATTTCAACTTCGTTTTTTTCGGTTTTAATCGTAAAAACGTACAAAAAATGACCGTTCCCCCCTTGTCTTAGTTTATGAACCAAAAAATCTGAAAAATTCCTGACGTATAGTTAATTATTTATATTTTACGGGCAAAATAAAATGAATTTACAGTTTTTGAGAAATAACTAAAAAACTGAAAATTTGTGTTAAATTTAGGCAACTCAAAATAGACCTTATTGCGTACGAATTAAAGTACTTAAATAGGTATATTTTGAAGTACGGAACCCTCGGTGCGCGAGTCCGACTTGCACTTGACCGGTTTTTTTATGTGTTAAACGCGTGTTTTTTCCGCAGAGCAACTACGAGAACCGCACAGTATTCGAGTCCCTCGACATCGGCTGGCAGCTGCTTCGTATCTTCCCCAAGGAGATGCTCAAGCGTATCCCGGCCTCCGTGCTCGCAGAATTCTACCCGCGTGACTCCAACCGCCTGTAAACCACCCCCGATCCACGCGTGACCCGCCATTTTGTCTATCTGTCTATGTCAACTCGACTGACGATTCCGAGCGCGGGAAAACTAAACGTCAAACTGACAGCCGTCATTTTTTATTTATAAAATCCATTTATAAAATAGAAGTCGAGTCCATACGTTATTACCCGACTGCCGGAGGAGGGTAATGTTTTTTTCAATACGTAGTTTGAAAAAGAAATGACGCGTCACGTTGACTTGTAAGATATTGTATTGTTTACTAGTAAGTTGTTAATAGTTTATGTAATGTATTACCCTGAAATCGGGTTACAGAAATTAACTAACGTGTTGCTATTTGAAGTTGTCTATGGTAAGGTTATATCCTTGTGTGGCGTCGCTATAGTTGCCCTCACGTGTACATAATTCCTGTAGGCTCGTTTAGAACAGCAATATACTAAATATATTTTGAATATATTTCTTTATTTATCCTTGCTAGATGTTTTACCGTTAACGACGTACCGTTAAATAAATTAAATATTGAGCACAAAAATATTTAATGAAATACAATTATATTTAATCAAAATCAAATGTTACTATGTTGTATAATTGTGATATATTTCCAGCTTGATTCTTACAGCATTGTACTGTATTGTATGTAAATATACAACGACTCTTTCAGTCCCGTAACTGGGAGACATTCCAGTCGCAGGCCGCCGCGGCTCAGTTCAAACTGCTATGAATAGGATACTGTTGTTTTTGAAAGGAAATATAAAGAGTATAGAAGTTCATTGTTATTTTATTTATCCTGGAAAAGAAACTAGAACGTAAAAGCTTTAGAAAAGTCGCCCATTCAACCGACCCGTAATAAACTTAACTCAAGTTATAAAATGACAGGACTTACACAATCACGCGTGACAAGTCTCGTTAGTTCTATTCGTGGCAACTCTTGTAAATAAATAGTAGTTTTGTGTATTTTTTTATAACTAGGTAGTGCGACCTGCAGGGCCTGCAGGTTTTTTATTGCTGTTGATTATTTAATCAGCTGTCACTTCACCGCGATAAAAGCGTTCATAATAGGCCAGTTGTGAGACTTAAATGAAGAAATATCCAGTCACGTGTCGATCGCTAAAAAAAGGTCTGATAGAGAAGCCTACAGAAACCGCTTCTTCCCTAATCACCAGTTCGGACTCGAGATCCCTCGTACCGGGTTCCTGTTTAGAGGAGGAAGGTCCTTGGGCGAGCTCTGTCCGAATCGCTAACACCATCTTATCCTTTATTAGGATATAGCATAAGATGGTGTTAGCGATTGAGATACTTAGGCTGGGCGTATGCTGAGACGCAGCGCAGATTTTGTAATGCATGAACTTCCTTGAAGTTGCGTACGCTGAGGCGCAAGCACGTGCAACGCAGACATCTGTCTGTCCTGCTCTGTAGAAAGGGGACAGATATCTGCTCTGCCCTGCGCTGCGTAGAACTGCGTCGCCTGCTTCTCAGCATACGCAGCCTTAGGCCTGGCCACGACTTTGCGCGACCGGCTGAGCGGCGAGCGAACTTTCTAATACATTGCGTGTATCGTTAATAAACCACTGCGCGGCGAGCGTCTCGACCGAGCTATGAAGAGTGAATTCGCTCGCCGCCGCTCAGTCGTGACCAGGCCGTTAGTCCGAGAAAGTGTAGAACGTAAAAATAAAACAACAATTTGGATCATGGCTTTTATTGATATTTTTAATGCTAATTACATTTTCATAAGTGCAAAGTAAATGCTACGAAACATCCAAATTAACTTAAGCGTTTGGTAGGTTCCTTCAAGTCTGCATTTTTTTTATTTTCTTTCTTACAAAAGCTACAACGTTAATTGTAAACTCAGGTGACAATTTGTTCGTCTTTCTGCAAAAATTCTATAAAATTTTAACCCTCCGAATAGGCTATTTGACTGCTGGTCAAATCAGCAACTTTTAACGATCCGGTAGTATGAAAATAGTAACCTGTGACGTCACAATTTTCAGTGTTCCTTTATAGTTTTTGATGAATTAAAAATCCTTCAATTCCAAAAATAAACGATGTTAGGTTCTTCCGTGTTATTTTCTAAAGCTTGATTTAGTGGTAGTGTAAAAATAATTTATTTTGACATTAGTCAAATAGCCTATTATTAATCGGTAATCTTATACTGGGCGTTAGTTATGGAATAAATACAATTTAAACATTTCCATGTAACTATGCTACTTAACCGGCAATTCCTACAATCGCTTCAGAGGCGAAGTATTTGACGTCCACATCTGGGTCTACATTCAGTTTCTCCAACACCGGCTTCACTTGCGGCTGGATCACGGTTTGGTCGAGGAATGGCGCCATCTTTTGGAGAGTCTTGGCAACATTGAACCTCACGTTGGCAACATTATCATCAGCCATAGACAATACTGTGGGCAGGAGGACTCTGGTCGTGATATCTTTGCCGCACACTTCAGACAGCACATTTATACAAAACAGATAAGTCATTCTGTGCAAGTAGTTCTGTTCGCGGGACATAGCAAGTACTTTGGGTATGACGTTGGTTTCTGCCCATTGAGGTCCATATTGCTCGACGAGTTTCTTAAGATTTAATGTAGCCGCTTCGCGGATAGCATACACATGATCGATGAGCCAAGACATGCATAAACCTGTGAGTTTCTCATCGAAGAAGTCCTGTCCAAGTTGGCCGGCGAGCAGAGGCATGTGTTCGATGATGGCAAGGCGAACGCGCCATTTTGTGTCCTCAGCTAAGTCAACGATAGCCGGGAGTAGGGATTGAACGAGTTGTTGGATGCCGATGACTTCGTTGACACATTCGAGGTTTGAAATGATATTCAGACGGACTTCTGGGCACTCATCTTTGAGTTGCGTGAGGAAGAGCGGGAGGAGGTGTTCGATGGTGTTCTGGCGGCCCACGATGGGGCTGAGCCCCATGATGACGGAGGCCAGCGCCGACTTCACGTGCTGGTTGGGGTCGCACACGAGGTCCTTGATTTGTGGCAGGATCATCGTCATTATGATGTGTTCCTGGTGCGCCTTGTCCAGATTCATGCAGAAGTCCTTTACCTGGGGAAAATAAATTTATTATATTGAAGATGGTAAGAGTTAATAGTAGATGGCAATGAGAGCAATGGGAGGAATCTTGAATTAAGACAAATCAGCAAATTAGAAAACTTGGGAATCTGTTTATTTAAAAACCGGTTAACCTCAGAAATTGTTCTACTGTCAAGCTGTTAAATTAGGCACCGCGTAAATTGGAAATCTGTTCATTATAATTATGGTAAATAGGGAATCTGTTAAACTGATGGCAGGAATTATATTTCCAAGGAGTTAACATTAAAGAAACATTAATCTAAATACCATAAACCGTAAGTAATACCAAAAGTAGAGCCAACTTAACGCCAGTATTTTTAATATTAAATAGACTCTCATTAATTCTGTTATGGCGGCACTTAACTTGGCTAATAATGTCAAACATTTTTCTCATCTCTTTCATATGGCATGCCAAATGAGACATCTATGTAAGATCAACGTTAGGTAAATACTGCAGAGTGTAGTGGCATTAGATTGTAAATCAGCTAGAACCGGATGGCGGGTGTTAACGTGTAAGTACCTTCCCGGCGGCGGCGGCGCGCACCTCGGCCTCCGTGTCCTTGAGCAGCGCCTGGAAGATCTGCGCCAGGTCGGCGCGCGCCAGCTCGGGGCCCACGGCCTGCTGCAGCTCCACGAACCTGACACCACCACGATCCTTATTAACTTACAATATTATCATCATTTGGATAACTATATCACCAGTTGGCAGACTATCATAATATATCATAAGGTACTTAAGAGGCCTTTTTACAAAAGCTAAGCGGCATTGCTTTTCTCGATTTTAGTGAAAAAAGTCAATTATAATTAACTATACGCAAATAGCCGTGTACACACAGAGCGAAAAGCCTCGCGAAGTATTAGCCGCGCGCTTGCCTCGGGCGAGGCGCGTCCACACCGCCCGAGGTGCTTCGCGCGGCAAATACCTCGCGAGGCTGCTCGCTGTGTGAACACGGGTAGTGGCGTATTTATATAATAATAATAATAATAAATTCTTTATTTCGGATAGGTATCCATAGATGATTAGTGCATATGCATGTGTAATACAAAACAACATTTCCATCTCGTCACAATATGGTCTATAATTGTACGTTTACGCAATATAACAAAAACATGTTACAGTTTTAGATTATTCCAAATAAACTCCCATCCAGACAAAACTTTGTATTATGGAATGGAATACAATGTTTTAAAAGTAATTTTGGCTCCTTTTACAGAAATGTAAGTATTTAAAGTATATAAAAGAGGGCAGAAATAGTTTTATAACCTTGTATTCCTTTAGTCGCATTCGCCCTGGTTGAACTTACACACATTTATCCTCTGGCTCGTAGTGTAGTGTAGTCACAGAATAAATATAGCTAAAGCAGCAAAGAAACTACGAACAAACGTTCGAAACGTCGCACTCACACAGGCGCACGTCTCAACGAGACCCCTAAGCGGACATGGCAGTGCTGTCAGTGGCGGGCGTCGAGCGCGCGTCTGTGTGTACTGCTTTAGCTATATTTATACTGTGGTGTAGCGTAATGAAGGTACTGACTTGTCGGCCACCATGTAGCGCACGCGCCACGAGGTGTCGCCGGCGCGCGCGCGCACGGTGGGCATGACGAGCTGCTCCATGTCCTCGGGCGGCAGCAGCGCCGCCACGGCCGCGCACGCCTCCGCCGCCAGCAGCCGGACCGAGTCCTGCTCATCCTGCGACACAAATATGGGTTAAACCAACCTGAATATTTTCCCCTTATCCTTTATAAAGTGAAACAGACCTAGCCGCTAGGACATCTTGTAAATTCTCACTTGTTGCTTAGTGCGTCCCTTTTGTTATAGACTAGTGTTATAGTTATTAGTATTCCTCAAGGCTGAGGGTTATAACCCCCAAGAGGTGTTTCTCACTATTGTTCTCCATGCTATTCTGGGCTAGATAGGTCCCCAACATATCTGGATATTAACGCATGTGGCATTAATATCCAGAAGCCTTAGCATCTATAACATTAAATAAATAATAAAATAAAATAAAATCTATAACATTCCTGTCTGTCTCACAATCGACAAGTAAATTTATCTGCCACATAAAGTTAGCCCTCTCCTTGTCTATTTTCAAGTGTACGTAAGGGAAAGGGCTTAATTTTATGTGATAGATATGCTTTATGACCCTCCCATACATTTTGGCTAGTCAGCTGACGATGTTTTGTATGGGAAGGTCGATTTTTTTTTCGCAATTTCGGGGTTAGTCCCATAGTCAGAGTTGGTCAGTATGACTTACTGATTTAACCCCCAAAATTTAAACGGTCATTAAAAAGTTACTCTGTATAATGTTCAACACTGAATATATTTGGGGGGTTATAACCACCACTCTTAATTACGTCCACTGTCGAACTGGGTCCTCGCGCACTAGACAACCACGACTACGACCAGTGGCCGCAGTGACCAGTTTAAAGAAGCCGTTGCGGCCAAGTGCGCGACGTTCATAATAAATAAGTAAATAAAATAAAATAAAATAGCCTTTATTTGCTGATTGTTACATTATAATAAACAGTTACAAGCTAATGTTACCTAGCAACTAACATCAGCAGGTCCTGATGGATCTTGATGTCCTGTGACATAGGCTTCCTCCAGTTTTTGCCATTTGAGTTTATCTCTGGCCTTCTGGCGCCATCCTTTTGGGAGATTGTCTTCCCACCTCTTAACCCGTCTCCCCGTCCTCTCTTAACATCCCTGGGGCGCGACGTTCATACGGTTTCTTTAATTAACCTGGTCACTGCGGCCACTGGTCGTCTAGTGCGCGAGGACCCTTAGGTAAATAGGCACTGCTTATTCCGAGCACTTACTTATCAGTAATAAGGCAGCCGAAGTGGGGCCCAACCCATTGGATACATTTCTCATCCTATTTCTAACATTAACACCACCATAGCCTTTTCCACTTACCTGAGCCAAGTTCACAAACATGGGGATCAGGTCGCTCTTGACATACTCCACTTCGACGACGCGGGCGAACTCGCCGAGCTTGTACGCCGCCGCGCGACGGACCATCGGCGTGTCATCCTGGCACAGCAGCCGGAAGTGCTGGCGCAGCTCAGCTTTTACTGGTGCTGACACGCGCCCGTAGCAGACACTATGGAAAGAGTTAGGTTAGTTTACATTGAACAGAACTCTGAAATGTTTGCATGATGAGAGGCATATACAAATATGTACATTTAAAAAACCAGTTGCAACCATCATGTGCGGTCTAACTGCAAGATAATGATTTAAATAAAACATAATTTGGCACAAATAATTATTTATATCTAGATGAGAAAGTTCAAACTAAAATGAATTGCAAAGGTGTTAGCAACATTGCATTAGATATAATAGTTAAATTTTGTTTTTTAATCATTTAGAAAACTTAAACAGTCAGGGGTCAGTATGCATATAGTAAAATATTATTATGTGTGCTAATTTGCCTTCTCCATGTCATAGAAAAGCTTCTTGGCAGAAAATTTTCAAATAAAATAAGGTTGCTTTTCTGATAGGGTGTTGTTGCCACTCGAAAAACTGTAGTTTTCATGTATTACTGTATGAATTCATATGTCTAAGTTGCTTAATAACTTCTGAGCTGTGACTACAAAGCTAATTACCTGAAGAGTCCACAAGCAGAAGCTCTAGATGTGAACCAGTCTCCGCCAGCCAGACGCTGCACTAGCGGCACAAAGTGCTGCTCAAGGGCCTGAGGGCTGTGGTGGGCTGCAACGGCTCGCAGCGAGGCAACCGCCTTATCACGGACAACTGTCTCTTCGACAGTAGCCAGGGACTCCAGTGGGGGCAGCAGGCAGTGGGCAAACTCGCCGCCTCCCACAAGATTGATGAAATTCCCTAGAAATATAATACATTTGTTGTATAATTAATGGCTTATTTTAAATTCAATAAATAACTATTTAGGAGTCTTTTACAAGTTGGTGAAATGGATGATCCAGAACATTATTAATTATGTTCATAGTTATAAATGACAAATATCTCTGAATTCTTATCCTTCTCTGTTTGCAAAATTAATTAGACAGCATTGTTTGCAAAACATCAAAACTTTTCAAGTGCTCAATTGCATATCGACGCTTGAAAGGAGAAATGGGATAAGCGACACGGAGCAAACTTTACAGGAGAGCCAAAAAACCGCGCAAATTTTCGAAAAAAAATCATCAAAATTTTTCTACAAGACCAATTTTTGAATGAAACCTATATAAATGAACATATTATTGTTTTCTATATGATGTTTTGATTATTTTGCCGAAAAATGCATTAGTTTCGAATTTAGTGTCGCTTACGCAATTTGGTCTTTAAAATGGTTTCAGGTAAAATTGTCTAAACAAAATATTGAGCGAGAAATAAATTCGGTAAAAGAGTCTGACCAAAAAAATATACTCAAACATATTCAAGTAAAATTATCCAACTAGAAATAATGCGAATTTGATGGTGAGGTAGAAAACTCTATATTTATTCTAGGTGTAAAAATATATTCAGGATAAATTATCTGACTGCTTTTAGACGGGCAACTTGAAAACGTAAAAGCGGTTTAAGCGAAAATAAAACCTTAATTCACTTCTGGGAAAAATTAGTGACCCGTTTAATAATATACCTTTTTATAAAGTATTTGATATGAAAAAAATTTACTTTTTGGGATTCTTCATTGTTTTTTGTAACGAAATATATATTTAAAAAACTAAAAAAAAAAAAACTACTATTTTTTGACATTGTAAGATTAGTTTTTTTTTGTTAGATTGTGTATATTAATACAATTATATTTATAATAATACCTACCTACAGTGGAAGCCACACTAATAGAAATGCTTGCGTTTTCCCATACAATATTTCTTATGACTACAAATATGACAACTAATCAAAAAGTTCTTGACCAATTATGTACAGTTAATCCCTGTTGAAAACGTTGTTTTCATTAAATAAGGATTAATATTTGCTTTCATACAACGTATGAAATTTTTTATGAACACGTCAGCACATTTTTGTTCATTGTACATTAGTTCAAACCTTAGCTTTTAGTTTAAAGTAAATTATAACTAGGAATATAATTAGTACTTAGTACTAATAGTGGAATAAGTAGCTTAGTATTTTTTATTATTGGTCAAATTCGATAAGTCAATAGTTATTTCTAGGCAGTTGCACGTAGAGATCGCAAGCGTTTCTAATTATATTGCCACCACACTGTAGGCCTAATTTGAATATAATTGTATTAATATACGTAAGTGAATTGAAAAGTTTTGAGCCTAAGGTTGACAACGAAATTAAAAACAAAAAATAACACTGGCACACGCCAGTCTTTAATCAATAAATTGTGTCAATCTTCACATGTTTTCTCATCATTATGCATTATCTTTTGTTTTTCTCCTGTAACAATTGTAAAATTTGTGACGGAAATACTAAACAAGGTATGCGATTTCCATAATAATGGATAAAATTGAGCAACGTTCCGTAAATAATCAAGTACTTACAAAAGAATATTTTCGAAGACATGTGCCAGACATTAGGGAAATCCGCCCCATCATATGCCACTGTATAAAGATGGGTAGCGGATTTCAAACGCGACAAAGCAGTTCAAGTAGAACCTAGACGTGGTAGGCCATTGACGGCTACTACAGAAGAAAATGCCAATAAAATACTAGACATGATTATGAATGATAGGCGGTTGAAGATCGTAGAGATAGCGGAAGCAATAGCCATCTTTTATGAACGAGCACAGAACATCATCACCAACGATCTTGGATTTTCTAAGGTGTCTGCCAGATGGGTGCCTAGACCGCTTTCAGCCGAAAACAAACGCACACGCCATACAGTATCGCAGGATTGTTTGAATTTATAATATTTCAATGTGATTCTAAATCTTGATTGATTGATTCTTGAATCTTGATCTTGATTTTCTCAGTCGCGACCATGGACGAGACGGGTCCACCACAGCACATCTGAGTCAAAATCACAGTCCGAGCAAAGGAAAAGGTCAAGGTCACCATCTCCTAAGAGCTTAGGCCATTTTGTCAGCCAAGAAGGTGATGGCTTCAGTTTTTTGGGACTGCAGAGGGGTCATAATGATCGATTACCTTGAAAGGGGTAAAATCATAAATGCTGAATATTACTGTACCCTCTTACAACGTCTGCATGAAGAAATAAAAATAAATAAGCCCGGTATGTTATCTAAGAAAGTGTTGTTCCAACAAGACAACGCTCCTGTCCACACTGCAGCGAAATTAATCGCACAAATACATACTTAATTGTGGGTTTGGATTGTTGCCGCATCCACCCTATTCGCCGGATTTGGCCCCTTCCGATTATCACCTTTTCCCCAACCTAAAAAAAGGCTTATGAAGACAAAAAAAATCAACAAATATTAAAGTACAAGAAGCTATAAATGCATCTTGGATATTCTTTTTTATTAAAAAAAATTGCATGGAATTCTGAAGTTAGAGGCGAGATGGCAAAAGTGTATAGATCGTTTTGGAATCTATGCAGAAAAATAAAAGTGTTATAATAATTAAAGTCTTTATTTTGAAGGTCAGGTTCAAAACTTTTCAATTCGCCCTCGTACATAGTCTATCAAAAAACGAACCACAGTTAAATAGTTTACAATTATGATTTTTTGTTTTGTAAAACTGGTAATTTTTTGACTGCAAAGTTAATTCGACACTAAAGTCCAACTAATCGACAATCTAAAAAACTAAATTCATACCTACAGGTACAGCCTACAGGCTTAACTGTTTAGATTGTATAAACTTACAAGTACTTTAACTGTAACTTTCGTAGCCATGATTTAATAATGTTTACATATTTTTTTCTACAAACTATCTAATTATGGATGAATCTCTCGTATAAATTATTATATGTTGTATTCAGATCACAATCATTCGGGAAAAATGGTTAATAAAATAAGAGATTGCCCTAAATTACATCAATAAGTGAAATTACTGTTAAATTGTTTGTCACTTGTCTTAATTTAATATTTCTACGTAACTCCATAAGTTGGTTAGTTGATGAGCTGTTTGTTTAGTAACAATGGTTAAAAGTAATGTTTAATTTTTTTATTACAACCTTTTTTTCAGGCTTCAAAAACTACTTTGGATTCATGATATATTTTAGTAAAAAACACAATATTCTCAACGTGTCGTACACTACTTCGTATATTAATAATTTTCAAACTTGCTTATTTTAATTGTCATTTGATTAAATCGTTTTCTATAACGCTAGCTTAATTTATACCATTATTTATTTATTTATTTATTTACCAGTTTATATGAGTAATAAGAGATAATTGAAAGAAAATACTAACTGTTGAGTTTCTTGCGGCGCTTCTTCTCAACAGTGGTCTCATCTTGGGGAGCGCTGGTAGGCTCAGACATGTAAAAGTGTCTACAGGGCCTACTTACAAAATAAGGATTTTAATTTTAATTTTCCATCTTGAAGGATCTCGCATTTCTAATTCAGCAGTAAGCGAGATTGGAAAATCATGGAAGATCTCGGAAAAGCGACATTAGAAGCCCTAGTTAAATCCCTTGATTGATGGACTTTCTATCTATGCGACGACCGCGTATGACTTAGACAACGTCTCCTAGCGTAGCGATTTAGGTAGATGGCGTTTGCACGGTCTAGTCGCGTCCGAGAATAATGCGTTACCGACACTTTTTTTTTGGATGTTGGTAATAACCGACTTCATAAATTCAATTAGATAGGGATAAGCGACATGAGTATTCAAAACTTATTGCAGGTAAAAAAGGATAAGCGACAAAGATTTTATAAACTGCAAATAAGTAAATAAGGATAAGCGACAAAGGTTTATAAACTGCAATTAGGTAAATAAATATAAGCGGCAATACAACAGATAAGGTTGATCAGGTTATTTGATCTAAGCTAATTTATATCTTTCTGAAGGTAGTAGGTAAAAAGTCACAATGGAAAATAAAATCGAATATACAGTCAAGTAAAAAAAGACAAACGACAAGTCACTGGTTAGACGCGACAAAGCAAAACTATCCAAGTGTAGTGTTATTTGTCCTGACAAATGAGTAAAAAAATCTTAGCTTAATTTAATCAAAACACATTTTATCTAACCTCCATCATCTAAAAATGAGTCAAAAATGACGTCGTTTAGTAACAAAATTTGTCCGTGTTTCTCAAAATCACCGATGGGATAAGCGACAACAAAGTCGTCAGATGAACACGAGACCTAGCTCATTCGATGCGGAAAAATCAGCCGATTCCAACGATATATATAACTCAATATCACCAAAAATGTCGCTTATCCCATTTCTCCTTTCAAGCGTCGATATGCATATTTTATTGACTTTATATATCAAATATTAGCATAGCATAGAAGGTCCAAATTACCTACATGGTATAACTTTTTCCTAGTTGAATGTCAGATCAATGTGTACAACAGGTTATCCTGTTATTTACTGGATACATTACATCAATAGTTTTGTCTCGTGTCTATCTGAAATCCGGCTCGCACCCGACGTCCTTCAAACTCGATGTTATTTAACTTAGCAAGTATAGAGCTGTTAAGTTACTAAAATAACATACTACTTTACTTGAGAGTCAAAACTAACACCACATCGTACTAAAATCAATAACGATGACAATTTTTCTAAATTTTCATTGTGACTAAAAACGGTTGAAATAAAAACGCAGTTTGTATGAGTAATCTTGTACTTACCGAGTTGCTCTGCGAGCGCCAACAAAACCTCGTCTTCATCGTATATAGTCTCCGTAAGGAACGGAATCAGTTCCGATCTGGTCCTTTCCACGCCCAAAGCTAACGCAATGGTAGACAGCTTCTTGATAGAATTCAATCGGAGCTGCACATCTTCGTTCTTCAACTCATCGATCAAAACCGCGATTGGATACAGAGACTCATCGGTCCCAGAATCACTGGCAGCCATTTTATTATTGAGGAATTTTCTGTATATCTTCGAGTGGAATTGCGTCTAACTGTGCTCTTAGATTTGTTACTAAATATTTTGTTGAAAAACGTACGCAGTAAAGTGGAAATACAAGACGGGCAAAATGGCAGCTTTTAGGACCACAGAGCACAGAAAAGTTTTTTTAAAGATTTGGTTTGACTGATGACGATGTTGCCATTAGTTACGTTAGCCACAAATTAGTTAAGAGCTCTGCACACTATCAAACGCGGATAAACGCAACGTACGTGTTTAGAATAGTGTTGAGTCTCTATCTACATAGTAACATAACTTAGACTTAGCTTGTAATAAAAAAAGGGCATAAATCATAAGCTATGTCTACACCTGTGCGCTTTCATGTTCAACTTGCGCTTTCCTCTGACGCATACCTCTGCAACCACAGCGTATGCATTAACGCATGCGCTCAAACTGGTTTGATAGCAGCGCATACCCGTAGCGTACGCTGATCCGTCACCGTTGGGTTGACGTGCAACATTTTGCAAATAAAATGGCGGAAGATAAAGTCAAAACATTGGATTTTATTGAAGATTCAGTGTCACCCTCGTATTGCATGCGCTTGGCGCAAGACAAATTGAAAGTAGAAAACAAGTTGATCATGAAAGCGCACAGGTGTAGACATAGCTATATAGAGCGTTTATTAGGACAAGCATAGAAGCAGGACTATAAGATGAACTTTGCACTAGCTATCTTTCTGTACTTTTTTAGATTACGTACCGATTTCATAAGAGGAAAAGAAACAAAAAGTGTTCTACCTAGATCAGAACAGAAAAGAATTGAAACCGGTACAATGCAATACAAAATGTACCACTCGTCACATACCTACCAACCCGGTTCGGCCAGAATGTCAGGTCAGAAAGCAACCGGCCAGCATCGCCGGTCAGAAATAGGCGTAATATACGTACTACCTCTGTACCTATATCGTCCCACACAGCCGATTCGTCAATTCGGCGCCGGCGATTTTACCTCAGTACATATACAATTTTTTCTTGTACAGATTTGCATCAAATTAGGTTTTATAATTGAATGTACGATTTTAATTTTATATATATCCAAGAAATACTACATTTTGAAAGCCGGTATACGATCTTAACTTTTTTCCATCTGGCACCGCTGCTACCAAGTGTGTCTTGGCGATAATTAAAAAAAACCCGTCAACCACATCGAACACATCATTACCATAGTCTGCCTAAAAGATTTCTAACGTATGGGCAAAAAACTTTTCCCAAAGTATCACATCCCAAACTATTTTACTCAAATTATCATTTGGAAAAAAATCATTAGTCAAAACAACTTATCGCAACTTTATAGTGAACAAAATGTTTAGGCAAATTATTGTTTAATAAATAAATAACAAATAATTACTTGGTCATGTTTCATTTTACCAAATATTATTTAGTCAAATAAATCGTTCGTCAGTACTGGTCGCAGTTCGTTTCTGTTGGGGTCACGGTTCTAACCTAACCTAACCTACTTTTCTGGTAGCAGTTCGTATCTGTGGGGGTCGCAGTTCTAACCTAACCTAACCTACTTTTCTGATAGCAGTTCATTTCTGTGGGGGTCGCAGTTCTTACCTAACCTAACCTACTTTTCTGGTAGCAGTTCGTTTCTGTGGGGCTCGCAGTTCTAACCTAACCTACCTTCCTGGCAGCAGTTTGTTTCTGTAATTACATTAATTTAACCTTCTTTGATTTAAAAAAGGCAAATAAGTTGGTTAAAAAAATATAAACAGTAATCATTATGACATGGACACTGCGCACAGCCAATTTGAAAGCTAACCTATAACTTAAGCCAAGTTAATTTGTATATAATAAATAATTAAAAGATAACGACTACATTTTCGCACGGTTGTTATTTTAATTGGATCTAATAGTAGAAATGTGTGTTAAGTCCGTCCGTCAAGACTTATTGCCTCTCGTCGCTGTGTTCAACTAACACGTGACATGATAAATCAAACAATCGTTACTTATTATGTTTCGTAAAATTGTAAGTATTGTATAATAAATTAATAATTTTGACTAAATTGTGAGACAGAGACAATATGTTACGCATAACCCGATCTTTGATGTTTGGCGCAGTCCCAGTTCAAATTAAGATGACTTTACATTGACAGTTCTTTTCAGATGATGATCTCTTTAACTTATTTTAGCTTTGCGCTTATAAATACGTTTATTTTTTAGTTTATTATTAAAGTAAATGTTGTTTAGGAACACGTAATTGTCGAAAATTTTGTTATAAATATTTTATGCTTTAGTTGTAATCAATGTACAGGCAGCAGGGATGGGAAAGGAGTCAACTGGTACGTTGGATGAAAATGCGATCAACGCGTCCATTTCGCACGTGGTACTGTGCTGCGTTGCCGGCCAGGGCATTGGACACATGCAAGGATTCAATTTCACACAGCCTGGATTCCACGGAAACCTATTTTTGTTCGGTCTCTTCGGATACCTCCACAGCCAAAGTACAGTATTTTTTTTTATTCACCTTCTGAACGCCTTGTTTGACTACCTACATTATAAGTACGTAGACGTCATATACCGACGCAAGATGTATGAAGCTTGATAAAAATCACTAATTTTTATCAAGGAATTACAATATTCTCAAGTGGCAATCATCACATTCTGCAGCAGTTATTGGGTAAAAATGGGAACATGTTGCCAAGTTCATAATAGGAAAAATCCTTAATTTCTAGGGTTGCCGTCATCGTCACACCTAAACGGTTGAAAGGAATTTGATGCAATTTGACACACAAATAAGTAGTAGTCGTTATCCTGGAGTTTATCTCAGAAAATATGATAATTCCCGTGGGAAAAGAGATAAACGACATCTACGCGGATGGAGTCGCGGGCTAAGGCTAGTTAGTATACATTTGCTGAGTCAAAATCCTCTTAAATCTTGTTACGTACCATAAAATATAAGCCTTTACCCAGGCGTTACTTGGAATATTATCTTTATTTATTTATTGGATGCCAAACAATGGGGTCTCGTTATAGCAAAGATGCACACTAAAAAAATTGACATCCCAAGCAGCACACAAGCTGTAGGTATAAGAGCTCATACAGCCCTTATATTGCTGAAACTAGAGTTAAAGTGGCTGTACAAGCTCTTATACAGCTTTTGTGCTACTTGGGATAAGCGGCATTTTCTTTGATTTCAAAAATCACTAACTGCCGCACTGACGTCAATTAACTTTTAAGTTTGATTATAGTTGCTGCTGACGCTGCTGTCACTTTCTTTACTATAGCAATAGAATAAGACGCAGCAACTTTAATCAAACTTAAACATTAATTGACGTGTCTGAGTGAGGCAGTAAGTTCCGTAGAGCATCTTGGTAAGAGCCCCATATCATCGATCCGTACCTATTAGGGGGCGGGTGAATTTCAGGGCGTTTCAACCGCCGTCATTAGTGTCACCAAATATATTGACGAAATCAATGACATCTAAACCAGCAACTCCTGATGTAAACAGAAGCAGAACCGGGGGTGTAGTTTCTATCAGCATCAGAAGTTGCTCTAGTGTCATTGATTTCGTCAATATATTTGGTGACACTAATGACGGCGGTTGAAACGCCCTGAAATTGACCCGGGCCCGAGCGCGCCGCGTCTTGCGCTGCGTGGACGCCACTCGATAACTCTTTGGCCGCATCATTATGCCGCAGCAGCTACTGCCGCCGCTAGTTGCACTGGCAATAATTCTTGCGAGTGTAGGCAAGCTTATACTATCTCACTGGAGCGCCGGACATCGCGAGTAGCAGAGTAGCAGCGCAGCGGCAGGGGCATGAGTGACCCGTTTAAATACACGCTGCCCACTTCCCTGCTCACTGGGGCTGGGGATAAGTGAATTTTCTAGTATTATTAGTACAATTTTAACCTTGGTTGGTCTGGACCTGGAGTCTTTTGGTTCTTGATAGAAATGGAATCGAATTACATCACTTTTTTTTGTCAAAACTGTCGTTTTTCTCGCCGTCTGGTAATTTTCCAAATATCTGTGATCTTCCAAGGTCATTTTAGGGTGGCGGCAAGGGCTCTAGCTGCCCTTACCGACCCATCTCCTCTTTCCCCTCTGCTTAGCAAGTGTTCGACGTGGATATTAGGCGCAATGCGTGTATTACGTGCAATGCAATATTTGCAAGCGGCAGCAGTACCTATTAAGCAAAAATTTGATCATGTTGCCGATTTGATTTGAGTTTTTGACGACGCGGTTAGCCTAGTTGGTAGTGACTCTGCCTATGATAGCGGTGCCGGGTTCGAATCCCGGTATGGGCAAATATTTGTGTGGTGAGCGTGGATATTTGTTCCTGGGTTATGGATGTTTTCTATGTATTTAAGTATATATTTTTCTATATTTTATCGTTGCCTAGTACCTACCCATAGTATAGTCAACGTCAAAAGTAGATACTCACTTTTGTATTTTATCGCATTAAAATATTTGACAATCTTGTTTGACATTGCTAACGTGGCTGTACAGCGACAAGGTATGTACAAAAGTGTGTATCTACTTTTTATGTTGACTGTACAAGCCTTGAGCTTAGTTTGGGAATAGCTCAATGTGTGTCAGATTGTCCCGTGATATGTATTGATTTATTTATTTAATTTAGATTAAGAATTAATTATACTAAAGTTAATAATAAACAACTAATTACTAATTAGTAAAAAAAAATAATTTTAAAGTCTCGCCTGAGCAACAGAAATATTTTTTCTTTACAAGTGTCAGTTTTAGCTATTGTATTTCAAAGTTATGATTGTATCTTAATGTGTTATTTTTTGCCCAAATAAATCAATTATTGTAACAGCGCCTTATTTATTTCTAAACTATATTTTGCCTAACCTATACCTACAAGCACGTAATGATACTGATTTATGATTTACTGATTAATGGTACTTGATACAAATTTAAAGCACCGCCGAGTACCTAATACGGCCCTATTGCGTAAAAGTATACTTGGAATGGCCCACACAATTTATAATAAACTACCAAAAAACATTTTAGCAAATAAAAGTAATGACGCGGATTTTAGGAAAAACTTAAAACTGTTCCTTATAGAAAATGCCTATTATTCGATAACAGAATTTTTGAATGAAAATAATTAGTTTTTGACACTGACATAAAATATCCTATCTTTATTTCATAGCAAATTACCTAACCTAAGCATGCTTCAATGATCCTTTGCTGATATTGGTCACGAATAAATGTTTTTCTTCTTCTTCTTCTTTCTTCTTCTTCTTCTTTCTTCTTCTTCTTCTCTTCTTCTTCATTTGTACAAACTTATAATTTATAATAAACATTTGTATGCCCACGGTTACCACATAGTGATACAGCAATATAATTAAACATCGTGTAATTAACCTATGTTGGACAAATAAATGA
The DNA here is from genome assembly GCA_963241965.1 of Tortrix viridana. Classification (NCBI taxonomy): domain Eukaryota; kingdom Metazoa; phylum Arthropoda; class Insecta; order Lepidoptera; family Tortricidae; genus Tortrix; species Tortrix viridana. The sequence goes on along the minus strand of OY725194.1, from coordinate 2,468,363 downwards.
TTTTGAATGTTGAATTTTGAATTAGTTTCTTACACTGTGCATAAATACTGTTTACCTCGTTTACCGCGTACCTATATTTTGTTTCAGAAGCGAGATTTAACTTAAACGTGGAGGAGATTTACTCAATCAGCACAAAGGCCACGCGGTTCCTCGCTATACCCTGCGTGATGGCAGACTTGAACCGCGCCGACTACCTGGTGGCCAGCGCGCACATACTCTCGGGCCTAATTCCTTTCACAATCTCGCTCGTCAAGCCTGGCGATCACGTAGCATTAGGCAATTTAGTTCTAGCTACCAATGTCCTCGCCTTGGGCCACCACTCTTTGGAAAACCACTCGGAATGGGGCTGCTACACCGCGGGTGCTGCGATCCTGGCCTATTATTTAACACCCCAAGCCGGCACCAAAATTATTTACCCCTTTGCCCTAGCACTTATGGAGTACTGCGCGTATAGGACGTTTAAAATTAAACTGGCTAGGAAAAAGATAATTTTAAACTGTATTATAGCTGTGATGCTCATAGTTGACCAGTGTGGAAGTTGAAAATGTAGAATCAAAGAAAATAAATTATTTATTAATTTTTCAGTGTGTTTTTTGGTACAGTCAAAGTTATAAAGATACGTTCAAAGCCACAAAAATATGTAACCGCGATCTTATGTCGCCGTATTAACGTCGTGGTTACATATTTTGGACACTGAACGTATCTATATTAATAACCTTGACTGTACCTATTGTAACTCTTTTGCCCGACAAGCATTAGTTATCCAGTCAAATAGGTTGAAAAAAAGGGTCAACCTCGGAATGAAATGGAATAAGCTAAATTTGCAAAAACCTTTATTTTGGCATTCTAAGCGCCGGCAGACTTCGATGTGTAAAGGTGTCCGTGCAGACCTGCTTACTGAATAAATATATTTTATACTTTTCGTCCCGGAAAATTTGAATGTTTCCATAGAAAAAAATCCGTAAACGAGTTCTACGCGGACCATTTAAAGAAGTATTTGCTGCCGTCCCTCTGCCCATGGCTCCCCGCTGTAAGCTGAAGACAGGTGCAATAACTAAACACTTAAAAGGTGCAACTTGAGTTTTAATGCTAATAATAATATATTTTACAAAGTTTTTGCTTAAGCTCAGTTGACGGTCAGTAGTGAAAGTTAAAGTTCCCGCGCGACGACTCTGCGCGCGCAGCACTGCCGTCTGTCAGCCAGTGTGTTAAATGCGTTTTTGGCGTGGATGTAAACACTGGCTGAACCCAGCTCGGCCAGAGTCTCGGCTCCGTGAAGGTTTATCATCATTTCATAAACAACATTTCACAAACTGGTTCATTTCACAAACATAATCATTTGGCAAACCGATTTTATTTCCCGAAACTGTAAATATTTCAGGATTTTCATAAAACTAACCTAACCTGACCTATAGTTTTCTACACTATGGTCCTGAAATAAATCCTGAAATATTTACACTCTCGGAAAAAAATGTATTTTGCTAAATGATATGTTTGTGAAATGAATAAGTTTGCGAAACGTTTTTTGTAAAATGATAGGATGCGCTCCGTGACACGTCGCTATTAATATTGTCCATTGTCAACAGCGGCGTCAACACAGGAATGTCATATTTATCCAAATCCCTCTGTTTTTGTCGCTCAGAAACGTCGCCTATATTCCCTCGGCACCCAACGCGCGCGGTGGGAATTCTCGCTCTATTGGATCCTTCAGGAAGGGACAAAATTACATATGCGAAAGGATGTAGGTACGATTTATACTCCATCAAACTATGTATATTAAACTATTTTTCTGTCTATCTATACTATCCAAACCTAGGTATCATCTGTTGGTAGGTACTAATTTTATAAAGAGAAAATATTTATTTGTGAAAACTTTGAAACTATGAACCGAATAATTCTCTCACCATTGAAAGTTTTATTAAATCCAGATTATAGCTGGCAAGTGACAATCGGCTGTCGATAGACATGTCATGTATCTTATTCTCTTTGATTTCTGGCTATCATGTCAAAAAGTCATTAGTGTCGAGATTTTTTTATATTTTTTGATGTTTTTTTAAGGCTCTAAGGCTTTTTATACTTGAGTTAATTAGTTACTTTGTGTAATGAGTGATGAACTCCCGGCGGCGCTCGCGCATGCTCTCCTGAGCTGTGTGTGCGCACCCCGCATCCATGAAGTGCACATCAAGAACTTTGCCTGTCTGGGCACGCACGTCAACCTATTTGTACACGGAATTCTGGGGATACTAAACTTTCAAAGTTAGTTCTTAGGCCGCAAATACACCTGCTAGAAGTTGCTGCGAGAAATATCTGACAGTGCTGTCCGACAGTGACTATTGGTTTACACTTGCAAGTTATTGCCGGACATCACTGTCGGGAGATTTCTCGAATTAATTTCTTGCAGGTGTGTTTGCGGCCTTACACGTTAAATATTAGGGGTCAATCTCACTCAATCTAGTTTCAAAAAGCTAAGCGTCCTAAGCTTGAGGCTTGTACTGTAGTATGGGTACTAGACATCGATAAACAATAATAATATAGATACTTATATATATATAGATATACTCTAATATATAGGAAACGTCAAACAGAAATAATTGGCCGTATTAATCAACTAATCTTGACTGAGATACGCGTCTCAAGACGCATTAAAAATTACAGTTTTATATGACTACAGCCAAGGCTATAGTTTATACGGTTCTAATACTAGCGCTCATCGCACAAATATTTTGTCTTTGCCGGGAATCGAACTCAGGACCGGACCGCCAGCCTTTCGGAGGCGGGGTCACTACCAACACGTTGACTGTTTGCGCCAAAACTTGTATTCATGTGACGTACTATTTATATTCGTACTATTTATATTTATATTCTTGTATTCATGTGACGTGTGTTGCCAGTGATGACATACGGATCTGAGACATGGTCGCTTACAATGGGCCTCATAAGAAGGCTCAAGGTCACTCAAAGGGCGATGGAAAGAGCTATGCTAGGTGTCTCCTTGCGAGATCGAATCAGGAATGAGGAGATCCGCAGGAGAACTAAAGTAACTGATATAGCTCACCGAATAGCAAACCTTAAGTGGCAGTGGGCGGGGCACATCGCTCGTAGAACCGATGGCCGTTGGAGTGGAAAGGTTCTAGAGTGGCGACCGCGAACCGGGAGACGGAGTGTCGGCAGGCCTTCCACAAGGTGGACCGACGATCTGATAAAGATCGCGGGAAACCGCTGGATGACAGCAGCAGAGGACCGATCGTTGTGGAAAACCTTGGGGAAGGCCTTTGTCCAGCAGTGGACGTCTTGCGGCTGTTGATGATGATGATGATGACTATTTATAAGCTTTTATTTTATCTATATTTGTTGAACCAGCGGGCTTAGCATGTATGTACGAGATAAAATTTGACAGGTGCTAGGGAAATGAAATGAATACATCTATTCCATATTCTAACGTAAGACTTACCGCTTAAAGTTTAAAATAAAAGTGTCACGTCTTGATAAAATCGCTATAAAAATGTGAAAATCGCTACCTATAGTCGCTTAGTAATAAAAGATTATAAAAGTCAGGACGAGACACTCTCTTCAGCTACTTGGTAGTGACTGGTAGGTCTACGTTAAGTACAGCAGAGGGATCCCGACTCCATAATCAGGTCACCTTTGAAACCATAATATTTCTTCAAAGTCTGTGGCTCTCAGAAGCTGCTATTTATGATGTGCTTATTAACCCTCTTGCATCCCGTAAAAACTTTTTCCAGAAACGGCAATCGGAAAAGACGTCAGCGAAGCATACAAAATCAGCCTGGCAGCTTCCAAGTACCTTCCTCTGGCTAGCGCTCTGGCGGACATGAGGAGAGGTAACGAGATGGTAGCAGCTCTGCATGGTCTATCGGGAATTATTCCTTTCGCCATGGCCGTTACGGGGAACGAAAGTGCTGAAGGTCTGGGGAGGCTGTCTATCATCTGTAACATACTGGCTGCGATGTACTATGCCTTAGACAGGAATAACAAGTGGGGGTGGTTCACCTCGGCGGCGGCGATAGTGGCGTACTTTGGAGCCCCGGGCGCAGGCGAGCAGGGGAAAAACGCCGTGTACCCCCTCGCGCTGGCTGCACTCGAATACTGCGCATACAAGATGGGGAACTTGGTGGATATAGTACTTAAATAAAGGTTTGGTTGAATGAAATACTCGTTTTCCCATATTTTCCCATTCGTACTGGTACAGTCAGCATCAAATAGATAGGAGCAGCGAAAGTGGCCAAATATATCGCAACCATCGTTTTTGACGATGCGGTTAGCCTAGTTGGTAGTGACCCTGCCTACGAAGCTGGCGGTCCCGGGTTCGAATCCCGGTATGGGCAAATATGTGTGTGATTTTTATTTTTTATTTATTTATTTATTTAAAATAATCACACAGCATAACAGTATAACACTACAGCACTGTGAATTACATACTATACAAAGCAAAAAATAACAAAGACAATATATATGATGATGACATTGATGTCATATTTAGGCCGATGAAGGGCGGGCATCCATCCTCTCACAAAACTTCAAGCATTCATCACACACCACCTTCCACCTACACGCAAACAAATCAAAATCTGGGGCAGACTCCAGAAGCGCATTTAGCTGATGCAAGGCGCGAACCAGCGGCGATTTAGTGTGAGCTACAGTGCGCGTCGCAGGCGCCGCCAGCAGGTGGCGGCAGCGTGGGCGGAAATCAAATTTCGTCAAAGAGGGGACGAAAAGACGTACCACCTGCATTACCAGTTCCAGACAGTCAGAGTCCCCTCGCAAAATAGCGCCAGCTAAGGTCAGCTGTCCGTAATTTCGCCTCACCTCAAGTGAGTTGAAACCCAAGATGCCAAGCAAGAATTTCGTAGGGTACAAAAAAGGGTAGTACCCAAAGGTTTTTTTGTACAAAAACCGCAAGAACGCCTTTTGTACCTTTTCTAGAAGCAATATATAAGTTGCCTCGTGGGGGTTCCAGACAACAGAAGCTGCCTCAAGCTTGCTTCTAACTAGAGCAGTGTACAGCAATTTTATAGCCCTGGTATCCGAAAAATCCCTAGCATTCCTAATAACGAACCCCAACCTCCGGTAACAGTTTCCAGCAAGTGCTCTCATGTGCTCGTGAAAGTTGAGGTGCGTATCAAAGATCACGCCCAGATCACGAATAGAGGTGACACGGGCTATAGCTTCAGCACCCAACAAGTATTCCGCGTGGACGGGATTACGGGCACGACTAAAAGTGACGACGGCACACTTGGCTGCATTAAAGAGAAGCCCGTTGTCGAGACTCCACTGATGTACCCGGTCAATATCCTTCTGCAACGAGACACAGTCTGACAGTTCCTGCACGTCGTAAATAAGTTTTAAGTCGTCGGCATAAAGTAGGCATCTAGCGTACTGAGGAACCGCAGCCAGATCATTTACCATTATGCCAAAAAGTAACGGGCCCAAAATTGAAGCCTGGCTGACCCCAGAACGAGTGTTGTAAGTGTCCGAAACAAAGCATCCGTGTTGCACGTACTGCTGCCTGCCGCGCAGATAGCTGGCGAAGAGGCGAAGCAGCTTAGGAGAAAAACCAATGTCGCACAACTTTCGCAACAGCACGTCGTTATCAACGCGATCAAAGGCTTTTTTAAAATCGAAGTACAACACGTCAACTTGTATTCCCTTATCCAAGTGATCTGAAATGGAATCAACCAGGTTTACGAGGTTCGTTTCAACTGATCGCCGGGCCCTAAACCCGTGTTGAGAGTCACTAAGGTAAGGCTTTATTTGAGGAACTACAAGACAATTTAGAATCGATTCAAATAGCTTAGCAATCGAAGAGAGAATGGCTATGGGTCGATGATCCTCTACACAGTCCGCATTATACGATTTGGGGATGGGCCTCACCCGTGTGACCTTCCATGTGATGAGCGCGAGTATTTGTTCCTGAGTCATGGATGTTTTCTATATATTTAAGTATGTATTTCTCTACATAAGTATCATCATCATCATTGCCTGGTATCCATTGTACAAGCCTAGAGCTTCAATTAAATTCAAAATATTTTATTGCATTCACGTAGTGATATACTTCCTTAAAATTATTAGTTTGGTACTGGGTCAATTTGTGTCAGATGGTCAATGATATTTATTTATTTATTTTTATTACTGTAGGAGCTAGGATGTGGTGCGATATATTTGGTCATTTTGGCTGCTCCTATATATTTGACGCTGTACCGCAGTCATCGTCTTAACCACTTAATGGGCCCTCTTCACGATCGGCCATGATCGGCGAGTATGAGGGACGAAGTTATGCGTTAGAGCGAGCAAGCAGTCTTGTTTCTCAAACTTCGTCCGTCATGCTCGCCCATCATGGCCAATCGTTAAGAGGGACCCTTACACTTCAGCTCGTATTCATGATCGCCTGCGCCGCGGCGGGTAAATACGGAATCATCCGTCACTCTCGCGCTTCATTACATACTTTACGTCACTTAACTAAAGTTCAAAGTCGGCATTACGTTGTAATATACAGGGTGTCCTGTATATAGACGAGCCTTTGCTCTATAAAAACAACCTAACTTGGGTTTAGTAAGGCTTACGGTTTTCAATGTAATCGCAACTTACTATTCGCATTTTGTTTCAGTTTTTTTATGCATTTCCATAACTTGAAGATCTAACCAAACTTAGCTAATAAGTAATAACACTCTTGATTAAGTGACTTTTAAAACAAAAAATCTATATCAAAATCGGTTTATCCGTTTACGAGCTACGATACCACAGACAGGCAGGTCTACACACGTTAAACTTATAACACCCCTCCGTTTTTCGTTGGGGGTTAAAGACAAGCCTAAAAACGCTTAATTGTTGAGCTACTAAAGTAATGCCTTCGTAATGAAATGACGTCAAGTCCCAAGAAACAAATCGTATCAACATTTTGCCTTTGATTATTTGCGGCAAGCTTCTAATGGTGGTTCAACAAACTCAAGCACCTACTTACCTAAGACTGACTCTTAGATCTGTATGTAAAAATTACTTGAACAAAACAAAGAAACCTCCACAAAGGATCGATGCGAGGGAAACCAACCGTCTTGTTCGAGTGAGAGTGAGTCCCTAATGCACGCGCTAGGGTGCCCCATTCGAGGCGCCCCGCGGGGACAATTTCATTACTCGCTATAGACGAGTTGGAAGGGAATTTACGCATTTTAACGTAAACAATACGATGATATTGAAAATAACATAATGAGGGGAAGTTATGGCAAAATGGTACGTATTTAAGAGCAGTATTCGCATTGTTGTGGAGATAAAACAAACGTCATTTCTCACTAACATACGACCGCACTCACAGACGTCAATTAAATTTAATGCTTGTCAAAGTGACGTGTTGTCTTATTCTATTGCTATAGCAAAGAAAGTGACAGCAGCAACTTTAACCAAACTTAAAAATTAATAGACGTCCTCTGAATGCGGCCGTTAGAGGCACTCCATCTTAGTGCTCAGGGTTGGCAACGCGTTCTTGAGGTTGTGGTCTTGAGATTGCAAATGTCTCTGGGTCTCGGGTCCCACTTACTATCAGGTGGCCTGTGTACTCGTTTACCTTATCTATGCAATAAAAACTATCTTTCCATAGACATAGACATAAGTGCAAGATTGTCTTGGCATCACAATTTTTGGAGTGGGATTCATAGTTGGGTGGGATAATATAGTTGAATTGAGACTAGTACTTATAGTGAATAATAAAACGACATCGTATTACCCCATTAATAAGCTATGTGAGAAAACAAGATGTGTTTTGATTTGCTCGACTTGGCGGGGCACTGCCGTGCCCCTAGATAAGTATGTATGTATCCGACAAAAATGATGTCATTTGATTATTCACTACATCTGTAGCCTGTGTCAACTTTCCAGCGGCCTTAACATGCTAGGAAAATTAATACATCTATTCCAAATTCTAACGTAAGACTTGAAGCTTAAGGTATAAAATAAGATTACCTTTTATTACAAAGCGACTATTGCGATTTTCACATGTTTATAGCGATTTTATCAAGACGGGACACTTATTTTAAACCTTAAGCGTTAAGTCTTACGTTAGAATATGGAATAGTGTTAATTTCCCTAGGACCTGTCTAATTTTATGTCGTGCTTGCATGCTAGGGGGCCTGTGGTTACTTAAGTATACATGTATCACAATGCTGTACAGCTGGGAGTTGCTTATATATTCGGCTGGTACGAGACAATAGCTCCAGATATCGCTTTCAGCATCTGGCGTCCATTAAGCGATAACCGACACCGCAGTGTTTCACGAAATGTAAAAGGTTCTCGTATAAAAACTATAGTGAAATGAGTTGGGTATGTAGGTATCCTGTTACTGCGATGAATGACTTAGTTTACATGTCCAGATATCATGGTAGGCGTTCCCCACTTTGACTGCCAGGAACACGCTCGGCGGGTTCTGTGTTCGTAGGCAGTTTTCGCTACAAAGCGGAAAAACGCTGGATCGGCTACAAGCGTAGCGCGTAGCGCTACGTGGCAGTCAAGGTGTTCTTCGTCGATTATTTCACAAGCCAACTTAATTTGAGCCGTCACCTATCTTCTTCTATAGGTAGGTACATAAAAGGTAGGTATATAAAACTCTTTCGTGACTAACTGAAAACGCACAGCTACGGATTAGGTACAGTCACAACACGGGATTGTTGAGCCACTATAGAACCCTCTCACAGTAAGTCGACGGTAAAATTTGACGTAATTTCTTTTGCGTGGCTTGACGCTGTCATTATGACAGGGTTCTATGGTGGCTCAACAATCCCGTGGTGTGACTGTACCTAGGAACTTTAAAATCTGGGTGTTGAAGTGATACCGAGCCCCCCCACCGGCCGAGTGGATCCCAAATGTATGGGGGCGGAGATTTGTGTGTGTGTATTTTTACTCTATTTTTTCCCATGAAAAACACGCGGGCCGTTTTCGCACTATTAGCGAATTTAAAATAGTACATTTCGATGCTAGTGCGGAAAGTATGTCATTACTTCACGAGTACCGAGATATCTTGCCACGAGCCGCAGGCGAGTGGCAAGACTCGGGACGAGTGGAGAATGACATTTCCGCACGTGTATCGATCGACTTTTTTTTAACACAGTTGCGAAAAAATAAATCAATTTCAAACTCTGAGTCACTCATTCTCACTCACTAATTTTATAAGCAACTTTTTGAAACCTTAAGATTGGTAAACAAATTCGTTGTAAGTTCGATCTTTCGCAGTGAACATTTTTGACATTATGAAGAGGTGTTTTTTTTAGCTTTTATTCGACTAGAATAGATTTTGTTATTATTATTGAACCCACTTCAATGAAAATATTTTTTTCAAATGCATGTTCTATAAGACATAAACAATTGTAAATATAAAACATTGTACTATTATTACCTAAGTATTGTTATTTACGATTATTTGTGTATCGTATATTTATAAAAACAATATCGAATGTTGCCTTTGGAAACTTAAAAAATGCTTGCAGTAAGAAAAAACGCATGGGTTAAAGGACTTAGCATCCAGGCCATAATCATTAAAAAAAAGAAAAAACGCCTCTTCATAATGTCAAAAATTTTGACAGGCGTTTCGGCAGCTATTCCATTCCATTCAGAAAACTTATTAAGAACGGTTTTTCAATATTCAATATTAAAAAATAAACGCGTTATAATGATGATAAGGTAAGTAATAAAATATGAAATATGTATATTTTTCGTATTCTTACATTAACAGTAGGTTTTAATGTTGATTACGATATTTAAAGGAAACTAATATTAACACTCATCAATAAATAGCATGAATTGAAACATGTTTAAATTTAAAAAAATTGGAAAAGTAAAAAGCACTAGTTCGCGAAAACCAACTTTCCGCACGATATACAGCTACGAAAAGTACCACTTTTTGAGCAACTGTGTTAAAAAATAAATAAAAGGCAACCGCTCCAAAATTGGCGAGCTTATTTATTGGTACCACCATACATTGTAAAAAAATACCATCCGATCCTGCTGGGCAGTTTCTGAGAAACAACCCGTTACGGTATTTTGGCAATGTTTATCAGTTTTATCACAATACGTACGTACGTTTTATAGTTACGTACTACAACACTCTTTTTTGTATGTTTTTTTTGCCATTTTTTTATGCTATTTTATAAAATCAAAGGGTACTTACTAAGTAAAATGCGCCGTGTCGTGGATTGAAAACATGATAAACAAACGAAGTTAATAAAGGATCTTATTGCGACTCCACAGAGTCCTAAAAATCTAGACAACAAACTACTTTATTTCATATCCCGTCATCCCAACTCCAGTTAAGTGCGAGCCGTTAACCTTCGTTTAACTGCCGTATTAACCCTGATATTTAACCGACGATAGTTCAACGATTTGGACCGTGATGCGTGGCCTAGGTTTAGCTGTTTTATTGCTGTGCCCAATATTTGTTAGTAACTATCAAGGACCATATATAATAGGACTGACAATCTTCATACTACGCACCGTACTCCGTTAGTTAGTATCTTTCTACGTGGCTAGATGCCGCTAAGAGTACCAATTCATTCAAAAGTCGTAATTTTACAATTTCTATGTGACGCGCAAGCGTGAAGTAACAGCCATCGAGCGTTCAACGACATTCCAATTGATACAGTAAAAAGTGAATAGATGGCGTTAGGTGCGAGGATGATTCATTACTACGTTCCGTCCGTTCCGGCTGACTTCACTATTTTTAAACTATTATTTGTACTTACATAATTATTACTTACAAATGAAATATATTTCAAAGTTTGTTTACCTTATTATTTATAATTTAATTTCGGAACCCAAATAATGTCCGCAATTATATTTTAGTTTAAAAAGATTAAAAGAAATTTTAGATTCTGCGCGAATTGAAATGAAAATTAAAAACGCCAAACCTTAAAAAGTTATAAAAGAGAAGCAGTGATGTCACTTTAGGATATTTTCTCAAGATTTAGGGTAAAAACACTAAAAACAGAACTCAATGTAAGGTAATTTTTTCGTTGAATCGTATTTTGTTTTATCGTCATAACATTTATTTATTTAATTAACATAACACTTAGGTAAGACATAACACTAAGACAATATACTCCTCCCTAATGGCAATATGCATTTTGATGTCATCAGTGGTAATAATATTAAAGGCTTATAAAATTATAATTTATTATTAATAGCTTAGACGTACCCACGTACTTAAGATATTCACTATCTCAATCTCTATCCATTTAAATAAAACTGGTCGAACTGTGTCGAAATTGTCGAAAAATACTGAGTAAACTGATATGTACACCTGTTTTAGTGTTCCTTAACGAAATTGGGAAAACAGGGTCATTGTGCAAAATGTTTATTTAAAACCATAGTTGAAATTTGGGTTTATTTTTCAATAACGCTACAAAAGTGGGATAAAATTTGACAAAAGCTAGGGTAAAGTGAAAAATAGACCTGGCAACACTACTGCATTGCTTTTAAGGCGCGTCACACACGGAGCTATAATATATATTAATATACCAAAATATATATTATATTATAGCTAAGCACCACACACGACAAAGATACCAAAATATATTCATTTGACTCGTCGCTATCCTAGCGAGCGCACGATTTCAACATGTACAGGATGTTCTAAAAGTGAAATATGGATTTAATATTAAATTATTCAATAATGGGTATTGCTATTCAGATAATATTATATGGTTTCCATAGCAGTGTGTGGGTGTACTGCACACTATTTGAACGAACGATATACGTGTAAACTCTATATATACATAATAGCGACACTGAAGGGACTGCGCATTTTATGGCGTTATTGAGAGTTGCCGTTGAATGGAGAGAAGAAAAATCAATATTATTTTAGCATTATAATATGAATTTTATTTATAATTCTATATATTATATAAAAGGCAATGTCCGGTTGACTGACTGACTCATCAACGCCCAGCCCAAACCGCTAAAGATAGAACTTTGAAATTTTGAGGGGGGTTGAGTTTGCATTGTAGGCGTCGTTTAAGAAGGGATTTTTCGAAATTCAACCCCCAAGTGGTAAAAATTGGGGGTGGAAGTTTGTATGGAAGTCATTCATTTTTGAAGTCAAAGACCTGAAAATTGGTACAAAGGCTAATTTACAAATAAAAAATAGTACTTTCGGTGATTTTGGATAAACTACCTCTAAGGGGTGGAAATGGGGGGTTAAAGTTTGTATGGGAAATTGGTGGTTTTTCAAGTTATAAACGTGGAAATTGGTATAAGGCTACCGTTAACAAATAAAAAATCCTACTTTCGGCGATTTTGGATAAACTACCCCTAAGGGGATGAAATGGGGGGCGGTAATCTGTATGGGAGTTTGTTCAATTTTAAAGTTAGAAACGTGGAAATTGGTATATAGGCTACTGTTAAAGGCTAAGGGATGAAATGAGGGTGGTAATTTGTACGGGGGACCAAACTGGTCAGTTTTAAAGTTAGAAACGTATAAAATGTGTATTTAGGGTGCTGTCAATAAATAAAAAATGCTTTCAGTGATTTAAGATATACTACCCCTAGGGGGTTGAAATGGGGGTTAAAAATTTGTATTGGAGTATGGTCATTTTTGAAGTTCGAAATGTGGGAATTGGTATATAGGCTACTGTTAACAAATAAAAAAAAATTCGGCAAATTTGGATAAACTACCCCTAAGGGGATGAAATGGGGGGCTTAAGTTAGTACGCATACTTACGCAATCGGTCGAATAACTAATAAGTTCAAGATGGCGGGTACTTTTTCTCATTCTGTCAACGGATTCGTTGTTGGAGACCACACAAATCCCCAGATATCGATTTTGGAAGAAATCTGTCAAATAACTAAAAAGTTCAAGATGGCAGGTACTTTTTCTCATTCTGTTACCGGATTCGTTGTTGGAGACCACACAGATCCCCAGATATTGATTTTAGAAGCAATCGAACAAAAAACTAAAAAGTTAAAGATGGCGGATTCTTTTTCTCATACTGTCATCGGATTCGTTGTCGGAGACCACTCAAATCCCCTGATATAAATTTTGGAAGCAATCGGTCGAATAACTAAAATGTTCAAGATGGCGGATTCTTTTTCTTATTCTGTCAACGAATTCGTTGTTGGAGACCACTCAAATCCCCAGATATCAATTTTGAAAACAATCGGTTGAATAACTAAACAGTTCAAGATGGCGGCTACTTTTTCTCACTCTGTCTACGGATTCGTTGTTGGAGACCACACAAATCCCTAGATATCGATTTTGGAAGCAATCGGTCGAATAACTAAAAAGTTCAAGATGGCGGATTCTTTTTCTCATACTGTCAACGGATTCGTTGTCGGAGACCACTCAAATCCCCTGATATAAATTTTGGAAGCAATCGGTCGAATAACTAAAATGTTCAAGATGGCGGATTCTTTTTCTTATTCTGTCAACGGATTCGTTGTTGGAGACCACTCAATTCCCCAGATATCAATTTTGAAAACAATCGGTTGAATAACTAAACAGTTCAAGATGGCGGCTACTTTTTCTCACTCTGTCAACGGATTCGTTGTTGGAGACCACACAAATCCCTAGATATCGATTTTGGAAGCAATCGGTCGAATAACTAAAAAGTTCAAGATGGCGGCTGATTTATTAGATAATTTTCACAGAAGATAATTTTTAAATAACGCTTTATAATTAACAAAAAAATAAAACCGTCTTCAAAAACCCACTAAAAAGGGTGAAATAAATACCGGCCTCCTAGGAGTTCTAGGAATTGCCTATTTAGTGTTTGATAGGTACATGAAATATATATGACACAATGATTCTTGCCACCGACTTCGATATATTTGGTCCTGGCTCGAGCCCTGGTTAAAATATGTATTTGGTCCTGGTAGGTTTACGTACCTACTGACCTACGTAAAATTACAGCTTTCTAGTACTAACAGCCTCTAAGCTAGGCAGCGGACGGACGGACATGGCGAAACTAGGTAAGTATAAGGGTTTCTTGTAGGACTACGGAACCCTAAAAATAAAAACATTTTAATCTGACCCATATTTGCGGCAGCGGGAAACGGTAGTAGGTACATAATTATTCTAATCCGTTTTCATTTATTAGGTATACTATTACCTACATCCTTGATTATTACATCCATATTTTACGAAAAACAAACTTCTTACGTACAAAACTTTTCTAACAGCACCAAATTACGTTAGTGACTGTTTAGTTCGTGGAAAATCTCGAATTTGTCAATATATGCGTAATTTTATCTACATTTTACCAATGCACCAACGCCATCTAGTTATTTTATGTAGCAAAAATTGGCAAACCAGCGAGCAAACTTGAGCAATCAATGATTCCAGAGGTAGTGCCATCTATTAAATACGACCTGTTTCACGCTGTTGACGAGTAAAAAATATAATATTTAAAAGTTGTGTATAGAAGTGATATTATGGTGTTAAAATAAAGCACTTAGACGTTTGTTCTTAAAAAATAAAAAAATCACGAGAAAATAATGGTGAAAATAACATTTTTGCCACTTCCAGGCTACAAAGCAGCGCCATCTAGTTTTAATACCGAATTTTGAGCTATTTCAGAGTTACGTTTTTTTGTATGTGATTGTCAGTCCTATTATATATGGTCCTTGGTAACTATACACAACTTTGTACAGTGCAGTCCTAGAAAGTCTTTCGGATTCGTATAGCGAGCGAGAAAAGGACAAACCCGAAGGTTTCAAAGCTATTGCACTGTAGTTGCACAGTATAAATATAGCTAAAACATTAAAGAAACTCCGAACAAACGTTCGAAACGTCGCACTCACACAGACGCACGCCTCGACGAGACCCCTAAGCGGACATGGCAGTGCTGTCAGTGGCGAGTGTCACGTGGAGACGAATGGTTGAGACGTGCTGTGTGAGTGCGACGTTTCGAACGTTTGTTCGTAGTTTCTATACTGCTTTAGCTATATTTATACTGTGGTAGTTAGCAGTGGCGTCTAATACGTTTTGATTTTTGAGACAAGCTTGTTTTCGACCGTATCTTATTCGGCTAGGCCAACCGGACCAATATAAAGGGTAACACAGTTAAACACAGACTATAGTCCGGCGGCCGATATCGTACGATTTCATACATTTGCGTTTGAACACTTCTGAAAAGAAGCGCCGCAAAAAACTCAACAGTCAGTCGTTTAAATAATATAATAATATATCAGGCACAGGCCTCCACTCACAATGAGAGGTTTGGGCTATAGTTCCAACGCGGGCCCAGTGCGGATTGGGAACTTCGCACACACCGTCAAATTGTTTTGCAGGTGTGTGTGCAGGTTTCCTCATGATATTTTCCTTCACCAAAAGGCTCATGGTAAATTTACAAATTATATTTTTCACATAAATTCCAAAAAACTTAGAGGTGCGAGCCCGGGTTCGAACTCACGACCCTCTGCTTAAGAGTTGGCAGGTCAAACTATTAGGCTACCACGGCTTTTAAATAATTTAATATAATATGCTATCGTATTATGCCTTGCACACACAATCAGACAACATTTATTATCATATTTAAGCGATAGTAACTTTGCACAGTGTGAGGGACTGAAAACCAGCGCTGTGCGAGTGCAATCCTGCCGGAGCGCGCCTACAGCAAATGCTGTCCGATCCTTTGCCACATTTTTTTTGCTCCGTAAGTCTCGTGTATGTCATTAGTCTAGTTAATTAAGTTAAGAGCTCCATGTTTTTTATGTACTATTTTCATGTGTGGCAATAAATGTTTCTTATTCTTAATTTCCTTCATAGATTTTGGCCGACGGAATCTGAAAATGCACAAAAAAGACTAGGCTGCATGGATTATAGTCCTTTGCCTTTCCCTTTGGGATAAATTAAAAAACAACACAACAAACATTTGGCCGACGGGCCGCCGAGACTTGGAACTACCGGCGGACTGTTAGTCTGTGTTGCCATTAACGACCGATTGGTGGTTTCTTTAAGTACAACGGGGATCCTGTCCACGTTCAGACTCTATCACCAGAACAGCTCTTACCCAAGCAACACGCAAGCTGTATAAGAGCTTATACAGCCCTTATGCAGCTAAAACTAGAATTATAATGGCTGTATAAGCTCTTATACAGCTTGCGTGCTACTTGGGTAAACCCATAATGAATAAGTACTTATTACGTACGTTTTTGTGACGTTCTCAATATAAAGGGATCTTATGAACGAAGGCAGTTACGCTCTTCTTATTCTTTTAACTTTACGAATACTATGGTAATAGTTCTAAAAACGGCGTAATCGCCTGCCTCCATAAGGTCCCTTTATATTGAGAACGTCACATATTATGTACGTACGTAAACTCATAATACTATGTTCCTAGCTTTCAACATTAGTTCAACGATTATTATTACCACAAACGTGAAAGTGAAATTGGGATTACAAACGTTACATACAAATAATTACCCATAAAAATAATTGAACCCGGGACCGCCAGCTTCGTAGGCAGGGTCACTACCAACTAGGCTAACCGCGTCGTCCATAATGCTGTTGTTCGGTATTGTTTAATCGCTGTTTCACAATTGCGCAGAAAAAATATTTCAGCGGTGTCGTAAGCATTTAATCGGCGCAATGTGAGATCTGATGAGATCTGATGATCTGATGACGACGCAGTTAGCCTAGTTGGTAGTGACCCTGCCTACGAAGTTAGCGGTCCTGGGTTCGAATCCCGGTATGGACAAATATTTGTGTGATGAGCGCAAGTATTTGTTCCTGAGTCATGGATGTTTTCTATATATTTAAGTATGTATTTCTCTATATAAGTATGTTTATCGTCGTCTAGTACCCATAGTACAAGCCTAGAGCTTAGTTTGGGACTAGGTCAATTTGTGTGAGATTGTCCCCTGATAATTTTTTTTTTTTTTTTTTATCTGGGTTTATTGCCTTTGGAATGGTTTTGCTTTAATTCTAATGCGGTTTTAATTAAAAGACAGCAGCTTACATGGACAGAGAGGACGCGCTCGGCTGTGAAAATAGCTGGCGGTTTTAAATTAATAATAATAAATAAATAACATGGATTTGTTGCACGAATCAAATGCCTAAATCGTCTTGTGAAGAATATAAAACAAACGATTGCCAAAGAACTGTGAGCGTTTTTTATTCGGGTGATTCCACGAGCGTTTCAATGCCATCAGTCCCTTGGTCGCATTAAAGTCGAAATTTCTGTAGCTTTGGATGCCATTTTCAGTTATTTTGTAGAAGTCAGGGCATCCAATTATTTAGTAAATTGGCCACATACGGGCTCTTTTACACGTCGGTAATATAGAGTGAATCTACCAGCGCTTCAGTGGCCAAGCTGTTATATTCTATGGCTTTATTGCTAAAGCCCCTACTAATATTTTGTTCTTAGAAATACGTGTCGATGGAAACATATCGTCGCTGCCTTAAATAAAACTTGCGTTGTTTATTTTTAATTATTAATTACGTCTTCATAAAAGTCAGTTTAAGGGTACATTTCCGGGCGTTTCAACCGCCGTCATTAGCGTTTTCAATTACTGACGAAATCAATGACACTACAGCAACTCCTGATGCTAATAGAAACTACCCTCGGTTCTGCGTTTACATCAGAAGTTGCTGTAGTGCCATTGATTTCGTCAATATATAAAACGCTAATGACGGTGGTTGAAACGCCCTGAAATTTACTATAAAAACGGACTAAGTTCATACTAGATTGCGACAGGCTTAACGTTCTTTTATTTAATTTAACCCAGTTTCCTCGCAATTTTACGTTGTTTCTTACGGGAAAAAAATGCGTGATATTTGCCGAGACCCCCCTCCCCCTATGTGAGATTGACCCCCCTGAACGCCTCACGTAATTAATGGACGCCCCCTAGGCGGCAGCCGTCGACGTTGGCAGCACGTCAGCGTCAACTGCTAGCGTCGCCTTTGGTCAACGGGGGCGACGGCTGCTCTCGCCTCTGCCGTTGGCGAAGTAGCACAAAAGCTGTATAAGAGCTTATACAGCAATTATAACTCTAGTTTTAGCATTTTAAGGGCTGTATAAGCTCTTATACACCTTGGGACGTGCTGCTAAAGTATAAAAACCCTTAAAGACAACTCATTCTAATTTTTCCCATGTTTCAGAACATGCACGTATTTAGTGAATTAATTAACACTTAGATTTGAACTGAATGCTTTCGGTTGCCGACCTAATTAATAAAACCACTTGAGTTCTAATCTTGAGGATAGGATCTTAGGATTAGAGCGTTTAATGGTAACAGAGATGAGCTCTAAGAACTAAGTGCGGTAGATATAAGTCCGTCTGGGTATACATGCACATTCACCGCCGCCTAACCTCCAAATAGCATGCATACATGAGATAAAATTTGACAGGTGCTAGGGGAATTAATACATTCCATATTATAACGTAAGACTTAACGCTTAAGGTTTAAAATAAAAGTGCCCCGTCTTGATAAAATCGTTATAAAAAAGTGAAAATCGTTATAGTCGCTTTGTAATAAAAGTCAGGACGAGACACTTTTATTTTAAACCTTAAGCGTTAAGTCTTACGTTACAATATGGAATAGATGTCTTCATTTCCCTAGCACCTGTTTTTTCTCGTCCATGCATGTTAAGCCCGCAGATGTGCCACCGGCACTGAACGTGTTAAGGGGCTGTATCAAACAACTGCTGCTATAATCATATTAGTGGAGCTCGGAATTGCATAATAATTATAATTTAAATCTTAATTTTCCTTGTATTAACACTAATCAGCAATTAAAATTGTAATATTTCGAAGAAGGAATAAAAAAACACAACAATCAATGTCAAAGTCAAATGAGAATTATTCGTTGCTTGAAAAAAATACACGGCCAGGAGTCGAACCCGGTCAAACGTCCTCGCCTCTCCCAACCTCTGTCAATCCGCAGGACGGTCGTGCACAAACTTGTCGTACGGTAGAGGAGTAAACGAATAAATTATAGCTGCGGGGCCCAAGTGCACCTCAGACTAAACAGTCCGTCGGCTGGTCTCGGCCTGTCCTCTAAAGCTTTCTGCACACCAAACGCGTGTCAGGCGCGTCGCGTCGCGTGGCGTGAGCGACGCAGCACCCGGCACACCGCAGGCAGGCGGCAGCTTCAACGCGTTTCGAACGCGTGCCAGCGCTGCGCACGCCTCGCGGCTGCGTTCGGTGTGACATGCTACGCGGCGCGCGCGTACCCCCACCACGCGTTTGTAAAAAAATGCAACGACTAGTATCCGCGCCGACGCCGTGCGCCATAGAGTACATTGAATATTAGGACACCGTGCGCGACGCGTCTGCTTCGCGCACGCCACGCGCTGCGCTGCCCGAGTTGTCTGCGGTGACTGCGGCGCGTCGCGTGCGCGAAGCAATTCGAACGCGTGCCCGCCGCGGGCACGCGTTACTTTTTGGTGTGCGGGGTTCAATTTGCTTTGTTGTATTACAACATGCGCGGGCCCGCGTTCAAAGCGTGACGCGCCTGACACGCGTTTGGTGTGCCGAAAGCTTTAAGGTAAAGGACCACGTCTCTGTTCCATAAGTCATCACTGGCAACACACTGGTCAAAGACTTTGACTTTAGACACTTCGGTAACAATTCTACGCCTCATGGCGAAATGCGCTATACATATCGTGCGATCTCGAACTGTCTGAAAACTGATAACGTGTGGTGAGTGACAGTTTTAAACCATACAAATATTACTTAAAAAAAAATATATTAGCAGCGATGCGGAGCCTTAAGTAATAAACTAAAGTAAGTAACTCTTTAATTAACCTGAAACCCGCCCGTCTGATACCTACTAAGTATTCTGAGTTATTTCAGTTTTATCGTGAGTTGATATTTAATGAGACATACGTTCGTTTAACTTTAATGTTAACGCAAAAGGTTGTAAGTAGTTACTACTTTTTTTGTTAAAAACTGACTTAGCGGCAGTTTAAAGGGTTAATTCGTTGACGAATTAAGAGGCGAGTTATTTTAGAGAATAACCTGACAGTACGTGTTCGTTCAAACACAAGGCGGGCGCGTCTAATTAATATTAATACTCCACGCATCGCTTTGAAAGGGAAAACATGTTTTATGAGATTTTGCAAGAGATACTTTTACAACTTGCGTTTTTTCCAGTTTACGGCCGATTTTTCATACATAATGGTATTTGTTAGTTCGGTTTTATCTCGCAGAAAGATATTTTACTTGATTTTGATAGCGCGAAGAAAAAGGAGAGTGGAAGGGAGAGAGACGGGAAACCATCGTCAGAATATTAAAGTGTTTTTAATCTACAGTACATTCGCGTTAAGAATGCAGTGAGTCATCACCTTTAATACTCACAGTGGAGTTAAAATAAAATTCAGACATATTTTAAAACATTAAGTTAAATGGATAAAAATAAACTTAATTGTATTAAATTAAAACAAAGTCATTAATAATATATTTCAATAATTATCAGTAGAATCTTCGTTCGTATTTATTATAAAAGAATTATATTCTTCAAGTTCCTCGACGTCATCCATTTAAAGTACTTAAAAACATTGTAAATTAACTTTTTTTTTCTTCGGTATGAATTATCGAGCCTCTTTTATTCTTACGGATAGGTGAGATATTCATTTTTAATAAAATTTCATGTAAGGACACAACCGTTTCGTTCAAAAGCCTGCCTTTGCCTTCAACTAGTCACTGTGCAGTCTGTGCACTTGACTTTTTAATTTTGACCGACCTGATTGGTTAGAGGGCGTGGCTAAGCCGGCGGACAACGATGACTCACTGCATTCTTAATACCCCTTTTACACGATCGGGCGGTTGGGCCAACCGAGAGGGAGGCAGCTATCAGTCAGAATGAGATAGTAATATTTACGTCTCGTTCCTTCAGATAGCTGCGTCCCTCTCGGTTGGCCCAACCGCCCGATCGTGTAAAAGGGGCATTATCAAGGCCCCGTTAAAATAGGAATGCTACCAAAATATGGAATACAGCCTCGAATTCGTAATTTACTGAAGATTACTAATAAGAAGTCATATTTCAGGAAACTCAATTGAATTGGTGTCATAATATGTAAGTAGTAAAGTTCAACTTTGAGTGACTTGTATGTGGTCGCTAAATCGCCTCTACCTTGATAAGGGTCAGACGCGAACGTACTATACAGCGTGTCCCGCGATAAAATGCACGAACGAATAAAATGAAACTACATGTCATTTTATCACGGAAAGAAATAGACTCGCATAAGAGCGAGTGAGAGAGAAATACAAACCTGAATCATGTTCTGAGCGCTCACGGCTGTAAGTAGGTACATTGATTAAACCAAAAAAATAATATCCTAAAATAAAATATAAGTACTCGATAAGTGCACCACAGACTAACAGTATACAATTTGACAGGTGCTAGGGAAATGAATACATCTATTCCATATTCTAACGTAAAACGCTTAAGGTTTAAAATAAAAGTGTCTCGATAAAATCGCTATAAAAAAGTGAAAATCGCAATAGTCGCATATAGTAGTATAAAATAATAAAAGTCAGAACGAGACACTTACTTATTTTAAACCTTAAGCGTTAAGTCTTACGTTAGAATATGGAATAGATGTATTCATTTCCCTAGCACCTGTCAAATTTTATCTCGTGCATGCATGTTAAGCCCGCTGCCGGCCGATTATCTCTATCAGTTCATGATATTAAAATTATTAAACCACGGACTATTAGCTGTTTCTTTTACGATTTCATACATTTTGTTAATAGATTTTGGCCGTAGGCCGCCAGCAGACTTGAGACTGACGGCGGACTGTTAGTGTGTGTTGCTCTTTATACTCATTCAGATCCAGATCGTCAAACATTAGGTATAGTTGGTTCCAAATAAGCTGGCGTGATTCCACTTGAGACCGTCATTAATTAAGTATTTTTTTTGTAAACACTTGCAATGGGCGGTACTTCTAACTATCTTGATACTTTCTCTTTTCTTATTTTTAGCAAATTTAGATATAACTCAATTTTATTTTTATAATTTTGAGGTGTTCCGTTCAGTATTAATCAAGTATTAAACACAAGTTTGATGAGGCTCTAGTTTATTATACATATTGTTTACGTTCAAGTGGAATCTCGCCAGGTTATTTTGAACCAACTATACTTGCCGACTTTAGCATAAGTGCCCTCTTAACTATGTTTCTTACAACTGTGTCAGAGTTCATTTCATTTTATAATAAAATCCAAGAGTATTCACATCGTTACAAATGGCAAAATAATATGATAATATGCGTTTAGCACTTTGATCATTTATAACAGAGGAATGACAGCCTATTACGAGCGGCTATCATTTATCATTTCGCTCCGACGCCGAAATTATTGCACGAAATGATCCGAGTAAGTAGGTAAGTCGGGATAATTCTACTTATTCAGAAGGCTTGGGATGTCTGAAAAAAGTGATGTTATTCACTTTTGTAAATTTGAAAGCATCTTTCGTCACGTTTTACCCGGCTGTCGAAGAATGAGGGTTATGTTTTGATCTATATTTATGGCTGTGTATGTGGGTCTGGTTCTTTGTTCCATGAGCCTGAACTAATGGTCCGACTTCGACAAACGTGTTGTTGGATTCGTTTTTGGGCCTGTTTCACAATCGACAAGTAAATTCATCTGTCAGTTAAAGATAGCCCCCTCCTTGTCTATTTTCAAGTGTAAGAAAGGGAAAGGACTAAATTTATTTGACAGATATGCTTTATTTGACGATTGTGTAACAGGCGGTTAGTGTCGCGAGTATCAAGTACTTTGATAAAAAAAACAGAATGGCGGATTTAGAACCTAATTGAGGATCGCCTAAAAAAAAAACTACTCAAACTAAGCTAGCTGTCAATGGCACATCTGTCACTGTTTTTTTTTTAATTATGTGACGGACTAAGGTTATTGTCCATCTTAGTCCGTCCCAGATTTAATAAACTGTTTTTATTTTTTATAATTATATGACGCAACCAAAAAATCTGATATTTTTTCATTTGCTTATAAAAGTCTATTCTTTCGAATAAAAAAATAAAAACAAGTAGTTTTTTTTTAGGCGATCCCCAATTATGTGCGACTGAAAAAGAACCGTCAAATGTGAGGTAAATATAACAAGAAAGGGTTTTAAACAACGATAAATATCTACAAAATGGATATTAACATGAAAGTTCGGAACAAATTTACAGACCCATTCGATTTCGACAAGTTACCCTTCGAATATAGTCTTTGACATTTGTTTCACTGTTTGTTTCAAAACTTCATACTTATTTATATCATCTGTACTTTAAAGTTTAAAAAAAAACTATTTCTATGCCAATTTTAAATGGATTGTCGTTGATTAGTTTTCACTATTTTTTTAACGTTTCTTTTTAATCCAGTAGCGGCCCTGCAAGTGTAAATGTAAGTTTGTCGCAAGTTAGTACCGGCTACTGGCATTACAAACTTAACTTTGCCGACGGGCAAAAAGCGAATCTTTTCATTTCCTTATAAATTTGGTTCATTTAGTTGACAGTAGCGCCCCCACAGACTGTTAACATAAGTTGGTAGTAGTTAGTTCTGGCGATTAGTCCGCTAAACGACTTGCGAAATGGCTGAATATCGCCCTTTACTTTTTCTGTTACAAGTCGCTAATGCCTGTGGTTTTACTTTGAGCTCTTTCTTTGTATACACAAGATTGATTTTTTAAGTATGCGCAAGAGAAACATACGTTAAGACAGTGAAGTATGAAGGTAAAGGGCAAAGTGACAACATTTTGTTAGTTTTTCGTATTGTTTGAATGAGAGCGTATCTACAGACCTACGGAGATCGCAGAGCAAAAATTTAATGACCTTAAAAATTTAATCACGGATCTCTTTTCGTATGAATGAAGAAAAGAGATGCAGGATGTTTTTGTTTCTTCCCATCCTTTAAAAGATCCGTGACGTAATTCAATACTTCAACTGAACTGCTTTAGCACCCGCATTTATCCCGGTGGATAAGTGTGGATAAAGCATCCGTCACTCTCGCACTTACATACTGGTCAGAAAGTGACAGATGTTTTATCCACATGATAAACACGACCGTAAATAGTCCAACTGCAATTCGTTCAACAGCTTCTTCTGTTTTAAACAGTCTGTAGTCCGTATACAGAAATAAGTGATCAGATAAGGTTTATATTTTAAGTGATCAGTGATCACATAGTGTCGAAGGTATATACATAAATTTTTGATGACGACGCGGTTAGCCTAGTTGGTAGTGACCCTGTCTACGAAGCTAGCGGTCCCGGGTTCGAATCTCGGTATAGGCAAATGTTTATGTGATGAGCGCGAGTATTTGTTCCTGAGTCATGGATGTTTTCTATATATTTAAGTATGTATTTCTCTACATAAGTATGTATATCGTTGCCTGGTACCCATAGTACAAGCCTAGAGCTTAGTTTGGGACTAGGTCAATTTGTGTGAGATTGTCCCTGATATTTATTTATTTATTTTATTTGAAAAAAAATATTTTATAATGTATTACTTGTTTTATTGAGTATCCTGCTCTATATTTTCCAAACGTCATAATCGGTCGGTGACCTTTGTTTTCGCCGCCTTCCGTTCCGCCATATGCCGATAGATGTCTATCGCTATCTCAAATGTCATCACATAACATAACCGTTAACTTTAGGAACACGGATGCCATTAGCTTTTTCTTCTAGATCGCTTTGTTTATTTTCAGCCAGTATTAAAAACAAAAGACAATTTTTAGCGTTTGGCCGCGGCATCATTTGTTTTGGGGTGATGTACAGTCGAGGACAGAAAGATGTTTACACTTTTTCACCTTGTTCCATTGTAATAAGGTCCAAAAGTGTAACATCTTTCTGTCGTCGACTGTACCATCATCGTCATAGAGGACTATGCAGACAAAAGATAAATCTACATTTAGTTCGGTATAGTAATGTCAAAATGTATGGAAGTGTCAGCCTTAAGATTTCGTTTTCAAAGACTTATGTCGCATTTCCCCAACCACTTAACAGACCTATTAGTGTTGACAGCTGTCAAAATGTATAACTAACAGTCGATTAACATTTAACACCGTATGGTAAAATTGGTACTTAGGGCCAAGGGCACGAAAAAGAAAATACACAGCAACACAGGCCACCTGATTGCATCGTATGTAAGTGGAATCTGAGATCCATTAAGTATTATATTGTAGACATTTGTAATTACAAGTCTCAAATATCAAGATCGAAATCCTAAGACCGCAAATGCGTTGCATGCACTATCAAATACTAAATTACTACAATTGACCGGTTGTCTTGAAATATCCCCACACCGGAACACAACAATTCAACTACTGCTTAGGTTAGGATAAATGGAGGTATCCTCTATTGGAGGATATACAAAAGTCCAGCTCACCTTATCTATTTTCGATCATTGAAAATGTACTTTCCTATCATAGATAGATGGGGATTCTTCGAGCGTTTCAACCACCCTCATTCCCGTGGCCGCATTAATATCGAAATGTCTGTAGCTTTGGATGATATTTTCAGTGATCGTGTAGAACGCCCTGACTTCTACAACATTTAACTGAAAATGCTCCCAAAGCTACAGGAATTTCGACATTAATGCGGCCACAAAATAACGGCGGTTGAAACGCTCGAAGAATTACCCAGATATACAGTTAGTTATCTGTATAGGCATTGTGCATGCAAGTCTATTGTTGTGGGGCTATCGACGATCGAGGGTTGACATGTTTCGTACACGACGACGGTGGACGAATAGGGTAGGTTGGAGGTGGTACTTTAATATAAAAGTAACTTTTGTAACTTATGCGGTTTTGATTTGAAACTAAGCTAATCGAGAAATATTTTGTTTATCATAATAATTTTGTTATGAATTACTTATGAATGGAGTGAAACCGGCGTAGTGCGGGTGAACGTCGAAAGCTTTAAATTAATGTTTTGTAGCACATACAACGTAAAACGTATTTTAAAGTAACAAAGTTAGATTAATGGAGTTGTTAAGGGTTTGTTTGTTCCAAAACTTTCTTGACGTTGATGTTAGAACTATTACTAAGGAGGTTTTGGCACTAGCGATGCGACGATAAGATAAATTATGGAATCGAGCCACCTGTTCAGCTTCTACAAGCGAAGAACCAAACATACATACAGGTCAAAACTTTATCTACTTTAATTTTTCGACAGTCAGGTAAAAATTCTACATTTTTTACATCCTACTAATAATTATAAATGTGAAAGTTTGGATGGATGGATGTTTGTTACTCAATCACGGTAGAACGGATCTATTTTTTATCCCGAAAAATGGCCAGTTCCTAAAGGAGCAGCGATAAACGACTTCTACGCGGACGGAGTCATGGGTAAACGTGTCAAATAAATATGGAGTACTACCAATTTATTAATACCGGGAAAAACCGGTTTTAACTGAACCTGGATAGTATTTAAGACTTGCACTGCACATAGCGGAATGTTGCTTAGTTCGTAGCTCCCGCCCTACATAAGTTGCCCTTCGCCACTGACGTCAGAGCCCGACTCCAAGCTGCAGCTATCCGTAAACAGAACAAAGCTGCGATGTACCGGACTATTTATAAGCATTTTAGCATGTTTGTGGCTGGCTGTACGTCATACAAACGTCATAAAATTAGTGATATAACCTAGATCTGTTTTGACTTATAGCGATAGCTTCACCCGTGACGTTTTAAAATTTCCATACAAAGTTAGAATTTACGTTGCATTTATAAGGATGTTCGACCCAGATATTTGCTTTCCATTGCTCCTCTGAACTTGGCGTTAAAGCCTTATTAACCCCGACGCGAAACAGAGTTTAACGTGTCTGTGTGTGTATATGTGTATCTGTCTGGTATCGCAGCTCCCAAACGGATGAACCGATTTTGATTTAGTTTTTTTTTTAAAGGTGACTTGATCGACAGTGATTTTAGCTAAGTTGGTCAAAATCCGTTGGGCCGTTTAAGAGTCTCTCTATGTTAATTAAGAAGATCTCTGGCAGTAGGGGTCCCAAAGTTGTCGCGGGCTCTTATTAGCTATCTGCCGCACTCAGAGACGTCAATTACTTTTTAAGTTTCATTAAAGTTGCTGCGTCTTATTCTATTGCTATAGTAAAGAAAGTGACAGCAGCAATTTTAATCAAAATTAAAATTTAATTGACGTCTCTGAGTGCGGCCGTAAGTAATATTTTTTAACACATTGTCGACATTTATAAATGAGAGATGT
Organism: Tortrix viridana; assembly: GCA_963241965.1. Classification (NCBI taxonomy): domain Eukaryota; kingdom Metazoa; phylum Arthropoda; class Insecta; order Lepidoptera; family Tortricidae; genus Tortrix; species Tortrix viridana. The sequence goes on along the minus strand of OY725194.1, from coordinate 2,441,213 downwards.
GATGTGCTGTCAGCACCCGCGTCAAGACGTCCATCCGCGTCGAATCGGGCCAGTAGCTTCTTGGCTGTACCAGACTGAACACACAATGAAAATAGCTAAATAGTCCGTGACGTGTCTGTTTGTTATACAGGTACGGTCGAACTCAGGAGTAGCTGTACATTTAAGTACCTTGTCGCAGCTATGGATATACTAAATTCAAACCACTATCACTTAAATACGTTACTGCGATAAGGTACTAAATGTACAGCTACTTCTAAGTTCGATTGTACCAGGGCTTCTATTCTATTTGGGTTTAGCCCATCTTGCTTTGATATTGCAATTAAATTATTGATCTTATGATGATTATGATGTTAGCTCTTAATGTCAAGTGTACAGCGTGTTACAAAAATACCCGTAAAGCAGAAAGGGGGTTAAATGGTCTCTTGTAAAGAGCCCATTGACAATGTATGAAAACCTTAGCATGACTATGTGATGACAGGTTACTAGGGTTGCATTATTTTTGGCTTTGATTTTTTACGGGTTATTTTGTAACACGTTGTATAAGAGCTGATAGATCTTCAACAATATGATTACGATATCGAAACAAGATACTAAACAAAAAGTTTTTTCAAGGTTTTAAAGTATTAGCTTTTTAATGAATAATCAGATTAATACAACGGCATTATTTGCGGAGTTTAGCCTAGTAGACAAAGTTACTATAGTTGATGACACAGATAGCCTAATATATGACACTGTTAGCCTAGTTGACGAGGAAATTAGCCTAGTACATGACACGGCTAGCCTATTTGGGAGTTAGCCTGTCTATGAAACTAGCAGTCCTGCCCCCCTAAGACGTAGGTGTAATAGACATGTAGATGTAGGTCTAGGTGTAGATAGATGTACCAATCGCAGAAATACTCTTTGTTCCCGGCAGCCCTATAGTCAGGCAAGTGCTGTCCCTCGGGAGCCGGTCTAATGAAGCGGCATTATTTGCGGGTCCGGCGCTGTTAGCCAGCTGATTCGATTTGTATTGAAGGGAGAATGCGAGAAGACATGTGCGACGTCCGTCCTGTTTCGGAAAAGTTCTAGGGTTTTCCTAAGGCCGGCCCCACACCTACCGATTCGTACTACAATGTATCACTCGTCACGTACCTACCGATCTGGATTCTGGCCGAACCAGCATGGCATGGCTCGAGGACATAGGGTACATGTTGTCTCGAAAAAACCACAGTTCAAAGGAATAGTGATAAACTGTTTCACGAACGGAGTCGCGGGGGAATGCTAGCGTCTATTTACCGTAAAAAAAGTTTCGATCGAATGAAAGATTTGTTACCCAAATAGTCTTAATACGTTTAGTCGATGTCAGTGAGTCAAACATGAGCCATACAAGCAAAGAATCTTGGTTTCGCAAGTGTAAAAATATGACGTTCTCAATATAAAGCCTTATGTAGGCAGGCGGTTACGCCATATTTAGAACTGTTACCATAGTATTCGTATAGTTACAAGAATAAGAAGAGCGTAACTGCCTTCCTCCATTAGGTCCCTTTATATTGAGAACGTCACAAATATTTATTTCTTTACTCTCGTCGATAGATCATGACAACGCCGTTGATTGATATTAAACGCTGTGCAGTTCGTTTTAGAGTTTCCTTTTACATGAAAGAACACTTAAGCTGGATGATGGATGGGAAACATTATGGTATCGTTGAGTGATTTCGTGTTATTCTCAAACAATTTTCAACCGACTTCAGAAGAGGAGGTTCTCTATTCGACTATATATTTTGTTGTATGTAATTAGGGACCGATTATAATGTGTTTTTTAGGGTTACTTACCTCCGAATGAAAAAATGGAATCCTTATAGGATCACTCGTGTGTCTGTCCGTCTGTTACAGCCCATTTGCTCTGAACCTACAGGACCGAATAAGTCGAAATTTGGTACACATATGTACGTCTGTGACCTAAACACGGACGTGTAACATAATTTTTTTTTTAATATTCACTTTTGGGGGGTAAATTAAGAAAATGTCACTTTTGGGGGGTAACTTAACTAAAAAAAATTTAACTAAAAATTTTTGCAAAGCGTCAGATGAAAGGGCCTTTTATATATAAATATATATATTTTTTAACACAGTTGCTCAAAAAGTGGTACTTTTCGTAGCTCTATCTATATCGTGCGGAAAGTTGGTTTTCGCGAACTAGTGCTTTTTACTTTTCCAATTTTTTAAATTTAAACTTGTTCCAATTCATGACTACTTATTGATGAGTGTTAATATTAGTTTCCTTTAAACATCGTAATCAACATAAAAACCTACTGTTAATGTAAGAATACGAAAAATATACATATTTCATATTTTATTACTTACCTTATCATCATTATAACGCGTTTATTTTTTAATATTGAATATTGAAAAACCGTTCTTAATAAGTTGGCTGAATGGAATGGAATAGCTGCTGAAACGCCTGTCAAAATTTTTGACATTATGAAGAGGCGTTTTTTCTTTTTTTTAATGATTATGGCCTGGATGCTAAGTCCTTTAAGCCATGCGTTTTTTCTTACTGCAAGCATTTTTTAAGTTTCCAAAGGCAACATTCGATATTGTTTTTATAAATATACGATACACAAATAATCGTAAATAACAATACTTAGGTAATAATAGTACAATGTTTTATATTTACAATTGTTTATGTCCTATAGAACATGCATTTGAAAAAAATACTTTCATTGAAGTGGGTTCAATAATAATAACAAAATCTATTCTAGTCGAATAAAAGCTAAAAAAAACACCTCTTCATAATGTCAAAAATGTTCACTGCGAAAGATCGAACTTACAACGAATTTGTTTACTAATCTTAAGTTTTCAAAAAGTTGCTTATAAAATGAGTGACTCAGAGTTTGAAATTGATTTATTTTTTCGCAACTGTTTTAAAAAACGTCGTTCGGTAGTTCGATACACGTGCGGAAATCTCATTCTTCACTCGTGAAGTAATGACATACTTTCCGCACTACCATCGAAATGTACTATTACAATTTAAATTAAATAGTTGTAGAGTTATTTAAGGAAGTAGATGAATATTTTTCATTATCTCCGGAACTACTGCGCCTATTGTTTTGAAAAAAAAATATATGTATATATATATAACACTATTTTAAACTAAAACTACCTAGTCTCAAACCCATTTATTTAAGTTCCCATTAAGTCTGTTACATCAAAATAACTGTCTAAACATACAGTTAAATATATACGGTTACTGTCGCAGTAAATCTGTCGAACGTCGCTTAAAGCGACATGGTGTTAACAACAGCTAACATTTCACAGTCAATTTATTACCAAATCATTTACCGTTAGAAAATTAAAAAATAATGCCAAATTAGCTCTTATGTTATTACATTTAAAAGTGTATATTATGTGGGTTTGCAGGTTATAAGATTTTTGGAGGATTGGTTAAGTGATAGATAAATGGTCTTTACACGAGTTAAATAGGCTAGTTACATTATACGACAAACAAAACGACTGTAGAAATCTAAAAATTCTTTTTTTTTTGCTCGTGGGTGTGGCACTTGGCTATAGGCTCTGTTTTTATTATCGTGTGGAAATCGTTTAAATTCCTTCGTAAGCTTAATTGCAATCTCTTGAATACGTAATATGACATTATGACCTTGTACCGTTATGCCTGAAAGCTTAAGCGGCTGATTATCCCCGTAATACGAGTAGCTTTTACGCTATTTTTATCTCTTGAGGTTACTTTAAGGGACGATATTTTAACGAGATTAGACGGTTAAGAACTAAAAAAAACAGTTAACAGTATGATTGTATGACAAAGGTAAAATATTTTCGGTATTAATTGAGTCCTTATTAGGATAAGTAAATAATTATGTGGTAGAGCGTCAGGCAACCGAAGGAGAGCGGCAACGGAAGGAGAGAAGGGATCAGATGAGTATAAGAAGGAATGCTGACCCCACCACCGTTAGGGATTATTAAGCTTTACCTTTATCTACACAATGTACATAAATATACGGGATATCAAAATATGTATACCAGTTTTGCAGCTGTATTTTACCACCCGTATTGTGTTTTAAAATATTGTACTGTATTTTGGCTGTTCGTACTTTATAATTTACAAAGCACTTTATTTTCGACATCAATGAAAAAAATTAAAAACTTATAAGTCGGAACTACAAATAATATAAAATACTTTATTTTGCTATTTATTTTTTGTTCATTTAAACCGACAAATACTTAAATTTAAGAAAAAAAGGTGGCAACCCTAGCTGTACAGCTAACGAGCACACAAGCCACATTTCGACGGGTCTCTGACTGAAATTTTACGAAATCCGAATATCTACTTTAGGTACACGTCCTAAAGTAGATATTCAATTGAATACATTTTCATATACGCGGTTGAGTCAGAGACCCGTCGATTTGTTATCGCATGATTCGAAAACCGTTACCAGCCCTACGGACTAAATAAAATGCTACATTTCACTACACGGTGAAAAAAATCTTGTTTCCTTTAACAGAATATTGTAAATTCTACTTGATTATATTGTATTATATGTGACAACTATATGTTTTTTAAACATTAATAGAAAATTCTACTTCTGTACAACATAATTTCTAGTACCTATTACCATTTACCTAATATCGTAGGAAACAAATTTTGTGTAGTATATAAAACCTGTTGTATGCTAAATGCATATTTTACTCTGTAACTATTAGATGATTTAGATGGTAACCAAAACGATATCAAAGTTTTCGTGTACTAGAATATTTTAACTAGAATATTCTAGTATTAACAAAAATATGACTTGTTGTTATAAAAAAAATCTGTTAACCATAGCTGAAATCTGTTTTCCTACACCAGAATCATAACTACTAATTTTTCTCCGTGTAGCTATCTTAGGATTTAGTTTCCCCGTTAAGCACATTATCGTTCCTCAGAATACACTCTTCAATGAATAATTCACACAGGGCTCAGGCAGTCGCGACAAACAGCCCAAATTATTTCGGACGCGATTTCTATTTTACGGCCAACCTTTTTTGCTCAAAACAGATGATGATCCGCCGCTCGCGTTATCGACTTTACGCCGGGTTTGTGTCGGCACAGTATCGTGGTTTATATTGTTTTGCGAGCAATAATCGGGATTAGTTTTTTTTTTAAATTGGCGTGGTTTCGTGCCGCATTCTACTGATATACCCGTGGTAAATGTGTATTTACAGCCACAGTCACACAGTAAATCTGAAGCGTAGCCTTTTAGTTGTGTAAGTAGTGACCCTGCCTGCTGAAGCTAGCGATCCCGTGTTCAATTCCCAGCGAGGGGAGTTTATGAACCTAGTGCCCATAGTACTACCAGCAACAGAATTAACTGACCATTTGTAAATCTTGTCACCTTTCAATAACCAGTTGTCAGTTAACTCCTGTTTACAAACCTAGAGCTTACTTTGGGACTATGACATTTGTGTACCATTATTGTCACCAATTTTTTATTTTATTATGTAGAATTTTATTTATTACTAGCGACCCCCCCACCCCCTCTTAAATAATATCCGATTTTTCTCTTCATACGAATATTTAAAAAATAAAGACCCGAATTGGCCAAGCCGTTCTCAAGTTTGGCATGACCAAGGGAAATAGGGATAGGAATTACAAAGACGAGAATTTTTAGGTCAATAATAGAGCCAAATTGGTACTCTTTCGTTAAGGAACCCTAATAAACTACTGAAAACTAATCTACTATGGTCGTTGTCTTTGGTTACCATAAAGAAGAACGCCATAGATCAATGGAAGCAGGTTTATGCGCTTGCGACGAACTACGCGCGCTAATGCGTTTGTTTTTGAGGTTTGATCGCAATCTGTGTGTAATTAAGACTGGATTAAAATATGGTAAAAAAAGAGAAAGTCCTGCCGTGAATTGAAAATTTAGTAAATAAAAGATCTACTAAAGAACTAGGTAAATATATCATTATTTCAAGTAACGATGACTCATACATAAAATTACATTAAATTAAAATAAATCAAATTTACCTATTTAAAATAAAATGTAATTAAATTACATCAATTCAAACCTAAGAGCATTGAACTCAACATCTAATGACCAGCGAAATTCACCTCTAGCTCCGTAAAAAGTGTATAAAACCCAAGATCAAATACGCTGGTTATGTCAGCTAGTTCCCAGCATATCGTGAGCCCTTATTTCAAGTAGCAGCTCCTCATCCAGGGGTCAACATAATTTGGTTACAGGACGAACACTAGTCCGTCAGGTTACGATCATCCATCATCCAAGCGGTTACACGCACATCAAAAAGCTATCGCGACACTGAGTGACGTCTCATTCGGTGTCCATCGAGCAAACTGGGGAGATCATCTTATATTTTGCGACTGGCTTTAACCCGCAATTTCATTCACGAAGAATTTTTTAGTTTTTTTTTATTATTATTTTACTTTTGTATTGTCTTTGCATTTTTATTTTGTATTGCCGATGACTCGGTGAACTTCGTATACCACTTTTTTCGATTTTTCGGCAGTTCGTTTGGGTTTTACTTAATTTTCTGTTTTCTAAACCACCCCAGTATTGAGGCGAACGAAACAACAAATATATATTTAAATTGATTTAAATTTGGAGTTTTACTAACTGAGTTCCTACTAACGCACGGAACTGATTTTTTATATAGATAGATAGACAGTATCAAAATACGCGTTTGGGTTTTTATAGTTTGCATTTTTTTTATTCTTCTATATCCTGCATCCATCGCATTACGTAACGCAGTCAACCATAGACTAATTCTATTTATTTCTGACCGTAATCGCAACAGGCCATTAAAATCAGATTTATGCCGACATCATATGTTATTTACTACCTTTAATTTATCGGGATTCGCATTAAGATTAGTAATTATAGAAGCCATTTTGTTCTTAATTTCGTTTTAAATTATCTCAAGATGGCTGCTTGTTTGTGCTCACAGGAAATTGCGTTAAGCCGGAAGCGGATTGTTATTTTTGTTATAACATGCTTCAGAAAAACAGGAATTACAGTTAATAAGTCGTTTGTTATATTTATTAATATTTGTACCCTCGGAGCGAGGGCGGTTTAGATGTTCCCGATAGGGCGTCATGTGCTTCACTGTAAGCGGCTTACTAGATAAAAAAAAAATAAGAATCCTATTTAGTCTCTAGGAATTAGGAGTTAGGTTTCGATTTCCTATATATAGCTTGAACAGTAAGGATCCTTTAAGGAAAATTAGATAACCTTATAATAATAACCCCATTAAAGACTACGAAAACGAAGCTATAGGTTCCAAGGGTCAATTTTTTAAGGGCAAATATTTTAGTGTTTTTTTATTTATGTTATATCTATGCTTACGACTAGATATTCTTGTACCCGGGATCGTATACTTGATAGCCAAATTGTCGTATCTACGTTTTTATATTAACAACTCTTTGCCTCAACTCCATGGCTTTGTTATTAGTCACAAATAATTCATTGACAAACAACATCATAGACAAATAACGGTCGGATACGAAATGACATTAAAAATAAACATGACAGTGGCGCCTACATTCCATCTTTAAATAACTGAAAAAATCAACCATTTATTTTTAGAAGCTCTTATCTTAATCAAATTTAAACTTATAATTTCAACCTTGCTTGGATAGACATTTGGATGAAATTCCAGACCTAGGCAAAGGCGTGAAACGAGATGCAGAAACAGATGGGTTTGTGAATTGATATGGCAAGTCGATTAATAACTGGCCAGTTAGATAGAATGAGGAATTTGATTTGAATAATGCTCTAGTTCGAAAATAGATCGAAATAAGAAATGGCTCGACGCTACTGCCTAGCGTATGTGTGTACGCAGGTAGGTACTAATAAATGACAATCGCAAATGTTATACAATGTCCCATGGATGGATATGTATGTACAGATTTATTAATATTCTGGACTGTACCGACTATTTGCGACTAAACTAACATTCGTCCCTTAGTGTTTTTTAAAGAGATAGGCACCTAATAAAAAATAAAACTCGAGAAATAATAGTAAGTAAAGTATTTTTTCGGAAGACAATATCCCGTGGTAAGAAATTAGAATAAAAAATAGTTAAAAAGTTACTTTTTACCAAAATTATTGTAAATTCGTAAAAATTATTTAGTTACAAACGGTAATAATTAATCATTCGCTAAATGGGGATTCAATACTGGCTCTCGCACCAAATGACAACTTTGCAGCCTTGCATAACAAATAACTATTGTTTTCTTAGTCAAATATAAAATATATAATTTCTCAATACCATTTACCCGTGCGGAGTGAAAAAAGGTCCCTAATAATTTCTAATTCAATAGTCCCCCAGAAAGAGATCACGATTTATGTTTATGAGGATGAATTTGTGACTTCCGACCCCAAATCCCTAATTTTGGAAAATGGCCGCTTTGTGATTGAAATAGAATAGTTATTTTAGCGTAGGAATTTAACGGAACTGACAAAAAAAATGCTAATTAAGGTAATTATTCGAGCGTTTCAACCGCCCTTATTCCTCTGGACGCATTAATGTCGATTTTCCTGTAGATTAGGATAGCATTTTCCGTTAATTTGTAGAAGTCAGGGCACTCTACAAGTTAACCGAAAATAGCAAATAGCATAGCCGTACAGGAATATAAAGCTACAGGAATTTCGACATATAATCGTGTCCAGAGGAATAAGGGCGGTTGAAACGCTCGAAGAATTACCCAAATACTATTCTTGTTTTTTATTTATTAATTAAAATATTTGAAATAATTGTAACAATAATATGAGGTGGGTAATAATTTGTACATTGGGTTTACCATTGAATTACCGACAAATCAATCATCAGAATATTACTTCTAGAAAGGTAATTCGTAGAAAACTTTTCCGAAATTTTTATATCACCACAAAAATTTACTACAATTATTTATCACCGATTTGTTTAATTCATGCAAAGTGAAAAAGAGGCAAGAGAGCGTCAAAGCTGCGTGATTTATTTACACAATCAATTTATGACTTTGTTGCATGTTACATTATTTCAATTTTATTGTCATTCCAAGAATTCGCTCCAATGCACCGCCAGTGCCAGCCAAACAGATGTAAAACTAACCGACTGTCGCAGGCGCAGATGATTTATTGAACTGCTCATCCATCATCCTTTGCGAGTCTCAGCTTGAGTGCACGGAAAAATGCGGTTAATGTTCATAAACATGGTTATGGGTGATTCCACGAGCGTCTCAACCGCCGTCAATCCCTTGATCGCATTAAAGTCTAAATTTCTGTAGCTTCGGATGCCATTTTCGGTTATTATGTAGAGGTCAAGGCACTCTATTATATAACCGAAAATGGTATCCAAAGCTACAGAAATTTCGACTTCAATGCGATCCAGGGACTGACGGCGGTTGAAACGCTGGTGGAATGACCCTTATATTCTTTAAAGTGTGCAACTATAAAAAGATGTAACTAATAAAATGTCCGGAGTCCGGAAATTAATAAAACAATAAAAAAAACGTAGTTTCCTGGAAAATTGTGAGCAGGTTTTAATTACAGCTCTATCATTCGCAATATCTACTGTGTTACTCATGAATACAGACATATTTTAAATTGCGTACAATTTAGTTTTCATTTGACAGTAATTTCAGTCAGTCTGACAGAATGCTATGGAAAGAATGCTCCTTTAGAGCCCTCATTAAAATCGGTCTTAAAGAGCTAAAGTGAAACATCTGAATACTTGTCTATCCCTTAAAAATCTCAATATTCTCCTTATGCAGTCGGATGATACAAGCTTGTGAAAGTTATATCAATTTTTACTAAATATAATATACGCAAGGTTAGCTGCTATACCACTGTGTAATCATTAAGAGGGCCGGATCGATAAGGATTTCATATTTGCCTACGGATCCCTTTGATGTGCTATCGTTGGGCAATCAGTCATTCGGCCCTGTGAGACGTTTCGCAATTATTTTTGTTTGATTTTGTAGATTGAGAAATATCTTATTTAGATGAAGGGATATATATTATTTAGATGAAGGGATACGCAATATTGCTTTTTGTCTGTTTTAATGTTTAAATAGTTTTATTATTCCTAAAATCTTTTGACTTTTTTACCAAACTCACACACACACACACACAAATCTTCACTTGGCCCTACTGAAAATCAGCGTCACATGATTACCCAATCCTGTGACTACTCAGAGTGACCATTTTGGACACCACTACATAGATTATTAAGTAATTAGTCTTAATTATTTCTTACTGGTTTTTTGTTTCTTTTTATACTGTTTATTCCACCTGTTATTTTATGTAATCATATGGTACGTGTGTCCAAATAAATCATTCTTATTCTTATTCTAAGTCAAAAGAAGGGATCAGTCTATGTATGTGGCCAAAAATCGGATTCCACTCTAGCTCCTAAACTATTAGACCGATTTTGATAAATGGGGTGTCATATGATTCATCAAAAACCGAGTGTTTAGGCTATATAAAAATTATAAGGGTGCGTCACTAGACGCCAGTCGGGTTTTAGTTTTTGAGGTTAGGTTAGGTTATGCCCTAGAAATCCATCCGCGTAAAAGTATTTTATTGCTTTTCCCTTCTTCTTCTCGATCCTCACAGCCGAGGGACGTGACTATCATGAGCGCTTCACCACTGTTTTCCAGGCTGCTGGATCCTGGGCTCGGTGAATGTTAGTCTGAAGTGTCGCTCCGCGGAGCGGTTGCAGCGGTTGCTTCAGTCCATCTTCATCTACTATGCTTTTCCCTTGGAAGCTGTAATTTTTCCGGGATGAAAAGTATCCTGTGTAAATTTTGGATAGGGATTTTTGAGTATTTGTTTCGATTACGCTTAACAGGGAGTCTGCCGTTTGGACAAAATACTTTAGGCAATTTACAATCGTGTAACATGAAATGTTAATTGAAAACACTTTATCATTTATCAGTAGGTTCAATTCAAGCACAGTTAGCATAAAACATGTCAAAAATGAAACCACTTTACGAAAATACAAACTATAAAGCATCGAGTCTCGTTCCCAAAACCGTACGTCACTCCACTTTTTCTATCGCGAGACTAAGGGCCTGGCTTCTTTGCGCGATCGGCGACGCGGCGAGCTACTTCCTAATACATTGCGTGTAATGCCAATTAACCGCTGTGCGGTAAGCGTATTGACTGTGCAATGAAGAACGAAATTCGCTCAAAGTCGTGGCCGGGACGTAATGTAGTCCAGAGTTACGAACACCCCGCTCCATATCATACATCTTATGCTAATTTTGGGCCAACCCACGTCACTACCCCGTCTCCAATACTAAAATAGTCATCCATTACTCGCTGGCTTAGCTAGAGTTATTAGAGTTTTCAGTCAAAAGCGGTAGTGGATGTGGGGATATGTGAAATCGTAGGTATTTTTTTGCATATGTCAACGCGAGTGTCGGTCGGGGAGATATGTAGCTAAATGACGCATCTGTCATAACAAATGAGCCGAGTTTTATATATGGCGGGTTCAAATAGGATTTCTTGAACTCGGCCTATATTTCAATTTGTTACTTACTGATATTTTTATTAAGTAATAGTTCGTAAACAATTTTGGTCACCCATTTTTAGTCAGTCACATAAAAATACTTGGCTACGTCGCTACCAAAAAGTCAAACACGAAAAATGCACGCGAATTGCATTACCCGCGTCATCGGCTGCTTCAGAATGACATATTGCAGCGACACGCCGCGCGCCGAGCACAGTGCATACCCGTACGTCAACGCAGTAGAACTTTTGAAAAAAAAAAACTGGATATTTACTGGACAAATGTCATCATTTCATAAATAATCATAACATAGCGCATTATAAATTTATTTATATTAATTATACTTAACTAAAGTACAATAAATAATAAAAACGGAAACTGAGCTACTTAAAACAAGTACTCGTATACTGGTATATACATAAAAGTTAGAATTAATACACTATCTGACAGGTTAGCTATGTTTCATGAAATACGAGAAATGCTTGTATGAAGATTTATATACAATAGTAAACATTTCTCGATCGATTTGCCATTTAATTAATTGATTATGTAACCGAAAATCGTTACAAATTCTATAAATCGCACCTTTAGAATGAAAGTAACCTAATTCCAGAATGGTTTTGATTTTGAATTTGGTCTCTATAATAATAATTGTATGACTCAAAGTAGAAAACTTAACATTTCGTATTAGGTCACTTTAATTCTAAAGGTGCGACATATTGAGTTGTGTATAGATCCGAGTATGATATTTGAGATAATTATTTGTTTTCTTCGCTTGGCTTAACATTGGCCATATTAAATCGCCAAAAATCTAAAACATAACTTCAGTGCCCTCTGCGCGGATATTTTCAGTAAGTTGTCGAACCGCAAATCAAGGAATAGCTTCATAGAATCCTGCTGGACTAACACACACTAGTAAAAAGATTTGGCGGAGTTCACCAAATCCGGCGGAATTCCGCCGGGATGGGAATTTCAATTGCAAACGCGAGCTCTACCGGTGTCCGCTTACTTTATTTAGCAGTTCAAGGGTTAATTTGTTCGTGACGTTGGCTTTTTGAAAATGTTTTATATTTCTGTTGGACGCTTGAAGGGTTTTTAAAATGCATCAGGTACTTAGTTTATATGTAAAAGTAGATAAATATGTGTGTATAACATAGTATGGATAGTACTCAAGAAAATCGGCTACACAAGATCTATCTTTCGCAGCAAATATATCCACTGAAAGTCCCCGCCATTCATTCATTGATCTAATAAAAATACACGAGGAAAAATATTTCAGAATTTATACCAGTTCCGCGGAGCCATTAAGGAAATTTTCAATGAAATGGATGAGACATAATATTAATAGAACTGCGTGCGTAAAGCGAAATAACCGCGTCGAATGTTTGTTATTTATACATTAATGTAACTGTTTCCTTTAATTTTAAAAGCGACCTTCAGATGTTTTGTATGGGGAAATTTTATATGGAACTGTTCATTTCCTAGAAGTTTCTGATGAGTTGCTGATGATCTGTAGGAGTAACGTGTAATTAGAAATATGTGAATACAACACGAGAAACATAAACGTAAACAATAGGCCATGTTCTATGATGTCACCAAAAGTAGTGATATCTAAAAAGGTGCCAAGTTTGGCACTAGATTGTTGATAGTCAAACCAATTTATTGCTACCAATTAATTTTGATGCCCTTTCGGCAATTTTCTATAGAGTATATGTTACAATCTCGAAATATTAATTGTTTCAATGCTAGCGGAACTTATGGGTTCTCTTGTGGAATTTCAATATTCATGACGTGTTTATGCATATCAATGTATAACAATTGACAGACCTGAACTTTGTGATGATGATGTCATCTAACATGAGTCATTGTTATGAAACTGATGACACAAATGCATTTATTTCACTCTGCACCAATTGGTGGGATAAGGTCTCGCATCATTTCCTGCCGATGCTGATAAGCTCCGATGTGACTAACTATGGATAAATAGTTAAAAATATTGCATAAAACTAAACAATAATGTACTGTACGTTTTGTAATAAGATATTATACTAAATAAATAAATATCAGGGAACAATGACCTATAGGTCATAGTCCCTAAGTAGCTTGAGGCTTGTACCACATAATAAATAAAGTTAAAGCGGTAAAGAAACTACGAACACACTTTTGAAACGTAGCACTCACACAGACGCATGTCTCAACGAGACCTGTAAGCGGACATGGCAGTGCTGTCAGGTGGCGGGTGTCGCGTTGAGGTTGAGACAAATGGTCGAGGTGCGTATGTGTGTAAGTGCGACTTTTCGAACGTTTGTTCGTAGTTTCTTTACTGCTTTAGCTATATTTATACTGTGCTTGTATTACTATGGGTAGGTAGGTACCTAGAAATCAATAACTACACTTACAGAAATAATACTTAATACGGAGAAAACAAACAAAACTCAAGATCAAATATTCACGTTCAGCATAAATATATTAACATTTATGGGGAATCGAACCGGGACCGCTCGCTTCGTCGGCAGGTCAGTAGTGACTAGGCTAACCGCGTCAAACCGCGTAATGTATTTTATATTTTCATGTTATCCCTACTAATATTATAAATGCGAAAATAACTCTGTCTGTCTCTTACCTCTTCACGCTTAAACCGCTGAATCAATTTAAATTATAGGTACGGATATAGTTCGAGTCCCGGGGAAGGGCATAGGATAGTTTTTATCCCGGAAGATTCGATAGTTCCCGTGGGATACACGATAAAAGACTTCTACGCGGACGGAGTCGCGAGCATAAGCTAGTATAAAATATTTGACGTGTCCCTTTCGCTACATTATTATTTTTAATATAAATGCGTAAAACTGTTCATAGACTCAGGTCAGCCTTGCGTGTTGACGCACTTTCCTTATATCCTAAAGTTTTATTGTATTCCCACCAACGTGTAGACTTCTGTGAATTTCAGATGTATTTTCCAAGTGGTTCTGGGTTAGAAGAACTGTACGTTTTTGATGGCCAGTGATGTATCATTGAGGTAACCAACGCTTCTTGTTAGGTGATTAGCTGAAAGTGCTGAAACTCACTTCTTAATTCGCCGACAAATTAATTATCTCGTCAGTTTTATTCGCATTTTAGTGCGTGTACAGTCACGAACTTTAATTTGGGACCCACTTTAGGTCCAAAGTCAATCTGACATTCTACAGCAATAAGGTGGAGTTTCCTGTAAGTTACAAATGACTTGGCATCAATCAATCAATCATTCAATAGTTTATTTTATCTCTGATGACATTGACAACTTCAAGCAATATTTTTTTGAAATGGGTCACCAATTAACGGTCGTGACTGTACTTTTAAATAGACAAACATCATAGCCATATCACAGCGGCACCTACCTTACGTATCTGCAGCGTGTGCGCAGCAACTTTGGTTTGATTTGATTCCTACTTCCTATTTTTACAATCCAACAATTTGGTAATAGTTTTGTATTAAAATAAAATATATATTTATTAATCCATGGAAAACCAAAAGCTTAATACAAATGTAGAAAACTCAGCTAACTACAAATAGCCAATTACAGGTTCTCACATTTAGCAATATAAATAATTTAAATAAGTCTTCATTTCTGTGTGACGGATAATAAAATCGACCTCAAATTTGCCGCCCTAGCTTACTCAGCCTGCTGGTGTTTATCACATGGATAAAAGTTGATAAAACATCTGTCCCTTTCTGACCAGAGCCCTTAGCCAAGATGCCCAACGCTAACTAGCGTTTCTATTCGTTTCGTTTTTAAACCAATCGCGTCACTGGTAGATCACGTGACTCTCAGTATGACGTGACATACCAGTGACGCGATTGATTTAAAAACGAAACGGATAGAAACGCTAGTTAGCGATGGGCATCTTGGCTAAGAGCTCAGTATGTAAGTGCGAGAGGGACGGATGCTTTATCCACACTTATCCACCGGGATAAAGGCGACCACAATACGGGTCCAGAACGGCTAGCACATCTTGTATTTTCTCGCTCGGTACGTCTCTATCGTTACAGACGAGTTAGAAAGGGAGAGCCGAGCGACAAACAAGTCGCGGACCACTTGTGCTAGCCGTCCTGGACGGCAATGCAATTTAATGGTGTCTGAGTGCAAAGCACAAGAACACATTTTATGTTAATTTTATGCAGCAAACTTTTTATAAAGAAAGCAATAAGATAATTTTCAAACAGTTACCGTTAAAGCCATCGCCAGTAGAACCGGCCTCCTTTGCATTTCTCCCAACTTTACTCTCTGACAAAGTTATAGCCACGGTCCAACTTCCGTCTCTGTCACCCTCGAAGTTCTCGGCTCTGACGGAAAGAGACGAGTTATATCAGTGTTTGAGTTATAGTGACTTTGTTAGGCGGTGTGTTTTGAAATAATGAACAGAGGTGACTTTATGAATAATGCAGAAAATCATAGTGAGTCGATTTACATACTTGTTCACTGGGCGGAAAGTTGAATAATTTTTCAGTGCTTTGAGCGTTAAAATAAAAGAGATGCTTTTTATATAAACAGGGGAAAGTATTGTGACCGACTGAAGGAAAACATCGTGAGGAAACCTGTACACACCTGCAAAGCAATTTGACTGTGTGTGCGAAGTTCCCAATCCGCACTGGGCCCGCGTGGGAACTATAGCCCAAACCCTCTCATTGTGAGTGGAGGCCTGTGCCCAGCTGTGGGACGTATATAGGCTGGATTTTTTTTTATTATTGTGACCGACAGACGAAAGGATCAACTCTAAATACTTATCCAATTAACACGTTTAATAAATAGCAAGGTTCAAAAACCTATTGCATATTTTGTTTTATATTGTCATCTATGTATGTTGGAAAATACATATTTGTTTAAATCCGCCATTTTGGTTTTGTTTCTAATTAAAGTACCCGGTGACATTCGCGAAGCTAAGAAGAATTTGGTCGGCCATCCGTTCTGAGGGCCTATTGTAAGTTTTGCAACGTTTTCTACGTCTCGATCGCGTTTGCGTAAGTGTCACTTTGTATGGAACTGTCAAATGTTTCGAATACGCGCCGCTAGGGGCACTGTCATACTACCATACTAATTGAGACTAAACGCAAACGCGATCGAGACGTAAAAAACGTTGCAAAACTTACGCTAGGCCCTCAGCAGCATCTACGAGGGAACCAGGATACATAGATACAGAGGGCTTGTTGCCTAACGCACTCGCGATCGCGATCGACTTGAAAGTGGAACAATTGTTTTCATTTTGTAGGCAGACTTGCCTTCAACTGTCAAAGATGAAAGCGATCGCGATCGCGAGTGCGTTAGGCAATAAGCCCTCAGGTCAAAATCATTACTTCTTCGGCTGTCGGGTAGAAAGGGACTTTGTCTCGTACGATAATGAAGTTGTTTTTCTTTATAATTGCAATAAGAATAGTGTGTAAATTTATTGTGCAAAAAAACTTCGAAATACAACAAAATACTTACTTTTTAGAGGAAATTGTATACAAAGATTAATAAATTGATTTTTATTTAACAATATTTATAAATGGCCCTCAATTTAGAAGAGTGAGGCACACATACATTGTATAGGTACCTGCTAGGTTGGGATAAAAACAAAAATAAATCGCTAGTTTTTTAATAAATATAATTTTTAACTAATTAATTTCGGTCATTTTGCACTGAATTTACATTTTCCCTATAGGTATTATATTTTGCAAGATCGCGCCCATCGATGTCTTTTGATTCCAAAACCTTAATGGTTAAACAAAATTGTCAACGACAAAACTTACCAACTCGTATTAATGAATCTGTCCGTTAAATTTATGTGACTCAATAAGAAGAATATTCCTTGAAATGATTTCTGCTGATTTTTCACAAAAATATCCATCACTGCCTATGCCTATGGAATATTGACTAAATTTGAAAATTTCGGTGATGCTGATTACACTAGAGCCAAGAGTGACTCGTATGTTTTTTCGGCGTGAAATCTAGCTTTATATCAGCTAGGATAGTGCTCAAATAAACCAAACTCATCGATAATTCGAAAACATTTAAAAACATTCCGCGGCTGTTTATTTAGAGACAGTTGTTTGCGTTATCGGCGTTTGATGGATGCGTACATTTTGTTGATCCGCCGACTAACAAACAAACAGAATGATCGATTGTTATTAATTGAGGTGAAGACGTTCGCAATATCTCGGATTCATTAAGTTAACGAATGTGACAAAAAAAGTCCGCAAAAACAAACAAAGGTACGGTATGCACATTCTTAATCTAAAGTTTTTGAAACGCGATTGTAGAGGCACGGTTGTTTTTTTCAAGTAAGGGTATGTTTAACAATCTCCACATAAATATTATCTGCCAAATTATAGCTCTTTTCTTTACTTTCCTATGAGAGACGAGGAGAGGGCCGAATTTAACTGGCAGATAATATTTATTTGGGAATTGTGACACAGGCGGCCATAACAACACTTAATTGGAAGGCAAGTGAAACGGCGCAAAACAATAATAAATAAAGTAATTGACACGAATGCGTCATAGAGCATACGAAGCGATAATTGAAACGGCTTTCCCGCCCTCGCAGTCAGTGTTCGAAATATGAAAATTCTACGCGTTCGAAACATTTTTCAGGCTGTCATTGCAGTCAGTATTCGCGCGACAAGCGCAGAGATCGGATGTGCTCTTAGACGCTACGCCGCTCGCTCCGAAACTTTCCCGCGTAAAAGTTACGAAGTATTTTATAAAAGTGAATTAATTCTAAAGCGTGTAAATAAGTGTTTATCGTATTGTATATGTGTTAATGTGTGTTTTGGGACATTACGGCGGATTGCGGTCGAATTTCTGAACTGCGTAAGTACCTAGTGTTCATAGACTGCTTTGAACTTTTTATTTTTGGTACCGTTGACAATAATTGAAATTTCGGTCAGGAAAGTGGGCTATCGGGGTATTTTTACCATTTCGTTAGAGGCTAATTAAAGACTGGCTGTCATTTGTCTTGTTACATATATCCGTCGTCGGCTCGTTACATTTTTGGCAAAGTTTTCCTTGTGTAATTGTTACTGTCAATTATTAAATTTTTGATTAAATGATAGTGGAGGGTTGAGAAAAGATGTAAGAATAAATAAAATTATATGTTGAGGGTTTTTACGTGCTAACAAGACCGAAAAGAGTTTGGAAAAGATTTTGAAATGTCGGAATAGGTATGAACTTTAATAGCTATGATGGGAAAATGTCAAAAAAATATGTTTTTTTTTTTGTTATTGTAAAAACTCTACTTTGAGAGTTAATTTAAATTTAGTATCTACTATACGGCCCGGTATTGAGGCGACAAACCAAAAAAAAAACACAAATCGTTCGAGGCATTCTCGAATTTTTGCGAGACTAACGCACGCACAATTGATTTTTGTATATAATATACATATTATATATAGATAGGTAGATAAGTAGGTAATATTTTTGAACATGTTACAAGTGTTACTCACTACTAATAGTGGCTATGCTTCGGCAAACATATAAAACAAAAAAAAATAGATCCCGACGAATAGAGAACCTCCTCCTATTTTTGATATCTGTTAAAAAAGTTTATTAGGTAGTCTAACCTAAACTAGGTAGGTAACTGCGGCAAGAAGTAGATATCTGCGAAATAAAAATTTGTAAAATGATACAGTTTGCCATGCCGATTTAGCTTAAGCAATAAATACTATGTTATCACAAACACGCGGTATATCATGATCGCCGAGGCGTTTTTTCTATTATTTCGCTCCATATGTTGGCTCGTTACCGGCTGACCCCTCGTGTGTCTTCGTTACGAGCGAATGCTGTGCGTAAGCGGTGCACACGCTTTGCCAAAATGTGGGGACTGTCCTGTTACCGAAATTAGAAAATATTGTTGACTTGTTATACACAGGGTACAACACAGGGGTCAGAACTTGACGTAAATATTACAGCTATATTAAAAAAAGCCATACTGAAGAATATAACTATCTTTTCAATTTGACAATTAGTTAGGGAGTTTTAAGATTTTACAAATAAAAGAAATAATATTAAAAATAATTCCTCACTATCACTACATATTATAAAACAAAGTCCCCCGCCGCGTCTGTCTGTCTGAATGCGATAAACTCTAAAACACGGAGTGATTCATGAGGAAGGTTTAGGTGTACTTATAATTTATTAAGGTTTTGGTGCGTATATGCATTAGTTTTCTTTTCAGATAATTTAAACCCATAGTTTGTAACAATTTCAAAGTTACTGGTAAATAACACTACCTTGCGGTACACCTCCTCCCTTGGCTAAAAACGTGATTGATACCGTGCCTGCACGCACAAGATAAAATTTTACAGGTGCTAGAAACGTCTATTCCATATTCTAATGTAAGACTTAACGCTTAAGGTTTAAAATAAAAGTGTCCCGTCTTGATATTTTATCAATGTGCTTGCATGCTAGGGGGCCAGGAGTGTTTCAGCCAGCCGAAGTACGGTTTAATTTTTGGAAAGCCACACATTTCGGCTGTAATCACAAAAAGCACTCAGATCATGGGAAGCAAACTTTTTAACCCCAAAATGCTTGTTAAGAGCGCGCCGAGATAAGAATAATCTAACTCCACTTAACGGAATGGTTTAGGAAACTGTTATTGCATGAATTTGTAAGTGTTTGTTAACATACTTAAGCGTTTGGTTTTAGGTATACTTGTTTTGTGTGTAGATAGATACCCAAGCTGCACCAAGCTGTATAAAAGCTTGTACAGCCCTTAAAATGCTGAAACTAGAGTTATGATGGCTGTATAAGCTCTTATATAGCTTTTGTCCCATTTGTGATCCATACTAATATTATAATTTCATTGTTATAAATGCGAAAGTATCTCTGTTTGTTTTTTACCTCATCACGACATAACGGCTGAGCGGATCTTTATGAAGTTTGGCAAGGAGATGGATTGAATCATGAGGAAGGGCGTTGGATACTTTTTATACCGGAAAATTTGACAGATTCCTGAGGGAATAGCGATAAACGACTTCCACAGGGACAAGACGCGGGCAAAAGCAAGTCATTTTTATAATTTAAGTGACCCCCATGACACATATAAGTAAGTATTTAGTTGTGTAGTGCCCATAATTAAAACAAAGAGGTAAGTTATCGATTAGACCATAAGGGGTTTTCAAAAATGGAGTTTTATATTATTTTCGAGAAAAACAACACGGTAGCGCCCCTGGTGCGCCACTTTCCATAGGTGTTCATGTTCGCATGACTATACCGATAAAAAATAGGCTTAGTGCAAGATTGTCCCCACATATCTTATATAATGTTGTTCATACTGAACTATCTTGAAATCACTATAACAAGACGTAGAATACGCATTGTAGAGTTAAAGACATACGTACATGCGTGGCACGTACGTCGCATGAGATATTTTTATCAGTGACAAATTGCCTGGCTTTGGGGGCTGGCGAGTTATTCCGATATCTCGAATTGAGTTCCAGAGGGAGGTTTTGAAGGTTAATCTTAATTTTTGTTAGGTTTTTATAGCTCCTGTCTATTTGATGCTGACTGTAACATATAAACGTTTTAAAAATCGCTTGGCCTGATCCCTGACACTGAATGCGTTGAGGTTGAGGTTTGAGGTTGGCTTTACTACATATACTGATTTCAAATTTTAGGTAAGTATTTATCTTAAAGGTATTTTTGGGTAAATTTCCGGGCGTTTCAACCGCCGTCATTAGTATCTTCAATAATATTGACGAAATCAATGACACCTACCAGCAAATTCTTATGTCAACAGAAACAGAACCGGAGGTGTAGTTTCTATTAGAATCAGAAGTTGTTGTAGTGTCATTTATTTCGTCAATATATTGCAGACACTAATGCCAGCGGATGAATCGCCCGGCAATTTACCCTTTTAGATTGGTAGAGATAGGCCGACTATGGTTTTTGCATACTATTCGGCATTACCGGGTATTTATAAAACTCGTTAATTCTGGGCTTCTAACTAATTATTTTCGCTCATCTTACGTCTTTTTCGTAATCATATTGATGTTTGACCTTTTATTCTGACAGTAAGATCCTCTAGAGTAAGAACAAGCTTGTAATTTGTACCAGTGTTTTTAGTGTTCCGTTCCTCAAATGAAAAATACGGAACCCTTATAGGATCACTTTGTTGTCTGTTTGTCTGTCTGTGTGTTTGTCAAGACCCTTTTTCTCAGAAACGCGTGAAGGTATCAAGTTGAAATGCATATCAAATACTAAGGTCTGCATTCCCTCGGATCAGTGAAAAAATCAAACATCTAAGTCAGCACAAGTAAAGGAAAAAATCCAAAAACCGTTAATTTGTAGTTACATCACATAAAAACAAAGCCCAGTATAAACTGACACTCACTAAGTACGAAAGCGCATACTTATTGCGTATCAGTTTATACTGGACTTTATTTTTATTGTATTCCCGTGATTTACGAACTATTTACATGCCTAAAAGTTTGTGCGGAACCCTCGGTGCGCGAGTCCGACTCGCACTTGACCGGGTTTTATTTATTTTGTGACGGGAACGGTAAATACAAAATCGTGGTGCCCCTATCGAGGATGTTACGGCAACGGCGGTGCACGGTAAATCCAACCAATTTCAGCCAACTGATACTAAACGCTCGCGGGCGTTCAGTGAGAGTGATATGACATAGGTACAATAAATACGACACGTCGACGCGTTTAGCATTATTAAGTTTAGAAAACTCGCGTACCTATTGGTATACATGTAGTTTCGTTTTAATTTTAAAATGACCCGGGAAAACGAAACGTCTAACTAGTAGAGACCTCACGATTTTTTTTTTGGTGACTTAACTTTTGTTACCCAAGGTGAATAAAAATGTGAAATTTGCTTATTTCAAATAAACTCCAACCCAGCTTAGTCTAAATAGAATTAAAGTCATTAACTCACTAATAAATTATTAAAATTACTTGCCTTATCTCCGAATTCACCCGAAGATAATGATATTTTGTATTTTCGTTAACACCTTAATGAGTTTTGCATGCAAATAATGTTTTACCTCCATTACCGGACTTAAGAACGCTGTGAACATACCCAGTGCCCAGGACTACAAGATAGGTCAATTTTGAAAGAATATCAAATATCTTGGCATTGAATTTGCAAGGAACTCTACAAAGCAATCAAAACGGGTCACTATGTATATAAAATTGTATGAGCAGTGACCCGATGTCATTTCTTCTGAGTATTTTGAACAAAGTTTACGCGTCGGATACACGGGTAACTTAAAATGAGGCCCGTTTTTAGAAACCTTGAAGTTTGTTGTCTTTTACATTTTGTCGGTATAATATTATTAGCGAACCCCGGTGCTCTGTGGCAGTGTAATAAAGAATAAATTGGGTTACGCGTACCTTACACTATGTACAGTCGCCATCATATATATTGCAGCAAACAAGGTGCTCACAAATATCTGAACACGACTCTATTGTCAAGGCGTTAGAGTGCATGTTCAGATATTTTTGACCACTCTGATATGTACAGATATATTTGATGGCGAACTGTACATCCATATACTAGTCTTCTGTATACGAGAATCTAAGCTAATTATGGGGGATTTTACGGCAATAATAGCAATTTCCTCTTAAAATGAAGCAATTGCCGACAAAACTTACGCAAGGGAATTTCCAAAACTTTCTTTGGGTTGTTTCATGGTATAGAGATGAAATATACGGAAGATATACATACGTACCTTAGAGCTAATTACAAGCTCTAAAAACCCAACTAATATGTTATTATATTGTTGTCTATGTATATTCAATAAAACTATACTTGTAATTCGGTATTTTTTATTTTTTTTAGTTAAATGTACCCAGTGTCGCGCTCGAATGTCGAATCTATCGACACCGCAAAATTGGGCCATCCGTCCAGTTTCTACCAGGGAAGAACCATACAAACATCCATGTATACATACAGGTCAAAAACATTACCCTCCTTCATCGGCAGTCGTAAAATAAGTGTCCAATCTTGATACAATCGCTAAAAATGTGAAAAATCGCTATAGTCGCTTAGTAATAAAAGGTAATAAAAGTCAGGACGAGACACTTCTATTTTAAACCTTAAGCGTTAAGCCTTACGTTAGGATATGGTATAGATGTATTCATTTCCCTAGCACCTGTCAAATTTTATCTCGTTAATGCAGGTTACGCCCGCTTCGTTCGCTTCGCTCCGATCCGTGAGACGCTCGGTCTCGTCGTGGTTCTGGTCGAAACCGAGTTTTCATCGATTTTCTATACAAAAACAAAAACATCCGATCAATAGCTGGGGTTTGAACCCGCAGTCTTTGCGTAGTAGGCCAACGCTCTAACCATCAGTCTATTCAGACGGCGGCAGCCGCCCCGAAATTACGAACCATATTGCGCAGGAAATCTTTTTGCGCGAAAATACGGGGAAAACGAATTTTCCCAGATATGAGAACTAGCTAGAGCGAATTTTATTCGCCATGTCGCAATTTTCATCGAAATCGTTAGAGCCGTTTTCGAGAACGTGAGTACAAATATATATATATATATATATATATATATATATATTGATATGATGATGATTACGCAAAATTATGCACTTAGCACATTCGACCATCATTCTTAGACAATCTATATAATATTCAAGTTGCAAGAACCATCTCATTGCAGATACTTTAGCGATGGGTATAAAGAGGTTAGATAATATTGTGAATATACTCATTGGTCCATCTTTTTCTTGCTAAACACAAGCTCTGAAGCTTTACAAAAGCTTCAATGGTACGCTAGTGAACATACACTATTCTCGCTCTAAATAAAATACATTTAAGTCTGTCCGCGCGCATTACGCGCCAACGCGGCTTTATTGAAGAAAATAGGATTCAAAGCAAATGCTGTATTTAGTTAGATAAGAGGATTGTGAGGCGACGCTGGAATCACGTATATTATCATTTTTTTTCTATACTAATTTTATCGTATCCTATCATTTTACACAAAAAGTTTCGCAAACTGATTAACTGCCGCACTCAGAGACGTCAATTAAGATTTAAGTTTCATTAAAGTAGCTGCTGTCACTTTCTTTGCTATAGCAATAGAATAAGACGCAGCAACTTTAATGAAACTTAAAACTTAATTGACGTCTCTTAGTGGGGCAGTTATTTCACAAACATATCATTTGGCAAATCGCATTTTTTTCCGAAATTCAAATTTTTGTTCAGGATAGTAGAAAACTATAGATTAAAAGACAGTTGAAATTTTCACAGAGTGTTTAAGTTAATTGCCACTATAACAACAGATAATAAAAATAAAATAAAATTTAAAATTAAAGGGGGCTCCCATACAAAAAGCGTGACTTTATTTAATTTTGTCACTCCGCTGGCTGTATCTCATGAACCGTAATAGATAGACTGTTCAACTTTTCACAGAGTTTGTATTTCTGTTGCCACTATGATAATATATCAAATAATAAAAAATTAATTAAAATTAAAAATTAAAGGGGATCCCTAAATAAAGGGATGTAATGAATTTAGACAATTGCCCACTTTACATATTGTTATAGAGCCTATCTTGTTTCTTTTACGAAAGTAATTAAAAAGTACATAGTATTAAATCTTGTACGATGGTACGGAACCCTACGTGCGCGAGTCAGACTCGCACTTGGCCGGTTTTTTTTCATTTCGAAATCACTAATCAACAAACAGTCACCATCACAATCAACCAAAAATTTATATCGTCTTTTGTATATTTCGTACTATCATAAAATCGGAGTAAATAATGTTAACTGTCAAAATCTAACAAATCCACGCAGTGAAAGGGACAGAGATATATGACTCCTATAGCTCTGTCTCTTTCACCCACGGTACTTGGCAGGTTTCAACAGTTCACGATGCGAAGTGTTCACGAACTGCTAAACTGATTAGGCTCCGCTGTCCATAAAACACCCCGAGCTGCGGAAAATTCTCCAGATAATTCAATTGTTTGAGTTCCCTGGACTCGCTTAATTGTAGATGCCGGCGCGGTGCTATTCTTTTGTGGAACAGTTTTTAGTTTTACGTCGAGTTCAGGAACTAATTCCGTCCCGCTCTCTCTATTACCTCTTTCTCGGAGCCTGCTGTTCTGGCGAAACATTCTTGATGCGCCCAAACGATAGTCACTTCTATTATTAATTAGAGGTATTGGTTCTCTTGGTTCTTGCAAGCGGGAGCGAGTGACTTGCAAATCCAAAATTGATTTTGAGAGTCCGGCAACAAGAAGCACAGTGAAGCTAAGGGATACTTTTGAGTAGGTAATAGTTTAGTTGGTTAGTTTAGTTGACTGTCAGTAACTTGTCAAGTTTTGCTTATAATACGGTCTCAATTGGTCATAAGCGAGTTAGTTTAAGCTTAAAAAACCAAACTCCTTTAAATTCAACATCATACGGATCGTACCCTCCATTTTGTATTAAAAATATACGAAACAATGAGATCGACGTCACTGTGATAGAATAAGCTACTAAGTTCTGGGCTATTTGTAATTAAGGCTAACACTTCCGAGCTTAATTTTGGTATGTCTCCTGTCTTATCGCCTTCCAATAGGGTCTATATTGTCTTCCATAAAGTTTTAGTTCCGTTTTTAAGATTCCATAACGAAAAAGCCATAAAAATTATTAGTCATAATATTGATTGTCATAATATTTGGGGGTATATTTTTGTATTTCCGATTTTTCCTGGTCATATTTGTCGAAAGTCATAAAAACTTTATTCATTACTTTTTACGTCATAATGTATTACACCTCATAATGTTAAAGGTAATAATATTGTTTGACATAGTGATTATAAGGTCCAAACTTCTTTATCATAAAAGTAAAATACATAAAAATGTAAGTTTTGCCTACTATATGTAAGTATTAGTTAAAATATACGTTCGGTTGTGGCGCTTCGCGGGCCGCTGCCGCGGCACGCTCGCTACGCTCGCTCGGCTCGCGCGCTGTAGGGTCGCAGTTCTACCTAACACACCTCCTCGCTTCGCTCGTCGTCGTACCTAATGGAGACCTTCCTTATATATCTACATCATATTCATAATATAAATTTTAAATTAAAAAAGTAAGAACATTTGGAGTCATAAAAATTACATATGTAGGTACTGAGGCAATGAAACGGTATGAATAATAATAATTAGTGGTTTAAAATATATGCCTTAAAATATTGCTGTTTAATCATCAATATGCCTTTGAATAGATATCATTTTTATGACTTATGAAAATTATAATCCTTAACATTATGGACTATTCACTTTAGCATTATTAAGCGTTATGCTTTACAATTTTTATGACTATCGATAGTTATGAGCATTAATAGTATGACAATCAATTTCTGACTTTCAAAATTCGATACAACAACTTTATGGGTGGAGTCCTGTGGTGGGAGTGTTGGCTGCTGCACGTGTCGATCGCTTCTGCTGAGCCGGTCGCCATCTTGGGCTTCTCTTTGGAGAAGTGAAGCGTGGCGGTGTTGTGCGCGGCGGAGTGGTCGGAGCGTGAGGCGATTGACACTTTCGCCACAGTTCTCCAAATTACCGAACAATACCAATTTTATAAATATATTTTAACCGTACGTTGACATTGGCAAAATTGCCTACATAAGTGGACAGAAGCCATTCTTTTTAAAGAGAAGAAGAAGAACTTTATGGGTGACAAAGGGATCCCCTTCCAATAACTACAGAAGCACATTTCACAATAAAGTCACAAGGGACAAGAGTCCGACATTTTTTTCCACAAAATTCGACGGCATTTTCTAATAAATCTCAACTATTTTTCCTCTCGGAACATCGCAATTACATCCGCCATCTTGCGTCTTTGTAGCGATATTAAAAACTTTTCCCGAGCTGCGTACGATGAAAGACCCAGCAGCTTGTATGCTGGAACGCTTTCGAATTTTGAATTAGTAGTATGAAAAGATTAGGTTTTTTATGATGCAAGCGATTTGACTTTTTATCGGGACATATTTCAAAAACACTGAAATTCAATATGGCGGTTAACGGAGTAATTATTACGGTTAATAACTAACTTCCTTTCTTAGCGCATTGATATTCAATGCATTTCCTGAACGAATTCAGTCAGCCGTTTCTATTTTAACTTATAAAACACCTTAACACTGTCACTAGAACGTTGAAATTGCGTTGCAGATAATAGTTCTTACAAATGGTTTCAATGAATAACTTTTAAAGTAGGATTTGGGTTCTTTCGTGTAGCAAGAGAGTTGATATTTGCCTGGAGAATGGTGGCAAACAGGTTTTTCTTGTTGGTGCAAGATAATCGCCTCTATGTGCTGAAAATATTGGATAAGAAAGTGCAATTGGCGTTCACAGTGTGTGGTGTTTGAGACTAATCCTTTTTTTAGCAGACCTTTCTGGTTGAATATCACTGCACAGGACCATTAAAGGGGCTTGTAAACGATCAATGTGTCACGACAATTTGTGGCCAGGAACAATTACTGTTTTACTCATAATTAATACGTTTGAGCACCTTAGTATGCCAGCTACATATTGCCGGACAAAAGTGGCTCGGAAGCTTCTTATGTGGTATTCGGAATTGATTGAATGACTGTTATTGGACAAAGAATTACGACATTTAAGTGCCAATGGGAGCTTAGGTGCGGCGCTGTTCCAGTGGGAGGGTAAGGCAGCTGGTAACAAGAATTGAAGTCTGTGGCAGTGCGATTACATTTACAATTTTTATATTACAGATCACTATTTATCTATTAGAGTTCTATAGAGTAATTTAAGTATTAGAACAGGTACATGAAGGTGCCTTAGCAATACACGTTAGACTCCATGAGCTTTCGGTTATTCGGTTGATCATCATCATCATCCTTCTGCCCTTGGCCTACACTAGGTAGGGTCGGCTCAGCATGTTATTTTTTTCCACTCACCTCTAACAGCTGTTAATTCAGTGCTCACACCTTTTTCGGTCTTCCTCTACATTCATGCTCATTACTCTCATGAGTTTCGCTTCGCTTGATATTTATGTAAACAGTTGTGACGGAAATGGCTTTAGGATAATTCCAGGAATTCCAGTATGGAATAGATCCACTGTGGACGTAT
Organism: Tortrix viridana; assembly: GCA_963241965.1. Lineage (NCBI taxonomy): Eukaryota > Metazoa > Arthropoda > Insecta > Lepidoptera > Tortricidae > Tortrix > Tortrix viridana. The sequence goes on along the minus strand of OY725194.1, from coordinate 2,412,685 downwards.
GTCATGTACCTACTTACTCAGGTATTCATAAAAAGAAAACACACATTTAACAAAATAAATAGCTTTGCCAAACTACTTAGCTGTTTGCCGGCGAATCGAACACTTCTTGTATATGTATTTATCTATCTACTTTGTATCTGAACTTAAAATACATGCCTAAAACTAGATACTTGACAAAATATACTCACAATATTAGTCAACAAAATGGATTTGTGTAGAACCTTGACGGAATGTCAAACTTAAGTGATGTAGCGTTGAATACGTCATCTCATTGTGACAAGGTCCTGCGGTGTACACGAATGCATTCTGTCGACTGTACGTGCAATGTAATATGTGGTGGGTGTAACAGATCATGTCCTCGATAGCGATGGATGGGGAAACTTAGATCGACTCATTTATACTGACTTCGCTTACGCGCAGGGGTGGCACTCGGTGTAGTTTATTTTTTAAAGGGTAAAGTATCCTAATTATTATATGATATTTTTCTGTTTCTCCTTTTACTTTAACGGAAGATAGGTTAAGTGTGATATTTTATTTTCATCGAACGTATCATTTCATCTTCATTTCATCGGAAGCTAATTTCCACGTGCAGGAGTTATAATATTTTGGTGGTGACAGGTCTAACCTTTTTTTTTTTATTTTTTTTTGTCGCTGGGAAAATGCTTCACGCATACCACCCAGGTCCGGGGGGACCAGGGTGGTTATGTGGGACTCACCGACCGAGAGTGGCCAGCATACCCACTAAAAACCTAGCGGTAAACCTCAGCGTCTTTCAGGAAGGTGCCACAAGACTACGAGCAAGCGCATTCTGCTGTGACAGGTCTAACCTAACCTAACCTACGTAACCCATGCTTAAGATAACCTGAAAACAAAAGGTTTCAGCAGAAATTAGCTTTCGATGAAATGTAATTGGATGAAATGATACGTTCGATAAAGTGATGAAATACCGGTATTTTTCTGTTTCTCCTTCTTTCACAACGGAAGATAGGTTAAGTGTGATATTTTTCATTGAATAAGTGGAAAAACGGGAAGTATATTAAGATTTATATAATTACTAGCTTTTTCCCGCGACTTCGGCTCAGCGGTTTAGCCGTGAAAGAGTAACAAATAAACAAACTCACATTCACTTTTATAATTTTAAGTATATTTTTTTTTGTCTGGATTCTGTCTGTCTGTCTGAACGAGATAAACTCAAAAACTACTGAACGGATTTTCTTACGGTTTCCACCAATAGACGGAGTGATATATGTAGAAGGTTTATGTGTATAATGAATTAAGGTTTAGACGCGTTTATACTCTGCTACCCGCGCGAGGCCGGAGCGAGTCTCTAGTCACTACATAGTATAAAAGAAAGTTGCTTCCCGCCGTCTGTCCCTTTGTATGTATGTACGCTTAGATGTTTCAAACTACGCAACGGATTTTAATGCGGTTTGCACCATCAGTTAGATATTTTTTCACGAAAGGTTTATGTATATAATAGATCGGAGCGAAGCGAGGGCGTGTCGCTATACAAAATAAATGAAACCTCTCAACAACCCTACGTACCGCGATACGTTAGAATTTTCCGCCATAAACAACTGCGCTGTTTCTTATTCCGCCCGGGTACTCGCGAAAGGGCCCAAACACTCGCAGAATAACCTGAACGTACGTCCTATTATATGTAATACTGTAAGAACATGAACGTTTTACTGCAGTTGCTACCACGAAAGTAAGGGCCGCCGCCACTTCTTGGTTTACCTACCGTACCAGCCACAGATGCTGAGCGCCTAAAGTACCTTTGTCATAAATCATAATTAACTTCTATCTATCTTTGTTTTGTGCCTACATTAGTGTTGCCACTGTTTCGCCAATATCCAGTTTCAGGAAGGCACACCTTTACGAATAAAGTGATCAGTTTTGAAAAGAAGGATAAAAGTATGTTTAGGTTATAATTATATGCATACAAAACAAGAATTAGATTTTTACAACTTAATTCTATTTTTATGAATAGAAGTAACTAAATGATTAATGAGTGGAGCTATCCTTGATCCTGATCTTAGCTAAGGCCGCCCGCACATTAGGCCACTAGTGGTCGCCACTAGACGCAGCCACCAATCGCGGCCACCGGTGGCTGAGTGGTGGCCACTAGTGGCTGCCACTATTGGCTATTGTTTATCTGAGAAGCCGGCGACTGTGGCCGAGTGTGTGCGCGAGGCGAGCCACTAAACGCTGCCACTAGTAGCGAGCGCGGGCGACTACCGCAGCTTGTGGCTCAAACGCGGCCACTCGAACGTCCAGTGTGCGCCGATGCTATACAAAATTTATGAAAAGACTCGTCCGCAGCTTGTGGCGGAGTGGCGGCCACTAGTGGTCGCGTTTAGTGGCGGCCACTAGTGGCCTAATGTGCGGGCAGGCTAAATCCTCCTAAATAAATAAATAAATGGACATAATTAACATAAAACTGAACATACAATGACAATGATAAGTACAGTCAAGGTTATAAACATAGATGCGTCCAAAGCCTCAAACATATGTAACACGATCTTATGTCACCGTAATAAGGTCGTGGTTACATATTTTTGACACTGAACGTATCTATATAACCTTGACTGTACGATAACAGTGAGGCTACGAGGCCCTATTTTCAAAATCGAACTTGAAAGCATCCGGAGCATCCGAATTTTTTACTAAATAAATAAATATTAGGGACAATCTCACACAAATTGACCTAGTCACGCACTAAGCTCTAGGCTTGTACTATGGACTAGACAACGATAAACATTACTTATGTAGAGAAATACATACTTAAATACAAAGAAAACATCCATGACTCAGGTAAAAATACTCGCGCTCATCACACAAATATTTGCCCGTACCGGGATTCGAACCCGGGACCGCTAGCTTCGTAGGCAGGGCCACTACCAACTAGGCTAACCGCGTCGTGAATTTGGTGCATCATAATCATAGTACCAGTTTCCAGTCTTTCCAACACCCTTTTGATCCAAAATTTTGCTCTCTTGACCAACTTAAACGAGTGTGAAAACCATCGAAACACTAAAACCGGCCATTTTACAATTTCCGCATATTTATTACCTGTTTTTCTTAGATGTCTGATCATCAAAGTATTTCTAACGCCACGTGATGAGTGAAGTGCTAAAACACGGGACGTAGTGATGTGCCATTCTTGGGATTTCCTAGGAAAGTTATCGGTGATTATAAAACTTATGCCACATGCGAGATACATGTTGTGTTAACCTAATTGAATAATATTGTAAACTTTGCCTCGACCATAGTTTAATGATGAACATTATCTTAGAGATAATTACAAATCTATAAATCGCCTCGTAGGTTAGGTATAGACAATTATAAATATTTGACTTACCTTGAAAAAATTGTAAAGTAAAAAGTAAAGTGATAATAGTCAATTATTTTGTTAAATCAAGATACTATCACATATCAATCCCGGAATCGAATCCCGGTATGGGCAAATATTTATGTGGCGAGCGCCAGTATTTGTTCGTGAGCCATGGATGTTTTATATAATATTTAAGTATGTATTTCTCTATATAAGTATGTATATCGTTGCCTAGTACCCATAGTACAAGCCTAGAGCTTAATTTGGGACTAGGTCAATTTGTGTGAGATTGCCCCCTGATATTTATTTATTTATTTATTTTATATATGGGTACCAAATAGATAGGTAGGTAGGTATTATCATCACCATATAAAATATTTTAAACTTCATTAACCTATTATTAATGTTTAATGTTTAAACGCTATTTCCCTCATATACATAAAACTGGGAACCCGATAAACTTCCTATAATACATCGCATTCTTAAAATATACTTCTGACGCCAACTTTTCTATCGTGGCGGCTATTTATGGAAAAAATCTCTGGAACATTATTATAGCTCCGTGGCACATCACTACGAACTTTTGTGAAAGTTTAAAAGAGTGTTGTTTAGTTGTGTGACGACTGATATACACTTATAGTACCTATTACTACTCTTATGAACTGTAAGGTTACGTTAGAATAAAAACCGGCAAGTGCGAGTCGGACTCACGCACTGAGGGTTCCGTACACATTTGGCTGGCTTTTAGTATTTGTTGTTTTTCTATAGGGTTTGTTCTATAATCATACCAAATTTGACGCTTGTATATTTTACCGTATTTACGATACAACAAAAATAAAAATACATTGAAAAAAAAATCGTTTCTTGTATGGGGACCCCCTTTATTATTACACTTTTTTTTTTATTTGTTCGTAAATCCGCCGTAATAACACATATTCTGTAAAAAACATCAATCTATTACAGTTCAAAAGATACAGCTTTTTATAGTCAGGACAGACAAACACACAGACAGACAGACGGACGGACAGCGTAGGCATATTAATAGGGCCCCGTTGGGCGCCATTCGGGTACGGAACCCTAAAAATGTATGGAATTGACATTAGCGGCCGACGCGATAGTTTGGCAGCTTACGTCAATTGACACATTTTGACAGTTTTCGAATATTCTCGTTAGCGTTATGTATCTTGTCTAGCGCCGCTGAGGTATCCTACCGTTTTGTGATTCAAACCTAGCTCTACTCAGGTCGGGTCCCGTTACATTTATTTAAAGTAGGTTTAATAGGTATCTTCTGGGTAAGCTCGCTCCATCGTCGACCTTGGCCTGTCTTTTTAGTCTCGACTATGGGCAAGAGCAAACCCATTATATAATATAAAAAAAACAGTATAAGCTGACCCTTACTAAGTGTCAGTGTGCATACTTAGCGTGTGTCAGTTTATACTGGACTTATTTTTTATGTGATGTAACTACCAATTAACGGTTTTCGGAATTTTTCTCTTTATTTGTGCTCTGAGATATTTCTTCTTGCTAAATTTCATGATTCTAAGTCAACGGAAAGTACCCTATAGGTTTTGATTCCCTTGAGATTCCCTTGAATATGCGGCATAAACGGCCGTATCTTTTGATTGTGTTGACTTAGATGTTTGATTTTTTCACTGATCCAAGGGATTGCAGACTTGAGTATTTGATATTAATTTCAACTTGATACCTCCACGCGTTCCTGAAAAAAAAGGTCTTGACAGACACACAGACAGACAAACATACGGACAACAAAGTGATCCTATAAGGGTTTCATTTTTTCCTTTTGAGGTATGGAACCCTAAAAAACAGGCGATTTTCCCATCCTAGGGGGAGCATTTGCCTAGCCCATCACCAGTCTTTGCAATGTATTATATTATAGTTAATGTTATGTATGTTAACAAACAGTTAACCCTTTTAGTACTTGCAAAACTGTGGTTAGACGTCCCGAAGAGTCCCGAAGAGTTCCGAGGAGCCGCTAGACGAAGACAAGTGTTCGGCCACATCAAAGTGCTGGATCACGGCCAAATGTCGCGTCCATTATGTGGTTTAAGTCAATAGCGGGAAGCGGTTGGAGGAATTTAATTATAAATGGGCTGAGCTTTTTCATAACTATTGTAATTTTATTCCTTTCTCTTTGTCTCGGTCGTAGGTTTTCATATTTCTATATAAAAGAGAAGATTGAAAATTACTTCACCGAGAAGAGCACGAGTTAAATTAAGACAGACATTTTGTTACTGGCTATGCGGTACCTAAATATTAGTGGGCATTATAGATAGTATTAGTTGCTGCACTTATTCTATTGCTAAAGCAAAGAAAGTGACAGTTGCACTTTAATCAAATTTAAAAGTTAATTGACGTCTCTGAGTGCGGCCGCAAATCTGATGTTTTAATGCTTAGTATTTGGTTTTATAATAAATAGAATAAAATGAGCTCAAAAATGACATTGCTGTTTAGATATTTTGATCACAAATAAGGTAAAAGTTTTAAACTGGAAGGACGAAGTTTTATAAAAACTTGTGAATATAAACGCTTTTTGAGATGCACCTATCTTGTAATTTCGTTCTTTTATTTTAACGTATGCGGGTTTACGACACCCGCTGCCGCTTGTGCCTTATATCTAACAGTCGCGCCCACAAGCGATCCAATCTCCACTGTTCAACGAACCATAAAACTTCTCAATGAAACATATTTAGATAATAATGAGACGTTTTCAAAACGGCACGCAACCCGGAGTCGCGTCTCAGTTGGTTTGATCTCTATCTTTCTCGCCATCTTGTACTGTGTTATTCACAACTTTTTTTTTTTTTTAATTTATTTGAATAATAAACCAAAAAAATTAAATACAAATAGTTTCGTCAAACTGCAAAGCAGTTTGTAGGCGAAGACAGCACTCATTTTTGTTTTGATTTTTATTCCTACTCGCCTCTTAATTCGTTGATGAATTTTACCGGCGAGTTTAAGTAACCTTGCACCCTCGTGGGTATATAAAGCAGAAGGTACCACTTTTGAGCGGTTTCCTTCAAACGTCGACCTGACCTTTGCTTCGACGGAACACCTAAATCTGTGACAAAACGCTCTGGCCCGCTAGCATGCATGCACGAGATAAAATTTGCCAAGTGCTAGGGAAATGAATACATCTATTCCATATTCTAAGATAAGGTTTAACGCTTAAGGTTCAAAATAAAACTGTCCCGTCTTGATAAAATCGCTATAAAAATGTGAAAATCGCTATAGTCGCTTAGTAATATCGCCCGCAGGCGAGCCGTTTAATCACCGTGCTAGTTTCGTCTAAATACAATCTAATAAATAAATACAATTTATCTTTCTATCTTTTGTAAATGTTTGAGGAGATTTGGAAGTGATAATCACGCGTTTGACGTGAAAAAATATAATGAGGTTCTCGCGTTATAGTTTCAGTATTCAAAGCTATACTTAAGCTTTCTTAACTTTGTAAAGATAGTTCGAGTTTCAGACGTGTTTAGATTGTTCGCTTGCTTGAATGAGCTTGGTATTCATAAAAAATTCGGTGTAATTTCGCATTATAATTTGCTTAGCTTGTTAATTTCATGAGCGACGCGCCTGGGAGTATGGACCAGGGGAAGGTGGAAGTAATGGCCAAAATTAATGCGTCCTATAAAACCTAGATTTTCCTTAAAGTTTAAACTGAATTAAAAAAAAAGAAGAAAATATATTTATTCACAGCAAAGAACACAAATGAAGAAAAAATTAAATAACATAAAGATAGAAAGTTGTTGCGAAACGGTTCCAACTCAGCATTATGCTGAGTGGTTAAATCATTTTTAGCTCAGTGCGTCTCTATCGTTACGGATTAGTTGGAACGGGAGATCCGAGCTACAAAGAAGTCGCGGACAATCTTCCGTTGCAACCGCTCGGTGACAATACAATAGGGTTTTACTTTACCTATCGCTATCCCCTTCTAATCAATATTAATTGTGGTTTATTTGTCCGTCTAGACGATATCAATGACATAAATTGGCTCCAGCTCCCGCAAACACATTACCTAACAATCCATCATCCATATAAGTAATTTGAATTCGTCTGGAGTACTATATCTTCAAGAAAATTGTGATTTAGTGGAATAATAAATAAATAATGAGGAATATTTAAAAAGTCTTTAGTCTCCAAATCTCTGAATGTTCCATCCCTTTTACTCGTAGGTATGGATAAATATCAATAGAAAAAGACCGAGGTTTGACTATTAACTCAATGGCAAATCATAAACGGCCTCTTTAAAAAAAATCCTAACCCCTTTTGCTATACATACAGGTACCGAAAAACTAACCGTGGCATACAGACGGACGGACGTAGGGAAACAATAATCCTAGTTTGACTACGAAAAAAATAATTTTTATGCAGTTATAATGTTATTTGTCAAGTTTCTTCACCCTAAAAAAAAATTCAGAACAACAAAAAACACAATAATGAGTAACATAATTAATTAGCTTTCACTCCTACTTCCGATTTTTCAACTTTTCGTCGCCTACTGACGAAACAGATTTTCAACATAAAATTCACTGCGAACTTCAACTCTATTTCTTACTAATTAAGTTGGTTTTAGAACTCGGCTTGAATGTATTGGCATCTTCAATCAAAGTACCAGGTGTGCACATTTCCATCTAATGCCAAATGCACTTAATACTGATAAAAATAAGGTTGCATTTTGTAAAGGAGTTAAGAGATACATACTCCTTTTATCTTAATAGTGCGGTGTGGCCAGTGTTGCCAAGATATCAATCAGTTTCTGAAGTGTCAATGGTTTTCAACGGATGGTTACAAATTTAAACATGTCGACTTGGAGGAAACATATATTAGGATTATTTTTCAAAGAATTTGCCTTAAAATATGTAGAAACATTAATAATATTTACTCTTGTTGCCAAACAAAGATTTAAAAAAAAATCTACTTTTATGCCTGGGCCACACCAAATGCGTTGCGTATACGTGCACGTGCGCGTTCGCATTCCACTGCGTTGTATAGTATGAATCCTCATATGAGGACGCAGCTATACAACGCAGTGGAACGCGAACGCGCACGTGCACGTCTGCGCAACGCATCCGGTGTGGCCCAGGCTTTATCCGTTCATCTTTCTATCTGTCTGCTGATATATCTATTTGAAATTTTATTCAATGTGTCTCACAAAATGCAGTAAATATATTTAAATGGCTTACCAATCTATTTTAGAGCTCAATTTGACATTAATTGCTGATCAAACACCCACTTTGTTCCATTGTAATAAGGTCTAAAAGTGTATACATATTTCTGTCCTCGACTGACCATAAGTTGCTGAACAAATGTATTTTTCTGTTGACCAAAATGTCAGTATTCTGCCAACTACCGTATAAATCATAATCATACCCAATAAAGATTACATCGCGGTAAAATAAAACCTTACTTAACTATCAGAATTATCTAAATGGTCCTACTTCAACGGCATATTCTAAATTCAATAATGCAAGCTATGACGTCAGTTGGTATCAAATATGGCGCCCGCTGTGGCACGTGACGTCATTAATACATCTTATCTTAATGTCTATTGCCATGCTATATCTATCATTGCTTTTATGGAAACCATTTTCCTCATGAATTTATCTAATATGATATATGATAGTTTTGTAAGCAATTCGCAAAGGAAGGCAAAATAGGTCTATGATGACGGCATTTTTTTTAAATTACTATGATTGAGAGCAATACAATGGGCAGTGACCTTAAAAAAAATGTTTATGGAAAGAAATAATAATAATAAAGTATTTTAAAAACCAATTTCGTTTTATTTTTTTGTCATCGGAAATATTTTGCGACGTTGTGGCTGTTGACGTCTTATGCTTCCAAAACTTTCAAGGTTCACAGAATAACCACGAATAACTTTTCAAAAATATCATATCGACGGTGGAAATTTCAAATGTCGTAAGGCACAAAGGCTTACCTGTCCCTTACGACATTTGAAATTTCCACCATCGATATTTAGTCTGACAATAGAATTTGAGTGAGTAAGGCCATTCGAAATGGTTTTTGTATGACCATACCATACATTTAGCTTGATGTGGAAATATGGGGTGTTTCATGTCGGTCGTAGAAGGGTGACAAGAATACAATACACGAAAAAAAAAAATTAAAGGTTTTGCTCGCTACTGGGAAATTTACCTTCAGCATCAAGGTATGTTTGATTAACCGTCTGTTTCACAATAGTCAAGTAAAGCATATCTGTGAAATAAATTATCCCTTTCCCTTTCTTACACTTGAAAATAGACAAAGGCTATATTTAACTGACAGATTAATTTACTTGTCGATTGTGAAACAGGCCCTAAATACTTTAGTTTCATTTCGGTTGAAGGATTTTATAAGGCAATTCTGAAAGTATAGATCTTATAAAGCCGTGTCCACACGAGCGGCCGACAGCTAATAGCTCCGCGTAAGTGCAATGTCGTGTCGCCGGCTGTACTCGCCGCACTGGCGGACACAAACAAACCGACACGCTTTTATTGTTCGTTTTGTATACATATTTCGGGTGATTTTCATATTTGGAATTTTTCTGTCGTATAGAGACAAAGTTAGGTATTTACGATAAAACAAGAGTATTTAGTACTCGGCTGTATATCGCTGTCACACTCTCTCTGGCATACAAATATACTGACAGATGCCAGGTCTTAGCATGCATGCCTGAGATAAAATTTGACAGGTGCTAGGGAAATGAATACATCTATTCAATATTCTAACGTAAGACTTAACGCTTAATGTTTAAAGTCAATGTGTCCCGTCTTGATGAAATCGCTATAAAAAAGTGAAAATCGCTATAGTCGCTTAGTAATAAAAGGTAATCAGGGCGAGACACTTTTATTTGAATCCTTAAGCGTTAAGTTTTACGTTAGAATATGGAAATGTCACCTGTCAAATTTTATCTCGTGCTTGCATGTTGAGCCCGCAGCAGAGAGAGTGTGGCAACGATAGACAGTAGAGCACTATTAATACTTTGGTTTTATGTATTTAAATACTTCAAATATTGTGGTTCGGTTGACAGCCATGTATTACGAACCTTTCGACGTTCCTCATTCAAATAACATACTTAAATAAACTTAACCTCTACAATACTTTGCATAAGCAACGTATAACAATCTAGATGGCTATCTTAAGAGCAGAGACCATTGTTTTCGCTTAATATGTCACGAATACGATAAGTCTGCCCACTCGTTTACATTTAAGATCAATCTTCGTATCCAAACATGTGTTTTATTTTTATTAGATAATATATTCTTCTGAGTGATATTCATAGAACCTTCTAAGCTAATTTAGTCAAAGATTTACTAAAGATAATGGAACAGTTTACGATTTAGAAAACTTGTTCCGAATTGAATTAACAAAAAAATCGTTGGCTCACGTCAATTTAATAGACGTGTTGTGTTTGAAATAGGAATATAAGTTTTATAGGTCTTCACATCTAGACAAACATAGATTGTATTGTTTCACCATATTTTATTTCACTGAAAGCTTTTGTAAGTTCTTGTGTGATCATTTTAGGTTTTCTGTTCTTTTTTTTTTTTTTTTTTTTTTTTATTTGTGTTGGCTGTGTGGCCTGCCGTGGTGTCACCAAAAGACCAGCTCTGGCCTCAAAACCAGTATCACGCTGAGCCGGAACCGTTTTGCGTCATCTGGCATTAGTGCAGTTTTTATTATTTTTGTCCATTTGTGTTAATTATGTTCTGTACTTTTGTTAGATGTATGTAAATAAACGTTTTTTCTTTCTTCTTTCTTTCTTTCTTTTCTGCTGAAATCGTCTGGTTTCAGGGATCCTGAACAACTACAATAACTAACGTAACACTACCAACTTACGAAATAACTTACGTAGGTAGTAGTGACACTGCCTTTGACGCTAGCGGTCCCGGGTTCGAGACCCGTAAAGCGAAACAATTGTGATGAACAGAAGTATTTGTTTCTAGTCATGTTTTGTATCTAAGTATTTGATGTCTTAATATTGTATGTATATCGTTGCCTACGCATAGTAAAAGTCTAGAACTTAATTTGGGACTAGGTCAGTTTGTGCAAGATTATCCAATGATATTTATTTATCTATTATTAATATAATACATTACTGTATGTGTATTGTATTTATACGTAAGGTTCTAAAACGTGTCTAGACCCGAGCGGCCGGGTTTTAAAAGACTCTTTTATATTAGTTCCAAAGAACGAACGTAACTAAGTCTGAAATACCGCAACTATTTTACTGAACGATCATAAAATTCAACAACACGAGGTATTTTCTATTTTACAGCAGCTTTGACAGCGTTAGATAAATCTCCTTATGGATCTTAAATGTAGTTGTAAAACCAACACGTTTTCGATTTAGAACATTATCATAATAATTAATAATAATATTACATAATCAGGGGACAAATATTGACCTTATCCCAAACTAAGCTCTGCTTGTACTATGGGTACTAGGCAATGACGAACTTATACTTATTTATAGAGGAATACATACATAAATACATAGGAAACATCCGTGACTCAGGCTGAAATACTCGTACTCATCAGACAAACATTTGCCCATAACGGGATTCGAACCTGAGACCACTATCTTCGTAGGTTACTACCAGGTAGGCTAACTGCGTCGTCCCAACATTGTGCTCAAAAATATGTGACTCGTCTCTGTTACTAGACATAAGAGTGTGTCAGATATTTTTGAACTCAATGTTGGCTAACTGAACCTTCGTGATAAATTATATCCTCGTGTCTTGCTAAAATAATATGGCGAAAACTCGTGGGTTATTTGGTGGAGTTACCCCATCATTATGGTAATTCGGTTATTTTCTCTACGCATTACCAAGTCGGTGATCGCCTTTGTTGTATCTAATAGAAATTTGACTAAGGGTGAGTTGTACTTACGCACTAAAAAAATAACTACATTTATTATAAAAAATAAGAAAAAAAACATTAATGTTTTAATTTAACTGGCTAAAAACAAAGCACCCATAATTAATCAGCTGTTTTGGAACATTTGACTACTTTTTGCGTCCGTTAATTCGAAAATTTGTTCTTACCCTTACACAAAGTGAGTACCCCTACTTTTTTAGTATGACAGTGGTTGCTTATTATACAGGCAATGTAGATCCAAAATGTTGATCTGTCGCCATACTAAAATCTAGGACCGCATTTTCTCAGGTTCGAAGGACGAGGTATGAAATCGCCAAAATATTTCCACAGAACCCTACAAACATCATTGTAGTTTATAAATCAAACAAACCACAAATAAAGCTATAACCGTGCTTCGTATGTCATTTTAGGGTAATTCCGATCAGATTAAAGGCATTTCCATTATAATGCTTAGTTTTAAAATCCAGTTTAATAGCTGAACTACCTTAAGTAATGCCGTGCTGTGGAAATATAAATAAGCATTCTAAACTGTGAATGACTTACGGCGAAAATACGCTTTGGATTTAACTTAGGCACTGAAATTATGGCGAGGTTGGGTAAGTGGCAGAAGGCAGGTCACCTTTTGCAAAGTTTAAACGATCATTAGAGCCAAAGAATGATGATGATGATGTTGAAGTCAAAGAATATCAGGATGAAGGCCTAGAACTAGCTGTCGAAGACCGGTAGGCCTAAAACTAGATTGTCTGATGAGATTGTGACTAAAACCGTGGAGAAAGCACAAGGCAAAATGCCCATACGGTACATATAATTAGGGAAACAATTGGACGTAGCTTAAGGAAAACGATCCAATTCAACTATTTCCCACTTGTAGAATTTGACATAATATTGAAAGCAATAGAATTCAAATTTAAATACATTTACTTCGTGGGATGGATCCTTTTCCCTAAGCTACGTCCAATTAGCCCTAAAAATATAACATTATTGTATTGTATCCATTTATCAGCACAAAACCATTGTATTCTCTGTTGGTAATCCATAATAAATAAATATATACTTATCCTAAAATAGTGATAAATGTGATACTATTTGTTTAAGACATGCGTCATTGAATTAAAATCGTAAACAATAGATAACTTTTTAAAATAAGCAGATTCAAATCGTATGAGTGACAAATACCTACAGTTTTGTGTTTAAAGCAGTTTCAAAGATATTTACTTAATGATAAGCAATTTTTTAATTTTTTTTAAATGTTACACGAACGTTCAGAATAATTATAAATGTTCAGAAAATTGTACTTACCTATTCACCACTAAAGTTTCAATAGTAAAATAGACGTCAAAGATAAGAACGTCAAAATAAATCGTTGCTTATGGGTTATTTTGTTTTAGTTCCATAGGTACTTGTATGAATTGTATCCTCCTGTGACGTTTGAGTAAGTATTTATTAACAATATCATGTTTATATATTTCAAAACCCCACTGTCCAAATCTATTTGTCTGACTAGGTACCTAAAGCCAAAACTGCATGAATTGTACACTTTATATTCTGAAGATGATCTCCAAGAGAATTTTAATTAAATAATGTGGCACTTATTGTAGTTTTAAAAATTATTTATCTAATTACAATGACTATGCCTAATGCCTAAGACTTTTAGCGCTGCTTAAGAGGTAGTTTCAGTGTGAGATCTAAAAATTTGCATTTAAATTAGGTATCTTAAGAAAGTCTGGGTTCTTTGCGCTGTTAAATAACGGTTTTGCATTTTTGTGCTTATACTTCAGATGTTTAAATTGCAACTCTAAGCTGTTGTGAGAAGATTATAATTGCGTAAACATTATTTTACACATTGCAGATCACAAATCTTCATTGTAACTACTCAATGTATGTACAGTCGAGGAAAGAAATATGTTTACACTTTTTCACCTTATTCCATTGTAATAAGGGCCAAAAGTGTAAACATATTTCTGTCCTCGACTGTACACAGAACTGTCAGCTGTCACTGTCGGTTTTGTGAGATAGGTAGGGGTCTGGAAGGTTTCTGTTTTTGCCAAAAAGCTAGAAGAACCAATTTAATTTTGCACATAAATTGACTTTCCTGTCCAAGTTGGCACAGACCCAGAGTCCAAACTAGATTAGGTCAGATTCAACTGAATCTGAACTTAAACTAAATAACTATTTAGTTTCAGTTAATAACAACTCTTTATTAGTTACTAGGAAAACCCCGCGACTTCTTCCGCGTAGTAGTCATTTTTCGCTTATCCTTCGGGAACTATCAAATTTTCCGGCATATTTTTTTTATGTTAATCCAAGTAATAAACTATCTGTGTGCCAAATTTCATAAAAATCGGTCGAGCCGTTCTTGAGTTAAAATAGGTTATAACCCGACTTTGTTTTATATTAACTAGATATAGGTAGATTATTAAATAATGAAAATTTAAATGAATAATTTAATGATGCAACCGGCGTTCCAGCTGTCTAGAAAAACCTTGCATGGTTTATGTTACAGCTGTTGTTATTATTTATAAATGTGTATGTCAAATAAATAAATACATTAAAAAAATTCAAATTCAAATTCAAATACAGAATCTTAATATTTAGGGCTAGTGATACAACAACACATGAACACAAGAACAAGAACAAAACATTTAAAACCTACGAGCTGGAGCAGCTGGTGGCGCGCGCGCGTCTCTGCAGCAGCGGCGCGTCCTAGCGCCGCGCCAGCGTGCCCAGGATTATGAAAATAGTTTTTCAGTTTCTCGGGTCCTCAACTTTGAAGACAAGGAAACGGTACCAACCGATTTCAAAAGAAAGAGGAGTTTCTCATACAACTGTGTTTTTTGTGTATGTTAGACAATATAAGCGCAAGACGTCGAGAACATAAACGGAAACCAGCCCATTAAAAAAATACTTTCGAAGCAAGACGGGCTTGACTAAAGTAGAATAAACGCTATATGCTAAGGTGGACAAGTATGCCTGTTACCATTTTGCCGGGAAGGGTTAAGCGTAAACACGTCTCGGCGTGATAGGTGATGTTTTACGCGACCGCAGCCGACGGGTTAATTGAGAACGTAATTGCATGAGGATGCCATGCGTGTTTACACTTTCAGTGCGTAAAGCTCGATGTGGGGTCTACTTTATATGGCGAGCGAATTCTATCTTCATTGCGTGGAGAAGACGCTCACCAGGCAGTGGTTAATTGAATTTACACGTAATGTATAATGAAATTCGTTCGCCGCTTAGCTGTTTGCGCACAGTCGTGGCCAGGCCACCCTTGGTATGCCTAGTGCCGTATGCGTCTATGTCATATACATACAAATATAAATGGAAATAAAATTGATATTTCAATACATATGTATGTATATGACAAGGCATACTAGAGGTTAAGGGAAGGCTCCTCCTTATCAGCTGTCCTAGTGCTTACAAAATAAGATTTTTTACATAAAACTACCCGTGTTGTATAACAAGCAAATTTAACTAAAATTAATTAAGCAAAAATACTGGTGGTTGAGTTTCTTGCGACGCTCCCTAGAAAATACATTTGATAAAGAAAGAAAGAAAAACATTTATTCACAAAAACGAACACAAATAAAAATACTTAAATAACATAAAAGTACACAGTGAAGTTGTTGCGAAACGGCCCCAACTCAGCCAACGCTGGTCTTCCGTTGGGACCCGTGATCATCTCCAAACAATTTTCAGACAAAACACGGTTTTCAAGCGATCTTTATATCAAATTCCTTCTTATTCTTGCCAACATAAGTACGTTTCTATTTCCCAAAACGTGTCATAACTCATCCCAAACGTGAAACATACAATTTCCATTCATATTGCTGTAACTACGACAAACCACAAAGGAATAGTTTCCTCGTAATTCACATATGTTTTTAAATTTACCATGAATATCATATACCTCGGGGAAAGTTTCTATAACAATATATCGTACAAGAATAGTCCCAAATATGTTGTTAACCGTGTGTTATTGTTATTGACTTTTATTATATTACAGTGAGGAAATATAGTATGTTTGAAATAAATACTGAATTTATGTTGTTTCAAAGGTTCGTTGTTCCTGTAATGGTTTGTGCAATTTTCTATCCTAAGGCTGCTTTACCACAGAGCTGTGCTAAGTTGCGTAGCTAAGGATGTGTTGATATCCACCAATTAGGCTCGTTTATTTTCATAGCTTAGCTTAGCAGTGGTGGAAACGGGAAACTTTGACTTCGCTCACCGTTTAGATACCTCGCACATCTCTGACGGAAAGGCAGCATTAGAGTTCATTGTCGTAGAGCTTAATTATACTTAATAGGGTGTTCTCGGGGTTCCGTATGAAAATGGTGAAAAGGAACCCTTGTGGTGAGACTTCGGTGTCTGTATGTATGTCACAACAGTTATTAATAGCAACTACAAAAGCTATCAACTTGAAAGTCGTAGTTGCTAACTAGCTGTTCGCATATATTTTTGTTAAAAAAACATTTAATTTATAGATATTGGATAGAGGTTTTAAATGAGGCGATGAAAAATGAATGTGACTTTATTTTATGGCAATTATATCTGCGAAGAACTACTGAGAATAATAATATGTAGGTAGAAATATAATTTCAAGAATCCCAAGCCACTTGAGAGCGCCTCTAAAGTTCGACTTTAAACCGCCGTTTTTCATTAAGTTGGCGAGGGAGTAATAAATTAATAGAGTGAAACTAAAGATTATAAGATATGAACAAGATTAAGGGAGAGTTTGAGATATTGCGAATGCACGGTGGGGATTAACCCTTCGAACGCCGAGAACGCCTAAAGGTGTCATGCTGTTGTGCCTACAACGCCACCAACATAGTTGTCATAGGTACAGTTTTATAGACTTTCTATCGTATGTATTAAGTTGAATTTTGCATAGCTTTTGAAACATGTTTGGCGTGAGTGACACATCTGTATTAGACGTAAGGCATCGAAAAGCTTAAGTTCATTTCGTAAACAGAGCTCCTTTGCGGCACTTTAAAAGTAGGTATGTGTCGATTCTATTCCCTAATGAAAATAGGTACAGAGCAATAGCACATAAAACAACCTTCGGATTTGACCTCTCACTCGCTTTCATACACTCATCTAGTCTTGCCGTGTTAACCCGATCCAAGACTTTAGAATTCACCTTAAAGAAATGTTAACAAAAAAAAACCATTTTATTGGACCCTAAGTTTTAACCTTACGGTCGGTTTTAATAGAAACCTTAAAAACTTGTCAGCCGCAAAAACCCTGTTTAGCGGGCAATTCAGACCAAGGATACATTAGGGAAAAATTGTTGCAAAGTAGGACAAATAATTAATCCTGTCGGGGGTTGCTGGGTCCAAAATATTCCATGTTAATCGTACTTTCAATATCAACAAGTTCGACATGTCAGTTATAGCTAATCAAAAGTTTCCAAGGTTCAATTTACGTAGTTGTTTACATGTTGTAATTTATTGTCGCAAACAACGTAGAGTACCTACAGATATAGAGAGTACATCTACATACCTTTACCCGGGTAACCTAACCTACTCCGCATATTAGAGTAGTTCTCAAGAAAACTAAGATAATGTTCCATATAATAAGTTTTTTCTTGATATATTAATATTCGGGGTAAAAAAAATCCACTAAGATTTTTTTTATTGGCACATGTCTATAAAAAGACGAGCACACTAGTTGTCTGATGATAAGTCTGTCCTGCAGAATTTAAAAAGCAGTAAGTTCACAACGGCCTGCACCATATCTTGACCTTAAACAGATTGCCAGTTGTTCAAAGTTGGAGATCAATCTAAAGTGGCTGATTAATTACTGCGTTATAATATAAATTCTGCAGTGCAGGTGGGATCTGAGACTCATAAATATTTTCAATCTCAAGATTAGCTAAGGGCCATATTTATAAACTGATCTCGGATGGGACGCCCATCTCAAGACACGTCAAAGTAAACGTCAACTTATAGAAGACGGTCATTTCTAACACACCTTGAGGCGGGCATCTCAGTAGAGATCAGTTTATTAACTTAGGGCCGTGCCCTGAGACTGCATTACGCGGCCAATCCTGAGGATGCTAATCGTTCCAACGGTTGTCTTATCCCGAACACAACAATTTATCTATATTTCTAAATAGCACCTTTTCAATCTCCTTTTGAGGGCTGGTTTACTTAATTTTATATTTTCCCTCAGCCACCCTACCTCATTAAATATAATATCACATGTAGTTTCACCCTTATTTGTTTGTGTACTTTATCGCGGGTCAGCCAGCCTGTATATCTTTAGTTGCATATATCTCTCGCATCTCACACATAAGTAAAGATCGGCTGACGGCAGCATTTTATGTCACTTATGTCAAACGTAATGACTAGTATGGATATGTTAGGTATGGTTTAAATTAAAGTGTAAACAAGATAAAATTAAAACTAAAACTCGGCTACGAAAACAACCAACGACATCACGGTGCCTCCTATGCTATTATTTACATTTTGCCTTAAAAGTTAAAAATGCGAGCATTTATAATTCAAAAATCGTACTCAAAATTCGATCTATAATATTCTTTAGTCGGAAAGTAAAGTTGCTACCTGTCGCCGACCATTAATAGTAAGACTCGATAAAAAAATCATACATTTTTAATAGGTATATAAAAAAAAGCCGTGGTAGCCTAATGTTCTGACCTGCCGACTCTTAAGCAGAGGGTCGTGGGTTCGAACCCGGGCTCGCACCTCTAAGTTTTTCGGAATTTATGTGCGAAATATAATTTGTAAATTTATCATGAGCTTTTCGGTGAAGGAAAACATCGTGAGGAAACCTGCACACACCTGCAAAGCAATTTGAAGGTGTGTGCGAAGTTCCCAATCCGCACTGGGCCCGCGTGGGAACTATAGCCCAAACCCTCTCATTGTGAGTGGAGGCCTGTGCCCTGCAGTGGGACGTATATAGGCTGGATTATTATTATTATTATTATTATTATTATTATTATTATATAAATTTTGCACGAAATTAAATAGAGTAATATCCATGTAATACTTTCGTCATCAAAGTGACATAAAATTCTACCGGTGGCCGATCACTACACATAAGTAAATATCAAGTTCCAGCTCCGCAGACCTGATGGTGTAGGAATAGTCAGAGTCAACACTTGTTTTTTGATGGACTTGTTAACTAGTTTGCTCCATCAAGCGGCCAATCGACACGGCCGAGCTTCACCCGGGTATATCTCCCACTAATTTCCCACGGGCGACCAGCTGATAACTATCGCTACTAATATTATAAATGTGATAGTTTGTTTGTCCTTTCAGCAACGGAATCACGTAGATTTTTTTGGACAGAAGTAAGCCAGAGAGTTATGTAGGCTACTAATTATTTGCAAAATACATAGGTAGTTATTGCTAGAGTAAATGATTTCTAGGCGAACGGCGTCGTGGACTAACTAACACTAATTGAACCTATAATGAACCTAGTCTATAATAATATGATGTCTAATATTATGTACTTAGTGGGAAACAATATTAACTGAGAACTCGTAACTTCACCTGTATACCTATTAAGGTAGGTACACAATATTAAAGTCTCGAAAAAAAATCGAAAGAATTGAGGTTAATAATAAGAATATAAAATAATAAATAAAAGTGCTTATTCAAGAAAAAATTACCAACATAAAATTATACCTTCGGATACTATCAAAGGGCGATTAGCTCAACAAATATACTACAACATTAGTCACAGGGCTGATTTTCAGCTGAATCATGTCTGAAGCTGAATCTAAGTATAAGTCATCGATTGCATGCCGATCAAACTTTAGTATTTATTAATTGTTTAATCTAAACATCAGTAATAAGTCGTATTTTATTATTTATTGTTAAGGTTTCTGCCCACTACACCGTATCATACCATGACCGTAGTATGAACGTTTCAACGCTCAACAGCTACAGAAAGTGACGGTTGGTGACGGACCGGTCTAGTGGGCATAGTTTAAAGCCGCATCCACACTATGCGGCATTCGGCGAATATACGTTTTGGCGTGTCTGTTTTACTTAACGTTCATGAAAAAGACGTTCACGAATATTCGCCGAATGCCGCATAGTGTGGATGCAGAATATTTTATGCCCGACATTTTCCTATTACGGTCATGGACGTCATGGTATAACTGGTGTAGTGAGCAGAGGCCTTAAAAAATAAGGCACGACGTGTCCGGATAAACGTTTCCGGGTAAAGGTTTACCCTGGTCAGTAAACCTTTAACCGGAAAATCGTCTCCCGGGCGCTGCAGCCAGTTCCTTTAATTGAAACTGTATTGGCTTGTAAAGTGCAGTTTTCCCCGCGGCCGGTTGACCGCCTGGGAGTCTCGTAATATCCGGCTAAATCGAATTCATTGGTAAATTACGGGTAAAGGCTGGTCTCACTGCCCGCCGCCTACACTGATTTGCACAGTTTTGGTCTAGATTTTTTTAAGTATTGATATTTATTGTAAATAGGCTACCTTCGCAAATAAAATAAAATTTAATTATATATTATTAGCCTGGAATGTCCCACTGCTGGGCAAAAGCCTCCTTCCCATCCTTCCACGTATCTCGATGATGGGCAATCTCCCGCCAATCTTGTCGAAAGGTGTCAAGCTCGTCTCGCCATCTGCGCCGTGGTCTGCCGCGTCGTCGTGGTCGGTCTTTTGGGACCCGATTCGAAATTATTTTTGCCCAAAGGTCATAGTGTTAATAAAAAAGTGAAAGTTATTTTTAGGAGGGTGCTTTTACCCGAGAGAGTAAGATTGTATTTGTAGACTGAAATACCTATTTTTAATAACCCCCCGACGCAAAAGAGGGGATATTGTACGTTGAGCGTGTGTCTGTATAGGTATCTGTGTATGTTTATGGTATCGTAGCTCCTAAACTGATGGACTGATTTTGATTTAGTTTATTTTGTTTGAAAGGTGACTTGGTAGATAGTGTTTTTAGCTAAGCAGGGTGAAAATCCGTTGGGTTATTTAAGAGTTATTAGGTCTGAAAGTAAGGGTCTTAATTTTATCGGGGATTTTTATCTATTTAATAGTCATTTTACCTCAAAATTCAAGATACAATTATAACAAATAAAAAAAGAACTTTTTAATCAACTTTGTAATAAATAACAAAAGTGCCAGGTAACAAGAAAGAAATTGGCACGAAAATTATCATTGACTTTCAGCAATAGGATTTTACAGTCACTGAACATTATTTTACGCATCGATTTAACAAAACCAATTTCTTTTGTTACAGGTACCTCGACAATGCCGTCATAGTACCCGCACTCCGCACAAACACAACAATGTGAAGTAACACACACGCACATGGTTTCAATCGACTTGCACCATGCCGCGCTCCACAATGAAACTTTATTCACAAACTTATCCGTCGAGTCGAACTCGACATTCGACTCGATGTCGAGTGACAACTACACTGAGTATGCGGAGATTCCTTATTACATAAAAGCGACTTCTATGTCGTTTTGTATAGTGATAATGTGTTTAGGGGTGATAGGGAACGTGATGGTGCCCATAGTGATCCTGAAGACGAAGGACATGAGGAACTCCACGAACATCTTC
This sequence comes from Tortrix viridana, assembly GCA_963241965.1. Lineage (NCBI taxonomy): Eukaryota > Metazoa > Arthropoda > Insecta > Lepidoptera > Tortricidae > Tortrix > Tortrix viridana. Next base: position 2,390,892 of record OY725194.1, on the reverse strand, counting down.
CTGGTGAACCTGAGCATCGCGGACCTGATGGTGCTGCTGGTGTGCACGCCCACGGTGCTGGTGGAGGTCAACTCGAAGCCGGAGACCTGGGTGCTGGGGAAGGAGTTATGTGAGTTAACGAAGATGCTAAAATCCATTTTTAACACAGTTGCTCAAAAAGTGGTACTTTTCGTAGCTGTATATCGTGCGGAAAGTTGGTTTTCGCGAACTAGTGCTTTTTACTTTTCCAATTTTTTTAAATTTATACTTGTTCCAATTCATGACAACTTATTGATCAGTGTTAATATTAGTTTCCTTTAAACATCGTAATCAACATAAAAACCTACTGTTAACGTACGAGTTAGAATACGAAAAATATACATATTTTATTACTTACCTCTTCATCATTAAAACACGTTTATTTTTTAATATTGAATATTGAAAAACCGTTCTTAATAAGTTGTCTGAATGGAACGGAATAGCTGCCGAAACGCCTGTCAAAAATTGTGACATAATGAAGAGGCGTTTTTTCTTACTGCACAAATACTCGCAAATAACAATACTTAGGTAATAATAGTACAATGTTTTATATTTATAATTGTTTGTCTTATAGAACATGCATTTGAAAAAAAAACTTTCATTGAAGTGGGTTCAATAATAATAACAAAATCCATCCTAGTCGTATAAAAGCTAAAAAAAAACACCTCTTCACAAGTTAAAAAATTTTCACTGCGAAAGATCGAACTTACAACGAATTTGTTTACCAATCTTAAGTTTTCAAAAAGTTGCTTATAAAATGAGTGAATCAGAGTTTGAAATTGATTTATTTTTTCGCAACTGTGTTAAAAAACGTCGTTCGATACACGTGCGGCAATGTCATTCTTCACTCGTCCCGAGTCTTGCCACTCGCCTACGGCTCGTGGCAAGATATCTCGGTACTCGTGAAGTAATGACATACTTTCCGCACTAGCATCGAAATGTACTATTTCACTTTTCAAGAGATTCCTAAACACATTTACGTGACATTTAACCATTGTCAACTGTGACTTAAGTGTTTATATAGACTCATCTCGGCTGAGACGCCTGTCTTAAGATTCAAAAGTGACAGTTTTCTATGACTTGACGTTTATTTCACGTATCTTGAGGCGGGCGTCTCAGTCAAGATGAGTTTATTAATACGGTCTTAAGTCTCATAAGAGATCGTGAGAATCGTATGTAAAAGTTTTACGCTAGTTTTTTTTTAAGATAAAGGGTGTTCTGTATTTAGTGATCAAATACAAGCGAGTTCAATTTGTGCTTCTCGCATCCATCGGGTTCCCGCAATCCTGACCAGCTCGTCGGTCTACCTTTTGGCTAGTCAGCTGACGATGTTTTGTATGGGAGGGTCAAATTTTTTTTTCGCGATTTCGGGGTTGGTCCCATAGTGAAAGTTGGTCAGTATGACTTACTGATTTAACCCCCAAATTTTTTTAGACGAATAAAAAAACACCTAGTATATTTTTTAAATGGCGAAGGGGTTAATTGTATGCCGTACAATTCTAAGTTGGATCAATGTTTTGTAGAAAGTGGAAATTAACAGGTATACAAGACTGGGCAACCAGCCAAACCCATATCTTTTTAGGGAGATACCTTGAAATACCTATAGTAGTTGTTGCCATCATCGTTCCATCAGCAATATTAGGTAGGCCCGTTACTTACAATAACAGTAAAATAAAAAGAAACGGTCATTCGGTCATAAATACATACCAGTCAGCATTTACTCTCCGCACGGCCACACAGTCAGGTAAATGTGTTTTGGCAAGCTGTCTGGAGATAATAACGTTTTATTTAAGATTAGAAATTTACGGTTATTGTCTACATTAAACAACTAACCTATTTATTACTATATATCATCGACCTGGTCTGGCGTCTATTTTCTTCAGGGAATCCCTTCTTATCAACGTATTATTTTTAGAAAGAAAGAAAGAAAAAAGAAAGAAAAACATTTATTCGTGACCAATATCAGCAAAGGACAAAAAAATACACACAGTAAGAATGTAGTCACGAAATGGTCCCAACTCAGCGTAATGCCGGCATTAAAGTCGGCGCTGGTCTTCCGTTTTAGAGAATTTACTTTAGCTGAGATTTTATTACTTGTTATATGAAGTACCGTGTAATTCGTTTACTAAATGTTCGACGTTTTGAAGTATACATAGCACATGTATTTTACTACCTACTCTTTTGAAATCAATTATTTAACTTATTGTACTCTATAATTTATTACGCACGCATTGGTTTCGCTGTTGAGCGTGGTTTCAGTCACAGCTGTATTTGATTCGCTTTAGCTGTAAAAGCTAAATAAATTTTCTTTATACGGCAATGTCTTCAATATAGCTACAACCACTTTACTCTAATATACAGGCTCAAATACGCAGTTACCCGACCTCTGCCCCGGGGGTCAGACAATAAACCCGAACGATTTAAGAAGCACCGAAATTCAAACACCTTTTTACTTTAACATTTAAACAAAATGCTAATGACTCGTTATGGCACCAATTTTGTATAAAACTCCGGGAGCAAGGCGTTGAACGTGTTGATTTTATCGACGCAAACAAAAACACTTAAGTTTAAAATTTCACACAACATTAAATAGTCGTTTTACGAGAGCTATGAAGATGCGTTGGAATGTTTAGATCTGTCACTACAGTAACTTAACGGGTTGTACTGCGGGGAGTGTGCACAGGGGCTCCACGAGCTAATACCGCCGACTCCTTTCTAACATCTCCAGGCGCACCGCGGGATGCCATCCGTACCTGGTTCAAATTCCGCCTTTTCGAACGAATCGCTTTGCATCATCTTTCATAATGCGTACTGTAAAAGAGTGGAATGCGCTTCCGGCGTCTGTATTTCCGAGTGCATGCAATCTGAACCTATTTTATGCTAGGGTAATTAAGCATCTTCTGGGTGAGCTCGCTACATCGTAGACGGAATCTTCGTCCTCCAAGGGCAAGAGTTAGTCAAGAGCAAACCAAAACCAGACCAGACCAGAGATCAATAAAAAACATGGTTATATAGGTAAATTATTTAAAGATAAATTATTAGGGAACCATACATATCTACATACATACCGTGCAAGATCTACACATTTCCTTGGGTAATCGGATAAAAATCCTTCTTGAGGATTCTAATAAAATCGGCAACGTACCTGTCAATCCTCCTAGTACTAGTTTTGCTGTTGGTCATAGGAAGGTGTGGCTGCTTCGCCATCTCGTGACATGCTTACAAGTTTGTCCCTGTGTATTAAAAAAAAAAAAGTTCGAGACACGTATTTTTCTGCTCTTGTTCTCCTTACTAGTACAAAATTCCTAATAAACGCCGTTTACTTTCAGGCCACGCTCTCGTTTGCCCAAAAACTTCGTCAACAACCGTGCTAAGCTTACTGATACATAATATTTAACAGTAATGCTACAGATTGTTTAAAAGTTCGTAATAGTACTGCAAAGGCTCTCTGAGTTAACGGCCAGATTATACTCTAAGATGACATAACATTAGAAAAACAAGAACACTTATTTGAACAGCCTATAAAGTACCGCGTGGTGGAGATTTTTTAATATACCGAAGGATTAGTTTTTGAACTGCTAGGTTTTCAACTTAAACTTGACACATGCGAAACTGAATTGTGTAGATCTGGGTACACAACATAATTTCGAAGTTTTATTGCTGAATTGAGCGAATACCGAATTTTCATAATTTCATAATTTTTTTCAATTGAAGACTATTTTTTTAATGTTCCTCATAGTTATAACCTAACCTAACCGTCGTACAGCAATAACAATAAAAAATTTATGAAATTATAGATACTCCTCCAGTGTAGCGCAGCTTTCTTAAAAATGAAAATTAAGTCAATATTCAGAAGAAAAAAAAATTAAGTGGAATCCTATAGAGATAAGGCCCTTGATTGGTTGATACTTCAAAAACTAAATTATATATAAAAAAATATATATATAAAAATACCGTAAGTAATAGAACCTTTCAAGTATCTTAGAACTTAGAATTTCATGTAGCATACCAACACTGTAAAGATCAGTATTACAAGGAGGTAAATCGCGAAATGGGTAACGTTTTTGTAAATGTATGTAAACGGCCCCGCGAGACAGGCCTAGCCTAGTGTGGAGGTCACAGATAATATAATGTAGATAATGTACCCTACAATTTTGTGCAATCTTAATGGCAAATAAACTTTATTTTATTATTTTTTTATTATTAGAGTACCTTGTATACCGCATCTACACATGCACGCCCTTTACAACTGACTTATTAACACTTTCGTAAAATCCCAAATGACAAAAGCTTTTACCGTTCCGCAGTATTATTAAAAAGTAATCTCTGTACCGAATTAAACGTATGAATAAAATAAGTCTTAATTCGCTGCGGTGTTTCTCATTATAAGCTACTTAAACACATTGAACGCCATGATACTTATATTTCCTACAAATTGAGCTCCGATTGGAGTCAGTTTGAATTTTGTAATGTTGAAAGAGATATTTTTGTATCGCGGGTTTGTATAATTACGTCGTATTATAATGCATTCAGTTTGCAATTTGCGAAGATGTTCGTTTTGAGATATTGTTTTTATCGCTTAAAATTATAGGTACTGTGCTAAAAAATATACAAGGAGTAAAGAAAAACTTGTATATTAAACACTGACCTCTAACGGTGCAAGAGGAAAAATTTCGATATTTGAAAAAAAAATGTTAGATTACAAGAATGCCTTTTCTCCATGCAAAACGAAAAAAATATTTACAAAGTTTTTCTACTGGGGGTGCTAGGGGTCAACGACTCTACAATTGAGTAGTTTATCGATTAACTACTTTTATCCCGAAAAATCGACAGTTCCCGAGGGATTAGTGACAAACGACTTCTACGCGGACGGTGTCATAAAATGCTTGTAGGTTATAAGTTTCTCGGTTCTGGGCGAAATACTAGTACCTAGTAGTACATTTCCAATTCTAGCTGTAGTAACTTAACGACGGTGTTCGTTCGAGCGACTAATCTAACTAATAGCTTATTGTTCTGTTCACGTCGTTCCCACAACTGGACAAATTGCTTTCGAACGAGCCTATATTTTATTTCTTAGCTACCGGAGTTCACTCGGATAGGTCGGGAGTCAGTGCCAGCGGTATTGTGCGATTTGAGATTTGGTAATGATCTAATTTAGTGTCTGTACCCTGCTTTGGACTATATTTGAATCGTTACAAATTATGTTTTTACCGGATGAAAATCCCCGAGCGTTCTTTTTTATTATATATTAAGTTACCATACCACCACCATACCATACCATACCATAGTTAGTTATAGTTAGTTCTTGTAATACCTATAAAAGATGACATATATGAGCCATGCAAAAGTTGTACACCTGTATATATATTAAATAACAGTACATTATTCATACCAGCGCAGCAGTGTTAGACTCCTTTTTTTTGCTAAAGACAGGCAAACCCGCAGGCAACTCTCCTGATGTAATGTGGTTAATACTGGTTAATGCCTGTTAATGCCTATGGACGTTAGCAACACCAAGGGCGCTACTCATGCGTTGCCGGTCTCTAAGAATTTTCAAAAGACGCCTTTTAAAAAAGAGTAACTCTACGGATCGCATCAGGAAAATCTCATCAGGAAGCTCATTCCATAAACATTCGCAACTAGCTCAATTTCTAAGAATCGCTAATCGCTCCGTTTATAAACCCGCTTACATTCACCCAACCCAAATTACAATACTTAATAGGTGACCATTTGCACCACATGTCGACTCCCACAAAACAAATTTACTTCATCAAACCCTGCCTTATTACGAGCCATTAAAGTTCAAATTACACAAACAAAGAAACCACGATCCGTCCTAATTAGGTGTCATAAAGTTAAAGCGGGTATCGCGTAATGTGCTCGACATATTCAATGCCAAAGCGTTCTTCATCAAGTCAAATTTGTAAGAAAAACTGAAAGTCTGGCATAGAATGTGTTAGGAATTGAAATAAATTTTCTGGGAAGCCTGAAGTTTACGATTGTTATTTAAAAATGTTATGTACATACTTACAAGTTTAAACAAACTCATTTCAAAATACTTAGGTAGGATGATCGCACCAGTGTTGGACACTTTTAGCTGACAGGCACCAATAAAATGGACACTTTGCTCTTAATTCAAAGATCATGACAGTTAGGGCCTGCGCAAACCGGCGGAGCGCAGCGCAGATCACTTTAAATTTATCAATGTATATTCTTTCCTATTTTAATTACAATAAGGTATAAATTTGAATCCTCTGAGACCGACCTCGGAGCATCACGGGGGATTTCTACTCTGCGGCTGCGGCTCTAAATTTATACCTTATTGTAATTAAAATAGGGAAGAATATACATTGATAAATTTAAAGTGATCTGCGCTGCGCTCCGCCGGTTTGCGCAGGCCCTTACAAATTGACTGTCGAAAATAAAATTATTTAAATGAGAATCAAGTGTCCAACATTGGTCCATGTCCATTACTGGTGGCATTGCCTTATACCCTTGCCCTTGTTACTTTTTGAACTGGTAAGAATCGATCATGTATTTGGTAAGAATCAAATAAATAGATCAACTGCATTTAGAGCACTCATCATATCATCAGAGCATCAATGACAAATTGGAGTCAAACTCATCCATTCCATTCCTACTGAGCGCTGAAATCGACCCCTTACAGATTGTTTCATAGTTATGACGTACATTAAAATTATTATGTGCATTAAGTAACAAGTTATTTGTTATTTTCGTCGTAAAAACGTCGTGGCAGTGGGCGGGGCACATTGCTCGTAGAACCGATGGCCGTTGGGGCGGAAAAGTTTTAGAGTGGCGACCGCGGACCGGAAAGCGAAGTGTTCGCAGGCCTTCCACAAGGTGGACCGACGATCTGGTGAAGATCGCAGGAAGCCGATGGATGCGAGTAGCACAAAACCGGCCGTCGTGGAGATCCTTGGGGAAGCCCTATGTCCAGCAGTGGACGTCTTTCGGCTGATATGATGACGATGAGCTCTCAAAAAGGTCTTCCCCCCACCTTCCACCCTCTACTCTCGGCTCGGTTAGATTAGCGTAAATACTAGTCCGGACTAGGTTAGTATTTTAGTCGAATAGCGAGTATTTTAGTAACTAAAACTTGTGTTCGTACTGCACTTGAGGACGTTGGTAGTGACCCTGCCTACGTAGCTAACGGTCCAGGGTTCGAATCCCAGTATGAGCAAATATTTGTGTGATGAGTAGTTTTCTGAGTCATGGATGATTTCTATGTACATTTAAGTATGTATTTCTTTATATAAAGTATGTTTGTCGTTGTCTAGTACCCATAATAGGTACAAGCCTAGAGCTTAGTTTGAGACTAGGTCAATTTGTGTGAGGTTGTCCCCTGATATTTATTTATTATTATTTATAAATTATTGGTGTTCAGACACGTTTAGTTACTAAAATACTCGCTACTTGACTAACATACTCGCTACTCGACTAAAATACTAACCTAGTCCGAACTAGCCTTAAGAGCGTGTGAGAGTGAAAGAGAAATACAAACCGAAGCGCGAAGGGCGTTTAGATAGCTAATTACAGTATGACACAATTAATATGGCGCGCGGATTAAAGAATAATACATTCTCAGTCAACGGCATAAGCATTTGACGCGCGCCTTATTAATTGTGTCCTACCTACAGTAACAATGCTAGGGTTGAAGTTGCTTAGAAGGAACAATAATAATGATTATAAATTGTCGAGAAGATTTAGTATGTCGTTAAACTTTGTATGTGGGAACGCGATATTGTGCGTGACTGTTGAACTTGAGGACAATAGTAATTATCTTAACTACAAATATTAAGCCACATCCTACATTGTATTCTAAAATTAATTGCAGTTGTGTAAAATTTACAAATGGCGGCCATAAGAGCATTCTTTATCAGTCAACCAGAATAGGGCGTTATTCACAAAAATAATTCGTGAGCCGAATTTTCATCGATTTTCTATGCAAAGACAAAAAGAACTAAAAAAAACCGATCCTGATCGCTGGGGTTCGAACCCGCAGTCTTTGCGTAGTAGGCCAACGCTCTAACCATCAGTCTATTCAGACGGCGGCAGCGACCCCGAGGTAACGAACCATATTCCGGGAAATCTTTTTGCGTTTCTCGTTGAATAAGTAAGATTATCGGTGCGCTTTAAAAAGCCGTGGTAGCCTGACCTGCCGACTCTTAAGCAGAAGGTCGTGGGTTCGAACCCGGGCTCGCACCTCTAAGTTTTTCGGAATTTATGTGCGAAATATAATTTGTAAATTTACCATGAGCTTTTCGGTGAAGGAAAACATCGTGAGGAAACCTGCACACACTTGTAAAGCAATTTGACGGTCTGTGCGAAGTTCCCAATCCGCACTGGGTCTGCGTGGGAACTAAAGCCCAAACCCCTCTCATTGTGAGTGGAGGTCTGTGCCCAGCAGTGGGACGTATATAGACTGGATTATTATTATTATTAGTATAATTATCTATAACCAAAGCTAGTTAGTAATAAAATGTTAAATTATTGAACTTGCTCTATTCACATTATTAGACTGAACGGGAAAGTATTTGAGACAACTTTCCGGGACGCAGGCAGTTATTACATTCTCGGAATCACAATGAAATTGGCTAGAAAGGTTACTTGGTATAAATCTCCAATAATGTAAATCAAATGTAAATGAACTGGAATTGATTAATGACTTGACTCTGTATTTTTATAAAAAATAATAAAGTTCCAGTAGAAAGCTTATTTTACTTTTTTGAATAACAAAATTTGATTTTAACTTTGCTATTTCGTTATTTATTTATTTAAATAATTTGTCTCTGTGTCGATCTGTCACGTCATTTGATATAACGTGACAGATCTGACGAAATTAGGTAGCGTGGGGCGCAAAACCTTAAAAATAATAAAAATATTAGCTTATTATAAAATTAAACACAAGTCTTTTGTGTGGCAAATTCCTAATAGGTTTTTTACTATTCGAGAAAGTTCAAAAAGACGTTGAGTCTCCTTAAAATATGTTGAGATAATTTTGACATTGTATAGAGCTGATTCAATTGTGCCTCGGCAACAATAGTGTTTTTGAAAATGTGATTATATTACAAAAAAATGGGGTAGCAAAGTTTAGACTCTAGTTTGGGACTAGGTAAATTATTTGTGTAAGCCTGCATTTTAATTTAGTCGCTTAAAACCGGTGACTAAATGAAAATGCAGGCAGCCAAATGTCATTTACACACCTCGACGGACGAATTAAATTCGCCGGTTTTCTTCGACTCAGTCGATGTGAGGTGAGACGATTAACAGAATCACACTGCAGATTATATTTATTATTATGGGTTAATTTTTCTTTAACGCTACGCTAAGATTCCCACTTTTGCTGGCAAGATTCTGTGCCAACATAACCGAGTTCGTTTATGAAATGTTTTAGTCTATGTCGCTACGCAGTGCAGCCAACGTAGCGAATGCCAAATTAGGCCGAGTATACGACACAAGACAAAGTATACGGAGAGAGATTTCAAGTAAAATAAATTATAGCGTCGGGACTCAGCCACCTGGATTGTGTTATTAATGCATTCACTGCCTAATCTACAAATGTACATTATTTTGACACACGGTGTGCCGTATAAAATCCGTGAATGCTGACGCTTCTCGCTTGTTGAAAGTGCAACTCCATAAAGCCTTACAACGGACGAATAAGTCACCGAAACTATTTTTAAACGCAACCGACAGTGAAAACATGGCTAGCGATTCAATTCGGCCCACCGATATACCACGTGACTAAATCGGTAGCTTACGTCAATTTTACGGTTTCATCTCATCGACAGGCATTTCCACGTTAGGAGTTATAATTATTTGGTGGTCACAGGTCATTCTTTGGTGCTTGCATGCTAGGGTGCCAGAATTAATCTTAAGGGAATGAAATTGTTACATAAAGCCTTTAAGAAGTCTAGGTAGGTCTAGTGACTGTAAGATAATTATAAGAAATATAGAGTAAACTCATAACACTTACTTAGCGTTAATCTAAAAATGCAATACTTATACTTACTTTTATACTTCGAGTACTGAGTAGGTACTAAGTTCCGAATCTCGTTAAACGAAAACGACTTAGATAAAACTTTTAAAAGACCACCACTTAGTTTCGTTGCGTCATATGATATAAAGAATTTGCGTTCTAAGATAGTTCTTCTTTGGTTTAAATTTAATTTCATTAATAGGGAATATGAATGTTTTTTTTATGCTTTATTAAAAAGTAATTAATGTAACAAACAGTAGAGATTTTTTTTAATAACTATAAAAATAACCATAATATAAGCCATGCATATTCCCAATTCACGAACTAATATGGAAACGAATTATTATTGTAAACAAAAAGATTATGATGGCATTCGAAGCTAATAAAAATTATATCGTTCGACAGAATAAAAAGGAAATGCTGTTTTATAACTTTTATCAATTTACATTCTTAAAAATAACGAGTTAATCTCGATTACGTTGTTCGTTGCTATAGTTAGTGAAACAGTTACGTATCATTCTTTTTAACGAGTTTCAGCTAAAATAATTGGTAGATCGTTCTTAACAAAAAATGACAATTAAAAGTTCCGTCTTTTAGATGAAAATCCCTCGATTTTTCTTAAACAAAGAGCCGGTAGTTCAATTATCTAAGACTGGGATTAAATAGGACTTTTTTTAGGGTGTTCGGTTTATATTTTAGGGACGATATATTTGGGATATTTCGGACTTAATGTAAATAATACTCGCATGTGAAAATCGGACCTAATGTAAATACATTTTCAGTCCGGTGGCCCTGAAAACCAGCGTCAAGTAGTCAGGCTTAGACTTGCATATACTTACTTAAACGGTACTTACTTACTTAGTTGGTAGTGACCCTGTCTACAAAGCTAGCGGTCCCGGTTTCGAATCCCGGTATGGGCAAATATTTGTATGATGAGCGCGAGTATTTGTTCCCCTGAGTCATGGATGTTTTCTATATATTTAAGTAAGTATTTCTCTATATAAGTATGTTTATCGTTGTCTATATAGTACCCATAGTACAAGCCTAGAGCTTAGTTTGGGACTAGGTCAATTTGTGTGAGATTGTCTCCTGATATTTATTAAATTATTATTATTAAATAAATAGAAAACATCCATGACCCAGAAACAAATAAATAATCGCGCTCATCACTCATATATTCCCCTTGCCGGGATTCGAATCCAGAACCGCTAGCTTCATAGGCAAGATAAGACACGACAAGTAGGTGCCTATTCGTATTGTTGGAAATGGTTGATAGTTAGGTTTATTGGTAATAAATATAGCACTCAATGCGGGCTGAATTTATGGTACCGTAAAATGTGGTTACTTTGATCAATTTTGAGAATGAATTCGATATATCTCCCTGTATTTATTCGCATAATAAAATAATTGTATTGGTGACTACTGATTTGGAGTAATTTGAAGCAGTTAGGCGTAAAAAAAACATTACGTAGCTTAAAATCTCGATTCTCAAATTGGGGTTAGTTTCATCATCCCTGTGTTTATAATGCAATACCAAAGTTACCCCTCTGCATGTCATGTGGTTTTTGATTTGAAGTTTTTATGTCCTACTTTACTGAAAATATTTAAACTAGTTATAGTTTGCGCTCGCTCATAAAACAAATAAAAGTTATGTCGAGAAATAGTTAATATCTAACAATCAATGATTAAAAAAATAGCAAAGTCGCCGCTGTTTTAAAGTCACCCCATACCATCGTACCTACCTAACAATTTCTAGAAGTCAAATTCATTTAAACTATTTATTAAATCATAGATTGCAATTGAATACGATTCATTTGAATTTGAATTTTTAAATTTTCCAAATACCACAGTTAATAAATTTCAGCAATTTCAAAGATTTTCTACTCAGCACAAACATCTTTAAAGTAATTTTCCTCACCAAATCATAAAAGTCAGTAGATTCTTTTAAATCGGATTGAGATTCAGATTTTATTACTCAATAAAATGTCACAGTACTTAATAAATTGCGTAGCTTGTCAAATTATAAGTAAATACATTGAGATCGTCACACATAGAAAATTGATAAAGAGTGTAAATATTATCTTAAAAAATATAAAATTTACTTTATTTAATTTACATAATAATGTCATCTTACATAAGTATATCTCCATTCAAGGTGTCAGAATAACATGAAATAAAAAAAAAACATTATAAAACGTGGGCAATAAAGAAAAAAGTAATCCTACTAATATTTAATATTATAAACGTGTGTGTGTTAGTTTGTTACTCTTTCACGCTGCAACGGCTCGACGGATTTGGATGAAATTTGGAATAGGTATAGCTCATGGAGGCCGGGGCTTCAATTAACAGAGGTAAGTATTAACACGCGAATTTCTAAGAAACTATAAACAGCACGTCACTAGTGATTCCTAAAATTCGTCCCTGTGATAGCGGTCTACAGGTTGAGAGTTGAGACTCGTCAGTCCAGCTCAGTGCGCCGTGGGAGTGAGTTGTGTGATGTCCGTCTATGTTGGCCAGTTAACGAACTTTTTTCACTTTACGATTTTTTGATTTACGTGTTGAATATTTGATTTCGCCGTAATATTTTTTTTTTCACAGTAGCTTGTTTTATTTTTAATAATGTTACATAACTTTAGTAACGCTAATGTACACTATTTCGTATTTTTTTTTATTTTTATTGAAAAGGTACCCATGAGGCTAAAATTAACAAAACATACGGGGCTAATATTAACATGTTAATTTTTACCCCGTATTGGATTCTATTTTTGGTTCCGTACCCGAAGGGTGCCCAACAGGACCCTATTACTAAGCCTACGTTGTCCGTCCATCTGTCCGTCCATCTGTCCGTCCATCTGTCCTAACTTTAAATATATTCACCACGGTACCCAATTATTTATTTATTTATTTTTCTTAGACGTTACAGCGTGAGGACTTACAAGCGGAAAAATATTGTTGTTTAACGGAGTGTTACAACTTTTAAGCACAATGTTAATTATTGATCCACTAAGTGATCATTGTGATTATTGAAAACTAACGTTTCCTTCAATAATATAACAATAAAAGTAACTGTTAACAAGAAATCATTCAGATATTTGTTGATTTTTGTTATTATATAGAGAGGTTTTGTTTGGGTTTCTTTCTCTATATACTTATATCGCTGTTGCAGTTACAAAGTGTTTAAGCCTAATGTTTATTGTATTGCTTAATAAAAATGTCATTGTAATTTTGTGTTTTGTTATTTAACCTTTTGAACGCCAAGCTGCGAAACAAAACGCTGCCTACCGGACGCCACAACAAAAACGTACAAGTCGATCTCGAAAAACGTAGTGATTCCAAAACGAAATATCGATACCATAATTGACTCTATGTAATGTATGTGTATTTGAGTATCGGAAAACTTTAACAAATATTTCACTATAATGTTATTACATTTTCATATATTATTAACATTATAAACCCACAATAAAGTATGAAAACGCCAAAATGTTCGCACGACATGCACTTTAATTTAGTAACAGAGTCACAACACTACTTGCTTTTTTACGAGGTGATGACGTCACGTATTGACGGCTCTGGCCGACACGGGCGTCACAGGCAATGGAAATTGTAATAATACTAGAGTTGAGAAACTGTGTAAAGCATTAACTTTTTCATATCGATATCTTTGAGTAAGAATCTTAATAATATTAAAGTCCAAATAAAATTGCGTTTTTTAAGTGTAATGATTTATGATGAACGATGAGTTTTGCCACACATTTCCGTCAAAATGTTGCTCGTCTGAACGTCTTAAGAATTGCCCGTATCAATAAACGGGAAAAACCGCGGGAGCAATAGCGGCAACCGTTAAAAGTACCCTGATTATGAGCTCAACTGTTAATAATTATTAGTTTAAACCGCGGTTTTACCTGACCGACCTTTGTTAGCGAATTTTGAGGCAGATTTTGTACAAAGAATAGTGTTATTATTAGTACTTAGTTATGCTGCTCCATAAGCCCCGTAAGTGTGAGCGAGAGATAAAGAAGTTTTATGGCCCTAGAAATTATTTCGTAAAGGTACTAGAATTATTAATAATATAGCATTGGCTGGTCCATTTTCGATTACCTATTGATTTTAAATAAAATGAATTTTCATATGCTTAGTTATAATATTACATTATATATAATAATATATATATTTAGTTAAAATTTAAAGACTTCCCTCGAAATAATCTATTTCAACTTGTTCCGATACAAATTCTGGAATTTCATCGTCGGCGTTATCAACACCTAGTAAAATTCGCAGCAACTCCTTCGTACGATAAGACCCCTCTCACATTTCGTCGACATTGTACAACACTATTCAAAATGATGTCGCGCCTCTGACGTCACAGATTAGCGTCCACAGCCGACGGGGGCGCATAGGACACTGATAAGCACTTGTTTACGTGAGGTGTGCAAAACCAGTTTGTCGATTGTTATTATTAACTAAATGGAGGACTATTATTGTACCATTACTGCGTGCAGAGTAAATGGGATACCATTGTTATATAATATTTACGTAATTTATGATAAATTTGGATTATGTAGTCTGTAATAGTTATTCTTACACTTTTCCAAACATAAAACGCAGCGGGCGGTCACAACACTATGTGCCGGCTGGAGCCGTCGTTGGCGTAGTAAGCACTGACAATTACTGCATTAAATCACAGTCTCACAGAAAGTGGATTTATTAATAATTCTGCTATTATAACCAATGTATTTTAGGTTTAGACTAATATAGACTTGCAAAGCAATTATAAAAATCCATCAATTTTCTTGTAAAGTTTTTTATTAAACTTGATTTTGATGTTAAACCGTGTGTCGGCTGTAGCCGTCGTGGCGTCAGTGGCACGACTTTCCGTTGACGGCCAGAGCCGACTGGGGCGTTCAAAAGGAGAGGAAAATACTTACAATATTCATTTTTGCCCCTTTTGTTAATACTTACCTCGGAACCGTTAATTGTAGCCCCGATCGCGGGGTAAGTATTAATTTCTGACTATTCTGAGTAAAATCGATTTTTTTTAAAAGGTATCAGTTTCTTGTCAAATTAAAACCAACGATATGGTTATTGAATAGTTTGGACATCATTTGACATAAAAATCATTTTAAAATGTTTAGGCGTTTTGAAGCTACAACTGAAAATATACATTTTGTTAAATCGCGCCCCGGTCTCCCTACCCTGGATTATACAGAATACTTTTTATCCCGGAAATTTTGGTAGTTCCCAACGATAAACGACTTCTATGCGGACGGAGTCGCGGGCAAAAGCTAGTAATAACAATAAAAGTCAACACAGAAATACATTCAATGTCAATATTAGGTATTTATATGTCTAGTTCCATATACTCATTGTCAGGATAAAGTGGATTATCGAACAAAATATTTCTGAATGAATAAATGATTATAACATAGGCTATATAATATTTTAACATATACCGAAGCGGGGCCAGGTCACTAGTTTGTTGATAACCTAAATGTTACACGGCTGGTTTGTCGACTCATATGTCAACATTGTCACCAGTACAGTCGTCGCCGACACTATAGCTTCCAATCCGTTGCGTAATTGCAGTACAGTCAACCATAACTCACGCCGGCAACATTGCGACATTAATTGGTAACACTGCATAATTTGTTCAGAGCTGAAACGTCGAGGAATGTTGATGAACATTTAATAAATCTTTGTTATTCTGTGTTGTCTTTTGATTTCTTTGATCGCGTTTATAAATAGTCCATTGAAATAAATTTATGTTGTGAATTCGGTTTTGATTACATGATGCGATAAATTAATTAGTTTATACTTTATTTCATAACAGACCATTCTTCCTTTTGTTTTTTTGTGTTTTTTTTTTGTGGGTAAATCTTTTGTTTTTGTATAGAAATCGAAGAAAATTCGGTTTCGGAGCGACGCTCGGTCCCCCTGGTACTTTAACTAAATGATTGTTTATCATAACTTTATATAATTTGACATTTATTTATTATTTGATAAAGACCATAAAATCCTCATCAGTATTAAATTTCGTATAACTGGCAACACTTTAGCAGTCAAACTTGTGCACCTAAATAAAAAATCTAATCTAGAACATAGCACGATAATTTCTTATCAGCGAATAGTTAAGATGCGGGTTCCTCCGTAAAACCTGTTACAAAATGTCTCCAATGATAATAAAGCAGTCTGAAAAGTGTTGGAAATATTGCAGTATAAAACTAACGTCTAAAATGTCACCAAGTTTTCCACTTGGCGCCATTTCAAGACAACAAACAGTGTCGAATTTCAAATATTGCTTGCCGACTTTTAGCGGCTAGTGTACAAATGTTTGAGTACTTGTCAACAGTGTTTAGGTTTCCTAGATAATTTAATACGTAGGTATTACTTAACTTTTACTAATATAATATATCCTACTCCTACCATAGATAAATGAAGAAACGGTGGCATAGACGTTACGGGAGACCGAAGACCTGCGGGCTTAACATGCATCCATCTCGCGTATGCATGCTAAGCCCGCTGGCAGTTTAAGCCGCAGTTTAATCGCTCAACATATTACAAGAAAATGCTGTTTTTGATTTAGCTTAGTTTTATATAATATTATTTTTATTTAAAAAATAATGACAAATGAAACCTTTAATTTGTTATCCCAATACATATTATTGTTTGGGTTTTGAAATAAATAATAATCATTAGTAGATATTGGATTTAAATATTTACTTATAAAATATTTAAAAGGTGAAAGAAATCTCGTGAAAAAATAAACTACTTTAATAATGGCCGTAGAATTTGAACAACCAAATAACAGGAAGGCAGATAATTTGCTCCTTGTCGACCGTCGTCTGGGTACGCGATTTATAAGATCTTTTGCCCAAGTTTTTCTCTTTCCCGGAGGAAATGATGTTTCCTGCCCCTTTGGGTTTTGTGTCAATACTGTATACCTATACTAAAAGGGAGAATTCAAGGTCGTGGGTCACCTAATCGTATATCTTAAAACTTATTACAAAAGTATAATTATAAAGATTGAGTTATTCAATTTCGATAAAACATGAGTCTGAGATAAACTTTTCATTATGTCATCTGCTGCCTTGTTGTGTTGGTGCTAGATATCAAAATATATATGAACTAGCTTTTGCCCGCTACTTTCTTCGCGTAAAAGACCGGTATTCCTTCAAATACTGTCCGGAATAAAAATACCCTGTGTCCGGGTAATAGATTAAATTTGTCCCAAATTTCACGTTGATCAGTCATGGCGTTGAAAAATGAAGGTGCGACAAAAAAACATACTTTCTAAACATTACCAAGGATGCCAAATTTCATAAAAATTGGTTAATACGCTTAGCAAGTCACTGCTGTTTATGATATAAGTGCCACTGACACAGTAGGTATAATCATTATAAATTACAAATTCTTATACTGAGCCTCTGATTGTGTTAATTTTGTTACTATAGTTTGACCTAATTCCTAATAAATGGGCGGGGTAACGTCATCTCCGCGTAGCGAGAACTATCTGCCATCGGTCTTCTGCAAAATCATTTTTATAAGATTTGTATCTTTAATAAATAAAAAAATATGTACATACTAACAGGGCTAATTTTCAATCACAAAGGTAACACAAAGGTATTTAAGATAGTGTTTGGGTACACGATAAACATACTTATAGAGAAGAGCTTCGAAGGCAGGGCGAACTAGGCTAACCGCATCGTCATGATGATGATGATGATGATGTCTTTTCATATCTGTTCCTATACCATCGCTCTTGTCCCCAGGTCTCGCCGTCCCCTTCGTCGAGCTGACTGTCGCCCACGCCTCGGTCCTCACCATCCTGGCCATCAGCTTCGAGCGCTACTACGCCATCTGCGAGCCGCTGCGAGCTGGCTACGTCTGCACCAAGACCCGTGCTACTCTCATCTGCGCCCTAGCCTGGTTTTTTGCTGCTTTGTTCACCAGGTAAAGTCTAGGCTTGAGGGTATATGTGAAGTTAATTATTCTGGGTTACAGCATCCAGTATCCTTTCTGCCGCACTAGTCTGGTTCTTTGCTGCTTGGTTTACCAGGTATCTATGCAGGGGGTTTGGAAGAGGATATCCCCTATCTGAAGCTAATTATTTTGGGTTACCTACAGCTTCCAATGTCTAATTTGCTGGCTACGTCTTCTGAAGCTATCACGACCAGTTTTTATGGTGTTCGCACACCATAAACAATTGGTCCAATTGGAGTTGGTGTGACATCGAAAGTATTATGGTGAATGGTGATCATTAATGTAGCGCGGTAAAAATGTGACGACATCACAGCGTCACGTTTTTCCCAGAAGTCCCCAGTTGATATACTTAAGTAGTGGAAGGGAATTGCTAGAGGACACATTGGCCGTTATACCGGAATGCCACAGTCTCATCAGGTCAAAACTCTGGCTCAACTTGGCTTCATAACCCAGCAGCTTTTGCGAGAAGATAAAGTAACTGACTCTTTTGTCAGTCATTTAACCTATTTCCATTACCGATTGGAACATACAAAGCGAATAAATTTCAGTGTAGTGTCAGCACTCGGTACTTTTGGCTGGTATCACAACACACCGTCATGAGCTAGCCAAATGTTGTACAGATACTACACTAAAACTTTTTTAAAGTGCTTTTGTATGCTTTAAATAATCTGCCGTAATACTGGCAGCGCTCAGGTGTGGTGTTGTGGTGTAAACCTAGTACGTTGATGACCTGTTGCAAAGGGTGATTCCCATCTTCCAACCTTGGATACATAACCCTATATTACTATGCAAATCTTGGGTGCGCAGGTTGGAAGATGGGAATCACCCGTTGCAAAGGTTAAAAAAAACATGATCTCGTGTTTTGATGCCGGTAGCACACCTCCGCCGCGAAACCACGAAACTGTTGCGGAATCGTGATATTTAATACGAAATTGAACATTAATTCGTTGCCAGAGTTTCGCTACTACAGTTCCGCGGCGGAGGTGTGCTATCGGCGTCAAAGACATTATCTTTAAATAAACACATTTGAATAATTTTACAGCTTTGATTTTAAAAACGTGACATGAGTCTATAAGGATATACCACGGAAAGTAAAATTCATCTGAATTCGAAGTTAGGCACTAAAAATAATTTTGTCTTTTTGTCGTGTCCAACTAAAGAGTGGCAGAGATAAAATCTTAGGTTCATTTAATAAACTGATAATGAGGTATACTGAAATAAACATCAAATAGAACACTGTCATCTTGGCCGCGTCTTGAGTCGGGTAGATCTCCCAAGATCAGTTAGCTAGGCGCCATATTAATACCACTTGGCTGAGACGCCTTTCTCAAGATACGCTAGAAAGGATAGTTTTCTATGATTTTGGAGTTTGCTTGACGTATCTAAAGATGGGCATCACTTTATTAATTCGGCCCAAATACCGCCCTTAGAATTCAGTACTTTTTTTAGATTAAAGTAATATTCTTACTTTATTTAATCATTCCTGAATGATCCCGTTTCCCCGAAACACTTAATTCACATCGGTTTATTCAAACTCTGCGGCCAAGATCAAAGTTTCCTTAAATTCAAATGAATGGCTAGTGCGAACGGCTGAAATAACTCAAACCCGCCTCAATTTTACTCGTCTGGAATGTTATTGACAGCGGAGAAAATAGCCTATTTTTAGTTGTTTTATTACTCCTAGTAAGTTTAGTTAACTCTTTTATGATATCGACGGTCGGCCACAATGTTTACAGAAACCACATGTTTAGGTTAATATTCGTGTTTGTGGCAAATGTCCCGTGAAATTAATTATGTTACTTCCTATCTTCGCCGCGTCTCGTTTGCGTTTTTCCCGTGGGACATTTATGTTTCGTGGAAATTACACGAGTTCTTTGTTTTTAGATAAAGTATTTGTCCAAACTTAATAACTTCTTCCTCGCAATTGTAATAATCGCAGTAAACTAGATTTATTCTACATTCTAAATAATAAAAAATTAAATAACGACATGACGTTAAGTATGTTTTGCGCAACGTTTTATTTCACCTACATTACAGACTGTACTGCAGAAAACATTTATGTACGCGACAAGGTCAAATCACAATTACAATATACGATGTTGCGTCGTGGTATGGCGCGACGTGGTGTCATGATGCGGCGTCATGTTGTCGAAATTTACTATGCACATAGGTAGGTACATTGTAAGAGTTCACGGTACGGCAACGCGTCGTGAGGTTTTTCACAAGCTAAGGTGCAATAGTTAGTTAAGCATCGAATAGAAGACGTCGTGCCGTGCATCGTAGCACGATACGACGTCGTGTCGTGAACTTTTACAATGTATATCGTAGATTTTCACGACACGACGTCGCACGTGCCACGATGTCTTATCGTGTATCTAATTGTGTTTTAGCGCTCAGTCCTTCTCTGACCATTGATATCAATGATTAATATGTCCTGAAAACAACATGACATCAGCAGAAAATATTTTTCGTTAAAAATATTTTATGAAACGTTCATCCTCGTTTCATATTTGGGATAGCAATGGCGGCCGATGGCATGACATGATTGTTGTTTGATGGCATAAATAGTAATTGAATAATCAGAAATTAATAGTTTGCACTGGTGTGTGCCAACGGATCGTGCCGTCGGCTTTTTACTTCGACCGTGAAATTTGCAGCGACGTAAATTAATGATGTTTGAAACTCGATGTGAGTTATTTAAGTGTAACTGGTGCATAGAGAGACAGTTCGGGGAAACATTGTCCCAAAGTATTATTAGTCTGTTTATATTGACTATCACATTAATATTATTTACCCATAGTTTAAGTACGGAACTCGCCGAAGAAAGTGTTTTCGTCAACTGTGGTTTAATATCTACGAATCTCCTGAAAAACGGGAGTGATTACTGAATTTCGCAAATACTGTTTCAGTGTCACCTTCAACCTCAAGGTAGCTCAATTTTTACCACCATAGCACCTGTGGTAAGTGGACCTGAGGCCCATGGATATTTGCAGCTCAAGTTACAAATACGTTGCTTACCCCGAGGACTGAAGACTTAGGGCCGTATTAATAAACTGATGTTGATTATGATCTATGTCTATAGACGTCTCAAGACGCATCAAAAATATTTTTTTTACATTTTGGATTTGTTTTTTTCTATTTTTTTTTACTAAGAAATAAAAAGTGAAATAATAAAGGGGTCCCTATACAAGAAACGTTTTTTTTTCAACGTATTTTTATTTTTGTTGTATCGTAAAAACAGTAAAACATACAAGCGTCAAATTGGTACGATTATAGAACAAGCCCTATATACATATACCTACGTAATAACAACAAATACTAAAAACCAGCCCAATGTGTACGGAACCCTCAGTGCGCGAGTTCGACTCACACTTGCCCGGTTTTGTGTTTGTAGTGACGGCGACGACGAAGCCCTACCTACACTGACTCCGACGTTCTCTTGCTCGGTATTTTGTACATAATCTGTATACTTTAATTTTTAGGATGAATTGAAAAGTTTAAACTTTGTGAAACTTAATAAATAAGTGAAACGTAATACGACAACACCGAAGATTGTCGTGCTGTACTTTTCTTTTATAACATATTTGACTTCATAATACTCTCAGCATGGTTTATGCCGTTTATGACGCGTGGAAACAAATAAGCTGGTAACAAAACTTCCGAAGCATTATTCACTCCGAATTCTCGCAGAATCAGCTTTGACGTCGCTTTCATTTCCAATTCAGGTCTTATTGAAACAGGGTTGCCATCTTGCCGTTGCACAACTGTAGGTATTTGGATTTGGAGAGTTTAAGTATAGTAAGGAGGTAAAGGTTAGTAGATAGTCACAATATGTCTGGTATTATATAATTGAAGAGTACGTGTCAAAATTAATGTAAAACTTTAGTTTCTAGAGTATTTCTTCTTAGGTCTGTTAATTTTGAAAAATGATCTTTGTTTGTATGAATTTTATGCGCGTCAACTTATTGCTTGCACTTGCGCGAAGGTTATAGGCAGCAACGCGCCGGGTACCATTGCAGCTAGTACATAATAAAAAATAGAGCAATAAAACTCAGTGACAACCCTAAGCAAATACTTCTGTTACTTGCATGTCTCTAGAGCACACATCTCACTACCAAATTTTTCTCTCATAAAACGCTTCATAGCCTTTATTTCGTCGGATTTAATATCAAAATCCTTCGTTTAGCAACTATCCGAGCAAAAATGTATTCATTCGCTGAGTTTATTGATACTCTCATTTCAATAATAAATTATATTATTTGAGCCAGGGGTGCCCTTTACTACATTCCGTAAAATTTTACTTTAACGTAAATTATTGCAAAACTTTTATTGCCTACAATTTATGGTTTATACGATTAACTTATTTTAGTGTTATGTTAAAAATTCTGCGAGAAAGCTTCTTATTCTGGGCGACTTTGGGTGAAGTTCAAAAAAAGTGTACCTACCTATATAAGAGTAGTGAAGGACTGTAAGGACTTAAGTTAAGAAATAATAGCTTTCTCAGTTTCGTAACGAAAATTAACGATACAAATGTATGACTAATTTTCGTTATGTATGACATGAAACTGAGAATGTTACCGTTTCTTAGCCGCAGTCCCTAACGTTCCTTAACTTCCTCAGTTTCGTAACGAAAGGTACCACAGTCACTACCACCAACTATGTACACTTTTTTTGAACTTCACCAACATACTTTCGAAGTTGTTGCGATTTTAAAAAATAATTAATATACGCCGTTTTTATCGGGAACCGCAATTTTATTATCATAAATAAAACGAAGCGTTAAACTTATCATAGCTCTATATTATATAATTTTTACCCAAAATACATTTGCTACCCATTCGGTTTCCAAGACAAACATATCATAAATCTTCGAAAACCATATGATAAGTGGGCTTGTAATTAGGCATACGGTGCGTGTTGTTTTTGGCAAAAATCTCTGCCGTCATGCTTTAAAAGAAGTTAAATGCTCGTGTCATTAGTCTGTGACATTTACGTCTTCATTTCCTCTTTGGATTCTGAGAATTTAAAAAAATGGGTTATAGACTCATTCTGTTTTTGGTTGGTCGCATCTATTAAGAAAAACAATGAGAAACATGGGTAATCAAAAACAAAAATGCTACAAACTTATTTTTTATCCCCTTTCAAATAAATAAATAAATAAATATCAAGGACAATCTCACACAAATTGACCTAGTCCCAAACTAAGCTCTAGGCTTGTACTATGGGTACAAGGCAACGATATACATGCTTATATAGAGAAATACATACTTAAATATATAGAAAACATCCATCACTCAGGAACAAATACTCGTGCTCATCACACAAGTATTTGCCAATACCGGGATTCGAACCCGAGACCTCTACCACCAGACCAGACGTCACCTCTAAGCTGGAAAACATGAACCACCTAGTAACCCTTCACATATTTCTCACTACTACACGTGAATAAACTGCAATGAGGAAGTCAAACAAATCTCAACATCTCAAGACATCTCAAGACAATCATCAAGACAAACAAACAACAATCAGATAACCAAACTTTTTGATTAAACCTCTCTTGGCTGCGGGCTTATGTTCGTGTTTATCACGTGGATAAAACATTTGTCACTTTCTGACGATTATGTGAGTGTGAGAGGGACGGATGCTTTATCCACATATCCACCGCGATAAAAGCGACCACACGGGTCCGGCCATAAAGTGCACGCGGCATGCAAGTAATGCTCGCCTCGTAAACATACAGACTGACGAAAGAGGTCGCTCTTAACAGTGCCAGGAACTCGATATCGGGTCTATTTCACGTTGAAATTAAAGAAGTTGGCTCTGAATTGATAATTGATACAGATATAGGCATTTGGCGCGATTTTAAAGCTGTTCAAATTCGGATGAACCAGATTTTTTACATTGTATGGTATTGTAAAAAGTTGCCTGACTCACATTTAACTGCTAGGTATATAGGTGTTTTAAATTTATTTTTTGGAGAATTTAATTTACTTTAAGGTTTTGTGTATAAAAAAGATAGCAATACGTTCAAAATATTCAATAAATAAATAAAAAATTTAAAGGTGAAACAAAACTTGTTAAAGTCATCGTTCTTGTGATTCTAAGCAACACGAATAAGAAATATACTGTCAGATGCTAGAAGGAGTGTGATAGCAATATATAGCCAAAAACTTTTCATCGTTTAGACGCACCATATTTTTTATGCCGACAAAAGACCCAAAAAACAATTTATGAGTCGTAATTTAAACTAACAACCTCTCAGTTACGAGTCACGACCACAATCCCTATTACAATTTATTTGGCTGGCAACACCAAAACAAAACCATAGACAATGCCAAATCGAAACAATATTTCACTTTTACTCGTTCTCATGTCCGAGCACTTATCATCTTTAATATAAAGTCCAATTTTGATAAGCTTAGGTTTAGTAAATTGGCTGAGGGGGTAATTCATAACTTTATTAATAGGTATCAGTAATTCCTAAGAGTCCAGTGCTAATAGGTATGAACAAACGTCAGTTAGTGAACAATATGGCAGGTGCGTGTTGGAAGCTAACCGATAATGTAGTCTTAAAGATGAATAGCGAATACATTTAGCTTCTTAGATATGCATTTAGTTAATTAGAATAGTTCTTAGAGCATAAGCAGGGCTTTCTACCCTAAAGGTGTAGTTCTGCGTTTTCAAGGAGTTGGGTGACTTAAATAAATGAACCTAATTTTTTAAGAAAGTCTAAGCTATTTTATAAAACTTAAATGATGTGTAAAATAACCATTTAAGGTTAATCATATACCCAAGACCAAAATACGACAATTGTCGTTTTTTTTAATTAAAAATACTAACGATTGAATGTGGGTCAGTAAGCCTTTAAAAGCTTTTGTATGAACATACAATATAAAAATACGGAGTATCCTAATTATTTTTAATGGTCTTGGAATAGTCCTAATGTTTTATTTCATAAAGGACAAGAAAAAATCAGAGCTGTACCTATAGTCATTGGAGCAGCACTAGAAAAAGTAGATGAGCGCGTCACTAAAGGGGAACATAAAAGTTGTTCATCTAACGTTGCAAAGCATGCCGTATATTATTGTATGGAGCAACGTCCCCATTCCGACGTTTTTTTACAACTTTTAATATCAGCAAGCTAAGCCCGACTTCAAAATAAATGAGAACCACGTAAAAGCAATCGACATAAAACGCCTGCAGTCTTCATTGTTAAAGGCATCCATTCTAGAATCCAATGTTATATGTCCCTTTGTCTCACGGGAATGTTCAATATTGTCTTACAGCCGGTTTATTTAACAAGCTGTCGGTTGCTTCCGATATTACATAATAGATGGCGCTGCCGACGGGCATATTGCATTCGTTGCGTTTGAATTTTAAAGGAATTCGGATAGGAATTGAGTTCGCAAGTTTTATACGTAATAGAACCTTTCACCCAGTATGGGTTTTGTTTACTTAATTGGTTTTGCCTTTGAATGGATTATAGTTAGAACTTTAATTGCGTCATACAAATAACGAAATTACGTTATTAAATTTAAAGACCGCATTTAAATCGGTCCATCTGTTTGAGACCTGAGAAACCATAGACAGACAGACATAGGCGTCAAACATATAACACCATTAAGTCGGTGTTTAAAAATTGCACCGAGCATATGAAACCTACAATAAAGTACAGATGAAGCGAATTATCAATTCTCAGCTATCTATGCGTACTGAAGCTGCCAGGGCGGCTGGCACAAGTCGACTCGTTTGTCGCTAGGTAATCCCTCTCTACCTAGTCTGTAACGAAAGAGACACACTGAGCGACAAGCGAGAAAATACAACATGTGCTACCCGTGCTGAGAAGGCAAGATAAATATAAACTTCGACCAAAAACTAAAACATTTAAGGCAGGAAATAGATTTTAAAATTAAATAGGTGGAATGTTGGTGTATAATATCCTTTCAAGTTCAAAGGAGGCGCTGTTGTTATAAAAATTAGCAGACGTATATTTAAGACTTCGCCAATTGTAAAAAGCTTCATAGATAATTTAATTTAAATTGTTAGTCCCTACGAGGATGACATGGTCGTTATTTCCTATATCCAAATATTCCTGTATAAAAACAAATAAATAAATAAAGATTAAAAAAAAAAGAAAAAAAAACGATGTCATTTAATTATTCACTACATCTGTAACCCACTGTATGTGCTGTATTTTTTCTATAACAATTTTGACGTTTGTTTTAAAAACTGTGAAACAATCGCCGGCGACGACGCTTGCAGCAATGCTAACGAATACACAAACCCTTTGCGTAACAAGGTTCGTACCGCTTTGATATAAAATCTAGACGTTCAGAGGATTGCTAGGTCTTTCCGATTCTACAGGGTGACACGGGAAACGTGGTGAGACGAGGCGACTCTGGCAAAGTTTTCCAACATTATAGACAGTATTTTTACTGATCTAAAATAAAATGTGTATAGTCTTTATTTTTTGAACTGAGCTTATCCACTTAAAGAAGACAAAATACCATTGAGTAGTTAACTGCAAATTATAATAACGAGATTCAGTAAAATCAGATTATATTTATCTTGTAAGGTTAATTATAATAGATTATCGACTCTACTTCCTCGGACAGTAGATTACAATTATGCCAAAAATAGCATTCATAACTCGTTTTCCATTTCACTACCGCCCGAGTCTCAACAGCAACACGCTTCGTAGAAAAAGGACTAAAGAATATTTTTTTCAGTGGATTATAGGCATAGAGCTTATATAATTTTCATAAGATTAAAAATGCTCTTAAATATTAAAATCGCTTTACGCGTAAGTACTTGTGTTGCGGTTCCCAGAACAAAGCAGATAATAGTATTATGCTTTGTCTATTCCGTTAAGAGAATAAGCTCAGTTCAAAAAATAAAGACTATAACTTAGTGTCTTATGTTCAGAAATAATTAGAAAAAGTAAGGTTTGACCACGTCTTCCATTTTACTCTGTTTTCAATTCTTCATTTATGTAATGGTAATTTAAGCAAGCCAAACACTGGTTCAAATCCATATTGAATGGTTTTTGTCTTTCTTTATCCAGCTAGACTGCCTAGTTTAAAACTTCAAACACTGCGGAGTTGCTCATTGAGTACTAGTGATCATAGTGATTCATAATCATGACAAAAACTTCGCTATTTATGGTAAATAAAAGACCTAGCAACCTGTACATGTGAAATGATACTATATGTCTATATGTCACAGCTATAATGTAAATCGCTTTCGTTGTTTGTTCATGTTTCGTTAATATGTGTCGTTGGGCTTTATTCCTAGCCATTTGTTTTTATTACGCCATAACTGTTTCACTATAATTTCTGTATAATTCTCGTACAATAAACACAATTCGGTGAATGGGCAATGTTGACATAAATTACGTTTTGTTTGATGTTTACGGCCCTTTAGATAAGTATTTATCGATGTGTGAATGAGAAATTATTATGTAGTGTTTAAAACGAATTGTTAAAAAATAAATGTTAACTGTCTCACTCACTGCATGTCATCTTAATTAGGCCATGTTGGAATCACAACAAGAACAAAGGGATTCTATTTTAAAAATTGTAACTACGAAACTTGTAACACAAAACCAGGTTTGGTTTGTGTAATTTGTTACATATTCACCCTTCTACACTACACCAAAGACGCACCGTCATTATTACCTATAATATGATGGACGGTGCGTCTCTCTTATGAGAATGAAGTACAAGCATATATCTTTGATAATAGAATTAATGGACTTTCTATTTTCAAGCATATAAAACTTACACTCAAGACTTCTACAGGATGTTCTAGTGATACAGCAGGTAACTCATTAAATAACGTTATTTATGTTCATGCCCCTGTTGGTCTCGAATAGTCTCTATAGGTAGGTACACTAACACTATTTGCACGACAGCTCTAGTTTTTGATCTGGTAGGTACCAAGCATGCTACAGTTTTGTATATAATTCAATCGGTCACTAGAAGAAATAACAAGTGTGGTGTAATACGGTGGACTGGCGAAGAAAATTGGATGGTAAAGCGTAAGTGCCGTGGACTAAAACTTTTTCACACGCCTAACATCTGCGTAGGCGGTGACGTGTTTTCTAACTTCACACCCACTCGGTAGTGCGGAATGTGCCGAAAGTTTTACGAGGACTTTTAATTCACTTTTATACCCCTCAAGCATCGATAATATACCAAAAAGTAAAGGCCATACCGTAAAATCAATGGGACACCAAAACGATGATAAAAACTTAGACACTTAACTTTGATGGCCACTAAAGCACGTCACAAGATTGCTCATTCACCATTCGTTCACTCGTTCGCTCAATGACTGAATGGAACGGTCGTAATCAATCGATATAATTTAGACGCTTTCGGTGGATATCGTAGGAATTGTTTGTTTATTTATTATTGTGCCTTCTTGGAGCTTTTGTTATGAAACTTTTTTTTTGTTTGTCAGCCATTTTGGCTGGATTCACGTTGTTAACCTATTGAATGTCCCTGTCGGCACGTTAACAAACTTTCGTGCTGCGAACGCCTAACTGTTATTGAATGTTCATATATACGATTCAGACATTAATTTTGCGTTAGCACACGACGACATGGCGTCTGGGTCACGTATAACATTTGCTGGCAGTGCCGTTCAAATGGTTAAGGAATCTGTTAAGTTTCTTTCTGTATTTCCACTTTAACACGACTTGACAGTTGAATTCTGTTGAAAAAGTTTACGATTACACAATATAAATATCTACATTAAAAAAAATTGACGTAAGCTGTGTCGTACGCTCAATTGCTAACCTAAGTCAAATCTTTTTTTTTTTCTTGCAATTGTTTTCTTTTACAGAATACAACTTGTTTAGCCGTTCTCTACCGATATCTTTATCGTTGTTTCAATTACAGTAACACAAAAAACATGTGTTTTAGACCAACCTGTAAAACTTTGAATTTAGCATACGAGTTTATTTATGTGCTTTTGCTATAGTGCTCTACCAACAAATTCAGTTTTAGGGGCTGTCCGAAAGTAAACATTTTTAAATCAAATAATAATGAGTTCGTAATTAAGGACAGCGACTGAAGCTCTCTCCATTTAAGCCTGGGCCACACCGGATGCGTTGCGTAGACGTGCACGTGCGCGTTCGCGTTCCACTGCGTTGTATAGCTGCGTCCTCATGTGAGGATTCATACTATACAACGCAGTGGAACGCGAACGCGCACGTGCACGTCTACGCAACGCATCCGGTGTGGCCCAGGCTTTAGCATGGCAGTGTACGGCAGCATAAACGGCTAGCGAGAGTAATCTTTCGACTCCATTATTGTTTTAATGACTGTTTTTTCATTACATTTTGTTCAGCCTTCAATTTCTTGTAGGTACTTGTTTACTCACATGACTACTATCCTTATATTTCTACAATTTTATTTCTTATACCAATCTCTTGATTTGACTACAACCTGTATATTTATAAAAACATTTTTATGATTATATTTCTTGTTTCAATCTGCTCACTTGATGTTTGTGTGAGCTGTTTTTTTCAGATATGTTTTCAACACCATTTAATTTAACTTCTGTAGACTTATGTAAAGCACTTTCTTTGCAAGTAGAGCACTCTGTAGATAATTTATGGCTGTTCTCTTGCTGTAACAATATAAGACCTATCTACTTTTTCTTAAGAATAAAGCTTTGTTCCAAATAATGTCTTTTAATCAGCTACAAGCACATTTCAAGAGTTCTGCAATAAAATACCTTAAAGAAATAAATTTGGAGAAAGCTTTATTAATGTACATATACACGTAGCACTTCTTCTGTATCCGCAAGTATACTTTGGTGTTAGCAAAGCAATCGCAGAGTTCCCTTTTCATCTTTCTGCTTAAAAAATAATTTGGATGAAACGGATCCCAGCGATCTCTCAAGCTAGCACATAACACTGCATATAAAACTCTCTATCTTCTTTTCTCTTTCAGTCCGATCCTGGGCATCGCCGAGCATAAGGTGTGGAGCAACGGCGCCTCCCAGTGCCTGACGCAGGCCGTCACCGGTTGGCAGATCAGCTTCTTCCTTATGGTCATCATTCTCCTTTACATCCTCCCCCTCATCATACTCATAGTCCTCTACAGCGTCATCGCCAAGAACCTGATCACGGCAGCTTCCAAAGTAGTCATGAACAAGACCTTCGACCCTTACAACGCTCGAGCCAGGAA
Organism: Tortrix viridana; assembly: GCA_963241965.1. Taxonomy (NCBI): domain Eukaryota; kingdom Metazoa; phylum Arthropoda; class Insecta; order Lepidoptera; family Tortricidae; genus Tortrix; species Tortrix viridana. The sequence continues at coordinate 2,360,697 of OY725194.1, read as the reverse complement.
ACAAGTCATTCTTATGCTTGGAACTGTAGTTTTCTGCTTCTTCCTCTGCCTCATGCCTTACAGAGTCCTTATTTTGTGGATAATTGTCACACCAGAAGAATGGTCGGACAATATTAATCCAGAAAAGTGGTACAACATTTTGTATTTCTCCAGAATCATGCTGTATATAAACTCGGCTATTAATCCTATTTTATACAATTTGATGTCTTCTAAATTTAGAATAGGTTTCTGTAAAGTCTGCATTTGTTATAAGAAGGTGACGGTGAGGAATCAGAGCGTCGAGAACAGAACCACGAATGGTTCGACGACCAGCAGCAGTTTATCGAGAACGACGAACAGTTTAAAAAAACTTTTTACTCACCGAGGGAGTTTGGACCATGGCTCGGATTCTGAGAGGGATAGAGTTAAAAGTAATATCTTCGATAGGTTGTTGAAGAAGCGGTTTTTAAGCCAACAGTCGGTGCCGGCGTGCGCGCCGAAACCGGTGAACATAAACAGGATACGAAGTGTGGGTAACATGTGTGAAGTATCGAATGTTCTGGATGTCAATAAACTAAATAGGTTGGATCATTCCGATGTTAGTGTAAGAGATATTAGGTCAGATATTGAGCTGGATTCAAATCGAGGGTCCTTGAGGCGCAGTGTGCTTATAAACAGTGCTAAAGCTAAAAGTATAGAGTGCGAGAGTAAAAAGTTTGTCTCTTGTCATAACATAAAAGTGGATTGTATTGTGAAGGCGAAAAGCGTTGATTACGATTGTCCGGAGAGCTTTGTTTGAATTATTAGAAATTAATTAACGTATTTTTTAACAAACAAAGGTACTGACGTTTTTCTAAGGAATTTCTTTTCTTATACATCTAAAAGTGAGACATTTTTATTAGATACAATAAGTCGTCCGCTTGGCACCTTAAATAAAATTATTATATCTAGTTCTATACAAGAAAAGTTTTAATGTTTTATGTTTGAGTAAATATTGTCGGTGAACAGAATAAATAAAATATAGGCAGTGTTGTCCTACCTCAACGTAAATTACTTTCTGCTATTAGAAAATGGTATTTTTGAGTTTTAATTTTTCCATATGAAACAGAATTTGCGGATTTAGATTACGAACATAATTACATAATACAGCTAAGTTTAATTAAGCTAAGCTTGGCATTGTATTGGAACAAAAAATTACAAGGAAACTCAAAAACAACGAGAATTATTTAATTGCCAACTGAACCTATGTAGCAACTGTTAGAAATTGATGAAACAAATTTTGCTGTGCCATCGGGCATGCTCGAATTTTGGTTTTGGGGTTCTAAAGGCATCACAGACTAACAGCCGGTAGTGTCCTGTCAGTTCATTGTATTAGATTAGAACACAGACTATCAGTTTCACTAATGGTTTCATACAGTCAGCATCACATATACCTATAGTTCGTCACACCATATAAAATTTATGGTGTTACGAATTAACTGGTCACTTTGGCTGTTCCAATATATTTAATGCTGAGTGTACATTTCGACCGGCAGGCCGCCTGGCCCCCTAGTATGCATACACGAGATAAAATTTGACAGGTGCTAGGGACATGAATACATCTATTCCATATTCTAACGTAAGACTTAACGCTTAAGGTTTAAAAATATGAAAGTGTCCCGTCTTGATAAAATCACTATAAAAAAAGTGAAAATCGCCATAGTCGCTTAGTAATAAAAAGTAATAAATATCAGGACTTTTATTTTAAACCGTAAGCGTTAAGTTACGTTAGAATATGGAATAGATGTATTCATTTCCCTAGCACCTGACAAATTTTATCTCGTGCTTGCATGTTAAGCCCGCTGACAGACTCCATAGACTGCCGGCGGACTGTAGCCTGTGTTAACATTCGCTGTAGAGTTCAGTGTGAAACTTGACACACATTAAAAACCAAAATAATACCTGGTTTTGTCAGTAAAACTGCTGATACCACAAAACTTAGTCATTTCAAATGACCAGTAAAAGTCCTATATAGCCAAATGTAGCTCATTTATTTATAAGTAGCAATATTTTCAAAGTTCAGTTCCTGTGTAAGTTATTTGTAGATATATGTGACGGCAAATTCTATTTGACCTCTAGTTAATTAAAGACTGAGGGTCGATTTTTCTATCTCCAGATAACACTATCTGTCAGATTAATTTTAACTGTTATTTTCTATCATATTACAAATAAAAGGAAAAAGATGTTCTCTGTTAATTCGTTGGTGAAATCCGACATAAGTCTCTAAAAGGTATCATTTCCCGATTGGCCTCAAAGCGGTGCAGCTAGTATATTCTTTTAAAAACCCTCTCGATTCGTCAACGAATTATTCTGGCTTAAGTTATCCCGTTTAGTGCATTTTCGACTTTAGTTTTGCACTTTGTCAACGAACTCGCCCCGCTATGATAATTATATTACTACTCGTAATTGAGATAGTAATTCATAGGCCTTATGTGCTTACGAAATAATTCGTCGTCGAATTGAGAGGCGAGTTGTTTAAGAGAATAATGAGCCTGGTTTGTGTGTGTGTGCCACCATAAGGGAATTTTCACACTCGCGTCCGTTAAGAATTAAAAAAGTGCCCATTCCGGAGTGGATGTAACCCTGTTTAATTGTATGAGAGGTTGCGCACAACATTCAGAATTTCGGACTGAATTTGCTATATAATTTCTCAGATTCGGATATCGGACGCGGTGCGAAAAGCATCTAAACATGTTATTTTAGTTTTTAAATCATAATAAATACAAAAAGCAAGCATTACGAATAATTTTCTTTGCGTCATAGCTCAATACAAAAAGTTCCATTAAAAAAGAGATATACCTATAAGTCCTAGAACCAACATAGAAATGATGAACAAATGTATTTTTATATAAAGAAATGCTTTAAAAAGTATTATTAGATATAATTTTGTTATTAATTATATGCAAATGCCTTTTAATATTTATTACAATTATAAACTTCATTTAATTGCCAATTATGTTTGTTTTATTCTCAGCATTTTGCAGATTAAATTTGTGGTAAGTACTTTTAGAACTAAGAATAAAATTAGATCTCATCTCTATTTAAAAAGGTTTTTAATTTGTGTCAAAATAATTATTTGATTAAATTCAAAACGAGTCTTTTGTATTCGTAGTTTAATTATTGATATTTATTTTAAAGGTTCTCAAAGTAGCAAAATTAATAAATTGGTACCATGAATTCTATATTTACATAAATATCTCATATTATATTATATCCAAAACATGATAGTTTATTTATATATAGGTAGTAGGTAAATATATATCCCATCAAAATCATAAATGGTAAAGAAACCAAGATCTGTTCATATGTATGAACAGAATTGTGAGATTAGATTCGACGATAACAGAATATTAAGCACAATTTATTTTTAAAATATGTTTGTGAGGATCTATTAGGTTTAAAGGCGTCGAAAGTAGCTCGAAATGGATCTTTACACGTCATACATGACTATAGTGCATCACCCTCTTCGTTTCTGAACTTGGCTTGACACACTGTCGTGTCACTAGATCTCTAGTTCTACACCTTCGTCTTGAAAATAACCTCTCCTACATAACTTAGGAACCATTACTTAGGAAAAGCTACATTACTTAGGAGCCATAATGATATTAATCAGGTATTCAGATTCAGATTTTATTCTCAATATATCACAGTATAAATTGCACAGCATGTCAAATTATAAATTAGTTATTTCTCAAATAAAATGAACATAAAACTCTTATTACGTAATTATAAACGCTCACGGAACCATTTAGTTAAAACAATGAGCCAGCTGAGGTTAATGGCTGAAATAGAACAATAAAGCTCTAATTTTAACTTCAGCTCCTGTCTGAATAATAACTAGCTTGATAAGTACCTCATTTAACAACAGCAGTCGAATTAATTGTAAAACACAAGATGTGCGAAGTAAGAAAAATGGATAGGATAAGTAATAAATACGAGTACGTAAGAGGAAGTTTTGAAAATTGCGCCAGCGGGCTTAGCATACACGAGATAAAATTTAACAGGTGCTAGGGAAATGACTACATCTATTCCATATTCTAACGTAAGACATAACGCTTAAGGTTTAAAATAAAACTGTCCCGTCTTGATAAAATCGCTATAAAAAAAGGAAAATCGCAATAGTCGCTTAGTAATAAAAGGTAATAAAAGTCAGGACGAGACACTTAAGCGTTAAGTCTTACATTAGAATATGGAATAGATGTATTCATTTCCCTAGCACCTGTCAAATTTTATATCATGCATGCATGTTAAGCCCGCTATGCTAGAATCAACTGTCATGTTACGAGTGTTACCATGTGTCACTAGCAGTAATATGTAGGTAGTAGTACGGATCAAAATGTTCTTAAACTGTAAAACTTTCTTATTAGAATTTTTCGGTAACTAATTTAATTTCTTCTTCAAAATTGAGAAGAGAATGTCCTCAGTATATTTTGATATTTTGAATAATTTTAAACACTAGGATTGTTCTGCAACTTGCAAATTATTACATATCCAGTTACGGAAGAGGGTAATGTGAGAAGAGTTTTAAATATGAATGTGGAAGGCGGTAAGGATAAAGAAGAATTCAAAATGAAATGGACTAGACTAAGTTAATACCAAAATTACGGTGACAGTGGTGTGGAGACAGAAATTATCACCCTGGTCCCTGCTATAAATTAACACACAAATTACTCTTGAAATATTTGGTGATACATATATGACTTTAGGGAATGGTTGACAATGATAATTTTTTGTATCTAAAAGGAGCGATTGCAAGCAATAAACACTATGGTAAAGGAATCCTAGATGCGTTCCTAGCTGGCGTTTAGAAAAATAGAGAAGAAAGCGAAAGGAGAGAAAATTCCCGCTGACTTACTACGTGATAGGTGATACCACAACCTTACGTTATGCGCTTCTTGATTTATTATGGATAGTTATGTTTTTTAATTAACGACGCTTTTGTCATCATAATACAGTAACAAATGTAATATTCAGATAAGTATTATGTAGCTATTAACCTTTTGGCCGCCGTAGTTTGATACATAAGACACCACACTATAGCTAATGTCGACCTTCTTCAAATACACTTAGGTCTATTTTATTGTCAACCATGACGGCTATAGCCGTCAATGGCGCTCAAAAGGTTAACATTCAAAAGCTCATTTATTTCTCGCTATACAACTCTACTCCGTATTGCTCGCCGGCACTAATCTCGGCGACGATTTACCGCAGGCGGCAAAAAGGCGATATCGTTCTCTGAATCACCGAGTATGCGGGAATTCCGCCTCTTAAGAGAATTCACGGGATAGGTATACATAAAAAAAAACATAACTTTCTATAGTACGGTACGGATAATTAGCATTGGTATTGCACTATAGAAATTGACTAAGTTTCAAATCTCACAAAATTAGCTATTGCATATTAAACATCGTTTTAGGTCTAAATATAGTCATTTCGGTGAATTAAATTATTTCATGTAGTGTTAAGTATTCTGAAAAATAAAAAAAAATCATTATAGAGCTAGCAAAAATAGAAATAGAAAAAAAATATTTAAACCGAACGTTTTCTGTCACTAAAGTTAAAGTTAGGTAGTGAGTTTATTTGTAAAGCATCCGTTATAGTCCGTATAGTCTGAAAATGACAGGCGTTTTATCCTACTGATAAAGTTTGTACTTGTATCTTATGTCTATTAGATTAAAATAAAACTCCACATTGATCCGCAAATTTTTATTTTAGTCACTGTTATATTTTTTTAGATCTATCTATACATATATTTAAGCAACGGTAGACCTATGTCACTTATTTGAATTTGGGCGACGTAAGTATTTTATTAGGTAAGCAGGTAGGTATTTTACACCGTTGAAGCGAATAAAGGTCAAACCTAAAACGTAATTTCAGAGATCAAATGGACAAATTCTATGGTATCAGTAGTTATTTTCTAAGTATATGGATTTGGCGGGTTACAGGTTTTGTGGGTAATAAGAATTCAACTTTTTAACGGTATGCTATTATAAAAACATGTAAAGAGAATACGAGAGACCAAGATACTTAAATATTTTTCTATTCATAGGACGGTAAGATGTTTGTGTAAGATAATAAAAATATATTGTTTTCAAAATACTCGTTCGCAATTTTTTATATATGCCCTCATAAGTACTCCCTTGGGCCGATGAAAAGAATAAGTAGAGTTAGAATTAAGAAAAAAATACAATTTCAGAGTCGCTTGAGTGTCGTCGACCGGCGGTGAGGTGGCCTGGAAAATTAGCATAATTTTGTTTTCAGAAGGCTACGATGTTTCCAGACTTAATTATTGAAATAAACTACCAAATTAGAGAAATTTTGGACGTAATTTATTATTTTTGGAGACATTGCCCAGCATTTGCATGACCGCTGCCAAAATAAAGTGGATTCAATTTTGCTTTTAGAAACGGACCAGAGAAAGTGACAACAATTTAAACTAAATATTTACAATGGATTTTAAAGGCATACACATCCATAAACTGGCAAATAAATTAAGCCCTTTTCCTTTCTTACACTAGAAAATAGACTCGGAGACTAGGAGAGTGCTATCTTTATGTCAAATGGAAAGATGAATTTACTTGTCGATTGTGAAACAGGCAACTACTCATATCTTAAGTATTTTGTGTACTGCATTCTTACCCAAATGTTTAAGGAAGAACGTCTATTTTCACAGCCCTATCCTCGGCGTGGCAACCTTCACCTACGAAGAATACGACGACGGCTCCGAGGTCCCCGTCTGCCTCACCCAGGCTGACACCTTCTGGTCCGCGCTGTTCTTCATCCTCACTATCGCGATCTTCTTCATCGTCCCCCTCGGCGTTCTCCTCGTCCTCTACAGCGTCATCGCCAAAAACCTCATGGAAAACCCCGTCATCATCGCCCAGAACTCCAAAAACAACAGCAACACCGGCAACGTCATCCGATACAGGAAACAAGTCATTCTCATGCTAGGAACTGTAGTTTTATCCTTCTTTGTATGTCTACTGCCTTTCAAGGCGCTGACCTTATGGATCATAGTATTCCCACCAGAGACAATAATGTCGTTAGGTATAGATGGTTATTACATACTTTTGTATTTTTGTAGAGTTATGCTGTATTTAAACTCGGCGATTAATCCCATTTTGTACAATTTGATGTCATCAAAATTTAGGGAGGGGTTTGTTAAGCTGCTGAAGATAAACAAATTAATGAATTGTGGGAGGAATTTGAGGGAAAATATGCAGAGGAGGGATACGTTTAACACGACGACGTCCACAGGGTTTTCGAGTAGCCAACACAATTCGGATTCGTTCTGGAGGAGATACAGCAACAGAGCTAGCTCTCAAAAGAACATAATCAACAAAGACAGCAAGAAGAAGAAAGAAAGTGACCCTAATGTGCAGCAGTTGAAAGTAGTCGAAATAATCAACGTTGAAAACACAAGACGCAATAGCATGAAATTTATAGCAGCGATGAATGAAGAAAACGATAATAACGTAGAAGTGGAGATCCACGAAAACCATTACCAAGACGAAGACACTGCCAATAAACAGATACAAATATTGAACTTAGATGTTAAGACCAATAGCGTGTACTCTATTACTCTAGATGTAAGTGATAAGGAGGGAAAGAATAGGTTTGTGTGCGTGCCGGTCCAAGATAGGGAAAACAAAAATATATTTGTATACGACTTTAAAAGCAAAGAGAGTTTTGTGTAAGGTTAGGATTTTTATATTACGTAATGCTTGAAGCAACTTTTAGATTCAATTATGTTTAACAGGAGGATATTCATTTTAAACATTTTTTTATCGAGGAATAAACACGATGCAACATTAAAGGCTATATAACTTGAATTTTTGAAACATTTTTAAAATGTGCAGTCGGTTTTTATTTAAAAAAAAGATCTCGATGTATTAAGAACCTCCTCCTTTTTTGAAGTCGATTAAAAAGCCTATTTCAGAACTTAATTCGTCTAACCCGACGGGTGAGCACCATGTGTTTGCTAGAAGTTGTGGTCCGGGAATCGTAGGGAGGTGCGTTGGCGATGTGCCAACTAAAACAAGGCATTTACAGGCTTATAGACAAACTCAACTATAGGTATATGTATATCTAAGGATTTTATTGAAAGCTTTGAAGTGTTTCGTCCGATATATTTATAAGTTGTCGCTTTAAAAACAAAGAAATGGTTATCGTGTTAAGGTTTTTATATATAAGTAGAGCATTCGGCATTATCTATGGGTCTGTAGTAAGTTAACTGCATGGTACGACATCGTGTCGTGAACTTCATGTCCATCGTATTTTTCTACGACACGACATGGGGGCTACCGCGCATCAGTTTTTAGGGTTCCGTACCAAAATGGAAAAAAGGAACCCTTATGGTGAGACTTCGTTGTCTGGTTGTCCGTCCGTCCGTCTGTATGTCACAGCTGATTTTCTCAGCAACTACAGATGCTATCAACTTGAAATTTGGCATAGTTGTATAACTTTTGCTCGCATTTGTTTTTAGTAACAAAAAAATGGGGAATGGGGGGGTTGAAAAATAAAAGTGATTCGATTATGGGTGATTCCTCGAGCGTTTCAACCGCCGTCAGTCCCTTGATCGCATTAAAGTCGAAATTTCTGTAGCTTCGGATGGCCTTTGCGGTTATTTTATAGTGCCCTGACTTATACAAAATAACTGAAAATGGCATCCAAAGCTACAAATTTCAACTTTAATGCGATCAAAGGGGCTGACGGCGATTGAAACGCTCGTGGAATCACCCTTATAGCAAATGGGATGTCGTATGAAAGGGCTTAATTTGCACATTTAAAAAAAATCTAATTTTCCGTGAGGTACTTTTAGATTTAGTCAAAAATTTACAAAAAAATTACCGCTCTTCCCTCCTTTATCTCCGAAGTTTATGAACCAAAAAATCTGAAAATTATAGCTAATTAATTATATTTTATTATATTTTAGGGGAAAAATAAAATGATGTGTTCAAAATTTATGGTTTTTGAGAAATAAACAAAAAACTTTGAAAATTTGTGTTGAATTTAGGCAACTCAAAATAGACCTTATCGCATACGAATTAAGAAAACGCAAATATTTTATTTAATAACAACTATCAAAAAGACCTCACTTTTCAGAGGCGCCATCTAATGGAACAACTGATGCGCGGTAGCCCCATTAATTCTTTGACCTTAAAGTCCCTTTTGATTTGTATGGTTACAAATATTATTTAAGTGATGCCTCGTGGGTTGGAGCCTAATAAAACTTAAGTTATATCTCAAGTTATGAATATTTCTTCTATAAAAATGAATAACGAGCGAAATAAACACTGTGAAATGGTTTTCTTCGCCTTCAATGTTGGTACCTGTCATAAAGTTTTTTGCTTATTTAAATCTCAAAAGTATAGAAATTTATATTTATAAAAGTTGTCACATATAAGTTACTTGTAGGATAAATATGAATTTTATGGATTTAATTTTAATAAACATCTACAGTTTAATAACTCCTTATACGTATCTCATAGAAATACATACATACATATATATAAATAGTTAGTGATATAACTATATCAAATATGTTGTTGTATGAATAAACGGACACTGCCTATTTTATGTAATGTGAATCAATACAGTCATGTTTATACCGATATAATTGTTTTATTGTTAGTAAATCATTCAAATAAATCAATAACCCATTTGGATCTATTTTAGGATCACAAAGGAACTGTTAAGATGACAAATAAGATATGGTAAGTAATAAATAATAATGTAACGAGCAGTGGCTCTTTGACATTGGTAAAGTTATATGGAAAACCGTACTGTAGCAAGATATGCAACAGATAATAACAAGAACAACGTGGAACTGATCCTTTGCTGTTAAAAATGGTCTTATAAGGAAAGTCGCGAACTTAAACTCTCCATTCATTCATTCTCCATTCATTCATAGTTCACGCAAATGTAATATTATTCTTAATTTCGTGTATACAAAAGCCCTATGTCATTGTTATCATTAAGTGTTTACCAATAAAGTTATTCTTAACTATTCTATGAAAATGGAGGTCGAATTACGGAGGACAGAGAAAATACACTAACAAGTTACGTTCTAAAATATATATTATTCAACACCACGACTATGTAAATATGAATTAAGGTAAAGGACATAATGTCCTTTACCTTAATTGGTTCTTCCATAGTCAACCAAGTTAAATAGAATATCGTGATTAAATGACCAAAGGCAAACTAATAAATAAATTTAATAATACAAGGACACAATCTCTCATAATTAACCTAGTCCAAAGTTCTTGTACTATGGGTAATAGACAAGGATAAACATACTAAAAAAAACTTGCATACATGGAAAACATTCAAAACTTTGGAACGACCACTACTTAGTTAAATAGTTGCAATTGCCAATTACCGAACCAAAAAAAAAATACCAATAAATATACAATCCTAAGGGACCCTAAACCCCAGATTGCGTTCTCTCAGACCCAACAAATCAAGTATTTTACGAGCCGCGAACCTCATAACATTTGCATAGCATTCGAAAACCACTGCTTATGGAGAGGAAGCATTAACACACAATGATCTGTTTATAATCGGGCCATTTTGGACAATATATTGTACCGAATGCTAAGTGAATTGGCCTGTTATTGGTTTTTAAATGGCATCCATTTTATTCATTGGTAAATATTAATGTTTTAAGGAGTCAATTAGCCCTACTTTTTGGCCGATGAACATTATATCCAAACCTTAAGAGAAAACCATTTGCTGGAGTTATGTTCATTTCAGATCAGAATTAATTAATCAGCCGCATTAAGAATCAATTTTTAAGTTGGTTAAAAATGGACGTTCATGAAAATAATTAGGAAGCTTTTAGTGTGAATTTGTACGCATGTGCCACCTCAGGTTAACGGTGGGATAATTTGCATAAAATAATGTAGTTAATATAAAACCGTGTTTTTTTTTTAAATATGCTCAGAACGACGTCGTTCGAACATATCTCTTTGGTAATAAAAGCATACCCTTTTTTAGGGTTCCGTAGTCATACTAGGAACCCTTATAGTTTCGCCAAGTCCGTCCGTCTGTCCGTCCGTCCGCAGCTTAGCTTAGAGACTCTTACTGCCGCACTCAGAGACGTCAATTAAGTTTTAAGTTTCATTAAAGTTGCTGCGTCTTATTCTATTGCGACCTACCTCTGTCATTAGTTTTAAGTTAGTTTTAATAACTGGTGAGAGACTGAAAACCAGCAGTGTTGCTGAGTCTCACTTCCATTTTACCACACTTACTACTATGTACCTAACTATTTCTTACAACGTACTTTTTGTAATGTGTTACCTAATGTAAGTACCTAATGTTTTGTGTTGGTAAATAAAAACTCATTCATTCATTCATTCATTCATTGCTATAGCAAAGAAAGTGACAGTAGCTACTTTAATGAAACTTAAAACTTAATTGACGTCTCTGAGTGCGGCAGTTAGTACTAGAAAGCTGTTTTTGAATTTTTGTTAGAGTCAAGTGAGTGTCCCCAGTCCCCACCCCCCACCCCCCACCCCTCTACAGCCAAAACTAAAAAAAAATAATCTGAAATATCTTAAATGAAGCGCATATAACAAATTTAAAAGGAAAACTATCACAACTAAGTAGATATCATTGGTACTTGAGTTACAGGCGACTAAAATATTTATACCTACTGACAATCACCTATGATAACTTTAATAGAAAATTAGTTAATAATATGTGAAAGAATTCACGATATTCAGGCATTGTTGCACTGAGCATGGTCCGACATGCTCTTGCCCGGTTTTTAAACCGACTTCAAAAAAAGGAGGTTCTCAATCCGACTGTAGGTATGTTTTTTAAACCATGAAACGATTTTATAAATAAAAAGGAAGCCTTTAGCAAGCTTCAGCAGAACTCAAGCCTGCTATTAAAAGTTATGATACAAAATGCCCCAAATCCTAAACAAACCCAACCATAAAAGGTCGGAGGAACAATAATCAAGGGATTTAGAAACGTGAGCCAAGCGTGGAGCCCTGAGGCACGCGCGATTTTACAAATTCAGGGCCCAAAGTTAGACGTCTAGTATATTCAGTGTCAAAATCTGTAAGCCTAGTATGGGCTAGCTCTGGATAGATTCTAATTGCAATCGTCAGTCTAGTGGCAGTGTAATGACGCGGTTAGCGTAGTTGGTAGGGACCCTGCCTACGAAGCTAGCGGTCCCGGGTTCGAATCCCGGTATGGGCAAATATTTGTGTGATGAGCGCGAGTATTTGTACCTGAGTCATGGATGTTTTCTATGTATTTAAGTATGTATTTCTCTATATAAGTATGTTTATCGTTGTCTAGTACCCATAGTACAAGCCTAGAGCTTAGTTTGGGACTAGGTTTGTGTGAGATGGTCCCCTGATATTAAAAAAAAACTCGTTTTGTATGATTCACTCAAACGTTTGTACCGTAGAATGATAAAGGTTTTATTTTTTGTCGGTAAAATAAGCATTAGTGAGAAAACAGCGATGGAAGGGTTCTAAAAACATTACGGTGGCAAACAACAGGTTTGCGTCTGTTATTAAATACTAGCTTTCCATCCGCGACTTTGTCTGCGGTAAGTCAGTACTTTTGTAAGTTAAAATATAGCCTATGTCCACCTTGAAAGTCCATTCTAAATGTTGGTGAAAGAAATTTTGAAATCGGTCCAGTTGTTTATGAGTTTATTCGTTACAAACATACAAATCTTTCCTCTTTATAATATATTATTATTATATAGTGTAGATAATACCTAGATAAAGTATTTGTAAGATAAGATAAGATAAGATAACCAATTAACGCGCGTCCAAAATTAGAGTTTTCTATGACACTTCAATGAGTCTTAACACGAACATCCCTTCACGATTATGTTATTAGTACCCTTAATCACCCTACATCACTTGAAAAGCTCTTTAGGCAGAATTGTTTCGAAAATTAATATAAATGGTAATTTCAACGGGTCTGAGAAGCCGAGCATACATGTGACGTTCTCAATATAAAGGGACCTTATGGAGGCAGGCGGTTACGCGGTTTTTAGAACTGTTGCCATAGTATTCGTATAGTTACAAGAATAAGTAGAGCTTAACTGCCTTCCTCCATAAGGTCCCTTTATATTGAGAACGTCACATATTTCGCCCGCTTTATTGTCTTGTAGGCAGTTGATTGTGAAAAACGGCCTGGCTTGTTACAGATAGCCTTAAAGAGTGGGATATATGGCTCTAAATGTGTGATACAAGCGTTTCCACCCTCCACACCGTCTATTTTTAAATTATTTAGTATTTTTAGGGTTCCGTACCTCAAAAGGAAAAAAGGAACCCTTATAGGATCACTTTGTTGTTCGTCTGTGTCTGTCAAGACCCTTTTTCTCAGGAACGCGAAAAAGTATTAAAGTTGAAATTTATTTCAAGTAGGTACTCAGGTCTGCAATCCCTTAGAGCTGTAAAAAATCAGACTCCTAAGTCAGCGCAATCAAAAGATACGGCTGATTATGCTGCATATTCAAGCGAATCTTTTTTTTTATTGATAATGGGTTTGCTCTTGACCAACTCCCGCCCTTGGAGGACGAAGATTCAGTCTACGATGTAGCGAGCTCACCCAGAAGATGCCTATTCACCCTAGCTTTAAATAGGTTCAGATTGTATGCACTCGGAAATACAGACGCCGGAAGCGCATTCCACTCTTTTACAGTACGCATTATGAAAGATGATGCAAAGCAAAGGGAATCAAAACATATAAGGTACCTACTTCCCGTTGAGTTAGAATCATGAAATTTGGCAAGAAGCAATGTATTTTAGTACTAGCAAAGGGAAAAATTCCAAAAACCGTTAATTTTTAGTTACATCACATAAAAAATAGGCCAGTATAAACTGATACTCACTAAGTACGAGAGTGCATATTAGTGCGTGTCCATTGCATTCCCGTGATTTACGAACTATTTACATACCTACAAGTTGTGTGCGGAACCCTCGGTGCGCGAGTCCTACTCGCACTTACCCTTTATTTGTTATAAGATAAGCTGCCTAGTTTGAGTTTCGCTAAAACTATAATCCTTCGTGTTACTAGTTTAATTCCTTCTTTAACCCCCGACGAAAACAGTGGGGTGTTATAAGGTAAACGTGTGTATCTGTGTGTCTGTCTGTGGCATCATAGCTCCCAAACGGATAAACTGATTTAGATATTTTTTTTAAGTCTACTCACTCGCATGCGGCGGACGCAACAATGTAATTGCCCCTTCGAGTAACCGGAGCTTAGCATCTAACTGCCGCACTCAGAGGCGTCAATTAAGTTTTAAGTTTCATTAAAGTAGCTGCTGTCACTTTCTTTGCTATAGCAATAGAATAAGACGCAGCAACTTTAATGAAACTTAAAACTTAATTGACGCCTCTGAGTGCGGCAGTAAGACGCAGCAACTTTAATGAAACTTAAAAATTAATTGACGTCTCTTATTGCGGCAGTAAGATTTAGTAAGACATTCCGCAGCCTTGCTTAAGACATGTTCCTTGTCAATTCGTTTCAAAGAACAGTGAAAACTCTCACGAATGACGTTCAATAAAACACGAGCGAGTGGAGCATGTATAATGCAAGTTGTATCGCGTCTGCTCGAGTTAAGCGTGTCAGTGCTTTTAGATCGCAGGCTATTCCTTAATACGAACTCTCTTCCAATATTCTATCCGCCGTTACATTTAGTTATTTTAGATTAGAAATTGACATTTAATTTGCTATAAGTTAAGTAGAGAACTTACGTAATTTTTCAAATTTGGAACGTCAAGGGGTCTATACAGAAACTACACTAACACAAACACAGAAACACACACACACAAACACTACAGAAACTACAATTGGTTTTTTGTTTCATATACTTTTTTTACGTTGATGTTATAACTGTTGGGTTTCCTAAATATAATAAATAAATAAATAAATAAATAACTACTACTACATGCAACAGGTCCTTTACTTAAGTTTTTTTATCTATACCCACTAATGTCCGTTCCCAATATCCAAAGCACGGAGTGGTAAGGTTACTTGAGTTAAAATTTCACACATTTTAATTTTAAATTGACCTAGTCCCAAACTATGCTCTAGGCTTGTACTATGGGTAACTAGGCTATACATTATTATATAGAGAAATACTTACTTAAATACATAGAAAACATCCATGACTCAGGAACAAATACTTGCGCTCATCACACAAATATTTGCCCATACCGGGATTCGAACCCAGGACCGCTAGATTCGTAGGCAGGGTCACTACCAACTAGGCTAGACACATTTTGTTTGTGGCTATGTTAAATTAAGTATTTTATCTTTAGACATGTTTAAGCATCTTCGCTTTATACGAGTATCTTTGCTTTGTCTATTTATAAGCTGGTTCTAAATGTTTGATTCCATCGGCAGCAACTGTTGAAAGGTCATACACAATCCTGGGGGTTGGCAAATCTTTAGATTGCAAATGAACATGGGCCTCACTACCATCTGCCTGTGTGCATGTTTACCTCCTCCATGCCACACTAAAATGCCCTCTTATACAGGGTGTCCCAATATCAGTAAACCACATTGACACCGGAGGTAGACCAGCCTAAGACGGACCGAACCAGCCTAACATGACCTCAGTAAAAGTCGCATGGTTTTCGAGATATGCCAGTTTGAAGTTTGTACTGGAAAAGAACTTTAAATTGGCAAATCTTGAAAAACATGCGATTTTTACTACGATCATGTTAGGCTGGTTCGGTGTGGGGACAATGCGTAACGCATTTACACTCCGTTAAAAAAATAAAAATAAATCAAAAGTAAAAAAAAATTAAAAAAAAGAGAAAAAAAAAAAGTGTCTGGTTCGGTCCGTCTTAGGCTGGTCTACCTCCGGTGTCAATGTGGGTTACTGATATTGGGACACCCTGTATTTGGGTGTATTTTTAGAGCGAATTTTTAGACGTCCCAAGCTCATTAAAAGAAAACGAATAAAATAAACACCACAGTTTTTTTTTTACACATTAAAAACACTAAAATACATTCAGGCATTACATTTTTGACATTGTTATAATACAAAAAATGACCAAAAAAATATATAAAAGTTTCAGGTTCCATAGTGCACTAAGTCTGTGAGCCTTGTCCCACTTGCGGTTTGCTTCAAACAAATTAGCATAACTGCATGGCTAAGAAACGTATTAATGAGTATTATACATCATTAGAAACTAGAATAAAAGACGCATTTCCTTGTGTTTTGTTTATTAGGAATGCATATTGATATAAAAAGATATTGGCTAATGTAATCTTGTCCCACGCTTAGCAGCTAAAATCATAACGCTCAAACAACCGCGAATAACTCTTTACTCGATAGTTGTACCGCCATGTTTGCGTTACTCTAGGCAAGTACATTAGTTGTACTTGAGCTATCAAGCGGAGTGGACGTGTTACAACGGATTATTAAGCATCTGGAGAGGTAAGTCTTTTACGCGACGTAGTTTGGTTCTCTTAAACGTCATTCCCGTGGGATACTATTTGAGGGTTAAAAAAAAATTGATTCAAGTTTATCTTTTGTCACGTAAAATCACATGTTGTTATTATTTCTAGGTAAAGTCGGTACATTCATAGCATGATTGGTTTAGCACTAATCGTCAAAATACTCGATTGTCGTCATTTCGGTGGCGTCATTTCGATGGTGATTTTACCCACCGAAATGACGCAGCGACACCGAAATGACGAACACAATTTTATTTATTACAAAAAGTACTGACAATATCGGTAAAATGAAACTTGAACACGTTCAAATTGTGTTACTACACTAAGACAACAACAAATTGCGATAAAATTACTCAATATGAATACTACTTAAGTAAAAACCCCGCAGCGAATGTATGAAAAAATGGGTTTCAAAATTCAGATATAATATAGGTTTTGATTTCCTTATTAATATATTGGCGTAAGCACCAAAAATTACTAGTTTCAAAAGCGTCCAATAATCAATACCTTAACAATCTAAAAACCTTTTAGCTAGCAAAAGACGTTTTAATAGGGGTGTAGACACGAAAATAAATACATACTCGTATTATATTTTTTTCCGGTAGTGCTTAATATATAGTTTCATAGTGTTATGTCGTACGGTATTCTGGTTTGGGGTAAAGCAGCTGACATACAGACTATATTCGTGTTACAAAAAAGGGCCATTCGCTCTATATATAACTTATTCCCGTTATTCATAAAGATAACTTTTTAAACAAATTAATATTTTAACAGTAGCGTCCCAATATATTTATGAAAATATTATGTATGTCATTAAGAACCTAGACTCTTTCGTTAAGAATTCTGATATACATAATTTAAATACTAGGAATAAAAATAAGTTTGCCATAAAAAAATTCGTGTCCGTAAAGTATATAAATCATTTGTAGGTCAATGCATTTATTTTTATAATAAATTACCCGACGTAGTCTTAGAGTTACCCCTTCTAGCACTTAAAAATTACTTGAAAAAGTCGTTGATGTCTAAAGCGTACTATAGGGTCGAGGACTATCTAACGGACAAAAATACTTGGCCTAAACCAGAAAATTAACTAATAGCTTACTACCTCACAAAAATCATGTAAACACTGTATATTGTCTGGGGGACACGGTTTTCGTAATAATTCTGACATGTTTTCCTGCAGAACTACGCAGGTATTTTATATTATTTTTATAGTTTTATATAACGCTAGAATAAGTAGTATTATTGTCATAAGTTTTATTTAAAAAAAATTACTAACGCTTGAGTTTCTTGCGGCGCTTCTTCTCAGCAGTGGTCTCCTCTTGGAAAGCGCTGGTAGATTTTGACGTGTACTTTTACACGTCAAAATCTGCCCGTGCGGCCTACTTACTGAATAAATATCTTTTATCTTTATCTTTTATACAATTATCGAAAATCACACTTTCATGCTTATTATATTTATAATATCTTTTAAATTAAATCAAGATGATTAAAAACTAATAAGTTAATTTAAATTAAAGGGTTTTTGTGATATTGTTTTAATAAGTAGTGCTAAATTAATATACATTGTTTTATTGGAATATAACGTGCCCAAGTAATTACCAAATTGATGATTTTTACACTAGTTGTTAAAAATTCGTCATTTCTGTGGTGCCTACGTCATTTCGGTGGTAAATTTTTTTTTAAACTTTATTTACTGCTAAAATATTAGCTTCTACGAAGTGCCTTAAAAACCATAGCAATCCTTATGTTAATCTTCGTCCAAACCAGTGACTTTACATGCTAAAATCTTAAAAAAATAAATCCCCACCGAAATGACGTGAAAATATTATTTCAAAAATTCACCCATTTAACAGTTAGTAAGAAAAACATTAGCAGTTTACCCTAGCTCATCTACGAGTATGAGTGGACTAACTCGCCGGGGGCGAACATACCACTCTTCTGAACAATTATGACTTTAGGCGGCAGCTATCACCATTTTGCGAACTCTTTGGACCCTCGGCCATCCGTAGGGGAGACCGGGGATGGTTGACTATAGGGGCAGGTTGACTAACTATCAAAAACTCGTCCAATAAGGCGTGCCTTATTGGTTGGCTCAAGGCCTTTGCGTCGGACGAGTTTTTGATAGTTAGTCAACCTGCCCCTATAGTCAACCATCCCTGGTCTCCCCTACTTCGCGACTATCACCTATATCTAGCAATTAAAGGGACAGAACTACCCTTTCTAACTACAGGAGTCAACATGGAGTCAATATATCCTCCTCAGGCCCCTTGTAACAAAATGCACATAATACGGTCATTAGAATAAAGATCCATTGCAAAGGAAATAGAGTGGAATTTCTTTTGTTTATATAACTGACAATTAAATTAGAAAATATACTATATTATATTCAGAATAGGTTCATATTCCATTAGCAAATTTCGTTGTATGGTGGGCCTGAGGAGGAACATCGGTAAGCGAGCCCGCAAACACGACGAAAGAGTTTGGAATAACACCGCGAACGAAGAGTTTTAAAGTCGAGTTCGAAGCCTTCTATGATATTGCGACAAATAGGGCAAACAGACAGTTGACAAGTTATAATAAGTTTTAACACTCTTCGTGCTCAGAGTATTGATACAAAGTAGTTTTTTATCAGAAATCAGGGAGTTTTAAATTAAAGTTAGACAAGTTTTAAAACATGTATTTTTGTACATACATCACCAATACAATACATGGCTAATTATAATTTTTATTTATTTTACCGTAGACCCAACAGTAAAAAACAAGCAAGGTCTACGTTAGATTAGGTAAGTGATTTTTATCACATTAAGGCTTTGAGTGAGAAAAGACAACACGAATAAATCTATCGTGGAATTTCACAACGCTCTAGAATGACTGCAAGATAATTAATACAAAGCAAGGGGTTCACTTACGATTCCTTATTATTTACTTCGCTTAACAACGTATAATCATTCCGTGCCCGTCCCACCGTTTTATATTCAAAACTGACGCCATATGGCGTTCTCGGAAATAGCTGCGTAAAAGTCGTAAATTACTCGCTAACGAGCCTGATTTATGGCTGAGACACAGTCTAGTATTTTAATCCTGAGACTGTGGGAGATTAGGTGAAATAAGCGTAAAAGGTTATATATCTTATTGGGGTGAAACACTATTTACACCCAACTACCCAAGGAGGGTATGTTTTTAGGTGCATATTTTATGTATGTGTGTATGTACTTATCTAATTGTTTTTACCTTTTTTTTATTGATAATGGGTTTGCTGTTGATTAACTCTTGCCTTTGGAGGACGAAGATTCAGTCTACGATGTAGCGAGCTCACCCAGAACGTGCTCTGATGTTCTGATTTGGGTATATTTGCTTGCTCGGCAACCAGCAACCGACAACTATACCTACTTTCCGGCATCTACCATAATGTATAGTGTATCTAGAAATTCCTTTAAAATTTTTGAACCGTTTGCCCTGGAAATAGTATCAAGTGTAAATGAGTTTCTTGCGAGGTTAACATGCATGGACGAGATAAAATTTGACAGGTGCTAGGGAAATAAATACTTCTATTCCATATTCTAACATAAAAACTAACATTTAAGGTTTAAAATAAAAGTGTCTCGTCCTGACTTTTATTACCTTTTTTACTAAGAGACTTTTACTAAGCGATTATAAAAAAAACATAATGCTGCGGCACCGATGTCAGGCTCAAGCTACCGGTGGTTAGGGCTGCAGAGAGAGGAACCTCCCGACAATGCGTGCCGAGTCGAGAGGATCTGATCCTTCCAGCCATCTAGCGAGAGTCTCTTGAGGTTGTTGGTCGAGACACTTCGCTATGAGACCGTTCGCCGAAGCAACTTTCGGGACCATGATCGTTGATTCAATATCCCACATGGCGATCACCTCGTGATCCAGGTCAAGGTAGTTGCTGAACTACAAGTTATACAGGGTGTCCCAATATCAGTAACCCACATTGACACCGGAAGTAGACCAGCCTAAGACGGACCGAACCAGACACTTTTTTTTTACTTTAGTTTTTTTTTTTCTAACGCAGTGGAAATGCGTTACGTATTGTCCCCACACCGAACCAGCGTAACATGATCTTAGTAAAAATCGCACGGTTTTCAAGATTTGCCAGTTTAGTTCTTTTCCAGTACAAACTTTAAACTGGCATATATCTCGAAAACCATGCGACTTTTACTGAGGTCTTGTCAGGCTGGTTCGGTCCGTTTTAGGCTGGTCTACCTCCGGTGTCAATGTGGGTTACTAATATTGGGACACCCTGCGTATTATAGTACTATTATTTGTAAAACATTAAAGGAGCGATGGGTTACCATTGAAACGATCCAATTTGTGTCCAAAATTAGAGAAACGGTCGCGTCAAAAGGAGTAATTACAATTTAGTAGACGGAACCCTTATTTTAGTATGCAGGGCGGTCTTAGCAACATTTTTAATTACACGGTGACCTCTTTAACATCCATTGAGAAATATTTTTCTTTACGAAGTTGAAATGAGTTTTGCGAAATTGCAGAAGTATACAGATTAATCTTCTGTTCTACATAGTTGTGTAAATGTGACGTTCTTAATATAAAGGGACCTTATGGAGGCAGGCGGTTACGCCGTTTTTAGAACTGTTACCATAGTATTCTTATAGTTACAAGAATAAGTAGAGCTTAATTGCCTTCCTCCATAAGGTCCCTTTATATTGAGAACGTCACAAATATACTACGGTATGGTACTCGTACCGTGGTGGTGGTATTATCCGAGTCGCGGAAAACATTGATTTGTTTTCATGTTCTCTGAATGAATTCACAAAGGCTGCATTGTATATATTATGTTATAGGTGTAATGATAGACTAGATTAGTTGATATGGTACAGTCACCACACGGGATTGTTGAGCCACTATAGAACCCTCTCACAGAAAGTCGACGGAAAATTTTGACGTAATTTCTTTTGAGTGACTTGACGTTGTCATTATGACAAGGTTCTATGGTGGCTCAACAATCCCGTGTGGTGACTGTACCAAAAAAGTAGTTACACTATTGTCTTAGGATCAGCCCTGTAAAAATAGTTGTAAGTGTGGGAAATAAATAAATAAATAAATATATATCTGTACGCCGCAAAGCATAGTATAAAAGGCGATAAAACGATATAATCCTCCTTATAAATAAACCTTAAATTGGCAGCGTCCATCATAGTGGACATAACTTACATTCACTTTTTGTTTTTTTGTAACTAATTTTTTATGCTTTTTTTATTCTAAAAAGGTTTGGACACCTTTTTTTGATTTTCGCCAATTTAAGGGTTAAGTAGGAGCCATTGTAAATGTGAAAGGTGTATGGATGGATGTTTGTATTTCAATCACACCTAAACGGCTGAACGGATTTAGAAGAAATTTGGCACACAGATAGTTCTTATCCTAGATTGAAAGACTCTTTATCTCGGAAAATGTTATAGCTTCCGAGGAAAAATCGACATACGACTTCGCGGACGAAGTCGGAAACCGAGTCAATCGAGAACAAAGAACCATTCATACGGTCAAAATGGTGTCCCCTTGTTTTGCAGACGCTCATTTCATCGAATATACCTTATTGTTTTCAGGTTATCTTAAGGTTAGGTTAGACCGGTGATTACCAAAAAATTATAACACCTGCACGAGGCACTCCTCCGTCTTAGCAAATCTCGACTAAGGACGGTAACCAGTGTCTTAACAGGTCACGGACCTTTTAACAAACATCTTTTTAATTTAGGTGTTACAGACAGTCCTCTGTGCCGTGCGTGTATGGAGACAGAAGAAACAGCCGCCCACGTCGTACTACACTGCACCGAGGTGGCGCAATACAGGGCTAAACACCTCGGTCCGATGAGGTGTCTCCCCGAGGTAACCATCGACATTAAAGGTCTGGTGGGCTTCCTCGGGGAGCTGGGATGGCTAGAGTAACATGGTAATCCCACCCACACGCAAAATAGGCGCTAGACGTCGAGTTGCGGAAACCAGCCCGCCCTCAAATACAATACAATACAATAACACCTGCACGTGGAAATGCCTTTCGATGAAATGAAAATTCGGCGAAGTAACATTATATGAAATGAATATCGGTGATTCAAGAATAATCCGTTTCAAACATTACCTACCCTTCTTCATCGGCAGTAGGGTAAGAAACCCATCATCCGTCTCGGTTCGGAGCGAACCGCGTTCTAATCCCCTCAATTTGGTCGAGTCGCGCCGTTAATGCGAGATCACGCGCACGTTATGTTAATACTGCCCTCATAAGAAGAAAAGGCACATGTGCAAACGAATTGGTATTGCACATGCGACCTTTATTAACCTACACAGGGTTTAATATGCTTCTGTGAATAATTCGCAGATGTGCCCTTTTTTCTTACGAGGGCAGAATAGGGGACGGAGTTTCATTGCGTTATTTTAGGTTATTCTCCTTAATAACTCGCCTCTTGATTCGTCAAAGAATTATTAACCGGCGCGAGATTAAGTTGCGTCAGTGGGCTTAACATGCACGAGGTTAAATTTGACAGGTGCTAGGGAAATTAATACATCTATTCCATATTCTAACGTAAGACTTAACGCTTAAGGTTTAAAATAAAAGTGTCTCGTCCTGACTTTTATTACCTTTTATTACTAAGCGATTTTATCAAGACGGGACACTTATTTTAAACCTTAAGCGTTAAGTCTTACGTAAGAATATGGAATGGAATAGATGTACTCATTTCCCTAGCACCTATCAATTTCTTTTTTTTTTTTTTTTTTAAAGCCGTGGTAGCCTAATGTTCTGACCTGCCGACTCTTAAGCAGAGGGTCGTGGGTTCGAACCCGGGCTCGCACCTCTAAGTTTTTCGGAATTTATGTGCGAAATATAATTTGTAAATTTACCATGTGCTTTTCGGTGAAGGAAAACATCGTGAAGAAACCTGCTGCACACACCTGCAAAGCAATTTGACGGTGTGTGCGAAGTTCCCAATCCGCACTGGGCCCGCGTGGGAACTATAGCCCAAACCCTCTCATTGTGAGTGGAGGCCTGTGCCCAGCAGTGGGACGTATATAGGCTGGATTATTATTATTATTATATCAAATTTTATCTCGTGCTTGCATGCTAGGGGGAGCGTATTAACAACATTTAGATTGGATAAATCTGGCCACTCATAAAAACATCTGTCACTTAATTGTTACTCTCCTTTTCTCTATCATATGAAAGAAAAGTTCTATAGCTACAAATTATCTGTCGGATACTGTTATTTGGGGATGCATAAATCAGCCCTAAGTGAATACTAGTATTTGATACATTTGGTATAATAGTATACAGGAACCAATTTTTCTTACTCAATGGATAAAATTAAGTCTAACTATGCGTGTGTTATAGTAATTACTTTATTCCTGAATTATTTAATTAATAATTAAAAGTTAATAAATAATACTAACTAGCCTCATGGTCACCCTACACTTGAGGTGCATACGTCAGTTACATTTGACAAGTTGACATAGAGTAAGAAATTGTAATAAGGTTGTGAATGTTTATTTTAGGAAACAGTTGTTTTAAAGAGGTCTTATTGCTAAACTAGCGTAGGGTGACAATAATTTTGGTTGAAAATTATATCCTAAATTAAAATAATAGGTTTATAAAAATCAAATTTATTTTATGTACCTATCTCCTATGCAGATGTAATTGCCATCAATTACTGTGTAAGAAAAATTGATTCCTGTATACTAATACAAATTCACCCTGTAAACCTGCCGCACTCAAAGACGTTTTTATAGTTAGATTAAAGTTGTTGCGTCTCATTCTATTGCTATAGCAAAGAAAGTGACAGCAGCAAGTTTAATCAAACTTAAAAATAGTTTCGATTTCGATGCAGAACTGCTTTGTTGTGAGAGAATACAACCGCAAAGCGGAACGAAGTTTTTTCGCTATGTTACGTACCGTACCCCTTGAACTAGTTTAGGAATAGTTTTTAGCTCCACTTCCGAGTAATTAATTCTGTAAACATAGGTGAGGCTGTTCTAACTTTTGCTTTACGGCGTCGTATTGCTAAAGAATTTGTGTTTACGAGTAACTTAGTTGTAAATCCGTTCGGATTTATTTTTAACGCATTTAATTAGTTTATATTTCATCTATTTTATGTAAAAAAAATCTAAAATATTGATTTAATTTGTCGTGTCACTAACGATAAGATTTAACATATATTTTACGCCATGACGTTTATGACTAGGAAAAGCATAAATTTATATATATATATATATATTTAAATATACTGTTTCCACCTGAGACAAATGGCGTAGGTGTGTTACGAAATAATGTGCTTCTCATTTTGTCATTTCCTAACTTTAAACATAATTATGACGAAATAATGTCTCTATGGATCATTAAAAGTGATTTAGTTGTTATAAAAACTTCCAACTGAACGACAGGTCATTTGTTGTATGACTGAATGTGACAATTAGTCACGTTCGGATGACATTTAATGTCATCGTGTAACTTTCTCTCGTTAAGACGTTAATATGTAGGATGACCATTTGATTTGATTTAAGAGTTGAGCACGGTCAAGAAGTTTGCGAGTAAAACTAAGTGGTTTTACTAAATTATTTCTCTATTGACTCTTATACCTGTTCTGTCCTTTTTAGGGTTCAGTACCCGAAAACGGGACCCTATTAATATGCCTCCGCTGTCCGTCCGTCTGTCTGTCCTAACTATAAAGTGCTGTATCTTTTGAACCGTAATAGATAATGGGTTGTTTTTTTTTCAGAATTCGTGTTATTACGGCGGATTTACTAAAAAAAAGAAATAGTAAAGGGAGTCCCGATACAAGAAACGTTTTTTTTACGTAGGTTGTTATTTTTGTTGTATCGTAAAAACGGTAAAACATACAAGCGCTAAATTTGGTACGATTATAGAACAAACGCTATAGGATAACAACAAATACTTTTGCACTTTGTCTGTTGCGTTGCAGTGTGTCTGTCAAATAAATGTTTTGAGTTTGAGTTTGAAATACTAAAAACTAGCCAAATGTGTACGGAACCCTCAGTGCGCGAGTCCGACTCGCACTTGTCAGGTTTTTTTTTTAGTTTTAAAATGGTAACGGTCAAAAAGTTGAACTATGTTTGTTGTGTTGCTGTGTCTTACAAATAAATGTTGTGAGCTTGTGAGGCTTTTGAGATTGAAATTGTTATAGCAAAGAAATTAGAGTATACACCATCAATATTTACAAATTTTTTTTGGAGGGACACAAAAGGAAATGCAAGGGGTTGAAAATTTATAAAGACTTAAATACTATGAACATTAAAATAAACATTATAATAAATTAGATAAATGTGCTAACATTTATTACATTTCATATTTAGCTGTATATTTAGCTGAAATTGATCTTAAAATCTTGACCTTGACCTTTCCGACAATCGTAGTTTCAAGTTCAAGGTCACTTAATATATTAAGATTCATTTGGTTTAGACACTTGCCAACTGTGACTCAACATGATCCAAACAAAACACTTTGAAATAATGAGTTTTAACCAGAGCGGCACGTGCAGCGCTCGAAATTAAATTGTAGGTGTTCGCTAATTAACAACGGTTGCGTTAAATTGAGATTTACGCAATAGCAATTAGTTCGCGCGACGCCATTACGATTCCAATTGATTAGGTCAACGGAACCGATACTCATTCAGCCAGCGCCAGACACATTTATACAAAATGAACCCTATTTTGTTTCTGAATATGTTTGGGACTTAATATGTTATCTTACATTAGATTTAAACGGTAAATAGAAGCATTCTGTAGGTAGTTTCGGTTGGTATTGAATATGAATTAATTACAGAAATCAAGTGAGTCTGAAAGGAAATGGCGAATAGTTTAGACAGCTGCTGGGTTTAATTGTAAGGGTTACTACAGAATAAACTATGGGATTGTATTGTAAGTATTTTAAAGGTTACACGTTTAACTGCCGCACTCAGAGACGTCAATTAATTTTTAAGTTTAATTAAAGTTGCTGCGTTATTCTATTGCTATAGCAAAGAAAGTGACAGCAGCTTTAATGAAACTTAAAACTTAATTGACGTCTCTGAGTGTGGCCGTAAGATTTTTAAGGATTTAAGGTTTTGTGTTAGACAGGTAAAGTGACGGAATTTAGAACCCATTTCAAAAGGTAAAGAATGTTGGTTAATAAGTTTAGTACGATAAAGTAATTATTTGTATGTATAATATTACTTATTAGGTGTAGGTGGCCACATCAGGTATATAGAACTCGTTACATGGATGATTCCCACGGTGACTATAAAATTTTCCTGAATAAAAAGTATTCCATATTTTAATTCAAGACATGAACTACCAGTGTGTCAAACATCCAAATCCTTTCAAAAATCCGGCAATCATAGAAGAAAAACGTTTCCATAAATTGTGAAATATTATAATATACTAGAATTTGGTTATGATACTTTGAAAAAGAATAAGTTCAACTCAATAATTTTCTACCAAATACTCACCTTAATGTTTATTATTTTGGACATTTACACAAGATTAAATAAATAAATAAACACAACCAATGGGCCCTTGTATAAGGCTTATTACACCTTCCTAAATTTAGTCACTAACGAGAGGGACGCTGCAATACATTGAATGAGATGGAGATATCTCCATACGTATCTAACTTATTGCGGCGTCCCTCTCGTTAGTGACTAATTTAGGGAGGTGTTATAAGCCTTTAAGCAACAAAACCACTGAAACTTCTTTCTTTGACCAATTAAATCTTAGTTCCGAGTACTAGGTGATGTAATTATAAGATGATGTAATTATAAGTAGGTAACTAAATACATAATTTTTAGGACGTTCTTGGCGATTTATTCCTCATTACGCAGAGTGAAACTCTCCCTAACTCTCCTCCCTAAAAGTTATCTGTGTCCGCAGTTTTGTTTTATGATTGCCCTTATTCAGATGTATAATTCAATCTGAGTGCACGCGCCGTCCGGTTTACGTGCCTCGAATAGTCAACAAAAGGGCAAGTGTGGCGGTTGCTGCTGCACACGAATGTATTCTAGTAGGTAAAAAGATAAAAGATATTTATTCAGTAAGTAGGCCGCACGTGCACTTTTACACGTCAAAATCTACCAGCGTTTCCCAAGAGGAGACCACTGCTGAGAAGAAGCGCCGCAGGAAACTCAACAGTTAGTCATAATGACGGGCGCAACTGACATTAAATCAGTTACTTACAAGCAGAGTGACGTTTGAGCCTTAGTTTTGTTATCTTGATTTACAAACCTACTGTTTCAGCTAGATGTAAGCTGACCTTGAACTTGAAGTTCCACCCATGAGTTCAATAGATCGTTATTTCAAGTTCAAGGCCAACAGCGAACACTTTTAGATTGTTAAAATTGAAGCCAATTGGGCTGTATACTGGCTTTGCGACCTTTCAGTTTCATTTTTAATTATATACAAATTTAGAAAACTGATTTAGTTAACATATTTTGAATAGGGAATATGCATGAATATTATACTGGACATAATTTTTCATGTGATGTAACTACAAATTAACGGTTTCGGATTTTTTTCCTTTATTTGTGCTATTTAAGACATTGTTTCTTGCCAAATTTCTAAGTCAACTCTTGAGATTCCCTTGAATATACGGCATAAACGGCCGTATCTTTTGATTGCTTTGACTTATTAGTTCAATTTTTTTACGGCTCCAATGGATTGCAGACACGAGTATTTGATACGAATTTCAACTTGATAACTCCATGCGTTCGTCAGAAAAAGAGTCTTGACAGACTGACAACGAAGTGATCCTATAAGAGTTCCTTTTGCCTTTTGAGGTACAGAACCCTAAAAATATCTTTAGTATCGTCTGCTTCCTACTATATGAAAAGTGTCGGGCAAAAGCTAATTATTATTATAGAAATAAGGTTTTAAATGGCTGATACAGACCGATTATTCGACCCGTCCTCGATTCCACTGACCGCGACCGCGGCAGACGCAGTATTAACTCCGACATCAATGAATCACTGAAACGCGTTATTTTGAGCGTTTCGCGAAGTGCCCACTCAACCGGCACATAAAGCTAAATCAGGTAATCGCACTTTTAAAGATAATGGTCGAGCGTGAAATGGACACACTTTAGGTATATTTAAAGCGTAAAAATCACATTTTTCAGTCTTGTTAATCTGTCTGTCGGTTCTCTCGGAAACGATCAAAGTTATCGTAACTCTTGAGCATTTTGAACATAATTAATAACTTTAGATATTATTAACACCATATTTACACATTTATTAATTATACATGTTTATTTAATGAATAATGATATGTGATTAGTGGATACAGTAATCATATTTACACAATTAAGAAAAACAATCGTAATAATCAATAATTAAAATGTAAAACCACACTAAAACAAAAGCTTGGATAAACAACTCAACTCAACTTTGTTGTTAGTTAAACAACTCAAGTTTGTTTTTCCGATCGATCAATCGGTCAATCCGCGCAATATCATTTACTTACATTCGTATATATACATACATAGAAAACATACAAGATGTATAGTATGGTGAAATTGGTACTAATTATATTACTACGGGCCCCCTAGCATGCATGCACGAGATAAAATTTAACAGGTGCTAGGGAAATGAATACAGTCTAACGTAAGACTTAATAAGGTTAAAAAAGATAAAGATAAAAGATATTTATTCAGTAAGTAGGCCGCACGGGCACTTTTACAAGTCAAAATCTACCAGCGCTTCCCAAGAGGAGACCACTGCTGAGAAGAAGCGCCGCAGGAAACTCAACAGTTAGTCATTTTTTAAATAAAAAATTACAATGATACTACTTATGCTAGCATTATATAAAACTGTAAAAAGAATATAAAATGAAGTGTCCCGTCTTGATAAAATCGCTATAAAAATGTGAAAATCGCTATAGTCGCTTAGTATTTAATAAACGGTAATAAAAGTCAGGATGAGAAACTTTTATTTTAAACCTTAAGAGTTAAGTCTTACGTTAGAATATGGAATAGATGTATTCATTTCTCAAGTACCTGTCAAATTTTATCTCGTGCTTGCATGTTAAGCCCGCTGACTAATCTCGCGATTTATAAAAGGTGTTCCTCATTGTGGATCCACCTTTACCTTCAACCCAAATATCCTACGAGTACTACGACCTCGACACAATTCATAATACCTTCGGTTTTCCTAAGAGAGATTGATTACAGAAGCGTTAACAACATAAGGGCATCGACCTTGATAAGAGGCGATAACACTTAACCCTAAGAAAGTGCTCTGCAATAGGACCTCATATATCTACATCTATCTCTTTTCCTCTTACACTTTATTATAAACTTGAGGTAGAGACAGGATTGGTTTCCGATTTATGGGTAGGTATAAGTACTTAAAGGCTGGTGAGTTCTTGAGATTCTTATTCAAGATGATTATTTGTGATTATTTTGATTATTATACATGATGCAACAAAACCACTACTGCCGTTTGTAAAAAGTCAAATTATTTTTTTTATTATTTTTTTTTTAAAGAAAAACGCGTTTTGAAATTAATCATTTCAGTAAATAATAGATCCACCAGACTTTACCGCTACCTCATACGTATGTGACACAGCAGTGATTCAAATCAGTGTATGCAAACTTAAAGTTTGGCTCTTAATATATAAGATAAGGTTTGAATTTGCACTAATTTCCCATTCTGTCCCTTTCTAGTTCGACAACGTAGAAAGGGACCGCACGCGACTTAATGCGACATTATGTACAACTATACAACAAATACCTATCTCTTCCAGACAAACTAAATTTAATGAACGTTTGTGCAAATGGCCAAGTTTTATGCAACCAGCGGTTTTTCCGGACAGCAACGACTTAGGGACCTTCGAGCCTTCCAGAGACGAGCATATTCTTTTCTCAAAGACCGGCTACGCATCTGCGATCCCTCTTCTGGAGTTGCGGTGACCTCTTTTTATCAGGTGACATTTATAGTTAAAGAAGGTTGGTACCTCAACAGAAAGTTTAAGAAATTTGGACATTATGGGTCAAACAGAAAACCTATTTCTCTTAGTCATATACGTACAGATACTGAGCTAGATAATTAATATAATTTTATCACTTTGGCTCGTAACTCACAAAGTTATGATTTGATGTCTTTACGGTCTGTTTCGCAGCAACTCTGATTTTATTAGGCTCCTGTTTGCTAGGCCGTGGGATAACTTTGTGACGTCATTCGATAGGTATGTCTGTGATGAACTTTGAGGCAAAAGGGGCGTAAATGACGTTTGCTGCCTTATGCGGCCTTTTGAACAGTAGTAAAATACAACCTAAAATTCCCAATTCCAATTTAAAAGGAGACTTTACAATTGTATAGTTAATTAGTAGTATTTAAAGAGACGCTCTACGTCTTCTATTATTATAATTAAAACTAGTCGGACTGTAGTTCCGGTCTATCACTCTATATGAACCCTAGTAAAATAGCAATTAATAGGATGATACCATAGTAGATTGTACAACAAGTGCATAAAGCGCACCATTTTACGCGAGACGTTTATCCATCCAAGCGAGCTTGCGAGCGAGGATGGATATAAAGTCGAGTGTTAAATGGGTTTTATGGACGAGTTGTACACTCTACTTTTCACTTCGATTGCAAGGAAATGAAACAGCAACATGATAAAAAAAAAAAAAAAAAAAAAAATGCGACGAAATAAAAATTATAAGTTTATTTCATAAAGCTTTAATATGTACTTTGGCTGTTGGTATCCTTGCCTTGGTCTTAGAATACTACACGGAGAAAAAAATATTTTACAATATTACCAGATTTTATTGTAGTTATGATTCTGGTGTAGGAAAACAGATTTCAGCTATGGTTAACAGATTTTATTTTAATGACAACTACTCATATTTTTGTTAATAATAGAATATTCTAATTAAAATATTCTAGTACACGAAAACTTTGATATTGTAGTGGTTACTATCTAATACAAGGTGGGCCAAAAGAAGTCATCCGATGTTGTTTGACTCTCTTTTTTTTTCTAAATGAAAAACTTGGATTCTGTTTTTTTATTATATTAATTTAAACCTTTAGAATTTTATTGGTCAAGTCGAGAAGATTATATCGGCCAAATGGGCGCCGTCACAATTGATTGTCATACGGGCTCGTTTTATGGCATTTTTCATCACTTCGGCGAGAACTTCGGGCGACAGATTCTCGCACTCGTGTCGAATGTTGTCCTTGAGGGCTTCCAGAGTCTCGGGCTTGTTCACGTAAACACAGGACTTCAAAAAACCCCACAAAAAAAAGTCTGGAACGCTTAAATCGGGTGATCTTGCGGGCCAGTGCAAATCGCCAAAACGAGAGATGAGGCGACCCGGGAACGCCGCCTTCAGAATATCGGTTGTGGCTCGCGCAGTGTGTGCCGTTGCTCCGTCCTGTTGGAACCACATGTCGTTCGGTCCTAATTCGTCCAATTGCGGCAGAAAAAACTCGGTCAACATGGCCCTATAGCGCGCACCGTCCACTGTTGTCGTATGGCCAGCGGCATTCTCGAAAAAAAATGGCCCAATGACTCCTCCAGCGTGAACAGCGCACCATGCAGTCACTTTGAGCGGGTGTAATGGCTCCTCGTGCATCACTCGTGGATTTTCGGTGCCCCAGAAGCGATAGTTTTGCTTGTTCACGTACCCGCTGAGGTGGAAATGAGCCTCATCGCTCATTATGATTTTGGTCGAAAAATCGTCCACTTCTTCCTCGAGATTGAGAATGGCTTGGGCGTAGGTTACGCGCGTTTGGTGGTCGGCAGGCAGCTGCTGATGCACGGACTGGACTTTGTATGGGAACATGCGCAGGTCTTTGACCAAAATTCGCCTTAGGGACGTCCGTCTGATGGCTAATTGCGTGGCACGGCGTCTGGTTGATGTTTCCGCCGACAGCTCGACATCCTCGGCAACAGCGGCGATATTCTCGGCAGAACAGGCGCTCCGGGGCCGGCCACTCTTGGCAACGTCTCGTGTGGTCCCATACTCTTCAAGGTTGGTGGCCAAACGGCGCAGTGTTTGCGCAGTCGGTGTCTGACGGCCGGGGAATCGGCGACGGAATTCGCGCTGCGCCAACACCACAGACGAATTGTTACGCAAAAAAATAGACACGATTATTCCGCGTTCTTGGGGAGTGTATCGCTCCATGGCTTGTTCACTTGTATTTTGCATCTGTCAAGTCCACAAATGTCAAAACAGATTTGACATTGGCGACCATTTGCAAAAATGAGAGCATCTTCCAATAGGGTGATTTCTTTTGGCCCACCTTGTAGTAACAGAGTAAAATATGCATTTAGCATCCAACAGGTTTTGTATACTACACAAAATTTGTTTCTTACGATACTAGGTAAATGGTAATAGGTACTAGAAATTATGTTGTACAGAAGTTGAATTTTATATGAATGTGTAAAAATGTGTGTATAGTTGTCACATATAATACAATATTCTGTTACACGAAACTAGATTTTTTTTCTCCGTGTAACGAAACGAACTAAAATAAAGAGGTTATTCTATGAAGTTAAAGTTGTTCGTGTGGCAGTTGGACCGATTGCCTAGGTCTTCGACGAAGATTTTACTTTATGCACTAGAGCATAAGAAGCGACTTTATGTCGCCTACGCACGACATAAAGACGAACTTTTAGAGCATGAGAAGTGAAAAAGCAATTTCGTGACTCGTTTTAAAAATGTCCAACCAGCAAAGTTAAGCAACAAGAAGAGCTAAATAGTAGATATCCCAGTAAAATGTCCTGATTGGCGGCAAGTCGCAGGACGGAGGCGTTTTGGCAAATTGCACTTTACCAAATTGCTAAAGGTTTGAGGGCGGCCCATTTTTACTTAAGCGAAAGAAGCACCCTCTATCTAAGCTAGGATTTGGTAATCAATTAATGTTGGGTTTCAGAATAGGAGTTAAAGGGGAATTTTTATATTTTGTAGTAGTTTTAGTGGTTATAGGTAGGAGGTAAACGACTAAGCGAAGTTTATTAATAACATTAACAACTAATATAGACGTTTTATTTTAATCTGTATGGCTTACTGACACACACATTTAAATGAGAGTTTTTTGACATTGTTATTTTGACAAGTGATTCGTTTATATATTTGTGGCAATTTAGCAGACTGCTGCTGCCGCCATGTGAAATATGGACACGATTAGGAGATCTCGGCACTGAAAGCGCTAAGACAGACTGTTGAACCCCAGACTGTGCGGAGCGTTAACTAGCCACAATCAATCAATGCTATCAAACGGGTCCCGGGCGCTCTATAAAACGGCCATTCGCGCTCATGCCGCTCATCAAAGTTTTACAATTTACACAGGCGATAGGGCTGGCGAGTCTGTTTTAACAGACTAAAGTGCATTTTATAAGTCTGTTTTATCGTTTAACTAGCGATCTAACTGATGGTGAAAACCGCATTAAAGTCTGTTGCGTAGTTTGAAAGATCTAAGCGCACATAGAGGGACAGACGGCGGGAACCGACTTTGTTTTACGCTATGTAGTGAAGTTAAAACTTTTATAAGTTTCCCAGCCCCCCAACTTTCTCTATGCAAAACATCAATACGTACAATATAATACAATAACTCTTTATACAACAAGAAAGGGCACAGTACAGTTTGTACCTCTCTTTCCGCGCTCTTATGATGCTATTATGCTGCTATTACACCCGTCGTTCTGTATGTCACGGGAAAGATGGACCAATATAGGCTATTTCATTAATTAAATTACGGTTTTTTTAACAATTTCCACGGTGCAAAAAGGTCATGTTGGATAAAAAACATATGTATTTAACGCCAGCTCAAAGCTAAAAGACATCCTGAGCTTATTGATCGTTAAAAATCGTCAACAACATACACGCTAAGACGAGAATAACGATGACTATTATTAAATAGGAAGCAGTTTTATATAAATATACGATGAATGATGACATATTTGAATATAAACACATCACTATTTAACGTTATCTTACATACATTTACATGTAATTACCATTGTTATGTTAACTTATAAAGAATCACAACCCTAAACGCGTCGCCCGGGTAAAGTCAGATAAGACAACTTTTGAAGGATTTTGTTCGTAATATTGTTGAATTTTAAGCAGAAAATAACCTAATTGTGTTTGAAATTTCGAAACTTCCTTAACCGAATTTACTGTAAATATTGCTCTAGGCTTAACACAATAAATGTGTTAACCGCTTTGTTTGATAACGAGGAAAACTTATTCAGATCATCGTGAAGGGATGAGAGGGTTTAAACTAAACACTACAAGTAAACAGGCATTTTTTTTTTTACAAGGTTTTACAATATTTAACTTCACCACCTTCGTTTGTCTGTTTGTCAGAAACTTAGTTCAAATGTAGTTAATTAGTCAACGTTGAACCAGTTTCCGGTATTGAAATCAACAACACTTTTTGCTCACAATTTTGACGTTTTATCAAAAAGCACTTTCTGGGCCTAGTCATTGCCTTTTAGATTGACTTTGATTGAATGGAATTCACATAAAACGACATTCTATATCGTATTTTTCTAAAAAAAGTCATAAATATCTTTTTAGCTTTTGAACTTTTTTTTCTACGTAAGTTCGAGCGTTATTATAGCAATTGTGCAATTTACCAGGACAATAACTAGGTATCTTTAATGTTTTATCACATTGTAAGCAAGAAAAATTTCATAAATACGTTGCATCATAGTGACGAAAAAGTGCTAAAAAGTAGAGTTACTTTTTAGCATTTTGGCTTTTGAATACACTGAGGTACAAAAAACAGGTTAGTTAGATCCTTGTTTAGTATCCACTTATGTATTATATGTATTGTGTAACTTCAATTTCCAAACCAACGCGAACATTAGATTTCAATTCAAGATTTATTTATGAAATGGCATTGTACAGTCACAACACGGGATTGTTGAGCCACTATAGAACCTTCTCACAGAAAGTCGATGGTAAAATTTGACGTAATTTATTTTGCGTGACTTGACGCTGTCATTATGACAGGGTTCTATGGTGGCTCAACAATCCCGTGGTATGACTGTACAACGACTGAGACAATTCGTCATTAATTCCATTATACGTGACCGGCTGTCGCTTACAGTAATCGCATAATTTTACGTACAAAGGTCTAAACACCGCATACAATATGGATCTAAACTTAAGTAAACAAAAATATGTGACGTTCTCAATATAATGGGACCTTATGGAGGCAGGCGGTTACGCCGTTTTTAGAACTGTTACCATAGTATTTATATAGTTACAAGAATAAGAAGAGCTTAACTGCCTTCCTCCATAAGGTCCCTTTATATTGAGAACGTCACATATTTATATTTTTGATAAATAATCATCTTCGTGTAATTTTTTAGCTGACTGTATTTTTACTTAGTTAAGCGATTCAATACAAAATTAACTTGCTCGATTTTAACTAAGCAAACATTCTTACTAATAACCTAACAGGCATAATTATTTATTTATTTAAACTTTATCGCACAATACACAAAGTAAGTAGGGGAGCGGGGGGCTAGTTGTAGCAGGGGCAAGAAGTAACACTCAATTTTTACCTAGTGAATGAACATTATTTCATAGGATTTTCGACTTTATATATTCTTTATAACGTCTTCTATTACCCGGGAACCGCCAGTGACCCATTGGACGGCGCGATTAGAGGACGTGTGCACGCGTTTCGATTCTGCCAGGTATTGGAAAAAATCGTGTTCGCAAATATTTGTTTTTTGGCAATGCTTTAAAAGATTATTATTAGTATCTTTGTCAATCATTCTAGAGAATTTGTTATAGTTTGTATTAATAGACTGCATTATTGTTGAAATTATGTACATTTTTAGTAATTTTAGTTTTTGCAAAAAACGACACCGTGGGGCAAGTTGTAACAAAATTGTGGGGCTAGATGTAACATGTTACAACTTGCCCCAATTTATTGTTTAGTGTAGAAATTCGTGTTTATTCTTTTAATCGATATCTATATGAACTTGTTTTTATTCCAGAATGAGAAATTATAAAAGAAAATCTAACCGAGGGACTCAAAGTAAAGAAGTTTATGAGTTGGCTGCCATCGACGTTTTGGAAAATAAGGCCAGTATTAGAAAAGCAGCTAAAACGTTCAATCTGTGCCATGTCTCACTTTATCGATATGTAACTAAAAAGAAAAAAAAACAATTGCCGTCCGTTGGCTATGTTCAACCAAGACTAGTATTCCCAAAGGAAGTAGAAAAAAAGATATCTTCATATTATTCACCATCTTTCACCATCAAAAATTAGGCCTTTGCCAAAAGCTCCACCGCGAAAACAAACTAATCGTGTCCAACGTAAAAGGAAATGCTGTGTTTTAACCGACACACCGGAAAAAGACGCGTTAGAAAAGGAACATGAACTGAAAATGAGCAAGAAGAAGCCAGATAGTTCATCAAAGAAAGGACGAAAGGACAAAGGAAAGGGAAAAGGGAAAAAGAGTAAGACAGAAACTAAAAACGTGCGAGGAATAGAAAAAGTTAAAAAGAAAGTTTTAGTATTTGATTCAGAATCAGAACCGGACGAATGGTTTTGTTTGGCTTGTGGTGAAGCATATGGAGATTCCAGAGATGAAAAATTGGTACAATGTATTAGTTGTAAAATGTGGGCACACGTGAGGTGTGTGACAGGAGATACGATTTCATTTATATGTTTAAATTGTGATTCAGATGAAGACTGATTTATTTTGTTACATTGTTCTTAGAAGTCATATTGTTTAAAAAACAAAGAAATACATATGCAAAGCATATGATATAAAACTATGTAGATTAAGATATATAACTGATTCCCAGAAGTCTGACTATTATTATTAAGATTATAAATGTCTGTGATATTTAAAATGCCTTATTACTTATAAGAAAAGATAAAAAGAGATGTTAAGTTAATATTATAAGGAAATACTTATATTGTTAAGTTTTCCAGAATTTAAGTACAAATTTGTTTTTGTTTTAAGCTATCTGAAAGTTGCTACATACTTTAAGTTTAATATCTTTTGTAAAACGTTATTAAAAATTAAAAACTTTAGCAAATCAAATTAGTATTTTATTGTTACTACATGCCCCATGGTTGTTACAACAAGCCCCAAATACGGGGTAAGTTGTAACACGCAACATTTTTTTAAAAAACGTCCCTTGGTTAAATATTAATAGAGCTTAATCAAATATTAATTACTGAAAAGCTAGACAGATAGTTAAACTTTTAAGACATTATATCACAGTCGAAAAATATTTTATAGTTTCCTTTTTATACACTTTTTTCCACAAACTGTTACAACAAGCCCCCCGCTCCCCTACAAATGGCGGACTTAACGCCTTAAGGCATTCTCTACCAGTCAACCAATTATGAAGATAAATAGAGAAGCTTGTAAAATTCCTTTTACATGGTAATCGGTGGTAGTTAGTAATATAGTCGTGATTAAAAGAAAGAAAGTTTAGAAAATGAGAAAATGTAAGTCTAAGTGACGCTTACTAATCGTCACTTAGACTTACATTTTCTCACTTTAACATAATAATAATAATGTTATAAAATGTGTTAGGAAATATAAATTGTTTTTACCAGCCATAATGTTACATAGCCGTATTGAAAACAGAGAAAAAATATAACTATACTGTCTTATATATTTTTCTTTAATACTTCACAATCGATGCTAAAGGTCTAATGGTTTTTAATCTATGAGTATATAAAACACAATAAAACGTGAATTGTGATGATATAATAATATGTATTCACCTCGCAGTCCGTTAACGCACAAAAAAATTTAAACTTTCTGTAAATAAACAAACATTTCACACGTTTCATGCCAGCCTCGAAGATTACCAGCCAAAATGCATTCCATAACGAGTTCAGGGCATTGAAATCATTTAGCATGACCATCCAAAGAAAAAAGCACTTTACTGTCAATGTACTTTACGTCTTATTTTACCCCGTTTACGCTTAACTAAAAGTAAGAAAAACGTAAACGCCAGCTTAAGTGAGATTAGTTTTAATATGGATTGTGATGTATAATTTATTTTTAAACAGATAAATGGCAACATTACAGTCCGGGTGAAGACAGATTGAGAAATGTTGGATATAAATCGATGCGTAATATTTTTAAACTCTCAGTTGTGCGCGTTTGCCACAAGAGAGAAGCGAGTTTGAAATAGAAATTGTATTTGGTAATTTATTTATTACTTTTCATTTAAGTTTTTAAGTTTTAGTTGTGAATTTGTAGTTATTAATAACGATTATATATTTCAAGTATTTATATAATAATAATGAAATATCTATCTATATCTATACAAATATTATAGGGGTAAAATGGTATATTGTTTGTTTGTATGTGGAGATCGTTGTGAAAAAACTGCTGAACTGATTTTAAGAACCCTTTGACTAATAGAAAGCTACGAGTACATTATCCCTTACGATTTCCGTACGAGTTTTTCCTTAAAACTCATAAATATAAACCGAAGCGGAGCAATTGCGGCTCGTTATAGAATAAGCCTACGTAACCTTTACAAAATTAAATACAATTAAACTGAAAAATAAATTGATAACATTTTACCGAAAACCTGTGCCCTTATCTTTTTTGTATTTGCATGTTAATTTAAAAACCCGTCCTGATGGTTTCCTGTGAGTTGCACCGCATGTTGCGCACGCGCTTACACAAATGTTTACAAATTGTATTTGTGCCGCAAGCGCTTTGTTCACGTTACACTGACTCTCTACATAGATAGATAAAATAACGCATTATCATTTCATATTGTAATGACGTATCCTACTTCCCACTAATATTATAAACGTGAAAGTTTGTATGGATGTTTGTTTTTAAATTACACCTCAATGGCTGAACGGATTTGGATGAAATTTGGCTCTCATATCTTTAAGGTGCTTTTCCACCGGACAGGCGCGGAGGGAATTGAAATTTGTATAGTAAAATTTCCCGCTCGGCTGCGGTGGAAATAGGCTGGCTGGGCGCGAAGAGAATTGAAATATTTGTTGTTAATATTGATCCGTATTACTCTAACAAATAGAGAGTTTATTAACCCTGCAACGAAAACAAAAGCGTCGCGATTTTCCCGCCTCGCCTCGCCTCGCCGGTGGATAAGCACCATTTGTGTCATTTAAAAAAAAAATTACATAGTTAAAGGCTTAATAAAAACAAAACCACGATCGCGTCCTTTGTGTAACGAAAGTTAGTCATACAAACTATACGGATAACTTTTGTTACACCAAGGAATCAATTAAGTTTTATTTTAATTAACCC
Source organism: Tortrix viridana (assembly GCA_963241965.1). Lineage (NCBI taxonomy): Eukaryota > Metazoa > Arthropoda > Insecta > Lepidoptera > Tortricidae > Tortrix > Tortrix viridana. Next base: position 2,320,981 of record OY725194.1, on the reverse strand, counting down.
TTAACTATGTACAATTTTTTTGAAAACGACCCATTTTCCTGAATTGACACAGATTATTTCGGAAAGTGTTATAATTCCCGAGAGAAAAGCGATAAACTCCGCTTCACTTCGAAAACACTAGTTTACAAATTTTTTACCCCTGGGTGAGACACATTATTTCTTGTAGACTGTTTGACGCTGAATCTAAATCTGGCCACATAATTACTGTAGGACGTCAGGATTTTGAGATATATACCAATCTCAAAGTGCTAAAAACACGGTTTTTGGCGATATTTGAATGATTTTTTTGAAGACAGCGAATTTTTACGGTAATTTTCAACGGAAGCATTCGTTAGTACCACTCTTTCCCTTTCAAATACATTTTCGTTTGTTTCGCTAAGAGTTCTTTTTCTCAAGATATTAATTTTTAGCTACGGTACTTCGATATTACCTATATTCTATTTTGCATTTTAGTACTAGCGAACTACATTATGATAATAAAATGGTATATCTTAAGAATAAAAACTCGTAGCTTAATAAACCAAAATGGGTTTGAGAGAGAAAGTGTAGTACTAAAGAATGCTTTAGTTAGAAATGATCATACAAAATTGCTGTCCTCAAAAAATTAAATTAAATTGTTAAATTGTTCGTCAAAAACCGTGTTTTTAGCACTTTGAGATTGGTGCTAACGTGCTAGAGCAATTATGTAGCCAGATTTAGATTCAGTGTTAAAAAGTCTACAAGAAATGTCACGTCTAACCTTGGGGCAAAAAAAAATGAAATTTTGTAAACTAGTGTATTTGATTAATTTATAATGCCCTTACTAATAAACGTTGAGTAACGGCTGAGTAGTTATACCATGCTTTGTCCTTATCTGTCATTGTGACATTTGAATTCGACAGATAAGGACAAAGCATGGTATAACTATTCAGCGGTTACTCAACGTTTATTAGTAGGGGCATTAGTGTTTTAGAATACGACAAACTAGTAAAATAGTCCGTAGTAAGAAATAATCCTCCCCTCTCATCTGCTGCAGTGCCCGACCGGGTTCATAATGCACATAAACTAATTATTTTCCATCCTGTACCTACATTATGAATTGCAATGAAGTATTGAGTACTTTAACGTGTCTTGGGAAGGGCCTCAACCAAGATCAGTTTATGAACACTGCCCTGGAAATATGTATGTAACCTCAGCGTGAACTTTCAGAGGGTTCATGAAATCCAGCGTTATCGACGTTTAGACATAAAGTTAGTCGTCAACACGCTACTGTCCACACTGAGGTGCAGCGTAAAAAAATAACCGTTTCACCTTATTTTATGAACTATCGTAAAAAGAGCCTATCTCCATTTTATAGCGATTCTCATGTAAACTTACAGAAGGGTGATCTCATTTTATGAAGGTTGAGGGCATTTTATAGAAGTTCAGATTCTTGATACCAACTTGTCGAAATTAACATTAATTAAACTGAAAATGTATGAGAATACGGTTGGCTACGGCATGGAACAGAAAGGATTCTTAACATCCTAACAAATATAAATAACCAATATTATCCCCCAAAGGCCCACCATACAACGAAATTTGCTAATGGAATATTAACCTGTTCTGAATAGAATAGAGTGTACATATTTTCTAATTTAATTGTCAGTCATAAAAACAAAAGAAATTCCACTCTATCTCCTTTGCAATGGATCTTTATTCCAATGGCCGTATTATGTACAGTATACTGTACAAGGGGCCTTAGGAGGTTATATTAACGTTTCTATACAAATAAGTTTTTCCAATTCGCACTCAAGCTTTCCGTCACGTAAACGGAGCCGGGCGTTATAGATATGATTACGTTTCAAAATATAGTGTGAAATGGGAGACGTAATCAGAATTGAATTTATCTAATTCAGTGATGGATGAATTACTAACCCTGCACGACCATATTTACGTAAAACATTAACGTTTTTTTGTTTTTATTATTTAAAGTAAATAAAAAATGTAGTTGCTGCATTAATGGTCACCCCCAGTAAACATTGGATTTGATTTGACCTGTTTAAAATAGCTGTTAATACTTTTATGAAAATTTATATTGTCAGTTGTCACATTTGACAAAGTCAAGATTAAAATTACATTTCCTAAGTACTACAGTAATGTAGAGTGACCATGCTCGTAGTAAATAATTGAAAGGTATTCGATTGATTTCGTTTAAAAAAGATGTTATATAATGTTACTCTATTAATAAGAAACAATAAGTAATCATTAAAAGAGCTAGATTACGTTAATTCTGATCATATCCCATTTCACCCTGTAGAAGCAGTCGACAGCGCGGGCACTCAGCTAAATGGATTCCGTTCAGGAACTTGCCGGAACTCGTTCCGAAAACTTACCGGTTACTCTACTTAGAAGTTAAAACTGTCGAACTGCTGATTTTTACCTGATATAACTTGTTTCGACCTTCTCGGGATCATATGGTATTAGTAAATTACATTAAAATAATATTCGTGTTGTGTTCATGTGTTGGATTCTTTACTTTTTCAGCAATGCAACGACTAAATTGATTTTAATAAATAAAATTTAAAACATACGTTGCAATCTAGTAAGTTGAAAAAATAAATAATGGAAAACAAGATGGATGCATTAAAATGTAGAAAAAGACAAAACATAAATAAACAAAAACGACTGATATCAATGTTGTTTAGTCGAGTAAAATCCTGAATGAGTGCGCCTTAGAACTCTAATGGAATGTAGTTTATACAAAGCTTTTTTTATAATTACCTATAGGTACTTAGTTTTTTGCATATGCTTTTGCCTTTAACGAAGTCAAAACTAGAAATAGAATACTATAGGTAATTTAATACTGGAATATTTGGATAATTATTATCTCAGTACTATCTAACGGCCACACTCAGAGAAGTCAATTAATTTTTAAGTTTGATTAAAGTTGCTGCGTCTTATTTTATTGCTATAGCAAAGAAAGTGACAGCAGCAACTTTAATCAAATTTAAAAGTTAATTGACGTCTCTGAGTGCGGCCGTAAGTTATTAAAGGAAACGTCTCTCAATGTGGCCGTTATTATTATACATGTAAAAAAAAACAAGATATAAGTAGTCAGAATATACACTGGCTCTACTTTCTAACAGAACATAGGCGGAAATAATATCAAAGAACGCCTCCATCTTGTACAGAAATATGAGATCTGTATCGATGAAGTGACTATTACATTAGCCCCAAGCGGCAAATACATACAGGGTGATGACCTTAGGATAACTCATAAATCCAATATGGCGTCACTAAGGGCCTATCTCACGCATCGGCGGCATTCTATGTGCTCCCCCGAAATTGTACAACTTTTGTGATTGCTGCTTGGAACCGTGGCCCTAATAATTTGGATTTCAGTGGGATTATAGGGTAGGAATAAATGGATGGAGAGAAAAATATTTATTTTAGTAAAACTTTAACCTTTTCGCCGCCATAGCAGTGAAGTAATAAAGTGTCATCAACGCCAAACAACAAATTGCACTTAAACAACCCGTTAAACATAAGGAATCCAAGAGTCCAAAGCAGTGATGGATACCGGATTTATTAATTTTGTAAATCGAAGATGTAACTTTACAAATTATAAGAGATAGAAAATATAAATTACTTGAGTTTACTTGTAAAACCCGACTGAAACTTGATATGAAGTCATGGCGTGTTGGGCACTAAATATTCGGTCAGTTTTGAGTAAAAACTGTGTTATGAGTAATATTGTTTACACATAGGTTGGAAAAATGAGGGCGCTGTTCGGAATGAATCTGTTTTTTTTTCAACATAATCCAATATTAAGCCAACTATGGTGCTTAGTGGTGGTTGCCACTTGAGTAAACTGTTATTTCTCGTATCACCACGTCAATCTCTTTATTGTTATTACCATGTTGTACTTGAGTCATCTTATTTCGTTAGTTTGTTCTAACTTTACAGCCCAACACCTCAGCTGATCGATGTTAAATTTCACATAAGAACAGTTTATAGCCCGCACACATACATACATTGGGTACATAGGCTACTTTTATAAATAATAATCCAGCCTATATACGTCCCACTGCTTTGCACAGGCCTCCACTCACAACGAGAGGGTTTGGGCTATAGTTCCCACGCGGGCCCAGTGCGGATTGGGAACTTCGCACACGCCGTCAAATTACTTTGCAGGTGTGTGCAGGTTTCCTCACGATGTTTTCCTCCACCGAAAAGCTCATGGTAAATTTACAAATTATATTTCGCACATAAATTCCGAAAAACATAGAGGTGCGAGCCCGGGTTCGAACCCACGACCCTCTGCTTAAGAGACGGCAGGTCAAACCATTAGGCTACCACGGCTTTTTTTTAGGCTACTTTTATCCCAGAAAATTAAACAGATCCCGAGGGAATAAGTTTTAAGAGAGTCGATCGATATCCGGTAACCGAACCGTTTTGTACGTGTAAATTCATTGCCTATATATTAATAGAGGGAAAATATCACCTTTTTGTTATAAACCCGATGCAATTTCAAAATAATCAATCAGCTGACCGGATGTGGCGCAGCTGGGCCGCGGGCGGCGGCTTTTTGCGACATTTCCGGGACACTACACACAATATAACAGTACGCACACTCGGCACACTAAGCCCGCTATGATAATAAATCGTCGGCATGAATAGAAATATATAAAAATTAATGTTTTTTTAAGTGATTTAAAACAACTTATGGGTTAAGTTAACGTTTTACCCCGTAGTTTCTAAATATTTTGTGTTCAACCTATTTGATGGATGTCATCGTTGCACTGTTTTAGTTTTTAATTTTGTAATAACTTATCATTTAAAACAAAGAAGAATGGTCAGAATGCTATTTTGTATAGTCTACCTGCTCCAAATGGATTTCAGTGAATATTGAGTAATAACAATAAAAACGCTTTAAATTGTGGGAAAAACCTGTAAATTCAGACGATGCAAACAAAGAGTACTTACTGGTATGGTAATCAGTTAAAATATTATTTTTATCTCTAATTACAATTCTCCTCCGGTATTGTGTTAATGAATAAAATTAATATTTTCTGTTCATACACTGGCCCGCAAAACTAAGTATCACACTTGCAATAACTAAAAATGGCTTTTTTATTGTTTTATCTTTTTTTTAAAGTTGAAAACGTTACTGTTTATTTTAGTTATAGTTGGAAAGAAAGCTGATTAAATTTGCTATAAAACGTTTTTTATTTTAAATCTCTAACTTCTATAGTTTAGAACAAAATGAAATTTTAAAAGTGTGACACTTAGTTTTGCGGGCCAGTGTAGTTAACCTTTTACCTAAGTTAGATCAACCCATGATATTACTGTTAAATTTGCGAGCACTGTGTTCACCGGAATCAATTCAGCCCGTGCTAGTCTGGCGACTGTGGGAGCATTTTCTATCCACAAAAGATTTATGTAGCACTTACAACATTAAATTTGTGCTCTTTGCTTTACCAAAAACTAAAATATATGACGACAGCAAAGTATAAGTAATTTGGTTTGTGCTTTTGCCACTTTAAAAAATTGGAATGGGTATACATTTTTAAAATATTTTACAGTGGATTCTTGAATAAAATATTTTTAATTTACTTTTAGTTCACGTCAAAATATTAAATGGAAAATTGTGGTCATAAAAACTTATAATTTATGACATGCATTGTGTTTATAAAACCGCCATGTCCATGCTCCAGACTCTCTCATTATGGGAGAAGCGCTGGATACTATGTTATGTATGCTAAAAGGTCATAAAATATCAACCTAGCCCCGCGAACAATATCATCACAAAAATCATACGCCTATACGTACGTGGCATGTCTTTTTAACTCCAATACGTCAGCTGTGTCAAGGGTTAATTAACTGGAAGCAGAAAGACGTCATTTGTACCTGTCGCGACCAATTTGGCCAAATCCCGAGTTAGCGAAGGATTTTAAACATGAACCACTAGCGAGTGGTTCAAATATAGAATCATAAGCGTAACGAGGGATCCAAGGCCTTGAGACCCAAATAACTTAGCTGCCGTGCGAAACACACAATTTTTCACCTCACCGTAGCGAGGAAAACACTTGATGTTAGAATAACAATTACACGAGCGCCACCTCAGTTGCGGCCGTGTTCGCGCAGAACACCAGCATTAGGTACTATCCACGCTAGCGGTTAAAGTGGACTTTTGCACACAGATTTTGACCGACAAAGAAAGCCTTTCCGAGCTGGTGAGATGAAAAAATATTTCGTAGCGTGCTACGCAGACCTCCGCTACGCGCGTAGCTGCTACACTGATTTCTTGTATCTTTATACTCGACTTCATACCGCTTTACGGTCGATAACACAAGTCATATACAAATGGTTTTATACTTGAAGTCGTAAAACTTTGTAAAGATTTACAAATTAACGTCTTAAGAGTTCCTTGAGGGGTTGAGCTTTTAACAGTTGTCATTATGGCAGAGTAAAATATGCTTTAAACAATATTAAGTAAATATATAGTGTGATGAATTTCATACAAAATCCTTCAGCTTTTTATTCATGATTGAACGACAAACATTTAAACATCGTCCAAACTTTCTCATTTATAATATGAGTAGATAAGAAGAAAAATATAGAATGTACCGAAATACACGTCCTGTATATTAATAAATTAGCCTCCTAATTTAGTATCAAGATATTCAGGATTATAAAATAAAGAAACAAAACGTGACCCTACAATGTGTTTCGAAATAAATGGTGGTCCCGTTGCGCGAAAAAATTCTATGAGCCCAAATTAAACGTCACGCGTTGAATAAAATACGGTCCCTGTTGAACAATATATTTACATAAGCACGTGTGACCTTGGTTTTGTTTGTCAGGATGTTTTGTACCTATTTTGTTTATTACAGACACATAATAAAACAGTAAAAAATATTAAAAATACTGATTTGAGTAATCGCGCGCGTTTTTCTGTCACCCATTCAAGATTTCATCAAACCTTGACCAAATGCGTATAAAACGCTTTAAAGGTAAACCTACTAATAAAATAAATCGTTGAAATTGGTGGACCTAAACAAAGTTTTGCGAATAGTCAAATTTGTTTAATATGACGCATTTCCTGTAGATTAAATATGTATATCCCAACCGCAATGTGGCCGAAGTTGCTGGCTAAAAAAGTATTACCTATATCATATACTGGCGTGCATAAAAAGTTGGACGTTTATTTTAGAAGTTATCCACTAAATCAACTCAACTGTGCATGGCGTGCCACTTTCATTCCGAAATACCACACGCGGTGGCGATTGGAGAAACGAATGTGTTCATGGGTTTTAAAATATAGCACCTAACTTTTTATGTATAAAGTAATAATAATACATTGTTATATAACACAGTAATAATAATACAAAAAAAACTAGCCGTGGTAGCCTAATTTTTTGACCTGCCGACTCTTAAGCAGAGGGTCGTGGGTTCGAACCCGGGCTCGCACCTCTAAGTTTTTCGGAATTTATGTGCGAAATATAATTTGTAAATTTACCATGAGCTTTTCGGTGAAGGAAAACATCGTGAGGAACCCTGCACACACCTGCAAAACAATTTGACGGTGTGTGCGAAGTTCCCAATCCGCACTGGGCCCGCGTGGGAACTATAGCCAACTCATTGTGAATGGAGGCCTGTGCCCAGCACATATATAGGCTGGCACATATATAGGGCAGTATATAGGCTGGATTATTATTATTATTTATTTATACATTGTTAATTTAATCCCCCTGTGGCCTAGATGCGTTGCATTCAGCACACGTTATCGACTGTAAAACGTCAAAGATTAATATATTGGATTGACGGAAGCAGTCGGGCGTTCGAGCTAAACATATTTTTAACGCAACTTGGCTACTACTCTGCCCTGCTAAGCTAAACTGCGATATGTCAGACAAAACTGCTGTAGCAATTGCTACCTCATTACTAACAGGAGAGGACTGAATCTGCTTTGGCTATTGAATTTGAGATATCGCCTTTAACTTAGGACGGCAGTACTGAGGTAATAAGTTACCGTCAAAAAACTTTTTCACAGTCATCATCTGCTTATCAAGATAAATCCAACGAGCCCAAACACGGCGTGGCTATCTTGTTTCGTTGCGGAGTTCCTATGGCCACCTTCCGAATGCATCATCAGAACAGCTCCACGGTACTATATTTTTGCATTGTCACCGAAGTTGCTACGGAACATTTGCCTGTAATGTAACAATCCAAAAGAACCAAGATTTGATTCTGAACTTTGCGTTACAATACTCCCTCGCTGACTGTAATGATAGGTAGAGTATATTTACCTAAACTTGACGCATGTTCATTCATGCGTGAGTGTGATGGGAACACATTATTGAATGAACAATCAAATTTAGGTAAATTAGCTCTACCTATTCCGACCACTGATAAAGACTTACTGCCGCACTCAGAGACGTCAATTAAATTTTAAGTTTCATTAAATTTGCTGCGTCTTATTCTATTGCTATAGCAAAGAAAGTGACAGCAGCTAATTTAATGAAACTTAAAACTTAATTGACGTCTCTGAGTGCGGCCGTTAATGCTCTGTTCTCCTCACTCACTGATCTCGAATCTGAATTGTTACATTAGACGTCGCGGTTAGCCTAGTTGGTAGTGACCCTGACTACGAAGCTAGCGGTCCCTGGTTCGAATCCCGGTATGGACAAATATTTGTGTGATGAGCACGAGTATTTGTTCCTGAGTCATGGATGTTTTCTATATATTTAAGTATGTATTCCTCTATACAAGTATGTATATCGTTGACTGGTACCCATAGTACAAGCCTAGAGCTTAGTTTGGGTCTAGGTCAATTTGTGTGAGATTGTCCCTGATATTTATTATTATTTGTGAGAGAGCACCTTAAGGAATTTTCGAACAAATTACTTCTTTACATAATTTAAAATGGTAATCGATCTCGTCTATCAAACGACAAGGTCAGTGAAAACAAAGCGAGCGCGCAAGTATCCGGGGCACGAGATGCGCTCGAAGTATTTTTAAACCGCAGTTATTTCAATGGAATTGTAATAGGAATCGCTATCTGAATGTATGTGAGCATTCATACGTTGGAAAGAATGGAGCTTTATAGTTAAATAAATTCCCAAGTAGCATAAATACTGTATAAGACCTTATACAGACATTGTAACTTTAGCTTCAGCATTTTAAGGGCTGTATAATCTTAACCCTTTGCTTCGCAATATGTTGAGCCGGCCCTTCACTTTTTTATATTTTTTTGTAACTTTTTTTGTTCATGAAACAAAAGAGGTTTTAAAGGAGGGAATGAAAGGGACAGCGTGTGTGCTGCCTGGGTTGCCCGCGACTTCGTCTGTATAGAAGTCGTTCATCAATGTTGTCCTATTTCCCGTAAGTGTAACCTTATTCAGAATCTAAATTGACGTCGATCGGTTTACTCATACTCATACTCATTTATTTATAATATCAAAATATTACATGTCAAATTATTATGATTATTATTATTATTTGTTATAATTATTATTTATATCATTTTTATTATTATTATTGTTGTTTTTTATTACAATGTCTGGTTTTCTACTTACACTAACAACAAACAAGTCAAAAATTTAAATAAGTTAGTGGGTAGGTTATTTATGACAGTAAAACTCATTCATTTAGGCGTTGACGACGAAACAAAAAACATACAAACATTTATAGTAGGGATAGTAGGAGGTAAAGTACTTACTTACATTGAGTTTCTTGCGGCGCTTCTTCTCAGCAGTGGTCTCCTCTTGGGAAGCGCTGGTAGTTTTGACGTGTAAAAGTGCCCGTGCGGCCTACACGGAGAAAAAAATATTCTACAATATTACCAGATTTTATTGTAGTTATGATTATGGTGTAGGAAAACAGATTTCAGCTATTGTTAACAGATTTTATTTTAATGACAACAAGTCATATTTTTGTTAATACTAAAATATTCTAGTACACGAAAACTTTGATATTGTATTGTAGTGGTTACTATCTAATAGTTACAGAGTAAAATATGCATTTAGTGTCCAACAGTGTCCAACAGGTTTTGTATACTACACAAAATTTGTTTCCTACGATACTAGGTAAATGGTAATAGGTACTAGAAATTATGTTGTACGAAGCAGAATTTTATACTAATGTGTAAACATGTGTGTATAGTTGTCACATATAATACAATATTCTGTTACACGGAACTAGATTTTTTTCTCCGTGTACTTACTGAAAAAATATCTTTTATCTTTTTATTACTTCTGAATGAAGAGCCATCACAATAACACCACCAATATCATTATTATTTCGCAGGCCTAATTATTAGCATGCACGCAGCAGATAAAATTTGACAGGTGTCAGATTAATTAATACATCTATTCCATATTGTAATGTAAGAATAAACACTTAAGGCTTAAAATAAGTGTCCCGTCTTGATAAAATCGCTATAGTCGCTTAGTAATAAAAGGTAATAAAAGTGAGGATGAGTCACTTTTATTTTAAACCTTAAGCGTCTTACGTTAGGATATGGAATAGATGTATTCATTTCCCTAGCGCCTGTCAAATTTTATCTTGTGCTTGCATGTTAAGCCCGATGGTCGTGTTTATCAATGTGGACAAAGGTGGATGAAACATCTGGCTCTTACTGACCAGTAGGTAATTGCGAGAGTGACAGATATCTTATCTACGCGATTAAAGCGACCATAATACATACTGGAGCAGCTTTCACAATGATCTTTTAACCGAGGCACTATGTTTTTCAACAAAGCTACATGTATTTTGGTCAACATTTCCTGTTAAATAACCCATCGAGATCAGTTTAATAAACGTGCTGTCAAAAGCACTTTTTTTTAAAGTTCCAAAGTTAACATGTTAATCGTTAAAACAATTTGTAAGCAGTCAATTAAATACAACGGTCTCAACTCAAAGTATCCCAGTTGAATTTTAGATTAGAATGCTGTGTGCATAAAGTTTTTATTCGTATGGCATTTTTTGTGAGTTGCATCCTTTTTGTTTTTAATGTAAGAGGATAATTACGTCGCCAGAATTGTGTCAATTGGCGTGTTATTTTAATGTTTTTCAGGTGAAAATAGCTTATAATATAAATGGTTTTGACTTGGCAATTTTAAACTCATTTCCGCTAAATCGTCCTTAGAATTTAGTGTAGGTTAGGCACTAAAGAAAAATTAGATAACTCAGTACCTACCTATCGTTAGATTCTTGTTGCCGAAATTAACCAAATAATAGTGTACTGCACCAACACCTCGTTTTTAGTGTTCCGTATTCGACTTTATACTTAGTTTCACCGTGTCCGTCTTTCTATCTGTATGTCATACTCACTTTTTCTCACAAACTAAGGCTGGAATTACACTTGTATATTATATTCACGTATATTTTACTCACGTAAGTTATTACTATCTTACCATCGCTTACCATCGCTTACCATCGCTGACCATCGCTTACCATCAGGCGGGCCGTAGGTACGCTTGTTCGCTACCATCGTACTTAGTATTAAAAAAAATACGATACATTTGCAAATGTAAACACTCTTTGTAAGTAACTTATTGTAATTTGTCTTTGTGAGTAACTTATTGTAAGTTTCTTACGTAAGTAAAACTTACAAGTGTAATTCCAGCCTAAGGGTCACTAAACTGAGTTTTTGTACCTTACCCGGTTTTTGGTACGCTTACAACACATTGTTAATAGTTATTTGTTATATAAGGGAAGGGGAGCGTGGAATTGAAACACTAGCTAGCGAATGGATTCTAGGGTTGTACTACGAGCTAGCGAATGGATTCTATGGTTGAACCACGAGCAAAGCAAGTGGTTCGAAAATAGAATCCTGAGCGAAGCGAGTGGTTCAAAAATAGAATCCTGAGCGTAGCGAGTGTTGCAACACACGAGATGTAAAATAACTTTGCAGCCGTGTGTAACACAAATCTTTTCACCTCACTAAAGCGAGGAAAATACATACATAAGAAAAACAAAATGAAATATGCAAAATCAGCCTTCATGAGTTTTCATGAGTTTCGAGTTTGCACTGTTACTTGTGGTGCGTTCAGAATAATTAAAATGGATGAAGCAAAATACAATTTCATGCAAAATTTTAAGTGTTTTAAGGTAAAATCATGTAATAAAGTTCTTTGCACTATATGTTTTTAATTGAATACGATTCAATATAAAATTAATTTTTGCGTCCACGCCATCTGATTTGATCAGACAATTTAATCAGATTGGCGAAAATTGTCCTGTCTGGACTGGCTTTTACATGTTATTATGTTTAAAAAAGTAACTAATAACACGATCGGATTTCAAATATTATTTGCACTCTTATGGAAAATGCAGTTTTTCTATCTGTTTTTTTTTTAAGAATAAAAAAGGGCCGAGCTAGTGAGGTGAAAAATCCTTTTAAGGGTCACAACACAACTCACAGGCCAAAGTCACACATTTAACTTGTAATTAGGGCTTGGCATTGCCCACTTAAGAACACCTCGTTAAAATTGCCCAATTTTTAAACGAAACCAAAATCAATTATGTTTGTAACGGATCCATTTCAGTTTGGAAACGACATGACATATTACAGGTGTCGCCGGCCGCTCATAACGAGCGTCGCTGTAATGCATGACACGTGTTAATGACAAGACTACTCGTACTACATCTTGCGGCAGTAGGTCAACTGAGCCATAGATGAATGAAGAATATATGACGTACCGCCTGTTTTACAATCGTTAATTAAAGCATATCTGTCGAATAAATTTAGCCCTTTCCCTGCCTTACACTTGAAAATAGACACGGAGAGGGCTATCTTTATTTGACAGATGAATTTACTTGTCGATTATGAAACAGGCCCTTAGCTAACTATCCGTCTTCATTTATTTGGGTTCCGTACCAAAATGGGAAAGAAACAGGTTATGGTGATATTTTGGGTCTCTGTCTGTCATAGCGGTTTTTCTCAGTAACTCAGAAGCGAATAACTTAAAATTTGGCATAATTGTATAACTTGCTTGACCATCTATTTTTGGTAAAAAAAACATGAAAGTAATTTTATAGATATTGAAAAAGGGGACTGAAATGGGGTTAACTAATGCTTAAGTAACTATACTTTTTGATTTATAGTATTTATTGAAATAAGAGTACTTGAATTAGAAAAAATCATTGCCACTGGGAATCTAACTCAGTAAGGGAGGGTGGGGAACAATGGTTTACTGTCAATATTTTAGGGAAATAATAAACTTATATCTTAGGCACCTAGATCAGTTGTAGGCATGCATGCCTAATATGTTATCAGAGGGCGAACGAGACTGACATTTTAAACTCCTTTTTCTCCTAGAAACAGCCAATGATATACTTTTTCCCCCCTCCCCCCCCGTTATTAAATAATATGCTCTATATTCGGATCTGTGTGACAAGATAAGTGTTCTTTCGTTACAGCCTCTTTAGAGAAGAATTACTTAAGCTGTGCTATCCGCCTTGGCACTCGCCGGCCGCTGTCGACCTACTGTATTTCTTTCCGTCACAAAAAATAAATAGCCCAAGGGACCAGCAGTTAAGGCCTCTAATCTCACATTGTTACCAATTATGAAACAACAGTGTTGTTGAGTAACATGACATGACTAATTGGACATCACTGTATACCACGTTCCGTGCTAATGACACGCCTGACGTGTACAAAATACATACAAAAACTACTTCTTGGTAGGGAACCTATTAAAGTGCTAAGAGGACTCAGTGCCCAGGCCTCTAATTACATAGGAAATTGACGCTTTATAGAGTCAATGTGTTGTCGTTACAAATGTTAATGAATGACCATTAGAAATAGCTTTTGTGTAAGTGAAGCTTAACGACTAAATTGTACTTTTTAATTTATGTTTTAGGTATTAATTATTAATGAAACGTAGGAACGAGAATATTTGCTCCAAAGCCTTGGATTTTTTTATTTATTTTAGTAGTTATTTCTTAAAAAATAACTCTTACCACATCTAGGTAAAAACAAGTAAAGACTATTATACTTATTTTAAAGGCTATATTGAATTTTTTTTATATATATTTGAAGCGTGTTTGATATGAATAGTCGAGGACAGAAAAACGTATACACTTTTGGACCTTATTACAATGGCATAAGGCAATATATATTTAAAAAAAATCAATATAGCTTTTAATATAAGTATAATAGTCTTGACTTGTTTTTAGAAGCAATACTTATATGTACCTACATTCTGTTCATATTTAAGTTCAGTTTACAATTTCGTTATAAAACTGTGTTCATTTAACACTTTATTATAGTGACATTCTTTACACTGCTCCCAACGCCTTATATTGGTCTTAAAACACAGGTCGTCAATTCAATACTGCCCTGCTCAATCATAAAGGTACATATTCCGCTCTCCGTGCACAGCAAATTCAGTTCTCCGTAGCGAATACTAAGATTGTACTTGCAATAATAGAAAATAAAAGTTGTGTCCCCTTTAAAAGAGGTGTATACGGGATCGACTTCATACAAAGTTTCAATCAACTTTGAAATGCGTAGTAAAGTTTATTAACCAATAAGCTGTATTTATTCCATGTCTGAACGCTTTTTAGGTTGTAAATATATATAGCAAGAGGACACCGTCAGTATTCTTACCTGATAGAGTACCATAGTAGAACGCCGCTAGGAGAAAAACATAGAAAGAGGTAGCATAGTGGCATTCCATATTAGTCCTCAGCGGAGTTAAAATGCATGGAAGAGATAAAATTTGACAGGTGCTAGGAAAATTAATACATATATTCCATATTCTACCGTAAGACATAACATAACGCTTAAGGTTTCAAATAAAAGTCTCCCATCTTGATAAAATCGCTATAAAAAAGTAAAAATCGCTATATTCGCTTAGTAATAAAAGGTAGAGATGGGCTGACTATGATTTTTGCCGACTAGCCGAATAGTATGTTTCAAAAATTCCGGATAGACAGCCGACTATCCCACGTTGCCGTATATTCATAAAATGCTCTAATATAGGTAGGTAGGTACCTACTTACGGAATTTTCGGAATCCTTACTACCGACAGAGGTGAAACCTTGACATTCCTACACCACAATTTTCCAAAATTATTAAATAAAAAAAAAGGTGTATTCATTTCCCTAGCACCTGTCAAATTTTATCTCGTGCTTGCATGTTAAGCCCGCAGGGTAGGTAACGCATTTGCAGTGTTAGATTGCTCATTTCTATGGGTCTCAGGCCCCACCTACCTCGACGTTTCGACCGCGTTGCAACGGTCGCGGTCACGAGCAGACCGAGTGTGGTTGACCGGCGAGCGAGCAACGCCGTAGGGCAGGCCAGTGTTCGGATACGTTCTATATACCTATAGTTCGTTCGCTCAAATACTGCCGCCCTCAGAGACGTCAATTAACTTTTAAGTTTCATTAAAGTTGCTGCTGTCACTTTCTTTGCTATAGCAATAGAATAGGACGCAGGAACTTTAATGAAACTTAAGAATTAATTGACGTCTCTGAGTGCGGCAGATAGTTTGCAAGCTTTGATGTGCCGCTACAAAGAAGCCGCCGGCGCATGCACAACGCGGTGTCGGCAACTTCAAAGGCTTGTACTCCCGCAGTATGCGCTGGTAAGTCGCGGCAAGAGTTGTGTTTAAGATTAATAATATTAATAAAATGCTGACATTATATGTATGTGTTTTTTTTTCTTGTTTATTTGTCACTATTAAAAAAATTATATATAAAATTATTCGAAAATGGGTTATTGTTATTCAGATAATATTATAATGGTTTCCATAGCAGTGTGTGGGTGTACTGCACACTATTTGAACGAACGAACTGTACGTTCGTTAAGTTATAAATAAAGTGACATAAAAAAGCAGTAAATCCTTCTCGGTCCCTAAGTGCCACGCGAGACGGGCTCATATCTTAGTGCCGAGGGGAAAAATGTAACGCATTGATAGAAAAGTGATATTTTATTCTACAACGAAGAGGGAGATAAATTAACTTTAACGTTCATCTGAATCACAATTAGGTAATCATTAAAAAAGAAAAGAAAAGAAGAGGAATGGTTTATTCGGTGCTAATAAAAATAATAAAAATAACACAATGGAAAATAACAAAACAAACTTAATTTAACTAACATGAACACCGAAACGATTGCCATAAAAAAACATTAATAAACATTCTTACAAAGAAAATGTTTTTTGTCCTATATAGTTGGGATCGTAATAACCGTCAAATATCTTATCATTTTGTATTTAGCTGAATTTAGATTACTATTTTTTAAATAACATACAAAAACCCTAATCAGGAAACAAAGAAACTTAATTTATTTTATAATTTGTATTTATTTAAAATGTATTTGTGTCAGTTAAGTATTGAATCCTAAACTATGCGGCGTACCTATGAAATGTTTCAAACGTTCTCTAAAAAAACTATTACACCATATTCCCTTAAATCGAAACCCTAGCTCCACAGTTTTGAACCCTAAAAACCTTTCCAACAAATAAAAGTGACCATTCATTCTCCAAAATTCGCGAAAATGTCAATATAATATCTTTATCAAGTCATGTTAAGGGGCCACCTGAGCCTAAATGGGGGAGTTAACGGGCCCCAGAACCGTTAAGGTGCCTTTTACAAATTTATGGCTCAGGTAAATCTTCAGCCAGTAGAGAGAAAGTGTTCATTAAGTGGTTAAGAAGGATTAATTAATTTAAAGCTACGAAAAATATTTCGTGTTGGTTTGATTTTGAAGGCACTAGGCGCAGTAATGACGCACTCTTATAATTTCTAAATGTAATATTAATGTCAATTTCGTGTTTACATTAGCCCTATGTCAATATTATCATTAAGTTTTTATCAATAAAGTTATTCTTATTCTTAAGTCAGTCAGGCGGGCTGCCGATCGAAATCTATGACTAAAATGTATGAAATCGTTCGGGAAACGCGGGAATAATCGTCTATCTATTTTACGAGTAGGGAGGTACTTAAGAAGATAAGTTATGTGCATCATCTCGTTTAAAGTTCTCATTTACCCCTTTTTATGCACTTTTCTGTAATATGTCAAAATTAGGCGATTTTAATGATTTTAAAAGGACAAAGTTCAATTCTGGAAACAGTTCCGAAAATTCAATCTCGTAAATTAACTACGGAATTGGCAACCATAGATAGTTAGAATGCATGTTCTCCTCACGTTGCTGCGCGGTAAAGGCCAACACCATAAATAAATAAATATTTTTTTTTTCTAATTAGGCTCCTAGATCACTTCTATCCATACTATGATTCAGTCATCGGGAATTTATCTTCGCCTAACGATAATATAACACGATAAGGGTGTCACCACACCCTCAACGTTTTCCGATAGCGGTGCCGTCCGGCATCCGCTGCGTATAAGATTATGTTTAAAGGCGTTTACATTATACGACCATACATACAACTTTTTTTGAATACATCGTAATTTTTATTCTATGGGAATAATATTTAAATATTTTTGCATTCGGCAACGTGAATTAGAACAAATTAGTAATTATGCCCTCCCACGGAAACAGTGATTTTGTTTGAGATAAAAGTTAGCATATGTGTTAATCCAGGGTATAAGCTATTTCCACTCCAAATTTCATTGAAATCCATCCAGCCATTTTATCGTGAAGTAGCTAACACATACACAAACTTTCTCATTTATAATATTAGTGTGAATGTGAACTGTGTTACGAGACATCGAGTATAACTCAACCCTAGACTTTTTAATGATAAACAAAATAGTTTGCTTTCTGAGTAGCCAGAGTCGCGGGGAAAAGCTAGAAAAAAAAACCTTCGAGAGGAAACCTACACATTCAAACAGCTGAGCGTGAAAGATGATAATTGCACAAAAGATCCTAAAGGGTCGAAGATCTAACCCATCTAATCAAAGATAACGTCATAGTATAAGGACCTCAGAGCCCAATGAACCAAAAAACTATAGACATTCATAATTCGTTGAATGAAACGTATAAAACGTGCAAAAGAGTTTTAAATTTAAATTTGACGTATGCTGGCGCCATTTTGCAGCAGACGAGTGACAAGTATGAAACCCCGTTCTGCATACCAAGGGTTTTAAGTGCCACTGGTGGCCTGTGTGTTTGGTACCCTTCTCCGTGCCGTTAATAATCCGACTCAACGATCCGACACAAATCGTGTCGTACGCTCTAACAGTCCTCTTACTCGTAGGTACTGTAACTAAACAAGTCCTTCCCTCTGATAGCCTAGTAATTGCCGCTTCAAGCCAGACTCCCAGCGATCGTGGTAACATAGTTACGGAGGCATTTTCATGTTAATAGTTAATACAGCTATCTATCGTTTATGGTATGCGTGGTATTACGATAAAGTTGCCGAGTTTGTCGATAGTTGTACATGGTAAGCAGAGTTTATTGGTGGTTTGGCACTATAGTTCTTTTCACATAGCTTGGGTACGGTGACAGCTGTCAACTCAGTACAAAATATAACCTCAAAATCATGTTTTGTACTGAGTTGACAGCTGTCACCGTACCGTAAGCTATGTGAAAAGAACTATAGTTAAATGTGAGATCCCAATATTCAAACCCCGGATATGAGATACTTCGAAATTTCGCGCTAAAAGTTGACACATTTTGTTCGTAGCAAATTTCAAATTTTAACGGGGACCGCGAGCCATGCATACTTACACGAGATAAAATTTGACAGGTTCTATGGAAATTATTACATCTATTCCATATTCTAACGTAAGACAATGCTTAAGGTTTAAAATAAAAGTCAGGACGAGACACTTATTTTAAACCTTAAGCGTTAAGTCTTACGTTAGAATATGGAATAGATGTAGTCATTTCCCTAGCACCTGCCAACTTTTATCTCGTCCATGCTGTTAAGCCCGCTGGGTAACTTATTGGTTTAAAAGTTGGGAACGGGCATGAGTGTGATGATGAGATCTAGCATATGTGACGTTCTCAATATAAAGGGACCTTATGGAGGCAGGCGGTTACGCCGTTTTTAGAACTGTTACTAAGTATTCGTATAGTTACAAGAATAAGAAGAGCGTAACTGCCTTCCTCCATAAGGTCCCTTTATATTGAGAACGTCACATATTACGGATAAACAGTTGATGGATGCCATGCGGACTTCGGTGTAAGTGCTTGGCCAAATTAAGTTCTGTCAAATACATAAGTTACAGTTGGCATAATAAACCTATTATTACATACGCTCGAAAAACATAACCCTCCTTCGGGCAGTCAAGGATGGTTCTACAAGCGTTTCAACCGCTGTCATTACCTTCCTTGCATTAATGTCGAAATTCCTGTATCTTTGGATGCTATTTTCGGTTATCTTGTACAGTGCCCTGACTTCTAAAAAATAACTGAAAATGCTATCCTAATCTACTGGAAATTCGACATTAATGCGAGGAAGGTAATGAGAGCGGTTGAAACGCTCGTAGAACCACCCTGAAACAAAGCCGTCAGTGCGCGAGCCATTCGCATTTGGCCAGGTTTTTTTATTGTAATCTTATTCATTTTAGCTTGTTGGTGTGTTTATCTTTTAGTTCGTAACCTACGCACTTCTTAATATGAAATTTTACGCTGCTTTCTCTTCTTAATAACTTAACCCTTAAATGTCAAAAATAAAAAATTCGGGTGTTCAAACCTCTTTACAATAGCATAAAAAATCAGTCACAAAAAAAAAAGTTAATGTTATGTTATGACTTATGGTTGCCAATGTAAGGGTAACCTCTCTCGTGCCGAAGTTTTGTTTTAAAACGTCAAATACACACTAAATGGTTTTCCGTCGCGCGCCAGACACGTCTGATTTTTCACTCGAAGTGGACACGGCGAGTGGCGAGCAAATGTTTGGGCAGGTTTGAGCAAACTCGGACGGGATTAATTTCATTGATTCGGTTGGTAACACATGTAGGAAAAAACAAGTAAAACAAAAAACCGGTCAAGTGCGAGCCGGATGCGCAGGGTTCCGTAACGCCACACAATATTATTATACTTCAATTTATATTTTACTAGCGACCCGCTCTCGCTTCGCTTCGGAGCCTATAGCGACCCGCCCTCGCTTCGCTCCGGGTTCTGTTATATACGTAAACCTTCCGTGAAGAATTATCTAACTGATGGTGAAAACCGCATCAAAATCCGTTGCGTAGTTTTAAAGATCCAAGCATACATATGGACAGACAGACGCAGAGGGCGACTTCATTTTATACTATGTATTGATGTCAATATTAAGTAAATAAATAATTGAATAACGCTCCTAACCGTTAGCGCAAGTCCGGCTCACACTTGGCCGGTTTTTATTATTTGTTGTTTTTCTCGTTTGCATACCTAAACGTTTCTTGAATGCTGACCCCCTTAATATTTAACTTATTGATATTTTTATTACTTGTTAAGAAATCCGCAGTTGTAACACAATATTCTATAAAAATACAACCAGTTAAATACCTATCTATTACGGTTCAAAAGCTATTTACACTCATAACAACGATATCCACAATCAAAGAAATAAATTAGGCTTAGTAATATAGGGTCCCGTTTATAACCTAGAGACCACAGCGGGCCTATTATTGCCGTGTTTATCGCGTGACAAAGCGTGGATAAAGCATCCGTCACCCTCGCGCTTATATACGTGTCAGAAAGTGACGGATGCTTTATCCACGTTTTGTCACGCGATACACGCGACCATAATACGGGCCCTGGAGACGAATATAGGTAGCTTATCCATTTTTTATCTCAGGAAATCCAACAGTTCGTTAGGTAATAGCGATAAGATAAGCGAGTTCGCGAAGTCGCGGGCAATAGCTAGTTAGTTATCACACAAATGACATCTGAAGGCTCCGAAGCACGTGCACATAGGTCTCCCAAAAAAACGTCACATTCTCTGCGACCATCAAAAATTTAAAAAAAACATTATGTATAAGACAAATTATATTTCATAATAACCTTAATTACTATATAAAAATCCATCTTTCCACAAGAATTAATTTAAGCCGCGTATTCTCTAGAAACAATGGTTCAGATGCACTGTTTCACAGCAACACGGTGACGGCACCAGTGTTGGACACTTTTAGCTGACAGGCACCAATAATGGACACTTAAATCTTAATTCAAAGAGCATAGGGTTATAAATTGATTGTTGCAAAATAAATAAATAACCCTTATCTTTTTCAGAATAAGAATCATGTGTCCATCATTGGTCCTTGTCCATTACTGGTGCCATCACCCTAGGTGTTTATAGAAACAATGTTACAGCCTTCATTGTGTGTACGGTCTGAGAAACAATATGCCAGCGGCAGCGGGGAGCACAGAAACATGGCGATAACCAGCTGTGTTCGCCGCAACAGTTTCTACATGTTTCAAAACACAGGTTTTCTGAAACTGAGTTTATAAACAAATGTGTCTTGTTCATTGTTCATTATAGCCATTTAAGCTTTTATAAATTAATGGAATTTTAACACCAAGAGAAAAGGTTTTTATTCCCTATAGGTACAGAATTTAGTTAACAAAGAAATATAACGGTTTTGTAACAAAACACCTAATATTGTTTCCCTTAATGACAAAATATCTAAGGTCAAAATACCAAATCTTTAAAAAACCTAACAACATTTCGCCTAAATATTGAATAACCTAAGTTTACAATGTCTAAATTTAAATCCCCTAATAGGCAAAATACCTAATGGATGAAGTACCTAATGATTCACCTAAAGTTGATATTTCTACGGTAAATATTCCTAAGTACGGAATACCTAAAGATGAAAACGTAAACCAATTTGGCTAACAATTTGATTTACATTTTCATCGAATTAAGGAACTGATCTATTTTTTAGGTAACTGATCGATCATTTTGATGATTACACGAATTAAATAATACTAGGCGAAATAATCGTTAGATATTTAAAAAATAGTTATTTCGTTCAACCTTAACACTCTCACCGCCACACATGTGACGCCACAATTGTAAATGTTTATACTTTAATTAATAAAATAAAATAAATAAAACATATTAGAATTTTCTAGTACAGCAAGCCATACGGTCCGCCGGCGTTCGCACCTTTTATTCTATCAGCAGGCCGCGCGGTCCGCTACAACCTCGCAATTACATACAATTTTTCTAGTGCGCGGCCTGCTGTTACAGAAAAGCATATAGGTGGCGTGCCTTACTTGAAAAGTTACGACCCGCCGGCGGACCGCATGGCGGTGAGAGTGTTAAGTATATTGACATTAGGGGAATCAACTTTAGGTAAATGATCCATTAAGTAAGTATTTCGTCCATTAGGTATTATAAACTTAGGCAAAATGATCACTGGTGTATAAAAAATTAGGTATTTTGTTTGACCTTAGGTATATTGTCATTAGGGGAATCAATTTTAGGTGTTCTGATATGTAACCAATAAAACAAACAATCAATTTCTTTGTCACCAATGCTACCTACATTTTAGAATTTAGATTTTTACATTATCAACAATGTTTGATACCACAAAGTCGCGCCCTACATACTACATAATATTTCGTACATTGATGCACCAGTGCAACGTCAATTTGAGTGGCGGGGCGCGCCTTCGTGGCTTGAAAACATAATAAACTGTTCTGATATACTCACCTGCAAATTTAAACGGACTGTGGCTGTATCATACTTGCATGTTGTTGTATGGAGAGAGATGCACTTGCTATCTAAATACATCACGTGTGTAAACATCTGATACATTGAACTTGGATTTAAACTTAGGATAGAGAATTCTATTGACTTTATAAATACAATTTACACTTTGTAAATATAATTTAAATTAGATTTTTTTTCCATATGAACCAAAGTAACTAGTAAGTAGATTCACTAGCATAACATTCAAAATGCAATTTGCCTTGTGGCGTTTGTGCTTGTTCACTTTTTCTTTATATCTAGTCACTTTGACTCCAAAGTATAAATTTAACTTATCTGGTGCTAAAATCTTTATACCTTCTCCATTTTCAAAATTCTGGCACCTTACACATTAATATACATGAACCATTCCATATATGAAGGTCCAGAAGAGTACATAGGTACACAGAGATGCGAAGAAGCTGTTTGTCAAAAGACCCTGTCGGGACACATGGTATTTGTGCCAGTTAGGACCCGTCTTCACCATAAACATTACATAGAGGGCTACTACGGAGACTATGTAGAAAGCGAAGCCATAGAGACTGGTGAGGCCAAGGACACCTGAAAATGTGAACATTATTGATTGAATGAATATGCACCTTATACAATGGCTTATGATGCCATTCGCGATTGGCTAATCTTACGATCAGGATGAAAATCTGTATAGACAACGCTAGCCAGCCCAATTTGTTAGTGTCAGATACGGTGGCCTGATTATGTCAGTTGGCTGGATGACGTATATGGTATAAGACAACTGTGCTGTCATAAGGCTTTATACTATACAGCCACCGTATCAGGTAAACGGAAAGCAGTTGTTGGGATCCGTTTAACACATTCGGCGCCGGTGACACACTGGTGTGCCAATATTACATACATTTAGAGGTTAGGCGGCGGCGAATGTGTTAAGACTCATATGGCCACTTAATTAAGTGGAAGGAGTACTGTAAACATGCAATTTATGTAATTGATTACTGTAATTGTGCCAAGATGGAATGCCAAATTCTATTATACAATTACAACTAAGATTAATTTAAATTTGCTTTAACCATATAAATTTAAATATTAAACTAATTACCAGCAGTAGACCCTGATAGAGCAGCCATAGATGTTCTACAGTATTCAATAACAGCTCCATTATTCCTGAGGGCCGCTTCGCTATACGCTATTGGTTCAGGCTTATTGTCTTTGCTTTTAACAACGGCAGCCATTGTTAAAATCTGTCGATGATTCTGAAATAAATTATAGCTCAGAGAAAGAAACGAAATCAAGCACAAATTACGACTCGATCAACTGACTTGACAGTGACTGACGTGACAACTGACATTTGATAACTGTCAATGTCAGGTGGTTGATGTTTGAGTGCTGCATAAAACTGCTCAAAAATAATAGTTGTATTTTTGTAACTAGAAGCTTTCTGTAAAGCCGGTGCACACTGATGAATTACGGCTTCTTTGGAGAGTGTAACTTTGAAAAGTGTTACTTTACTGGACACCACATTGCGCCTAATAAATGAAGGAATGATGAAGTGTAAAACATACCTATAGGCGCGCTTCTCAGTTGTGGTCCGCCGACTGGCCGCTAGGACTAAGCAAGCAAAGTACCTATTTCAAAACGTAGGGAGTGTATAATACCTTTGGGTAATAAAATAATTATTGAATTATAAGTTATAAGTTAAGTGATGATGTGTTATCATATCTCAATTGACGACTGGGATGAAATTGTTATTATTATAATTTAATGACATATCAAAAAATACTACCCTTTTGAGTTTCGTACCATAATAAAGAAATCATTAATATTGTATAATTACATTTATATTTTTATATCACATTTCATTTAGGTACCTCAAACAGTTTAAGAATATATTTTTTGCACGCTCACCCACACAAGTAAAGTTTCTAATAACGAACGAAACGGTACACACACATAGAAAACGTTTCCATGTTGGTTTTCGCGGTACCGAAGCGTCGTTGAACTTATTTTCATTTAAAATCTGTTTAACTACTAATAATTTGTTGTGTTTGGTGTATTATATTGTAGATAACTGGTTTTAATGCCTGTAGAAATTGTTGTTGTCAT
The DNA here is from genome assembly GCA_963241965.1 of Tortrix viridana. Classification (NCBI taxonomy): domain Eukaryota; kingdom Metazoa; phylum Arthropoda; class Insecta; order Lepidoptera; family Tortricidae; genus Tortrix; species Tortrix viridana. The sequence continues at coordinate 2,296,333 of OY725194.1, read as the reverse complement.
TAAAGCAGACTGTGTTCATCTTCTACAAGCATGTGAAAATATAATGGCGTGACTGGGGCGAATGTACTAAGCTCATTCTCGTAACAAAATAGGACTTTGCTCGAATCATATAGCGACGTTCCTTTTTCTGGCAATTTTTTTGGTAACAGTGTTAATAACTGGTCCGTTTACGATATTCGAAATAATTATAGCAATTTGAGGTGTCGTGCTAAAAAGGAAATCAAGTTTTTCGATGTTCTCAGTTTGATAATGTATCAAGGAGACTGCCTATCACCCATTTTGTCTGAGTGCCTATTACGCTCGTATGTCGTCGAATTGGCATAACAACGTCGCGGTAAGTGTGAGCGAACATTTCTAATTCATAATACGTGAATTTATTGCAGATTACATTATTTAATGTGTGCAAATAATTGAATAACCTATTTCCCTCGTCATTGTGAACTTCATTTTGATTCTTTTGTTTCAGTGTGCCAGCCTAGGTATAGTCTGACGGTTGATATTCGTCAGTCGCGGTTTGCCGTTATATGGCTTATTTTTATATTCGGAAAAATACATAATCATTAAAATTTATGAAATACGAATTTTTTACATAATTCAAGAATAGGTTGTCTCACCAACGTAAATGAAGGTGTTGAGCGCCTAAATTAAAATAAGATGGATGAGTCTGAAGATAATATGAGTGCTGAGGACATCCAGAGTGTTGACAGTTCAATGTCTCTCAAATTAAAACCAAAGAAACGCTCGCTGGTTGAGCGGGAACTAGAAACAAACTTGACAGCTCGAGTAACATCCCCTGTCACAGCAGAGGGTACAAGTACGAGTCGATATGGCAGAGCTCGTCGCCTAAAAACTGGAGCTGATTTAGAGGCTGAGAAAGTGATGAAACCTCTGAGAATTGACACATCAAAATGTCAACCGCAGGCTTACAAAATGCATGCGTCTAATTCACCTATAAGAAAGGAATCTCCAAAGCGTTCAGTCTCAGCTGCGAGGAGCATAGAAGACCAAATAGAAAACATTTATAATGAGAACATGTCTCTAAGCCGATTTGGTTCCGAAGAGCTGGATAGAGCCATATCTCCAGCTAAGAAGTTTCCTAAAGTTTATATCAGAAAAGATTTAACCCAAAAAGCAGACACAGATACTGTTGCTATGATAAAAAACATTTTTTCACCTGTCAAAAAGTCCAATACTCACTTAAATAACATTCTAGAAAGATCATCAGAGAAATACAGCTTGAATGGACATGGAAGGCCTCAGAATGGTTTTCCGGACACATCATCAGTTGTTAAGACTTTAGATTTTGATGGGATAAAGAAGAAGAAAGATATGAAAGAAAAGTCCATAGCTAAGAATGAGTTATTTGAGTTAGAAGCTGGCTGCGAGTATCAAGTGGGAGACTTGGCGTGGGCTAGGGTTGGGACCTATCCTTTTTGGCCCTGCATCATCACAAGAGAACCATTTACAGACTTGTTTCTCAAACAGAAGTGTAAGTATATTTTATTTAGTAATAACTAGCTTTTCCCCACAATTATAGTAGTCATTTTTCGCTTATAAGGAAGATAAGCGAAAAATGAAACATGGGAACTAACAAATTTTATAGTATTTTTTATGTTAATCCAGGTAAACTATCTGTGTGCCAAATTTCATAAAAATCTGTCGAGCCGTTCTTGAGTTATAAATGGTGTAATTAACCCGACTGACTAACCAACCCAATATTTGAATTACATTTAGATAATTATGTTTTTCAAAGCTCTTGAATGATTCTTTAGTTCGAAACTGTGTTTGTAAACAAATTTTGTGTCAACATTTTCATGTAATGTATGAATTTATACATTAATATTATTGCAACTAGTTCATGTTCATATTAATTTGTTCATTGCTTTACAGGTAATTCTTCAAGCGTTTCAACCACTCTTTCCCCTGCTCGCATTCATGTCAAAGTTTCTGTAGATTAGGATATCATTTTCAGTTATTTTGTAGAAGCCAGGGCACTCTACAAGATAACCGAAAATAGCATCCAAAGCTACAGGAATTTCGACATCAATGCGACCAGGGGAATGAGAGCAGTTAAAATGCGTGGATAATATACCCTTACATGGATAGTTCAATTCATATAATATGTATATTTTAAACACTGTTATCTAAACTAAATGAAAGTTATATGATAAGCAAGTTGTAGTTGTGTTGTATTGCTGCGCGAAATTTGATTTGGTTACATTTTATATACCTATTCAGTGGCTCTCTGATTTCCCTTTAAATCAATAAAAAGCAAAAACATCATTTTCACTGTCATTGCATGGACATAAAGCTTTTTCTGTGGGGAGACCCTAAGCTGATGGTGATGTGACATCAAGTTTTTTTTTTATTTATGTAATTTGTATTTTACTGTTTGAAACTATAAAAGATGGTGGTATAGTGGAAATTCAGTACGCTTCTATCATTTATTTAATAATTATTACAAATCTTCATTCCTCAACGGATCATTCAAAAGCCCTGACATTTTATTTTTCTTCTATTATTTGTCAACTACCAAAACATGTCATGTTATATGATTTGAAATACCAGCACAACACAAAATCATATGGTTTGAATTTATTACAAAATAAGTTATTATAAAATAATGAGTCTCTTATACTATACTCATCAATCAGTTTTGCAGTGTTTTTTGGTATTTTGGTTGCTGCAACTTAAGGAAAACAAGGTAAACCAGTAATACAATAATAAGTGATCAAATTAGCTGTTAACAAGCTAAGTAAGCATTGTTGTCAAATAGTCAAAAGATAATTTGTATGTATATTGTAATTTCATTCAAAATGCCAAAATCATACAACAAGATTTTTGCAAAATTATATAACTGATCTTTTGTTCAAATTATGCAAGCATCATCTTCGTGACTACATTCTTACTGTGTGTATTTTTTTGTCCTTTGCTGATATTGGTCACGAATAAATGTTTTTCTTTCTTTCTTTCTTTCTTTTTATTCTTTTGATGAGTCAAAACATTGATGAGATAATCATTCCTGTTTACTTGAGATAGAAACCTTGTGAGTAGTCCATCAAAGTTCAAAAGACCAGATATGTTCCAAATGTAGGGTTGCACACACACAAGTAGGTAAAAGAGTTAAATTTTGGTGATAATTAATCATAATTTGGTTAATAAATATGATCCCTGTGGCAGTTCATATAAATAAATATTACACTTCTTCCTTAGATTTTTCATAAATACTTACTACTTCAATAAAAACCTCATGATTCCAATAATTTAAGTGATTAATCATCTCTTGTTATCAGCATTGTAAGTGTTTAAAAAGCCTCCCAATCTTACGACTAAACGCGAGGAATGTGTCTATATATGGCAAAGAACATGATTTTAGGGACACAAATCTGCTCTAGTCAATGAATTTTTAAAGACAAGTTGTTTCTTCTTTTCAGTGTTTGGTCGAGTAGAACACGATGTGATCCACGTGACGTTCTTCGGGGACAATGGCCGTCGAGGATGGATCGTTGATAACTTGCTGCGTAAATATCTTGGGAGAGCAGAGTTTGAGAGCGCTAGAGAGACATTTACTCCTGAGGTATGTACTTAGAAAATTGAGTTTCCATTTGAATGTATGATTTCTGACCGTTCTGTTCCATGAGATTCATCTTAATGCCCAAATCATAAATTTAAATTGGACATACATCATTCCAAATTGATTTATATCCCGAATTTTCATAGTAATTTTTCGATTGAAGACTTTATTTATTTATAATATTGCTCATAGTGCCATAGCGTGCAAACATATTGCGAACAAATTTTGAACATTAGTTCAAAATTTGTTCAAATAAAAAATAATACTGGTGTAAAAGCACTAGTGTTTAAGTTAATAGTAGTGTTGGAATGCAAATGTGCATTTACAGTACAGTTTTACCCATAATATAAGTCTGTTTAATATATCTGCGCCATAGACAAAGTTTAGCAGCAGTAAGCAATAAATGAAGATTCGAGAAACAATTTACAATAAAGTGGAGTGCTGTTACAAGTTGCGACCACCTATACGCCATCTTGTTCAACAGTAATTGATAGGTTAACAAGCGGGGCAGAAAAATGAATACAAGGGATTTGCAAATAAAACTCAATTCAAAATGGTTACACATTCAGCTACTATCAGATGAGGCTTTTTTTACTAAATTCACACACCTTATTTATGGGATAAATTCAAAAATTAAAATTAATAAGTCAAGTTTAATATTGCTTTTTATTTTCTAGGCCAAGAAGAAAGATCCTAGATTGTATGCAGCATATTTCGTATCAGAGAAGAAACTTCCGTTATGGAATACATCCGTGGATGAAGCTGAAGCAATGTTGCGAGAGCCTAAAAGGCTTAGGATCGATATATTACACACCTTGCTTGAACAGGCCAGGGTCACTAAAATCACTCCAAAACGTGAAAAAGGAGGAAAGATCATGAGAACAGACAGCGACGTGTCGCTAAGCGAAAGCTTGTATGATACGTTATTCTCTGAAGATGATGGTAAAGCCGATGAGAGTTTCCACTCGAAAAAGTCTAGAAACAAATCGTTAGATGTATCTGAAGTGGTCACAGCTTGCCTTGACAACATGGCCGCTAAAAGTGGAATAATCAAGATACAAAAGCAATCCCATATGGATCGGTGGCTGCAGAAGGCTAAATCAAAAACACCTGAGAAAGCTCAACCAACATTTCAAATTAAGAGTGAAAAGAAAAAAGATAGAATCAAGAAAAAATCTAAAGAAATAAAAAAGATGAGGAAGAACAAATCTCTTAATGCCGAGGCAAACTTGACGTCGTATCAAAATGAACATGATTATAGTAGCGTTAATTATGAAAATCATGATATAAACGAAGGTTCTAACATTAACACCAATTTTGAAGAAAATGGTTATGACAATATGACAGATAATAGAGGAATAGGTATTATATCAAAAGTGGAAAGTGTTTCTAGTAGTATGGAAGACTACAATCAAGACGATATTATAACAACTGTTGTTAATGATGACATTGTTATAAATGGCACTGTGAATAAGAATATCGACGTCATTGATGAAAATGTAATCAAAATTGAAGATATACAGGATATAAGTGTGATCAATCAAAATAATAATATAAGTTCGACTGAAAATGAACAAAATAAAACTAAGATAGAATCACCACTAAAGAAGATAAAGAAAGCAAACAATGCGATTCAAACGAGGCGCAGTAAACGAAAGCGTCAATCTGGGGAAGAAGATAACAGTATCTTAGAGGATAAGAAACCTGACAAAAAGATGAAGCAAACTTTACCAAATTTAGATGTTACACAAACCGATATTAGTATCATCATAACCAACATAAGTGATGTAGAAAATATGAATAAGGATTCATTTCAAGAATGTGTTTTGAACAATAAAATTTTAGATTTAGAGGAACAAAAAAGTGAAATTATGGAGAGAGAGCCTGTTATACATTCAGAAGTTGGTAAAGTTACTAAGAAAAGTAAAGAGACTCTCCAAAGTGAGCTTGTTCAGTTAAATGGGCAAAAAGCAGTAGTTGTCATTGAACCACTTAAAATGAGCACTTTAGAAACTGTGTTTGTGGTTAAAAAAAGCAATAAACATGATAAGGTACTTCAAAGTAAAAACAAACCTGAAGATAAATTAAAAAATAACGCTTTAGATAAAATAGAACTGGAGAATGTTGCTGTAAATACAGAATCTTTAGTTACACAAGATTTAGACAATAATACTTCAAAAACGACTGGTTCTGAACCGATACTTGACGAAGCTAAAAATGTTACAGAGTATGAAAATGATTCTGTTGTTTTAAACAAGGCGATGAACTCTCTGATTGCTGTCAAAAAAATAAAAGACAAAGAAACGGTTTTAAGCATAGACATTTTTAATGTCAAGCCTATTTCTGATGAAAAAGTGGATGAATCCGAAAAGATGTATGTTGATGATCAAAATATCAATATTAATCAAGAAGGGCAGAAGGACTGTACAAACTTGGTTTCAAAAGGCGCTAGGTCTAATCTGCGCTCTAGCAAAGAATCTGAAGGTACAGATCCTGTTAAACCTAAAAAATCTGATTCTGTAAATTTTCCCATAGATAATGAAAATAACGTTGAAAGCAACTTCTTAAGGGATGATCCAGAATTCATAAAGTATTTGGAACTTCGCCAAGATGCTGTAAGGGATGAACAACCAGAGCTGTCTCAAGACGAAATTGTAACGTATTTATATCAAACGTGGTTATATGAAGAAAGTAACAAATCAGACAGGAAGAAAACGTATGAATCAAATTTAGTCAAAGGATTAAAATCAAAAGCAGCGCCGCTGCCTAAGAAAATCAAGAAAAAATCTAAGGCTAAAAAAGAACGGAAATCAGAAGTTGTTTGTAAGGAACTTGTTACAAAAAATGTCGTAATCGGCGATGAAATGTATATTTTTGATGAAACTTTGTCACAGGATTATGACGAAATTGGTAAAGATGTAGGTGACGAAGTAGGTGAAGATGTAGGTGACAAAGTAAATATCTCGCCAATTGATTCAAGTGTCAATGAAGGTCAGGATAAGGATTTGTTAAATAAAGATGGGGGTTTAAACATAAATGGTGAAATAGAAGCTACATTTTCTCAAGATTATGATGAAATTAGAGAAGCAGTTGATGTAGAGAAGAAGTTAGTTGAAAATCAAGATGATTGTTTATTTAACAAAGAAGACAGTTGTTCATTGACAGTGAAAAGTGAAACAGACTGTGATAATATTACTTGTGATTATACTTTTTTTTACAAAGATAACAGTAAAAGCAAAAAGAAGAAAAATATCCTTGATGTCGTGACATATACAAAAGCCAACGCAGAAGATATTCCGGTTCTAGATAAATATATTTGCATAGACGCCGATCAAATATTCGAAGAAAATAACGCAAAACCTGATACAGTTGAACAAAATTCAAAAACCTCTCTAAACAATCAAGAAATAAACGAATTGAAGGAGAAAAAAAGAAAATCGCCGAAACTGAGTTTGAATAGGACGAAGAATGCTTCAGCAAATATACAAGTAAGTGATTTAAAAAACGATACTACGGAATCTCCTGTTAATATTTTTTTAGATACTCCTGATAGAGATAAACCTCTAAGCGAAAATTCAAAAAACGACTTAGATGAGCCTGATTGTGTTGTTAACACAAATTTACAAAATTTAATTGAACCAAACATAACTATCCATAAGATTGATGGTTTTATTGAAAGCAAAGAAAGCACTCCTGAAAGGAAACTCCGAGACGAATTCGATCCAGATACCGCTTCAATCAAATCTGAAGATTGTGGGGTATCTACAACTAGACGTAAAATACGTTCTAAGGAAAAACAAGACGTTAAAAAGGCAATGGATGACCCAGAATTTATAAAGTACTTGGAATTTCGTCAGGATGCGTTGATAGATGAACAACCGGAGTTGTCTCAAGACGAGATTGTGACGTATTTGTATCAAACGTGGCTGTATGAGGAAAGTAACAAATCAGATCTAAAAAAGACTGATGATGTTGAACAGTCTAATTTAGTTAAAGGTTTAAACCAAGAAATAGTGCCGCAGCCAAAGAAAATTAAGAAAAAACCTAAAATTGAAAAAGAACGTGATTTAGAGGTTATACCTAAAGAATGTGATGAATTAGATGTAATTCCGAAGGAAAAGTCCAAGCGTAAGACGACACAATCAAAACCCTGCTATAATGAAGACTTTTCGGATTTGGAGGAGGAGGATCTTGAAACATTTAACATATTTAATCCTGATGAAAAACCACAGAATGAAAATGGAGAACAAATCGACGAGGTTGAACTATATTTCGAAAAATTAACTAAACCAAAACCTAATGTTTTTAAAGGCTTGGTTAGAGAGAAGGTATGCGAAATCTGCGAGCAAACAGGAAACCTCGTCAAATGTAAAAGTTGCTATGGGACTTTTCATGTGGACTGTGTTAAGAAAGAAGAACAAATTACAGAAGTATCTGCGCCTACAAGAGGTAGAAAGAAAAAGAAGAAAACTAGAGGACGCAAGCCTAAAGGGTATTACGAGTCTTTAATGGATTCAGGAAGTCAAAGTGACGAGAGATCTCAAGATGCTAATATTTCGGAAGAACTTGACATGTCTATTGAAGATGAAACAGAATCTCATATAACAGTTGATGCTGAAATTTTCGAAGTACAATGGGAATTGAAAATGAAAGAATTTACGCCAGAAAATGATGAAGAAGATTATGAAAGCGAGCAGGAGGTGCACTGGGACGCACCGCCAGGCCAATGCGAGATAGTAGACTTAAAACGAAAAGAAAAACCGATAGATTACTCAGATTTTAAATGCAATAACTGCCAAAAGTATGATACTCCAGTGTGTTTCGTTTGTAAATCGGATAAGTCTCCTAAAGCACTGAATGAAGTAAGGCAGAAGTGTCAATTTGCTCATTGCCATAGGCACTATCACTTGGAATGTTTGGAATACTGGCCGCAGACACAATTTAACTCCTGGGAGCCTTCAAAAGCTAATAAAAAGGTGATAGAATATATCGAGGCCCTATCATGTCCGAGGCACGTTTGTCATACGTGTGTGTCGGATGATCCGAGGGGCTGTAAGACGAGGTTTTGCGGGGACAAGTTGGCCCGATGTATAAAGTGCCCGGCGACGTATCACTCGTTCACTAAGTGCCTACCAGCGGGGACCCAGATTCTGACTGGTTCTCAGATAATATGTCCACGGCATTACGAACATAGGTAAGTCGTTGATTGAACCCTTCCTTCTGTTTGAAATGGTTAACATGTTTTGACGCGAAATTTATTGACGCTGCTGATACAACGAACAGAATTATTTAGTCAGGTTCAGGTTATTGTTTTTTTAAATTGATGACGTGTGTCTGAGAACAAATTGTCGTTATTAGATCAATCCAAATGGGTCAGGTCAATTGAATGTTGATTACCATTAGGCATCAGAATGACATCTAAATCTAGTATTAATCTAGTATCGTGTAGCACAGTCCGGACATGGTACTATAGTTCACACGTTATAGGATGATCTCAGTGGTAATTACAACATTAATTTGAATAATTATTCGCATCTTATTTAAAAACCTTAGTATAGTGTGTTTGAAATTGGATAATACGGCTGTCACAAGTTTCGTATAGCAGATGAATTATAGTTTAATACTGATATATCGGTAATGTGGTATTTATTTGTTTGTATAGACAAGGGCAAGTGCCGCGGCACGTCAACACCGGCTGGTGTTTCATCTGTGCCCTCGGAGGGACGCTCATTTGCTGCGAATACTGTCCCACCTCGTTCCACGCAGAGTGCCTTAACATTAAACCGCCTGAAGGTAAGCTTAGTTCAATTTAAATAAACATTTAAAAAACAAAGATTGACAAGTTGATTCATGTAGCATCATCATACCCGTTTAAGCTTATTATAGTATACGGGCATTCTTTTTATTTTGAATTGTGTTATAATTGTCGTGTATTTTAATTATATATATTATCAATAAGCGGAAACTTCACGCGGAAACGAGTGGGGTCGGATTTGGATGAAATTTGTAATGGAGTTAAAACCACTGTTCCCATGGGATCTTCTACGCAGAAAGCTAGTGCGTAAATATAGATGTAGATGATCAGCAGGAAAATAGCTCATCCGAAAGTATCTAATGTAGTGTAAATATGTACAAATAAAAATTAAATGGTGTTCATTAGTAAGCGCATCACTTGAGAATGGCTGGACAGATTTGGCTATTTTTTTAATTGTACGTCCGAATAAGGTTTTTGGGAGAAAAAAAATTGAATCAATGCCCGGAAAATTTGGACAGCACGTCTGTCGGGTCAGCTTGTTGTTGAATAAAAATTGAAGAATGCCTAAATCGTTTCTTTATGTTATAAAAATTTCAGGAATATATGCTCCATTCATTTTACTCTTTTATTCTCAGGTAGCTACATGTGTGAGGACTGCGAGACGGGCCGCCTTCCACTGTATGGAGAGATGGTGTGGGTGAAATTAGGACATTATAGGTATGTTACTGTGTTAAATTAAACATAGTATCGGAACCCACCTCCTAACTGCTGGTAAGTAGGCTCTGGGGTCCATGGATATTATATTATTATTATTATATCTCAAGCCTGCACGTGCGTTGCTGATCCTAAACACTAAAGGATCTTGACAAGTCTTGAGTCGGGCATCTCAATCGAGATGAATTTATTAACCTCTTCAATGCCATTGACGGAAATATCCGTCATGGTTGACCACGCAAAATAAACCTGAGTATGTATGAATTAAGGTTGACATTAGCTCTAGTTTTTATTTGACATTGCGTTGAAAAGTTAATACCGCCCACGATGGAATGCCTCTACGCTGTCATTTCTCCGGTAGTTTTATCTACCGGCGGCAGATTAGTGGAGATGGCGGTAGAATTCTGGATGGACCCTGCATAAGTCTCTAGCATAATAAACCTAAAACTTTGCAGTAGATATTTCTTAGGCTGCCTGGAACTCTTAGTGGAAGCCGAGACGAGCGGAGACTATATGTGGATGACTATACTGCCGTCCTAAGATAAAATGCAATATCTCAAATTCAATAGCCAAATCAGATTCAGTCCTCTCCTGGTAGTAATAAGGTAGCAATTGCTACAGCAGTTTTGTCTGAGATATCGCATTTTAGCTTAGCAGGGCAGTATATGTCTCCTCGTCACTTTGCCTCAGTGGAAACGCAGACTTGAGTAAATGGAGTTGTTAAATAAAATCGTTGTTTATCGTACAGATGGTGGCCCGGTATAATCCTGCACCCGTGCGAGATCCCGGACAACATAATGGCGGTGAAGCACTCCCCGGGCGAGTTCGTGGTCCGCTTCTTCGGGCAGTACGACCACTACTGGGTGAATCGGGGCCGCGTCTTCCCGTTCCAGGAGGGTGAGTACTTTACTAGGGCGTCTTAGGTCTCTTGCAACAAGCATAACCTTTATCTTTTGCCCGTTTCTGTCCACGCAGAAGCTATTAAGTGTTTTTCCCACGGGAACTAACAAAATTTTCGAAATATAAAGTATCCTATGTGCCAATCCAGGTTAAGGATTATCTTTGTGCCAAATTTCATTCGAATCCGCTCAGCCGTTTAGGTGTGATTGAAACGCAAATATCTAGACAAACTTTCACATTAAAATTTATAACACTAGCTTTTGCCCTCGACTCGTCCGCGTAGAAGTCGTTTATCGCTGCTCCCTCGGGAACTCCAATTTTCCGGAATAAAAAGTATCCTATGTCCTTCCCGGGACTCAAACTATCTCCATACTAAATTGTATATACCTTACTTAAGAAATGATTGATTCCCCATACAAACTTCCACCCCCCTTTTCACCTCCTTAAGGGATGATTTCCGGGATAAAAAGTATCCTAAATCCTTCCCCGGGACTCAATCTCCATACCAAATTTCATCTAAATCAGTTCAGCTGTTTAAGCGTGAAAATGTAACAGACAGAAAGACAGACAGAGTTACTTTCGCATTTATAATATTAATAGGGATTAGTAGAGTAAGTAGCGAAAACATTGAAGAAGCTAGAAAAATAACCTTTGCATTACGTCACGGATGTTTTATGTCCAATTACAATAATAAATACTTAATTGATAGTAAACGGTATATTGATTATTTTCAGGCGACTCGGGAAAAATATCAAGTCAGAAATCGAAGATAGATGCCGCGTTTACCACCGCCATGGAGCATGCGCAGAGGGCGTGCGAGATATTGAAAAGCAAGTTATTATTTATACACTTTTATATACTTACTTACTTACTTTTTTATTTTTTTGGTATATACTTTTGTACATCTCTTTCATTCGGTATGTCAAATCAAATAAAAAAAAACGGCCAAGAGTCGGACTCGCGCACCGAGGGTTCCATTTAAGTCCGTACTTCAAAAATATACCTTTTTATGTACTTTAATGCGTATGCAATAGGGTCTATTTTGAGTTGTAGCACAAATTTTCAGTTTTTTTAGTTATTTCTCAAAAACCAAATATTGAACACTTCGTTTTATTTTTCCCGTAAAATATAAGTTGAGAATTTTTCATAAACTCGGAGATAAGGGGGGGTAATTTTTTCAACCCCCCATTCTAGACCCATTTCAATTATTTATAAAATTAATTTCATATTTTCAGATAACGAAGTCTCACCATAAGGGTTCTTTTTTTACTATTTTGGTACGGAACCCTAAAAATATATCGTCGGGTTTTTATATTTTTTAGTAACGTAAATGAGACCATACAAAATGATGATCCCAAACCATTCACAGACCGCACCATCGCTTCCTGGTGAAGGTGGAACCGAGGGTTTTCCTCGCTAACACCGGATCCTAGACGCGAGACTGCGCCATGGTTCAGAATATGGCTCTGATTGTTTGGTCTTCATTATATGATACAAAGTGATGATGAAAATTAATGTATTTATCTATACAAAAAACATACAGTGTTTCATTATTATTGGATTTTTTGCTCTGATGTATTTTTTCAAATTTAACATTTCCTGGAAATCGGTCGGTTATCCTAGTTTTAGTTGTGACTGACTACGAAGCTAGCGGTCCCGGGTTTGTATCCCGGTATCGCCGCCTAGTATTATCAAACCGTGATTAGAAAGGGATTCGAGAGTACCGTTAGCACAACAGTACTTATAAATGATTAAATATAATCATAAGTCAATCTTTGGTATCTTCATAAGTGCAGACACTTATTGATAATAGAATTAATAGATTTACAGAGTACGCTTTGCATATTTGATTTCTATTTTCGGTAAATGTTGTCATTTGTTTTATAAAAAATATTAATATTATATCTGTCAAATCTGTCACTAATTCTCATAATTTTCGCGTTATAAAATTGCCGTAGCTATTAAAAAATAGTATAAAATATGAATCACGGTAAAGTATTAAACGGTCGGTATAATTATTTTTTATGGTCTTTCTAAAAGTAATTACTTATTTACAACATTTGTATTTTATTTAAGTAATATAATTTGAAGTTTTTTCCATACTTTATAACTTCATTGTACTAAAATAATAATTTAATTTATCTGCACACTCTACCACTGACAATATAATATCGTGCATTAGTACAGAATAGATAATAGTACAAGTACAGAAGGCAAACTCCTTTGATCTTTACAAAAGCCGCTTTTTACTTAGCCTAAAACATTATGATTTATGGCCCTCTAACATCGTCGACCCCAGCGCAAGCCAAACGGAACGTTAAGGCTGTGTACGAACGGTGAAAATGAATTATCTCACTCGCCGCGTCGCCGATAGTGAGGGCTGTCAACAACTAAAAATAAAATAATAATGTATTGCTCATTTATTTCTTGCGTTCAATATAGAGAGCAATAATTATCTCTAAAATTATTTATCTCTAAAATAATAAATCTCACAATTTGGACGAATTGAATACACTAAGACCGCCAGGCCACATTTTATTGGCTTTGCTTTACCCACAGTACCTAATGCAAAATCTTGTTGCTTTATTATTAAACATTTTAATATGTATAATAAAATAAAATAATGCAACGAATGCGTTACGTTACCATGTAACGTAACGAATAGAAAAATAGGGATAGTACGGCGTGGTGGCGCGGGTATTGCGATATATTTTTACGTAAATGTAAGCGTGTGTGCGCGAAGGAGCGTGCGCATGCGATCCGATGCACAGGCAGCCACTGAATAGTACCCGTCAGACGGGTAACCGGCGTGTACTTGAAGCGATGAACGTAAATCGCGGAGTGAGCCGCGCCTGGCGTTAGTTCAAAAATGACATATGAGCTCAATCCCTTTCTATACGCGGTTTGGTAATACCTATAGTACAAGCCTCGGCTAGAAGCTAGAGCTTAGTTTGGACTAGGTCAGGTTTTAATTTTCAAATAAATGTGTATAGACGTGGAGCCCAACGAAGAGGAGGAGGAGGATCTCGCGTCGTCGCTGCTGCCGCCGCACTACGTGAAGCTGAAGAGCAACAAGCCGGCCGGCGCCCTGCCCGCGCGCCGCGACGCCGCCGCGCACTCGCTCACGCAGTGCGACTGCGACCCCGCGCAGCCCGAGCCCTGCGGGCCCTACTCGCACTGTCTCAACAGGTAACTCCACCTTTTTACCCCGTGCCCAAAACAACTAGTAATGTCCGCCATCCTGAAATAAATATACCTCATTTTCGAAATCGCCTAAGCGGTCGTATTTGGAGTCTATTCGAAGCCCAAGCACCTCGGATGAGAAACGAGATACCGCATTAGCTTCTATTTCGACGGATTTTTTAAAGGCGTTTTTCAGCGCCATAAGAATAAGGCTCGTAGGAAGCCTTGTAAGAGTCAGTGCGGCACCGCTGGCTTGGAGCCCAAGCACGGCAAGCGGCGCGTCGCGGACAGGCTACGTTGAGGCTGCTCCAGCGGCACGAGCGGCAAGAGGTTTTACGATTTTCCGCGAGACGTTTATCCATCCAAGCGAGCTTGCGAGCGAGGATGGATATAAAGTCGAGTGTTAAATGGGTTTTATGGACGAGTTGTACACTCTACTTTTCACGTCGATTGCGAGGAAATAAAACAGCAACAATAATAATAATAATAAATGCGACGAAATGAAAATTATAAGTTAATTTCATGAAGCTTTATTGTGTACTTTGGCTGTTGGTACCCTTGCCTTGGTCTTAGAATACTAACGTAACGAAATAAAATAAAGAGGTTATTCTATGAAGTTAAAGTTGTTCGTGTGGCTGTTGAACCGATTGCCTAGGTCTTCGACGAAGATTTTACTTTATGCACTAGAGCATAAGAAGCGACTTTATGTCGCCTACGCACGACATGAAGACGAACTTTTAGAGCATGAGAAGTGAAAAAATTTAAAATCCCTTGTATGTGTGCGCTCTGAATTGTTTTTTTTAATACAGTTGTTAAAAAAGTGGTACTTTTTGTAGCTGTATATCTTGCGAAGAATATACTGTTGTTCCAAGCTGTACGTCCAACCAAAGAATTTGTATGTTCAACCACTTTATTTATTTTTTGATTACGTCACATTTAGCATTGAAACCATATAATCAATATATAGCATATAATCAATATATATTATAAAAGAAAGTGTACAATGTTTGGGACTAGGTCAATTTGTGTGAGATTTTCCCCTGAATGTGCGTGCCGCTAAAACTCAGAAATGAGTCCCGGTACCATCAAGGGAGTTATATGGTGTGGTAGCCCTCTATCTCCAGTCGATGAAGAAGGTTCCCGTTTTTACATGAAGGGCGTGCTTTTAAAGATATAAGGGCTGGATGTTTTGCCCTCTAGAAATTTCTAGAACAGTCCAGAACATTCGAGAGTATTTGAGAGCATTCCACAATCAGATCCAGATCATTGTGGAACATTCCAGAACACGCTCGAATGTTGTGGAATGTTTGGAAATAGTCTGGAACGTCCGGAAACATCCCGTAAGGCATCCATCCAACCTACCGTTTTGCGTTTAGTTTTGCCACATTCACAGCTGTTACTGACAACCTACCGTCTAATGCGCTGAATGATGTTTGCATGATCATTATCCAGATATTTTGATTTTTGCGTCATGCACCATCCGTCATAACTGATTGAATTGACTGACGCAAAACCAATAAAGAGCAATGAAGAGTTTACACAGGGTGGCCACTTTCTGGAAAACCGGGAAAACCGATAAAAGTCAGGGAAATTAGCTGGTCAGGGAAAAATCAGGGAAATGTCAGGGAAATTTGGTGAAGGTCAGGGAAAAATACATTACTTACTAAAACTATAACTGGCATTTCGTCTATTGAGAGGAAAAACTCACTAAGTACACTTTATTAAAAAAATACATTTGTTCACTGCACTGTGGCTCCTCCCATATGACAAATATCAAAAATCGGTGTAATAAATGAGTTATCGTTGTAACATCTACTAATTCTAAACTACGAAAAACTATAAATTAATTTAAATTTATTAACTGGAAAATAAAAAAATATCGGTGAATATTAATAAAAAAAATATATATTTATTTATTTAATCTTTATTGCACAAAAATACAAATTTGAGTACAAAAGGTGAACTTAATGCCTAATGGCATTCTCTACCAGTTGACAAGCAGAAAATTGTTGTAGGCGGTGCAATATTGTACGAGCAAAAGCATTAGGAGAAAACATGTAATGCGATTAAAATACATAAACATACATTATAGATAAATGCATATGTATACATTAACGTACCAAGAATAATACAAGAATATAAGTCTTGATTAAAATGTAAAAATCCTCGAAGGGCATCAAAATCATATATAGAAAAAAAATTTATGTAAAAAATCTCTAGATTTCGTTTCCATACAAAAATGTATGGAGAAAAAAAATCCATTCTTTCCATGTGGTGTACTTTTATATTGAATATAAAACATTGACACGTTGAGTTGTGACATTTTTTTTATTTTTGCTTGGATGATCAGGGAAAAACCGAAAAATTGCCTGGAAAACCGGGAAAAGTCAGGGAAATTCAAATGTTGTAAAAAGTGGCCACCCTGTTACATACATACATACCTATCGTCTAGTGGACGCCTAACATCCCAGATCATTGTGGGACATTCCGGAACAGTCTCGAATGTTGTGAAATGAAAGGGAATAGTCTGGAACGTTCGGAAACATCCCATAACATCCCAGATTATTGTTGAACATTCCAGAACACTTGAATGTTGTGGAATGTTCGGGAATAGCCTGGCACGTTCGGGAACATCCCGTAACATACTAAACAAACACTAAAAAGGGAACAAATGTTTGGGAAATGTTACAATTTTTTTGGAAAAACGTACCTCTTTGTGTACTTTTTATCGAAACTCAAAATGTGTTTCGTATGGCAACAAAATTATTTGTGTCTCGTGCCTTTGAATCCCTCATTACGCTCAGGCTTCTATATTTTTGAACGTCTCGCTACGCTCGCGTCCCCTCACTGACCTGTCCCGTCCTCCCCCCAGGATGCTGCTGACGGAGTGCGGGCCGCTGTGCCGCGCGGGCGAGCGCTGCAACAACCGCGCCTTCGAGCGCCGCCTCTACCCGCGCCTCGCGCCGCACCGCGCCGCGCACCGCGGCTGGGGACTGCGCACGCTCGACCACATCAAGCAAGGTGCGCGCTGTCCTCACATTATACATGTTAGCGCCCTCGAGCGCCGCCTCTACCCGCGCCTCGCGCCGCACCGCGCCGCGCACCGCGGCTGGGGACTGCGCACGCTCGACCACATCAAGCAAGGTGCGCGCTGTCCTCACATTATACATGTTAGCGCCCTCGAGCGCCGCCTCTACCCGCGCCTCGCGCCGCACCGCGCCGCGCACCGCGGCTGGGGACTGCGCACGCTCGACCACATCAAGCAAGGTGCGCGCTGTCCTCACATTATACATGTTAGCGCCCTCGAGCGCCGCCTCTACCCGCGCCGCGCACCGCGGCTGGGGACTGCGCACGCTCGACCACATCAAGCAAGGTGCGCGCTGTCCTCACATTATACATGTTAGCGCCCTCGAGCGCCGCCTCTACCCGCGCCTCGCGCCGCACCGCGCCGCGCACCGCGGCTGGGGACTGCGCACGCTCGACCACATCAAGCAAGGTGCGCGCTGTCCTCACATTATACATGTTAGCGCCCTCGAGCGCCGCCTCTACCCGCGCCTCGCGCCGCACCGCGCCGCGCACCGCGGCTGGGGACTGCGCACGCTCGACCACATCAAGCAAGGTGCGCGCTGTCCTCACATTATACATGTTAGCGCCCTCGAGCGCCGCCTCTACCCGCGCCGCGCACCGCGGCTGGGGACTGCGCACGCTCGACCACATCAAGCAAGGTGCGCGCTGTCCTCACATTATACATGTTAGCGCCCTCGAGCGCCGCCTCTACCCGCGCCTCGCGCCGCACCGCGCCGCGCACCGCGGCTGGGGACTGCGCACGCTCGACCACATCAAGCAAGGTGCGCGCTGTCCTCACATTATACATGTTAGCGCCCTCGAGCGCCGCCTCTACCCGCGCCTCGCGCCGCACCGCGCCGCGCACCGCGGCTGGGGACTGCGCACGCTCGACCACATCAAGCAAGGTGCGCGCTGTCCTCACATTATACATGTTAGCGCCCTCGAGCGCCGCCTCTACCCGCGCCTCGCGCCGCACCGCGCCGCGCACCGCGGCTGGGGACTGCGCACGCTCGACCACATCAAGCAAGGTGCGCGCTGTCCTCACATTATACATGTTAGCGCCCTCGAGCGCCGCCTCTACCCGCGCCTCGCGCCGCACCGCGCCGCGCACCGCGGCTGGGGACTGCGCACGCTCGACCACATCAAGCAAGGTGCGCGCTGTCCTCACATTATACATGTTAGCGCCCTCGAGCGCCGCCTCTACCCGCGCCTCGCGCCGCACCGCGCCGCGCACCGCGGCTGGGGACTGCGCACGCTCGACCACATCAAGCAAGGTGCGCGCTGTCCTCACATTATACATGTTAGCGCCCTCGAGCGCCGCCTCTACCCGCGCCTCGCGCCGCACCGCGCCGCGCACCGCGGCTGGGGACTGCGCACGCTCGACCACATCAAGCAAGGTGCGCGCTGTCCTCACATTATACATGTTAGCGCCCTCGAGCGCCGCCTCTACCCGCGCCTCGCGCCGCACCGCGCCGCGCACCGCGGCTGGGGACTGCGCACGCTCGACCACATCAAGCAAGGTGCGCGCTGTCCTCACATTATACATGTTAGCGCCCTCGAGCGCCGCCTCTACCCGCGCCTCGCGCCGCACCGCGCCGCGCACCGCGGCTGGGGACTGCGCACGCTCGACCACATCAAGCAAGGTGCGCGCTGTCCTCACATTATACATGTTAGCGCCCTCGAGCGCCGCCTCTACCCGCGCCTCGCGCCGCACCGCGCCGCGCACCGCGGCTGGGGACTGCGCACGCTCGACCACATCAAGCAAGGTGCGCGCTGTCCTCACATTATACATGTTAGCGCCCTCGAGCGCCGCCTCTACCCGCGCCTCGCGCCGCACCGCGCCGCGCACCGCGGCTGGGGACTGCGCACGCTCGACCACATCAAGCAAGGTGCGCGCTGTCCTCACATTATACATGTTAGCGCCCTCGAGCGCCGCCTCTACCCGCGCCTCGCGCCGCACCGCGCCGCGCACCGCGGCTGGGGACTGCGCACGCTCGACCACATCAAGCAAGGTGCGCGCTGTCCTCACATTATACATGTTAGCGCCCTCGAGCGCCGCCTCTACCCGCGCCTCGCGCCGCACCGCGCCGCGCACCGCGGCTGGGGACTGCGCACGCTCGACCACATCAAGCAAGGTGCGCGCTGTCCTCACATTATACATGTTAGCGCCCTCGAGCGCCGCCTCTACCCGCGCCTCGCGCCGCACCGCGCCGCGCACCGCGGCTGGGGACTGCGCACGCTCGACCACATCAAGCAAGGTGCGCGCTGTCCTCACATTATACATGTTAGCGCCCTCGAGCGCCGCCTCTACCCGCGCCTCGCGCCGCACCGCGCCGCGCACCGCGGCTGGGGACTGCGCACGCTCGACCACATCAAGCAAGGTGCGCGCTGTCCTCACATTATACATGTTAGCGCCCTCGAGCGCCGCCTCTACCCGCGCCTCGCGCCGCACCGCGCCGCGCACCGCGGCTGGGGACTGCGCACGCTCGACCACATCAAGCAAGGTGCGCGCTGTCCTCACATTATACATGTTAGCGCCCTCGAGCGCCGCCTCTACCCGCGCCGCGCACCGCGGCTGGGGACTGCGCACGCTCGACCACATCAAGCAAGGTGCGCGCTGTCCTCACATTATACATGTTAGCGCCCTCGAGCGCCGCCTCTACCCGCGCCTCGCGCCGCACCGCGCCGCGCACCGCGGCTGGGGACTGCGCACGCTCGACCACATCAAGCAAGGTGCGCGCTGTCCTCACATTATACATGTTAGCGCCCTCGAGCGCCGCCTCTACCCGCGCCTCGCGCCGCACCGCGCCGCGCACCGCGGCTGGGGACTGCGCACGCTCGACCACATCAAGCAAGGTGCGCGCTGTCCTCACATTATACATGTTAGCGCCCTCGAGCGCCGCCTCTACCCGCGCCTCGCGCCGCACCGCGCCGCGCACCGCGGCTGGGGACTGCGCACGCTCGACCACATCAAGCAAGGTGCGCGCTGTCCTCACATTATACATGTTAGCGCCCTCGAGCGCCGCCTCTACCCGCGCCGCGCACCGCGGCTGGGGACTGCGCACGCTCGACCACATCAAGCAAGGTGCGCGCTGTCCTCACATTATACATGTTAGCGCCCTCGAGCGCCGCCTCTACCCGCGCCTCGCGCCGCACCGCGCCGCGCACCGCGGCTGGGGACTGCGCACGCTCGACCACATCAAGCAAGGTGCGCGCTGTCCTCACATTATACATGTTAGCGCCCTCGAGCGCCGCCTCTACCCGCGCCTCGCGCCGCACCGCGCCGCGCACCGCGGCTGGGGACTGCGCACGCTCGACCACATCAAGCAAGGTGCGCGCTGTCCTCACATTATACATGTTAGCGCCCTCGAGCGCCGCCTCTACCCGCGCCTCGCGCCGCACCGCGCCGCGCACCGCGGCTGGGGACTGCGCACGCTCGACCACATCAAGCAAGGTGCGCGCTGTCCTCACATTATACATGTTAGCGCCCTCGAGCGCCGCCTCTACCCGCGCCTCGCGCCGCACCGCGCCGCGCACCGCGGCTGGGGACTGCGCACGCTCGACCACATCAAGCAAGGTGTTTTTATTTTGTTGGTAAAGGACTTGGACTTCCTAAAAATGTATTACATGTAGCTGGCACGTATTTTAAAAACGTATAGGATGTCTGAAAGATCCGTAAAGGCCCAGCTGTACAAGACTCGAATAACCGATTTCTTCTCCAGGCCAGTTCGTAATCGAATACGTAGGCGAGCTGATCGACGAGGAGGAGTTCCGCCGAAGGATGTGTCGCAAGCACGAGATCCGCGACGAGAACTTCTACTTCCTCACACTCGACAAGGAGCGGATGATCGACGCGGGGCCCAAGGGGAACCTGGCCAGGTACTCATTCTTACCAGCTATTCTTTGAATTTTGTTTCTGCCGTGATGTGACATATGGAACTGCTTTGGATTGCCCATGACGTCCTCTTGCACGTTCCAGTTCGGATGACGTTAGTTTTTCTTTTTTAATCATAACCCTTTTCTGTAAACCTTTGCCCTTAGATTTATGAACCACTGCTGCGAGCCCAACTGTGAAACCCAGAAGTGGACCGTTCTTGGCGATGTCAGGGTGGGCCTGTTCGCGCTAAGAGACATACCCGCGGTAAGTACTAGCCTTGGGTATAGAGATATCTTTAGGTACGAGTCCATTCTGGCGTAAGAATAGACAGATTTTTATTTAAACTTAAAATTTAAAGGTATTAGTGAAATGCGTTATATTATATTGTAATATTAAAAAATATATAATTTAAAAAAAATATGTACTTGCGACGCAAGACGAATCTAATGACACCTTATTTGTCCAAATCCTCTGCGAGGAAACAAAGGACCATGCATACATACATACATACATACATACATACAGGCCAAAAACATGACCCTCCTTCGGCAGTCGGATAAGAAACGTTCTGGTTACAGAACAGCGAAGTGACGTTCAACTACAACCTGGAGTGCGCCGGCATCGAGAAGAAGCGCTGCCTGTGCGGCGCCCGCCGCTGCTCCGGGTACATCGGCGCCAAGCCCAAGCAGGTACGTACCGTCGCCGCGCCAATATGTGAGGTTGGCTGTCATTAGCTAAGGTGCGGTGTCTTATATATCAGACTGCGCCGGTCAAAATGTTCATTATTTGGAACTAGCTAAAACCAGCCATACTACGCTGAGGCAGTGAAAATTATTCTTAAATAATAAGCTAAAAGAACATTTTTCGTAACACACTTTGTCGCCGACTGTACTTCTAACAGTGATTGTAAACTCACTATAAAAAGACGAGCCTAACGGGTCCACACTCGACAGATCTACTATTACTAAGTGTTAATGCAAATAAAGAAGATTATTATAAATACACTTTCGTGTTTAAATGCAAAGTTTTGTCAAAAATTCAAGTCGACCTATACATTATTTTTGGAGTTTTGCGAACAACAAACATACGATATCTGTTTTTTTTTTTTTTAAATTATCTAATCATAGGATTAGGGCCGCACTCGGAGACGTCAATTAAATTTAATGCTTGTTAAAGTGAGGT
Source organism: Tortrix viridana (assembly GCA_963241965.1). Taxonomy (NCBI): domain Eukaryota; kingdom Metazoa; phylum Arthropoda; class Insecta; order Lepidoptera; family Tortricidae; genus Tortrix; species Tortrix viridana. The sequence goes on along the minus strand of OY725194.1, from coordinate 2,274,082 downwards.
GTCGTCTTTTTCTATTGCTATACAGCAAAGAAAGTGACAGTAGCAACTTTAATAAAACTTAAAAATTAATTTACGTCTCTGAGTATGGCCGTTGGCATGCTTTTCAGCATGCATTGGCATGGTGGGTGTGACTTTTGTATTTGACTTTTGTTCGGTTACAATAATTTGTAAATGAACCAAGCAACGTGACTCTGACGCGGCCAGTCATAGCTGGTTTGTCGAAGTTTGACTACTATTACTCTGCTTCTATTGGTTGACCAACTATCTCTACAAAATTGCTACCATTACTTACGTTTACAGGAAGAAGCACAACCAAAGAAAATCAAAGTTCCTGCCAAGCGTACCTATAAAAAGCGGAAAAACGTTGAAGATTCCCCTTCAACCAGCAAAACGAAACCCCCCATTAAGGTCAAAATCATCAAGCCAATCAAACCGAGAGAACTCTCAGAGATAGAAAAAGACCTTTTAATAATCAAAAACGCTACGAATGGCATATCCAGTGATTCTGAAAGCAGTAGACTAAGCAGCGTGGATGAGAAAAAAGATGCGAAAGCGCTGAAGCGGAAAAGAGTCAGTTTCTCCACTGAAGAAGTGTTAAGTAACTCTAGTGCAAAGAAATTGAAGTTAGGTGATGAGTGCAAAAGTGCTGACTGAACGGAGTTTTATCATGTTTGGTACCTACAAGTTGAGTTTTGTTTTGAATGGAATATAGGCATCAATGGTAATAATAGGTATATTACTGAACTCAAATAATAGGTGATTTTACAAAATAGTGTACCTACTTCCATGCGATTCTCTCGCCAGTAGAGATGGCGCCTTACAAATACGTCAACAATCCTTGCTGCAATTTACCTAGATGTTGCAAATAGCTCGGCTGCCATAAGGTGCGGTCTCTAGTCCATGATAGGAGGAACGAGGAAGCTTGAAAGCTCTCGACCAATCAGAGGGTGTCCTCTTCAACGCCAGTCAAGGATATATCCGCATCGCAGGTTCAACACCAACGGATAAATCCGTCACTGAACTGAACTGAACGCAATAAATCGTAGTTATATGTTTAGGTGAAAGTTAAATTTCACTCTACTTTTCAATTGTCATTGACGTGTGGTGACTTTTTTGTTTTTGACATAGCGTTGAAAAGATTATATATGAATTATTCTTAAGGGACTTCCAAACGGGCCAATCTCTGCAACTCGTTAACGGCAACAACAGCTGCCTTTTTCTAATTGCGTATGCCAGAACAAGATGCCATTATGTTGCCGGCTATCAGTTTAAAAATGTTGCCCATTTAGAAGCCTCTTTATTTATTTGAAGAGGTATATCCAAGATCTATAAAATTTCGGACACTAACTAAAATGTTAGCCTTTTAGTTGCGTTGATTTTATATAGTTGTAAATAAGCTGATGGACTTTGTATATAATTCAAATTATGTTTGAGACATGTAAAGATATAATTTTGTTTGGAGTGTTAGTTGTGACGCGTGTTTTAACTTTTATTTCGGCAATATTACCAAAAACAGTATCAAAAACTCATTTTTTTCTTCAAAGGAAATGGGGTTTGTTATGTTGTTCTAGTATTCATCGGGTTATATAACGAGCCGCTATTCCCGCAATTTTTTTACGCAATGAAGTCCTCTATCCGGATATACGTGTTGAGCGAGGTCAACGCTTCCCACTTCCACCAATGTTAAGCTAAGCTATGAAAATAAACGATCTAATTGGTGGATATCAACACATCCTTAGCTACGCAGCTTAGCACGTCTCTAGTGGAAAAGCAGCCTAATGCCCTCGGTGAATTTACAGCGGCGCACCTCGCCACTCAAACTAATTCCGTGGATTGAAAACACAATAGTCATAAAAACTTTTATGCGTTGCCAGGAGTCAATGCGTTGATACTAGTACCACTACAAAAGAACATTAACAGTTAAGCCCTCCCTAAAAAGAAGTTATTTTTGAGGGTGAATGATGTACTTTTGTCTTTATCTTGGCGATGTTGCTATAGTGTGGTAATATTGCCTTTGTCGAAGATAAAACTCTGCCTACGAGTGCGTAGAGGTACATTGCCTTCGTAGCATATCGTGAGCGTGTAAAGATGTAGCGTGTACAATTTATTCTAAATAAACAGTTAACCATTATGAGTTTGTTTCATTCCTCTGTTTTCTTACAATCCATCCATCCCTACCAATTATAATGCCTAATGTGTATCTCTATCTACTGCCTCAATAAAGAATTTGTATTTGCACCGGAACACCCAAATACTCCGAAATATTTTTTTCCGAATATAAATTTTTCCGAAATCTAAAATTAGAAACATGTTAAATTGCTATACGTAGGTTTGATTTATGTGCGTTATAAAAAAATAAAGCCGTCATTTAAAAAAATGCATTCGGGATTTCAATCAATTCGGAATTATGACTCTTCGGAGTTATGTAGTGTACCCTATTTACTAACTAGGTACGAGGAATAGGAGGCGCACGGCGGAGCTCGACTTTGTCGTACATTATTGTTTTTTTAGGGTTAATATTACAGATGCGTAAAATGAACCTGGGGTTTTAGGTAATATAGCAACCAAAGACATCTTCAGCCATTTATGGTTCCGTACCCAAAAAAACCCTATTGCTGACAATGCTATCCATCTGTTCGTCTGTCCTTTCGGCTCTAGGTCAGTAATGGAATAAGTAACACCTGAAATTTGGACATTTTAATGGTAACAAAGAGTTTCATTTTAAATAATGTTTATTTATTATTAGTAATATTCACTGGCATCTCCTTTCAAGGCTCAACCGGCAACGTGTGTTTGTATTTGAAGCTATTTATCACGATTATAAAGTGGCAGATTACTGAAACAAAGAGAACACGTAAAGGCTCATTTCAGGTAGTACGTTAACGAGCTGGTTTTCACGTTTGACGCGAGAGCTATTGTAACGACGCAATGTACTACTACTAGCGTGCGTATATTGGAAATTAATAAACACCTACACGAACATACTCGATTTAGACTTCATAACTAAAACTCATTGGAATTTGTTTACCTGTTCAGGCCCTAGGTGATGAGCGGTTGACAGACAGGACAGGTGGACCGACAGACATACAATAGCTTCAAACACCCTTTTTTGGACGGGGGCCATCGCGGGCCGCCATGACGCGACGCTTTTGTCTTACATGGCCCTCCTACTATAAAGCACTAAATTCGAAACCTCGGATGCCCCATTGGGATTGGTTTCGTCTCAATAGTGTAATAATGCTTAGATAATATAAAATTATATATTATACTAGCGACCCGCCCTCGCTTCGCTTCGGTTACATAAGAGTATAGCCTATAGCGACCCGCCCTTGCTTCGCTCCGGGTTCTATAGTATACATAAACCTTCCCTGAAGAATTGTCTAATTGATGGTGAAAACCGCATCAAAATCCGTTGCGTCGTTTTAAAGATTTAAGCATACGTAAGGACAGACAGACGCGGAGGGCTACTTCATTTGTGACGGTCTCAATATGAAGGGACCTTATGGAGGCGGCGGTTACGCCGTTTTTAGAACTGTTATCATAGTATTCGTATAGTTACAAGAATAAGAAAAGCTTAACTGCCTTCCTCCATAAAGTCCCTTTATATTGAGAACGTCACATTTTATACTATGTATTGATAAGATAATATGTTTTTAACTTTAGCGTTACTGGTAAACGGGTGATAGGTATTTCAAGAACGAAAGTCCCGAACAATTTATAGTTTGGCACGAATTCAAAATAAAATCATGAAGCTAATGTTAAACGAAGTAAATAAGATAATGATAAGTATGGAAAGGTACTTATGGTCCCAGCGAGCCTAACATGCATCACAAGAATAAAGTGACAGCGCGAGTAAAAAGTTGCTAGAGTAATTAACACGTTCCCTGTGCATGCATCATATGTGTAGCATTTTAGGGAGTAAGTGATACGTGCATGCACCGCGGATGATGCACGACCCCTTGTGAACTTACAGCATTGCCAAAAGGAGAATGGGCAAAACGTCCCCACCCACCAACAGAAACGAAACATGTCTCATTTAATAGATCTTGGCAAGCTGATTATTTTTTATTATGACGACAATCGTCCTATGTATGGGGTTTTCTTGGAAAATAATGTTTTGTTTTTATATATTTTTTGATTAAGAAAGTAACAGAAACGTTAAGTTATTAACAATATTACTAAGAAAAATATTTAAAACAGGACTACGTTGCTCGTTTTTGTGAAGAACTTGTGTAAAAAAGTTATTTAGAAATAAATGAAACAAGACGTTATAAAATAGCTCAATAGATGGCTCTGTCAGAGTATTAACGATAAGAGATTATAAAACGATGAAGTATTAAAACATCGCTTGTTATAAAATAAGTATAGCGTTTTAAGCTTTTTTCCATTTACTTAATAATTATATAAATTGACATAATCAATTATATAAATTGACTAGCTTTTACCCATGGCTTCGCTCGCGCGCTTATTGCGTTTAATAAAAGGAAGCGCCATCTGTTGTCGAGATAGTTGTTTCTACTAGATACAGGATGTCGCTAGTGACTACGTAACTATAGCTTGCTAAATATGGTTTTCCAAGAAAACCCCATACTTAGGACGATCGTCGTCATAGTAAAAAATAATCAGCTTGCCAAGATCTATTAAATGAGACATGTTTCGTTTCTGTTGGTGGGTGGGGACAGTGCCCATACATTTCTGCCCATTGTCCTTTACACGTGTGAGCTAAAATGCTACACATATGATGCACAGGGAACGTGTTAAATATCATGCTTAGCTTAGAGCCCGTGCACACTAGCGTTTTTAGCCTTTAGACCCCCGGTCAAAAACGTTAGTGTGTACGGGCTCTTAATAGATTTGAACGATTTATTTCATTACTCTAGCAATACTGGATGAAGTCGCTTAGTAATAAAAGTCAGGATGATACGCTTATTTTAAACCTTAAGTCTTACGTTAGATTATTGATTAGATGTATTAATTTCCCTGGCACCTGTCAAATTTTATCTATTCCATGCATGTTGCCCGCAGTAAGAATTACTCACAGCACGCCCATATGACCGCGACGACTGATTTACACACCTTCCCCCTCGGCACGGACCCGTGGCGCAACTTCACGCTCAGCGCGGTCACCAGAGTGACAGAGACGGACACAATGTTGAAGAAGAACGCATACCACAAGTAGATGCTTACGAGGATGTACTTATTCTGAAACAAGCAAATTTTTACTTAAAATATACTAGATGCTAGCCCTAGGTACAAGAAGCTGGACGAGGTGGATATGCCGTCGTTTTCTAACTTTATAATATGTTTGAGAAGGATGGCAAGCTTGCCTCGCCTAACCTCGACTAGAGTGAGCTAGCAAGAAGGTTCCTAGTTCGCCCCGAATCGAGATCGCACGGTTTCTTATTTTAAATTTGTAACGCCTGACCGCTCTTGTTCATGAAGAATTTAATTTAAATAGTTATCGTCGAGTTGACTCTGAGTCAACTTCGTTGGGTCGATTATTAACTCATAGCACAGATACCCACATAATAATGCAATAATTCACAAAAAAAAACATGTAATGTAATCATACTTCCTTAAAACCAATATTCAAAACAAAATCGTATTAAATAGCAGTGTCGAAAGCGAGGATTAGGTACTTACCTAGACAAGCAATAAAAATTGCAAAAGTTTGATTGCTGTCTCGCTCTAACTTCTGTGCAAGAATGAGCCTCGTTTTGCTGTTTGGATTAAAAGTTAGAGTAAGACAGCAATCAACTTCTGCAATTTTTATAGCCAGTCTAATCCTCGGTTTACTTGCCTATCCTCCTATCCTATCGAGTAAGTCGGCAGGGGCAGCAAAATTTTACAATAAATAATAACAATATCTTGTACAGTCAGCATCAAATAGATAGGAGCAGCCAAAATGGCCAAATATATCGCAACACTCCTATTCCTATAGGAATAGTATTGTTTCTTTTCACATAAATAATTTCGATCAATGAATTAACTAAGGTTTAAAATTGTCCTTATGTAAAACAACACATGGCGGATTTGGCAGGAGCAGCTACGACACATTTGATGCTGACTGTACTACGCCACTGGTAACAGTTCAAAGTTCAAATAACCATTTTGCAAGAGTTCACCTACTCGTAGAACACCGACTAGTAGCCCGCTCGTAGCGAGGACGAAGCCAATGCAAAGCGCAAAATACATGTAGAACATAATTTGATGGTCGATCGAATCCATTCCGCCCGGAACGATATCAGCCACCTTTCTGTCCGCTTGTTTGAGTTCTACTCCACTCCAAATCTGGAAAAAACTGAACGTTGCTAGCAAAGTTCAAATTGATAGACTCGGGTGGCGAAAGGCAAGGCAATTTTTTTGTAAAGAGCTTAATTACAATTAGTAGAGGGTTGAGCCGGGCGATGATGAAACAAGGTCTTCACTCTTCAGGGGTTCAAGTTATTTTAATAGGTGCCTATGGTTCTAATATTTTTAATTACAGTCACAGGTTTACAATTAATATCAAAAAGAAAAGAAAAGCCTAGGGAGAAGCCGTGATGGCTTGCGGCGCGGCGTAGGCAATAAAGAGTTCTTAAATGGCGACCGAGTTCCTACATTCAGTTAAAGAATATACTGGGTTCCTCACGATGTTTTGACCGTAAGGGTGAAGCCACACGAGCGTAATTTTGCGAGTTGTGAGTCGCGTAAATATCGAAATTCATTATACCGTCGTGTTGATACTGTTCATTGAACCGGAGTTTTGTATGGAATTTCGATATTTACGCCACTCACAACTCGCAAAATTACGCTCGTGTGGCTTCACCCTAAAAGCATCGGTTACATTACACATGAAAGCTCTTAGATAGCGTGCATAAGTTAAAAGTTTCTAGCAAAAACATTTTTTTTGGAACATTAGGCGACTCGACTACTTATAGGTACTTAAGTAGTTATTAATTTTTTTGCAGTCATCATCATCATCATCATCATCTGCTTATCAACACAAAAGTAACGAGCCCCAACTCGGAGGGTCGACGCTAAGTATCGCGAAGATCCTGTTACCTCTTCCGACTCCATTATCAGATCAGGATTTATACAATGTATCTATTCCCGGTGCCCCTTGAAATATCTAATTATTATTTAGCGAACGTGTCGTTTCACCGAATTTCATTTCATCGAAAGCTAATTTCTGCTAAAACCTTATTGTTTTCAGGTTATTTTAAGCATGGGTTACGTAGGTAAGTTAAGTTAGACCTGTGACCACCAAAAAATTACAACTGTTCGTGGAAATGCCTGTCGATGAAAGGAAAATTCGGCGAAGTAAAACATTCTATGAATCGTTTGTCGATATTTCAAGGGTAAACCATCTATTCCAAATTTTAGCCCATTCTATTTACGGTAACTGGTTCAAAATTGACGAGCCAGATTTGACCCAAACACGTTCACGTGAAGTTAAATAAAAGCTTGTACCTACAACTCGTTTTATACACGGCACGGGCGGCAACTACTCTACGATCACGAGTCGAAACCTTAAGAGGATTGTGAGTTGACGGCTTTCCATACAAACGGCGATAACGTTTTCCACCCCCTAAATGTTAACCGATTTCGACCAATTTTTAATACGGTGTCAGCCGGAACAAAAATTATGTCCGTACGTTTCGTTTTTTTCAGTATTATTAATAAATTTCGATTTATTCCCGTTTTATTGTTTTCATACAATAGTAATTGCGGCCATAATCTCTTTATAACTAATCAATATTTAAAAAAACGAAACGTACGGATATAGTTTTTGTACCGACTGACCACATTATCAAAAATTGGTCGAATTCGGTTAACGTTTAGGGGGTGGAAAACGTTATCGCCGTTTGTATGAAAAGGCTAGATTTTGCAGTTGGTTCAGTCCTCTTAACCTAGGCTATACTGACGCTCTCTGTACAACACTTACGAAAGATATTAGGCAAATTATAATCGCTCCCGGTTTTAGAGGTACACACAAGCAGCATCTCTTGGAAATGCCGAGCACGTCTGCCGGGCAGAACGCTCTTTCAGGACATAAACACGTTGTCTTTGTTGCAGTTGCTTTATCTCTCGTAGACATTTTGGGAAAATAATGCCCCCATCAATTTGTTTGAGCCTGTTTCATCTTGACATTAATTTTGACTAGTTTTGACAGAATTGACACGTTGACACTGACCAAGTGGGATTGACGTACTTAAGTAGAGTTGAGACCGAAACCGCAAACGCACAGCGGTTGACGCTCGGCGCGGAGGCGGTAAGCATTAAACTGAAATGTGCTTAAAACCGGATTACAATTTCAACGAAGAATTTCAGTGTGTTAGTAGCTTTAGAGCATCGATTTCAGATCAGATCAGATCAGATCAGGGTAAGAGTAGAGCTACCAACAATTACTAGTTCTGTCGCAACAGATTTTGGTCGCTGTACCTATGTACAGCGACCAAAATCTGTTGTATTCTATAATACTCCAGCCATTATGTAAAGAACCACTAGAACGAGCATTATTGCCTTCTATCAGGGCCTGCGACTATGCGTTACTAACGACCAAGCGGCAAGTTAATTTTCTAAACCGTTATTTTTCTAGCGGACCTGGGTAACCCCTAAAGGGGAAGGAAGACAAAGGACCAAAGTGTAAATAAAAAGCCTTTATCTGTAGGTACATAAATTACTTTTTAACGGACAGCACCACCAGATACTTAAAGCTGTTGATCACGACGGTGAAATAAGCGAACACTGCAAACGAAAAAACCAAGTAGTTTAAATAGAAAAAATAAGTAGGTACTTACATATACTATCTAATAACAAATAAACGTGCATTTTCTGTATACATAATAAATAATAAATAAACAAATAAACATACAATATGTGCAGTCAACAAGACGTTCATAATAATTCACTTAATGCTGTCTCACTCAAAGCGGAAAGTACCTACATACTTAAACGTAGTAGTAAACATCTGTTTTTCTCGTTCACAGTAAAATATTTCGTAATTTTTTATGTAAAAATGTCTGCCTTTTAAATTAAATTAACTTGATACGAGCAGCACAAAAAAGTCGTGGAGATCTTTGGGGAAGGCCTATGTCCAGCAGTGGACGTCTTTCGGCTGATATGATGAGACGATGAAACGTGGTAGGACCTTATGCAATTGTGTACGCTCTTCTGCGTCTTCTCGTCAAGCAAAAATGTAGCTCTGATGTGTTGCAGTGTATAAATAAAATACGTCGTCTCTTGATCTAGGCCAGGGGTCAGCAAACCGCGGCTGAAGGGTCCGTTGCGGCTCTTCAAGTTCCCCTCAACAAATTGTATACAGTGAAATACCTGAAACAGAAAACTGCGGCTCTTTGAGCTACAGAAAAATCGATATTTTTCCGGCATCTGGCTCTTTGTCTAAAAAGTTTGCCGACCCCTGTTCTAGGCTAACCGAAACCGGAAGAAAATGGGATCTGACCAGACCTGTCTAATCCATATCCTGTATCCGGTACTAACCTAGATGGTCGTGTATGTTTCCGGATGGTTAATTAGCACGAAGCACGAAATTAGGGTACCTCATCCCTTTCACTCGTAATTCCAGACTAAATCGTGAAAAAGGGAGCAGGGCTCTTGGTTTGTTGTATACCACGGCACATAATACATATAAAATGCAACTATAAAACTCACGCGAAACCCAGAAGCAGGCAAATACGAACTTCATAGCCTTGCACGCCGGTGTGCGGCCCTCGCGGATTGTCACACAGACCACGCCGCCCATCGACACACACATGAACACCAGGCTGAATACGAACACATACCACACGTAAAAGTGTACGAGGTTGAATCTTTCCTGTAGAATTGAGAAAGTCAATGTGTTTTGCAGACACTCATTTCATCGAATGTGTCGTTTCACCTAATTTCATTTCATGGTAAGCGAATTTACCTTTAAATAATTGTGACGTTCTCTGTATAAAGGGACCTTATGGAGGAAGGCAGTTACGCTCTTCTTGATCTTGTAACTATACGAATACTATGGTAACAGTTCTAAGAACGGCGTAAACGTCTGCCTCCATAAGGTCCCTTTATATTGAGAACGTCACAATTGTCGGTTACATACGAACCTTGTCCAGACAATTACAAACACAACGAAAGAAGGACTAGCCTAATCGGTCGAGCCGTTCTCAAGTTATGCGCGTAGGTACCGTCGAGTTCATAAATATGTGTACAATTCAGTACCTTATCTCTTTAATGTCATGTTTAAACTGCCATATATGAATTGTCACAGCGATTAAAGTGACAAGGTAGTAACCGTGTACATAGGTACACATATTTATGAACTCGACTGTACACACATTCGGCAATTGATTTTTATTTATATCGATTAACCCTATATGATATAGCTCTCTTTGGGACTAGATCAATTTGTGTAAGATTGTCCCTTGATAATTATTTTCATTAAGTATCAAATAAATAAATATCAGGGGGACAATCTCAATTAACCAAGTTCTAAACTAAGCTAGGCTTGTACTATGGATACCGCAGCGATAAACATACTCATATAAAGAACATCTGTTGCCCGCGACTCCGTCCGCGTAGAAGTCGTTTATCGCTGCTCCCTCGGGACCAAATGTTTTGCCCATACCGGATTTGAACCCGGGAGCTTCGTAAGCAGGGTCACTACCTGTATAATGCCCACTAAAAGTATGATCGTAGCGAACAAGAGACCGATACAAAATGCCCAGTAGACCAGTGATGCGTAGAAGAACCCAGTATTTTTGTCGGGAAAGGTGTCAGCCACCTTACTGTCCAAATCGATGAGCTCCGACACGCTCCATATCTGGAACAAACAAGTTTGAGCCCTAGAACTTGGTTTTCGGAGTCGCAATCAGTAAATTTAAAAAAACATTTTATAATTTTCATTTGTACTATTTTCAGATATGTACCTAAGTACCTACACATTTTTAAGTAAGTACCTAATTCTTGAAATGGTTTAGCATTTAAGGCTTCTATGGCACTGAAATTTCATTTTAAATGATGTTCTTTCTGACCGGGGAATAGCGCGCAAACGCATTGATCTCGCATACTGACCCACGTGTAAGGGACCATCAATCAACCGCTGGGATGATCATTCGAGAATTAAAGTTTCGGGCATAACCACCGCAGAAAATCACTGCCTCGCAGATCGTGATGCCGTGCAACCGTGGTCCGATAACGAAGCGACCTCGTTTTTTAAGGCCGGGGGTTCTCTGACCACCCGGGCGACGGACGCGGGCGTATTACCGTTACATTGCGCGCTCTGTGAGAAGTTCTTTCGGAGAACGCGTGTATTACGACCAATGTAACGGCAAAACGCACGCGTCCGTCGCCCGCGGCGAGTGGTCAGAGAACCCAGCGCCTAATACCCCTTCTAGACGGTCGGGTGGTTGGGCCAACCGAGAGGGATGCAGCTATTGGTAGGAACGAGATGCAAATATTACTATCTCATTCTGACAGATAGCTGCGTCCTTCTCGGTTGGCCCAACCACCCGACCGTCTAGAAGGGGTTTAAAGGAGTAAAGCTTGCACCTGTGCAGCTCTAGCATAAGAATGACCAAGGAGCTTATTATCACCATTAGGAAAGAGATGCAAGATGCTTTTAATTATGTTCTTCCTTCCTTGAGAAAAACATGAAAATATCCGTGACGTAGGTCATTTTTTCTAGCTTCAATCTAATATTTGCTTTACAATCTCCATTTATGCCCTTACTAATAAACGTTGAGTAACCGCACCGCTGAGTAGTATGCCATGCTTTGTCCTTATCTGTCGAATTCAAATGTCACAATGACAGATAAGGACAAAGCATGGCATAACTACTCAGCGGTTACTCAACGTTTATTAGTATGGGCATTAGTATATAAGGCCCCTTCAGGCCACATTTTTCCTGCAATTTGTAGATGCTCTATACATATTGCCGGCTATACTTAAATAGCACAAAAATGTACCCCGTTTGGAAGCCTCTTTAGTTATTACCTTTATCTTGAAATCTCTACCTTCATTCTTACTCCTCTACAGATCGTAAAAGATTTTTGCACTAGGCTAGCCTGCACTGCGGCTTTTTTTCCGCGCGATTTTAATCCGCAAACTTATATGGAATTATTAAGTTAGCAGTTTCCATCCAACCGTTTCCGTCGTTTCATTTTCCTCCGAAACCAAAACCAGAAAAATCATAGGCATCTAATTGGCAGTCGCCTCGCCTGTCAACTCAAGGGACATTGCCGTCTCTCTCTGAACTTGTTCGAATACATGTATATGCTTGTCCTGCTTGTTAGGGAAACTGAGGTATAATTAGCAGTGGTCGGAAAGCTAGAGCTAATATACGCCGGTAGCACACCTCCGCCGCGGAACTGTACTCGTAGTAGCGAAACTCTGGCAACGAAATAAAGTTCAATTTCGTATTAAATATCACGATTCCGCCACAGTTTCGCGGTTTCGCGGCGGAGATGTGCTACCGGTCTTACCTAAACTTGGCGCATGTTCATTCATGAGATGGGAACACATTATTGAATGAACACGCAACAAGTTTAGGTAAATTAGCTCTACCTATTCCGATCACTGATAATTAGGTACCAAGGAAAACAATAATGAGGGTATACATTCAGTCAACAAAGTATCGGGAATGGATGATTTGTTTATGGTTCCAAATTCAAATTTTTGTTTTTTTTGTTGTTGTTAGATTGGCACAACTGTTTTCTATTTTGGCGCGGAGTTTGAGTTGCATCTGTTATTTATATTAAATACAGTGCTGTTTTTAGTTATATCATATCTAGTGTGTATTGCGAATTTCATAATGGACAAAAACATTGAACAAAGAGTTTGTCTTAAATTTTGCATCGCCAATGGAATTTCGTGTTCGGAGTCACTGAAAATGTTACAGAAGGCTTACGGTGATTCGACTTTATCAAAAACACGTGTTTATGAGTGGTACAAAGCGTTCAAAAGCGGTCGAGATGTGATGGAAGATTTGCCTCGCTCTGGTAGGCCATCAACGTCTGCAACTGAAGTTAACATCGCAAAAGTGAAGGAAATAGTGACTGAAAATCCTCATTCAACTTTGAGAGAGATAGCCGCCGAACTTTCTGTATCTCACGAGTCGATCCGTACTATTTTAACTAATCATTTGGGTATGAAACATGTTACCGCTCGGCTAGTCCCAAAAGACCTGAATTTTCTCCAAAAACTCAATCGCATGAGAGTCGCTGAGGACATGCTAGAACGAGTCAATTCCGACCCAACATTCATGAAACGCATTGTTACTGGTGACGAGACGTGGGTTTACGAGTTTGACATGCAAACTAGTCAACAAGCTTCGGAGTGGCGCCTTCCAACTGAACCGAAACCGAAGAAACCACGCCAAAGTCGATCAAAAGTCAAAGTCATGTTGACTGTTTTCTTTGACTATCGCGGTGTTGTGCACTCGGAATTCTTGCCGGAAGGTCAAACGGTAAATAAAGAATATTATTTGAGCGTTATGCGGCATTTAAGAGAGCAAATTCGACGAAAAAGGCCAGATTTGTGGAATGAAAATTCTTGGATTTTGCACCACGATAATGCGCCTTCGCACAAGGCCATCATTGTGAAAGAATTTTTGACCAAACACTCAACAAATACCATCGAGCAACCACCATATTCACCAGATATGGCTCCTGCCGACTTCTTTCTTTTTCCTAAACTCAAATTACCACTTCGTGGCACCCGTTTTCAATCGGTAGAAGACATAAAGGAGAATTCGCGCCGAGAACTGAATTCAATTCCGGAAACAGCGTTTAAAAAATGTTTTGATGATTGGATTATTCGTTGGCGTAAGTGTATCGTTTCTGAAGGAGCATACTTTGAAGGTGATAAAATAAATTTGGATGATTAACAAACAGTTTGTGTATTATTGATCTTTTCCCGGTACTTTCTTGACAGAGTAGTAAATTTAAAATTGCGTTATCCTTGCTAGAATCGTTTCTCCAAGTTATCAATGTTATCATACACTTACAAAAGACGAGAAGCAAATAATAAAAGCTGCCGGTTTCAAGGGTATTAAGAAACAACACTTCTTAGTGTAGCCCAAAAAATCAGCCGGGGCCAGTCGCTGCGGCTTAACGTCAATGTACTTTGGGCACAAACAGGTGTCTTTACCTGTAAGAGGAATATACGTCCGATTTCGCGTCCGATAGTCGGTTCCGATTATCTGATCGAATGCACTCAATTTACGTCCGATTCTTCGGTCACACTTTTTCTGAGCTCCGTGTGATCGCCTACGGAGCAGAAAAAAAGAAAAACACCGGTCAAGTGTGAGTCGGATTCGCGCACCCGAAGGTTCCGTTTTAATGGTAGAGCGCCTTTATTTTATTTTTCCCATAAAATCGGACGTGTATGCTATCTCCCTGCAAATGTATGTAGAACGCGCCTTCAGACGATCGGACCGGCAATAAAATCGTAAACGCCCCGGCGCGCTGTTTCCAACTTGGACGTCCGATCTGAGCCCTTAGCCAAGATGCCCATCGCTAACTAGCGTTTCTATTCGTTTAGTTTTTAAACCAGTCGCTTCACTGGTAGATCACGGGATACGAAGAGTCACGTGATCTACCAGTGACGCGATTGGTTTAAAAACGAAACGAATAGAAACGCTAGTTAGCGATGGGCATCTTGGCTAAGGGCTCAGACTATCGAATCGGACGTGTATGGAGTGTTCAAACAAATATATAACACGGATTCCTTCCTATAGTCTGATCAGACTATCGGTTCCGACTATCGTATGATAAAATCTAACTAAGTATTATTTTTTTCGTCTTTTATTACCGATTGGCCACATAATGAATTTTTAAGACCATAAAATTAGGTAAATAACATTAGGTTGACGAACGAGTGACGTTTCGTTTGAAGTGTAATTTTTTTAGACTAAGGCAGATAAACTTAGTGCCATAAAATTGTTATACCCAGTTATTGCGCGCGTGCCCACACGTTCGTCGTTCAGGTTCGCCTGTATTTGCCCGTCATGGCTGATCGTGAAGAGGGCCTTTATACAGGTCGGCAAAAAGCAATTAAATGGAGCACGATGCCAATTTCACTGAAAACAGCGCCCTCAAAAAGATAAAAGATTTTTATTCAGTACCTAGGTAAGTAGGCCGCACGGGCACTTTTACACGTCAAATCTAGCTACCAGCGTATCCCGACAAAAAACTCAACAGTCAGTCATTTCCAAATAGGTATATATTTTTCTTCCTGCCTTAATTAGGTACCTAACATCGATTTTTTTATTGCATATTTTCCCAGAATTACAGGAATAAGTTGGAGGGTAGGTTTAGGGGTTTTATGTTGATTTGCCCAAAGGGCCCCGAAATATACAAAAATCCTTAACCTTTTAACCGCCGCTTGGTCTGTCATCGAACGGGCTCATGTCGCCGCCTATATAAAATAACAGGAAATGGTGTAGTGCTTGCCACATGCGTTACGATAGGATTTTTCTTGTAATGAATATTAAGTAATAATACCCTTTTTACCACTGTATCATTCAATAAAATACATTATTATAACTAAATTACGTTTACCAATTTCTTTATTAATGGTTTCGTCCCTTTATCAATGGTTTGGTTCCATGTGTTTTACCACTCATAAAAATCTATCGGTTGACATTGCTACATTACTATTATTTCTTATTTCATATATCTGACGTCATAAGCGGTCTTATATATCAGACATTGGCGTAGGCTTTATTGGATATTTGTTGATAAGTTGACATTATAAGAGAGAGGATTGACCATATTTAAAAAGTATCGAAACTGAACATTTCAAAGTTGTTGACATAAGTAATAATTCAATTTCACACAGTTACACAACTATTTTGGTAATTAAATATTGTAATCTCAAAATACGTATGGTATTCAAAATTTTGAGATAGCAAATCTGTACCATTTATTAATTTTTTAATTTGAACATTATTTTGAAATATCGAGTGAGCCATACCACTAAAATTTCCTATTTTATATCTCTGACGTCACATGCGGTCTCATATTTAAGACGACGGCGTAGTCTGTAATGATTGTTATTGAGAATACAATGACTTAATAGGGGTGGACGTTGTACCTCGATAAGCATCGCTATATCGATTTAAATATCTACTTAGTATAAAAACTCATTAACGTTTTAAGGTATTTATTTAAAACCAAAAAAAAAAAATTAAGTCCATCCTTCTGGCTAACAAATAAAAAATCTTTTTATTTACGTAGTTCATCCTGACTCACTGTCGCAACGAAAATAATTAGTTATAAATAAAGTCAATTAAGTATCACATATCTATGCGAAGAAATGGTTGTGTTATATAGATGGACAGACCAACGGGCAGACGGGCATGACGCATGACGAATGACGAAAGTATACCTAAGTGCCTTTATCCACAGCATCTGAATTCTCGGACCCGAATCTGACTCCTTCGCACTTGCAAAAAGGGTTGGTTGTGTGAAAGGCACGGGATAAGCGGATCCCAGAAATCGGACTTTTTTGAATTATTTGAACACAATGGGTATAACTTACAAACCTTACCTGTTGGTGAAACAAATTGTATTTTGTCATCCGAGTCGAATTTAATATATGACACATGCCATTCATGCCATAACTGGCACAGTTCATAATATATCGTTATTTTATGAGAAAATAGGTAAGGAAATAAAATAGGCTAGCCGAGCAAGTCCATATTATGAATAAATATCTTACAAACATCGTTGAGTGAGTCGATATACTTAAATGTTACAATCAAGTCATCGTCACATCACTGGTGTCTATTATATAAGACTTTGGCGACGGGACTACAGCAAAATTATAGATAATCTAATGTCATATTTTCAAATTTATTTTCATCTAGAAAATTAAAATAAAGCAACAGAGTAATTTCGTAGCTGTTTAGTTAACAATTAGAGCGGCTTTCATATCCGAATCAGTGGAGTTAAATCGGTATAAATAAAAAATCCTTGCAAAAAACATACAGAAAAAATGTCTTAAATATAAGACTACGGCGATAGTTGCTGGACATTGGGTGTCTTATATATCAGACTACGGCGGTCAAAAGGTTAAAACCTTTCAAAATGGAGTTTGCAATTGGAAAATAATTATGATACATGAAAGAATACGATTTTAGGATTACGACAAATTTAATTACCTAATTCAAACACTGCTACGGCTTCACATAGTAGATACGGCAAGGGTAAGGTACAAATAAAAAACGTTTTGTTTGTTGACCTGTAATTCAGAACTTTTACAGAACGTCATCGTAATAATCTGATGGTGTATCTGAAGGTATTGAGCACAGTAATGAAGTAGACGACCACTGTAAGTATAAAAAACATAAATCACCTAACAAAACTAAAACAACTTCGTACCTACCGTCTGGCAGGCTTTGTCAAGTCAGGAACATAGAAAAGAGATGCAAAATGTTGTTGTTTCTCTTATTATTCCTTGAGAAACAGATGCAAGAGATTCGAACTTCGATTTTCAAAGTAGAAGTTTCTTGGGACTGCCAACCTCAAGTAGTACCTATTGCCGCGTTTAAAAGCGCCAGTGCCGCTGCTACTCGCGCTGCAGGCAGTAGTTCTTTCCAGGGCAGTGGGTCTTTACATGCTGCTTCTACCTCACGGAGCGCCGGGCAGAGTGAGCCGGCAAGAGACGGGACCCGTTTACTCACGCTGCCCACTTCCCTGCTCTCTGCGGCTGCATGTAAACGCGGCATATAAGGTAATTTAAACAAGTTTCCGACCATTGGTGATAACACTGATAACCAAACTCACAGCACATCCAGAGGCAGGCGGAGAAGAACTTGATGATCTTGATGCCCGGCCGGCACCGGCGCATGGTCACGCATATCAGGCTCGTCGCGGCGAAAGATATAAACAGGACACAGAACAGCACCAAGTAATATAGGTACAATTCTATGAAGATGGATTTCTCCTGATGGGATTTTAGAAAATAAAGTAAATTAATACAGTATGTGTAACCTTAAATATATGTTAGGAGACAAGAGTCACCTGGATAAGACCGAATAGAAGCAAAAACGTGGCGACGGCGAGTCCAACGCAAATTAACAAATAGAATAGCTTCATGTAGTAAAACGCAGTGCCTCTATCAGGAAAGCACTCCGCCACCTGCCTATCCGCACGGATAACTTCAGCCGTGGCCCAAATCTGCAACACACTGAACATCGCTCGTAAAGTTTTTTTATGTCTTGACTGCAATGTGGAGCTCCCTTCTGAGGTGCTTCCGCCAGTTATCACATGGGACCTTAACAAAACAGCTTTCATTTTCCTAGTAGGCCGGCAACGGACCAACAACCCTTCTTAAACTGCCCAGACTGCCCTGTGTTCATCGGTGATTACTTCCTATCAGGAAACCCACATGCTGGTCTGCCTCTTTGTCATAGATATAAGTATAAAAAAATTGAAATGCAATAAACGACCACATAGTGCAAACTCAAGGCAGTGAAAGGGACAAGGTCATATCAGTTAAGCCGGCCATACACAGTAGGGTATGCCTGCGTAGTTTTGCCTGTACACTTGAACTGCACAGGTAAACCGGAGCGTATATGTAACAACTGTGCAGGTTTCCACACCTATACAGGGGTCCATATTGGCTCACCAAATAATTTGTAGTCCGAATGCATCGTTATTCATAATAATCGCAAGTCCTAAAGTGAATTTTACTGAAACCGTTCTGGTTTTAGGAGTTTTTTAAAACAAACTTAACCTAACTGAACCTTATTTATCACTTAGATATTTTAAAAATCCTGAAACAATAACGGTTTCAGCTAAAAGTGCTTTAGGATTTGTGATGATCATGAATAACGATATATTCGAACTACAAATTATTATGTGAACTTTGGCGCGCCACCATTTATTCCGTTCTTGGAATTTGACACCCCATCGAAGTATAAACACATGGTAAGTGGGCTTATATACTCGTAGACATTTGCAATCTCAAGATTGGGTGCAATCTCAAGATAGCAAATGCGTTGGAAACCCTGATGGCTAAGATGGAATGTCTCTACCTTGAGGTGGCTTTTTCTCTGTTATCCCCTGTAGACTAAACCAATTGTTAGATGTTTACCTCAAAAGCATAAATTCCTTGTAGCAATTTACCGATTCGCATTTTACCTCGATCGCGTATTTTGCTGTGGATTTTTGCCTCTATATATATGCGAATACTCTTAGACGCATTTCACCAATAATGTTGGGTAAATTATTGCGACTAAGAATATTGGCGAATAACTAAACAGACGGTCGAAGCAAAAATCCACCGCAAAATCGATCGAGGTAGGTAAAATGCGAATCAGTAAAATGCGAATCAGTAAATTGGTACAAGGAATTTATGATTTTGAAGTAAACGTCTAACAAATGGACTAAACGGCTTGACATAATATGAATAACTTGAATATTATTCAAGTTATAACTTCTCAATCCTGTTGATGCAAAAATCAATATTCGTACCTATTCTCAAAAGTAAGTAGGTACTCAGGTGAAGGAAAACCTGATTGGTTTTCATATGTTTTTTGTTAGGATTGATAAAGATAAGCCTTAAACTTACGAAGGAAACGAGACAAATGACATAGCATCCCGTCTTCAAGGGTACACAATAGCAGCACCTGTTGGTAAAACCCAGAGAGTCTATCCACGGCCGGTCATTAGTTTTCCCAGGGAAGTAGGGATGTTTACTACCTGACTCTAGTTCTTGCAATTCTGATTTTGATTCCCAGTCTGCTTCTGTGTACCAAGTCTGCTTACGGAATGACTTTAGGTCCCGCTTCGGAATCGACTCCTCTGGCGTGCGCTTTGGCTTCCACACTGAGCTTCGTGGTTCTGATGTCATCATTAACTCTGGAACCCTCTTTGGCTTCCACTTTGGGCCTTGTTTCCACTGTGGTTTAGGTTTCATCATCAACTCTGGGACTCTCTTTGGTTTCCACTTTGGGCCTTGTTTCCACTGTGGTTTTGGTTGCATCATCAACTCTGGAACCCTCTTTGGCTCCCACTCTGGGCCTTGTTTCCACTGTAGTTTTGGTTTCATCATCAACTCTGGGACCCTCTTTGGCTTCCACTTTGGGCCTAGTTTCCACTGTGGTTTTGGCTTCATCTTTGGTTTGGGCGAGGGGTATGTTTGGCTAGTATCCCAGTCCAGGTCCTCCTCCTCTTCCGGACATACACATGTGTTACCGTCATTGCGAGGTTTTGAAGGCTTAGGTTTTATCCACATAAAATGAGAGTTCCTCTTTGGCTTCCATTCTGGGCCTTGTTTCCACTGTGGTTCCGGTTTCATCATCAGCTCTGGGACCCTCTTTGGCTTCCACTTTGGGCTTAGTTTATACTGTGGTTTTGGCTTCATCTTCGACTCTGGCTTTGGTTTGGGCGAGGGGTATGTTTGACTAGTATCCCAGTCCAGGTCCTCCTCCTCTTCCGGACATACACATGTGTTATCTTCATTGCGATGTTTGGGAGGTTTAGGTTTTCTCCACATAACAATTTTTCTAGGTAGTCTACAAGTAAATGTCAGATTTATTGTCAAACAGATGTCGGTTGGGGTGGCGGTTGAGGTCACAGATTATAATATATGTCTAAGGAAGGTCATTTGTCTAAGGTAATATAGGGTGGATTTCAGGGCTTTCAACCGCCCGTCATCACCGTTTTCAATATATTGACGAAATCAATGACAGCTACAGCAACTTCTGATGCTGATAGAAACCACTGAGTAAATAATCACTACGTTTAAAAACAACTAGAAACAACTCCCGGTGACAATGACAATAAAATCAAGTCAAAATCAAAATATTTATTTATTTTATTGTTGTTGTGTACATATACCTACTTGACACCGGCATGGATTTATTTCATGTATCCTATTCAGTGGGTTTTTGAAGACGGTTTTTTTGTTAAAATTTTATGTGATTAACGAAAACACATATAGGCACACATCACATTAAGAAACAATAATTAATTTCTCATCACCCTTAACAAAATACCACTGTCCAAGATGCAAGGCCGTTAATCATTGAGGAGTTATCCCGGTACCTACTTCACCGTCAGTTGCACTTCACCACATGCATTATGATGAGTCTCCTTGATGCTCGTCAATCACTCAAGACTAAGGAGTTCCGGTGGTCATCTCTGGTCTTCATCATCAGCTCCTCTTCACCAAGAGGTACTTTTAGAATGGAAATTCTTAAGGTCGCACAGACGATATTGTAGAGATATTGTAACTAACATACTCTGTAGAAAACTGCCCAGTTACCTTGATTTTTACTATGCTGCTCGTAGATTTAAGTAGTCTGTAAATGTTTCTGTCAAAAATTTCATTTTTGGGACAAGCTTTTCTGGGCTATTCCCAGTTGTCCGCACCCCCTTGTCCACACTGCGGACAACTGGGATGTTTTTCCCAGTTGTCCACACCTAATTTCTAGGATACAGACAACTGGGAATTTTTTTTTTGGGCATAGCCGGCTTTTCTTGCCGACTGTACTTTATTTGCACAGTCATCATCTGCTTATCAAGACAAATCCAACGAGCCCAAACACGACGGGTTTATCATGAGTAGTTCAGGAGTTCCTGTGGCCACCTTCCGTCTTCATCACCAGGCCAGCTCGATGGCATCGTAACATTGGATTTCTATCCGATTTACATTATGTATGAAAATTTTTGCTCAATTGAACGCGAGAAGCGGGTCAAATTTAAGGGTGCGAATTTTTTACG
Organism: Tortrix viridana; assembly: GCA_963241965.1. Taxonomy (NCBI): domain Eukaryota; kingdom Metazoa; phylum Arthropoda; class Insecta; order Lepidoptera; family Tortricidae; genus Tortrix; species Tortrix viridana. The sequence goes on along the minus strand of OY725194.1, from coordinate 2,252,366 downwards.
TAACTTTTTAAGTCCTTTTTATTATCGGAAGTCTGAAAATATTTCCCATACCATTTTTCATCATAATGATCACTGTTCATAAAAATATAAGTATAGCGGTCGGCGAAGCGCCAGAAACGAACATATTTTTTAACAAACGTCTGTTAAGGAGCGTCCCCACAGAGAATTCGGCGTCGAATATTCGAGCGGTGTGGACGTTGAGCCGAGCGTACAAAGCTTACAAATTATTGAAAATATTGCTCGTTTACAAAATACTCGGGTAAAAATGCTCTCAGTGAGGACGCTCCATTTCATTACAGATACCTACCTGAACAGAGGTCCATGTCTACCTTCCGACTGCATCATCAGACCAGCTCCATGGTACCATATTATTGCATTGTCAAAGTTTCGTAGGTGTAGGTACTAAATTTCAGCTCAATCAGACACCGGGAAATTGGTCAAATTCAACTTGTAAGATTCCATTACAGACCGGGACAGGTGAAACTGGTGTACCTACTGCCTTCTTGCCAAATTATGTTTCGTCAAATTTCATTTAGCAATCAACTTTTCGCAAAAGTTTTATTTGGTGAAACTAAATAAAAGCTTGAAAAATCAGGTTCTTAGCTACACTGTGATTAAAGTTGTGAGAAATAGGCCTGAATGAGTTCGAGCAAATAAACCCGCTGCAGTATCGCCCGGCTCTTGTTTGAACTTGTCGCTACATTGCTGTATGTCTAGACCAGTGGGCGTAACATGCAAGCACGAGATAAAATTTGACAGGTGCTAGGGAAATTAATACATCTATTCCATATTCTAACGTAAGACTTAACGCTTAATGTTTAAAATAAAAGTGACTTCCTAAGAACGGTCCTTCAGTACAAAATGAGATCGCATATAATAGGCGAAGGGAATTACAGAAATATCCAAAATAAAATTAACTTTATTTATTTCGGGTATAAATCAAGAGGTAGAATCTTCTTACAGTTATAAAAGTACAGATATAAAAAATAATAAAAATATTTTGAGTAACATCTTGTAGTTAGGTGTATTTTGGTATGAATAAAAAATATACTTTGACCGCTATGCGTTGATTATTAATCGATATCGATAACTGTACCACAATCACAGATGTCAGTTAACATAACAGGTAACTTTTTAAAATCTATAAAATCTATTTCATATTTTTCATTTTAATATAAGAAATGCATATAAAGGTACCTTTGTATTGTACAATAACTACGCAATAATCTTATCATAAACCCTATTATTTTTTGCACTAATCATCGCATCGATAAACAGTTCCGTCTTGTCCCATAGAGCGACGTCCCAGGGCTACAAAACGTGTATCATACAAAACACGGTGACCTTGAGGCTAGTTACTATTATTTATTATTAACTTTTAATTATTAATTGAATAATTCAGGAATAAAGTAATTACTATAACATACGCATAGTTAGACTTAATTTTGTCCAGGGAGTAAGAAAAATTGGTTCCTGTATACTATTACAAATTCACCCTGTTTTAGTGTTTTCTATCCAAGAAGTCTCGCCCCACTACTTAATTATACGTACATTAACACATCTGTTTAACCTCAATTTGAGCGACGACTGACGGGGCGCGCCTTCGTTAATCGAAACCACTGTACAGTTTTGTATATATTTCTTTGTTTGAGTTAAATATAAATTTTAAAACCGTGATAGACATATTGTATATGTCCATGGGTAATTCTTCGAGTTTCAACCGCTCTCTCATTCCCCTGTTCGCATTGATGGCGAATTTCCTGTAGATTGGGATAGCATTTTCAGTTATTTTGTAGAAGACAAGGCACTCTACAAGATAACCGAAAATAGCATCCAAAGATTCAGGAACTTCGACATTGATGCGACCAGGGGAATGAGAGCGGTTAAAACACTCGAAGAATTAACCAAAAAACGTGTTTTTTAAAATACGTTAACATTAACTTACTCTAACACTAACACTTTTAAGTGTCGTAAATAAGGAATAAAAGAAAATAAAAGGCTCTAGATAGAGTCATGGAAATTGCTCCACCGACAAGAGCCTAGCTCTTAAATTTAAGAAGAAATAAGGAATATATCATATAAATCCTTACGATTAGAATGGTTTCAATACAATTTTGAAAAAAGTTGTAAGTTTCAGTCCAAAAAAAAACAGTTAAGGATCTTCGGCGTTCATACAAAGAAAAAAATGTATGTAGGTCCGTTTTTCAGTGTACATCAGTTTAAACCTTAGTTACTGATTTAAAGTAAATTGTTAATAATTGATCAAATATTAACCTCTTGACCGCCACACTACGAATGAAGTGTCGTGCTCTGTACGCCACGGAACAAACCGTCTAGTATATAAAAGGGACTTTAATACCATCGTAGAAGGATTAATTTCGAGTTGAATGTTGGTTACGTACAGATGACATTGGCGCGTGAGCCTTGTCGCAACTGGATGACTGTGGCGCTCAAGAGGTTAAGTCATATTAGTAGGCAAATGTATGGAAAAAACGCAAGCGTTTCTAATTGTTTCCACCGCTATGTTATATATATATCATAAAATCCACACGCGTTTGTACTGTGGATTGAACTACACACATCAGATGCATGATGTCACGTAATACAACGAAGTTATATTTGCCTCTCTGTCTAAGTTTGACTGTAAGACCTGCGCAGTCTTTCATTCACGTCCCGTCTCCAAACATCGCGGCATATTTCCTCTGAAACAAAATAACACATTTAATGACGAGTCACCAATACAACATGTTGGAAAATAGGATATTCGGGCGCTAATTTTTACCTAAGGTTCCGTGTTGTCGAACATGTTCAGTGTCATGGAAGCGGACTTTTGATTGATTAAATTGATGGGCGATATAGCCGTAAAAATAAAATAAGGTTAAATAAATATATTTTATAATAATTGACAACATTTCAAAATTGCAACTGATGCTAACTCCAAAACCATTTGGGTAATTAATTAAGGACCAGGATTCCGGAAATAGTTTTTAGTTTTCTTTTTATATCCGGTAGTTCACTAAATATTAAGGAATATGCGCTGACCGGAAGATGAAGTCACTGATATGCCTGTATACGTTCCTTGCAAATCATAGCCTGCACGGAAGAAAAAGAAAAAATTTGTAGGAATAATCCAATTTCCAGCTGTCAAACACAGACACTGGGTACTCCTTGAAGTCCGAATTGCATAATGAAATCTTGTCAATTATCAAGATTTAATGAAATTTCGGTTTGATAAAGATAAAAAAAAATATTATAATTAATATAATAAAAAAAAACCGCATCCACACTCGCTTAGCATTCTTGAAATTACGCGAACCTAGATAAATAAGCGCTTGAATATTCAATATCTTAACGAGTGTAAGGACATAAAGCTGAAAACCCGAAAGCTCCCCGCACTGAAGATGCATGCATCTTCGTGATTCCACTAGAGACGACTCTTCACCAGTGTTTAAGTTACAATATTTGTTACTCTTTTTTATGACAGTGCAAAGGATGAGATCTTAAATTCATTATTATAAACCCAACTTTATATCAAAGCTGATAGCCCACTTTAAGTTTATTATTATATGATTTCGGGGCCAACTGCAAATCATACGATGTTGCACCCGCGATCATTTTAACAGTGAATAATTCATTATTTATTTTAGTTTTAAATATTAGTTAATTTATCGTCTGTCAATATAAGAAGGCAGTACCATTAATACATTTTTCACAATGAAAATATTTTTGTGTTTTTGTATTGTAATCTGAAGAGGCGGGCCGATTTGGTTGCACCCGCAATGGCACCTTAAACCTTCCTTGTGGCTGTGTAGACTTTTAATTTAAAATGTTATATACGAATTTAGTATTACCCGCCAAATGAATGACTCGCCCGGCGGCCTGCTGAACCCGTTATCATGTATCATGGGCTGCAGAAAGCGAATCTACCCAACCCAACCCACTGCTATAATGTCGGATTGACTTGAAATTTCGCATTCTTATGTAATTCCGATGACAATACAATAATATCGAGCTGGTTCGACTATGATGGAGACTGCAGGTGCCACAGGAATTCCTCAACGGCTAATATTAGGTCCGTCGAGTATAGACTTATTCCGGTAGCAGCGAGTTGGCAACAATAAGGCATGTCATAAACAAAATATATTTCAAATCTTATATAATACTAGCTTCTGCCCGCGACTCCGTCCGCGTAGAAATTGTTTATCGCTGCTCCCTCGGGATCTTTTAAATTTTCCGGGATGAAAAGTAGCCTATGTGTTAATATCGAGGGTATAAGCTATCTCCATTCCAAATTTCATCCAAATCCGTCCAGCCGTTGCAGCGTGGAAGAGTAACAAACTAATACACACACATACAGACACACAAACTTTCACATTTATAATATTAGTGGTATAGGATTCTTAACCCTAAAGGCGTAAGACAGAAAGTAGTGTATCCCTTTTACCAGGTACGGAGAGGCCCGACCAGTCGATGACATCTAGATTCCGGGTATTCCGAGACGACAACAGCTGTTGTCGGCCATACTCGAGGATTTCTGACGACAAGTTAGGCTGTAAAAACATTCAAATGTTTATAAATAAATAATAATAATAAGATAGAGAAAACAGTCCTACTCCTCGACACGGCGCGAATAATTATTTTCAAGATTTTAATATAAAAATCATATTTCTTGGAACAGAACGTACAACCCTACTTTTTCATAATAACTACAACATATTCAGACAAAGTCGAGATCGGACTTGATTTAGGGGGTGAGCAACACGTTCCCGCCCGGAGCATAATCAGTATGTTTTTTTTGTCAGCTACGCGATTTCAGCGGCGCCTCAAGATCCTCAAGGACCTCAAGTGTCAATGGAATATCTGATTCACTTCTTATTTCTGTCGCTCGCTCGGTAGGCCTGTCGGTCCCGAGAATATTTGGAGGGAGGGAGAAGACGAGATGTAGGTACGTATGCGGCGTCCCTTTCATTTGCAAGAAAGATCGTGTCGCTTCGGTCACACCACACTGCGTTTAGTTTCACTCAATCGAGCTACGTTTTTTAAAATAAATACAATTTTAACAACAACACAAATAAATACATACAAGAACGAATCCTATAAAAAAAACAACAAATACTAAAAACCGGCCAAATTGGCACGGAACCCTCAGTGCGCGAGTCCGACTCGCACTTGACCGTTTTTTTTAGAATTTTTATTTCATATAATCGTTTTCTATAACGCTAGCTTAATTTATATAATTGTACTAAGAGATTTATTTATTTATTTATTTATTTATTTTATTTATTTATTTTTATTTATTTATTTATTTATTTGATAATAACCCTCTTTCGGGCAGTCGGTTAAAAAGAACAGACTAGAGTTTCTTGCGGCGCTTCATCTAAACAGTGGTCTCCTCTTGGGAAGCGCTGGTAGACTCAGACCTGTACAAGTGCCTACATGGCCTACTTACAGTGGCCTACAGAATAAAAACAATATGTTCATACCATCAAGTTGTGCAAGACTTGCATGACCGTATCGCAGAATGCAGTCATGGCGGCCGGGGGCAGACAGCCGGACAAATAGTTTATGATCGCCAGGGACACGGCTCGCTCCGACGGCCTCTCGCTTATGTCGGGGGCTACGTCCGGGAATGCGGCATCCTGGAAACACTACTGAAGAGGTCAGAACAAGACCCCATTGGCCAATGAGCCAATGGGTTGAAAAATGCACCTTACTGTATTACATGGTAAGGTGCATTTTGCTCTTTCTTGAATTTGTTAGTTACGCGGTATTGCAGTTTTATTGAAACGATACGAAATCCGATTTTGTAAACTCTTTTAAGTCCAAAATTAGAAATAAACTAATATTAATCAATTTTTTTATTTATTTATGATACACAAAAGCAGCTCGCTTTTACATTTCTTTGAATAGGTAGTAAATAAGTGTATACATGTACAGTAGTGGCCCACTAATTAAGAACAGCCTTTGTATTACATATAGATCTTATAAAATTGCTAAGTTTCACATCCATAGTGAAACTTTTATTCATATATGTTATTTATTTTTCAATTAGAATATTTATAAAGTTAATTTAAACAAGTTTTAGCAGCTAACAGTTTATTGATAATAAAATAAAAATAATTGATCCCAACTTGTCCCATGACAGAGTCAGAGAAATAAGCTGGCACACTAATTAAAAACATAACTAAAATCTCCTGAAGTACGAAAGAAAATGCTAATGTTACATTAATATTTGCTAGGTAACCCCTTGTTCTGTTGTACTGCTTGACATCTTTTTGACATAGACTCCACACTAGAACTCGAATCGGCATCGTTCTACAGTATAGAATTCCACGCTGCGAGTACTGCTTCTCAAAGTTCGTTCAGATTTCTTATACTTTTATTGGCAAGACTTTTTTGCCATCGTTCCAGAGATTCTCTATAGGGTTGAGATCTGGATTGCAGCCAAGTCATTACAGAAACAGAATAACGACGGAGCCTGTCCTATCCAGATTTCGCAGCGTGCTTGGGGTCGTTGTCTTGTTGAAATTCCCAAACTACTGGTAAATTTTCTTCAGCATCTCATATTCTGTTAATTTTAGTTTCATCAGACCATAAAATATGCTTCCACTGAGACAAAGTCCAGCCTTCGTGTTCTTTTGCAAATTTAATCCTTCCATCTCTGTTTTTTTGCTCTCTAAAGGTTTCTTGCGAGCTACTCTGCCATATAACTTCGCTTCGTTCAGTCGTGTCCTTGTAGTACGAGCTGCCAGACCAGATTGTTCCCCAAAAATTTGTCATTTTATTTCAATAGAAGATAATTTAGGATTTTCATTTATTTTCGCCATTCTCACAATTAGAGCGTCAGTTCCGAGGGTCGTCTTACGTGGTCGTTTCTTCCGCTGGACCTCCTGGCATGATTGATTATTTTTAAAATATTTAATGGCGTTAAATACTCTAGTTCTCGAAAATTTCAAAAATTCCTCTTTAAAACCAACGTCACTATGATTTTTCTGATGGAGGCATCAGAACAAAGGTTTTTACCAATTTTCTCAGTACGTAATAATAACAGATTAGTCAAGCAAGACGTAGAAAGCCAATTGACATGTTGGTTCTATTCAATTGTTTTAGAGGGTGTGTAATGAATGGTATAAAAATATTTAATATATTTTCATTTGATATAATTTCAAAGGATATAATCACTCATTTTATATAATAAACGATTGGTATAATTTTAAAATGTCTATTTTTATTCAATATATAATTATCATTTGGCATATCACTTATTTATTATAAACATCATTTGATATAATCATCATTTGAATTAAAAATCTAACTAACCTAACCAAACCTACATTTCTGGTAGCACTTAGTTTTGTGCACGGGCAATGGGTTCAAGGGTGAGTCGACGAAGCCCCGCTGTCGCGGGGCTTCTATTTCCGCTCTGTGGGGTCACAAGGTAACTAACGAACCTACCCAAGTCGTTGTACGAGTCAGTATGCAGTTTTGTTTAATGCGGGGGGCTACGCCCTCCGAGCCCCCCTCGCCGGGGCTTCGCCCCCGGTCCCCCCTTTGCCCTACTGCTTAAGTAAATTTTGTAGGGTGTGGTGTGGTGTGCCTGTGTATGAAATTAACTTTACATCATTAATTAATTGTAGGAAATATGCATTATACTTAAAGGATGTTATAGGAAATATGCATTATACTAAAAGTATGTTATATAAAATATTATTAGATCAAATGATCATTATTTTAAATGATAATTATATCATATTTAAATATATTAAATGTTGTTATATGATTCAATAATTATATTAAATGAGCGTTATAGCGACTAATATTATAGGAAATATTTTTATACCGATCGTTACGCACCTTGTTTTAGAAGATACGAGGATCCAAGCACAATGTTCCTAATTAGAGTGCCAGTAATAATATAATTGAAACTATAGCAAGTTTGTATTCTTATCAGTTATCAATGGGTTCGCGAACTAAAGTATGAGTATAGAATCATTCTACTGGCTCCTGGGTTCTTGACGAAGCTTCTATTAATAATAATTTCCTTATATTGGGCTACATTATACTAATAATAGCTGCATATACTTTATCTAGTTATATGAAATGTGCTTGTTCATAATTAGTGGGCCACAACTGTATATAAAGCAGTATGTATAAAATGATGTGTATAATTTACCTCTTGTGCCCCCACTGAATTGTTCAATGGCTTTTTTCCATCGGCGGCTGTAATAATAATAAAAAACCGGTCAAGTGCGAGTCGGACTTCCGCACCGAGGGTTCCATATTTAAGTCCGTACTTCAAAATTTATGTACTTTAATTGTACACAATAAGGTCCATTTTGACTTGACATAAAAACAATGGTCGCATAAGTAGTAGTATTATATTATCTGTGGCAGTGCTTACCTAAACTTTACTCAAGGCCCATGCGTGAGCGAGATGGCAATACGTTATTGAATGAACAAGCGTCAAGTTCAGGTAAACTGGCACTACCTATTTTGACCTCTGCATAATTATAGCACAAATAACTGTACAAACATTAAAACTTTATATTTATTAAACTTTTTATAACTAGCTTTTGCCGTCCGCATAGAAGTCGTTTATCTTGAAAACAATTAAATTTCTCGGGATAAAAAATATCCTGTGTCAATCCTGGATAAGGACTGTCTGTGTGCCAAATTTCATCACAATCCGTTCAGACGTTTAGGCGCGATTTAAACACAAACATCTAAATATCCGTACAATCTTTCACATTTATAATGGTAATAGGATATGGATAGAGAAAGGAGTCTCTGCCTTTTGGGCGAAATATTTTTGATCAAATGTATCATTTCCCAAACGTTCATATACAAAAAAGGTATTTTCCGCCACAGCAGTTTACAAGTTATTGTAGTCACAAGTCTAGCCTAACCTAACCGATGTAAATAGCGGTTTCGGTATCCAATAAAACAAAAATGATACAAATTTGAACAGACCAGGAAATGATGGCTTACGTGTTTTCAGCTGAGGTTTCATAAACGCCAAGTTTTCAACTAGCTTCGGATTCATTGCTGTGCCTCTGTTTAAATGTGACCGGTAGTTGATTAATAACAAATTCCAGTTTTTCCTGCAGAACCCAGGGTAACATGGGGGCGTACCTAGAAAAAAAAAACGGTTCAAGTGCGAGTTGTGACTTTTTCTCAAAAACTATATAGTACATTTTGATAACTTCATTTTATTTTGCTCGTAAGATAATAGTAGATTAGACATCAAGTGCATAAAACGCACCATTTTACGCGAGACGTTTATCCATCCAAGCGAGCTTGCGAGTATAAAGTAGAGTGTTAAATGAGTTTTATGGACGAGTTGTACACTCTACTTTTCACTTCGATTGCGAGGAAATGAAACAGCACCATGATAAAAATAATAATAATAATATATGCGACGAAATAAAAACTATAAGTTTATTTCATAAAGCTTTAAAGGTAGCGGTTCGGCGCCGCGACAGAGACAAGCGACCGCGACCAGTGTCTCGGTCTCTTCTGCTCTACTGTAGGTCGAGACCGAGACTGGAGACCGCGACAAGTCTCTTCGCGACCGAGGTATAGATATCAGTATCGGAGAGTAGGTCGATTGAGTTAGTTGTGTCTGTGTCATGATGGAAAACCAAGTAGTAGAATAGAATTTATGATTTTAGCTATGCTCTTCCAAATATTGTCCTTCAAATGTTCGTCTTTGTAGGAGTGTAATCGTGCATCGTATATCGGAGGGTGCTGTCTGATCTGTTCAATCAGCCTTTCACAGTTTTCGTAAGAAAAAGTATTCATTTTTAAACACTAAACACATGTGCTTTTCGAACGCGACACTACTTGTCCCGGACAGCGACAGTCTCGCTGTCTCGTGTCGCGCGTCTCTGTCGCCTGTCTCTGTCGCGGCGCCGAACCGCTACCTTTATTGTGTACTTTGGCTGTTGGTATGCTTGCCTTGGTCTTAGAATACTAACGAAACGAAATAAAATAAAGAGGTTATTCTATGAAGTTAAAGTTGTTCGTGTGGCTGTTGAACCGATTGCCTAGGTCTTCGACGAAGATTTTACTTTATGCACTAGAGACATGAAGACGAACTTTTAGAGCATGAGAAGTGAAAAAATAATTATCTATAAGATATAAACTTTGTAAATACACCCACCCTGGGTGGCGTTAATGGAAATTCTTTAAAAAAATTTGGCTTTAAATCAAAATTACCGTTTTTACGATATGATAGAACAAATACAAAACAACGTTAAAAAAAAGGTTTCTTGTGTGGCTCTTCTTATTATATCACTTTTTGACTTTTTTATTATTTAATAGGAAATCCGCCGTTATAATATTAGTATTACATACATATTCTGCAAAAACAATCAACAGGCTATCTTTTACAGTTCAAAAGTTACAGCTCTTTAAAGTAAGGATGGACAGACGGACAGACAGCGTAGGCTTAGTAATAAAGTCCTGTAAGGTAAGCGTCTACTGTTCGACATAAAAACACATAAGCTAAGGGCCGAATCAATAAACTGATCTTGGCTGCGATGCCCGTCTCAATATATGTCAAAGTAAGTGTCAAGTCATACAAAACTGTCTTTGACGTGTCTTGAGACAGGCAGCGAAGATCAGTTTATTAATAGGTACGGCCTTTACACTCATTATCTTCTTTTGGCTTTGCGCAGTCAGCTAAAAACCTAATCCAGTCATGAATAAATCAATGAAAAAATACCCACTTTCTACTATTTTAAGTGCTTTCATTACTTTTTTCCATGCATCATCTAGAAAGTACTTGTTTTTAGGCCCTTTTAGGTTCTCCCAAATAATAGGATGCTTCTTCACTTGCAATATAAGCGCACGTTTCAAATCGGAAGGGACACGTACCTGAAATAAAAATAATTATTGTAAAAGAAAAGTTGCCAACTGAAACCCGCCTGGAGACTAGGACGGCGCACCCTTACAATGTCACACATACAGCCTGTGACTATGACACTCACACAGTATTGACGAATCATATTATGACACCCCATTTGTTAAAATCAGTCAATAGTTTGGAAGAACCGATTTTTGGTATACATACATAAAAATATCATAAAATAAAAATCATTAGTATCATTACCCTCTTTTGGGTTTGCTCAGTCAGGTATAAAAGTAGGTCTAAGCAAAAGGTGTGTTATAATGTAAGATATAGAATTATTAAACATATCTATAATTTATTTATTTATTAATAAATAACACACAATGTTAAAAATAAATAAATCATACTTTTATGCAAAGGACAATGCCAGAATTGGAAGTAGACAGAATGATGTACATTTATCAGTGAAGCAAATGCATTGAAACTAAGTAATAGGGTTGTTCATCATTACATATTATATTATATACTAGCTTTCCGCCCGCGACTTCGTCTGCGGAGAGTCAGTAATTTCGTTGAAAAGTAGGTAGGTACAAATAAAGTTATCATTACGTATTATAAAGGGATAGACTTTCCAAAAAAAATAGTAATGTTTCGTAACATTTGTTCGCTTTTTAGTGTTTGTTTAATTATTATGTTATTATGTATTACATGCAGCACATATACACTAAATTAATGCCATTAATGCTTATTGCCAATTCTTCATCACTCTTGACAAAATGGGGCTATCCAATATGCAGGGAAATTAATCGTTGAAGAGTCCCTCCTGGTACTTGGCGAAACTTCTATTTCACCACATTTATTATGATGGGTAAAATTCCACGTTTCTCACTTCAAGAATGACCACACCCCCATACAAATTTTAACCCCCTATTTCAGCCTCTTAGGGATAGTTTATTCAAAATCGCCGATAGTAGTTAATTTATATTTTTAACAATAGCCTATATACGCACACCCAAACCCACACACACACACACACGCACACACACACACGCACACGCACACACGCGCACACGCGCACACGCGCACCCACACACACGCACACACACACACGCGCACACGCGCACACGCGCGCACACGCACACGCACACACACACGCACACGCACACGCACACGCACACGCACACGCACACGCACACGCACACGCACACACACACACACACACACACACACACACACACACACACACACACACACACACACACACACACACACACACACACACACACACACACACACAAACATTAAAATTAGGTAAAATAGTTTTAAGGTCTATATATAAACTGTAGATATGGAAGAGCGGTGCCTCCTGGCACAGGTTATTTTGAAATAACCTACAAGGAGACGCCGGCCATCATAAGATTTGTACTGGTTTGTTAAGAAAATAAAGAATTTTGATTTTTTTTTGAATTTTGAATTCCACGTTTATATCTTCAAAATTGGACGACTTTCATCATCGATTTTGATGAAATAAACCTATTTGCGGGTAGTTATTTCCAAAACCGCCAAAAGTCGTTTTTTTATTTGTTAACAGTAGCCTATAAACCAATTTCCACATTTCAAACTTCGAAAATGACCAAACTCCTATACAAACTTTAACCCCCAGTTTCATTCCCTTAAGGGAAGTTTATCCAAAATCACAGAATGTAGTATTTTTTATTTGCTAACAGTAAATTATATACCAATATCCACGTTTCTAACTTGAAAACCGACCAAACTTCCATACAAAATTTAACCTCCATTTCCACCCCTTAAGGGTAGTTTACCCAAAATCGCCAAGTTATATTTTTAGTTGTTACCATTGGTAACAGGTCATGTTGGTACAAATGTCTAATTGTACAATGGTTCAAAATGTCTCATTATCAAAATGTACAACGGTCAAAAAGTATGTAAATGTAAACATGTTATAATGAACAAAAGACAAAACAATTAGATGTCACAAAAACCTAAGAGCCTAATTGTACCAGAGAAAAAATGAACAAAAGATAAATGGTCAAGATCCCAAAACATTCAATGGGTTCAAAAATCCTTTTGTCAAATTGTACAAAAGTCAAAAAGTATATTAATGTCAACATGTTTGTAAGAACAAATGACAAAACGGTAGCGGGTAATGTTGGTACAAGTGCCAGAATGTTCAATGGGTTAAAATGTACAACGGTCAAAAAGTATATAAAGTAAAGATGATATAATGAACAAATGACAAAACGTTTTGATGTCATGAAAACAATTGTCTAAAAAGTCCCGTTGCAAAATGTGCTAATGTCAAACTGTGCTATTATTGTACTTATACCGTCTTAAATACAAATTAAATGTATCAAAACATTTTTCAAAACATTTTCTTAAGTCGTTAAATGTAAAGCAGGACCCAGACGACCGATTTCATCAGCCAACCGATCGCAACTATCTGTTAGAAGAGAGATGAACACGCTCTCTTTTTGACCGAATAGCTGCGTCCTTGTCAGTTGGCTGAGAAAATCGGCCATATGGACAGAACTTTACTCGAGTACGTGTTGATTTGATTGCTTAATTATTTTTAAAATATGTCAATAGGTAGAGTAGTGTCATAATAAACAAATAAATAAATAAATAACATTATTACTTAATGTTTGACAATAAAAATATGAAAACAAAATGATACTTCGACTATAATTAAATCTATCATGAAAACATTTCGAAAAGAGCACATTTAGTCAATCGCATTTTGTACATTTTGACCACAGAGTATTCTGTCCTGAAAACTTCCAGACAAAATGACACTTTGACCATAATGAGTTCTATCGTGAAAACATTCCGAGTAGAGTACATTTAGTCAATCGCATTTTGTACATTTTGACCACAGAGTATTCTGTCCTGAAAACTTCCAGACAAAATGACACTTTGACCATAATGAGTTCTATCGTGAAAACATTCCGAGTAGAGTACATTTAGTCAATCGCATTTTGTACATTTTGACCACAGAGTATTCTGTCCTGAAAATTTTCAGACAAAATGACATATAGACCATAATGAATGCTGTCTTGGAAACATTTTGACTAAAAGAAATGTTGACCATAGCATATTTTGCCCTTAAAATATTCAGACAAAATGACCTGGTGGCACAAACATTTTGTACTTTTTGACAAATTTACATTTCAACCTTTATGCATTTTGGCATTTGTACCAAAATTACCTGTTACCTTACCATTTATACCAATTACGACGTTTCTAACTTCAAAATTGACCAAACTCTCATACAAATTACAACCCCCATTTCATCCCTTTAGGGGTAGTTTATCCCAAATGGTCGAATGTGGTATTTTTCTTTGTACACAGTAGCCTAAATACCAATTTTCACGTTTCAATTTTAGGCCCCCGTTTCATTACTTTAGGATTAGTTTATCCAAAATCACTGAAGTTAGAGCCTATATACCAGTTTCCACGTTTCTAACTTCAAAATTTACTTAACTCCTATACAAATTTCCACCCCATATTTCACCCACTTAAAGGTAGATTTTCAAAATGACCAGAAATTATACTGTTTTATTTGTTAACAGTAGCCTATATACTAATTTCCACGTTTCTAACTTCAAAATTGTCCAAACTCCCATACAAATTACCACCCCCTCATTTCATCCCCTTAGGGGTAGTTTATTCAAAATCACCGAAAGTCACTTTTTCCCATTTCCAGTAGGTAGCCTATAAGTATATCAACTTCCACGTTTCTAAGACCAAATTCCTATACAAACTTTAACCCCCCATTTCATCCCCTTAGGGGTAGTTTATCCAAAATCACCGAAAGTAGTACTTTTTATTTGCTAACAGTAGTCTATATACAAATTTCCACGTTTCTAACTTGAAAAACGACCAAACTCCCATACAAATTTTAACCCCCCTTTTCCAACCTTTAGGGGTAATTTATCTCAAATCGCCGAAATTAGTTTTTTTATTTGTTATTTTGTATAGTTAGTTGTATGAAATCCAGTAATTTTAAACACAAAACCCTCTTTTTTGCATCTTTGGATGAGATTTTAAAAAAAATGCTGAAAAAGGTATTTCTTTATTTTTATTAATAAGTATTTATTCTGAGTTTCATGATTCTAGAACAATCTAAAAAAAAAATTCATACAAACTTTACCCCCTCTTTTTACCCCCTTCTTCTAAAATTTTCCGAAATTTCTATAGCCTAGATTTGATTCTGATTTTATTTAAATAGATTTATGAAAATTCCATCAATATCCGTTCAGTAGTTTTTACGTGTTGCGCGGTCAAACAAACAAACAAAATTTTTAAAAATGGTTTTAATATGTTCAGTTACTTATTATATGTCGCCCTGATCGGTTTTATTTTTAAATCTTCAATGTACAGACTTTTTGGTCTTAATGATTATATTACATGTATAGATATAAATGCGAAACTTAGTATTGCTTAAACATAGACTAACTAGAAAAAAACCACTGTTCCTGCAGGATGACAAAATTACTGATTCTATGGGGACGAAGTCGTGGGCAGCAGCTAGTTAGTAATGAAATATGGCTGTCACAGGGCTCATCCTGCATTGACCAAATTATAATACATCTTTGTCCTCTGTAAAACCAGTCACACCAAAATTAAATCTATCAATGTGATGTGAAAATGTCATTGTGAATCTCTATAAGATTATAAGATTTTTATTTATTTCTAGATTAGATAATCTAGAAATAAATAAAAATAAATTTCCATAGTATGACAGATCATCACTTGAGAATGGGTCAACCAATTTGGCTGATTTTATTCTGTTGTGTTTGTAATTGTCAGGACAAGGTTTGTATGGAACTGTCAGTCAATTTCAGATGACTAAAACTCAGTTGAAATTCACCTACCTCTACAAACAAACAAACAAACAAACAAACTACATTTAAGACTAACAGTTCCATACTTTTTTCGGTAAGTGGCCAAGTGCTCCTTTACCAGGAGCTGTGTGCAATGCTACAATTCAGATCCAATAATTACATCAAAACAGGGCTAAAAATTGAATCTTGGATTGTTACATTACAGGCAAATTATCCCGGTGAGAGACACCTTTAGGCTTTTGGATGTAATGACCACCTTGGAATGCTACAAAACAAGCTTAAAATCAATATCATTTTAACACAATAGTGTTTTGTTAAGAGTAAAAATAAAAGACAGCAATATAACTTATACACCTATGATAATTATACTTTGATTTTTATTTTGATTATGTAGGTACCTACAGAAGTCCACGTCTTTCAGCTGACATATAAAAATCGTTATTTTCATATATATTTCATCATAGGTTTTGGTCTATTTCCATACTTACTATGCAGACGCGTAGATAGATTTACTCTGCATTCGGCATAGCAACAGCCAAACCATGATTGTTATTAAATTTGCACTAATATTTCAGAAGGAACTAGGTAAAATTTAGCTTTATTCTAATGAATACCCTTACCTTCCTACTAGTCATTATCTCAGGCGGGAACGAACCAGAACGACCGAGTTTCTTTGGTATAAATGAACACTCGCGTACCTAGCTTTTTTAATTCCTCGAAACGAAATTGGAACTTGCTGGATACGTATTCATCAGAAGCAGTGATGAACTGAACAGCAAAAACAAATGAAAAAAAAACAAATTCAACCAACTGTAATATTAATTTTTTCGTTAATACAATTCTTTGATAAATATGGCTACCATCCTTCTTTTTCTTTTTTTTTTTTTTTCTTTTTTTTTTTTTTTGATGGGACCTACGTAGTTAGCCTCTGACGGCTTTGACTACTTCACCGGAGGGAGGGCGAGCTCCTGAGGGGAGCTCAGCGAGTCCATGGCTACCATCCATCCAGTCAAATCCAGTGGGACAATTCTGCCACTGTCAAGGTTGGAAGTTGAAGTTAAAACCCCTTCTAGACGGTCGGGTGGTTGGGCCAACCGAGAGGGATGCAGCTATTTGTAGGAACGAGATGTAAATATTACTATCTCATTCTGACAGATAGCTGCGTCCTTCTCGGTTGGCCCAACCACCCGACCGTCTAGAAGGGGTTTTAAGCGTGTGCTAGACGGTTTAAAACCATGGTTTCAAACTACCGAGGTCACTTGGTTTCAAACCGTCTAGCACACGCTTTAGGCGGACGATTCTACGGCGTTTTAACCGCCGTCATTGTCGTCTTCGCATATTATTCCAAATAAAACTAACGAGTTTATTTTAATTTTGAATGCAATGAGAACTACTCCCGGTGCTTCTTCTATTTAAATCGGAAATTGTTGATAGTAATCGTTATTATGCGAAGACGACAATGATGGCGGTTAAAACGCCGAAGAATCGCCCAGGCGTCCATAGGTTTTCCGTCAGTCACAGCGGTGACTGTGGCAAAACTGACAGCAAAACCTACCATAGAATAAGTACATATAGCGCGTGCTACACGGTTTCAAACAACTGTTTGAAACAGGCGGTTTGAAACCGTGTAGACAGTGGTTTTACACAAAATTTCGCATGACCTTAAACGCCCTTGGGAGATATCAAACAAATGGGCTTGTCTGAAACCGTGTAGCAGCTCGCTTCTACCAAGGTCTCTTGGTTTAAAACCATGGTTTGAATCCGTGTAGCACGCGCATAATAGAAACCGGACTATAAGAAAGAGCTAAAGACGTATATTTGACTTTTTTCTGCTTATGGTATTCATAACGAGTTAGAAAGAGATGTCCTTATAGGTATTCTTTCGTTTTCCTTCGTGTTGTCACAATGATCTGTGAACGCGAGTGTTGTTACCGAGTCGACAATAATATCGATATCGATTTAATTTCGCAGTTGTAATTTCTTCTAATGACTTAAGGGCTGATTTTTTCAATTGCCAAATAAAAGAGCATGTGGCAGTGAAAGTTATTACTTTCCTTTTTTTACAAGCTTTCATTTAGTTACTTGAAATGTTCCAATGTTTATAATAATAAGGAACTTGGCCATTTCTAAATTTGCAGACCATTTTTCATGTACTTTCCGGTGTTTAATTGAACTGAAGTTTGGAATACTTATGTAAACCCGATGACAATGTAATATTATTGTGTCAATAGACAGATCTGATGATAGAACCGGAAGGTGGTACAAACTAAAAGTATTACGATCGATGATTTTGGAATACTAACCTAAGGGGTTGAAATTAGGTGTGTAGATTTGTAAGAGTTTGCCTATTTGGAAATACGTTTCTGGACTACTTAAAATATATAATATGATATATAATATAATATAGTTTTCGCGTTTTTGGAAATTCTACCCCTAGCAAGGTGAAAAGGGTTTAAAACATCGTACGGTTTAAATTTGTTTCTATCCCATCATGCATGATACGTACGACGATGAAAACTTTATCTGTACTTTTTAACAAAGGTAGTCTCCGCAGACGAAGTATTTGTACTCAGTTCACGTTCTCGAAAACAGCTCCAACGATTTCGATAAAGATTGCGACATGGCGGTTTAGGGGGGTGAAAATTCGATCTAGCTAGGTTTCATGTCTGGGAAAAATCGTTTTACCCGTATTTTTACGAAAAAAAATTCTCGTGCAATGTTCGTAATTACGGGGCGGCTGCTACCGTCTGAATAGGCTGATGGTTAGAGCGTAGAGGTTAGAGCGATGGCCTACTACACAAAGACAGAGGGTTCGAACCCCAGCTATGGACCGTTTTTTTTTGTTTTTGTATAGAAATTCGATGAAAAGTTGGTTTCGACCCCAGCGACGACGCTAAATAAAGTTTGTATGGATGTTGGGATGTTTTTTTCAGTCACGCCTAAATAGTTGAACGGATTCGGATGAAATTGTCACACAGGTAGTTGATATCCTGGATTAGCACCTTTTTTATCCCAGACAATTTGATAGTGTCCAGGGTAAAAACGATAAACGTCTTCTACGCGGACGAAGTCGCGGGCGCGAAGTATTTTTGTAGATATTGATACTTTCTTTAATAGTGTTTTACATTTTTTTGTTCTATCATCAATAGTTTCCGCAGCGCATGAGATGAAAGACATTTGATGGCAATTTTTTTACACCTTAGGTTACATTATTGAAGTTTTGGTAGGAATCCCTACATTTTTCTAGTAATAAATATAGCCTATGTTACTCAGGGATAGTGTAGCATTATAAGTTTTGAAATAGGTCCAGTAGTTATTGAGTTTATTCGTTACCTACATACAAAAATATAAATCTTTCCTCTTTAATATTAGTGTAGATTTATTCTATGGTCTTGACCCGGAAAACAACAGTTTTTACGACGAAATTAAGTCGTTATGTCGACCAGTTAATGTTATCCCAAGTTGACCTCTTCATATTTAGTATGTATGTACCTAGTGTTGTTGTGTTGTGATGTGACAAGCAAGGTACAGTAAAATATAACGAAAGAATACCTATATGTACATCTCTTTCTAACTCAGCTCAGTATGAAAGCCTCAAATAAAGAAGTCGGTTAAAAAGGTCAAACATACGTTTTTTGTTGTTTTTATAGTCCGGTTTCTATGCTTTGTAATATTCTATGGACCTCACGCACAATATAATATAATAATAATATAGATAATATATAATTTTATTATCCTTTATAAACCTATAGAATACTGATAAGGGTCTCAATGTTACGCTGTCTTCATCTCTTTCCCTCGATTTAGTCTTGAATGACGAGTGATAGAGATGAGGCGTCCGATATTTCGTAGCTATATAACGTATTTCATTGAACCAACCTATTTATAGAACGGTCCCCTTTCTGCCCATCTAAAAACAAAAGACGTGGTTGCAATTTGTTCATAGCAGATTTAAACCCTGTGTTGTTACATTAAGGTCCAATGTGCAGTACGGTTCCTATCGCATTTGCGGCTTTTTTTTAGGAGGGCAGCATTGTTATGCGCATTTTGCCACTCCTTCCACTTGTCGATACTGGTGACCTTGATTGTTGTTTTTATTTAAATTCCATCCAACCACGACGGGAACTACGTGAAATAAAAATAAAGTCATAGCATTTCAGGTTCTAGTTGTGAAAGAAAATAATTACCAGCGAATCTAAGTGACCAGAGTTCAAGTGTTATTAAGGACAATTCGTTTCTTCCTGAGATAATGAATAAGTCACGCAAGGATCGAAAGCAGGTAAGGGTGCGATTAAAAATGTATTAAGTACTTATAGGTATTACTTACAATACTGTTTAGATAGTTCATTATTAAATTAATTCAATCCAAGCAATTTTGCGTGATATTCCGAGGCGGCGGATTACAACCACACTAACAAATAGGTAGGTTAGGCAGCAAGTTTTAAAAATGAATAGGGAATATGAATGATTTTTTTTGCTTTATTTAAAAGTAATTTATGTAATGTTCAGTGATCAGAATAGGTAGAGTATATTTACCTAAACTTGACGCTTGTTCATTCATGCGTGAGTGAGATGGGAACACATTGTTGAATGAACATGCATCAAGTTTAGGTAAATATACTCTACCTATTCCGATCACTGGTAATGTTACATGTTTGTTCAAACAGTAGAGAAAAAATATTTTACAAATAGCAATAAAAATAACCAAGGCCATTAAAGATTGGTCTATCTCTTTCTAGCAAAACAGAATTTATATGAAGTTTATATGGCCCTAGTTGCCCGCTGACGTCACAGTAGGTACATGTCGGATCTCTCTGTCTAATTACGGGTAGTAGTTTTAAATGCTTATACCTATTATCCAAGTTTTTTGGCCGATTGTTTAAATTTCACTCTTTGCCACCTCTTTTAAGGTTTTTTCATATTTTGTTAAGAAATGCGATACAAAATTTCATGCATATTCCCAAGTGATTTTGTAACCAACTTATAAAAGGAGGTTCTGTGTTTTTAGTTTTTATATTTTTGTGATGTCGTCTATTCTAGTTAGGTAAGTTAAGTACACCCTTAACAAAATGTCGCTGGCCAAGATGCAGGGCGTTAGTCATTGAGGAGTTCTCCCGGTACTTCACCATCAGTTGCACCTTCACCACATGCATAAAACATAAAAAAAACCGATGAACTCAGAACCTCCTCCTTCGACTCGCACGTGCCCGGTTTTTAGTATAGTCAATGCGGGTAATTCCGTCTGTGGGGCAATACCGTACACAGGCGTTTGTGCCCATTCGTGATGGCGTCACGCCGCCATCTCTTAAAAACATGGAACTAAACTGTTCCCCTGCTTTATCAACAGAGTAAACAACGGCGGCGGTATGGTAAGGTAAGGTATGTTCTTAGAATGGGCACAAACGCCTGTGTACGGTATTGCCGTGCAGACGGAATTACCCACATTGACTCCCTAAGACCGGTAGCACATCTCCGCCGCGAAATCGATGCAGCGGAACCGCTGACGTTTGTCCTTTGTATGACGAGCGAAACATTAGCGAAACTGCCTGTTCTATCGCGTTAAATTGCCCATGCTTCTATCTCTTTCTCGCGGTATATCGGCGAAGCCGCTCACATTCGGTCAGCGGTTTCGCTGCATCGGTTTCGCGGCGGAAATGCGAGCGGCGTCGCCGATATTCCGCGAGAAAGAGATAGAAGCATGGGCAATTTAATACAAGTTGATTGGTACAGACTATACTTAAATGAACTTTATTTTTAATTGCAGCGTAAGAGGAGAGGATGTTGGCTGCCAACTGTTTTTCCTCTCTCCTACCAACTTGCGCTCATAGCAGAGGTGAAGAAGCATCCCATCATTTGGTCGGTCCATGCCAAGAGAGACAAAGACGGTTTAGATGACGCGTGGAATAAAATCACTGAAGCGTTTGATAAAAAGGGTTTGTATCCTACTTATATATACAAATATATTCGATGAAATTGGCAATGTGCGGATTTACGGGGGCGAAAGATCGATCTAGCTAGGTCTCATATCTGGGAAAATTCGATTCCCCCGTATTTTCACGCAAAAAGATTTGCCCGCGCAATATGGTTCTTAATTTCGATGCGGCCGCCACCGTCTGATTAGACTAATGGTTAGGGCGTTGGCCTACTACGCCAAGACTGCGGGTTCGAAACCCAGCTATAGGCCGGTTTTTTTTTTTTGGGTAAAGAATTGCCCGAATTGTGTTGTTATTGTTTTTTTTTTCGACCCGAGCGACGACACTCGGTCTCCCAGGTACTTTATTTTAAAATGCGGTCAGTAAACGCATAGAGTGAAGGCGGTGGCGCGTTTCCTTATGTTGCCAGCTTCCCTCCTGCATCGGCGCCTCACGCAGTGGCGGCGGTAAAGGCTGGTTCACACCATCGAAATATAATAAGTATGGAAGGGTAACCTCAAACCAAAACGACTGTAAAATCCGCCAAATAACAAGTTTCCAGCCTTGCATAGCAAATAAATATTGTTGTGTCGCCATACAGCGCTACTGGGCTAAATGGTGCGCGTTGATATGTGCTGCATCCGAGCCGTGAGGCAGCGCGAGCCGTGACTGGACCTTCCTATAAATTGACTAAATATTTATTATTGTGATTGTGTTTTGTTTTGTTGGCGTCTGCCGTTCAAGTTTCACCTTCTTTAAAAATGGTAAAAAAGTAAAAATGTTTTATTGCCATATAAAGAAAGAACAAGGTTAACAATTAATCGGCGACCCCCACACTAGGCTGAGCCTGTATCGTGGGAATCATGACTTACACGTGTTACCTTTAAACAAGTCGGCTTGTGAATAACTGCCGCACTCACAGACGTCAATTAATTTTTAAGTTTCATTAAAGTTGCTGCTTTCACTTTCTTTGCTATAGCAATAGAATAGGACGCAGCAACTTTAATGAAACTTAAAACTTAATTGACGTCTCCGAGTGCGGCGGTAAGACGCAGAAACTTTAATGGAACTTATAAATTAATTGACGTCTCTGAGTGCGGCAGTTAAAGAATCGAAAGTACTGAAGAAGTTTCACAAAAATAATACTTAAGTTAACATCAAAGTTTATCCTTGTTTTCTTGCAGGTGTCCAATATCCTACTGACTTCTACCGCCGCAAGTGGTTTATGTTATCCAGGGCCTATCCACACAAGAACCGACGCGTCACCCGAGCTTTGGGGTTTCTGTATCGTATGCGCAATGAACGTAAGTCTAAGGGCCGCTTTCACAATCGACAAGTTTTATCTGCCAGTTAAAGTTAGCCTCTCCTTGTCTATTTTCAAGCGTAAGAACGGAAAAGGGCTATAGTCAGATATGCTATACTTTGCGATTTTAGAAGAGGCGGAAAATTTAATTATTTACTTATATATTTTTTCCTTGCGATGCTTAACTGTGTTTGTTTGCTTGTATGTTCCTTCTTCAAAGTTGAAAGTAGTCGAAAGCCCGTAGACGAACATAAAATCCCGGAAAATAGACCACTCTCCTAGATTTGGCGAGACGACTTCTCGACTGACTAACTCCAGGCAAAACTAGTCCTTAATATCCTCCTAATATTATGATGCTTTTTCACCATCAGGTAGATAATTTTTCACGAAAGGTTTATGTATTATAATTGTACCCGGAGCGAAGCGAGGGCCGGTCGCTAGTAACTTAATCTATATTTTCAGTATCTAAACCAATTTTATATTTTATTTTTATTATATTTACATTTTTATAATTCTAGGATCAGAATTATCATTGTAATAAAGTAAGTAAGTAATATTTTTAAAGAATGACTGACTGTTAAGTTTCTTGGGAAGTGCGGTAGATTTTTGACGTGTTAAAGTGCCCGTGCGGGGTCTATATTTGACTATAGCGATTTTCACTTTTTTATAGCGATTTTTACAAGACGGGACACTTTTATTTTTAAACCTTAAGCGGTCTTACGTTAGAATATGGAAAAGATGTATTCATTTCCCTAGCACCTGTCAAATTGTATATCGTGCTTGCATGCCCCCCGTTGCTTTTATAAAGAGTTGAAGTAACGTCGCACATAATGACACTTTTAGAATTAAGATAATATTTCCTGAACTGTCCTCCTTAGCTGATAATTTTGTTTCAGGATCCGGTGGCGGTGGTAGGGGTGGTCGTGACCCGGATTGCCAACCGAGGCAGTCGAGTCGGGCGGCGGCGGAAACCAACGATTCGTGTTCTTCCCACGATCTTCCCGCGAACGAACTTCAGACGGAAGCCCCCGAGACTGAGGCGCCGCCGGCGGGTGCGTTCCATTTTACATATATCTACACTAATATTATAAATATATAAAGCTTTCGGCACACCAAACGCGTGTCAGGCGCGTCGCGCTTTGAACGCGGGCCCGCGCATGTTGTAAAACAACAAATCAAATTGAACGCGGCACACCAAAAAGTAACGCGTGCCTGCGGCGGGCACGCGTTCGTGGTGCTTCGCGCACGCGACGCGCCGCAGACAACTCGGGCAGCACGTCGCGTGGTGTGCGCGAAGCAGCCGCGTTGCGCGCGTTGGCACGCGTCGCGTCAGCGCGACGTCGGCGCAGGTACTAGTTGTATTTTTTTACAAACGCGTGGTGGGGGTACGCGCGCGCCGCGCAGCATGTCACACCGAACGCCGCCGCGAGGCGTGCGCACGCTGCTGCTGGCGCGCGGGGTGGGGCTGCAGCGGGCACACGTGCCGCGAGCACGCTGCTGCTGGCGCGCGGGGTGGGGCTGCGGCGGGACACGTGCCGCGAGCACGCTGCTGCTGGCGCGCGGGGTGGGGCTGCAGCGGGCACACGTGCCGCGAGCACGCTGCTGCTGGCGCGCGGGGTGGGGCTGCGGCGGGACACGTGCCGCGAGCACGCTGCTGCTGGCGCGCGGGGTGGGGCTGCAGCGGGCACACGTGCCGCGAGCACGCTGCTGCTGGCGCGCGTTCGAAACGCGTTGAAGCTGCCGCCTGCTTGCGGTGTGCCGGGTGCTGCGTCGCTCACGCCACGCGACGCGACGCGCCTGACACGCGTTTGGTGTGCCGAAAGCTTTAAGTGTATATCTTTGGATGAAGTAGGTAATTAAGCATAGTATAAAACAAAGTCGCTTCCCGCCGTCTGAGGGACCTCTGTATGTATGTGCGCTTAGATTTTTCAAACTACGCAACGGATTTTAATGCGGTTTTCATCAGTTAGATGATTTTTCACGGAAGGTTTACGTATATAGTAGTACCCGGAGCGAAACGAGGGCGGGTCGCTTGCTAGTATTTTATAAAATATGAACCAAAGCGCGCTTCGCTAGTAACTTAATCTATATTTTCAGTATCTAAACCAACTCGATATTTTATTTTTATTTTTTAATGCTAGAATCAGAAGTATCATTGGAATAAGTAATATTTTTTAAAGAATGACTGACTGCGAGCCTACCATGCATTACAAGAATAAAGTGATAGCACGAATACAAAGTTGCTAGAGTAATTAAATATCATGCTTAGCTTAGAGCCTGTGCAAACTAGCGTTTTAGCCCTTACACCCCCGGTCAAAAACGCTAGGTGTGCACAGGCTTTAAATAGATTTGAACGATTTATTACATTACTCTAGCAATACCGGATAAAATCGCTTAGTAATAAAAGGTAATAAAAGTCTCGACGAGACACTTTTATTTGAAACCTCAAGCGTAAAGTCTATCGTTTGAATATTGAA
Organism: Tortrix viridana; assembly: GCA_963241965.1. Taxonomy (NCBI): domain Eukaryota; kingdom Metazoa; phylum Arthropoda; class Insecta; order Lepidoptera; family Tortricidae; genus Tortrix; species Tortrix viridana. The sequence goes on along the minus strand of OY725194.1, from coordinate 2,226,957 downwards.
TAAATCAAATCAAAATTCAAATTTATTTATTATATAAAATCACATAATACACAAAACATCAGTTTCCGGCGGATCCCAAACTGGGCTGAGCCCGTATCTTGGGCATCCAAGAGCACAGTTATACGTGAATATTTATACAAATTAGGACTAATTTTATAAGAGTTTCCTATTTACTTAATAAGTACTACTAATAAAATAACGAGTTCGGGAATATTTAACTTAAAAGGCAAAAATCAATAAATTAGGCATGCTTGTGTGTGAGTAAATATGCGAGTGTGTGCGCGTGCATGTGAGTGTGTGTGTGTTTGTTCGAGTTTGTGTGAGAGTGTGTTTGCCTGTGTTGGCCTATGTGTACGTGTGTGTGCTTGTGTGTTTGCATATGTGTGCTTATGAGAGAGAACAAAGGAGCTTTTCCGTGTCGCCATAGCTCAGTGAGACTAGCCACTGCTTCAGAACGTGTTTTAGCTTCGAGAGACCAAGTTGGCTTATATTGCAGGAATGTATTAATGTCTAGGGATATTCATGTAGGTATTAATGTCTAGAGACAGAAAGGGTCTGGCCGATCTACCATGTAAAATTGCCCCTGGCTCAAAATGTAAGTTTCTTACGTGTGTTTATTTACCTTATTACAAGATGTAATTTTACTAAGTTTTAACCCTAAAATGCTCTTGGTTTTGAAGAAAATTAAAAAAGAAAAAAATATGTTTTTATTTTTTTGTAGCCAAACTAATTAAACGATGTCTTTGTAATTTGGATATATTATGTATCTAATATAAACTATTGTCAAAAAAAAAATCAACGTTCAAACTCATTTATGAAGGGTTAAATCTCGACTTTATTTTTTCAAGTTTTTTTTTTAATACTTACGAGATAGGGACAACCTCTAATGTTAGTTATTTTATGTGGAATCTAATATTGCGTAACATATATTTTTTGCAAAAAAATCTATTTGGGGCAACAGGGTAAAAATATCTTACTAATCTATCTAATCTAAATATATAAAAGAAGAAACTGACTGACTGACTGACATATCAACGCACAGCCCAAACCGCTGGGCCTAGAGATTCCAAATTTGGCACGTAAGTTCCTTATGAGGACTAGGGGTGCACTAAGAAAGGATTTTTCAAAATTCATCCCCTAAGGGGGTAAAAAGGGGGTTGGAAGTTTGTATGAAAGTCATCCATTTTTAAAGATAGAAACGTGGAAATTGGTATAAAGGCTACTATTTACAAATGAAAAATACTACCTTCAGCTATATTGGATAAACTACCCCTAAGGGGTTATAATGGGGGGTTAAAATTTGTATAGGGGTTTCTACATTTTTGAAGTTAGGAACGTGAAAATTGGTTTATAGGCTACTGTTTACAAATAAAAAAAGTACTACCGGCAATTTTGGAAAAACTACCCCTAAAGGAATGAAATGGGGGGTGGTAGTTCCTTTTGGAGTGGTGGTTGGTCCTTTTTGAAGTTCGAACCTTGAAAATTGCTATAATGAATACTGTTAACAAATAAAAAACGACTTAAGGCAATTTTGGATAACTACCCCTAAGGGAATGAAATGGGGGGTGGTAGTTTGCATTGGAGTTACGTCATTTTTGAAGTTAGAAACATGTAAATTTGTGTATAGGCTACTGTCAACAAATAAAAAATTCTACTTTAGGCGATTTTGAAAAAACTACCCCTATAGGAATGAAACGGATGGGTGAAAGTGTGTATGAGAGTTTGGTCAATTTTGAAGCTGGAAACGCGGAAATTGTTATAAAAACTACTGTTAACAAATAAAAAACAACTTTTGGTGATTTCGGATAACTACCCCTAAGGTAATGAAATTAGGGGTGGTAGTTTGCATGGGAGTTTGGTCATTTTTGAAGTTAGAAACATGGAAATTTGTGTACAGGATACTGTAAACAAATCAAAAAGACTACTTTAGGCGATTTTGGAAAAACTACCCATATGGGAATGAAACGGGGGGGGGTGAAATGTGTGTATGGGAGTTTGGTCAATTTTGAAGTTAGAGACGTGAAAATTGTTATAAAGACTACTGTTAACAAAAAAAAACAACTTACGGTGATTTCGGATAACTACCCCTAAGGAACTGAAATTGGGGGTGGTAGTTTGTATGGGAGTTTGGTCATTTTTGAAGTTAGAAACATGGAAATTTGTGTACAGGCTACTGTTAACAAATAAAAAATACTACTTAAGGCGATTTTGAAAAACTACCCCTATGGGGATGAAAAGAGGAGGTGAAAGTGTGCATAGGAGTTTGGTCAATTTTGAAGTAAGAAACGTGAAAACTGTTAAAAATACTACTTTTAACAGATTAAAACAACTTCCGGTGATTTTGGATAACTACCCCTAAGGGAATGAAATGGGGGATGGTAGTTTGCATGTGAGTTTGGTCATTTTTGAAGTTAGAAACATGGAAATTTGTGTACAGACTACTATTAACAAATAAAAAAGACTACTTTGGCGATTTTGGAAAAACTACTCCTATGGGGATGAAACAGGGGGGGGGGGGGGGGGGGGGTGAAATGTGTGTATGGGAGTTTGGTCAATTTTGAAGTTAGAAACGTGAAAATTGTTATAAAGACTACTGTTAACAAAAAAAAAACAACTTACGGTGATTTCGGATAAATACCCCTAAGGAAATGAAATTGGGGGTGGTAGTTTGTATGGGAGTTTGGTCATTTTTGAAGTTAGAAACATGGAAATTTGTGTACAGGCTATTGTTAACAAATAAAAAATACCGCTTTAGGTGAATTTGGAAAAACTACACCTAAGGGGGAGAAACGGGAAGGGTGAAAGTTTGTAGGGGCGTTTGGTCATTTTTTAATTTAGAAACGTGGAAATAGGTATATAGGCTACTTACTGTTAATAAATAAAAAACACTATTTTCGTTTTGAAGTTAGAAACGTGGAAATAGGTATATAGGCTACTGTTAACAAATAAAGTAATACAATATTCGGTGATTTTGGATAACTACCCCTAAGGGGATGAAATGGGGGTAATATTTGGTCAATTTTGAAGTTAGGAACGTGAAAATTTATTTTGGCTACTGCTTACAAACTAAAAGTATTACGTTCGATGATGTTGGAAATACTACCGTAAGGGGGTAAAGTTGAGGGTGTAGATTTGTTAGAGTTTGGTTATTTTGGAAATACGTTTGTAGACTACTTATTATATAAAATATGAGTTTTTGGAAATTCTGGCAGAGCATATACCTTTAATAACACCTGTGTATGTTCTCGCAAAATAAATAATTGCAATTTATACCCCTAGGCAAGGTGAAAAAGGTTAAAAAAATCGTATGGTTTAAATTTGATTCTATCCCATCATGCATGATACGTACGATAATGGAAACTTTATCTGTACTTTTTAACAAAGGTACTGGACTCTCCGCAGACAAAGTCGCGGGTGGAAGGATTGCGTATATATATATATTTGTACTCAGTTCACGTTCTCGAAAACGGCTCCAACGAGTTTGATAAAGATTGCGACATGGGCGTTTACGGGGGCGAAAATTCGATCTAGCTAGGTCTCATGTCTGGGAAAATTCGTTTTCCCCGTGCTTTCACGCCAAAAGAATTCTCGCGCAATGGTTCGTAATTACGGGGCGGCTGCTTCCGTCTGAATAGGCTGATGGTTAGAGCGTTGGCCTACTACGCAAAGACTGCGGATTCGAACCCCAGCTATAGATTGTTTTTTTTGTTTTTGTATAGAAATTCGATGAAAAATCGGTTGCGACCCCAGCGACGACGCTAAATAAAGTTTGTATGGATGTTGGGATGTTTTTTCAGTCACGCCTAAATAGTTGAACGGATTCGGATGAAATTGTCACACAGGTAGTTGTTATCCTGCACTTTGATAGTGTCCAGGGTAAAAACGATAAACGACTTACTTAAGAAGGGGAGAAAGAGGTACTTAATAAGTTTGGATGTAGGGGGTAATCTCCGAAACTACCCATCCGATTTCTAAAATGCTTTCAGTGATATTCAGAATGCGGTTTCAGGGTGGACATAGGCTATATTTTAACTTATAACCGAAGCTAAGCGAGGGCGGGTTGCTATACTTAATATTATAGAAACACGAAAGTAGACATACTTTTGCGTCTGTCTGTCTGTAAAGCTTTCCCTGCTAATTCACTGAACCGATTTTGATGAAATTTGGTATGGATATAGCCTGAGTTTCGAGGAAGGACATAGGCTACTTTTTATCCCAGAAAATTGAACAGTTCCCGAGAGAGCAGTGATAAACGACTTCTACGCGGACGAAGTCGCGGGCAAAAGCTAGTGAATGTATATACGTAAAACTCCGCCATTCATTAATATCAACAATGGGCGAGAATTTAATTAGATTTTATTTTTTCCCACTAGTGTTATAGGGACAGCCACAGCTTCTTCCTAAGTTCCTTGGTATTATAATAATCTAGAGAATAAGTATCTAATTGTATCTAATTGATCTGATTAATTATTATTATTAATGCCCGAGTAATCGTAGTCTTAATTCACTTATGTAGATGTACCAGGGCTGATTGACAAAAAAATATAATTCCCGCTGAAACGTCATTTGACATCTTTTTAGATTTCAAAAAGCCTATTATCATTTTTTTTGTGTTGTTTCTTTAAAAATAATAGCGGTTTAAATTCAGTCTAATGTTCCATTTTCATGAAAATGGAGAAAACGGAGGTTCGTGCTGTAATCAAGTTTTATGTTTTAAAAGGGAAAACAGCAAGTCAAATTAAAACTAAGCTTGACCGTGTTTTGGGGGACTCTTCTCCTTCTTTTAGCACTGTCCACACTTTGGTGGCGGATTTTAAACGCGGACGCCACAGCTGTGAAGACGCTCCCCGCAGTGGCCGACCAAATGAGGTCACTACTCCGGAAATGGTAAATAAAATAAAAAAAGTTGTATTAGATGACCGCCGTTTGAAGCTAAGAGAGATAGCAGAGATTGTAAATATATTGCTCGAACATTTGTCAATGAAAAAGCTTTGTGCCAGATGGGTGCCGCGGCTACTCAACGACGAGCAAAAGCAACGACGAGTGAATATTTCAGAGGAGTGTTTGCAACTTTTTAGACTCGACTCCAATGAATTTCTTCGTCGTTTCATAACGGTTGATGAGACATGGATCCACCACTACACGCCAGACACTAAAGAGCAATCTAAGCAGTGGACGAGAAGTGGTGAACCCGCACCAAAGAAGGCAAAGGCTACGTTATCGGCTGACATGGTGATGGCAACTGTATTTTGGGAAGCTAGAGGCGTAATTTTTGTAGACTATCTTGAAAAAGGAAGAACAATAAATGGCCAATATTAAGCAAACCTTTTACAAAAACTGAGCAAAATAGTTAAGGTAGAAAGGCCCCATTTTACTAAGAAAAATATATTATTCCATCACGACAACGCACCAGTTCTCACGGCTAAAATTGCTATGACAAAATTTCAAGAGTTACCCTTGGAATTATTGCCCCACCCACCATATTCACCAGATTTGGCCCCCTGCGACTTCCATCTGTTCCCCAATTTACAAAAGTGGCTAGGAGGACGAAAATTTTCCAACACCGAGGTTATTGACGCCGTTAATAGTTATTTTGAGGGTCTCGATAGAAGCTTCTTTAAAAATGGAATTATCGGTCTGGAGAAGCGTTGGGTAAAATGTATAGAGTTAGGAGGGACATATGTAGAAAAAAAAATTTGATTGATTAAAAAAAAATTTTTTTTCTTTTTCATTTCGGATACTTATCAATCAGCCCTCGTACCTATGTCTCCTTATGTTTAGGTGTAGGAATTTTAATAAGATGTGTTGAACATTTAACTTTAGTTTTTTTTAATACAATTATTTTTAGAAAAGTTTTTGAATGATACGTATAGTATGTGTCACCGTAAAATTGTGTACACCGCTAGTTTACAAAAAATCCGTGAGATTGTAAACTACCGATAAAGATAGATTATGAACTTTATAATAATACTAGGTTAGGTTAGTTACTAACCTAACCTAGTATTATTATAAACTAGCGGTGTTAACAATCTTACGATTTTTTTTTAGATAGATACTTATTCTCTAGATTATTATAATACCAAGGAACTTAGGAAGAAGCTGTGGCTGTCCCTATAACACTAGTGGGAAAAAATAAAATCTAATTAAATTCTCGCCCATTGTTGATATTAATGAATGGCGGAGTTTTACGTATATACATTAATTAGTAAGATATTTTTACCCTGTTACCCCAAATAGATTTTTTTGCAAAAAATATATGTTACGCAATATTAGATTCTACATAAAATAACTAAAATTAGAGGTTGTCCCTATCTCGCAAGTATTAAAAAAAAAATCTTAGAAAAAAACAAAGTCGATTTTTAACCCCTCATAAATGAGTTTGAACGTTGATTTTTTTTTTGACAATAGTTTATTATTGGATACATAATATATCCAAATTACAAAGAAATCGTTTAATTAGTTTGGCTCCAAAAAAATAAAAACATATTTTTTTCTTTTTTAATTTTCTTCAAAACCAAGAGCATTTTAGGTGTTAAAACTTCGTAAAATTACATCTTGTAATAAGGTAAATAACCACACGTAAGAAACCTACGTTTTCAGCCAGGGGCGATTTTACATGGTGTTTCGGCCAGACCCTTTATACAGGTGCTAGAGCACCCGTAAAATTTTCATCTCTTGCACGTATGCTAAGCCCGCTGTTAAGTTTCTTGCGGCACTTCTTCTCAGGAGTTCTCTTAGGAAGCGTGATAGATTTTTGACTTGAAAAAGTGCCCGTCTATATTAAAACGCATAAATTGAAATGTCCCATTTTCAAAATTGCAAAATTGGAAATGTGTGATAAAGTGCACCAGTAAAAATCAGTAGATTCTTAGGAAAGTTCGGTGGATCTCCTGAAATATCCGAGAACTGGCAACAGTGATTATTGGCGTAGGTTTTTGGGGATCTTTTTGATTCGTGTGCGCTACTCAGAAACTGAGTAGTTATTAATGTTATCATATACATATATACGCTCATTGTAAGCTTCACTTGTTACCTACAAATGTACAAAATAAAAATCAATTGCCGAAAGTATGTATGACAAGCGCATCACTCGAGAACGGCTCGACCGATACGGACGGATTACGCATTAGCGTGCGAATATTAATGGATCGGTTTTCCTATTACAGATGAGCGTGTCATATTTGATGAGGAATTTATGCTACGAGCGACCAATCAAGTAAAAGCACCCAAGGTAACTAACTCGATGTTATTTCAACTGTTGGCAAGAACGTTATAACCTACTTGTCTTTGCCCGCGACTCTGTCCGCGTAGAACTTGTTTATTGCTCTTCGCTTGGGAGCTCTCAAGTTTTCCGGGATAAACCGTATCATAGGATACGGTTTATCAATAAGGACTACGTAGGCCAAATTCAGCTACCTAGTTATGAAATGATACGATATTTTTGTTGGTTAAAAACAATATTTTACATGTCACGCTTATACAGGATGTACCGCGATAAAGTATTTGCACGAATAAGGGTGAAACTACTCGCATGTGATTTTATGACGGAAAAAATACGCTCTAGGCGCCGCATGGCGAGGGGCGACAACATGGAGGTGTTGACGAAATGTGTCAATTAGACTATTTAATACCTGATGTAGTAGAACCATTCCTATCACAATTAGATATGATAATGATGTACGGACAGTCTTGTATAGTAGACCCACTTAACCTAGTCCCAAACTGAGTACTACTAGTATAAGACTGAAGGATGAGACACTGGAATTCGAAGATAGAACAGTATTTCTAGGTGTCACTCTGGACTCAAAACTGCAATGGAGTGCGCATATATCCAAACTTGCAGGTAAACTTAGTTCAGCGGCTTATGCGGTAAAGCGAATCCGACAACTTACTGACGTCAAGACGGCGAGACTTGTGTACTATAGTTATTTCCATAGTGTTATGAGTTATGGAATTTTGCTGTGGGGAAAAGCGGCTGACATCCAGACCATCTTTGTATTACAGAAGCGGGCTGTACGTGCTATATATCAATTGGGGTCTCGTGTTTCGCTTAGGGATAAATTTAAAGAAATCAATATTCTTACAGTCGCGTCGCAGTATATCTTTGAGAATATCATGTATGTACGCAAACACATACAGGAGTTTAGGCATAACCGCGACGTTCATAATTTAATTACTAGAAATAGGGATAAGCTCGCTCTTCCAGGTCACCGTCTCCGTAAGGTAAGCACTTCGTTTGCGGGGAACTGTGTACGTTTCTACAATAAGATACCATCTGATATCGTCAATATGCCGTTCAATAAATTTAAGTCTCACATCAAGCGCTGCTTGATGGGTAGGGCATACTATACTGTAAATGACTTCATTGGTGACCAAGATGTATTTAAGTAGTGTCTAGGCTATTACTTATTTAAGGTATTTTCTTAAGTCTAGGATATTTCTGACGTTACTATCTTGAAACGTAAAATGCCTTTAAGCAAACTGTGTTCAAACACGAAATTGTATGTATGTACTTTTGTACTCTATTAGTTCATATGTATACAAGACGCTTTTAAATGAGAGCACACTGTGATGTTTCTCGCCGGACAGCTATTTCACACAATATTACTTTTATGTTGTCCGGCAGCTTGAGCGCGTCATGCTCGCTCAAAGGTCTTTGCTTACGGCGGCGTCGTTGATCGGGTCGCCACCTTCCCGAACATATGGTTGAGGGAGGCGATGGCTGAGATACGCGTCATACTCGTGAACGGGTGCTGTTTGTGGGGTCCGGTCTGTTCACGTCCGCAAGGACTTGTTCAGTTAATTATTCCAGTTATGGCTTTTGACGAAGAGACCTCGTCGTGTTGTTCTCCTAGCCATTACATTTAGTGTAATGTATTTGACCTAACATTTGTAATGTTTTTATTTGTGCTAGTTCTAATAATTCATATTTGTTACTTTATTACCTTGTAATGTAACTTACTTTTAAGTATTATTGTATTTTATATTTGAAAAAATGACCTTCAGCTGGAGTTTCTTGCGGCGCTTCTTCTCCGCAACGATGGTCTTGTCCGAAGCGCTAGTAGATTCACTCTATATTACTGACGTGTAAAAGAGCCCGTATGTGGCCAATTTACTGAATAAATATTTTGACTTTGACTTTGAGTAAGGCTTGTACTATATAAACTATAACCCCCTTACTAATAAACGTTGAGTAACGGCCGAGTAGTTATACAATGCTTTGTCCTTATCTGTCATTGTGACATTTGAATTCGACAGATAAGGACAAAGCATTGTATAACTCAGCCGTTACTCAACGTTTATTAGTAAGGGGGTTTGTGTTTAACGACGATACATATAAAATTAATATACTATTTATAGCGTACATAAATAAATATTTACTTCGATACATAAAAAACATCTAAGAATCAAAGTAGTATAGGCGACAAACTTAAAGAAACGCCTACGTTTATGTAATTGTAGTGTCTGTATACAGAAAATGGAGACTATTTGAATTTGGACGTAACTTCCTTATTGATTCTCTACATCACTACAAAGACAGGGATTTCGTTAAGTTTTTCAACTACAGTAAGATAATTTAAAGAAAGGGTTGGTGACATCTGGACCGTCATACTGACATCGACAGATGTCATTGTGACAGTGACATTTCTTGGTAGATTTGATGGAATCTAATTATGAATCCGAGTATAGTATGCAATTGTCACATAATGAAACCTCTTGAAGACTCGAGGGCCGGAGTTATTTTTAAAATTGGGTAGGTAAAGTTTTTGGAAGAGGTGTAAATTATATTTTTTTTCGATAGTCGTCATCCTAAAGATCAAGGAACTGCGGCTCTTTCTTTTTTATTTCCTCTAATATTTTAGAAATATTTTTTTTAGTTATTAAGTTGACATTTGTACATTTTAATGACCGACAAGCTTGTTGCCTTCGTACTTAATGAAAAAGAAAAAAAAACTGTCACTTCTATAATTGTCATTGTCAATCAAAGTAAACAAACGATTCAATTCTTTCAAGCATCTAAGTAAATCTTTGTAATAATCCATTTCCAAAGCCCGTGTGGGATTGCTTGAATTCATTGCGTGTATACGATTCAAACGTGCTCTCGTGGCTATCGAAAAGCAGGGCAAGAGTCGTCGTGAAAGAAAGAAATCGGTGTCCAAGAAGCAGTGCCAAAGGGGTCGAAAATAAATCGTAGTCCAAATATCGTGCAAAGGTCAAAGCGAGCAAAGCGGCAAAATCGAAAGTCCGGAGTTCGTTCTGAGGTCGTTAAAATATTTCTAAAAACACTGATCACATGAAACGCAAGCAAATAGAAAAGAGTCGTTGAATTGAATCGTTTGTTTACTTTGATTGACAATGACAGTTATAGAAGTGACAGTTTTTTTTTTCTTTCTCATTAAGTACGAAGGCAACAAGCTTGTCGGTCATTAAAGTGTGCAAATGTCAACTTACTAACTAAAAAAATATTTCTAGAATATTAGAGGAAATAAAAATAAAAGAGCCGCAGTTCCTTGATCTTTAGGATGACGACTACCGAAAAAAAATATAATTTACACCTCTTCCAAAAACTTTACCTACCCAATTCAACTCGTACCGACCCGACCGTTGGACGGACAGACGGACAACAAACGAAGTTATAAAGGGAAACGACAAAAATCTCAAGTATTTATTTTGAACTAAGTAATTTATTTTTAATTGCAGCATAAATCAGCCAATCTCTCCTTCAAACTTGCGCTTATAGCAGAGGTTAAGAAGCACCCCGTTTTGATACGTGATCGCTTCTTCAAGTGTGATCCGGATAGTTTCGTGGACGCGTGGGAAAAAGTAGCCGATGCGCTTAAAATAGACGAAGGTTTGTATGTTTTGGAACAAAGCTCCTTATCGCACGTCACGCTCCAGACGCTTGGCAACTGAGAACTAAGTAGGCCGAATAAAAAGTCTCCGACACGATACTCCTGCGTCGGAGGCGATGCGGGGATAGCCGCGCACTCCCGAAGTTGTTATTTAGGTTTCCGTACCCGAAAGGTGCCTAACGGGGTACACTACATAATCTCGAAATATTTTATTCCGATTTTGAAAATCACGAATTTCAAAATTCCGATTCTGAAAATTCCGAATCATCGACATTCCGAATTTCAGTTTCACGAAGCATCACAATTCCGATTGTTTAATTTCCGAATAAGCACAACATCCGAATTATTTAAATTCCGAAACATATTTTTCCTAATTTCATAAACTCGACGAGATGAAAACCGAATTTTGTCATTTCCGATATTCCTATTCTGAATTCCGAATTTTATTATTCCGAACTGTTATTTTTCCGAAATTTCAGCAGCCCGAATTCTCAAGATTTTTTTTATTCCAAACTAGTGGACCCGGCAGACGGTATCCTGCCAGGTCGCAGCGCCGCCAGTTGTAAGTCACCATACACCACCCCGGTATTGAGGCGGGCAAAACAAAAAAAATAAATTCAAATCGGTGGAGCCATAATCTGTATCTGTAGAGGCATAATAAACAAATAGTATAATAGTCACCTCGTATAAAGCTTTACATGTATAACATACAATTGGTATAAGCACGGAGAGTATTAGCTTAATAAATATAAGAAATGTGCGACAAAGTTGACGGAGCTCCGCTGCGCTCCTATTCCGCGTAGTTAAGGCGCTTCGCGCCTTGACGCAACTCAAACCTAACTTACCAAATTGAGATTGACCTAATTTACCAAATTAGTAGTCATTATGCTTGATAAAAATTAAGTAATCTGATATTATTATCACCTTATCATTATTGCAAACGTGTTTATTGATTTTTATAGTTAAACTCAATGTATATTATATCAAACGGCATTATTCCATATTAATGTTATACTAAATGTTGTTATGATAAATGAGAGTTATATTATTTGACCGTTATTCTAAGACAAAATATACATTTTGTTTTTATGCCAAACGTTTATTATTATACATTTCGTTAGTGCTAATGAAAGTTAATTTCATAATTCCGAATTTTACATTTCCGAACTTGATAATGAATTTTCGGAATTAAAATACTCGGAAATATGACTTTCGTAGAAATAATTATTCGGGAATGTCAACATTCGTAAATATATAATATTCGAAAAAACGTTTTCGTGATTTTAATACTCGGTAATATAAAATTAGAGATTTTGAAAATTCCACCTTATGTTATTTCGGCAATGTAAAAATTCGTGATTATGAAATTCGGTATTATCAAATTCGGAATAAAATAATTCGAGATTTTTGGGTGTTCCCGTACCTAACGGGACCATATAACTATACTTGAATATTTAATCTCACGGAAAAAATGTAAACAAAGATACGTCACTGTCAAAGTGACATTTCAGGGGACCTCAAAGTATGGGCGGGTAAATTTCCGGGCGTTTCAACCGCCGGCATTAGTTTTCAATTATATTGACGAAATCAATGACATCTACCAGTAATTTATGATGTAAACAGAAGCAGAACCGGGTGTGTAGTTTCTATTAGCATCAGAAGTTGCTGTATTATTGGTTGGCCAATTATAATAAACGTGTTTAAATGTGTTTAACACCATGTTTTTCTCCAACTCCGATAATGAGCACAAACGTGGTCGTTTTTTCAACAACATAATAATATAGTCTTCCTTTGACCGAGAAGTACTCGGAGCAGGTTCCATCCTTCCACAAAACAATGAAAGAAAAACAACGGAAAACGTAACAATGAACATCATAACAACAATAGAAAACGTAACAACAATGGAAATTTAACAAAACAGTCACTGGAATCACGGGCGATTACGGGGTTAAGCGGCCCGCAACTTTATGAGCTGGGTGTATCGAGACAGTGATACCAGTTACCAGTGCAATAAAAAAATTATGCACACGAAAACAGTATTCTCTCTTTAAATTAATATAACAAAGTGTTTATGTCAAAATAAAGTTTGCCATGAACAAATTAAGTTATTTCATCTTGATTATAATATACATTATATTTATATTTTGTTCTTAAAAATGTGCTAAGTATAAATATTTTGAATGCTTAAATTTTTTTTCGTTAACGGCAACACCTTTGTTTACATTTTTTCCGTGAGATTAAACATTAAGGTATAAGCTTACGCTGTCCATCCGTCCGTCCGTCCTTCTGCCTGTGTTTAAAGAGCTGTATCTTTTTAACCGTAAAGCTAGCCCGTTGATTTTTTTACTGAATATGTGATAAAGGTATGTGGTATGTGATATTCTAACAAAAACCGCAAACCCGCCTGCCAAGCGTGGCGATTATGGCAATTTCTCCCCAGTTTGGGGAAGGCCTTTGTCCAGCGGTGGACTTTTTGCGGCTGATGATGATGATCAATAAAAAAACCAAAAAGTAATATAATACGTAATAAGGGGAGGTACCCATACAAGAAACGAATGGGAGTTATTCAAATAACTTTGTATGTAAATAATTATTTTCAATAATTTTATACTTTACCTGACCTCAACATGACGTTCTATACAATACCCTGGTAAGGTATGTAATGTAATCATATTATACATGATAAACAATAGTAGTTTATGTGACTGGTGCATAATGCCTAATTATGTACAGTTACATACACTATTTTATCTACATATATATTATAAGCTCTCTATGATGTGTTCAGGAACTGCATGTTACGACCGGCATAGCCGGCATTGATCGATTTATTAGAACGTCAAAAATGGCGGCAACCGTAGTTTTTTTAAATTCAGAGACAATCGAGAGTCGGCCTCTACTATCATATTGTTCGATATCAAATTATCAAGTAACATACGAGATTTGTCAAAATTTTATGCAATTGAGATTTCATTTCGAATTAAATGTCATCTCGAATGATATGAATATGATATGAATTGAGGTCAAATAAAATTGTTTTGTTTTTCAAAGAGGTTCGAAATTTGAAACTTATAACTTTATCAAAGGACATGGCCCGTTTCTGCCCCAGACTGTTACACGGATGAGACATATGTGAAAAATCTTTAAATAATTAATAATTATACATAAGATTAAATTAATCGCTGTACAAGCAGCGGAAAAAAAGTTAATTATTAAAAGATATTGTGTGCATTGGGAACCGGAAATTACCCACTTGACAGTCCGGCCCGCACACATACACACGTGCGCATGCCTGTCATTAAAAATTGTTGAATTTTGAATAATTACATGGTTTTTATTTCCCACCAGCATGACTTTTTGAAGTTTTGTATCCCTGGAGGTCGTATTGTGAACTCTTAGTATCCTATGCAACGAACAAGGGACAAGGCTATTATGACTGCCTTTACTCTGTCCCTTTCACTGAAAGTGAGGTTTTAGGATTTCATAATGCCTACGCCATGTCACTTTAAAAACCTCCATAAACCGCAAGGTGTGCAGACTCGGGAATAATATCTTTAACAATGAGTGTGATGGATGTGTGATCGTTGGGATGCCTTTGTCACCCATAAAGTTGTTGTATCGAATTTTGAAAGTCCGAAATTGATTGTCATACTATCTATGCTCATAACTATCGATAGTCATAAAAACTGTAAAGCATAATGCTTTATAATGCTAAAGTGTTAAGGATTATAAAATTCACATCATAAAAATTATATCTATAACATTCAAAGGCATATTGATGATTAAAAAGAAATATTTTAAAGCATATATTTTAAGCCACTAATTATTATTATTCATACCGTTTCATTGCCTCAGTACATAAGTATGTAATTTTTATGACTCCAAATGTTCTTTCTTTTTTAATTTTAAATTGATATTATGAATATGATGTAGATATATAAGGAAGGTCTCCGTTAGGTACGACGACGAGCGAAGCGAGGAGGACTGTTAGGTAGAACTGCGACCCTACAGCGCGCGAGCCGAGCGAGCGAAGCGAGCGTGCCGTAGCAGCGGCCGGCGAAGCGCCAGAACCGAACATATTTTTTAACTAATATAGTACGCGAAACTTACATTTTATTTATTTTACTTTTATGATAAACAAGTTTGGACCTTATAAATACTATGTCAAGCAATATTATTACCTTTAACATTATGAGGTGTAATTAATACATTATGATGTAAAAAGTTATGAATAAAGTTTTAATGACTTTCGACAAATATGACCAGGAAATATCGGAAATACAAAAATATACTCTCAAATATTATGACAATCAATATTATGACTAACAATATTTATGACTAAAAACGTTATGGAATCTTAAAAACGGAACTAAAACTTTATGGAAGACGATATAGACCCGTGATCGTTATGTAGTTGCAGTCGACAGTAGCCTTACGCTACTTTCCTGAGAACTGGCGTTTAACTGTACTTAGCGAAGAATCTCGATCAAAACCTCAAAAGACTCTCGCTAAATGGCTGGATCAAGGGATAGATACAGAAAACAGTACTCTTCAATACGGCAGGGTATTGTCAGCAGGTTCATCTCTGCAGCCCTAACCCTAAGGCTTCCTGCGATACCTAAGTTTCGATACATAATACTTGCACATGGTATGACCGGCACCGCACCGACAGTCGCTTTGTCGACGGTGGTGGGCTTTGGGAGAGGCAATCAGGGTGCCAAGTAGATTGTAAAGGCAGATGGAGTGCCATACCTGACGTAACTTAGCGCGGTAACTTCGAGTTAACCAGGAACTGCATGCGGTTCACTAGCTTATACAGAGGCCAGTGTGGGTATACTAGATAAAATACATTCGAGTAGGTATTCGCCCTTGTTAAGGTACCTACTATTCGAATACTGATTAATGTTATAATGCTGATGAGTGTGCGTTGTAGAAGATATGGAATTGGAGTTATAAAACAAAGGATGGTAGCGATTGAAATGTGTGCAACAACCTTTAAACGTAATTGTCATTTCCCGACGTGTAAGGTTTTGAGGTTAAGTAAATAATAACCGAATTACTTTTAAACCGCTGCTTTATAAGTTAAATGACATATATATTCTAATAATACATATTTTTTTCTTTCGTTTAACATATAAATCATTGCTGTAACGTTTGGGGCACAGCGCCATAGTAAAACGGGCCATGTCCTTTTGTATCGTTATAAGAACATTATGTTACTGCTACAGATAAGAAAATTATCATAGTAAACTTGATTGTTGTAATGCTGGTCAATGCCAACGGATTCTGAACGCATTATAGAGGACTTATGATATGTGCGTAGATAAAATATTTTATACATTTCCTAAGCAGACCGGGCATTACATAGAATAACTGATATTCTAAATAATGACTCAAAGTAATAAGCTTTGCTCGTTACATAAATGTACACCCCGTTATCCTTTTTTTTTCCAGGTACGTCTGCATGTCCTGTGTTCTACTGCTGGGAGAACTGGAATTTGTTAGGAAACGCATTGCTTAACTACTACCACTCGGAAACAATGCCCACCCCGAGGAGTCCCGCGGTCCGAGCCATGGAGTTTTTGCTGCCTACGCTAAAAGAAGGTTGGTATTATTACTTATTTCATCATTTCAGCCGAAAGACGTCCACTGCTGGACATAGGCCTCTCCCCCAAGTTTGCCACAAGGTCCAGTCCTGCGCCGCTTGCATCCATCGGTTCCCCGCGACCTTAACCACGTCGTCAGTCCACCTCGTTGGAGGTCTACCCACGCTGCGTCTTCTGGTACGCGGGCGCCACTTGAGAACTCTTTGGCCACCTGTCCTGTGAGCGATGTGCCCCGCCTACTACCAATTAAGTCTAGTAATTCTTAGGGCTTTGTTGGTGACTCATATCTGATTCGATCATGCAGATTATATTCGAGCGTAGCCCTCTCCATTGCCCTTTGAGTGACCTTGAGCTTTCTTATGAAGCCCATCGCCAGCGTCCACGTCTCAGTATCATAAGTTATCGCTGGCAGCACACTGGTCGAAGGCTTTCGACTTGAGACATTGCGATACGTATATATTGGACGAGAAGATGTCGCGTACCGCCCAACCGAGTTGGATTCGACGCTTGACCTCTTTCTCGAAGTTGGACCTAGCTATCTGGACAGTAGGTATGTCCCAAGTAAACATAATCGTCAACAACTTTGAGTGCCAAACCGCCGATTATCACGAGAGTTGGTACTACATAGGTGTTCGACATATGATCTTTGTCTTGTCCATGTTCATCCTCAGACCAACTTGTTCGTTGGCTCTGCTGAAGTCATCGAGCATTGCGTTTAGGTTTTCCATGTTCTCAGCCATGACTACTATGCCATCGGCAAACCGAAGGTGGGTGATGTACTTGCCGTTTATATTGATGTCACGTCCTCCCCAGTCCAGAACCTTGAACACATCTTCCAGCGCAGCAGTGAACAGCTTCGGAGAGATAACATCTCCTTGTCTGACTCCCTGCTGCAGCAGAATATGCTCAGAATCTCAGTCCTGAAGTCGGACTGACGTGGTGGCATTTTCGTACAAACAATTTAAAACCTCGATATACCTGTAGTCAATTTGGCATCGATGGAAAGACTGCAGCACAACCCATGTCTCGATTGAATCGAAGGCTTTCTCGTAGTCCACAAATGCTAAACAAAGGGGGAAGTTATAGTCTTCGGTCTTCTGTATAACATGCCGCAACACATGTAAACTTAAATTTTAGGGCCAATATTGGCGGTACACGATTTAATTATCAGTATAAATTACAAAACACTGCATAGGTTTTGAATTACGTACGTCATTCTAAATGAGTTTTAAAACTAGACTTACAGGCTAATTGTGAAACGAAGGAATATTTCGTGACTTTTCCAAAGCATTTGATTGCGTTGATCACGCGACCCTTATTTTAAAATTAGAACATTATTTTCAAAGCCGTTGACTATGATTGTATATTGGTAACGGATTGAACCACGGCCTTTTATAGTGGTTTTAACTGACCGTGAGTGTGCATTAAACCAGCTGCCGCGGGGTACGCCGGGATAAGAACAGGGCACGCGTACCGGGTTGCTATATATCTAATTTCCTTAGGACTACAATATTCTCAAGTGGTAACCGCCACATAAAGCAGCAGTTTTTGGATAACAATTACATAGATCATGTTGCCAATTTTACTTTGCAGCGCATATTGCAAATTTTTTCCACACTTTTTTTGCCAAGCTTCAGTGTTAATCCTTAAAAGCTCTTGTTTCAGTTGAATTAGAGTTTGACAACAAAATCTTCTGTTTCAGCTTGGCCAGACATTGACATCGCAAATCGTCTAGTACTATGCGCACTACGAGGTAGTTAGAAGCTCAGTAGTTATTAATGTTATTATACAGGGTGTAACTTGACTCGAGGTCCCAACGAAGCTGGTTGATAGAAGACACCAAGACCTATCCATTTCATCCCCATGTATATTCAGCGATTTTCAACTATTCGAAAGTATTTATGCTTTTGTTAAATTTTTACTTTACTACTTTACTTTACTTAAATCTGGTAATTTTTTTGACCGCAACGTTGATTTCATACTCAAGCCCGACTTTTGGACTACTTAAAAAACAAAAATTACAGCTGTAGACTATTCATAATCGCACAACAAACCTATTTTAGTAAAAGTATGCTTTGTCACTTTCTGTCAGATTCAAATGTCACAATGAAAGATAAGGCCACAGAATACTTCAAGCATACTTTAGTTATCGTGCGATTATGAGTAAGAGGGTTACTGTTTAGATTTAATTAGCGACAGTAGATGTTAATTGGGTTGTTCTTCTTTTTTACCTACAACATATCGTAATTTTTCTGTTTTTTTTTGCGTTTTTCAACTATTGAAAATTATGGTTTAAATGTTTAATTTTAATAAACGTTGCATGTATTTTTTATTAGGAATAATTAATGATACTTTCCGGGGCGATAATGTTTTTTTCTTTATGATGGTTTTTCAGAAAATACTGTGACAGAGTGGCACACATTTTGGATTACCACTCTGTCACGCGATTCTATGAAAAATAAACTTATAAAAAAAGCACTGGATAGAGAAAGTGAAAGACTATTTAGTACTAATAGATGAATAAATGTATGGACGTATTGTTACGTTAAGCGTTGGAAAGTGTTGATTAAGAAAACACACATTAAACTAAAATTATTTTATTACGCTTCGCGCAAGCACACGTAAAAAGACGTAGGGTATGGGTCCGTAAGGGCCGGTTTGATTTTGCTCCCGGTTCGAAAGGGTGTGGACGTCACGACAGTACTCCCCTGGACTCGGAGCCGTCGTGGAGATGGCCTGCCAGCAAGAGATGATGTCAGCAAGGCGGTTCGAACCGGAACCTAGCACCCTGGAAGTTATTCCGTCCGCGTAAATAAAATTGCAACAAAGCAACCTCCGTTGACTGTGACCTTGGAAAATAAGCGTGAAGCAAGGGGTACTGCGTGATGGTGATGAGTATGTCGTGATGAAGTGCGCATGTCACAGTCAGAGCGGAGTTTACAATTAGGCACTTAATGAAAATAATGATTTAATTATTCTTTTAACAAAGTGCATAATCAGATTTAGACAATAGTGAACATGGAAATGATATGAAATGCATGATCCAGGCGTAATATCATAACGGTAATTTTTAAAATCATGACCGTTAGAGTTGAACGTATTCTTTACACAAAGAAATGTCAACACTTACCCAATATGGGGTTAATATTCACTCACTGAATTTATAATAACGATCCGTGTGGATCGGTTCAAGATGTGAACGTTATATTTTAACATTAATATCGTTACGCCGGCGACGTATGATGACGCAGTGCTCCGAGGAGCAAAACGAACATGCGCCTGCGTCGAGGGTAAATCGAGTGTCGCGGGGAGCTGCGGTCGCGCCGCCGCGGCGACAGGCGCGGGGTGCGGTAAGCGGCGCGGGACGCAGTGCGCGTGAGGGAACCAAGGTGAAATAAGCAAACGCAGCGCAAAGGGACATTGGCCACAGACGAAATGTATTAAATAAGTTGATTCTATTTATTTTTTATTTTTTATTATTATTATTAAAGAAATCGTAACGTTACTACGTTACAGTATATTCAAACACTAAAACATTAATAATCAATACTCTAACTAATGACGTATGGTAAAATGAGGACAGGCAATTGTAGGTAAAAAAGAAGAAGACTCAATTAAGGTTGTTAAAATTTAACAATAACTTTCGAACTGTAGAAAATCGCTCAACATAGGTACATAGGGATAAAATGGATCTAGGTCTTGGTGTCTTCTGTCGACCAGCTTCGTTCGGACCTCGACTCTAGTTACTCCCTTTATATAGGTTTATAGAACCTCATTTTAAGCTTAACTTGTAATGTTTGTAACTACAAGAATACCGTATTAATAAATCGGTTTCCTATTATAGATGACAATATTGAAGCTGCAGATAAATTTTTGCTAGGAACGACCAATCAAGCCACAGCACCCAAGGTAACTAACTCTGTTTTTGTATGTCATGGAGAAGGGAAATGAGCTCACAGGCTACCTGCGGGCTTAACATGCGTTCACGAGATAAAATATGACTGGTGCTAGGGAAATGAATACAACTATTCCACATTCTAACGTAAATTATAATAAAGTAAAAATGACAAATTTTATCTCGTGCTTGCATGCTAGGGGGCCTGTCGGGCACATGCATGTTCGTCATCCCGAGACTATAATCCCAAGACTGCGAATGCGTTGCCAACGCTGACATGCTGAGGACTAACGAATGAAGATGCTATTACCAATTCAATTCAATTTATTTATTTGCTAAAAACATAGATACAAAGTCTTGGCAAATAAATAAATTAAATTGAATTTACAGCCTTACCCCCTTATGCATAAACGCACAACAAACTTATTTTAGTTAAAGTATGCTTTGTCACTTTCTGTAGATTCAATTGTCACAATGAAAGATAAGGACAAACCATACTTCAAGCATACATACTTACTTACTTAATTATTGTGCGATTATGAATAAGAAGGTGAGAAAACCTCCACCCATCGACTGTCAAACACATCATCATGACATCACACTCCGGTGCGAGTAGGGCTTATTCCACTTAATTTTCATAATGCCTTATTCACTAATTTCACTAAATTTCAAATTGCCATGAGCTCATAATACCTAAATATCAAATTGTCTCATTCCTAAAATGAACAACTGTCATAATTACTTTGAACTAAAACGTCTCATGTTCGAAATGCCTAAATATTGAATGTACATTTCCTTAAAATACCGAATCACATATACGAAAAAATTTCAAAATAACTAAAAATGAAAACTCCAGAATGGCAAAATGTCACAGTTTCAAAATACCTAAATTCTTATTTTACATGCTTATAAAGCTTTATAAAGCTTTTTTTACAAGCTTGTAAAGATTTATTTAGTTATGTCTATCTGATTTGTACATTCAAATACCTATTCAAAGTATACCAGCAAGTATGAAGTGTTGTCACATCTAATTTTGGCAAAATAGTAGAACAGGATGCAAAAATTAGTAGAAAGTGGTAGAATTTTAAATGAAAATGGTAGATCTACCACCCTACGTCGTCAGTACATTTTTAATGAATAAAAATGCATAGAAAACGTGCAAGTTTATTTATTAATGGTGTACATATTTGTATTAAACAATTTGGATATGCTCAGAGCTATATAGGCTCTCACTAAAGAAGTAAAGCAAATTATACATGAAGGTTAACTAGCCTTTTTGAAATTTAGGTATTTTGGCACCTGGTTGTTTTGAACATATGGTGTTTTGCGATAAAGGTGTCGTGAAGTTTGTCCATTATGAGACTAAGACATTTTAAAATTCAGCCATATTAAGGCCCGGTTCGACCAAACTTTTTCCACGGGGGTGACGGTTTAAATGTCAAGATGCCATAGTAATCTGTCATGAATCTCTCATTTTAATCTCAGAGTAAGCGTTATACCCAGTATAAGTGTCCATGTTATTGAATATTTTGTCTAAATATAATGATTGTTTACCGCCCAACGTTGCCCAAAAACTGTCACAAATTTCCATCCTATCTCACAATGTCGGTAAACCTTCAGTGGAATGCTAATAGTATTAGGCGGAGAAAAGCAGATCTTATACATTTAATTAATAGATACAGTCCTGCCGTAGTGGCCGTCTCGGAGTCGTGGTTAGTTCCTGGCTCTCGTTTCCGAGTCCAGGGGTTTTCCTGTTTCCGAGATGACCGGAGTGATGGTTATGGTGGTGCTGCTCTATTGATTAAACGTTGTTTTCTGTATTCTCAAATTCCTCTCCCTCCCTGCGGGGATGAAATTAATGCCGTTGCTGTATCACTATTTGGTATATCTTTCCTTTCTCTGTATATAGCCCATCCTAACTCTTCACTAATTTCTATTTTGCATCACTTATTTTCAGTCCTTCCTTCTCCGGTAATTATTCTAGGTGATTTTAATGCCCACCACCCATCATGGGGCTCGTCATCTAGAGATGCCTTTGGTAGCTCTTTGCTTGACATTTTCGATGACTTGAATATACATTCAGTCAACAAAGTATCGGGAATGGATGATTTGTTTATGGTTCCAAATTCAAATTTTTGTTTTTTTTGTTGTTGTTAGATTGGCACAACTGTTTTCTATTTTGGCGCGGAGTTTGAGTTGCATCTGTTATTTATATTAAATACAGTGCTGTTTTTAGTTATATCATATCTAGTGTGTATTGCGAATTTCATAATGGACAAAAACATTGAACAAAGAGTTTGTCTTAAATTTTGCATCGCCAATGGAATTTCGTGTTCGGAGTCACTGAAAATGTTACAGAAGGCTTACGGTGATTCGACTTTATCAAAAACACGTGTTTATGAGTGGTACAAAGCGTTCAAAAGCGGTCGAGATGTGATGGAAGATTTGCCTCGCTCTGGTAGGCCATCAACGTCTGCAACTGAAGTTAACATCGCAAAAGTGTAGGAAATAGTGACTGAAAATCCTCATTCAACTTTGAGAGAGATAGCCGCCGAACTTTCTGTATCTCACGAGTCGATCCGTACTATTTTAACTAATCATTTGGGTATGAAACATGTTACCGCTCGGCTAGTCCCAAAAGACCTGAATTTTCTCCAAAAACTCAATCGCATGAGAGTCGCTGAGGACATGCTAGAACGAGTCAATTCCGACCCAACATTCATGAAACGCATTGTTACTGGTGACGAGACGTGGGTTTACGAGTTTGACATGCAAACTAGTCAACAAGCTTCGGAGTGGCGCCTTCCAACTGAACCGAAACCGAAGAAACCACGCCAAAGTCGATCAAAAGTCAAAGTCATGTTGACTGTTTTCTTTGACTATCGCGGTGTTGTGCACTCGGAATTCTTGCCGGAAGGTCAAACGGTAAATAAAGAATATTATTTGAGCGTTATGCGGCATTTAAGAGAGCAAATTCGACGAAAAAGGCCAGATTTTTGGAATGAAAATTCTTGGATTTTGCACCACGATAATGCGCCTTCGCACAAGGCCATCATTGTGAAAGAATTTTTGACCAAACACTCAACAAATACCATCGAGCAACCACCATATTCACCAGATATGGCTCCTGCCGACTTCTTTCTTTTTCCTAAACTCAAATTACCACTTCGTGGCACCCGTTTTCAATCGGTAGAAGACATAAAGGAGAATTCGCGCCGAGAACTGAATTCAATTCCGGAAACAGCGTTTAAAAAATGTTTTGATGATTGGATTATTCGTTGGCGTAAGTGTATCGTTTCTGAAGGAGCATACTTTGAAGGTGATAAAATAAATTTGGATGATTAACAAACAGTTTGTGTATTATTGATCTTTTCCCGGTACTTTCTTGACAGAGTAGTATGTCTACTGAATGATGGCTCCCCTACTCGTAGAGTTTCTCCAACCCAAGACCCCCAAAGTGCAGTTGACCTTTCTTGCTGTTCTTCTAATCTTGCTTCATCTTTGTCTTGGAAAATTCTATCGCGCTCTTTTGGTAGCGATCATTTCCCTATTTTAATTTCCTTAACTAAACATGTTATTCCTTTAAAATCTCTTAGTCCTTTACTAAAATATAAACTACACAAAGTCGATTCGGACCGTTTTCAGTCCTTAGTCGATGAAAGGCTCCTACAAGTAGATTCGGTTTCTTCTGAAAATCTTCTCTCACTTTATTCTCTATTTCTTTCTTCTCTTTTATCTTCGGCCGACGATTGCTTTCCCTTGAAAAATTCTGCAAAAAGTCTGGTTTATTCTCCACCATGGTGGGACGCTGATTGTACGGCTATGGTTCGTGAGCGTAATGCCGCAGAAGACGCTTATTCTTTAAATATGTCGATGGAAAATTTCTTTATTTTTAAAAAGATTAACGCACGTACGAAACGGCTTCTCTCAAAGAAAAAAAAAGAGGGCTGGAAAAACTTTTGCGAGTCTCTTTCTCCAAGGTCTCCTAGTTCTGTTGTATGGCAAGGTTTAAGGAGGTTTCGTGGGTCGCTCTCATGCAGCGCCTCCGCGTCAAATGATCCGTCGCAGTGGTTGGATGGTTTCTGTGACAAGCTAGCCCCCCCATTTGTTCCTTTTAAGGATAATATCCCGCATCTACCGCTCACTGCTTCCGCGATCTCGAATACGATGGATCTTGATTTCTCAATGTCAGAGTTTGAGTGCGTGCTCATTGGCCTTCGGGATTCGGCTCCCGGTGAAGATGGCGTTCCTTACTCTTTTATTAAGAATTTATCGTCTGTAGCAAAATGTTTTTTTTTGAGTCTGTTAAACAAAATTTTTACTACTGGAATAATCCCCGAATCTTGGAAGAGGCAACTTGTTTTGCCCTTATTAAAGCCTGGAAAGAATTGTTCTGATCCTTCTAGTTATAGACCGATAGCTTTATCTTCTGTTCTCTGCAAGCTGTTAGAACATTTAATTAAAAACAGGCTAGAATGGTTGATGGAAAGTAAAGGCATCTTGGCTTCATCCCAATATGGCTTTCGTAAGGGTAAAGGCACTATGGATAGCCTTGGCATTTTATGTACTGACATTCATTTGGCTTTTTCGAGTAATGAGTTTTTGGTTGGTGTTTTCCTAGATATTTCTGCTGCATATGACAGTGTCCTTCTTCCTGTCCTTGTGCAGAAAATGATCCACCTGGGCATTCCCGCAAAGATGGTAAACTTTATAGCTAATCTTTTTATGGATAGGTCAATCGTAATTCGTATAGAAGGCTTCTCTATCCCACCCAGACACCTTTTCAAAGGGTTGCCCCAGGGTTCTGTCCTAAGTCCCATTCTTTATAGCTTGTATACCATAGGCTTGCAGGAATCTGTCGATTCTTTCTGCAGTATTTTACAGTACGCTGACGATATTGCTTTGTATGTGCCATCCTCTTCTGTTTCAGTAGCTTGTTCACGTTTGAATACCGCTTTGGAATATTTATCCCTCTGGCTTGTCGATCACGGGCTATCTTTGTCTGCTGCCAAAAGTAGTGTGGTGGTGTTTTCTAGAAAGAGGGCCACTCCTGTAGTAGAAATAAAGATAGCTGGCCAGTCCATCCCGGTTTTTGATAAAGTAAAATTTTTAGGTGTGTTCCTTGACTCGAAATTAACTGGCGTAGCTCATCTCTCTCATGTTGCTGATAAATGCGAAAAGGGTGTGAATGTACTTCGCGCTCTCGCCGGTGTTTGGTGGGGATCCCATCCATACACTTTAAAACTTGTTTATAATGCTACTGTTCGTAGTCATTTTGACTACGCGTCATTTCTACTGGAACCTTGCAATAAAAAGGCTTTATCTTTTCTTGACAAAATCCAAAGTAAGTGTTTACGTATAATTTGTGGGGCTATGAAATCCACTCCCATCAACGCTCTTCAAGTAGAGTGTGTGGATCCCCCTCTTTTCCTTCGTAGACAATACCTTTGTGACCGTTTTTTCTTCAAAATTTCTCAATATTCTTCGCATCCCCTACTTTTAAAACTACAAAGCCTTTCAGATATAGTATTCACTTCCCGGTATTGGTCTCATAAAGTAACTCCTCCCATATTGAAAAGTTTCATCAAACTTAAAGACTTGGCTTGTCCTTTATCTCAGTTCCCTCTGAACCCTATATTTCTGTTTGACTTTGCAGTCCTTGTATTTAAACCACAAATTATAAATTTTGGTATTGACAAAAACTCTGGTGCTGCTGATAGGTGCTTTAATAGACAGGTAGCACAGAGGTGGCAGGATTGGTTGTGTTTGTTCTCCGATGCCTCTAAACTTTCTGAAGACGGGTGTGTCGGTGCTGCTGTCTGGATTCCAAAGTTTAGCATAATTTTGAACTACAAATTGCCTCCTTTTTCATCGGTCTTCACCGGTGAGGCTATTGCCCTTTTAGAGGCCATATTATATGTAGATTCTCATTCATTGAATAATTCAATTATTTTCTCGGATTCCCTCAGCTGTCTGCAAGCAATCTCATCAAATTTGTTTAGGCAGTCGTCAACGTCCCCCGTTATTTATAAAATCAAGGAAGCCCTTCATGCGTGTTTTAATAAAAATATAAATGTAGTTTTGGCCTGGATACCTAGTCATTCAGGTATTGCTGGTAATGAAATGGCTGACTCGTGTGCGAAGGAGGCTACTCAGTCTGGCTCTCCCGTTCATTACAAAAATTATTCTTTTGACTTAATTTCCTTGGCCCTCGCTAATAAAGACCTGGAATGACATCTGGTCCTCTTCCAGTTTTCAAAAAGGCCGTCATTATGCGTCTATCCAACCAAATATCCCAATTAAGCCTTGGTTTTTCCGTTTTCGTCAAGCTGATAGATTTGTGACCACCACCCTTTGCCGCCTTCGCTTTGGTCATGCTTGTACCCCAGTCCATTTAGCTAAGATCAGGATCAAGGATAGCTCTGTTTGCGAGTGCGGTTTGGACGAAGGCACTCCCGATCATATTTTCTTTTCTTGCCCTAAATTGTCACGCTCACTTTACGACGTAATCCCTCTGGAATTTCCTCGTCCTGTAAATATGAAAAGCTTTTTAACTCTTGTAAATACTCCTCTCATTAAACATTTAGTTACTTTCATTCATAAAAATAGAATTAAGTTGTAAAAATATAATTTTCGTTTGGTATGTATATAATATAACCTAAACAGTGTCTCCCCCCTTTTTCTTATCTGATCACTTTCTCCGTAAACGTGTGTCTTCCCCAAACTTGACATTGGCGAAATCATAGTGGCAACACTAATGTAGCCACAAAACAAAGATAGATAGATAGACCCAGTATAAGAAGTTTGGTCGAATGCGGCCTAAGAATATGGTGTTATGACAAAAAAAAGTAAGGGATTCTGGGATTTAGGTATTTTGACACTAAGTGCTTTTGAGATCTAGGAGTATTGGTGATTGGGAAAAATGAAATTGAGAGATCCCGTGAGAAACTGTTCTTGCTTTTGGAACTGCAAGAAGGTCATGAGTAAGTACGTGGTCTCAGTAGCTTTTTGGGGACAAACGGGACCGACAGCCTTACCAGATTCATCACAAGGTCTGGGCAGTCCGTGTTACCCCGAAGCACATGACATGCGGTAGTCGGAAGAGCATAATTACGCCTTACTTCCAGAGAGTCAAAGCCAAGCGAACCAAGCAAGAACTTAGTAGGATATTATAGAAAGGGATAATAGCCATAGAATTTCCTTTATATAAATCGCAGCATGGCTATTTGTATTTTTTCTAGAAGTAAAGCGTAAGTATACTCATACGGGTGCCAGACAATCGCAGCCGCTTGCTTCTAAGTTTCCAAGTTTGCTTCTAACCAAAGTCGTGCATTTCGTATTACAAAGCCCAATCTTTTGTAAATCTGTGGCCTTAAAATGGTCGTGAAAAGTAAGTCGTGTGTCAAAAACAATAATGAAATGAAATGAAATGAAATTCTTTATTCATAACAATTGTTATAGGTCAGTGTGTATATACCCTTGGTCCTTGACAGTAAAAACGCAGTCAGCATGTATCGGCCTCTGAGCTCGACTAAAGGTCATAACTGAATACTTAGCGATGAAATGCAGTTGTTTTTAATACTCCACTCAACTACAGAGTTGATATATGTCTTTTTGCAATTTCTCACAGTCGGTCAGTTGCCCAATACCTACTGGGTCCTTCTCATAAAAGTGGCACCGCCCCCTGTCAATAGGTTTCTCAGCGTCATCCCTATAATTGAATTATCAATACCTACATATTAAAAGAAAATGTTTAAATAGAGGCCAAATGCTTTGAAATAATTGCAAAGTATATTAATAACCATAAAATATATTTGTAACTAGATTTTATCGCTACTAGTACTCTTTTTTACTTACATATATGCTCAAGATTTAAAACTACAGGGTCGAATAATAATACTATATTTATATTATTTATTTGCAATTTTAGTTTGTCCACGACATTTTTTTGTCGCTCGCCTGTCACGAGATAAACGCTACCTAATTAATACTATTTTGTCTCACCTGATTTACCCCGCATACATCGAGACTTTCGGTCGCCAGCTTACGCTGTTACGCTAGCGTTACACACTCGTCGAGGCAGGCTTGCCGTCCTTCTCTCTCAGACATATAATAAGTTAGAAAAGGACGGCATATCCACCTCGCCTTGCCTCGACGAGTGTGTAGCGCTAGCGTTAGAAGTATCACGTGACATCAATGTCTTTCACCTGCCTACCACATAATTTCAAATACCTGTATCTTCTAAAATAATGAAGTGAATCACTACCCTCTACGTGATATCGAATATTTGATTATATTTCTACCGATCCTAATAAAAAAATGCGAAATCGACTTTTTGAAATAATGCAAAACTAATTCAGCGGTGCCACTTTTTGAGAACGACCCACAAGTTTCAGGTCGTCCGCATACAGAATGCTTCGAATGCTCAATGCTTAGGTTTAAAGTTTTAAATTAAGTAAAGTACGGCCGATGAGACGAGATATACTTAGTACATTATTGCCTAGGCGCGGAAAGTAAGGGATTGCCTGACGAGGTGGTTAGCAGGCCGAGCAACAGCGAGGCCTGCTAAAATACGAGTCAGGCAATTCCCCCTTTCCGCCGAGGCATATATAATGCTTATCTCAAACATGTGAGGAAATTATACAAAATATATTTGTAAAAAGTAAAATTAATATTCAAAGTGATGTTAGTCATAATAGGACAATTTGTAAACGAAATTGTTATGGGTTTTCCAGGAACATTTATGTTTATCTGTTGAATTTGAGATGTTGATATTTCAGGGCTTGTGGTAGACAACAGGACGTAACTTAGGGAAATGGATCTAATTCAACCATTTCACACTTGTAGAATTTGACATAATATTGACAGCAATAGAATTCAAATTTAATACCGTGAAGTGCCGAGGACTTGATGTTTGTAGTTTTTAAACAACAGTAAGTTCTACGTTTAACAATAAGTTTTTGTTTTTAATTTTTTTCTAACCATAGACAATTTTAAAGCAAATTAAAAAGAAGAAAACACGCACTGTGCTACGAAAACGAGTAGTTGCCTTGGCTGTATGAGATTTATTCCTTGGTCCTTTCTATTTTGTATGCATTGGACAGTACTTTAAAAAAAATATCGCAGCGGACAAAAATGGGTTTTCATACGTTTATTTTACTCCTAGGAAGAAAATGAGGCCCTTCGCGTCTTCGTTTTTCAAAAGAAATGCCATCCTTTCTGAGCATGTTTGAGAAAAATAATGTAAACAAACTGCCCGTTACTGAGTTATATTACGATAGCGAGCTATTATTATATCTGTCCTTATTTCTCGTGCGCAATAATATCTTCAGTTGGTCGATGACGGCTGTCGTTGCGTGATTCGTGGTGCAGGAAAGTTGTTAACATTAGGGCCGCCATTTTGTGAAGTTCATTCCTGTTTGGATTGCGTTCGACGTGACACGATTTTTTTCGTTTCCGAATTATTTTGTTGTTGTTATTACACGTAGCTCGCAATAATACCTGATATAAATTTGAAGATGTGAAAAAATTGCTACAAGAAGGAATCCAAATTGCGTGTTATCATAAAAATAGAAAACAATTTTTATAGCAAAATTGACAACATGATTGATAATACATTAGGTAGATAGTTTTGTCATAAATACGGCTGATTCGGACTCTTCTAACGATACAGACGACGATGACTAGAATAGAAGTTTAAAATTTGTATATAATTTCTTCAAATAAAAATATATTTAACTCCTGAAAGCTTGATTACATTATTTGTCTCGTCTCGTTGGCCTTACTTTAGTTTCTTTTTAATTGCAGCATAAGCCAGCCCGTCAGTCGTTCAAACTTGCACTTATAGAAGAGGTGAAGAAGCACCCCGTCATTCTCGAGCTATTCCAATACCAGGATGTGGACAGGGATGTTTTCGTAGACGCGTGGAAGAAAGTCGCCGAGGCGCTTAACATAGACGAAGGTTTGTATGTTTTGGAACTTTGGCTAGTTCACACGTATTTAGTTGATAAATTGGTAGATTTTAACTTAAAATTTACTACACTATACGTGAAATATATCGAGTCGGTGGCAAGAACCATGGTGTCATTGCTATTGTGTATACCTACTTGACACCGGTTTGTATATATTTCATGTACCTACCTATTAGGCACTACATAGTGAGATTCGCGTCATACTCATGAACGGGTGCTGTTTGTGGGGTCCGGTCTGTTCACGCTTGCAAGGACCTTTTGTCAATTGTACTAGTGAATTATTTAATTGTAGACCTCGTCCTATAGGAACTCCTAAACTACACATGATAAACCCGTCGTGTTTGGGCTCGTTGGATTTGCTTGAAAAGTACTATAGACATAGGTGTTGCCCAGGGTCTGATGATGGAGCCTGAAGGTTAGCCACAGGAACTTCTAAACTACACATGATAAACCCGTCGTGTTTGGGCTCGTTGGATTTGTCTTGATAAGCAGATAATGAACTGCGGCAAGAAAATCTTGTCTCAATAATTATTTTTTTAACAGAAACTTACTTAAAATTTCAATTGATTGACATATGTATGTTTTAATGTTGTGTTAGTGTTAACAATTATGTATTGCAGCGAGAAAAACCGTTTACTCTTAAAAAGGTCAACAGTTAACAAAAATAATATAATTTTAAAAAAAAGTTCAAATTTAATGGTAGTTTAGGTATAATATAAAAAAAATCTGTATGAGTAGATAAAATGGTGGTGTGTGTGGTGGTGGTCTATGTAAGTTCAAAATCAGAAATATGTATGTAAGTAGTAAGTGTACATCCGGAAAAAGTATTAGTGACAAAATTCTAGGTAGTAAGCTAGTTTTACTTATAGGTATTCTTACCATAGTAAGAAGATAATATATGAAACAATCCTGAAATACACACACAGAAACACTTGAGTTCACTAAAAAAAATCTACATTTAGAACGAGCTATTTAAATAAGGAAAAATGTTGCCGATCAGGTTGTTGATCCCTTATCGCGGAGGCAACTAGTCATCCGGTTATAGCTGCTATGTTTGGGCTGCATCAAAGGGCTGCTTCCAAGTCCAGTGGTTATATGTGATAGACTGCATGCGCTAGTTATTTTTTAAGGTTTTGTTCCAATAGGTGTACCCGGTAGGGTGGAGCCGGACTCCCGAAAGGGCATACGGCAATGTGCACAGACTTTACTATTAAATAAACTATTTAATCCACACACAAGTATATCAACAATTTTGTAATAATGGGCCAACTTATAATTTAAACGTAGATTCGTTCTCGTGGACCACTTGATGACAACCATCATTCCATTTTTACAAGCACACCACCGAATCTGAATTTGAAACGAACAGAAAAACATACGGCCAGCCTTATACCGGGCAAGCAAAACGGGCGAGGACTAAGTTAAAACCTCAAAGGAATTACATTATTACAAAAAATAACCTAAGCATAGAAGTCCCTCCACATGTAACCGTGGTTGACTAAGAAATAACATATGCATAGAAACCCTACTTAAGAAGTGGTCCAGAAAAAAAGTAGCACGTCATTTTAGTGTGTATATTAATGAAAGTACAACAGTTCTTTTTTGTTTTTCTGGGGTTCTGTGTGATACTTTTTGAACCTTGTATGACTTCAGTCCAGCACTCTCTTTAATCCGATGGACCGTAGACTTGCTACAACCCAACTAATCGGCGAGCTTTCGTTCGGACAAGTTAGTTGGTCCTGTATGCAGCTTTGATCTTATTTGCTAGTTTTTTGTCCTGAAACCCTTTTCCCCGACCGGAGTCTGCTTTTTTTATCAACAGTTGACCTCTGTCTGTAAGTCCGCAAAATCTTACCTACTGTGGATCTGGATATAGTTAAATGTTTGGCGACCTAAACTTGACTCCAGCCGGCGTTTTCTAGGTAGATGTACATAAATAATTAACTTACGAAGAGTAACTTCAGATGGCGATATTTTTTTTATTTTTAAATAAATCGAATAATTGCTACCATAAAATAATTTCTCGGTATGTTACGTGATAGATGTGAAACAAAGTTTTTAAATTTTTCGTAAATTGATCAAAATTCAAAAAAGGTTCTTGCTACTTTTTTCCTGGACCACTCTTTATGTAGCTATTATGCTACAGTATGTATTACTTCATTACCTTGTGATGTTACTTACTTTTAAGTAAGGTATTATTGTATTTTATGTTTGAAAAATGACCTGCTAGAATTTCTTGCGGCGCTTCTTCTCTGCCTTGATGGTCTTGTCCGAAGCGCTAGTAGATCCACTCCATAATATGGATATGGACTCCATATTACCAAGGATCGGAAAAACGCAAAAACACAACCCTGTTCCGTACAGCAGAGACTTCCTTATGTTTTTCCGATCCTTGCATATTACCGACCGACGTGTAAAAGAGCTCGCATGTGGCCAATTTACTGCATCAATATTAAGATTTTTTTAAATTTTGAATAAGTTTACTTACATATCTAGATGCTTTTCCGTTGCCTAACATTGAGTGAGTCGATAGTTTCGAAAGTTAAATTCAATCACTTTAGCCAGATTGATTTAATGAGCGCGCTAACCACCAGGGCACCTATCTTAGAACGAGAGAAATATTATACGGCATTAATTAAAGCCTGTGGCAAGCTATGGCAGTTCAAACGCATCCCTTTTGGTGTCACTAACGGAGTTGCCGCCTATCGACGTACTCACGAACACGTTATCGAAATAGTACAGTCGCATGGAACCTTTGCTTATCTCGATGACGTTACAGTCTGCGGTAAAGACGAAGTGACTCCGACAAGAGCCTAGTTCTTAAGTAAAATGAAAATGAATGCCGGTGACATGTACACTCCCTTTTCCATATGTTTCTTCCAGATACGTCCCCATTTCCTATGGACTACTGCTGGTGGTACTGGACATCGTTAATTAATACCTTCTGCCGCTATTGCTATGGGGAAACGAGCACGATGGGACCCTTGGTCCGAGCCATGGAGTTTATGCTACCTGTGTTCAAAAAAGGTTAGTCTTAATTTACATGTTTATTTAATCTTAATTGCGTTTCCTTGCGCCAGCGCCGCTTCTTCTTTCTGTTAATGGTAAACGCGCCGACGGGCTCAAACAAAAACATACAATTGACACTTTTATAGTAATAATAATAAATAATAATACCAAATCTTTATTCAAAGCACTTTTATAGTGTATATATGTACTTTATGTACTAGTGTATGTACTTTATTGTACTAAAATTACTACAAATCACAATTATTAAAATAACAGATATTCGCGATTGGAGACGCGCAAGCGGCACGTGTCTCGCGCATGTGTCGAGTCGAGTACGAATAATATTACTTAAACTTAAAATGGGTGACGATATCGAATTTAATACACAGTTCTGATTAATGAGTTGCAGGGTACGAACTCCTGGTAGCTCGTATTATTCTTGATAGGATAACTTGATAAGTGACAGGAGAGACTTTCTTGATAAATAACCTTTTATTTCTCTTGCTAAATATGTGTGCACGCTTTCTTGATAATGAACGTGAACTGACTTACAGTATAAGTAATTTGAATTAAGAGCAAAATGAGGTCAACGCTGATGACGCGACTAAACAATGTGCGATGTAATTATACATGCATCAAAGCGAGCGCATCTTCGTCTTCTGAAGAGAAACACATGCTGTCGCTACTATATTATCAGCCCTTATAGTGACACATCTTTTTTTGGATGGACCTACCGACCTCGAACTTAGGACGCTAGGGGAGAAATTCAAAACAATCGATTTTGTGCTACCAACGCTTCGGAAAATTACGTTAGGCCAGACTGAGAAGAAGCGTCGCAAGAAACTCAGTCCGGATGTCGATTCTGTAAGCTATCCGGTACCGGTACCGGAGCAATGTGGGATCGCCCGCGTGTAGTGCGAGTGGGGGGACGCCGACGCCTCCGGAGGAGACGCTGTGGTGACACATCTTGCTTTATTTTTGCTTTTTATGTATAACAAGTCGCGTCCACGTCTTTGCCCTTTCCACACCCGCTCCATGCCCGCGCCACGCTCTCGCCACGTATGTATAAACGCGGCCTTATACAGATTGACAGCAGGCTAATTTACCGCTCTTGGAGCGGTCTCTATCCAATCCGAACTCGAGCCAACGCGTCCGAGCCTCGTTACACATCGACGGTTTGCATGCCTACTAACAAGCACTAAATTCAAAACTTCGTAGGCCACGATTTGTTCATTTGTCATTCGTTGGGCATAATCGCCACAATTTGTACCTTCTGCTTTTAATCGATGAATTGAGTAAAATTTGTAGGATGGTCGGGGTCATCCAACTGAACAAAAAAAAAAAATATCCCGAAATGTCCTTAAAAAGTTGTATGGAACTCCATTTCGTTACCAAAATCCTATACATTTTTCGGTAACGAAATAGACAGTTCCATACTGATTGAAAACCCACGCTTCCCTTAGAGAATTAAGTATTTAAAACAATTAATATAATGACTGCTTAGTCAGTAGGTACCTACATATACGAAAACATAATGTATGTAAGGAAAACCACAAAAAAGAGGATGTAATTACACAATGTAAATACAAGAAATGAAAATAAATTGTTAGCATCAACTTAGACTTTTGAACTTTACTTAATCAAGTTCAGATTAAGTAAAGTGGGACTCTGTACACGATACCTACTACAATAAGTTACCCGATAACATAATACATTTGCCTGAAAATAAATTTAAGGCCCTTGTAAAGCAAACTCTTACCAGAAAAACCTATTATAGAGTAGATGATTATTTAGTGGACAAAGACTTATGGTCGGATGTTGCACCTCCAGCAAAACATGACATAACCGCTACTTAAAAATATTTAGTGCTGTATAATTTTGTTGTATATTCAAAAAGTGTTCTGGATGAATCTATTTTGAGTAAAATGTTTTTGACTTTTTAAAAGCAAAAGGTAAGGTATACATTTTGGCGATTGTGTCCCGTTACTGAATCGAGAAAAGGGGATGGTTGGATAACTTAACTTTCAAACGTTGATTTTCAAAGTAAGGTCTGAGTTATGGTTATACATATTTGGGTGTTGGACAATGTCATAGCGTAACGCTGCAGCGTTTGGATAACAGTTGGATCATGTGGCCAATTTTACTTTAAACAGCGCTCTAATTTTTTTCCAACGCTTTTTTGTCCAACCATAATCAGTGTTAATACTTAACAGCTCTTGTTTCAGTTGAATTAGAGTTTGACAACGAAATCTTCTGTTTCAGTTGATCCAGAGATTAAATGCAAATATCGGATAAAAATAAAAACACTACTAGGTAAGTAGTCAAAAACTAAGTAGTTATTTTTTTTTATAGAAGATTATAATAATACCTGGTATTAATAGATCGGTTTTCCTATTTATATAGATGAAGCTATTGTACCTGTAGAGGAATTAATGCTTCAAACGACCAATCAAGCAACAGCACCCAAGGTAACTAAGGTAAGTACGCCTATTACCTATTATTATTAGTGTGCCTATTATGAATCTATGTTGTTTGAAATAAATAAATAATAATAATAATAATATTACCGTGGTACTTAAGGAAGTTTTCAAATGAGTCCAAGAAATTAAGGTTATCAAAGCTCTTTAACGACCGATAATTTTTTTTTTATTTAAGAGTGTTTATTGAACTCTCAGCGTCGTAACTTTTTGGACTCATTTTATTTTATTATATCTTATAAAATAATTATTGAAACTAAAATACCCAAGTCTTCTATTACCGTGGTAATGGACAGGCTGTGATTCTATTACCGCGAATTCAGCTTCCATTACCGAGGGTATAAAAAGCAGCAACTTTCTACCATCGGTAATAGAAATCCAACTCACGATTCGGATCTTAATACCGAGGGTTAATAAAATAATAACCGCTTTGGTTCTGTATATTATTTTTGTACGTCAAGTTTTTTAAGGAAATATAAATGAAATGTTAAAATATGATTATATTTAGGATTTTTTTTTAATATATGTTATAAATCTAAATTTAAATAGGTAACCAATTTTGCTGTAATACTTATTCATCTCCTTTCACTACACGTATGAAGATGAGAAACATATTTAAATAATACGATTCAGTTTTCAATAGTCATTTTCAATAGTTGTACATATTCATACGAGTATTTACAACTAATGAAAATCTTCAATTTTATCGAATAAATCTGTTCTTACAGTACCCTAAATGTGATTAATTTTAATATAAGTCTAAAATGTCTCACGGTAATAGATACTTCTTTGAGAACCTATCACCGACCCAAACAAATAGTGAATGGGTCGGTAATAGGTTCCCATACGTCCTATTACCGAGGGTTATCTGATCGTACCATCGGTAATAGTCTTAATTTGGAGTGTTGTAAAACCTAATTCCGACCCATAAAAACAAATGGATACAGTTGTATTGTCATTACTAATCAATAATATATATAACGACCTTGGTATAAAACCAAAATCACATATCTGGTAAGTAAATATATGATTTTATCTCAATATTTAAACAACTTCACAAAATAAAGGTTTCTATAGAAAAATTCAGTACTGAAGTTTTTGTTAAAAATTAAGGGTTTGTTGAATACTTTCCATACCACGGAAATAGTTCTTTAATAGCGTGAATAGATCAAGATTA
The DNA here is from genome assembly GCA_963241965.1 of Tortrix viridana. Classification (NCBI taxonomy): domain Eukaryota; kingdom Metazoa; phylum Arthropoda; class Insecta; order Lepidoptera; family Tortricidae; genus Tortrix; species Tortrix viridana. The sequence goes on along the minus strand of OY725194.1, from coordinate 2,189,969 downwards.
GAATAACTGTAAGAAAGTATAAGTATAACCGATCCAAATACCAAAAATAAAGCATAATAAAAAAAATCCCCATTAACTATTACCGTGGTACCACGGTATTAGTAACCACATCAAAAAATGGCGTCTATCACCGATGTATTTTATTTTCCATTTTAAACGTATTTCCAGGCCTAAAAATATATACAGATAACTCGGAAGTCGTGCAGAAAACAATAAACAACCATTTAAATACCATAACATTAGTTCAATTGCCATAAGTATTACGTAAAATACTAAATAAGATTCGAGTTCCCTTACATGTGGCGTCACGCGTTAGTATGGCGCGATCTTTTTCTGCGCTGCCTTTGCAGAAACTGACGAATTGCGAGCACTTTGTTTGATTCACACATAATAGCGCTAATAGGTCCGTTAGTCAAGTAAATAAGCTTCGTTCATGTAAAATATATATTTTAGGAAATCGATCGGTTTGTTTATAAAATGCACATTTTAAAATGCCACGGTGATGGACGCCGATTTTGATACCCGCGGTAATAGGCGCAGTTACCTTAACTCGGTTTTTGTATGTCACGGAGAAGGGAAACGAGTTACTTGAAAGAAATGATTATTTTTAAATTACAACGTTTACATTAGGGATAAGCTCGCCTTTGTACATTTTATTTTATTAATTGTAAATCTATTATTTGTGCAATAAAGAGTTTACATACATACATACATACATACATTTATCGTGGGTTTCTTTAAATTTGTTTTTAATTTTAAGCTTCTTAGACATATTTTTCATCTATAGATGTGTAAACAGGCTATCTTATAATCTATATCTATGGTACTAAGTTACCATAGTGATTGTTCTTTTTATTAGTTTTATCATATAAATTGTGACCTTTTCGCATACATAACTTAATTCATATATTTGTTAATATGTAGCTGGTTTAACTAATAATAAAACCACATTTCCTTTAGCCATCAAGTTGTGTATTAATGCCTTATCGTTTACAAAGTGATTCATCACTATAAAAGTTAAAATGGTAGCAGAGCGAATCTGAAGTGAAACGTGTTCTTTGTGCTACAAACATGCCGAAGACATACCACATAGATCCACTTGATAAGGATAATTATGACACATGGGCAATTGGGTAGGTAAAGTTTTTGGAAGAGGTGTAAATTATATTTTTTTTCGATATTCGTCATCCTAAAGATCAAGGAACTGCGGCTCTTTTATTTTTATTTCCTCTAATATTTTAGAAATATTTTTTTCAGTTATTAAGTTGACATTTGTACACTTTAATGACAGACAAGCTTGTTGCCTTCGTACTTAATGAAAAAGAAAAAAAAAACTGTCACTTCTATAACTGTCATTGTCAATCCAAGTAAACAAACGATTCAATTCTTTCAAGCATCTAAGTAAATCTTTGTAATAATCCATTTCCAAAGTCCGTGTGGGATTGCTTGAATTCATTGCGTGTATACGATTCAAACGTGCTCTCGTGGCTATCGAAAAGCAGGGCAAGAGTCGTCGTGAAAGAAAGAAATCGGTGTCCAAGAAGCAGTGCCAAAGGGGTCGAAAATAAATCGTAGTCCAAATATCATGCAAAGGTCAAAGCGAGCAAAGCAGGAGCAAAGCGGCAAAATCGAAAGTCCGGAGTTCGCTCTGAGGTCGTTAAAATATTTCTAAAAACACTGATCACATGAAACGCAAGCAAACAGAAAAGAGTCGTTGATTGAATTAATTAGTTTGTTTACTTTGATTGACAATGACAATTATAGAAGTGACAGTTTTTTTTCTTTCTCATTAAGTACGAAGGCAACAAGCTTGTCGGTCATTAAAGTGTGCAAATGTCAACTTACTAACTAAAAAAAATATTTCTAGAATATTAGAGGAAATAAAATTAAAAGAGCCGCAGTTCCTTGATCTTTAGGATGACGACTACCGAAAAAAAATATAATTTACACCTCTTCCAAAAACTTTACCTACCCAATTCAGGCTGAAGCTGTTTTGGTGAAAAACAAGCTATGGAAGTACGTAACTAGTTCTTTATCCCCAAATGCAAGTGCGATGTTGAAGGAGACAAACAGGCAAAATCTGAATTAATTCTTATAATCGCTCCTTCTCAACTAAAAGAAATTAAGAAATGCACTTCCGCAAAGGCTCTTTGGGATAAACTTAAAGAAATTTATGCGAGCAAAGGTCCCGCACGTAAAGCATCCCTTCTCAAGCAGCTCATTCTCACAAAACTAGAAGGAAACGATGTGCGTGCACACTTTAACAAGTTGATGGATACAGTTGACAAACTGGCAGATATGGATGTAAACATAAATGAGGATCTGCTGGCAATAATGATGCTATATAGTCTATCCTCTGAATACGAAAACTTTCGTGTTGCTATAGAGTCACGCGACATCCTGCCAAAACCAGAAGAACTCAAAATTAAAATTATAGAAGAGAGTGAAGCTCGACATCACAACGATGTAAACCATGATCCTGGTCAACAAAGTCAAGAAGAAAACGCACTCTACTCATTTTGTTAAGTCTGAAAGAAGACTGGAAGAAATATATTTCAGAAAAAGACACATAAAATATGCTCAAACTGCTGGAAGAAAAACAAAGAGAGGAAGTCTAACAGAAATGATAACTCTCACTATGCTGAAGAGTGTCTTCTTACCTTGAACAGGAATAATCAAAACGATTGGTACTTGACAGCGGCTGCACATCACACATGACACATCAGCATGAATACTTCAAAGACATGAAGTCTGTGTCAAGAAAACTTTACTTTGCATCAGAAAATCATTTTACTGATATCAAAGGAGAAGGCAGAGTTACATTGAATAATAAGTTTCAAAGAATACACCTAGAAGACGCACTATTTGTACCCACACTCTCTGTTAACCTACTTTCAGTGCCTAGTATGATAAATCACGGCGCCACAGTAAAGTTTGATAAAGACAAAGCAGTCATACGTAATAAGACAGGAAAGTTGCTAATGACAGCAGAAAAATCAAATGGTCTCTACTATGTTAGATCGCCAAACATTGAAAGAAGTTTTGCGGCAACGCCTGCAACGGACTCTGTAAACACAATACCTAACTCCATACAAGATTGGCATAGGAAGCTTGGACATATGAACGATAAAGACCTTCACACAGCTCTCAACAATGAGACGTTAATTGGATTAAACTTCAATAAAAATTAGACTTTGTCAGATTGCGAAACTTGCATTCGATCAAAAATGACTCGAGTGCCATGTCCTCCTAAACGAACTACTCCTAGAACTACTGAACGTCTAGAGATTGTTCACAGTGACGTATGTGGTCCAATCGGTACACCATCTCATAGTAAAAACAGATATTTTATCACCTTCCTTGACGACTACAGTAGGTACGGACGGGTCTACTTCTTAAAAAACAAATCTGAAGTACTTGATAAGTTCAAAGATAATAAGCAAGAAATTGAAAAATTTACGGGCAACAAAATCAAACATTTGCAAACGGACAATGGTACGGAATACATCAACGGCAAATTCCAAGGCTATTTAAAGGAACACGGGATTGCGCGACGATTAACCGCACCTTATACTCCGGTATTGCTGAACGGAAGAATCGAACATTAGTGGAGAAAGCCAGAGCTATGCTTATTGACTCAAAAGCACCAATGCAACTATGGGCAGAAGCAATTTGCACAGCAAACTACCTATTCAATAGAAGTGTAAACAGTGCTATTGAGAATAAAACACCATTCGAGAAATGGGTGCTAAGAAAGCCCTGCGTTCATAATCTCCATCCTTTTGGTTCCAAAACTTTCATACTGAAGAAAGGACTCAGAGGTCATAAATTTGCTTCCAAAGCTATACCAGGAATATTTGTTGGATACTCAGACACCCGCAAAGCATACAGGGTTTATGTTCCATCCAAACGCAAAACTTTTATTTCTAAAGATGTAAAGAGTTGTAAAGGCAAATTACTACTCAAACCCTACAGACAATGTCAACAAATTGACGTACAATGAAAACAAGATTTGTATTTCGGACTCAGAAAGAAAAAACATGCAAATAGACATCGATGACGAAGACAATACTCAACAAAATAATCGTTGTGAAAATGTTGTAAACGCAGATTCTACTCAGCACGATGATGATTTAGATTACGAACAAGAAATCGTTAATGATCAAGCAGATGACAGTAACAACGAGGAGTATCATGAAATCTCTGAACACGAGCCTCTTGACAATGACAATGCAGCTGAAATAGAACATGAACTTGAACCGAACCATTACAATCTTGGAGCCAGATCAGCAATACAACCGCCACAACGGTATTATGATTTCGTACTGGCAGCTGTCGCTGAAATCGTAAATTTGCCAGAAGATCCAATGACTTACAAGCAAGCGTTGGACTCATCTAACAAAGAAGAATGGTTTAAAGCCATGTTGAGTGAGATAAACTCACTGAAAGAAAATAGAACCTGGGACTTAGTTGAATTACCTAAAGGACGAAGAGCACTACCATGCAAATGGATTTACAAATTAAAAACGAATCCAGATGGCTCTATTGACAAATTTAAAGCCAGGGTAGTTGTCAAAGGTTATTCACAACAATAAGGCGTCGACTACGATAAGACGTAAGCACTATACGAGCAATCATAGCGATCGCTACTAAAGAAAATCTAAATCTACGTCAATTTGATGTATCAACAGCCTTCGTTAATGGCACAGTTGAAGAAGAAATGTATGTTAAACAGCCCGAAGGTTTCCAAGATGGAACGAAGCGGGTATGCAAATTAAATCGCAGCCTATATGGACTCAAGCAAGCACCACCATGCTGGAATACGTGCATTGCTGAATTTGATAAAAAGTGACTTCAAACAAAGTGAAGCCGATCCTTGTCTGTACACCAGAATCAAAGGACAGTCCAAAGTTTTAATCGGACTTTATGTTGATGACGGACTTGTGGCATCTAACACAACCGCTGCAGGAGACGAGTTCATCAAGGAACTTAAAACTCGTTTCAAGATAACGACAAAGTCCGCCTCCTATTTCCTGGGCGTGGAAATTAAAGCAGAAAAAGGAAGAATAATACTATGCCAACAAGCCTATACACGAAAGGTTCTTGAGAAGTTTAGTATGATGAACAGCAAGTCAACGCCGACTCCAATAATTAAAGAAAGTGTTAACGACACAGAACCTAGTGGAAACAGACCGGAATATCCATATAGACAGGGTGTTGGAGCACTTACCTACTTAGCAGTAGGCACAAGGCCGGATATAGCTTACGCTGTGAGCAAAGCATCCAGAACTCTAGAGGCACCCACTACAACTGATGTCTTACTAGTGAAACGGATCTTTCGCTACCTGAAAGGAACTATTAACAAAGGCCTAGTATATATAGACACACTGCAGAGACCCCAAATAATTTAGTATGTTATTCTGACGCTGATCTTGCAGGAGATCAAACAACAGGGAGATTTACAACTGGAATGGTGTGTCTACTCTCAGGAGCAGCTATTAGCTGGAGAAGCGAACGACAAACTGTCGTATCTCTCTCTTCGACTGAAGCGGAGATTATCGCAGCCAGCGAGACTGCACAAGAAATTTTGTGGCTGAACAGCCTATTGAAAGATTTAGCCGAATTGGAAAAACCTGTGCTCTACTTAGATAACGAATCAGCTGTAAAGCTTTCTCACAATCCTAAATATAGAGCACCATAAGCGGACCAAACACATTAAGTTGAAGCACTTATTCGTACGTGAATGTGTTACCAACAAGGAATTTGAAGTTAAACAAGTACCTTCCGTGCGACAGCTGGCTGACATGTGTACCAAGCCACTCTTTGGCCCAAAATTAGAAGAATTAAGTGGAAAGATTGGCTTAAAGAGAATTTGAGAATTCTTAAAAGTTCCGAGGGTGTAAAGAAGCTGTCTTATAATCTATATCTATGGTACTAAGTTACCATAGTGATTGTTCTTTTTATTAGTTTTATCATATAAATTGTGACCTTTTCGCATACATAAGTTAATTCATATATTTGTTAATAGCTGGTTTAACTAATAATAAAACCACATTTCCTTTAGCCATCAAGTTGTTTATTAATGCTTTATCGTTTACAAAGTGATTCCTCACTATAAAAGTTAAAAAGATGTATTATGATTGATCTGTTATTGGCACGTTCGGTGCGGCATCGAGTTGATTATATCCGATGTTCATCTTTCCTCCTGTGCGGGGTAAAAATTACGGTGCGAACCGCTGGTGCGGGACAGATGTATTCGGTCTCCCTTTGAGTATAAAAGAAACAATTAGTGTTTTGGAATTGCCTCGTTATATAGTTAATATCGGTACGAAAAAATGGCATCGGGTTCCTACGACCCGATGCAGACTGATGCTAGTTGAGCTAGTGAAGTCCGTGTGTTTAGATGAGTTTATGCTAACGAGAAGAGAAAGTGAATGAAACATTAAGCGATCCAGAAAAATGTTATTAAAGTCCTGTGAAGGTGAAGAGCAAACTGGTTCTCTAAGACAAATTTATACTGGGTAGGTACCCAATATACATTCAGTCAACAAAGTATCGGGAATGGATGATTTGTTTATGGTTCCAAATTCAAATTTTTGTTTTTTTTGTTGTTGTTAGATTGGCACAACTGTTTTCTATTTTGGCGCGGAGTTTGAGTTGCATCTGTTATTTATATTAAATACAGTGCTGTTTTTAGTTATATCATATCTAGTGTGTATTGCGAATTTCATAATGGACAAAAACATTGAACAAAGAGTTTGTCTTAAATTTTGCATCGCCAATGGAATTTCGTGTTCGGAGTCACTGAAAATGTTACAGAAGGCTTACGGTGATTCGACTTTATCAAAAACACGTGTTTATGAGTGGTACAAAGCGTTCAAAAGCGGTCGAGATGTGATGGAAGATTTGCCTCGCTCTGGTAGGCCATCAACGTCTGCAACTGAAGTTAACATCGCAAAAGTGAAGGAAATAGTGACTGAAAATCCTCATTCAACTTTGAGAGAAATAGCCGCCGAACTTTCTGTATCTCACGAGTCGATCCGTACTATTTTAACTAATCATTTGGGTATGAAACATGTTACCGCTCGGCTAGTCCCAAAAGACTTGAATTTTCTCCAAAAACTCAATCGCATGAGAGTCGCTGAGGACATGCTAGAACGAGTCAATTCCGACCCAACATTCATGAAACGCATTGTTACTGGTGACGAGACGTGGGTTTACGAGTTTGACATGCAAACTAGTCAACAAGCTTCGGAGTGGCGCTTCGTGGCACCCGTTTTCAATCGGTAGAAGACATAAAGGAGAATTCGCGCCGAGAACTGAATTCAATTCCGGAAACAGCGTTTAAAAAATGTTTTGATGATTGGATTATTCGTTGGCGTAAGTGTATCGTTTCTGAAGGAGCATACTTTGAAGGTGATAAAATAAATTTGGATGATTAACAAACAGTTTGTGTATTATTGATCTTTTCCCGGTACTTTCTTGACAGAGTAGTATTAGCCCGTCAACTGGTCACACATTGCAAGTCCTACAAACTGTAGCCATCTTTATCTATTTTTATATGTAATCACTGTGATCTTTAAAAAATATACATATTATGCATTGTATCGCTATCGATGTTTCTTTCATCATCCCAGTGCGGATAAGCGGGCCGTAAAGATCCGACAACTTGTTCCTTTATTTACAAACAAAGTACATTCTACCTACGATTTCAGCGATCTATTAAGAGTTTATTAGTCAACATATTGCTACTCGTATAAAGAAATATGATTTATTCATTGTACCGATAAAGATAAGTACTCCTAAACAGATGGAAGTCGAACGGATCTTTTCGACCCACCAACGCACCAGCAACAAATCGTGCTTCGGATCTAAAAGACCCCATGTCGCACCAACTGAAAGTCAACAAATTCAACTAACGCAGTGAGCGTGTTAACATCGCGATAACTCTGTCGCGATGCGGCAACGTAGGGGTAAGATGAGTAGAGAGATGTTTATTTAATTTATAAATTGAAGGCACCTGTAACAATGCATAACGGAAATAATTATAGATAAGTTTATGTACCTATATGTTTAGGCACTTGAGTAACTTCTAAGATTAAGTAGGTAATTTCTTTTTAATTGCAGCATAAGCCAGCCCAAAACTCCTTCAAACGTGCGCTTATAGAAGAGGTGAAGAAGCACCCCGTCCTTCTCGAGCTATTCCAATACCAGGATGTGGATAAGGATGTTTTCGTAGACGCGTGGAAGAGAGTCGCCAAAGCGCTTCACATAGACAAAGGTTTGTATGTTTTGGAACTAAGTTACTTGTCGCACGTTACACTCCAGAAGCTCGGCGTATGAGAGCTAGGGCGAAAGAAGTGTCCGACACGACACTTTTGATTCGAACGCGATGTGTCCCGAATCCCGAGGATAGCCGAGGTTATTAATGTTGTTATAGCATCGGAGCGCATTTTTGGGTTTAGCTAGCCGTGCGCGTTAGAATGACGTGTGGATGTCAAGTAGGTTAACACGTTAACTCTTTGAGGCACAGAATTTTGTTAATAACAGCTGCTCTACTTATATCAAGCACAAGTTCGATCGTGTATGGTGTACTGCTGCCACCTGTGGGATGGCTCTGCCAAATATCAGCTGAACGCGTTGAACTCGGTGGACTGAAGAGCTAGGAGACTCACAAGCGGCGATTCGCTCGTCAAAACCAAACTTTTAAGTTTGGAACATCGGCGTAAAGTCGCTTGTCTTTCGGTATTTTACAAGGTGTATTTTGGAGGGGTGCCCCTTGTTTCGCCGACAAACTTTTCACCGAATATCATTTCATCGACAACGTTTTAACGAATTGTTAGTTTTCGTATTTTCATTTGGTGTAATCTTGTTTAATCGACAATTAATTTAAGTTTTTATTAATTCTTATAAATACTGTTCAATAAAAACAATTGTACCGAATAAAATAAAAGCCAAATATGTTGACGACTATTCCGGTCTGTTTAAGCATTGTAAAGTGGTAAATGTCTTCAGCAGGTTTTGCTTATCGCTGCTAAGTGAAGAATGTGATAGTATTCCAACACTTGAGCGTAAAACGCGGCCCGAACAGCTGCGCCGACTAGAATACTTGCCTACATACCCACTGCCAAGTAACAATAATGTTTACGGCAGGCGAACCAATAAGCATGTTATCCCATTCATTCTTAATAACTTACCAAAAGATCTGTTAGATAATCTTCTCAAAAATAGTAATAATAATGTTAAATTTAAAACTTTAATTAAGAAGTACTACCTGGAATGTACAACGCTTACAAAATTAGTTTAGTGGGTACCTAACCTTTTAAAACTAATTGTTCTTTATTTATTACTGCGGACCGTACCTGCGCGATCTCGCCAACTATTACATAAACCAAATAACAGGTTTTCAATAGTGGCTTAGATATAAACACTTATTATATGTCCTATTTATAAGTTTTGAAATAAATAAAAAAAAAAAAGGAATATTATTTGGTCGATGATTTTTTTCGTAGATTTTTTAAATGGAAGAATTACAAAACATCGATATTCATTTATTCGACGTTTTATTACATTTTTTTTTTAATAATCGAATACACATATTTTTTTTCAATCCAAATATTTATTGATATTCGATGTTTTATCGTTAAATAGGGGACTTTAAATTTTAAAGCTGTTTTGTTAAAATTACCTTAATGAGAGCATATGTTCCTGGATTAGGTTTATTTATCATAACATTCATTTTATGATGCCATGCTTCAGCAGAATTCTGGGTTCGCGGTATTTTCATTGTATTAATTAAAGAATACTACTGTTTTATTACTGTTAAATTTATTTTCTTGTATAAAAATTTCCGTACGCCTTCTTTCTTTATAGATCGCAAATTTTCCCAATAGTAATTACATCGTAATACGTAGGTAGGTTAGGTTAGGTTCGTTTTTATATCAGGCCCGGAAGGCCAAAACAACCCAGAATTAGGAACTCCGCACAGCGGAGCTCCGTCGACTCTGTCAAATTAGATTTTTAGAAGCCAAAATATAACAGTAATAAAACAGTAGTATTCTTTAATTAATACAACGAAAATACCGCGAACCCAGAATTCTGCTGAAGCATGGCATCATAAAATGAATGTTATGATAAATAAACCTAATCCAGGAACATAATATATGCTCTCATTAAAGAAATTTTAACAAAACAGCTTTAAAATTTAAAGTCCCTTATTTAACGATAAAACCATATCACTCATCTTCACAATAATAAAAATATAATAATAACGCAACAAATAGCAATAAACACTTGCCTACGAGTATCTGTATACTAACAACAACTTAAAAATCATAAGTACCCATTGCATTACGTCGCGTTCACAATACTGATAATTGTGTATGCGAAATATTTTATATTGAAATGATATTACGTGAAGTAATTTTGATGTTTTTAAAAAAACATTGAAACAATAAATTACGAAACATAATTCGGTTAAATAATACATCTATATAATGACTCATCCGCCAATTGTAAATCCGTGATATGAAATTACTTGTATTGACATTTCGACGAACTGAATTGTCGATGAAATGAAAATACGTGAAACGTTAACTTTGAAATGAAATTCGATAAAATGAGTGTCGGCGATTCAAGGGTAAACCATTTTGGAGAGTGTGTGGAACCTCATCCCACCCTCCACTTTCTCCAATCGGTCTTCCAGACGCAGGGAGGGCTTCCATCCTCATGTAGTCGAATTTCCATCAGTTCGGACGAAGCGGTTTGCTGCGTCATTTCTTATTCGCACTGCCAAGGAGTGGAATGATCTCCCTGCGTCTGTATTTCCGGAATCCTATAACCTTGGTGTTTTCAAGGCAAGAGTGAATAGGCATTTTCTGGGTAAGCGTGTACCATCTTCGACCTCGTCGTCACTTAACATCAGGTGAGACTGAGGTCAAACGCAAACCCATTTATGATAAAATAATAATAATAATAATGATAAAGACGTAATTTTTGCGGTAGTTTATTATTTAGAACTATAAATAGGCAAAACAATAGGATTAAAATAATAATAATAATCATCATCAAATCGCCGTGGTGCTAGTTGCCACTGACTTCGTAAACAAATTTAGAAGTAGTGTTGCTCACACAATATGCCGCGTAGCCGCTAGATGGCTCTGTTACCAAAAACATGCCGATTATATAGCGGCCATCACAGGTGACCACCATGAAGAAAATATCCCAATGTCCTCGTAAGTCCAGCAAATTAATTCAATCACTATACGTCCTGATCAGTATGTATATAAAAATAAATGTAATCATGTAATTTGTTTTATTAATGGCGAATAAGGAGTTCAGTCATTGCATTGTACGGTTAATGTAATCTAAACACTTCAAAATCTCGTTTCTTAGTGACCCATATGTATAGGGATTAGGGATACAATACGTAGGTATTACACACAATATCTAGGTAAGGTATTATAAAATGTTTACACATTGCCTAACCAATTGCGGGAAACCGCTGGATGACAGCAGCAGAGGACCGATCGTTGTGGAAAACCTTGGGGAAGGCCTTTGTCCAGCAGTGGACGTCTTGCGTGCGGCTGATAATGATGATGATGATGATGACATTGCCTAAGCTAACCGGCATTACATAAAATGACTAGGTATTCTATACGGAGTTAAGTATATGCTTTGCCGGTAATATATACATACACTCCCTTATCCATTATGATTTTTTCCAGGCATGTCTGCATTTCCTGTGTACTACTGTTGGTGGAACTGGTATTTGTTACTATGCGCCTTCGCTCGTTATTGCGATTGGGATACGTACAGGGACAAAACCGTGGACGGAAGCCTGGTCCAACACATGGAATTTATGCTGCCTGTGCTAAAAAAAGGTTGGTCTTAGTTTACTTATTCATTTAATCTTCATTGCAACAATTATCTAACACTTAGTATACTAGGTTTCCGCCCGCGACTTCGTCTGCGGAGAGTCAGTACTTTCGTAAGTTAAAATATAGCCTATGTCCACCCTGAAAGTTCATTCTAAATGTTGGTGAAAGAATTTTTGAAATCGGATGTGTAGTTCCGGAGGTTGTCCCCTTACATCCAAACAAAAAAAAATTGCGAACTTTACCTCTTTATAATATTAGTACGTTACAGATGTATGTTAAACACTATATTGTACTAAAAACAACTACAAATCACAAATATTAAAATGACAGATTGCTTCTTACAGCATTATAAGTAAATTACAATAAAAACCCGTAGAGGATATTTAGAGTAATTTAATATGTATTTTACGAAAATCCATTCAGTCGTTTTTAATCTAGAGCAGTCAAAGTCAACTCTGAATTGTGAAATTTTTGGACGTTTTCTAATAATTTGTCAGATCACGTAGTGAAAATATAATATGTTATATATTTGTAATCTACTCATAAAGTCCTTTCATTTGATACCCCACATGGTATGTTTAAATGAAAAAAATGTTTTGTTTGTACCGCCGTTTTTATGACGTCACAGTTTCTACCCCCACCTTTGTCATTCGTTACTAAATCGTACGTAACTTCGGACTTCGATTTTCAAAGTAGGGTACTAGTTTGGTTTATACAATACAATACAAATCGTTTATTTCGGACTACGTACGTCCATAGGGTTAGTAAGTACAGTATTCTTAGTAATAGGGTTGGTGATATACATTATTATTATTATTATTATTATTAACTATTATGTTCGGGGGTTGGACGACGTGTAGGGCCAACGTAACTTGTTGACTGAACCACGCCCATTTATAGTAGTTTTAACTGACCGTTAATGCGGCCCATTAAATCAGCTTTTTTTTTCCTAGCCTAGTTCTCAAGCGGCAACCGCCACATAAAGCAGCCGTTTTTGGATAACAATTACATAGATCATGTTGCCAATTTTTCTTTGAACAATATTTTTTTTCCAAATTCATTTTTGCCAAGCTATAATCAGTGTTAATCCTTAAAAGCTCTTGTTTCTTTTGAAATAGAGTTTGACAACGAAATCTACTGTTTCAGCTTTTCCAAGGGTTGACTGGAATCACTGGAGGGGGTCTACGTCTGTGATACCAACGGGTACGTTTCAACAATATCATTTTATATTTTCATTATCTATTACGCCCTGTCGAAACCACACATATATTAGCTTCACTTGTAAATAACTATTAAGTAATAAAATTTTGCAAATCGATTTTTATCTACTTCCAAACGACGACGACGGTGCGGTTAACCTAGATGACAGTGGCCCTGCCGACGAACCGAATCAGAAATATATATACTCAAGGATAATGGAAACTGGTCTCTGTAAGGACAAATTATATTTTGCTTTTGAGTAACTATCCTGAGGCCCGACGTATAACAATATAGGACAATAAATTGTCAAAATGACTTAACTTTTGTTGACTGGCATAAGATTCTGTTTCGAACTGGCGAAATTTTGACGTAGGCTTCAGGAGGCTATAGTATCGAACGCTACGCAACGCTAGACCATTACTAATTTTTTAATTTTGTTTCTTTATAATTGCAGCCTTTTACCACCACTTTAACTAGAATCAGTCAGTGTCTACACATAAGTGTCCACAATTTTCGTAACGGCTACCAAAAGTGGTTATATTATATGGGGTATGTATGTATGTAAACTCATTATTGATCAAAAAGTATACGAGCGATGTTTGTATAATTTATAATCGCGTTCTCAGAAACGGCTCTAACGATTTTGATGAAACTCGCGGAATAGGGGTTAATGAGAGGCTAAGCTTCATGTCATACATAATACAATTTATATGATATAAAAGCTTGTCGCGAGATTTACCTACACAGGTAAAGAGACATAAGGGGACTCTCGCGACAAGCTTCTGTATCATTACATTATACCCTGGGAGACCGAGCGACGTCGCTCGGGTCGAAACCGAATTTTCATCGATTTTCTGTACAAAAACAAGAAAAAACCGGCCTTGGCGTAGTAGGCCAACGCTCTAAACATCATTTTATCCAGATGGCGGCAGCCGCCCCGAAATTACGAACCATATTGCGCGTGAAATCTTTTTGCGAGGATAAAAGAGGAGAACGAATTTTCCCAGACGTGAGACCTAGCTAGGTCGAATTTTCGCCCCCCTAAACCCCCATGCCACAGTCATCATGGTAATCGTTAGAACCGCTTTCGGGAACGTGAGTACAAATATATAGACGTATATATAAAATATATTGAAATGTTTCTCGTTTAATAGTATATGATTTATGTTTTTGATGGGATATTTCTTTCCGGGCGCGTTTGAAGCATCTCGATACGTTCACTGTGTGCATGGCTGCAGCGTACGGGCGTGGCGAGCGCGTGCGCAACTTGAAGAGTTAATATGCCGAGCTACCCTGAACCAGACCTTTATAACGTTATGAAAAAATAACGTTATCATACCGGTATATTTCGTTAGTGTTTAAAATACCGTTTAATTAATATCGAAATGTTATTATAACGTTATGTAGAATAGCGTTATAATAACGTTATGAATTGGGCGCTGTTGCCGGTCCGAACGTCAAAGAATCGGCGGCCGTTGCCTTACGCGACGCTAGCGCTACGTTGCCGGACTTCTAAAATGAAGTACTTACGCGAGTGAATGGAATAATATAATACACGGTGTAATGCGAACCGCATCGGCGTGGCGGTGCTTCAAAATGGAATTACTCAAAGATGGCTGGACTGATTAGGAAAATTCTTTTTTTGTTTGAAAGGGTATAGGGTTCACAGGTGGTCCCATTGTCATTAAGTCAAGATCTGATAAAGGGATTCCGGAGAAATCGAGGAAACTTCTCAAAAGTTGTAGGCACACAAACAGCGATTTTTAACAGACTTCAAAAAAGGAGGTTCTATGTTGAAATACGTATGTTTTTTTTAAGTATGTTCACCGATTTCTCCGTCAATTTTGGACCGATTTGGAAAATTCTTTTTTTTTTAACGGGTATACGCTCGAGGTGGTCCCATTGTCACCAAGTCAGAATGAAGTTATCGGCACACATACAGCGATTTTGGTATTTCCAGTAAGTCCTTAAAAATTTGCACTATAAAAGTACCTCTTGGTGTAGAGGGACTGATGATGAAGATCAAGGAACAACCATCGTAAATCTTTAGTCGTAAGTGTTTCACGGGCAGCGATTAGATTTATTTATTAACAATATGAAGCTACTTTTATATTCATCATAATGTATGTGGTGAAGTACCGGGAGAACTCCTCAATGATTAACGGCCCTGCATTTTGGACAGCGACATTTTGTTAAGGGTGATGAGAAATTGGTATTAGGCTATTGTTTCTTAAGGTATTTTGTATTGTGTTGTAGTGAATCACGTAATAATATTAGGTGCATTACAAAAAAAAACGATGTTTTTACATAATTAAAACTGTCTTAAAAAACCCACTAAACAAGATAATATTAATTTTAAGCTGAATTAAGGGGACTTTGGGTGTAAGATAGGTAGCGAAACTTGACTTGAAAAAATCGTCTTGGGAATAATTTTCTTAGTTTTTGGGGACGTAGATTTTGAAAATAAAATAAAATTTAAGGTGATGTTTTTTTGAAAATTTCGTCATGGGTGTCATTTTCTTACATTTTGAAGACGCAGATTTTGAAAATGATATCAAATTTTGAATTCAAGATGGCGGCCATGATGTTTTTCTGAAAAAGACGTCATGGGAATAATTTTCTTAGTTTTTGGGGACGTAGATTTCGAAAATAATATTAAAAAATTAAGCTAATATAGCGGCCATGATGTTTTTCAAAAAAGTCGTCTTGGGCACAGTATAAGTATAGCTAAAGCAGTAAAGAAACTAGGCCTACTTTTCGAGATAAATACTTACACTCCAATTGAGCGTTAGTGTTGACCTCTTAATTTTTGTAAAATTGAAAAAGGTTTTTGTTTAGTGTATCTCAGCTAGTTAGTTCAAAATCGATATCCAGACACAGACACAGATGTGTGGTCTCAGACAGCAAATCCGTTAACAGATTCAACTGATTGCTTCCAAAATCGTTATCTGGGGATCTGTGTGGTATCCGACATCGAATCCGTTGACAGAATGAGAAAAAGTAGCCACCATCTTGAACTTTTTAGTTACTCGACCGATTGCTTCCAAAACCGATATCTGAGGATTAGCGTAACGTGGTCTCCGACAACGAATCCGTGGATAGAATGAGAAAAAGTAGACGCGATCTTGAACTTTTTAGTTATTCGACTATCGATATATCCCCTAGATTGCTTTCAAAATCGATACATCTGCATGGTCTTATTTCTCATTCGGTCAACGGATTCGTCGTTGGAGACCACACAAATCCCCAGATATCGACTTTGGAAGCAATTATTCGAATAACTATAACAGTTCAAGATGGCGGCTACTTTTTCTCATTATGTCATCGGATTCGTTGTCGGAGATCATACAAATCCCCAGATATCGATTTTGGAAGCAATCGGTCAAATAACTTAAAAGTTCAAGATGGCGGCTACTTTTTTCATTCTATCAACGGATTCGTTATCGGAGACCACACGAATCTACAGATATCGATTTTGGAAGCAATCCGTCTATTAACTAAAAAGTTCAAGATGGCGGCTACTATTTCTCATTCTGTCAACGAATTCGTTGTCGAAGACTTCACTTATCCCCAGATTTCGATTTTGCAAGCAATCGGTCGTATAACTAAAAAGTTCAAGATACTCTAAGCTCCGGTTTTGAAGAAGCTGAGTTCGTACACCCGTATACAAAGCGAAACCATTCGTCTCGGCGCGACATGCGCCGCTGACAGCACTGCCATGTCCGTTCTCGTTGAGTCATGCGTCTGTGAGTGCGACGTTTCGAACGTTTCTTCGTAGTTTCTTTACTACTTTAGCTATTTTTATACTGTGTCATCGGTGTCATTTTCTTAGATTTTGGGGACACAGATTTTGAAAATTATGTTAAATTTGGAATTAAAGATGGCGGCCATGATGTTTTTTGAAAAATGTCGTCATTAATGTCATTTTCTTAGAATAGGGGATATATTGATATCATTTTCGAAATCTACGTCCCATAAAACTAAGAACGCCATACCCATGACGACTTTTTTAAAAAACGTCATGGCCGCCATCTTGAATTCCAAATTTGACATCATTTTCAAAATCTGCGTGCTCAGAAGCTAAGAAAGTGCCACCCATGACGGTTTTTTCAAAAAACATCATCGCCACCATCTTGAACTCCAAAATAGACACCTATACATTATCATGTACCTATTAGGCAACAAATTTGCAATTCCTAGGAGGCCGCTCAGTATTTTCAGTGTATTTTTGAAGACGGTATTATTTTTTGAAATAATTTATTTTTCGCTTTTTAGTTATAAGTATATGTGATTAACTAAAACACTTATACATATATAAATCTTATTAAGAAACAATAGCCTTATACCATTATCATCAGTCTCATCACCCTGAGCAAAATGTCGCTGTCCAATATGCAGGGCCGTTAATCATTGAGGAGTTCTCCCGGTACTTCACCGTCAGTTGCACTTCACCACACGCATGAGTAAAAGTATGTTCACATTCTTAATAAAGAAATCTCATTGCTAGCGTCAATCACTTACGACTAAAGAGTTCCGGTGGTCATCTCTGGTCTTCATCATCAGTTTCTCTTTACCAAGAGGTGCTTTTGGAAAGCAAATTCTAAAGGTCTTACAGGTAATACCAAAATTGCTGCATGTGTGCCTATAACTTTTGAGGAGTTCCCTCGATTTCTCATGGATTCCATCATCAGATTCTGACTTAGTACCACCTCAAGAGTACCCTTTCAAACAAAAAATAATTTTCAAAATCGGTCCTCAATTGACGGAGAAATCGGTGAACATAAATAAAAAACATACATACAGCCGATCATAGAATCTCCTTTTTTGAAGTCTGTTAAAAAGAGAGTTTTTGTATGTTAGTAATGTTACCGACAGCCAAGGACCGAGGCTTTCAAATTCAAAGTATTATTATTCAAAGTAAGAAAGAGATGGCCTATAACGTTATTATATCGCTTGCCGAAGTATCGATATTACGTATAGGTTTTTGTTAATAACGTTATAATCGATACCGCTACCGGTTAGGCGTCGAATAACGTTTCATTATAACGTTATTCGTGTAAAATAACGTTATGAAGCATAACGTTATACGAAAATAACGGTTATTGAAGGTCTGCCCTGAACACAATGCAAGCAGAAACATTTTTTTTAAGGTCCCGAGTGTAGAAAAAGACGAAGGATACGCAGTTCAAATTCCAGTGCTAAACAAAATGAAGTGGAAGACGAAGGAGAAGACGATGAAGAACACTCTGACGATGATTACGTAGAAGAAAGAGAAGAAAGAAGAAGGAGGGCAGGAGAAAAAAGGCGGAAAGGAGAGAAAGTTTATTCAAGTAATAAAAAAAAGTTATGGCTCGTATAAGAGCTCCTTCTACCATATTACAAGCATTGAGCTATACTACTACGTATAGAGGAGACAGCGCGAACATCACTTGTGCTCCATTCAATTGCGGCCAGCCGGCCGCAGTTCGCTCAAGAGCGAGCAAGCGACTGAGTGAACTGCGGCCGGCCGGCCGCAATTGAATGGAGCACAAGTGATGTTCGCGCTGTCTTCTCTATACGTAGTAGTATAGCTCAATGATTACAAGCTTTTTATTAACTTGCAATGTTTGTATGTTAGTAATTTTGTTAGTTCCACCTCCCGGTGTTCGATTGAATTAAAATTTGGTATACCGACGTAACTTCGGTGACAATGCAATAATATGGTACCATGGAGCTGATCTGATGATGCAATTGGAAGGTGGTCACAGGAACTCCGCAACGTTCGTTGGATTTGTATTTTACTCGTATTTAATCTTAATTGCGTTTCCTTACGTCGCTTCTTCTGAACAAACCCCTCTCCTGTTAAAATAGAAGTCGCGCCGACAGAATAAACAGTATTGTATGTATGTATGTAAACTCTTTATTGCTCAAAACAATTAACAAATATGTACGTACATAAACTTAGGATTAACATGTAAAATGGCGAACTTATCCCTTTAAGGGATTTCTTCCAGTTAACCAGACCATGATCCAGGAAAATGTACAAGATAGGCAGTATTATAGTGAACAATTAAACAATTTATTGTACTTAAACTATTACAAATCTCAAATATTAAAATAACAGATGGTGCTACACATTCTTACAGCATAATAAGGAAAAAGACAGTAGTACATTTACTGTAGGCCAATCCGGGAGCGGTCTCTATCCGATCCGAACTGGAGCCAACGCGTCCGAGTCCCTTTACATAAAATACGAATTAGCGTCGCTACTAAGAAGTACTAAATTCGAAACTTCAGATGCCCCGTTTCTGTGATTTGTCATTTGTTACTAAATCAAGTAAAAGGGATAAGTAGAGCTGTCGTAACTTCCAACTCTGATTTTCTTAGTCCTAGTATTTTTCTTAATGGCGAGTGTTTAGAAATGGTAGATAAGGCACTTTTCTTAGGCATAACTATAGACAATAATTTGCAATGGAGTCCCCATATAGCAGTTCTAGCAGGCAAATTAAGTAAGGCCGCTTACGCCGTTAGGAAAATTAGACAACTTACCAATGTTGAGACAGCTCGCTTAGTTTATCATAGTTATTTTCATAGTGTTATGTCATACGGTATTCTGGTTTGGGGAAAAGCAGCTGACATACAAACTATATTTGTGTTACAAAAAAGGGCCATTCGCTCTATATATAACTTAAATTCCCGTGATTCATTAAGAGAACTTTTTAAACAAATTAATATTTTAACAGTAGCATCCCAATATATTTATGAAAATATTATGTATGTTATTAAGAACCTAGACTCTTTCGTTAAAAATTCTGATATACATAATATAAATACTAGGAATAAAAATAAAATTGCCATAAAAAAGTTTCGTGTCCGTAAAGTATATAAATCATTTGTAGGTCAATGCATTCATTTTTATAATAAATTACCCGACGTAGTTTTAGAGTTACCCCTTCCAGCACTTAAAAATTACTTGAAAAAGTCGTTGATGTCAAAGGCGTACTATAGGGTCGAGGACTATCTAACGGACAAAAATGCTTGGCCTAAACCAGAAAATTAACTAATGTTTAATGTTCAATAGCTTAGCTTACTACTCGTACATACCTCATAAAAATCATGTAAACGCTGTATCTTGTCTAGGGGACACGGTTTATGTAGGAAGACATGTCAAAACTGTTTTGTGTGATATATATATATATATATATATATATATATATATATATATATATATATATATATATATATATATATATATATATATATATATATATAAATTTTCTCGTAGTCATTCTGACATGTTTTCCTGCAAAACTACGCAGATATTTAATATTATTTTTACAGTTTTATATAATGTTAGAATAAGTAGTGACATTGTTATATTTTCATTTAAAAAATGACTAACTGTTGAGTTTCTTGCGGCGCTTCTTCTCAGCAGTGATCTCCTCTTGGGAAGCGCTGGTAGATTTTGACGTGTAAAAGTGCCCGTGCGGCCTACTTACTGAATAAATATCTTTTATCTTTAGTTTGGGTTATGATTATAAACTTTTTTGCCAAGCTATAATCAGTGTTAATCCTTAAAAGCTCTTGTTTCGGTTGAATTACAGTGTGACAACGAAATCTTCTGTTTCAGCTGATCCAGGGATTGACCGGGAACGTCAGACGGAGCCTGTGCCCGAGGCACCGCTGGAGGGTGCGTTTTATCTTATCCCATTTATATTTTCAGTACGTGAAACGCCTTGTCGAAAAAAAAAATGGCTCATTTGAGAGCCTCTTTTACCACTTAACCACCATAATTCTGCCCTCCTAATCTAAAAGGCGGTATCTCAAATTCAATAGCCAAAGCAGATCAGTCCTCCCCTGTTAGTAACGAGGTTGCAATTGCTACAGGAGTTTTGTCTGATATAGCGCCGTTTTGCTTAGCAGGGCAGAATTAGCTTCACTTGTCAATAAAAGATATAATCAGTGTTAATCCTTAAAAGCTCTTGTTTCGGTTGAATTACAGTGTGACAACGAAATCTTCTGTTTCAGCTGATCCAGGGATTGACCGGGAACGTCAGACGGAGCCTGTGCTCGAGGCACCGCTGGAGGGTGCGTTTTATCTTATGCCATTTATATTTTCAGTACGTGAAACGCCTTGTCGACAAAAAAATGGCGCATTTGAGAGCCTCTTTTACCACCATAATTAGCTTCACTTGTCAATAACTAAATAACTATTAACCAATACAATTTCTAATTTATAATTGTCGGATTAATTTGAAATTTTGCATACTTTCTTATGTGATTCCAGTGACAATACAATAATATGGTACCATCGAGCTGGTCTGATGATGTAGGTAGAAGGAAGGTGGTCGTGGGAACTCCTCAATGGCTAATAGTAGATCCATCGAGTTTGTTTGGCCCGTCTTTGTATAGCGGGATTGTCATCAGGCGGCATTACTAAAAATGACATTTTTACATTTGATAATGCTTTTGACATTAAATACATATGTATGTATGTATGTATGTATGTATGTATGTGTGGTCATGTATGTGTAGCTGAACGGATGGCCCGATTCTACAAACGAGGTGACATTAGATTCGTCTTAGCGTCTTGTCACTGGGTACTTCAACTAAAAAAAAAATGGTGGATTTTACAATAATGTTGTTTACAATACAGTATGTATGTGGGTGTTAACATATGTATAGACGACAATATCAAAATATGCAGTCAGGTATTTAAAGCTCGCTTCTTATTATTGGCTTAGGATATTGGGTATGATTTTGATTCGCGTGCGCTAGTCAGAAAACTCGATAGTTATAAATGTTAAATAGTGACCGACCGAAACATGTTATTTTGCCGAAACCGAAACCGAAACCGAACCTTTTATAAAAATAAAAATAAAAGTCCTTTAAAAGTCGAAAAAATGTTAGTAAGCCCGTTTTTTTCTAAAATTAATATCTCGCCGACCTATAATTACAGGTTTCTACTTTCAAAGATTTATCACAATGAAATTTCAGCACAGTTACAGAGGTTCTGTTTGAAAATTTAACTACCCTATAAAGTGAAAAAAATACATTATTTGTAACACAAAGTTAGCGATTTTTTAATGGTGGTATAAAATAAAACAAATTTATTATTAAAATACGATGCTCATATATTATGTTTTTTTATTTTCAGTTACTTAAATTTTAATTATACTCACAAATATCACAATCAGTTAGCCTCGAATGGCTAATTCAAATATAATTAGATAATCAAAATAATCAAATTGATCACCTTTGGTAATCATTTTAGCGAACCTTTTCTTTTATTATGTAAGGTGCATAACATAGGTAACAAATCAACAAGTATAACAAATAGGTAACAAATCAACAAGTATAACAAATAGGTAACAAATCAACAAGTATAACAAATAGGTAACAAATCAACAAGTATAACAAATAGGTAACAAATCAACAAGTATAACAAATAGGTAACAAATCTATACTTATACTTTTTAT
This sequence comes from Tortrix viridana, assembly GCA_963241965.1. Lineage (NCBI taxonomy): Eukaryota > Metazoa > Arthropoda > Insecta > Lepidoptera > Tortricidae > Tortrix > Tortrix viridana. Next base: position 2,167,431 of record OY725194.1, on the reverse strand, counting down.
TTTTTATAACTAATTAATAATTAGTTATAAAAATATTTGATAATTAGTAATTATCTAATTAAAAATAAAAACAGTGTTTTTGACATACTTACTGAGATCAACAATTTCTTTTTTAGGATCAACTACTTATAGATTTAATCTTTGTCATTTATTGTTTACAACAGTCTTATCAACTTTGCTTACAGTACAGTAAGTTTGACTATAGTATTTTTTTTACGTATTAATCAACAGATAGTAAAATAATAATTATTATAGTTACTTAACTAACGCTAACAGTCTTAGTAATCGAAGTTGAACAGTCTTATATGCCAAGAACAATAGTTTTTCCGCATTTTCTCCAAGCAGATTACCTCGCCTATCAGCATATATTTGTCCAGCAGCGCTAAACAACTGCTCGCTAGGTACACTTGTCAGTGGTGCTGACAGGTATTTTAAAACAGCATTTCGTAATAAAGGATATGGGCTGGAGTTCCAATAGGAGTAAATATCAGCATTACGCTGTAACAAGGGTTCTGATAGGTAACATTGTAGAGTCTACACGAGCAAAGCGCACTGATTTAGGTAGTTGCCGGCGGAGTCAGGCGAGCGACGCCATATTGCCAGCCGTGCCGAGCGCGCCCGACGTTAGCCGAGCGCGACCCGAAGGTACGATGTTGTAAGTTTCGGCGCGGCCGAAGGGTTCGGCCGTTTTTGGCCGAAACCGAAACTCGGGCCGAAACTTGATCTTTTGGCCGAAACTGGCCGAAACCGAAACCGAAACTGAAATTTCGGTCGGACACTAATGTTAAGTATTATATGAGCGTGTCGCGCCATCAAACGTAATAGTTTGGCGAGTATTTAGTTTGTTTAGGTACTGTGTAAAAAATGAAAATAAATTAAAAAATAATAAAAAATATATATATATTCTACATATATATATTTTTATTTATACATATTTTTGTAGAAGCTCATTTTAAGCTTCACTTGTATGTAACTACAAATAATATTGAGCGTTTACGGGCTATTTGAATTAAGCGACATCCTCGCCGATATTAAGTTAAATAGTAATACATATTCGGATATCATGTCAAATGTCCATGTCGTACCCAATCCTGTCAAAGTTGAAGACTCTACTCTCGAAGTTGTTGTCGACTATGTATACCTAGGACAAAGAATCCAGTTAGGTAAGTCCAACTTCGAGAAAGAGGTCAATCGTCGAAACCGACTCGGCTGGGCAGCGTTCGGTAAGCTACGCACTATCTTCTCGTCCCAAATACCACTGTGCCTCAAGACAAAAGTCTTTGATCAGTGTGTGTTGCCAGTAATGACATATGGATTTGAGAGACGGTCGCTTACAATGGGCCTCATAAGAATAGGCTCAAGGTTAGGTATTCAAAGGGCGATGGAAAGAGCTATGCTGGGGTGTCTCCTTGCGAGATCGAATCAGGAAAATGAGGAGATCCGCAGGACAACTAAAGTAACTGATATAGCTCACCGAATAGCAACAAACCTTAAGTGGCAGTGGGCGGGGCACATTGCTCCAAGGCCTTTGTCCAGCAGTGGACGTCTTGCGGCTGATGATGATGATAGTGATGTGCCGTTACCGGTAACTTACTCAAAGCAAGTATTTTACCAGTAACATTAACACTCCTAACGTTCCCAATAAACGGTAATATGCGGTAACTTTAAAAATTTGAATACATGAGCATATGTTTATAAACATACTTGACGTCGCTTAAACATTTAGCCTGCACCTGAAACTCATAATTTAATGTCGCTTAAATAATTTATCCTAGATCTATTTTTAATGCTCTTAAACACCTAAAACATTTTGATCTTCAATCCCCATTTACGTTTAGCGTAAAGTGCTACATAAATCATCTTGATCTGCGTCTACTTTATGATTCTTTAAGTGCTTAAGCTGATTAGCCTGATTCTATTTTAATATCGCGATGGATGTTAATACATTTAGCCATACCCTAAAATACACCTGAGTGTCGCTTAAATCTTTTTTCCTGAACCTATTTTTTTTAGTTTAAGGCGCTTGAATAATTTAGCCTATTTCTAAATAAAAGTGATTCGAGGTCATTTTGTATCAAGCGACATTTATTTCTGGTAAAAACGCACTTAAAAAAAATTTAAACTAGACTAAATTGCGCGGATTTTTTAAAGGAAAACAACATAGGCCACTTTTTTGTAAAAATATTGGTACTTTTTTATTATGACTTTTTTTCCGGAAAATGAAACTGAAATGCTCCCCTGTAAAGTTCCAAACATGTCGCTTAATACAAATAGCCCGTGAACCCTCAATATCTATTATTAATGGATCGGTTTTCCTATTATAGATGTGCCACCTACTGACGAACTTACTGAAGAGGAAGTTATGCTAGAAATGATCAATAAAGCAAGGCCACCCAAGGTAACTAACTCGGTTTTTGTATTGTCATGGAGAAGGGAAATGAGCTCACAGGCTACCTGAATGATAAGTGGGTACTGAAGGCCCGTATAATATGTTCGCCATCCCAACACTGTAATCCCAAGACTGCAAATGCCAACGCTGAGGAGCATCGAATGAGGATGCTAATATTATGAATTCTATTCAATTTAGAGATAAAAATACAAGAATACATTTTCTACTCACTAGGCTAAGCCTGTCTCGTGAACCCCACATTGACAATTTGAAATAGCAACGTGGCATTAAAAAACATTATTCATATCCAACATGGTATTCGCTGGAAATAATTTACTACATACCTACAATTAAAATACTCGTATTTCAGTCTGTAAAATAAAATACTTAATTTACAATGTATCAAGTACCTACTTTATTTTTATATGACATATATATACTGTATTTAAAACTTGGGACATTTTTATTTTTCAAAAAGTGGCAAGATCTACGGTTTTCCTTACCCACCGACCAATGGACGGACAGACGGACAGCGAACGAACTTATAATAGTAGTTTATGTGACTGCTGCATAATGAGAGGCATTAAAACACGAATGTGTGTTTATGAAACGAGCCGACAGGCGAGTTTCATAATAGCATCACACGAGTGTTTTAATGCCTAATTATGTACAGTTACATACAATATTTTATCTACATACATATTATAAGCTCTCTATGATGTGTTCAGGAACTGCATGTTACGACCGGCATAGCCGGCATTGCTCAATTATTAGAACGTCAAAAATGGCGGCAACCGTAGTTTTTTTTTTTAATTCAGAGAATCTAGAGTCGGCCTCTATATCGTTCGATATCAAATTATCAAGTAACATACGAGATTTGTCAAAATTGTATGCATTTGACATTTCATTTCGAATTAAATGTCATCTCGAGTGATATTAGAATTGAGGTCAAATAAAATTGTTTTGTTTTTCAAAGATGTTCGAAATTGGAAACTCATAACTTTATCAAATCTTATATCGTTATAAGAACATTATGTTACTGCTACAGATAAGAAAATTATCATAGTAAAATTGATTGTTGTAATGCTGGTCATTGCCTACGGATGCTGAACGCATTATAGAGGACTTATGATATGTGTGTAGATAAAGGTTACTTTAGTATTTGGTACGAAACCATAAATATCTACAGTATTTACTTTTAAATTAACTAGTTTATTTTTAATTGCAGCTTAAGAATGCCTCTCTCGCCTTAAAACTGGCGCTTATAGAAGAGGTGAAGAAGCACTCCATTATAATTCGCGCCTACACCGAGTATGTAGATAAGGAAACTTACAAGAAGGCGTGGAAGAAAATCGCCGTAGCGCTTAAAATAGACAAAGGTTTGTATGTTTTGAAACAAAATTCCTTATCGCACGTCACACTCCAGACGCTTGTCGGATGAGAGCTGGGCTTAGACCATTTACCTATATCAGGACCTGTCTTATTCAGAATTTCCCCTCTGCCGAGGTCCTCGAGGAGGATTATCTAGCACGTTTATAAAAACCGGGCAAGTGCGAGTCAGATTCGCGCACTGAGGGTTCCGTACACATTTGGCTGGTTTTTAGTATTTGTTGTTATTCTATAGGGTTTGTTCTATAGTCATACCAAATTTGACGCTTGTATGTTTTACCGTTTTTGCGATACAACAAAAATAAAAATACTTTGAAAAATACGTTCCGTACCGAAATGGTAAAAAGGAACCCTTATGGTGAGACTTCGTTGTCTGTCTGTATGTCACAGCAGTATTCTCAGCAACTACACAAGCTATCAACTTGAAATTTGGCATATTTGTATAACTTGCTTATCCGCATCTGTTTTTAGTAAAAAAAAATTTTTTTTTTTTATAAATCATTAAAAAGGTGTCTAGAATGGGGGGTTGAAAAATTAAAGTGATTTGATTATAGCAAGTGGGGTGTCATATGAATCTCAATCTGCACATTTCAAAACTATTTTTTTTATAATTTTCTATGACGTACTTTTTGAGTTTTAACCAAATTTATTCAAAAAATGACCGTTCCCCCCCTATCTCCGAAGTTTATGAACCGAAAAATCAGAAAATTCCTAATTTATAGATAATTGCTTATATTTTACGGGAAAAATAAAACAAGGTGTTCAAAATTTATGGTTTTCTAGAAATTAACAAAAAAACGTTGAAAATTCGTGTTAAATTTATACAACTCAAAATAGACCTTATTGCATACGAATTAGAGTTCATATACAGGGTGGAAGAGGACGGGGGACCTTTTCGAAAACGGGAGATAGTTTAGCCTTAACACTATATTTTCCCCATACAAACTATGTGAATATATGTAGCCGTTCTCAAATTATAGCTTGTTAAACATTCACACAAAAAAAGTACTTGATTCAACCCTAAACATGTGATTGGGTCAATGAACTTACTTGTAAACAATCTTTTCATTACAGGATATTATTACTTTTTTGTCGTTGATGCATACTTAGACCTGCTTGCAACGCGGTAAGAAACATTGCAGGGTTTGTGGAGGCGATTCTCTTTGTAGCTTCACCTTGTACAACTTCTTTATTTATGTTAATCCTAAAATTATGAATAATACTAACCACAACACATTATTGAAATAGCGACATTGCCAGCCACTACAAAAACTACTCAATCGTCATAAACAACTAAAGATGATATAAGAACCTCTTTCATCGTATCTTAGGGCCGTATTAATAAACTCATCTCAACTGTGATCCCCGTCACAAGATGCGTCAAAAATGACAGTTTTCTATGGATTGACGTTTACTTTGACGTATCTTGAGACGGGGATCAGAGTAGAGATGAGTTTATTAATACGACCCTTAGTTTACCTAAGTTGATAAAAAGGTTTTAGCTCGTTAACGCATTGAACAAAACTACCTATTTACGAATAAATTGAAATTATGCTGCTGAACAGGCTTTTTTCATCCAGTTTCACGGTTCAAAACGTGCATGTGAAACATTTACTAAATAAACATTATTAAGAAATATATTTTGTTAATTTACGAAACTCTTTGCGTTATTGGACATCGACAAGATGTATTTGATGTTTGAAATGAAAATGTCATTAAATTCAAGTACCTAATGTCGTTTTTCAAATAATAATGCCTTTTTTAGAAGCTCGTGATTATTTGAATTAGCTTTTATTATAAGCGACGTGCAACTATAACGCGGCTGAAGCTTTACGTCGATACAGAGAAAGATTATTTTTATTATTTTCGTTTTGTTCATAGATTATTTGACACTTATGCGTCATTAAGTTATCACTACGGTAACGTCAACGTTCGGGAATAAGTGGGTTCTCCGAGTTTTCTCGACGCCCCGTTTCCTTTCCTTACTCGAGCCGTGATGGGTAGGTACAATAGGGTTGTCACCACAATTAAAAATAAGTGAATTCGGTAGTATTGTTTTTTACTTAATTCATGATTATAACCATCACAAATCGTCTGTGTACCTCTTAATCGACGCAATATTTCCGGGAAGGTCCCTCGTGTCCTTCCAACCCGTATAAAAAATAAAAAAAAATTAACAAATACCCCGGCACATAAATAAAACTCTAAAAAGTAAATAAATAATATGGCCCTTATAGCTTAATATCAGTACCTAGAAAAATTTTGATTCAAGCGTCGTCACGTCCGACAAAGACATAAATTTGATTCTAAATTTGTTGGAGCTTTATTGTGTACTTTGGCTGTTGGTATCCTTGCTTTGGTCGTAGAATACAAACGAAACGAAATAAAATAAAGAGGTTATTCTATGAAGTTAAAGTTGTTCGTGTGGCTGTTGGACCGATTGCCTAGGTCTTCGACGAAGATTTTACTTTATGCACTTGAGCATAAAGACGAACTTTTAGAGCATGAGAAGTGAAAAGGTATATTTTTGAAGTACGGAATTAAATATGGAACCCTCGGTGCGCGAGTCCGACTCGCACTTGACCTTTTTTTATTTGTTAGTTAATCCGCTGTAATAACATATTCTGTGAAAAAAAAAGTGCCCCCTATCTATTACGGTTCAAAAGATACAGCTCTTTATAGTTAGGACAGACAGACAGATTGACGGACGGACCGCGTAGGCATATTAATAGGGTCCCGTTGGGCGTCCTTCGGGTACGGAACCCTAAAAACTGCCCATTTAGTCGATTATTTGACATTATCAAAATCTTCTTCTGGGTTTAACAAGCTCCAAGAAAATACTTTGCTGTGCTGTGTTAGCGTGCAACAAAAATTAAAACGCATCAAACTCGAAGAAAGATGGCGTAACATTATGTACTTATTATTAATATGAATTTTGATCATTTGCAAGTAACGTATGCGGAGTGAAATTTGTCGTATTAAATTAAAGAAACGAGTGTTGTTAGAATAAATGTTTTATGTTTTTTAATAATTCATTTAACAACGCTTAATGCAAGAAAAAGTTTACTCCCATGCGAGATGCTTTATGGCAGTTCTGTGGTATACTTTATTCATCGCTGTCGAAAATACAGATGTCGGCATTTTACTCAACTCCAATTTTATCTTCCGAATTAAACTTGGTTTTTCTTTGGTCGAAAATGATTGCAATAATCTCGCTTCTTTAGATTCGCCCAAAAATCTTCGATAGGGCGAAGTTGTGGCACGTTAGGAGGATTTGATGTTGTAGCAGATTGATATTAACGTCTGTTTTCTACAAAAAACAGACTGATTGATTGACATCGAAAGTGTTCTGAAAAGAACAGTTGTTTGCTCCAAAAAGAACAGTTTTTATAAACGGTCAGCAGTCATCTTCACAATCCGCAAGTATCTCCGCAAGTAGCTTCGCTGCCGCCGGAGCCGGGCCCTGGGACCCCAGAGCGGCGAAGTGTTGTGCAGAGAGCACTGGAGGCCCCCGGGATGCGGGGGCCGGGCGGCTCGGGCCCGCTTTGCGCCCACTGCGGGGAGCCTTGGGGCAGCCGCGATAATTCGCGGTGTGACCCACTACCCCACACAGTACGCAGCTAGGCGGATCGAGCGACGCCGGCGTGCGGTCGCAACCTTTGGTGCCATGGTCCCCGGTGCATTTAACACAGCGAGGAATGGCATTACAGAAACGGGCAGCGTGCCCGTAGAGCTGACAACGATGGCATTGCCCTGGGAAGTGGCGCTTCCTAGGGACTTCCACACAAATGCCAGACATCTGGCAGATCTGCCGAACATTGAAGATCTTTTTCCCTTCTGGAGAGGGGTCCAAGACGATGAGCACCAAGTCGTAAGGCTCCTTGGTGTGCACCCGGAACATGCGATGGACCTCGTGGACAGGAAAGCCCCGAGCGACCAGGTCATTTTTAATGAACTCTGACTCGCGTTCTTTGGGAAGACCACGAACGACGACCCTAAGTCTTCGCTCAAGTGCGTACCTATGGTACGGGATCTTGTGGTGGGCGAGCTGAGCAGTGAGGGCACGGTGATCGGCCGCGGACTGCGGCGACACCGAGATGCCCTTGTCGATGTTTACGGCGGAGAGGAAGTTAATTCGCCTCTCGCGTAAGACACCCGAGATCTGCAACCAGGCCTTTTTGTCCTGGATGACGATCGGGGGCGGGCGGAGCCGACGAGGAACGACAGGCTGAGAAGCCTAAGCCGAAGGAGATGGAGAAGACGACATGGTGATGGCGAGACCCACCGACCGCACGAGCCTGCTTGGGCGGAGGCGACGCTGAGGCGCCCGCAGGCGCAGCCGCATCCTGAGTGACTTGCGCTTACGGCCAACGACGGTGAACCCTTCGTCGTCGTTGGCCTGGGCATCGGCAGGGTCCAAGGACTCATGGTCCATGGACGAATCGTCGTGCCCAGGGACCGGTGACAAACGAGGTTCGGAAGACGCCGGATAGAGGGAGCGAGACGATGGAGTGTCACGTAGCATTTCTAGCGTGAAACGGAACTTGAAGACTGGGGAAATATTTTGGGTGATATTGGCATTACCGTACTTTAATTTAACTGTCAAATGTCAACACCATAGTTTTGTAGGTTGGTGTTGCCGCGTTAAGGGAAATTACCTTTGGATTAGGGTGATACTAGATATCAGGAATTATTCAATAAATAGTTAGTTAATAAACAAAACAATTTCGAGATTTCTTTTGATAGTAATTAAACAAACAATAATTAAATCAACACATTTGAGTCAAAAAGATATTTAACGTAGTGATTTGTTAATTAGTTAATTATGTGCTGGGACCGCTCCCGCCATCTGCCGACCAAGGACTTCATCTAGTCAATCCTCCAGGAAGGAAGGTTTTCTTCACATCAAGGTCTGTAGACAATATTTATATATTAGGGAATTAGGATATCAATTATAGTTATTTGAACTCTGACATTGGAATTGGTGGCAACTCTATAACTAGGGACTAACAACTTACCACCTAAGAATTGTAAGTAAGTAAGCATTTATTTGTGATACACAGGTTGGTTACATACAGTTCTTAAGTGTTTTTGAGATCTCTGTGATCTGCCTTTTAGGCGTACTAACTTTTTTTGTGAATTAATAACATAAAACCATTTCTTTGTGTAACACGACCAGCCTTCCGCTGAGTTAAATCTTTCCTCGTAGAGTAAGAATTATGTGCAAAGTTATATTCACAATTTCATAAAATCATGTATAGAGCTGCATAGGAATAAATACTGTAATAATTACTAACCAGTTTCATTAAGCTCCTTATAATATCGTCCCAGATAACTCCATATGTCTTTCAGTATCTTACTCTGCAAAGCTTTCTGTTTCTGCATTTTGTGTATTCTGTTTTGTCACTTGGCGTGCCCTCCGGGCATTCTGTACCATGTGACAGGAGCGGTCGGTCTGACAGGAGCTGATGGGGATGCCACCGGCGCATCGGGAGTGTGGGAGTCGAGCGCAGAGGGCGCTCGCGAGAGAGGCCGGGCTGCGCCGAAGTGCCGCGGGGCGAGCGCGATCTAACCCGAGAGATCGGAGCTCCTTGACCTTGGGAGCGGTTCTACGCTGGCTGGCTCGGGTGCAGGCCTGAGGCTCCACCCTTGCCTCCTTTGCCATGCACGACAGTTCGGCGGCGGCCTCCGGGTACCGTGCTGCCAGAAATGACATCACGACGCCTAATGAGAGCTCGCCGTCGAACTGCGACATGACGAAGTGAGCACGCGCAGTTTGTGTGCGGACGCGGTTCTGTATTGTACTAAGCTAATTCCTCCCCGCCGGGGACAGGCGGGGAGATGTGTGGCCTACGTGAGCCCTAATATGAGCCCCACATAGCTACACACACTTTCAACAAGCTATCAACTTGAAATTTGGCCTAGTTGCATAACTTGCTTGCCCGCATTTGTTTTTAGTAATAAAATATGAAATTAATTTTGTGAATAATTGAAAAGGGGTCTAGAAGGGGGTTGAAAAATAAAAGTGATTTGATTATACCAAACGGGGTGTCATATGAAAGCGCTCAATCTGCACATTTCAAAACTATTTTTTTTATAATTTTCCGTGATTTACTTTTTGATTTATAACCAAAAATTTTCAACAAATTACCGTTCCCCCCTTATCTCCGAAGTTTATGAACCAAAAAATCTGAACAATTTCTAACTTATAGATAATTACTTAAGTTTTCGAGAAATTGACAAAAAAATTTAAACATCTGTACTTACTAAAATTAAGGCGAGTCAAGATTGCCCTTATTGCATACAATTAAAGTACCTACATAAAAAGGTATATTTTTGAAGTACGGACTTAAATACGGAACCCTCGGTGCGCGAGTCCGACTGGCACTTGACCGGTTTTTTTTTATCTATTAATAATAAGCTTTGCTAGTAACATATAAACTCCGTTATCTACTTACATACGTTTTTTTCCAGCTACGTATAAATATCCTGCATACTTCTGCTGGAAGAATTGGGTATTGGCAGAAAGAGAATTTATTCGCTACTACACAGGAAAAACGAACAAGAAGGAACCCGTAGTCCAAGCCATGGAGTTTATGCTGCCTACGGTGAAAGAAAGTTGGTTTTATTTTACTTACCTATTTATTTAATCTTAATTGCGTTTCGTTGCGCCGCTTCTTCTGAACAGGGGTTTTCTTGTTTACGACAAACGAGCCGACAGGCTTAAATATAAAATAAATAAACAGTAAGTATTATAGTGAACCATTAAACAATTTATTGTTGTTCAGTCATTAGTTTAAATTCTAACCCTAAGTACTTCTTTAAGTAGACGATAGGTGGATATGTTTGTTCAGATTTTAATTTTACTCAACGGCGGCGATAGGAGTTGCTTGTCATCAATTGTGTTTCAAACTTCTTCTAGGGTGATGGCACCAGTAATGGACAAGGATCAATGACGGACACATGATTCTTATTTTGAAGAAGATAAGGGTTATTCATTTTTTTTGCAACAATAATTTTGTAACCGTATGATCTTCTAATTAAGGTTTAAGTGTCCATTATTGGTGCCTGACAGCTTAAAGCGTCCAAGACTGGTGCCATCACATCATTTTCTCAAAAGTGCTATTTTAGGCTGCGTAGGTTTGATGATTTAAAAAAACTATGGCTTTAGTGCCATGATTATTTTTGTATTTGGTAGTCTATACAGGGTGAAATTAAATTCAGTGCCCTAATTTTGGGGGTTAAATCAGTAAGTCATACTGACCAACTTTCACTGTGGAACCAACCCCGAAATCGCGAAAAAAATCGACCCTCCCATACAAAACATCGTCAGCTGACTAGTCAAAATGTATGGGAGGGTCAATGTTTTTTTCGCGATTTTTTTGAAATTTGGACACTGAATTTAATTTTACCCTGTACAGTGTAGATTATGGATCTGTGCTTAACTCAATACCTGGCATACGGGGGACCGTACAAGAAGACCGTGGAAGGGATTCTGCTATTTTTTTTCTTTTTATAGTTTTATATAATGGTAGAATAAGTACCTAGTATCATTGTCATAACTAGTCATGTCATAAGTAAACTGTTTAAAAATGACTAACTGTTGAGTTTCTTGCGGCGCTTCTTCTCAGCAGTGGTCTCCTCTTGGGAAGCGCTGGTAGATTTTGACGTGTAAAAGTGCCCGTGCGGCCTACTTACTGAATACATATATTTTATCTTTTTTATCTTTTTATGGACTGTCACAATTTTCCGCACCGGGAGCGATCTCTTAACCAATCCGAAATCGTACCAACGCGTCAGCGCCTCTTCACAATAGACGGTGTTGGACGATTAGCATGCCTACTAAGAAGCACTAAATTAGAAACTAAGGATGCTGCGTTTCTTTAATTTGTAATTTTTTACTAAATCTAGTAAAATGAATGGAACTATCGTAACTTCGGGCTTCGATATTCAAAGTATGGTCCCAGTTGGGGTTAAGTTTGGGCGTCGGACGGTGTGTCGTGAGTGCGAACATAACTTGTTGCGCAGTAACACGGCTCTAAGGGCACCATTCACGGTCAGTCCAACCCGTTGTATTCATGAAATTCATTGACAGCAGACTGAACCACGCCCATCTGTAGTAGTTTTAACTGACCGTGAGTGTGGGGCATTAAACCAGCTGCCGCGGGGTACGCCGGGATAAGAACAGGGCACGCGTACCGGGTTGCTTTAAATCTAATTTCCTTAGGACTACATTATTCTCAGGTGCCAACCGCCACATAAAGCTGCAGTTTTTGGATGACAATTGGATCATTTTGCCAATTTTACTTTAACCTCCAAACCTCCTTACCTCCTCTTAACCTCCTTTTTACAAAAATTTGACATAATACGGCCAATGGAATAAAGATCCATTGCATTGGAGATAAGGTGGAATTTCCTTTGTTTTAATGACTAACAGTCAAATTAGAAATTTGACTCTATTCTATTCACAATAGGTTCATATTCCATTGGCAAATTTCGTTGTATGGTGGACCTTAAGAGGTTAAGCGGCGGTCTAATTTTTTACAAGTTTTTTTTTGCCAGGCTACGTTCAGTGTTAATCATTAAAAGCTCTTGTTTCAGTTGAATTAGAGTTTGACAACAAAATCTTCTGTTTCAGCTTGGCCAGATCGTAACTGGAAATATCCGACAGAACCTGCGCCTGAGGCACCGCCGGAAGGTGCGCCCACTGGTAAATATCTAACTAAGTAATTGTAATAAAAGTTTGCAAATCGATTTTAGGGCCGTATTAATAAACTCATCTCAACTGTAATCCCCGTTTCAAGATACGTCAAAATCAACGTCAATCCATAGAAAACTGTCATTTATGACACATCTTGTGACGGGGATCAGAATTGAGATGAATTTATTAATACGGCCCTCAATCTACTTTAAATTTTTATTATTGGATTGATTTGAAATTTTGCATTCCTACCACCGAGCTGGTATGATGATGTAGAAGGAAGGTGGTCGTAGGTACTTCTCAATGTCTAATAGTAGATTCATCGGATTTGGACTCGTTTGACTCATCTTTTTTAGCAAGCTTATCATCAGTGTTGGAATTATAATTGGCAACAAGGTGTGTGAAATTTAAAAAAAAAACATATTCTGTTAACTCACGTGAACTCCAGTTGGAATAAAACTTGAAATATTCTTTACAATAACTTTTAATCGCTTTACACTTTCTCTGTATAGTATAAAGTAGGTTTACCTACACATTACAGTTAGATAGTACAGTTAGATTAACAGGCAACACTTGTAGGCGACTGTTCTCTTCTGTAGTTCTCAAGCAAGTGTCGTACCAACATCCTCTTGTGCCGGTTTTACCCTTTTCCCTTTTACCATCTACCCTCACAATAGTCTCTAAGTATTGCCATGTTAACCTTTATTGACAACTAAGTACATATGTTAAACCATTAAAGTGAACAATTCTTTGTTAAGAGGACTGTGCCAACTGCAAAATCTAGCCGTTTCATACAAACGGCGATAACGTTTTCCACCCCCTAAACGTTAACCGAATTCGACCAATTTTTGATATGTGGTCAGTCGGAACTAAAACTATGTCCGTACGATTCGTTTTTTAAATTATTGATTAGGTATGTAGTTATAAAGAGATCATGGCCGAAATTACTTTTGTATGAAAACAATAAAACGGGAATAAATCGAAATTTATTAATAATATAGAAAAAAAACGTAACGTACGGACTAAAACTACCTATGTATTTAGTCAACATTATCAAAATCGTTTTCAGAGTGTAATAAGCTCCAAGAAAATAACTTGCTGTGCATTGTTAGCGTGCAACAATTAAAACTCATGAAATTCTAAGAAAGATGTAGAAACATTTTACATGTTCATATGTATTTTTCAACATCAATTTTCCCTGATCGATTTATAAAATCGATGCGGTCACTTGTGTACATGATTGGTAATGTGACGCATTACTCTGAGGAGCGTATAGTACAGCTCATTTGCAGTAAAGGCCATGAACTAATACTTTCCGAGTTAGGTATTGAAGATTAAAAAATAAAAAAGTCACGATGTCTGCCAATAAATATTGGTAAAAAAATCCCAAGGACTCTTTCCATTTTTTACACCATAATATCTCAAAGATTTGACCATTTTTTAATTGATAATGGGTTTGCTCTTGACTAAAGAGGAATAATAATAATTCATTTCGTCTAAAGGGGATGCGGGCAATGCTTTGCTAATTAATCTCACTGCCCTGTTAACCTTATGTTGTCAAGTCGCGTGGATGACGAGAATACCCCGCCCGCTCCGTTATGGCGCCACCTAAATGTAATAAGAGACTCGTTTTTGGGTTAGGTAGTTCGGGATATTTATGGTCAGCGACACAGTACAGTGCAGCTCTTTCTAGTTCGGGTATAGTCGGTTAGACTCGCATAAGAGCGCGTCAGAGAGAGCGAGAAGCACGAATCCGAAGGTTATTTTAAGATCTATCGCATTATATTCAGACGTTTAGTCAAGAGCAAATCAATTAAGGGGCCATCAATAAATAACGACACACGCTAAGGGGGGGAGGGGGTCAACAAAGTGTAACATTGTTTAACAAGGGTTGGGGGAGCCATAAGCTTCGTGACGTCACACGTCAAAATCTAAAATTTTGGAACTGCTGTTTTAAATGTGACACCAGAGGGGGGGGGGGGGGGGGTCTCACAAATGTGACCACCTGTGAATGGATGGGCCCAATACATAAAAAATAATCATTAAGTATTAAACATATCTACAAGGTGATTTTAAACTTTGTATGTACCTAACTATAAAAAATGTCTGATATGATACGAAGAGACCGGTTCTCCTATTACAGGTGCAGATGAAAACAATTCGAGTGACAATTCTTCAGAGGTCGGGTCTGTTACTGCAGAGGAAGCAACTGCACCAACAACCAACCAAGCCGCAGCGCCGGCGCCCAAGGTAACTAACTCGGCTATTCTTGTGTGGCGTGGAGACGGGAAGCGGCGCCACCTGCGCGGAGAGTGGCCTCGGCCCGTAGACTTATTCAACCTCGAGATGGTTATCCCGGGACCGGTAAGGAATGATTCTGTGCTAGTTATTTCGCCGTTTGTCTTACCTTACACCGCAACTTTACACAAAGACGCAATAATGCGAAAACTTCTACTTAGTGGCATATTATTTGTTTTAAAAAACTTTTATAACGGATAAACGGTTAACACTCGATTATAAGCCGGAACAATCCGACAAGTTTCGGGCTCCTTAGAAGTCCTTCACCAGGGGACGAGTGCGTCCGCGACGGCGTTGCACCCCGCAAGCTCCTAAGCATGCAATCACGAGATAAAATTTGAATGAATACAATCTATTCCATATTCTAACGTAAGACCTAACGCTTAAGGTTTAAAATAAAAGTGTCATGTTTTGATAACTCGCTATAAAAATGTGGAAATCGCTATAGTTGCTTAGTAATAAAATGTAATAAAAGTCAGGACGGGACAGTTTTATTTTAAACCTTAAGCGTTAAGTCTTACGTTAAAATATGGAATAGATGTATTAATTTCCCTAGCACCTGTCAAATTTTATCTCGTCCATGCATGTCAAGCCCGCAGTAGGACTATGTCTCACGTTAGCGTAAATGTGATTATGTTAGCTTTTACTGAGACTACGCGAACTTTAGCTAAATAAGCGTCCGAATACACGATGTCTGCTTGTGGTTCTTCCAGCCAGCACCGGCGCCAGGCACGCCGCGAGATGCGGGCGCGGGACCCTCAGAGCGAGCCACTGCTCTGGCCGCCATCAACTATCTGTTCGACAAGATGACCCCCGCCTCCATGACTGACATCTGCAACAAGCTGATAGAAGTAATGCACCAACTAACGGTGAGGCTCTACCTACACTGCTCACTAAACACAGATGGCGCCACTGCCTTGCGGTATAGTTTTTAGGGTTCTGTGTCTGTACCCGACGGGACCCCGTTACTAAACCTACGCTGTCCGTCCGTCACCTTTTTTCAAACCATTTTTTGTTTTTGTTCTATAGTAAAAACGGTAAAAGCGTCAAAGTGTTGAATGTGTGGTTTTAGTGTAAACTAATATATAAGCCTTAAAGAAAAACAACAAATAATAAAACCGGCCAAGTGTGAGTCGGGCGGTACGGGAACCTCGGTTTGCGATTCCGACTCCCACTTGACCGTTTTTTTTAATTATTGATACGTGTTCCTTCGAAAGAAGTGTGGAATAAGGCTGTTAGACGCTAGAGGGCGCCACCGCTCATTTTATCCATTTAATATGCCTGGATTGATAGGATGCTCCCTATCCTCTTGACGCGTAAGGGCCACTTGCCCGAAAAGATAAATCAAAGTTAAATTGATTTGACGCGGTTAGCCTAGTTGGTAGTGACCCTGCCTTCAAAGCTAGCGGTCCCGGGTTCGAATCCCGGTATGGGCAAATATTTGTGTGATGAGCGCGAGTATTTGTTCCAGAGCCATGGATGTTTTCTTTGTGTTTAAGTATGTATTTCTCTTTATAAGTATGTTTATCGTTGCCTAGTACCCATAGTACAAGTCTAGCTTAGTTTGGGACCAGGTCAGTTTGTGTGAGATTGTCCCTGATATTTATTTATTTATTTAAGACTGACAGTTCCATACAATTTGACACAAGTCACCACTAAGTAAGTTTTATTTAAGCTTAAATAGAATTTGGTGCAAGTGGCCCTGAACAAAAGGACTTAAAACTATCTCGACTAAGTACACTTCATTGGTCCTGAAGAAAAAGGGGAGTTTTATATAGAAAATTATAGTTTATAACCATACCTGTGCTAACTCGGGGCACCTATACTAAAGTGATGTAGCAAAATATTTTACCGACAAAAAAATATATCGATGTTACTGTCAACATCTAAATGTTATTCAACATAAATAGATATGATTTATTTTTTCTTCGTTTTGAAATAAAAGCAATAAACAAATTAAAACAGGTATTTATTTGTTTATTTTAAAATAGTTTTCATAATATACAATTAATATTTTTTTCCATATTCGTCGGTATTAATGATTGCCGTCTAGGTGAAAATATCCACTTTAAAATACTGAACGTTCTCTCAACCTCCACAGTGGTCAACGGGTCATTCTTAAAATATGTATAATGACTTAAAAGCCGATTTCTCATTCATGTTGGTTATTGAAATTTACTCACCTTTTATAAGACTGCTTACTTTTTTCATGGTGTCGTAACCAGTATTTTTTTCATGACGGATTTTCCAGTTGATGCCATGGTATATTTGATATAAACTTGGTCAATTCTTGCGAATATTTTGATAAGTATTATATTATATTTTTTTCGGGTGAAAACTGATATTGCATTTAAGGCAAAATACTTTGACTCACGTAGTTGTATGTCAGGATATTCACTGATCCATGAGTTAATATAATATTCACGTTGGCGTGGGTTTTTCTTGGGCGGCATGATAATTTTAGACTTCGTAACAATCGTAGCGGAATAATAATGAATGGCACTGACAGTAAATTGTCATTTTGTTTGAAATGACATCCGCATACTTTATCATCATAGGCTCGGTATCAGATATGATATCGAACCTTTTTATAGTAATCGAGAATTTTCAATGAGCACATGTACCTATATCGACATCTTTTTTATCGATATCAAATCCCTAAAACGTGCCCCGAGTTAGCACAGATATGTTTATAACTATGGTTAGATAGTATTTGCTTTTGTAGTAACGGCGACGGAACCCTACACTAAACATGGTCCGACATGCTCTTGCCCGGTTTTATTAAATTTTTCAAAACCACTGAAGTCTAACTAATAAGGGTCAAGTTACGTTAGCTATTGGCTATTTGGCAACGAGCTCACCGTCCAATTATTTTAGACAAACATGACTTATCTTTCTTAAGGACCAACAACAATCAAGTTTGAACCCCTGCGGTTGCCATGGAACAATAAGCAATGAGTTACAACTTAAGTAATCTTTCTTAAATGAGGGTTATCGCGTGTGAATTCGCCGCTAGAGGCGCTAATGTAGCGTGAGGTCTCCGAAATGTGAAATGTCACTGTTTGTGGTTGGGCTACGCGGGTTCATATATATATATATATATATATATATATATATATATATATATATATATATATATATATATATATATATATATATATATATATATACCGACTTATGAGGACTAAAACGAAAGCCTCATTCTGTGCTGTTCAATTCAATTTTCAATTTCCATTCCAGCCCAACGTAAAATCAGAAATCTTCGAGTACGGTCCACGTCAGCCGGACTTATTAAAAATCGACTGGTCGGGACTCCCCATACCAGGTAAGAGGTAGAATGTACATATAGGTATACTTACTTATATTATATACCTATAATTATTTATTCAATAAGCGGGGAATTAACGGCAGGCTACTGTAATTTTTTTGATAGTTTACAAAACTGACAGTTTACAAGTCTTTTTTTTGATGATGGTTAACAGAAAATGTAGCTGGTAGATTTTGACGTGTAAAAGTGCCCGTGCGGCCTACTTAGTACTTACTGAATAAATATCTTTTATCTTTTTTTTTTAATGTAAACAAAATTTGTTAAATATAACCCATTTTCAATAGATTTGTTGTAATTACTATCACTGAAATAAATTAGTTTAATTCATCTAATAAAACATATGAAAAGCGTACCTTGGATTGTTAAACTAGAAAAATAGTAGTAGGTAGTAGTAGTTTTTGTTGCTGTACATTTTTTTTGCAT
The DNA here is from genome assembly GCA_963241965.1 of Tortrix viridana. Taxonomy (NCBI): domain Eukaryota; kingdom Metazoa; phylum Arthropoda; class Insecta; order Lepidoptera; family Tortricidae; genus Tortrix; species Tortrix viridana. The sequence goes on along the minus strand of OY725194.1, from coordinate 2,148,903 downwards.
ATTTTGTAATCTTTCCAGCACCCCGTCGGTACATACAAAATACGCCCTAATTCTGGCCATTCTTCGTACTTACAATAAAAAGTTTCACTCAATAGATAATATATTCGATTGTAGTAATCTTTCACTGAAAAACGTTTACTAAAACTACTTTTAGAATGATAATGACATACCTGCACAAACGCATGAAAATGAAAATTAAAATATTTTATTTCTCTTAGAATTGTAACAAATACTTAAATGTAGCGGCCGGGTCCTACTTTTAGGCAAAGTACTGCCTGTGCCGGTAGGAGCCGCTCTTCTATATCTCAATAACATTTCTTATCGTAGCAAAACACACATCTCTCTTATTAATTGTAGTATTATTTATTTATTTATTTACTTTGACTATTTTTACATTAAGCATTTCTTAATTATATTATAGGTTTGTACTTGATTCTGTTTTACTTTGTATTTACAGTAGGTAAAAGATTATAATAACATATTTTATAAGTATATAATTATATAATTTTGAGTAGGTTTATATTTTCACATTATTAATTGTTGAGTAATAGTGGTATATTAATGAATGAATTAATTAATTTATAATTTTTATTATTAACACATTAACGATTCAATTCACATATTAAAGCACACACGCACACGCACACACACTATAATTATTTGCATGTTTTTTTTTGTGAAAAGGAAAAACCTACACAAGTTAGTATCGCTGCCCCCCCTCCGCCTTAAGTTGCCGTTTTTTTTTTCAGCGGAAATATGCCGCGAAGTTTGGAGACGGGAATCGGAAGAGAGACTGCGCAGGTCTTACGAAAGCACACCGAAAAAGCGGAAACTACAATAACTTAGTTACTACGCAATATATGTAAAATGAAACCAGAGTATAACATTGGGCACCTCCCCTCGGCTGTCTGTCGCTGTCACACTCGCTCTGGCATCTGGCATTTCAGGATACTAAGAAGTGGTCCAGAAAAAAAGTAGCAAGAACCTTTTTTGAATTTTGATCAATTCACGAAAAATTTTAAAACTGTTTCACATCTATCACGTAACATACCGAGAAGTTATTTTATGGTAGCAATTATTCGATTTATTTCAAAATAAAAAAAATATCGCCATCTGAAGTTACTCGTCGTAAGTTAATTATATACACCTACCTAGAAAACGACGGCTGGAGTCAAGTTCAGGTCGCCAAACATTTAACTATATCCAGATCCACAGTAGGTAAGATTTTGCGGACTTACAGACAGAGGTCAACTGTTGATAAAAAAGCAGACTCCGGTCGGGGAAAAGGGTTTCAGGACAAAAAACTAGCAAATAAGATCAAAGCTGCATACAGGACCAACTGTAACTTGTCCGAACGACAGCTCGCCGATTAGTTGGGTTGTAGCAAGTCTAAAGTCCATCGGATTAAAGAGAGTGCTGGACTGAAGTCGTACAAGGTTCAAAAGTATCACACAGAAGCCCAGAAAAACAAAAAACAACTGTTGTACTTTCTTTAATATACACACTAATATGACGTGCTACTTTTTATCTGGACCGCTTCTTAAAACCGCTATTAAAACTTCGTTTAGGTTAAGTTAGACTTGTGACTCCAGTACTTCCAGCTTCGTGGCTATCGCTACATGCACGCGCTCGCACCTGGCTGTACATTTGTCACTCGTGTGTCATAGAAAAACGAAGATTGGCTTATAGCTATTATTGAGAAACTGGAAGTACGTGTACAATAAAACGCAAACTGCTGCGGCGGGAAAGGCTCTTTTGGGAAATGAAATACGTATTTCGGCCAAACGGCAGAGGTCCATAATATTTAGATCATAAAGGGCACAAATTCACGAGGATAATATTATTCATTGATTTTTTTTAATTTGCAGTCGTATATTTAGTTAGTAGTAAGTCTGGGACATGTACCCTTTATGTAACCAACTTCACACGACACAACACAATACATGTACCATGTTTGCACCTACTGTAAACTGTTTTTAATAAAAAAAAACTACTTATAAGCTAAAGTAATTAATGTCATTAATTCTTACTATTATTGGTAAGTGAGGGCGAGATACAAGGGTTTTTGATTAGAGGAGCAGTGATTTTGACGTGTGGTATACGAGTACGTCTTTCAATGCGGTCGTTACAGGGGTCACTTGCAAAAACAAATGTAACGAAATATGTTATGTATAATATGTATATGGCTAGATCGCTTATAACTTTACCGGCAATATTGTTAAAAATTACACATATTTTTGCATTTTAAGGGAATTGTCGGTTTGAAGTGTTTTTATATAGATAAAGTTAATAAAAATTACACTGGTAAAATATCCTTGCACAAAACGAAAAGATTCAAGGGTAAGATATACTTAGTATCCAAGACGCGTTTCTTTTTTCGTTTATGTTTTATCGTAAAAAAGGGTACTCAATACTGGCGTCAAATTTGACATGTTAAATCCTTAAAAAAGCCGGTCAATTGCGAGTCGGACGTGCGCACTTTTTGCGATATAACTACAAATTAACGGTTATATTAATTTCAACTTAACATTTTCAACGCCATGTCAAATACAAAAGTCGTCACTCACACGCCAATGACAGCTGAAAACCAGAGCTAATTTCAACCTTACGTCATAGACACTCGGGTCTATTTTTCGCTTCAACCGTGACGGATATATCCGTCGTTGGCGTTGAACCAGTGGTGCGGATATATCCGTCAATTGCGTTGAAAAGGTTAATACCCCCACGCGTTCCTGAGAAAAAGGGACATCCACACAGACAGCCGGACAACAAAGTGATCCTATAAGGGTTCCTCTTTTCCTTTTGAGGTACGGAACCCTAAAAACAAATAATACAAACCGGCCAAGGGTGAGTCGTGCGGTGCGGAACCCTCGGTGCGGCGGTCGGACTCGCACTGTTTTTCATTAACCGACTTCATCTTGCCCCCACTTACCCTAACTTAGTTATAATGCACATATATTGTATTTATAGCTGTTAATTACTATATTAGTCAGTAGTATAGTAGCTAGCGGTCCTGGGTTCGATTCCCGGCAAGGGCAAATATTGGTGTAATGAGGGCAAGTAGTTGTTCCTGGGTCGTGGATGTTTTCTATGTATTTCTCTATATTTGTATATCGTTTACTAACACAAGAACAAGCTTAGAGCTTATTTTGGGACTAGGTCAAAGTGTAACATTGTCCCCTTTTACTCTATTGTTACTATTATAATTTTAGGTATATTTACATTACTTAATCTTTATTGATTTAGGCATTAACTAAATGTAAACAAATAAAATAAAAATACTTAATATTTACTGGTGTAGGCATTTAACAGATTTAACTAAATCTAAAACAACATAATAAAAATAGCCTTTATTAAGGGATAGTGTTGCTTCCTAGTAAAATACTTTTTATATCGGATTTGTAGTTGCAGAGGTTACCTCAACATACGTCAAGTAACAAGAAAACAAACGCAATGTTCCTACCTCTTTGTAATGTTAGTATTGATACAAATTCTACCTCTTTATAATATAAGTATAGATGTATTATTATACACTTACACATTAAATTAAATTTTACCTATCGACGAAAAAAATGTTATTTTTTTTTATTATAAGGGTTATAAAAGAAAAGAAAAAATTTAATGTCCCTCATTTGAATAAGTACACTTTACCAAGACTCACCCTGTATTTACCAATTAATTCTGTATTCTGTATGACAAAGATTATACAGATTTTATAAGGTCACCTGTGCCATGTTTACTGACATCTGTGATTGTAATACATTTATTATCGAAATCGAATAATATACATAATTAATTTTAAATGCTTTTTACTAAGTAAACGCATAGCGGTCAAAGCAAAGTTTATTTTTTTATAAATTATGTATGCTAAAGTACAATATGATTGTCAAAATGTTTATATACTTTTGTAATTTTAAGTATAATCTACCTCTTAGGTATCTATCTACTTATCAATTTACACACGAAAATGACGTACCTAGTTATTATACAATACAAGCTACCTTTATTTGCTAATCATCTATTTGAATGAAAAATATCAAATAGAGTTTATAAGGTTACCGTCATGATTGTGATACAGTTAATCGATATCGATTTTTTTTAAAGCTCCTTAGTCAACGCATAGCGATCAAGCTGTGTTTTTTTTTATTTATACCAAAGGATCTAGGTACCTACGAGGTGTAACTCAAAATGTTTTTACATGTGTACTTTGAATTGTAAGAAGATTCCACATCTTAGGTTAGGAAATAAATCAACTTTATCTTATTTTGGATGTTTCTGTAATCCCCTGCGCCTACTATCTTTAAAGGCCCGACCTTACCTAATTCTTCATGGAACTAATTTTCTAGGTTTTTGGGAAGGCGAATTCGAAAACGAGGTCAATTTTGGGTTCTGATTTGATTTGGGTAGGTCCATTCTATAGTTGATTTAATTTGCTACAGTTTTTTTGACACTTCTTGCAGAAGGTACAGTCAGCATCAAACAGAAATGAGCAGCGAAAGCGGCTAAATATATATCGCAACACATCTCTATTACTATAGTAATAAAGACTGAAAGAAAAGCAGATTATGATCCTCGCAGTCATCTTTACTGTACTCGTGCATTTCGAGCCCTTGCCGAGGCTCACACCCGTATTTATAGAGGAGTAAAGTATAAACTTGAGTAAAAGTAATTATTACTCAATTATCGATTTTCGATAACGAAAACGAGACGAAAACGTTATTGAGTAATTACTTTTACTTAAGTAATTGATCGAGCGAAGTGTCTCCGTTTCAGCTCGGGCAAAAATGCTTTCGATGTCCGTCTTCCCGGTTGCTCTCCTCTAAAGGTCGCATTTCACAACTGGTTCTCGTGAAATTTTGTGAGCAGGGCTCGTATTATGGTCGCGTGTATCGCGTGACAAAACGTGGATAAAGCATCCGTCTCTTTCTGACACGCATATAAGCGCGAGAGTGACGGATGCTTTATCCACGCTTTGTCGCTAAACACAGCCCTAATAGGCTGGTTTGATAATTATATGGATTTTATCGATAAATTTTTCGATTTTTTTCAAAATGGCGGAGATATGGGTTTTTAACGATAACCAACTTATTTGCGGTGGGTGTTGGTGAACTGACCGCGACCTATGTCGATGTATGGGGACAACAGTTATCCAACGGCAAAGTTAAGTTTATCGCGAGGTCTACACTGCCCTGCTAAGCAAAATGGCGCTATCTCAGACAAAACTCCGGTAGCAATTGCAACCTCATTACTAACAGGGGAGAACTGAATCTGCTTTGGCTATTGTTTTTGAGATACCGCTTTTTAACTTAGGAGGGCAGTACAGCTCACAGAGCCACTAGTGACTAGGTATAAATACTTGTCAGGCTCCAAGTCAGCGCTCGGTGCAATAATAAATTACTTTCTGCTCAGTGCAACAATCTACTATTACTGACTCAATGTTTTAAGGCACCATAGAGGCGTGTAGGCGTCGAGTGGATGGAAAGATGTCACTTGCATCCGCGCCGCGCCCGAGGGCTCTTGACCCTATTGCGGCGCGGCTAGGGCTGCAACGTTTTGGCGGGAAATGGATTAAATAAACACAAACAATAAGTATAGTCGAACTCTTAAGTGCTGTGCATTTTAGTAAGTACCTTGTCGCAGTAATGACATACTAAATTCAAACTATTGACACTTATAACTTATAATACGTAGCTGCGACATGGTACTAAAATGTAAAGCTACTTATGAGTTCTATTGTACTTGGAGGTTCAATTTGGAGGTCAGGCGGCGGCGAGTGTGTTAACGGATACTTCATTTTTTTCACAATATGGCGGCACTTCAGTTGGCTGTTATTTGGCACACATTTTCTTGCTTCTCTTGCATTCGGTATGTCAAAAGAGAGAGATGTATATCAAAATATATATTATAGTTCTATATGTGACGCGCTGTAGAATAACAGTCAAATTTGCAATCGCGGTAAATAATATATATATATATATATATATATATATATATATATATATAAATGGCGGGACGACTTGGACGCATTCCTTAGCAACTGGCCGGAAGAGGCACCAAATAGGGACTTGTGGGGATCAAGGGATATACAGGGTGTTTTTTTATTCGTCTTGAACATTTTGGGGGTTAAATCAGTAAGTCATACTGACCAACTTTCACTATGGGACCAACCCCAAAATCGCGAAAAAAAATTCGACCCTCCCATACACATCGTCAGCTGACTAGCCAAAATATATGGGATGGTACATTTTTTTTTCGCGATTTCGGAGTTGGTCACATAGTGAAAGTTGATCAATATGAGTTACTGATTTAACCCCCAAAATGTTTAAGACGAATAAAAAAACACCCTGTATATATCTCTGTCTGTCTGTGCTGGGCAAGAGCCTCTCTGCTTGATCCCCACGAGTCCCTATTTGGTGCCTCTTCTGGCCAGTTGCTAAGGAACGCGTCCAGGTCGTCCCGCCATCTCCGTTTAGGTCTGCCCCGTCGACGTCGCCAATTTTGCTGCACCCGCGTGATAGCTACACTGGCCCACCGCGGGTGCACGCGGCAGAAATGGCGGTGTTTTCGGAAATAAATGAAAACGTGAAAGTTTGATTGTTACTCACTCACGCAAAAACGGCTGAACGAAATCGGACGAAACAGATACTTTTATCCCGGAAAATTAGACAGTTCCCGAGGGAAAAGCGATAAACGAGTTCTACGCGAACGGAGTCGCGGGCAAAAGCTAATAAATTCGAAACTTTGAATGTCACCAGGATGACGATGGAGATAACGTAAATTCGAACTTAGATTTTTAAACTACGGCCCCAGGGCTGGCAACGCATTCCCAAATCTAGGTGGTAAGTTGAGTATTTGTGACGTTCTCAATATAAAAGGACCTTATGGAGGAAAGCAGTTACGCTCTTCTTATTCTTGTAACTATACGAATACTATGGTAACAGTTCTAAAAACGGCGTAACCGCCTGCCTCCATAAGGTCCCTTTATATTGAGAACGTCACATTTTACTGAAGACTAATTTAAGCGAGACTGAACTTCACAACAAACTTGTGTCATATACTCGTAGTTTCTTTCGCATGTCCCGATGTGTGTATCTGTCTATGGCATCGTAGCACCCAAACAGATGGCCCGATTCAGACGCGATTTTTTTTAATAGGAAGCTAGTTTAGCTGGGGTGGTTCTTAGCTAGGATTTACATCAATCGGCTGGGCCGTTTCAGAGTTATCAAGAGTTCTAAAAGTAAGGGTCACAATCACGTCGGGGGTTTTATCTATTTAATTAAACGTATAGTTACTCTGATACAAAACTGTTTATAAACAGCCCGAAACATCGTCTTTTATATTTAAATTGAACGGATTTCTATTAAAACAATAATTATTTATTACTTTTTTCGAGGTGGCAACCCTGAGTTTCCAAGTCGGACGTGGTAAGGGTCACGGCTTCCTCTTTGTTTTTCTTTGCTTTATAAAGTACCTATAAATAGAAATACTTCTTCCCCCTCCCCTCCCCCCTCTAGTTGGTCCCTCTTGTTTTCCACGTAAACAACTTTAACGCTCGATTTCACGCCAAAAACGATTAAAAAAGAAAGGAAAATATATTGAAGGAAGCTGATAATAGTGGCTTATAAAAAAAATAAAAAAAAATAGACAAGGCAAAAGGTACAGTATCATTTAAGACGATACGGTTAGCTTGGTTAGTACTGGTAAAGCAAAGCAACCACTGGTAAAGTGGCGACTCTGACGTGTCAAACGTAGTTACTTCTCCCCCTACCACAATAGAGCACCATCGGAATAAAATTGGCAGCATGATTCAAATTTTACTCAAAATTTGATGCATAATGTGGTTGCCACTTGAGAATATTGTAGTTCCAGCTGGCCCCCTAGCATGCATGTACGAGATAAAATTTGACAGATGCTAGGGAAATGAATACATTTATTCCATATTCTAACGTAAGACAACGATTAAGGTTTAAAATAAAAGTGTCCCGTCTTGATAAAATCGCTATAAAAATGTGAAAATCGCAATAGTCGCTTAGTAATAAAAGGTAATAAAAAGTCAGGACGAGACATTTTATTTTAAACCTTAAGCGTTAAGTCTTACGTTACAATATGGAATGGATGTATTCCTTTCCCTAGCTGTCAAATTTTATCTCGTCCATGCATGTTAAGCCCGCTGTCACCGCATCAAACTCTTTTTTGCCAAGATATCTATATATCTATCTATACATATAATAAAGTTGTAAATCTGTTTATTTGAACGCGCATCACGTGAAAAACGGATTTAGATGAAATTTGGTATGGAGATAGTAGTAGACTGTATATAATAGTATCCAGAGCGAAGCGAGGGCGGGTCGCTAGTACAAAATAAAACTCCGTCGTCTGATGAAATCGACCGTTTTATGTAATAAAGTTGATCAATGGAAAATACGCGAGACCCGGCGAGAAATGAATTGCTAACGAGCGTTAAAACCGCTGGATCTAACTATGAAAAAAATATGCAAAATGTACAAAAATCAAACTTTTAGAATGTCCAAATCTTACATTAGGTATCTACAATCCTTTATCCTTGATTTTGAAATCATTTAAATCGGTAACTATAAAAGAAACAAAAAAATGAAATATGTTTGCAAAAAAAAACGAATCCTTGTTTCTTTAGTGTCATCCTACGCTATTTAGGTGGATTAAAGAAGGGACTAAATTACACTTTATAATCGTTAACCAAATCTGTGTATAAGCTAAGATTAAAACAGTACCTTTTTTCCCTTTTACCCGACTACGGCAAAGCCAAAAGGAAGGGTTATGATTAGTCATTAAATTTGAAACTGTTGAGTTTCTTGCGGCGCTTCTTCTCAGCAGTGGTCTCCTCTTGGGAAGCGCTGGTAGATTTTGACGTGTAAAAGTGCCCGTGCGGCCTACTTACTGAATAAATATCTTTTATCTTTTTATTGATGATTAGTATGGAGATAGATGGAGATAGAGGCCAAAGTACTTTAAATCTCAATATTTCTCAACATTTCTCGAGTCGATGGCGCTACACGAGGTCTACGCTCGTGAACTTTAAATATATGTGATCGTCCAAATCGAAAAGGACCTTATCGCGGCAGGCGGTTACGCCTTTTATATACTAATGATAAAGCAATAAAAACTATAACAGCGTAAGCGCCCGTCACCATATCGCCCTTTCGATTTAGACGACCACATATAATTTGCATGTGACGTACAATTCGTTGCAGCGTTTCTTCGGAAACTGCGTAATTTTCCACGTCAAGTATACCTACTCGTATGTCCCGTGTACACTAAAATATACTAGTCTAAGGCTGCGTATCCACTAGAGCTGTGTGAGGCAGCTGCGGGCTTAGCATGCATGCGCGAGATAAAATTTGACAGACAGGTGCTAGGGAAATGAATACATCTATTCCATATTCTAACGTAAGACTTAACGCTTAAGGTTTAAAATAAAAGTGTCCCGTCTTAACAAAATCATTAAAAAAATGTGAAAATCACAATAGTCGCTTAGTAATAAAAGGTAATAAAAGTAAGGACGAGACACTTTTATTTTAAACCTTAATCGTTAAGTCTTACGTTAAAATATGGAACAGATGTATTCTTTTCCCTAGTACTTGAGGAAAATCCACACGGCGCAGCTATTTTATTGGTGGATTTTAGCTTTTTTGCTTAAGGTCAAACCGCACTACAGCGGCGCGGCGGCGCGACAGAGTTGGGTCCGAGAGAATATTTTGCCGCGCCGCGCCGCGCCTCTGTAGTGCGGTATAGCCAGCAGCGGCGCGACGCGGCAAAATATTCCGGTCAGTTGAAGTTCAACCACCGAGCGAGCAAGACGACGCACGAAGGATGAGGAAAAGTTAATATCGGTAGTTAGTGGTTATTCGGAACTATATGATTTGCAAAACGAACATTATATGAACCAAGTCAGAAAAAATAATATTTGTGTGAAAATAAGTACATTATTGGGCATAGATTGTATTATGTATGTTGCATGAGCCTCATATGGGGATAGTGAAGTCGAAGGCACTCGCGCGCAGCTATGTATGGTGGGCCGGCGTAGATGAGGCGGTGGAGCGGATGTGCCGGGAGTGCGACACGTGCACGGTGCAGGCGGACGCGCCGCCGAAACAGGCGCCGAGTATGTGGCCCTTTGCCAACCGGCCGTGGACTAGGGTCCATTACGACTTTATGGGTCCCATTTTGGGGAAAATATACTTAGTGGTAGTTGATGCAATGTAAAAGTGGGTGGAAGTTTTTTATATGTCTAGCACCACAGCGGGGGCCGTTATAGAAAAGATGTGTGAACTATATAGTAGATGGGGCATACCCAAACAAATTGTTACTGATAATGGGCCGCCTTTCACGGGTAGTCAGTTGGGCGAATTCAATAAAAGTAATGGAATAGAACACGTTTTCACGGCACCGTATCACCCAGCCTCCAATGGACTGGCCGAAAACGCCGTGAAGTCACTCAAAAGAGTTATAAAAAAAGCCGCTCATGAGGGACGAGATATAGGCAGATCACTATGTACAGTCACAACACGGGATTGTTGAGCCACTATAGAACCCTGTCACAGTAAGTCGACGGTAAAATTTGACGTAATTTCTTTTGCGTGGCTTGACGCTGTCATTATGACAGGGTTCTATGGTGGCTCAACAATCCCGTGGTGTGACTGTACTTATTTGCTCCATTATAGGAATACCGCTCACTCGACAACGAAGGAAAGTCCGGCCGCGTTATTGTTAGGAAGACATCTACGTACCAAGCTGGATGTCCTAAAACCAGATAGGGAAGCTAGTGTTCGCAGAGCTCAGATTCGACAGAAAAATTTAGCAGGAGGAGGAAATAGGGAGTTAAACGTCGATGAAAGTGTTTGGTACAGACAGTACTTGAAAGGGGAAAAATGGGCCCCGGGGCAGGTATTAGAGCGGGTAGGATCGAGTGACTATAGGGTTAAGGGGACGGAAGGCCAAGTTGTTCATAGGCACATCGAACAATTAAAGCGTCAATCTGGTAGGCGATCTCTCTGTTATCCATTGTCGGATATGGATAAGGCACCAGGCGCAAATTCTCTGACCAAACCAGTCCCGGAAAGTCCCAGAAAGTCACTGGCGTTGTTACCGGAAGAGGCCCGGGACGTGCGGCCGGTGGGAGCGCCGACGTCGCCGGCAGCTGCGGCCACAGGGCCGGCTTCCAGCGGCGCGTCCTCTTCGCCCGCGTCGCCGTTATTTCAAGACGCCTTGCCGAGCGTGTCCCCGCCGATGGTTAAGACCCGCCCAATCAGGCAATGTAGGCTTAAGAATAAAATGTAAAAGAGTAGGCTTAACGAAACATACCTTATTATGTTTAACTGTGTGTTAGCTTGGTTCTAAGAAGAGGTGTTTTAGTTTTAGTTAATTTAGTTATACTTATAATTAGTGTGGAGGAGTTGTAATGTAGGTAGATACGATTAGTCTCGATTATACCGGCTGACTGGAAGGACGTGTATTATTTCTCTCCCGCTTACCTGCAGACATTACAGATTGTAAGAAAATCGTTTTTTTTTTCTTATTTTAATATTCATTAAATTAAAAATTATTTATTTTCGGATCTCAGATCCATAGATTGTTAGTTACAAAAACCAGTTATAAAACTACGTTAGTACATTAATATTAAAAAGTTTCAAGATCGTAAGACATGAAGGTCAGTGTATCGGCGGAGAATATCCGAATCCCACCTCCCTGCTATCATTTTCATATTAATGAATTTGTGCGAGTGTTTTGCGCGTTTTGTTATACATTTCGCTGTGAAAAGAAAACAGCTTTCGTCCATCTCGAATGAAATTTTGCCACCTACCTTAAGCTTTACCTTTAAGGTCGAACCGCACTTGCGAGGCGCGGCGCGACGCTGCACCGGAGCGGCGCGGCCTCTCCTAAACGCACTGTAGCGGCGCGGCACTTTCGGCCAGAGGGCCTAGTGTAAGTTTTACAACGTTTTTTACGTCTCGATCGCGTTTGCGTAAAAGTGTCACTTTGTATGGAACTGTCAAATGTTTCGAATACGCGCCGCAAGGGGCGCTGTCACACTTCCATACTAATTGAGACTAAACGCAAACGCGATCGAGACGTAAAAAACGTTGCAAAACTTACACTAGGCCCTCAGTGCGTGGCAAGATTTCATTCGAGACGGACGAAAGTTGTTTTTAGGGTTCCGTACCTCAAATAAAAAAACGGGACCCTTATAGGATCACTTTGTTGTCCGTCTGTCTGTCTGTCTGTCTGTCTGTCTGTGTGTCTGTCAAGACCCTTTTTCTCAGGAACGCGTGAAGGTATCAAGTTGAAATTCATATCAAATACTTACGTCTGCAATTCCTTGGATCAGTGAAAAAATCAAACACCTAAGTCAACGAAATCAAAAGATACAGCCGTTTATGCCGCATATTGAAGGGAATCAAAACCTATAGGGTACTTCCCGTTGACTTAGAATCATGAAATTTGACAAGAAGCAATGTCTTATAGCACCAGTAAAGGAAGAAATCCGAAAACCGTTAATTTGTAGTTACATCACATATAAATGAAGCCCAATATAAACTGACACTCACTAAGTACGAAAGTGCATACTAATTGCGTGTAAGTTTATACTGGACTAAGTTTATATGGTATTCCCGTGATTTACGAACTATTTACATGCCTACAAGTTTGTGCGGAACCCTCGGTGCGCGAGTCCGACTCGCACTTGACCGGCTTTTTTTTTATTTTTTCACAGCGAAATGTGTAACAAAACGCGCAAAACAAAAAAAATTGATTTTAACACAGTTGCTCAAAAAGTGATACTTTTCGTAGCTGTATATCGTGCGGAAAGTTGGTTTTCACGAACTAGTGCTTTTTACTTTTCCAATTTTTTTAAATTTATACTTGTTCCAATTCATGACTACTTATTGATGAGTGTTAATATTAGTTTCCTTTAAACATCGTAATCAACATAAAAACCTACTGTTAATGTAAGAATACGAAAAATATACATATTTCATATTTTATTACTTACCTCTCCATCATTATAACACGTTTATTTTTTAATATTAAATATTGAAAAACCGTTCTTAATAAGTTGTCTGAATGGAACGGAACAGCCGCCGAAACGCCTGTCAAAATTTTTGACATTATGAAGAGGCGTTTTTTCTTACTGCAAGCATTTTTTAAGTTTCCAAAGGCAACATTCGATATTGTTTTTATAAATACAAATAATCATAAATAACAATACTTAGGTAATAATAGTACAATGTTTTATATTTACAATTGTTTATGTCTTATAGAACAGGCATTTGAAAAGAAAACTTTCATTGAAGTGGGTTCAATAATATTAACAAAATCCATGCTAGTCGAATAAAAGCTAAAATAAAAACACCTCTTCATAATGTCAAAAATTTTCTTCAAATGTCAAATGAAAAAGTTGTTTATAAAATGAGTGAATCAGAGTTTGAAATTGATTTATTTTTTCGCAACTGTGTTAAAAAACGTCGTTCGATACACGTGCGGAAATGTCATTCTTCACTCGTCCCGAGTCTTGCCTCTCGCCTACGGCTCGCGGCAAGATATCTCGGTACTCGTGAAGTAATGACATACTTTTCGCACTAGCATCGAAATGTACTATTGCTTACAATCTATGCCCAATAATGTAATTATTTTCACCCAAATATTATTTTTTCTGACTTAGTTAATATAATGTTCGTTTTGCAAATCATATAGTTCCGAATAACCACTAGAGTCTGGCAAATGAAAGATGAGAATGAGAAATCGCGGCAAATTCAAAAATTCAGAGTGTGGTATCCCTGACGTGTAACGCGAAAACCAGTCTTGACACTTGTAATATATTTAAAATGATTTTATTAATTTACCTGTACATAGTACAATCCAAATTAATATTATAAACTAAATAAATAACAATATTAAATTAGCCTGACATAAGTTCACGCGTAAGTTTATTATACTCGTATTAGATAACGAGTAGCGACGAGTAAATTTATTGGATAAACGTAAGTATCAAAATTGATATTTCATACTAACCAAGAAACGATGATATCGCGTGTAAACACTCTTGTTTCTGCTTGAAAGCAATGTTTCTCTCCTCTTGTTTTTCTTTGTATTTACATATTATAGTGTGCAGCAGCTTACGGACATTACTTTTTATAGTTTTTTTCATCATGAACACCTAAAAATGTGGCAATTGCGGAAAGCGAACAATGATGTCAAAACGAATGAATGACAGAACAATGACGTTTGACAATTCAGCTTGTGTTGTCATATAAAAAGTTCCATAAGAAACTCATTCTCATCTTTCATTTGCCAGACTCTAACTACCGATATTAACTTTTCCTCATCCATCGTGCGTCGTCTTGCTCGCTCGGTGGTTGAACTTGAACTCATCCTAATATTCAATGTACTCTATGCTTCAACTGACTGAACTACAGCGGCGCGGCGCGGAGCGGCGCTGCACGGCGCGGCAAAATATTATCTCGGACCCAACTATGTCGCGCCGCGCCGCTGTAGTGCGGTTGGTTTCATAGTAATCAGTAGAAATAATATTCGGCCGCGCAGCGCCGCGCCGCACAGCGCCGCGCCGCGCCTCGCAAGTGCGGTTTGACCTTTACCCGAACTATTGATGCTAAATTAACCATATATAATAGGATAATATAAGATAAGATAATATAACTATGTATAAGTACTATCGATACTATCAAGAAACAGTTCACTATGTAATAACAAGATGCCTACTAAGGAAGTTAAATGTTTAAAGCACTTAGAAAGTCTTTAAATAATGTGCAAGAAAATATTATTAAATAATATTTCTTACTTATTTTTTGACATAGACAACCTTATTTACGTTCAAAATACCTTAATATGATACAATAACAGTAAGTATGTTATTTTATAAGCTAAAAAAACTAAAGTAATAAGCATAACCACTTGAAATTGACGTCTGTAAGACTGTAACCTAATTAACGACCATTTCTCAGTATTCGAAATTCGAATGCACCATTAACCTAGGGAAACCTGCGCTACGCTAGGCTACGGTAGTACCGTCGTCCACTGCAGGCAGCCAAGCCAGTCTGCTCCTGAGATCCGAGCGGGCCGCACGTCCGTGGCCGGCCTTATCGCCCGCGGATTTTAAGTGTATCTGTGGTAGTGAATAAAGTGATGTGAAATTGTTCTTTTTTAAGAGGCTGTTTGATTAATTTGAGGTAAGATTTTTGGATGTGTGTGATGTTTTAGATTTTTTTTTGTCAATTTGTGAAAAATAAAATACGTACAGAAAAGAGGTAAAGTAAGAAAAATCACATAGTTTCTTTGGAAAAATAAAAAATATAGCATTTATAACTTAAATATAGTAAAAATGTTTTTATTTTGTTTTGTTCGTCTCAATACTGGTGTTGTCTAGAAAAAAAAATTAGGAAACACCCAAAGGAACAGCCAAATAATCGAAAAAAGTGGTGCGGAGTTCACAAGTTCATCTAGTTTATTTATACAAGTTTGTATGTATATGTATATAAATATATTTATTGTATCACATTTTGTTTGCTCATATAGTATATTTATCTTTTAATTTTAATTTAGTTACTGGTTTTTTTTTTTAAATTAGATCTCATGCTCTATGCTACACCTTTCTTATTATTCTCAATCACCCAAAGTTTAGCTGTAAGCCTTAAAATGATAACTTTGTCTGTGTGCATCCCTGTTTTCGGAAAATATATATTATTGCACAGTCACCAATTGTGCATGGGTACGGATACGAACTCATCACCATACGTTCAGCTCTAAGCATAATGGCTTAATGGTAGCTCCCAAGCCCGTCTCCCACGATAGGCCAATGTAGGCGAATATGTGGAGGGCACATTAGCTATCTTTGGCTGATTTTCATACTCCATTACTTTTCACATAAATTTTGCCTGACGTGCGGTCGTTCGTGCTATGTACGGATTTCCCACGATCTATCTTTTAAGAGTAGAGAAAGATAAGATTGTATGATGCCCCATCCCAGTATTCGAACCGCGGTTACTTCGAGTTAAAATTTGTCATTTTCCACGTCAAAATGTGTCAAAATTTATTTTTAAGTAACCTATTCATCTGGCCTCCTAGCATGCATGCACGAGATACAATTTGACAGGTGCTAGGGAAATGAATACATCTATTCCATATTCTAACGTAAGACTTAATTAACGCTTAATGTTTGAAATAATGTTCTGTCTTGATAAAATCGCTATAAAAATGTAATAATAGTCAGGACGAGACACATTTATTTTAAACCTTAAGCGTTAAGTCTTACGTTAGAATATGAAATAGATGTATTCATTTCCCTAGCACCTGTCAAATTTTATCTCGTGCCCGCATGTTAAGCCTGCTGCAGTTTGAATATTGAGACGCTATGAAATAAAACTCCTATATTAAAGAAAATAAGACTGGACTTATTTTAGTGTTCTCCTCCAGCAGTGGTCTCCTCTTGGGAAGCGCTGGTAGATTTTTACTTGTAAAAGTGCCCGTGCGGCCCACTTACTGCATAAATAACTTTTTTATTATCTTTTTTAAGTTAACTTTTTGACACTTAATAAAAAGTAGTTACTATGATCTGTCATCAACATTTCCATTATCTACTGTTACGTTATATTTTATTACATACAATGTACTACTGCATGTCCATATTGTCTCTTTGTATTTTATTAGGTTACTAGCTTTTGGCTGCGATGCCCGCAACTCCGTCTCGCTTTTACCACGGGAACTATCAAACGTTCCGAGGCAAAAAGTATTCTATGTGTCAATTCAGGATAATGACTGTCTCTGTGCCAAATTTCATCTAAATCCGTTTAGTTTAGGCTTCAAACACAAACGTCTATACAAACTTTGACATTTATAATATTGGTGGGATCGCTGCTGTTGTCGCTGCTGTTGTCGTATAATTCATTGGTTTTCCCTAATTTCCCGCGGTATCCTAAAAGGAAATATCTCAATTTTCCTTAATCGGTGGGTTTCTTAAATTCTCTTGGGTATAATTCATTTATTATTTAGCAAATCTTGTTGGCAATGTCAAGTATTTATTGAGATAAATCTTCGTGCTCACATTTGAGATTAAAGAAAATTCAAAGTATTTTGGTTGTATCTTAGCTATAGGTCAGTTTATTAGATTTTTATATTGACCTTTCTGAAATAACTTGGAAATGGATGTTGCTTCTGAAAGATATTGCCTGACGAAGATTGAAATATTTCGAATTCGAAGGTTATTTTTGGACAGATACAAATTGGAAAAACTATTTTTATTATTAAATACTCACAAACAATAGGGATTATAACTAAAGTGCAGGGACTTCAAAAATAGCATGGCGGGACGTCACTTGTTTTTCATACAAAAAATCATATTAAAAAAAAAAAAAATATATATATATATATATTTCAAGCCAATTGACTCATATTATTTGCTAGTACAGGCTTATATCTATGGTTAGTATTTACATTAGATAAATTAAAACTAGGACAAGCCCCCACTGGGCGCATGCAGGCTACGACAGTGTCCTATGTATGGACAGTCCAGCCTGCGATCATCTGCAGGAAGGGTTTGGGGCAGACCCGCACGCGGCGCACCAGGGATGCGCATCTCTTACGCATGGTTGCGTAGGCGCAGTCCATGCGAGCCTCCGCAAGCATCCCTGATGCGCTACAAAAGCGAGGCAGCCCCATTAACGCCCGGAAAGCGTTATTGAATCGTATCCACAAGCTACACGAGTAAAGAGAGGTACAGTAAGCTCCAAACAGCGTAAATTTAACCTCTCTCGTACAACGTGCAAAACCCATATAAATAAATGTATTGATTTTTTTTAATGTATTGTTTTTAATAAAGGTATTGATTAAAAGATATTGATTTGTAAATCCGCCATTATTTTTTATTAAATTAAAATGCCGAATGACCCTCGCGACGGTAAGACGAATATAGCCTCTATTTGTCGAACTCGATCCATTTGTTTAGCCTCTACGAAGAAACAAAGGTGTGGTTCTTTGTTTCATACAAACATACATAATTACATACAAATGAAAAAATTACCCTCCTTCCGCAGCCGGTTAATAACTTTAAACTATAAGAAAGGTTTTTCAAAACGACTTTTTCGTGTATGCCATTGGTCCCCACAGCCCGACCGATAAGATAATAAAAAAATACGCGAGAATCAAATCCTCAATAAACACAAAAAGGGAAAAATAGCTTAGTAGGCATTATTAATAATCCACAAAATCTCCGCAAAAATAATATAGCGTCAGCAAATTATTTCGTCAATATTACTGATCTGTTAAGGCTGGAACGAGGGGTATATTTTTTCTGTGAAAGAAAAATATGGTTTTGATTTGGCTCAATTACATTTTTTTATTGCCTTAGACAGACAAACAGGCAAACGGCCCACCTGATGGGAAGTGGTCACCGCCGCCTGGACTTATGCAACACCAGAGGCATCACTAATGCGTTGCCGGTCTCGAAGAAATTTAATGACGCCCTTATATTTTACTATTACTTCAATAAATTAATATGTATAATAAGAATATTATTTGAATTACCCCAATGTCTTGAGCGTAGTATAATATTTCATTCTCAATAGATTAGTTAATCTTGCAAGTTAAATTACAACTAGTTCCTTTCATCGGCTGATACTTGAAGAATATTATGTATTTTCCAATCATGTAAAACCAGTGACAATGCCATACTTATTAGGGTATGTAAGAGAGCATGGCGGCATGCGAGTATTGTATTAGGCTGCCTTTTCATTGCGGCGGAGACGAGCGGAGCGGTACGCAAAGGACCAACCAGATTGCTCTAGTTTCTATGTGCTATGCGTTAGTGTGGGTACTGTACAAGGTGATTGGTCCTTTTCGCACCGCTCCGCTCGTCTCCGCCTCAATAGAAAGGCAGCTATATGGATCTAGAATAGGCTCCGTTTACATCAGGGCTATGTGAGACAGCTAACCTACGAAAGGAAAAAATCCAATAAAAGAGCTCTGCTGTGCTAGGCTTGGAAAATCAAGCAATCCTATAGGTTGTTTTTTTAGGGCCTCCATTACGGGCTGTTTGGATGAGTCGAGACCAATTGCACGAGAGCAGTCGTGTTGCAGTTGAAGTGCACGCTGACTGCATTTATCACTCTGGTGGCATCGTAGTTTCCAAAGGGATGAACCAGTTTTTTTTTAATAGAAAGCTGGTTCAACTGGGTTTGTGCTAGATGAGCTATCCGCTCTGGTCGAAACGCATCCCTAAACCTAGATCCGTAATACAATACACATGCTGCCTAGATTCACAGATTACCATGACAATGTCCGCTTTCGTTGTGTGGGGCTACCTATTTATTCTCTTTGGCATTGAATGGATCTTAACCGCCTCGTCCACTGTAGACACAACGCAAAAGTAAATACTCTTGTACTTTATCGAATTAACATAATTGGCCATCTTGTTTGACATTGCTAACGTGGCTGTATAGCGACAAGGTACCTACAAAAGTGTGTATCTACTTTCGATGTTGACTGTTCAACCTAAATTCGTTAGTAAAGTACACTCATGGTTTTATTATGACGTATCCTGACGTCTTTCAGATGATAAACGTTTAATAGATCGAGTTAAACAATCGTCGTAGAAACGATTCGATAATCGTTCCGCCAAGCTCATTTTAAACCGGTTCTATCTATCTAAATATCGAATTTCCTGACAAAATCTGACTATTTCTCATATTTTTCTCATGTTTAAGGAAAAAAGAGGTAGCCAGCTTATCCTTTAATAATAAAATCCTGGCTATTGAATTTTTTCCTTGTCAGAAGAAAATTCTAGACATGTCAAGAATTCTGTCATCTGGTAACCCCAGTTCTATCAGAAAAACTCGATGTTTCGTTGTAGAATAACCTCCAGTAGGCAGTAGGTCAAGTAATCTCGGCCGTTCGATATCTGTCCAGGCACATCAATCATCTCGGCTTCTCGGACCTGTGGGTTCTATAATGGGCTAGAAAGGAATCGAACGAGTGATTATGATATTGGGCTTCGGTTTCTATATTATGTTTTTTGTTACTGTCTGATGATCGGCTAGCATGAGAATTTTCAAATAATACAGTCAGCATCAAATGGTGCAACCTAAATAGCCAAATATATCGCAACATATCTTTATTACTATAAGAATAAGGATGTGTTGCGATATATTTGGCCATTTTGACTGTACAGTCAACAACATAGAACCTTGTCGTAAAAAGCCAATAACAGCGCTTGGATCGGGTACCAAAAATATCGGTTCAATACCGGTATTTACCGGATTCTCTTCATTTCGTTTCCAGAGTATCAGGACGTATGGGTGAATTTCAAAAACATTTTACATAGTTAAGAATTCAATTAAAAATCCGTTATTTTTTCTTGTAAAATAATAGTACATTTCGATGCTAATGCGAAAAGTATGTCATTACTTCACGAGTAACGAGATATCTTGCCACGAGCCGCAGGCGAGTGGCAAGACTCGGGACGAGTGAAGAATGACATTTCCGCACGTGTATCGAACGACGTTTTTTAACACAGTTGCGAAATAATAAATCAATTTCAAACTCTGATTCACTCATTTTATAAACAACTTTTTCATTTGACATTTGAAGAAAATTTTTGACATTATGAAGAGGTGTTTTTATTTTAGCTTTTATTCGACTAGAATGGATTTTGTTAATATTATTGAACCCACTTCAATGAAAGTTTTTTTTATCAAATGCCTGTTCTATAAGACATAAACAATTGTAAATATAAAACATTGTACTATTACCTAAGTACCTATTTTTATTTACGATTATTTGTGTATCGTATATTTATAAAAACTATCGAATGTTGCCTTTGGAAACTTAAAAAATGCTTGCAGTAAGAAAAAACGCCTCTTCATAATGTCAAAAATTTTGACAGGCGTTTCGGCGGCTATTCCGTTCCATTCAGACAACTTATTAAGAACGGTTTTTCAGTATTCAATATTATAAAATAAACGTGTTATAATGATGAAGAGGTAAGTAATAAAATATGAAATATGTATATTTTTCGTATTCTTACATTAACAGTAGGTTTTTATGTTGATTACGATGTTTAAAGGAAACTAATATTAACACTCATCAATAAGTAGTCATGAATTGGAACAAGTATAAATTTAAAAAAATTGGAAAAGTAAAAAGCACTAGTTCGCGAAAACCAACTTTCCGCACGATATACAGCTACGAAAAGTACCACTTTTTGAGCAACTGTGTTAAAAAATAAGTACCGTCTTTCGTTACACAAAGGAATATAATAAGAGATTTTTAAATAAGTCCTTCATTTATTTATTTATTTATTCTGTATACATATAAATAAGTTAATTATACATACTGTTCGCGAAACCTGTTATTGTTACCTACTTAGTCAATTTGGTAATATTTCTCTGGCCCCACGATCAGGTGGAGCGATAGTGTGTGGATCACAGCGAAAAAATTTAATGTTAACTCTTTGGTAAAGAAACTGTATTTTATTTGTTTATTTTATAACTATGTACTTTTTTAAATTCACCCATACTCAAAATTATCTGAATTCGACTCTATTATTACGTTTACAATAAATTATCTAGTACTGTCAAAATGTTTCTCAAAGGGCTGACATGTTTTATATTTATAGGTTTCATAAGTTTGGTAATTGTCATTTTTTTTATTCCCCTAATGTAACATAAAACTACGAGCGTGTTTATATACAGGGTGTCCCAATATCAGTAACCCACATTGACACCGGAGGTAGGTCAGCTTAAGAGGTACCGAACCAGACACTTTTTCTTTTTTGTTTTTTGCTTTTTTTTTTCATTTTTTTTTAACGGAGTGGAAATGCGTTACGCATTGTCCCCACACCGAACCAGCCTAACATGATCTTAGTAAAATTCGTATGGTTTTCAAGATTTGCCAGTTTAAAGTTCTTTTCCAGTACAAACTTTAAACTGGCATATCTCGCAAACCATGCGACTTTTACTGAGGTCATGTTAGGCTGGTTCGGTACCTCTTAAGCTGACCTACCTCCGGTGTCAATGTGGGTTACTGATATTGGGACACCCTGTATATTTTCCCACCTTGTATGCTTTAATGGTGACTGTACGGTAATCTTACCCGATCCGATAATTCCTATCCACTTAGCTTTGCTAACAAGAATTATAGTTAATCGCTTGGATAACTAGTGAACCTATCAGAGCTAATCTAGCGCTAACTCGGCGTTAATCGATTCATCCGACAATATGTGTAAGGCCTAATGGGCTGTTAATACTTATATTACTGGAGATTGAACTTAGGTAGAGGATTGTGAGGTGACGGCTTTCCATACAAACGGCGATAACGTTTTCCACCCCCTAAATGTTACCCGATTTCATCCAATTTTTGATACGGTGTCAGTCGGAACAAAAACCAAGTCCGCACGTTTCATTTTCTTCAATATTATTAAAAAAATCGATGTATTCCCGTTTTATTGTTTTCATACAAAAGTAATTTCGGCCATAATCTAAAAAAATATTGATCAGGTACTTAACTAATCAATATTTTTTTTTAAAACGAAACGTACGGACATAGTTTTTGTTCCGACTGACCACATATCAAAAATTGGTCGAATTCGGTTAACGTTTAGGGGGTGGAAAACGTTATCGCCGTTTGTATGGAGAGGCTAGATTTTGCAGTTGGTTCACCGTCCTCTTGATGATTGAAGTTGATTTTTATTTGTATCTCTATACCAGCAGCCAGGAATCAGGCTCTTATTGGCAACCGACAAAGTGGTACTTTTCGCTTGAAACTACACATTTTAACATTACAAATAAACTGACTATTTGAGACACGCTTTTGTAGTCATACCTAAATATTTTTTTATTTTAATTTATTTTATCTTCAATGTTTAGTAATATGTTTTTATTTAATTAATTTAACGTGTTAAAATTATTGTAATTTGTAGAGTTCGTTAATCTGTTCATTATTAAGAAAAAAAATGATTTCTTTAGCAAAATCCGTTTTTGCGAGGTTTCCCTTCTTCACTTTACAATTCATTAAATGTTTTACTCGATTCGACCGGCAACTTCTATCTGTCACAAACTTTATATTTATATCCCGGGAGGCCCCGAGGGCGCGTTAGCTGGGGTCCTCCCATCGCTCTAAACTACGTGGCGACAGCTTTCGTTCGAATTTATGAAAATGCTTTAGTTACGAGAAAAGAAAACCGTTATTCATTATTTTCGAGAATTCGGTTCAACCAGTTTTTAAAAAAAGAAACCGGGAGGATTGGTTTTTCCTGCAGACTTTATTATTTTGTAAACCATATTTATATTTATATTTTATTCAGCTTATAAAATTATCAATTAGTAATTGCTAAAAGATTTTTGTAAAAAAGGTTGCTTTTAGTCATTTTATACAAAAACCTAAATTTTAAAAAGTTTTGTAAATACCGGTTCCAATTTTTGATAATCGTATTTCAAAACCAGGTTTAATTTCCGTATCGAGTTATAATCATCAGTCCCGTAACTTTGTGAAAACTTGTTTATTGGTATGGAATAGGGTCCAATTTTGTTTATTTAGGGTTCAGGAATGACAACGTTGTCATAAAATTATTATCCCACGGAGCTTTTAAGAAAGTTTGCGCGTAACAAAATGGCGTGTCAAACAGTATTTTATTGAGTTGGGATAAGGTGCTACTTCGTGTGTTTATTTAGGATTGACATTTTAGACTGAAATTAATGAATCTTAATATTATTAAGGTACGTACCGGTTTCCAAGAATGCCTGCCCCTATTTTACTCGATGAAAAGTCTTGGCCACAATATCTTTTAGCACAAAAAACCGGTTTTTTCCACAAAATGTTTTTTTTTAATAAAAACAGGGTGTTCTAATATAAATAAATGGTTGTAAAACAGTGTTCTGTAGTGCCGACCTCACATAAACCTCCCCGAAGTGCTCCATAACGCGGCGATCCATCGTGGGAACCCTTTTAGTCGGCTGCCCGCCATTTATTATAGGGCCGGTTAAAAATAGCCCAGTGACAGCCCTGGCGTTTTCAGGATTGACTTGTCAATGAAGACTGGTCTGTATAATGGGCGCTGTTTTAGCAATATTATAAATGTTATAATTATTTACAAAAATGTTAAATGATACACAGATAATAGGGATTATTACTGTTTTTTTTTCTTTGTCGATCAGGTAGATTATCAAAAAGTATTGGATACGTATTTTTTCTTTTTTCACATAATCAAAAAATTACGGAGATATTGAGTTGAAATGTCGCATGACGTCTATTTCGGAACAATTTTTACACAGAAGTGACGTCACGAGCCCTCACTCCCGAACTTCGCGCTTTATCTTTGTCGTTTTTTGTTTTATTGACAAAAGAAAAAATACGTGTCCAATATTTTTTGATAATCTAACTGACGGACTAAATAGAATTTAATTTTCTTTACCCAGTCATCATCCCTTGTCTCACTTTGTCAATTTGATTTTATCTTATTAAGAAGCACTTTGGACCACAATATAGATAATTAGCTTTGGCCCGCGACTTCCGCGTAGAATCGTTTATCGCTGTCCCTCGGGACCATCAAATTTTCCGGGATAAAAAGTATCTTATGTGTCAATCCAGGATAATAAGTATCTATGTGACATTTCATCCAAATGCAGTCAGACGTTGAGGCGTGATTAAACCACACATATCCATACAAACTTTCACATTTATAATATTGATAGGATTAGATATATTAAGAGGACCCTTTAGGATCTAAGGAAAATAAAATCAATATCAGGTGACATTGAAAACTAAGCTTTAGACCGTCGCACTCACACAGACGTATGTCTCAACCTCGACGCGACACCCGCCACCTGTAAGCACTGCCATGTCCGCTTAGGGGTCTCGTTGAGACGTACGTTTTATATGTATTTCTCTGTACGTACGTAAATGCTTTAGATCTGTACTATGGGCGCTAGACAACGATAAACATACGTACAGAGAAATACATATAAAACTCAGGAACAAAACACTCGTGCTCATCACAAAAATATTATTTGCCCTTACCGGGTATCTAATTCGAGACCGTTAGCTTTGTAGGCAGGGTCTACTCTACTTAGGCTAACCGCGTGTCGTCGTGTTTTACAACAAAAGTAGGCACCGGGGGGACCGAGCATTTTTCATTGATTTCTATACAAAAACAATAACAAAAGATTTACCCAAAAGAAGATATATATGCTAATCTTCTCGTTTAATAGCATAGGATGTAGATGACTACGTCATGCTACGAAAGTGCTACGGAAGCGCTACGAATGTGCTACGAGTTTTGTAGAGCGATAAAATAAAATAATTGGTTACCTTTATAACGTATATTTTTTTGGTATCTTTATTAATTTTATTGGTCAGGAACAATTTTTTCTCAACAAATTTTATAATATTCATACGACAAATAGTTCGTAAATGGGTATAATTACAATGGTTCCGCTAGAATTTCACTCATAAGGTTTTTGTTATTTTCGTGAACAAATATATTTTACGAAAGCATATTTGATCAATGTGAAGTGATAAAGCTTTTGCAAATTTTCTTCATCAAACATCAAAATTCATAAAAAGTTGAAATTTTTTAACAATCATACCTGAAAAAACCGTGACGAGATAAGTTTGAGCACAATCAGATTACTTCGAGCAAAAATTGTGGTCCTTGGACAGGCCATAACCTGTTGAAGGCAAAGGTGCGTTCAAACTGACGTAAAGGTTTTATTTTAAAAGAAATAATAATGTTTAGTCCAATAAGAGTCTTACACGCACAATCTCAAAATTGAGACGGTATTACTGAAACAAATAAGTTTCTGTCATAATTTCATTTCTGAGACAAGTATTTTGTTGCCGACTGTTTTTTTTTTGTAATCATCTTCTAAACGAGACCAAGCTAACGAGCCCAAATTCGATACGGAGAGGCTGTTGTTACCCTGATTGATCTTGAAATCAGATCTTAGCAGGATAAATGACATCATCGGGTCCACATATGCATTCCTCAGTTCATTCTAATTACAAGATTTTAACCGTTTGACCGCGTATATAATATATAAGACACCACACCATATCTAAATGTCAACCTTCCTCAAATATACTAAGGTCTATTATACGCCGTCAACCATGACGGCTAAAGCCGACAATGGCGTTCAAAAGGTTAACTACTCGCTAATAATCAAACAAAAAAAAAACGTGTAAAGACGTTTGCGAGAAAGATACATCTTTAACTTTAAAAAGGTACCATAGTTGCAGTGGCATCTGCCTAGTCAGCTACATAATGTTATTGGGTTATGTTATAACCCCATTTTGACATTAAACCCTAATTATTAGCCCTGATCCTAGGAACAAAGATCTAAACGCCTTAAAACATGTCTCAATTTCTCGTTGCTTGAATTAAGAAGAAAACAGGACGTATTAAGACTATTAAGGTTCAAAGTTATGAAGAATACCCGGGATCCCTTTGTCACCCATAAAGTTGTTGTATCGAATTTTGAAAGTCAGAAATTGATTGTCATACTATTTATGCTCATAACTATCGATAGTCATAAAAATTGTAAAGCATAACGCTTAATAATGCTAAAGTGAATAGTCCATAATGTTAAGGATTATAATTATCATAAGTCATAAAAATTATATCTATAACATTCAAAGGCATATTGATGATTAAACAGAAATATTTTAAAACATATATTTAAAACTACTAATTATTATTATTCATACCGTTTCATTGCCTCAGTACATATTATTATGTAATTTTTATGACTCCAAATGTTCTTTCTTTTTTAATTTCAAATTGATATTATGAATATGATGTAGACATACAAGGAAGGTCTCCGTTAGGTACGACGACGAGCGAAGCGAGGAGGAGTGTTAGGTAGAACTGCGACCCTACAGCGCGCGAGCCGAGCGAGCGAAGCGAGCGTGCCGCGGGAGCGGCCGGCGAAGCGCCAGAACCGAACATATTTTTTATCTAATATAGTAGGCGAAACTTACATTTTATGTATTTTACTTTTATGATAAACAAGTTTGGACCTTATAATCACTAGGTCAAGCAATATTATTACCTTTAACATTATGAGGCGTAATACATTATGATTTAAAAAGTTATGAATAAAGTTTTTATGACTTTCGACAAATATGACCAGGAATAATCGGAAATACAAATTATTATATATATTTATGACAATCAATATTATGACTAACAATATTTCTGACTAAAAACGTTATGGAATCTTAAAAACGGAACTAAAACTTTATGGAAGACAATATAGACCCAGAATACCCACCAATTATATATTTTGGCTGTCAAGTTGTTAGTATTTTTTCTATTAATCACTGTAAGAACGTTAAGATTAAAAAAACCTACGACTCTTTGTTCATTGTGGCACATTTCTTTAGATTTTCCGGTGTGAAGCGTGCCTAACGGTAAGTGGATGAGCTGAATGAGTCCTGAGAGGCGACGTTGGCTGAACACCGCCTTATTAACCTGTCGTAACGGTACATAAGCCAGTATTGACGTTCATTGCGTGTATACTCTCTAGTAAACTGACTTATGTTTACAAACTATTTTTATTATTTAGTGGAATATGTATTGTGCCTTTATTATTTAGTGGAATATGTATTGTGCCTTTATTATTTAGTGGAATATGTATTGTGCCTTTATTATTTAGTGGAATATGTATTGTGCCTTTATTATTTAGTGGAATATGTATTGTGCCTTTATTATTTAGTGGAATATGTATTGTGCCTTTATTATTTAGTGGAATATGTATTGTGCCTTTATTATTTAGTGGAATATGTATTGTGCCTTTATTTCAATTTGTTTTCACCTACCTTTTTACATATTCCTTTTTTATTTCAAGTTAAGTCAAGGTTGGATAACAATATGGTTTATAACAAAGTGGAATACAAGTTCTTTGGCAATATAGTGCCTGGGCAATCTCTTTTTATAAGTTATTTAGAAAGTTATTTAGTTGTTATGCTTTGGATATGCTAAAGTAACGACGTGTAAGTTGATAGACGCGTCTGCTAGGTACTCTTCTTTAAGTTGTTGTCTCGTAATCTAAGCAATAACTTAGAGCCTGTCTGAAGCCATATCCTTATCACATTATTAACGTTATTTTATCTCTTATCCACTTGCTAAAAATGCGAAATCGTAGAAAGCTATTTATTGAAATATAAATTCTAATTTGTCGATACTCTCATTTTTATTCTTTGATCTTTAAGATAAAATATTGGTTGATATACATTGAAGTTGACTTTAATTGCTACGTAATTAATATTGCGTCTGGATGTAAGTATATTTCGATCAGACGTTTAATTGGATGTTGTACTTGCAGAATAAAAATAGGAAAATTCTTGATTAATATTTGGCCAAATATGGACTTATAAGTCAATGTGACGTGGGCGTAACAGGCCTTTTTCGCCCACACATCATATAAGTCAGCGGTTCTCAAACTGCGGGGGCAAATCGTTTTGGGCAAACCTACGCTTTATGTCGAGTACAAATATATTTATACACTTTTGCTCGTTATTGCAATGGGATAAGATGCAAAAGTGTGTATTGCGAAATGTTTTTTAAATGTTATATGTTCCCACTAGAAAATATGATAATATTCATCATCATCATTGCGTATGGCAGTCATCCTGGCCCCCTAGCATGCAAGCACGAGATAAAATTTGACAGGTGCTAGGGAAATGAATACAATTCCATATACTAACGCAAGACTTAACGCTTAAGGTTTAAAATAAAAGTATCCTATCTTGATAAAAACGCTATAAAAATTTGAAAATCGCAACAGTTGTTTAGTAATAAAAGGTAATAAAAGTCAGGATGAGACATTTTTTTTAAACCTTAAGCGTTATAAGTCTTGTGTTAGAATATAGAAAAGATGTGTTCATTTCCCTAGCACCTGTCAAATCTTATCTTCTTAATTATTATTTTGTTACCATCAGGTAAGTATAATATATGATAAAATGTTGTAAAAAAATTATGTAAAAAAACAAAACAAAGCTAAAATTACTATTAAACTAAAATACGAGTAAAACAGGAGCTAACATCTTACAAAAGTTCTGTCGGCAACGCCACGTTTTTTCGTTTTCTGCTGAAAATGCTACGTTGCCAGCCTAGCTTTTGTAGGAGACCTGTTACAAAGCAAAAATATAATACTTACTACAAGTACAAGATTAAGCGATCCTTTTTCCCGCGGGAAATGTACCTATCCCGGCGGAATCGCAATCCGATTGTCCCTTTGTGTTATTAGAGAGACAAATTAGATTTGCTTCGTTCGACGGCGGACAATCAGCCGGTTAATGGCTCGACCACACGAGTTGCGACAGCAGAGCGATTTTAATAGTATTACGATATTATTCTGTTAAAAACTCATCGCGAAAATTTTCTATGTAATATTAACCAACAAGTTTAAGTGGACCCGCATCTAAGCTTCGTCATCAGCATTATCTTGCTAGACTTAATTTTTGTAGGTTTTATATCCATGTTTTGTTTTTGACGACGCGGTTAGCCTAGTTGGTAGTGACCCTGCCTACGAAGCTAGCGGTCCCGGGTTCGAATCCCGGTATGGGCAAATATTTGTGTGATGAGTGCGAGTATTTGTTCCTATCCTATCCTTTCTATATATTTAAGTATGTATTTCTTTATATAAGTAAGTATATCGTTGCCTGGTACCCATAGTACAAGCCTAGAGCTTAGTTTGGGACTAGGTCAATTTGTGTGAGATTGTCCCTGATATTTATTTATTTATTTTATCCATGTACGATTGTGTCGTGTTGTGGCATCACGACTTTGCCATGCATCCTCATCCAACAGGTAGCATTATTGACACGTACGAATGTACGTCAGTTTGTCATAAAACAGGCCAACGATAAACACTGGCTGCGTAGTAACAGGGACGCAGGTCGCCTCGCGCACGTCTCATACAGGATGGCTAAAACTGGTCGATCTGCTTATGTGCTTGCTCCACGGATATATAACTTGCTACCAGACCGCGTCAGGGATGCAGCTTCCTTCAATAGCTTCAAAAATAGGCTTAGGTTGTGGCTATTGGAATCGCAGTTCTACAATCTATCAGAATTCCTCGTTGATAAATATGTTTTATTATATAATTTAATAAAATAAGTAATTATTGCGACTAATACAAATTTGTAATAATGTTGTACTATAATTACTATAACAATAATAATTTCCTATTGGAAATAATTGAATTTAACCTGTAAAATCAGACCTGTACCTAACCATGTTATCAATAAAATTTCATTTTCATTTTCATTTTCATGCAGGTACCAGACCTTTAACTCCTGGGTACAAATCTTATAGGGTCTGAGCCACAGTTTTGTTATTTTTTCTTTTTTAATTGAGCTAAGCTTGCTTTGATTACTTGGAAAAATTTAAATCTGTCAATGTTGTCCCAAGTTGCAAGGTTCAATATTTACAAAGTGTTTTCAGGTTCAATCAAATTGTCTGTTGTTTGTGTGACACAGCTTTAATCTCTTCACAAAGAGTTTTCTGTGTTTCAAGGAATTGAAACTGATTAATCCCGTTGTTCTTAATTGTGTTGATTTTATTGTTAAGATTATTATTTATAAAGTTTGAAGCCTTAGAGCTACACTAGCGTCCGAGCGTAAGTACGCAAATCAATGTACAGTCAAGGGCATTAATATCTATACAGCCATCGCATTATTGCCAGTGGCATAAAGGCGTATAGATATTTTTGAGATCTTGGGAACATATATATATTTATGCCCTTGACAGTACGATTATATAAGTAATATATTCGTACATTTTTTTATAATCACTAGTCATTTAATAGTAGGCACCTTCTTGCAGAAGCTGAAAAGTACGCCATTTACGGACGAGTACATACAGAAATATATCAATAATCAAACACAATATTTTTATCTCGCTTTCTCAGTAAGCTTATACTAAAACTAACTGAGAAAGCAAGATAAAAACGAAATTATCCGACAGAATACGATGTCGTTTGATTATTCATAACATCTATGGCCGCCTTTATCGCGTAGATAAAGAATCCGTCCCTCTCGCACATACATAATGCTCAGAAAGTGACAGATGTTTTATCCGCGTCGATACCGCAAGCACGAGATACTATTTGACGGGCGCTAGGGAAATGAATACATCTATTCCATATTCTAACGTAAGACTTAACGCCTAAGGTTTAAAATAAAAGTGTCCCGTCTTGGTAAAATCGCTAGAAAAATATGAAAAGTCGCTTAGTAATAAAGGGTAATAAGGTCAAGACGAGACACACAGACGGGTCTTACGTTAGAATATGGAATAGATGTATTCATTTCCCTAGCACCTGTCAAATTTTATATCATGCATGCATGTTAAGCCCGCTGAATAAGTGTTCAGTTCTGCTGTCAATATTATTTTTGTTGTCTTGGCAATCACACATCCGGTTTTAAAATATAATTTTAATCGTAACATTTATTTTTAATGCACTGATTACAATGATAACGTTATAAGCGCCGGAATCTTGCTTGAAAGCAAATTGTACAAAAGACTCTTTCAACTCAGATGACAGACATTTCCCCGACAATCAAGGAAATTACAAAGCGATTCTCCTAAAGGTAACTCTTATTGTTGCAATTAGGTACAAATTCTCGTGTATTTTCCATATTAAATCCAGAAGAGTTTGTATTCGAGATGTTTAACACGAACGGCCGGTTTTACAATCGTCAAGTAAAGCATATCTGTCAAATAAATTTAGCCCTTACCCTTTCTTAGGCTGCCTCTCCATAGAAGCGGAGACGAGCGGTGCGGAGAGGAGCTGTGTAGAAAACGACTAATAGTATACATATTAAATATAATATACATATTAAATATATAAAATAAATAAATAATGTACTCCGGCTACTCCGATGCAGAGATGGGCAAAATTTATTCGAATGACCAATAACGATAGAGAAAAAAAAATATTCGCGAATAACGAATAAATTATTATATATTCTTATCCGTACATATGGCTAATAAATTATTCACGAATTAATTATTCCATGAATAAATTTTTCGCGAATGAATTTTACCACGAATAAATTACTACGAATAAATTATCAGTAATTAAAACTCAGAAATTAAAAACAAACTAAAATCAGACTTGTTTTTATTATATAATCACTATTAAATAAAACTCAGAAATTAAAAATACACTAAAATCAGACTTGTTTTTATTAAATAATCACTCGTAAAATACTTTTGAAAGTGTACTAAAATATTATTCGTAGTATTTATTCGAAAAAAATAAATAATAATTCATTCATTATTCGAAGAAGAAGAAGAAGAAAGAAGAAAACCATTTATTCGTGACATCTTCCACTGGGACCATCGAGTGAAGCTAGAGCAGGTTACATTTTGGGCAGGTTACATATAAGTGTTTAGGCAAGAGCAGGTTACACTTTGGGCAGTTTACATAACAAGGCAACGTATTGTAGCAAGAGATGAGAAAAATAAAAATAATATGACAAATTTAATGTAGGTACCTATGATAGCAAGTAATAAAAGACAATTATGAGGATTAATTAATAAAAAAGGACATAAGTACAGAACAAATTATATACAGCTTGTGTCGTGGCTTAAATTTTCTTGTTTTTGTTGATGCTCATATATATATATTTTTAACTTAATTCTAAAACCTTGAGTACTGTGCAGGCCGAAGAAGTGGCCGAATAATTTTATCGCGAATGATTGTTTATTCGAATGATTATTTGGATAAAAATGTATTCGAATAATGCCCAGCTCTGCTCCGAGGCCGCCATTTGTAAGGTTACATGGTCAAAAGATGATAGATACAATAAAATACAAAATCTTTGTTTACTCTCGCGTGCGTTATGATATAGGTATGTAGGTAAATAACATTAAATTAAATGGTTACAAAAAACCACTATGAGAGTCTGGTGTTTGTAGATACTATGATAGATCAGATATCTAGTTACTGACCGTCAAGGATAGGAATATCTATGATGTCTAGATTTAAAACTCAACGTTAAAATTTAACTCATTTTGAACGCACATTTGTCGCGTTCAAAATGAGTTAAATTATAACCTAAAATAGGTATTAAATCTGTACGCGGTTTGAAGATTGGGTACGGACATAAAACCCTGTAGGTGAATATAACTAAGAAATGGCTGTTAGAAATACTCCTTTGCCTACGTAAAATACAGAAATACAGCAAGCCTAACATGCATTACAAGAATAAAGTGACAGCACGAATAAAAAGTTGCTAGAGTAATTACCTTAGAGCCTGTGCACACTAGCGGATTTGGCCCTAGACCCCCGGTCAAAAACGCTAGTGTGCACAGGCTCTTAATAGATTTGAATGATTTATTTAATTACTCTAGCAATGCCGGATAAAATCACTTGGTAATAAAATGTAATAAAAGTCAAGACGTCCCGTCTTGACTTTTATTAAACCATAAGTGTTTAGTTTTACATTAGAATATGGAATAGATGTTTTAGTTTCCCTGGCACCTGTCAAATTTTATCTGCTGCATGCATGCTAAACTCGCAGAACCTAATAATCCTTTATAAATTGTATAAGGGTGATTCCACGAGCGTTTCAACCACCGTCAGTCCCTTGATCGCATTAAAGTCGAAATTTCTGTAGCTTTTGACTTCTACGAAATAAACGAAAATGGCAAAGCTACAGAAATTTCGACTTTAATGCGATCAAGGGACTAACGGCGGTCGAAATGCTGGTGGAATCACCCATAATGATTTCAATTAATAAATTGTCTTTCACTAATTGGAATAAGTTTAAAGAGTTCCAATGTCGATCGCAGCGAAGTCCTTCTAATTGGCTACAAGAGCTTACTGTCGTCATGGCACAACTTAATTGGGAAATATTATTAAAAGAGTGAGAGGAAAGTGATTGATACCAATTAAAGGAGTTGTGCTGTTTCTTGCAAAGTTATTTTTACCATACCTATTGATCTATTTAGTACACCTACGGAAATCTGAAATACTCCTACTGTATCACAAGTATTCTGTCCTGAAAACTTCCAGACAAAATGACACTTTGATCATAATTAATTATATCGTGAAAACATTTCGAGTAGAGCACATTTAGTCAATCGCATTTTGTATGTTTTGGCCACAGTTTTCTATGACTTGACCTTTAAGGCGCAATCCCATTAGGCAAGTGCCAAGTGCAAGTGTCAAGTGACGTCATATTTGCATGCAACTTGCACTTAGCACTTGCGTAAAATATAAATATTAGGGGACAATCTCACACAAATTGACCTAGTCCCAAACTAATCTCTAGGCTTGAACTATGGGTACAAGACAACGATAAACATGCTTATATAGAGAAATACATAGGTACTTAAATACATAGAAAACATCCAGAACTCAGGAACAAATACTCGCGCTCATCACACAAATATTGATCATAACCGGATTCGAACCCGGAACCGCTGCTTAGTAGGTAGAGTCACTACCAACTAGGCTAACCGCGTTGTCGTAATGGAATCGCGCCTTTAGTTTGACGTCTCTTGTGACTTGAGACGGGTACTTTAGCCAAGATCTGCTTATTAACACGGCCCAAACCCCCCCCATCCCAAGTAAAGTACATTATACGTATTACGTAAAAGTAAGCAAAATAAAAAGGAAGATACTTAAACAAATAAGCTGGCATCTACATAACGTCACGAACTTCTTATTCGCTAACGACATTAATACGGCAACTCTAAGCGAATAATTTTAAGATGGCGGCGCGACGGTCGCTTACTACTCAGAATAACAAATACTTGTGCTTTAGTATTCGGCTTTTTATTCCGTCATTATTTTCGAGTAGTCTAGTGTCATTTGAGCTAGGGTTGGCAACTGTATTTTACATGCATAAAAAATAAGCCAATACACATTATACAGTCGCTGTGGCCTTTCGGCCAGGATGCGTCATCATACTTTCTTTTTAATTATAAATTAAAAATGTTTAAACCTTTGGGCTATTCAATAAAGTGAAGGTCCCGTCCTATCCGCTTCGATTTATAGGAGTATTTCTATAACACCTACATAAACCAGGATGTAATATACATTCAACCTTCCGGAATAAATTATAGAAATGACCATGAAAACCGCATCAAAATCATTTGCGTTGTTTACAAGAAGTAAGCGGCTCAACAGATAGACGCGGATAACGACTTTATTTTGTAAAGTCAAAGTCAAATATTTATTTAGTAAATTGGCCACATACGGGCTCTTTTACACGTCAGTAATATAGAGTGAATCTACCAGCGCTTCGGACAAGACCATCATTGCGGAGAAGAAGCGCCGCAAGAAACTCCAGCAGAAGGTCATTTTTTCAAATATAAAATACAATAATACTTAAAAGTAAGTTACATTACAAGTTAATAAAGTAACAAATATTAATTATTAGAACTAGCACAAATAAAAACATTACAAATGTAAGGTCAAATACATTACACTAAATGTAATGACTAGGAGAACAACACGACGAGGTCTCAGATTAAAGATAGCAGTGGAATTTTCGATACAATTTCTTTGTACCGTGTCTTGCGTCAGTTTTAGTTATTGTTAAGTGCTTATTTAACCGATTAATTAAAATAAATAAATAACAGGGGACTATATCAAAAATAGTCACTCAAATTTGTCTAGTTACTTTATTAATATCCTTATCAATCTTACCCTTTGTCCTGCGCCATAAAAGTGTCATTTTTGTCTTGTTTTGGGCGTCTGTTACTGTGTTGCTGTGTTAACCGAACAATGCTAACGCGGACAAAGTCGCGGGCAATGCTAGTAAGTCATATACTATATATCATTGGTAAGGCATTTTTGTGCAATGATTAACAGGCACCTGTTTTCATTTGCTACATATAATATATAATAGGCATTGGAGACAAGCCCCCAATTTGAAAAAAAACAATTTTCTGAAATTCTGTCGTGAAGTGACAACCCTGGGGATAAAAAAAATGTGCGCAATTATAAGTTATTCCCGGCTCGCTGCTAAATTAAGCGGATCTCGACCTTATTGCGTGTTTACCCTCTCGCTGTTTAAGGAAAACATCGGAGAAAATAAGTAAAACAAAAGAATAATTGATTTCTACTGTGAAAAAGTTGTATTTAATGTAGAGGCCAATAAATCCATAAGTATTTATAGGGTTATGGAATTATGATTTACATACAAACGAGTATTGAAACAATTTTTAGGGTTCCGTACAATTATTCTTCTCCCCCTTGTCTTCGAAGTTTTTGAACCGAAAAATGTGGAAAACTTATAGATAATTAGGTACTTATATTTTACGCGAAAAATAGAAGGAAGTATTCAAAATTTATAGTTTTCGAGAAATTGACAAAAAACTTTAAAGATCCGTACTAAAATTTAGGCAAGTCAAACTAGACCTCTTTGCATACAATTAAAGTACATAAAAAGGTATATTTTTGAAGTACGGACTTAAATACGGAACCCTCGGTGCGCGAGTCCGACTCGTACTTGACCGGTTTTTTATATAGATAAGCGTATCTATAAAAATGTTTGTTTAATAATTGATCGCGATTTTTACCGCTCTGGCAAAACAAAATTCAAATTACTTAAACAACACCTTATTTTTGTGCTTTAAAATTTTTATACGAAACAAAAATTGTGCGGCAAAAAAATTAAACGACAAAAAAAATAATCTTAAAAAAGCTAAAACAGTGAAAAAGTTTTTATGGAACTTAAGGCGAAACGTTCCCTCTACCTGAAAATGCCCTTGAAACAATATTAAATGTCTATATCACGGGTAAGAAAATAACGAATATTACTAAGTATATTTATGTTGTAAATGTCATCGCGCCTCAAAGCCCATTTATTCCCACCTTTTTCCTTGTTCGCCTTTTCCTTTAAAGAAAACGCGTGGGTTTAAAAAAAAACGACGCTGCCTGCTACTTTGCCATTGTTAATTATATCTTTTAATTTATTTGCCGGTTGCCATTTATGCATTATATTATTTTCGTTCATAAAATATAAAATCCATTCTACTTTTCGGCAATTAAAATAAAAATTCAAAGTAAAGGTAAATTTTATAAAGCATCTTGAAATAATTTGCCTGTAGTTAGTTTGCCATGCCATGTATACTCACGATACGATAACAAATTTTATTCAATATTGTAAAAAATAATTTGTTGCTCAAACAGCTTTTTTATTCCCAGTTTCACATAATTTGGTTCAAAACCTTTTCAAAACTTTATTTGAGTAAATAAATATATATCCCCTTATTCATAAACGCACAACAAACCTATTTTAGTACTAGTATGCTTTGTCACTTTCTGTCAGATTCAAATGTCACAATGAATGATAAGGACAAACCATACTTCAAGCACACTTTAGTTGTTGTGCGATTATGATAAGACGGTTAATCTCCAGACCGTTTTCGGCCACAGCGACTACTCGAGTAAATAGTTACTTTATGTATGGTTATATGTGACGTTCTCAATATAAAGGGACCTTATGGAGGAAGGCAGTTATGCTCTTCTTATTCTTGTAACTATACGAATACTATGGTAACAGTTCTAAAAACGGCGTAACTGCTTGCCTCCATAAGGTCCCTTATTATATGTTATATGACAATCAGAATCTGAAAATTGTGTGTTTTCTAACATTATTTAGTTCCGTAAGGAAGTATCCATTAAAATATACGTTCACGTATCGAAAAGTGATGGCTCATTTATAATTGCCATAGGGTGTATTTTTTTTCACTATCGTGAACAATATTCAAACAATACAAGCTGCAGTTTTCCCAATGAGTCTTTTGTTCCGTTGCGGATATCTGTTGTTTTCATTAGTTCGCATTCAAAGCGCTTTTATTAAAATTAATGTTGCTCTTTGTACGGTTTCCAGTGGTTAGGTTAAGTTACTTTTAAATAAAAAAATTTGAATCGCAAGAGCAATCTATTAAACGAGGAAAGGCTCTATGTTTTAATAATGTGGTATCTATATATATAGAGAACGGCTTGGCTTGCATTAGTTCCCACGCGGGCCCCGTGCGGATTGGGAACTTCGCATACACCGTCAAATTGCTTTGCAGGTGTGTGCAGGTTTCGTCACGGTGTTTTCCTTCACCGAAAAGCTCATGGTAAATTTACAAATTATATTTCGCACAAAAATTCCGAAAAACGTAGAGGTGCGAGCCTGGGTTCGAACCCACGACCCTCTGCTTAAGAGTCGGCAGGTCAAACCATTAGGCTACCACGGCTTTTTTTATTTAGAGTTATTTGGGTATTGTCACTTTATTCGAACGACTGGTACCCAAAAAATTCCCATAAAATATCTCGTATCCGTTACCCTTTTTGCTTAATAAACCACAAGTTAGACATATAGCCATCAGTCTCAGCCAAAGTTTTTGCGCAGCCATGTTTACTGTTATATTAGAACTAACGACCGGGCCCATCTGGCGCGTCACGCCGTCTCGGTAAAAACCTAATTGGCCGCCTCAAAGTGTCAACTCTGAAAGGGTTCTTAATAGGCACCTGTATATTTACTTTATGAAAGAAAATGAATGCTTTCATTGAAGATACCGATTAGTTTTAATTTGGAATTTAAATTTGTTGTAAACTTAAAGTCTTTGATGTATATTTTTTAACACAAATTAGGGGATTAAATTTCAAAAAACGCTGAAGAATATTTTTACCCTACTGAACAGAAGGAGGGCAATGTTTTGTTTTCTTGACCTTCAGTAAACTAAATGACTATAGGGTTAAACTTAAGTTTTTAACCTTCGTCCCCCAAATTTTGAAGGCACTGCTAACATATACTTTTTTTTTGTGTTCAAGATGTCAAGCAGAGACATTTCTCAGTCCTATTGCTGCAGGGGTATATCTGTATTCTCCAAAGGTATACAGATTCCAAAGCTTGCTTTTTGTGACACTTGTTAGAACTTCACTTTGCGCTGTCTAAAAATAATGTAGGTTCACCTATCACCATGTACATATGCATGAAATTGCATAC
This sequence comes from Tortrix viridana, assembly GCA_963241965.1. Taxonomy (NCBI): domain Eukaryota; kingdom Metazoa; phylum Arthropoda; class Insecta; order Lepidoptera; family Tortricidae; genus Tortrix; species Tortrix viridana. The sequence goes on along the minus strand of OY725194.1, from coordinate 2,109,903 downwards.
ATGAATAAATTAGATGGATAAATACGGATCATCCTACGCTCAGAACACAAATGACGTCGTCATCGGACGTTTCTGCATTTCTATGCAATTTCTATGTTAGGTTTCTTTATATGTATAGTGCATTGGGGTAATTCCGTCTGCGGGGCAATTCCGTAAACAGGCGTTTTTGCCCATTCTAGAACGGCACACCGTTGTTTACTCTGTCGATAAAGCAGGGGAACTTTTTAGTTCTATGTTTTAAAAGAGATGGCGGCGTGACGACATTGTGAATGGGCACAAACGCATGTTTACGGAATTACCCCAATGCACCATATAACAGTGTGCTAGAACATTGTGTGGGCCCTACACGTGTTAGTGGTTAGTTAAGCTATTCCGACGACCATAATAAAAATGCAGAAAAATAATAAAATATGTCATGACATTCTACAATAAAATCTTATAATGGACATGCCCTTTCAGATACACTTGTTTCGACCATATAGGATTCTCTTCACCGTTAATGCCCCGGATAATGTACCTAAATAAGTTAGAAAAACTCATTGGTAATGGTGACCGCTGGGGTTCGAACTTAGGACCTTACGAGTTGATACTCTAAACGCTCTTCATCACAAATAAAAATGACTACTTATTTCATTATATTTTTCTTATTGAGTCTCAACCCGAGGACTGTGCGTACAGCTAGGCAGAAACTCACGAGTGAACGGAGCCTGCTCAAGCGTGGGGCGCCGTTCATGCGGACATTGCCTTAAGCCCTTTAATATTTTAACTAAAATATTATTACTGGTGGGTTTACCATGAGCTTTTCGGTGAAGGAAACATCGTGAGGAAACCTGCACACACCTGCAAAGCAATTTGACGGTGTGTGCGAAGTTCCCAATCCGCACTGGGCCCGCGTGGGAACTATGGCCCGAACCCTCTCATTGTGAGTGGAGGCCTGTGCCCAGCAGTGGGACGTATATAGGCTGGATTATTATTATTACTGGTAAAACATGGGATCGTTGGGTGTAGACTAAAGTCAACAAAAACATGATTAAAAGTGTGAAACTTGTTAATTAGTTTGTTAGCATAGAGACGCACAGACGACAAGCGAAAAAATACAAGATGTGCTAGCTGTGCAGGTGGCTTGCGTGGTGTTCTCTCTATAAAAAACCGGTCAAGTGCGAGTCGGACTCGCGCACCGAGGGTTCCGTATTTAAGTCCGTACTTCAAAAATATAAATTTTTATATATTTTAATTCGGGGGAACGGTCATTTTTTGAACATTTTTGGTTATAAATCACAAAGAACGTCACAGAAAATTATAAAAAATTGTTTTTGAAATGTGCAGATTGAGCATTTTCATATGACACCCCATTTGCTTTAATCAAATCACTTTTAATTTTTCAGCCCCCCATTTTAGACCCCTTTTCAATTATTTATAAAATTAATTTCCTTTTTATTTATGTACCAAAAACAGATGCAGACAAGCAAGTTATACAACTATGCCAAATTTCAAGTTGATACGAGTAGCTTGTATATAATTGCTGAGAAAAACTGCTGTGATATAGGTACAGACAGACAGACAACGAAGTCTCACCATAAGGGTTCCTTTTTTACCATTTTGGTCGGCTAAACAAACGATAAATGGTCCATGACTATTTTGTCGCTCGGGTCTCCCTTTCTAACTAGTCCGCACCAATAGAGACGGAGCAACAAGCGAGAAGAGAAAATACAAGATACGCTAGCCGCTCTGGACGGCTCGGATATCTCTTTCTAGTTAGTCTATAACGAAAGAGACGCACTGAGGGAAAGCAAAAAAATACAAGATGTGTTAGCCGCTCACCATACAAATTATGCCTTTCCCAGGAAAATTAATATGCAAGAGGCGTCCCGCCATCCCATTTCATTAGAGTTATAAATGGGCTATTTAAACGAGCTCGCTTGTTACAGATTAATCAATGTTTAATTGACGCCAGAGTAATGAGGTTCGAACCAGGGGAATGATAATGAACAATCATTGTTGTGGGCTTGGAGTTGAATAAACCGGTGGAAATCCAGTTTGGTAGAAATTTATATGGGTTCAGTGGAAATGATGAGTCGTGTTTTAGTCTGTTTCAACTTGTCCGGCTGTTAGCGGCTACAGGTCGCATTTTTCAACCGATTCAAATGAAAAAAACGGAACCCTTATAGGATCACTTTGTTGTCCGTCTGTCTGTCTGTGTGTCTGTCAAAACCCTTTTTCTCAGGAACGTGTGGAGGTATCAATTTGAAATTCATATATCAAATACCTACTCAAGTATGCGATCCCTTGGCGCGCTAAAAAAATCTGACTTCTAAGTCAACGCAATCAAAAGATACGGCCGTTTATGCCGCATATTGAAGGGAATCTCAAGGGAATCAAAACCTATAGGGTACTTCCCGTTGAGTTAGAATCATGAAATTTAGCAAGATGCAATAATGCAAGTTTGACCATAGAGTTGCCACTCTTTTCCTCTATAGTTACTTTACTCTTTGGTGTAAACCTTCCCAAGCCAAAGCGCAAACCTTACTCTTTTACGCATCCGCTCGTTTTTAGGTCGATTAGATAGATGAGAGGGCATCCCATGCATCGATTCTCGGTTACTGGCTATCTATACTGTTAATGCATTGTGCAAGCAGTTTTCTGTAAGTACCGCGTTAATTTTCGTCCGGTGCATTTTTATAAATTGACGCAAACACCACGGTGTTATTACTTCCAGATTGGACATTAAATGCGTTCGTCGTTTGTTTGTATGTTTAATGTTTATTTGGGCACAAACGGTACAATTGATACTATTACATAGATAACTTAAATAAAACATTGACCAGTGAAGATGCCACAGTTAAGTAATACACCAAAGAGTAACCCGTTACAAATCAACTCGAGGCTATATGAAAAATAAAAACAAAAAAAAATCCGCAGTATGGGCACCCCCATACTGTTAGATAAATATCTAAGTTAATGATTAATAAGGCCAGTTCTGAATTTATTAAGGGAAAGGTTAAAGATGTCTAAGTCAGAAAACGTGCTGTTATAGGTTTTACATGCTCTGTATGTTTATTTATTATATTAACCTGTTTCACAATTGACAAGTAAATTTTTCTGCCAGTTAAAGTTAGACCTCTCCTTGTCTGAGTGTAAGAAAGGGAAAGAGCTAAACTTATCTGACAGGTGCTTTATTTGATAATTGTGAAACAGGCAGTAAATAGAGTTTTTACTGAAGACGTGGCTGTGCCTGCCATTCCTGACAGAAAGATAGGTATAGCACCAAATAGCACAGTCAATAAAATGAATCGAATACAAATTTTACGAAGTCATTTCTCGCAAAGCCGCAGGGAATCCATACATAAATACAAGTTTCTAAGCGAATGTAAATCTCGTGAAGTCTCCGAACAAATGCCTTAACCGTGTAAAATTGGTATTGGGGAGAAAAGTGAGTAATTTCCCTAAGACTGCTCAAAGGAAAACTTTGAAGGCTACTTATCGAACATTTAAAATTACTTCTACGTGCTCACGATGTGAGTTTGTATTATGAATAAAACATATGTCAAAGAGCGAAAGTAGATATAGGTACAGTCGGGGACTGAAAGAGGTTTACACTTTTTCACCTTATTCCATTGTAATAAGGTCCAAAAGTGTATACATCTTTCTGTCCTCGACTGTACATGTGCATACATCGGAATTTTTGGGGCAAAATCAAATGACAGTGAGTATATGAACTCCCTGATAAGTGAGTATATCGATATACGTATCGATGCTTTTCGCCTAAACTAGTGATCGCTCCCAACTTTGTTTGTACAAATGTATTTTTATTGTAGGTAACCATTATTTTGGTAACGATGAAATAAGTAAGTGAATGTAACTGCAATGTGTCAAATAAATACTGATGCTACCTGTGGCGTCGTAGCTAGTAGTGTACTACTACACTCTAGTGTGTACACTCTAGTGTGTACACTCTAGTGTGTACACTCTAGTGTGTACACTCTAGTGTGTACACTATAGTGTGTAAACTCTAGTATGTACATTCTAGTGTGTCGTAACTAGTAGCTAGTCGTAGTGTTCTTAGCTAAGTTTAGTTAAATCGGTTTGGTCGTTTAAGGGTTATGAGTTCGGAAATTAGATGACTCCCAATTTTGTCGGGGTTTTTTTATATCTATTTAATAGTTACCCTATAGCGGGCAGCATGCATGCACGAGATACATTTCGACGGGTGCTAGGAAAATAAATACATCTATTCCATATTCTAACGTAACCGTCTTGATAAAATCGCTATAAAAAAGTGAAAAACGCTATGGTTGCTAAGTAATAAAAGGTAATAAAAGTTCAGGACGAGACACTTTTATTTTAAACTTAAAGCGTTAAGTCTTACGTTAGATTATGGAATAGATGTATTCATTTCCCTAGCACCTGTCAAATTTTATCTCGTGCTTGCATGTTAAGCCCGCAGACGTGCCACAACCTATCGCGGCCCGCTACTTGCATGCCTGTGTGCTTCAACCCTTACTCGTATGCCGCATGCCCACCCTCATCATACGAGACGGCGGAATGGAGGCCCATCCCGAAACTTTAGGGTCTCAATATTTCATGTGCCTAATGTTGATTTGGGATCCATCCGTTTCAAGCGTAAGTAATTTGATTTTTATGGGACTCTTCTGATTGCCTTTGGACAACCATCAACAATATGATTACGATATGGAAGCAAGATGGATTAAATAAACTACTAATTGAAGAATAAACTAATTTAAGAGTCAAGATCCAGATTATATCAAAACTAATATAATAAATGCGAAAGTTTGGGAGTGTGTGAGTTAGTATGGTTGTTACTCTTTCATACTAAAACGGCTGGATGGATTTAGATGAAATTTGGAATAGATATATTCTGAATTAACATATATAAGCTACATTACATCCCGGAAAAATCGCATTTTATAAAACCAATTTTTTTAGTTAAAATGTACTTTGTTACTTTCTACTCTATTCAAATGTCTCAGTGACAGATAAGGACGAACCATTAGCTAGTAGGTTAATCTGCAAACCTGGGCCCTAGCCAAGATGCATTACGCTAACTTGGCGATTTTCGAAAATCCACAAATATGCTGCTGACGCGATTGATCGTCTTGCGTCAATACATTTTCTTTGAAATCGAAAATCGATAATTTAAATGTTCCGTTCTCGGAAACTTTCCTCATTTTGTATGGGATATATTCCCGGTTGCGAATGTTCTCCATACACAATGAGGAAAGTTTCCGAAAGTTTCCGTTTACGGCACATCTCATCACATCACATCCTGTCAACTCCACTGTTGCCGAATGACCACGTCATCTATGTAATGTAAACCGAATTGATTGAGAACACGGAAACAGCATCAAACTAATTAGGTAGCGGTTCCAAAAGCCACAAGGAAATGCCACAGTCGGTGCCAAAGCCTCAAAGTGGCTACGTTTTGTATGGAAGTAAGAGGACCGGGCAACTAACGTATTATTGGCAAACTGCGCAGAGTGGCTGCAGTTGGGAGTCGATCAATTACTTATGTAATCCTAGCCAATCGAGATATTACGTGGAATTTTATATTATATCGATACCTCAACCGAATAAAGACGTATTTGCAAAAACACTTAACCGAATAAAGCCGTAGGTATAAGCAAAATTAACATTTTCGGTTGGTGTTTTTGCAAATTCGTCTTTATAGGTGTCGATATAGGGGTGTCTCATAAGTCGCACATCACAGTGACACCGGAGGTAGACCAGCCAAGGATGGACCGAACCAGAAATTTCTTTTTTCTTTTTTTTTTTACGGGTGGAAATGCGTTACGCATCATCCCCACGAACCAGCCTAACAAGACCTCAGTAAAAGTCGCAAGGTTGTCAAGATATTTTCAGTTTAAAGTTTAAATATCATGACAACCATGCGACTTTTACTGAGGTCTGGTTAGGCTGGTTCGGTGCGTCTTATGGTTAGGCTGGTCTACTTCCGATGTCACTGACACCCTGTATTACCTAATGTTGCCGTGGTTTAAAAAAAATTGTTAATACAATCAAACGACATCGTACTTGCCCGGCTGCCGAAGGAGGGCAACGTTTTTATCCTTTATGTATGTATGTATGTACACACTTGTATAAGAAACTTTCATCTCTAACCCGAAGCTGGAACAGATACTTCTATGTAATTGATATAACTACAGTGCAGCTTTTATCGTCTGGCGGGTTCGGATTATGTCGGTTAGACTAGCATCCCAAGTAGCACACAAGCTGTATACTGCCCTTAAAATGCTGAAACTAGAGTTATAATGGCAGTATAAGCTTATTATACAGCTTGTGCTACTCGGAGGAGCATATGAGAGCGAGTGAAAGAGAAATACGAACACGAAAGTCTCTTTAATAATTATCGCACTGTAGGTATGTTACAATAAAGAGTTTACATACATACAAGTAATAATAACGAATGCAGTTTGATATTCTCACTGCGAGCTTAACATGCAAGCACGAGATAAAATTTGACAGGTGCTAGGGAAATGAATACATCTATTATTCCTGACTTGTGTCTTGTCCTGGCTTTACGAGTATTACCTTTTATTACTAAGCGACTATTGCGATTTTCACATTTTTATAGTGATTTTATCAAGACACTTTTATTTTAAACCTTAAGCGTTACGTCTTGCGTTAGAATATGGAATAGATGTATTTATTTCCTTAGCACGTGCTTGCATGCATGCTAGGGGACCTGCATCCGCCTGCAGTATAATCAGTTCGTTGCATTCAATTAAGACCCGTAGTCAGACTGCAACGTTGCCGGAATAGGTAATCACCTGATGCTAGTGTTCCCTAATTCAGTTAGGCTGCCGTTCCATAGAAGCGAAGACGAGCGGTGCAGAGAGCTGTGTAGGAATCGACCAATCACATTGGTTGTAATCTACATCTCGTCTCCGCTCCGCTTCAATGAAAACAGTCAAGCGGAGACGACTGTATCAAATTTGTATACTACGCCACTCATCCCCGCTCGTCTTCACCTCAGTGGAATCACATATCTCTTTTCACAACTCCGCTCCTCTCCGCTCCGCTAGTCTCCGTTTCTATAGAAAGGTAGCCTTAGACTGTTGCCCTTTACTCTTTGCAATGTTGCGTTCCCAACTGCGTCCACATCGAAGTAATCTAACTAAAGGCAAAGTTTCGCTACGGTGTTAACTTGGAGTCTCTTGACTGATTCTAGTTTATAATCTGTGCTAATGGCGTTCGCGGGGAAGTCCAACGCATCTCGTGTAAACCAGCATTTGTGTAACTCTGGCTGTTAGCCAGTCAACTCGAGTTATCTGAGTCTAGTAACTTCCGGGAAACACTGTCACTAGTGTGTTTCCCACAAGTAAAAGTGTATATATACACGGATTTAGTATGACCGAGTATGGGCAATGAGACTACGCTTGGTATAGTTTGTTTCTAGTATTCTAACTGTTTGATAATTATGACCATACGATATGTATAGAAATACTCTATATTGAACGCTTATACATTGAGAACTACTGACTGCCTATTGAATTTCACCTAGACCTAGTCTCAAACTAAGCTCAAAGCTTATACTATAGAAACAGGAACTAGGCAACGATAAATATACAATACAATAACGCTTTATTGTACACCACGTACAGCAAGAACAAGAAATACCACAAGAAAGAGAAGTGTTACATTGTGAGTCAACAGGCGTTCTTACCGCTAAATAGCGATCTCTTCCAGACAACCTTACAAAGAAAAGAAGATGAAAAATAAACATCAGAAATTGGCAGGCGGTGCAAACTAAAAGTATTAATAAATGAAATCAATAACAAAATATACCTACATAAACAAATAGATACAACATATAAACATATGAAGATAGAACATACTTGTATGGATAAATTATACATAGAAAACATCCAAACCTTCACACAAATACTTGCGCTCATGACACAAATTGCCCAGACCGGGAGTTGAACCCGAGACCGCTAGCTTCGTAGGCAGGGTCACAACCAATTAAGCTAATCGCGTCGAGAGTGAAGTTAATATAAGGACCGTATGAACTCATCTTGATCGAGATGCCTGTCTTAAGATACGTAAGTCAAAGTCATGCCAAATAAAACCGTCATTTTGACGACTCTTGACACGGGCATCTCAGCCAAAATCAGTTTATTATTATACTTCAGTCAACAAAGTATCGGGAATGGATGATTTGTTTATGGTTCCAAATTCAAATTTTTGTTTTTTTTGTTGTTGTTAGATTGGCACAACTGTTTTCTATTTTGGCGCGGAGTTTGAGTTGCATCTGTTATTTATATTAAATACAGTGCTGTTTTTAGTTATATCATATCTAGTGTGTATTGCGAATTTCATAATGGACAAAAACATTGAACAAAGAGTTTGTCTTAAATTTTGCATCGCCAATGGAATTTCGTGTTCGGAGTCACTGAAAATGTTACAGAAGGCTTACGGTGATTCGACTTTATCAAAAACACGTGTTTATGAGTGGTACAAAGCGTTCAAAAGCGGTCGAGATGTGATGGAAGATTTGCCTCGCTCTGGTAGGCCATCAACGTCTGCAACTGAAGTTAACATCGCAAAAGTGAAGGAAATAGTGACTGAAAATCCTCATTCAACTTTGAGAGAGATAGCCGCCGAACTTTCTGTATCTCACGAGTCGATCCGTACTATTTTAACTAATCATTTGGGTATGAAACATGTTACCGCTCGGCTAGTCCCAAAAGACCTGAATTTTCTCCAAAAACTCAATCGCATGAGAGTCGCTGAGGACATGCTAGAACGAGTCAATTCCGACCCAACATTCATGAAACGCATTGTTACTGGTGACGAGACGTGGGTTTACGAGTTTGACATGCAAACTAGTCAACAAGCTTCGGAGTGGCGCCTTCCAACTGAACCGAAACCGAAGAAACCACGCCAAAGTCGATCAAAAGTCAAAGTCATGTTGACTGTTTTCTTTGACTATCGCGGTGTTGTGCACTCGGAATTCTTGCCGGAAGGTCAAACGGTAAATAAAGAATATTATTTGAGCGTTATGCGGCATTTAAGAGAGCAAATTCGACGAAAAAGGCCAGATTTGTGGAATGAAAATTCTTGGATTTTGCACCACGATAATGCGCCTTCGCACAAGGCCATCATTGTGAAAGAATTTTTGACCAAACACTCAACAAATACCATCGAGCAACCACCATATTCACCAGATATGGCTCCTGCCGACTTCTTTCTTTTTCCTAAACTCAAATTACCACTTCGTGGCACCCGTTTTCAATCGGTAGAAGACATAAAGGAGAATTCGCGCCGAGAACTGAATTCAATTCCGGAAACAGTGTTTAAAAAATGTTTTGATGATTGGATTATTCGTTGGCGTAAGTGTATCGTTTCTGAAGGAGCATACTTTGAAGGTGATAAAATAAATTTGGATGATTAACAAACAGTTTGTGTATTATTGATCTTTTCCCGGTACTTTCTTGACAGAGTAGTATACGTAAAAATAACGTCCCATCCCTAGTCCGTGACGCTTCCCCATTGAACTGGCTTTGGCACTAATGTCCTTATAATGATTAATAATGCCTTTGTAATTGAATAATGTGTCGCGCGGAAAACAATTCTGCTGCCAAGAGTTACGGTTGTAAATTATTAAGCTTGGCTAGTTCTGTTTTTTGATCGCGACATGATTGGGGCGTGTTGGTTTATGATGGAAAAGCCTGAATATTAAGGAAGCTTTCGTTATATAATTTACTTCGGAAGTTATAAGAGTCGGGCTCACACACGAAGGGTCCTAATTTTTCAAAATTCTGTGAAAATTTCAACAGTTTACCTATTACGGTTCATGAGATACAGTCCGCTGACAGACATATAGACGGATGGACGGACAGCGCAGCTTAGTAATAAAAAGTTATTGCTTTGAAAGAGGTGGTATAGTTACGCGGCTTTCTGGAGGTCCTGGGAGACGGACCTTACGTAATCGTAAGCGGAGTTTTGGACCTCATTTTTAGTCGTAATTTTTAGTCGTTTAGTCGAGTTTAATTATTTTGTTAATTACGTTATTTTGTCACCACTATATAGTAAATTAACAGCCGCAATCAGAGACGTCAATTAACTTTTAAGTTTGATTAAAGTTGCTGGTGTCACTTTCTTTGCTTTAGCAGTAGAATAAGACGCAGCAACTTTAATCAAACTTAAAAACTAATTGACGTCTCTGAGTGAAAAAAATTCATACAAACAAAATGTAAATACATAATACAAATTTCAACAAAAAATAATACATAATTCATTTGCGGTAACAAAATAAGCTGATTAACTGTTGAGTTAGTTATTTTTGCTTTATTGAAAGCAAAAATAAATTATTTTATACATACGTTAAAAACAGCAAAAAACTTTCGTATGAAAAGTGAAGCAAAACGTTCCCTTTAAATCCGTTTTCTTGTTAGTCACTTTGAAACTTCCTAGCAAAAGTGTTAAAACTCGGTCACTCGCAGAACTCACGACGACGCTGCAAAATGCATGGTAAAAGAAAAGTTTGCCCTTTTAACTGAACTGTAGGTTTCTCTCGAAGTTCTTATCTAATCTAACTTGGGGCACAAGAGGAAATTAGCGAGGTTTCCTAAATGGAGCATTGCTACTGGAAAAATAACTTAGTCATTTTGTAAAAAGCTTGTTGACAGTAAAATATTTGGTGTACCCTTGAATCACTGACACTCATTTCATAGAATGTTTTACTTCGCCAAATTTTCATTTCATCGACAGGCATTTCCACGTGCAGGAGTTATAATTTTTTGGTGGTCACAGGTCTAACTTTTTTTTTTTTTTTTTTGTCGCTGGGAAAATGCATCACGCATACCACCCAGGTCCAGGGGGACCAGGGTGGTTATGTGGGACTCACCGACCGAGAGCGGCCAGCATACCCACTAAAAACCCAGCGGTAAACCTCAGCGTCTTTCAGGGAGGTGCCACAGGACTACGAGCAAGCGCATTCTGCTGTGACACCTCAACGCTTATGACTCCGGGAGAGCGCCTTGGTTTTTTACTAAGGCGCCCTCAAACCTCCGGTGCGCCACGGTGCGCGAAGGGGTCCCCCAACCCCTCCGGTCGGCGCACTATTGCGGTGGGGGAAGGAGATGCGCATAGCGGCGCCTGGCCTTTCCCCCCGTCGTCTGCGGAGCGGATCAGCGAGGGCGCTGGTCTCTCTGGCCCGCTCCGCTTCCTCCTTCAGCGATATGACTGATTCGCAGAAGGAGGCTACCGCCGTCCACGCCTCTCGGCTGCCGAGCATGGCATCGACCAAACTCGACAGCGAGCCCACGATATTCACAGGTCTAACCTAACCTAACCTACGTAACCCATGCTTAAGATAACCTGTAAACATTAAGGTTTCAGCAGAAATTAGCTTTCGATGAAATGAGTGTCTGCAAAACAAGGGGACACGAAAATATTTACTTGGAAATCTTTTTCTTCTTCAGTGGGCTTATGCATGGACGAGATAAAATTGGACAGGTGCTAGGGAAATGAATACATCTATTCCATATTCTAACGTAAGACTGAACGCTCAAGGTTTAAAATAAATGTGTCTCGTCCTGACTTTTATTACCTTTTCTTACTAAGCAACTATAGCGACTTTCACTTTTTTTATAGCAATTTTGTCAAGACGGGACACTTCTATTTTAAACCTTAAGCGTTAAGTCTCACGTTAGAATATGGAATAGATGTATTCATTTCCCTAGCAAACGTTAAGCCCTCTGTGGAGAAATAGATAGAGCCTAGAATCCTTTGAGAACTTGGGGGTTGCCATGACATAGCCTGGCCATTCATTTTACAGTGAGCGTACCCGACTGAGCTACAGCAGTATTAGCTGTTGTATGGCTATATCCCTTGCTCTCACAGTAAACTGAAATACGTTGGGTGACGGCACCAGTGTTGGACACTTGCTGATAGGCTCCAATAATGGACACTTAAACCAAAGATACGGTTATAAATTAAGTGTTGCAAAACAAATTAATAACCCTTATCTTCTTCCAAATAAGAATCATGTGTCCATCATTGATCATTGGACAGCTATATCATGGTAACCCTATTTCGCTATAATCAGCCTCGTATTCACTAGAAACCGTTTCGGATACACTGTTTCTGAGTACAGTCAGCATCAAATAGATAGGAGCCGTAAAAATGGCCAATTATTAAAGCAAAGAAAAAATTATACACATTCCCTAATAAACACGTGTTAACTCTGCACTCTGCATGTATAACCACCTACCGCCATATCATAAGTCACCGATACTTAATGTTGGCTATTGATCGAAGTAATTACTTACATGGCTCAAGTTCCAACCATCTGTTAATTAAACGTTTCGGTTCTTGTAAATTGTTTGCGTTTCAACAAAAGTTTTGAGGAATTTGAGTTTAAACTCACGAAAATTTGAGTACGTTTTATTTGGAATACTTTGAGTTTGAACATGAAGGGCGGTTTTGTACTTAAAGTTGTTAAGCGAGCTGCTTATTTTTTTTTTTGGTTGTATGTTTGTACCTACTTAATTCATTTACCGTTTGCTATCATCCCGTTTAGCTAAATGTATGATAACGTCACGAGGAAGGATGAGACTATGTCTTACGAGAAGAGTTTTAACTATGGTAGACGACGCGGTTAGCCTAGTCTGTAGTGCAATGACCCTGCCTACGAAGCTAGCGGTCCCGTGTTCGAATCCCGGTATTGACAAATACTTGTGGGATGAGCGCAAGTATTTGTTCCTGAGTCATGGATGTTTTCTATGTATTTAAGTATGTGTTTCTCTATATAAGTATGTTTATCGTTGTCTAGTACCCATGGGTACATAGTACAAGCCTAGAGCTTAGTTTGGGACTAGGTCAATTTGTGTGAGATTGTCTCCCTGATATTATTATTATGTAACAAGATTTTAATCTATTTTTTAAATTAAAGTTATGTTTTGACCTTGATAAGGGTGCATTTTGAAATTTCGAATATAATAAATAAGGACCTTTCCCCAGTTATTTGCAAATATGGCGCGTAGCGTCTTTTTCCAGCTTTTCCTTCCAGAGCTGAAGCTTCATTAATATAGGTAAAATGGGTAAAACTCCAATACCTACGCTCCAAGTACTTACCGCAGTAGATTCTGCCAGATGGCTTGATCCATCTTATGGTTTCCGTATCGACAAACCGGTGAATAATTTAATAAGGTTTGTTTTGTTCTCTTCTTTTCAACCCTCGACTAACAGAGAGGTGTTAAATTGGTCTTTCTCTGCGCCCGTCGTTGCCTAGGATCGAAATTGGTGGCCCGATTTTAGTGCAGTTTTCTTTATTAGATATCTCGTATTCTGGTGTTACTTTATTAGCTGAAGGTTGGTTGAGCTAATCAAAAGATTTTAGTCAAGTCAAGTTAGGTTCGCCATTGATGTTTCGTATTTAAAAACAAAGGCGAAATATTTAAGAAAATAACAGCAAAGTCGTATTACTAACTGTCAAGACTAACCTAAATCCAAGCTGTAAAAGAGATATACTTATGTGAATGGATTATATTCTGTCCCGTTCGCGGCTTGGACCTGGCAAGTTTATGGTAGGTATGGCCCTTGAGTTTCTTAAAGCTTTTCAAATCATCATCATTTCAAGTTACCCGCCAATTTATGAAGATCTTGGTTCAAGGAAGTTAATTAACACGGCAATGATCCCCGAGAACTCATTAAAACAGAATTTGAGACGCCATCTTTAATAATGAGGCTTACCGCTAAATTTTCAACGAAATTGTTTTGTTACGAATCCACAAAGATAATAATGTAATTTGTAATATGATGAGTTCATTTTAATGATCTGTTTGTTGATTGTTTTATTTGTGACAGGTAAGATCGCGAAGTACATAGTGTATTCATATTCATATTTTATTTATTGCAATAACATGTTACAGCTACACCTTAAATACAATTAAGAATGCAATGAGAGGTAACACGTAAACCCTGACGGGCATAGCAATATGTGGAATTGAGGCAGACCGAGGTTTAATTTTCTTTGTCATCACAGAATTATTCTAAGTCGTAATAGGCTTTATTTACTAGACATTCTTTAAGGCGTTTATTAAAATTTTGATCGGATTTTTCAGATTTTATATTATCCCTAACGTTGTTATAAATTTTCACAGCCATTGCGTTTGGGCTTTTACTCTGTAATTTTGATTTCGATTGTGTGGGTGTACATAGTGTGTCATGGCGTGACGTTTTCTATCGGTACTACCATCCTACCGGCCATTCTTCTGGGATATCTTAATTGGGATTCATTATAATTATTATTACAATACTTTTTCATTCACCTTTTATTCTTATATTTTTGAAAAATATGATTTTGTTGACAAAATGATTCGTATTATACATATGTACATTTTGAAATTTAATTGGCGATAAGGTTTTCTTACACAATATTCACTAACGCATCTAAAATCTATTACACGACACGAGCAATTAAAAACACAATTGAAATGATACCATCTACGTACCTATACGTGTCACAGTTGTATGGGAAATGAGGTTATCTTTCCAACCACCGAATGTAGTCAATCGCGTATTATAGTTTGATTTGTTCTGTATTCTTTCTTTGCTTTTCCGCAACAAAGCAAAGGTTTGGACTAAACGAAGCGTTGTACAAAACTACCGAACTCAATACTGTTTATGCAATACATACCTACATAAGTACTCTTATTACAAATTTCCAGGCAACAAAAGATCAAAACGCACCTTAGGTAGGACAAGGGCAAAATTCCACTTTTTGTTATTAGGGTCATATATACAGTCACAGAAACAAAAGTTGTCTCTCCTGTTCCACAAAGTTAAAGAGTTTGTAACCTTTCTCGGGTTAGGATATATCCACGTAAGGGGAGATGTGTAGTTTTGGCCTGTATCGAAATTATAATGAGTTAAAAACTCCCGCTTCGTTAACTTTCAGGAACAGAAGGGACAATGTTAAACCTAAATCTGTGAACGACCCATTTTACAGAAGAGACATTATAGTAGGATTTTTTTTGCGTTCAATGTTGAATAGTGTTCAATGAACAAATGTGCCCTTGTCCTACTGAAGGTGCGAAACACCAGCTATGTTATTCTGTTAACACATCGTCGTTCAGTTCTACTCTGTCGACGAATAGCCGGCGCATTTACGTCGTCCGTCAAGGTCGGTAAATGACATTCAACTGCCTGCACCTTCATTTAGTCGCTGGTTTCACAGGTGACCAGCTGTGAAACCAGCGACTAAATGAATGTGCAGGCAGTTGAATGTCATTTACCCAGCTTGACGGACGACGCAAATTCGCCGGCTATTCATCGACTGAGTAGAACTCAACGACGATGCGTTAACAGAATAACATAGCTGAAACTGCCATGGCACCGTCCTTTTACTGCTTGGACTTTGGCAGGATTCAACACTTCGTAATACGGGCCCTGGCATATTTTTCTCGTGTCCCGACACGCTAGTTAAATACGGAAACATGCTTGCGTCTCGTGCCGTGTCGCGACGACACGCCACCGTGTTTCCGGCTAAACCATTAACGTTTAATTGCCATATGGTTTTTGTGCGTTATGCGATAACGGTGCTTTTCCGGTTTTAGTATTTTAAGTTCATACGATGAAATAACAGAACTTTTATCATTCGAGTGTCTATCTGAATGAAAAATATACAATTTGGTACACGTTTAGCGATTTGGGGGATAATTAGAAAATTAAAACAAAACTTGTCAAATGCAACATGGCGTAATAAATAATGAAGACGAGATGAGACGGACATAGGGTAATTTAAATTTTATCTGACATTCCTTATTTTAGCCCTGAGGGCGTATTATCATGTACTATGTAGTATCAAAACCTGACAAGTTCCAGGCAGTGAGAGGGACAGAGATATATGACTCATATAACTATCCCGTTCACTGTCTGGACCTTGACCGGTTTTAACATCTAATAATAAGGCCTCTGTACCCTTTCTGATAATGTTGACTTAAATTAGATCAATTTTGAACATCGCTTAGCGAGTACAGTTTCAATGTCAGAATGTATGAAACTGTCTAACTTATACCGGATTTAACTCGCGGATAACCTGTTTAAACTAGATTTGTCTTTTTAGTGTAAGATGGCCCTTTTCATGTGTCGTAAGTAAATTGATTGGATTAAGTGGGGTTCCGTGGTTCTTAACCCTATTTAAGGGACCATTAAAATATTAATTTGCGGCTGTTAAATATTTAACGGCCACAATCAGAGACGTCGATTAACTTTTAAGTTTGATTAAAGTTGCTGCTGTCACTTTCTTTGTTGAATCAATAGAATAAGACGCAGCAACTTTACTCAAACTTGAAAATTAATTGACGTCTCGAGTGCAGTAAGTGGCGCAAAGAGGTTGCCTTTTAAATAGAATAAAATGAAAACGTTTAGATTTGGCTCATTCCTCGGTCAATGAATTGTTGGTAGCTATACTTACTCATTAAGGAAATGCCAGGCAGCATTTTAGGCACGCTTCCGGTTTTAATTTTAGTGTTTTTAAATGTACGTTTTTTGTGTTTTTTGTTATTGTGTTGTGGAACATAGCTTCTTAAGGCCCACCATACAACGAGATTTGCCAATGGAATTTCTAATTTAACTGTCAGTCATAAAAACAAAAGAAATTCCACTCTATCTCCTTTATTCCAATCTTTATTCCAATGGCCGTATTATGTACATTATATTGTACAAGGGGTCTTAGGAGGACAGGGTAATTGTTAGAAAATAGTGACTAACCTACTTATTTATATCAAGAAAAAATAACTTAAACTATTTTTTATATTGCTCTGTTTATTTTTTAAGTTATAAGAAGGCTAAGCTTTACAAAGCCTACGCAACAACGATAAATATACGTTTCTTTAAAAAAAAACTCTTTTGTTCGTTGTCAATACGTTTAAAATCACGTTTCTTGTAACAAAATCTACTGAAAGTTCCATTTTGTCAAACATTCTTTATAAAACGGGAATCTTATCTTTTCACTAAACGTGGAATCTTTTGTAACAAAGGCCGGTAAGCATTTCAGTCTGACGTTTGGGTTTCTTTTTATACACAATAGTGAACTATGTACAAATGGCGCTGTTAAAATTCTGTAGGACCGATTTTATAGCGCGGAAAATTGCGTAGGCGCTGTTAAAAGACGCACACATTTTTTTTGTTAAATTGCTAAAATGTTTACGTTCGACGGTTGTTGTAAAGTTATATACTGCACTGCCCTGTTAAGGTAAAATGCAGTATTTTACACAAAACTACTGTAGTAATTGCAGCCTTATTACCCAGTAATGAGGTTGCAATTATTACAGTAGTTTTGTGTAAAATACTGCCTTTTACTTTAGCAGGGCAGTGCAGCCGCTGCCGCTACTACTCGTGCTGCCGGCAATAACTCTTATGAGGGCAGCGCGTGTTTACATGCTGCTCCTAACTCACTGCGCGGCCGGCAATGGATTACTTTGACTCCCGCAACAAAGACCGCCGATATGTGGAGCGCTGGGCAGCGCGAGGCTCCGGAGGAGGCGCGGGGCTGGGCGAGGTTCTCAATTCGACTGTAATTTTTTTGTGTGTATGCCTAATATCTTCGCTATTGATTTAATTAATATTGTTTTAATTAATGTAACTCTGTCTGTCTGTGACCCTATTCACGCTTAAACCGCTAAACCGATTTAGATGAGGTATGGAGATAGTTTGAGTTGCGGGGAAGGACGTAATATAGTTTTTATCACGGAGATAGTCCAAAGTTCAAAAGTTAGTAGGTGCTTTTAAAATTGTGTCAAGATCTGGTCATGGGATCTATCATATGGAAAATAAATCAATCTTTATATAATTTGGAGTCGATTTAATTTTTTTCACATTTTACTGTGTTTGTTTCTCGTTTCACGCAAAGTGAAATCCGTGACAATAAGTACCTAGTTATTTGATAAACAATAGACTGGAGTGGCATTCACCGTATCTCATAATCTTTATGTGTTTTGGGTAAACGTACATTGTGACAAACACGAGATTGTAAAGATAATCATTGTTTGTTGTATAAATATAAACCAATGAAAGCTATATATATATGTGTGATACAAAAAACCGGTCAAATGCGAGTCCGACTAGCACACCGAGGGTTCCTTATTTAAGTTCGTGCTTCAAAAATATACCTTTTTATGTGCGTATTGTATTTTGAGTTGCTTAAATTAAACACAAACTTTCAAAGTTTTTTTAGTTATTTCTCACAAACTGTAAATTTTAAACACTTCACTTTAATTTTTCCGTATAATATAAATAATTAGCTATAAGTACGTCAGAAATTTTCAAGATTTTATTGGTTCATAAACTTAGAAACGGTCATTTTTTGAATATTTTTGGCTATAAATCAAAATGTACAGATTAAGCCCTTTCATATGACACCCCATTTGATATAATCAAATCACTTTAATTTTTCAACCCATGGAGGGCATTTTCAAATATTTATAAAATTAATTTAATTTGTTACCTATACTAAAAACAAATGCGAGCAAGCAAGTTATACAACTATGCCAAATTTCAATTTTATAGCATCTGTAGTTGCTGAGAAAAACTGCTGTGACATACAGACGGACGGACGGACTGACAGACAACGAAGTCTCACCATAAGGGTTCCTTTTTACCACTTTGGTACGGAATCCTAATTATTGGCTGCCAAAGCAAATTGGCTAAACGTTTGAACATCGACTGATCTATGCAGGATGACTGCTATACGCAATGCAATATTGATCATGATCATCGAGATCTATTGATGGTATTAAAGCTCTCTTACCTGTCAATTCAATACGAGTTGATGATGATCTCGTCCTGACTGATTTTGGCCACAGCGACTGTGCATACTAGAAATTGACATGAATTAACAGTAAACTTAACTAAATTTAACGATTACTGTTGCGCTGTCATCTGCCCTTTAGAGTTACATTACGTCCTCAATATATTTGTACCAACCTTTGACTTACCAATTGTAATGTTGTACAATTTAGCGACTCCGTCTGCGTAGTAGTATTTTGCGTCATCTGGCATTAGTGCAGTTTTTATTATTTTTTGTACATGTTTTGTTAATTTATGTTCAGTACTTTTGTTAGGTGTATGTAAATAAACGTTTTTCTTTCTTTCTTAGTCATTTATCGCGTGTCCCGCGGGAACTATCACATTTTCCGGGATGAAAGTAACCTATATGTTAAAGCGTATAAGCTATCTCGATTCCAAAATCTGTCCAGCCGTTGCAGCGTGAAGGAGAGGAAACTAACACACACACACACACACACACATAAACTTTCGCATTAATAATATATGTGGGATTATAGTGATCTGATCTAAATGTATACTTTAAGTTGAGTTATACTAGAGGTTGCGGGAACTCACCGGATATACAACTCAGTAGATGTACAATGTATTCTATCGATCGGGACAATAATAGAACTTGGAACAGGTGTGTCACTCCGAAGCACAGGTGACGTTGTTATATAAATAAATATCATGGGACAATCTCACACAAATTAACCTAGTCCCAAACTAAGCTAGGCTTGTACTATGGGTACTAGGCAACGATAAACATTCTTATATAGAGCAATACATACATAAATACATGGAAAACATACAAGACTCGGGAGCAAATACTCGCGCTCATCTCACAAAGTTTATCCATACTGGGAATTGAACCCGGGACCGTTAGTTTCGTAGGCAGGGTCACTACTAACTAAGCTAACCGCGTCGTCAACCCCACGCCAACCTTACGCCAACTCTACCATGTCTACGAATTTAGTGATAAGAGCTACAATAACGTCAATATAATTACGATATAGATGCAATATGGGTGAAAATTAAGTGGAATAGAGCCTTTTAAAATTATAATAAAGGTCTCGAAAGATCAAACAAACTGGCGGAGAACATTAAAACGTGACTTGGTAATGGATTTCAATACGAATTCATTAAATCAAACTTTTTTTTATAATTAAATAGCTTTCCGCCCGCGACTTCGTCTGCGAGAGTCAGTACTTTCGATAAAAAGAACATAAAGGGGTGTACCCCATTTTCCAATAAAATTGTAACATTTCCCAAACATTTGTTCGCTTTTTAGTGTTTGTTTAGTATGTTACGGGATGACCGTAGGAACGTTCCAGACTACTCCCGAACATTCCAGAACATACCGAAACATTCTGGAATGTTGTGGAGTACTCTCGTTCTGGACTCTTATAGAAATTTCTACAGGGCGAAACTTCCAGCCTTTACATCTTCAAAAGCACGCCCTTCGGGTAAAAACGGGAACCTTCTTCATGGACGGGAGATAGAGAGCTACCACACCATATAACTACCTTGATGGTACCGGGACTCATTTCTGAGTTTTAGCGGCATGCACATTGTACACTTTCTTTTATAATATATATTGATTATTCGTTATACGTGCATAGCCGTAGTAATGAAATAGTCTGAATAACTTTAGGTTAGCACACAAATCAACGAATTCATCGATCGGTTATCGACCGATAGTGGAACGATCAACCAAAGTTAGCAAATTATATCGATCGAATTCAATCCAAGATATGATTTATTAATTAGTGGTAACACTCTTATATTACAACAGAACTATCCTTCATGCATACACCCACAGCTACAACATTGGTATAACTTATACACACATGGAAAATATTTTACGACTATTTACGATTCAGTTTCGCTTATCTTAATCGCTTAAGCCGACGAAGTAATCACAGTTGTACAGAATACCGACCAAGATCAACGTTTTTTCCAAGATCCGTAATATTTCGGAAACTTATTTCAAATATTTGAGTATCGAAAAAGTTTTCTAATTAATTTTTCTTGTGTTCAGATAACAGTTCAGTTAATTAAGAGGTAATTAGTAAGTTTAATGGGTTTTGTAGTTCATGTTTTGTTTTTAAACAGTGAAATAGAAAAGGCAGTAAGCGTGGACTTTGATTATGGTGATAAGTATAGTAAAGGAGTACACGAAGAACCTTGTAATTTTAAATGTGAAGTGCTCAATATGCAACAATTACTGTAATGAAGAACATTTTATCAAAACCAATCGCCTGGAATTTCCGCGCAAATAAAGTTATATAAAATAATGTATACGTGTGACTGGTGTATACTTACAATTGATTAGTAAACTCCGATCAATTAAAATGCCATTTTCCTTCTGCTCTTACTAAACGTTGAATATGTTTGGTTCCAGATCATATCCCGCAATGGTGTCCTCCGAACATCGAACTCGCACACTAAGCCACGTCCTAACCAAGGAAATCAATCTCACCTAGAATACCAACAGACATGAACCATGAAAGTTGACATACTCTTCAATATCGACACCTTCAACAACCGGACCCTGGACTTCCGAGACCTCTCAACATCAATGTATCTCACAGACAGCTACGTGAACAGAAGCCTAGAGCTCAACGTGACCACCAACGACTTGGTCTTCGCAAACCAGTTCAATGATGACGCGATTATCGTCACTCTGATCATCATTAAATGCCTCATCATGCTCTTTATAATCCTAGCAGCAATATTCGGGAATCTCCTGGTCATTGTTTCCGTCATGAGACACAGGAAGCTACGCGTCATCACAAATTATTTCGTAGTATCACTCGCTTTAGCGGACATGCTTGTCGCTATCTGGGCTATGTGTTTTAACTTCAGCGTGGAAATAACAAACGGAGAGTGGTTATTTGGATACTTCATGTGCGACGTTTGGAATTCTTTAGACGTCTACTTTTCCTCTGCGTCTATTCTCCACCTGTGTTGCATCAGTGTGGATAGATACTACGCTATAGTCCAACCCTTGGACTATCCTCTGATCATGACTACTGGGAAGCTTGGAATCATGCTGGCTGTCGTCTGGTGCAGCCCAGCTTTAGTATCATTCCTCCCAATCTTCATGGGTTGGTACACGACGGATGACCACCTGGACTTTAGGAAAAGACACCCAGCAGTGTGCAGTTTTACAGTGAACAAAGTGTACGCGGTGATCTCCAGCAGTGTTAGTTTCTGGATCCCCGGAGTGATAATGTTGTTTATGTACTATAGGATTTATATGGAGGCTGATCGACAGGAGAGGATGTTGTACAGGTATGTGGATCCTTTACTAATGTCTGTCATATTTTAGTCATAATATATCATAAACCATAACTGTTTATTCCACATAATTATTACTCTATGGAAAAAGAATATGTTACATAACTTTAAAACAAAAAGCAATAAAAAAATTATGTAGAAGCAGATTCGAAAATTGTGCAATTCCAACCAATGAGCTCCTGTTTAACCTCAATAGGCTAAATAGCATTACATTTAATAAATTATTTAGGACAATATTTCATTTTGTTGCCGACATAAATTAAATCACCCTAAGTTTAAAGGCAGACTAAATATGCATTTCACGTTTCATTAAAGTTAAAGATCTTGCAGTAAATACATCGCGTTAATTTAGGAAGCAGCATTGGTAACTGGATAAAATGGGTATACGTAATTTAAACCCGGTAAAGTCACACCACGGGATTGTTGAGTCACTCGCTAATATTCTTAATTCGGTCGGTTTGTCAAATCGTCAAACTACAATAGTATATTAGGTGTACGATTTGACAACCCGACTGAATTAAGAATATTAGCGAGTGACTCAACAATCCCGTGATGTGACTAAATCGCTGTCATACAAATAAGATAAATAAACCATTATTATGACACATTTTATTATGATAACTGTACATGTCTAACTATGATTATTTATAAACTTACCATTAACAAGAAGTCTTAAACAGTCGAAACTTGACGGCTTTTCTATTTAGCTTTTGAGGACTGCCGTTGGCCACCTTCTAGCTCCATCATCATCAGCTCGATGACTATATTATTAGGTCTAAAAAAATCAGTCAGATTTGTTTTATTCAAATCTTGTAATTTCGAGGAGATTTCTTAAATATGATTTTAACACTGCTGTACCTATAATGGAAACCATCATCGTCCATCATCAACATCATTTATTGATAATTAAAAAAAAATTCAACTGACCTATCAGTCTGTCAGTAAATTAATCAAGCACCATCAAAACCTTTCTATTTGTAAAGTAAATAAATCTTTAAATTTAGTCTGGAACTCGCATCCTATTAATATGCATTTGCATGTTTTTCAGTGGAACACAGTTTTAACGGCAGAATATAAATTAGGCTTATACGTGACCTGAAACGGTCCAGGCTATCTACTAAACCTGGGAATGGATGGGGTGCTATTCCTTATCAAGATTGCGTTCGAATCGACTTAACTCACAAGCACAATCACAAGCAAACTGTCAACTTTCTGGGTGAATATATTCGGGCGTTTCAACACAAGACGCGGTTGAAACGCCCGAATATTCACCCTTCTATTGGCTGATTTATCAATTTTACAAAGTTTGTGGAAAACACGATTGGCAATCGAAAGTCTGCGCGGGGCCTTAGAAGTATGAATCATTTTGTGAACACCATAATCATCATTATCATCAGCGCCTTAGGTATCTTTAACACACTGATTCTGCACGAAACCTACTTTTTCTTTCATTTGATCTAGATAGTTCGTCTTGGCCTTCCTCTTTTCCTAATAAAATCATAAGACCGCAATAAAAATAATTAATCAATAAATATCCGGGAAAAATCCCACACAAATAGATAAGTTAATAAACCAATAAATAAGCTCGCCAATTTTGAAGTGGTGCCTTTAACTTATTTTTAATTTGGTAGTAAAAACGGCACGCGTGTTTTGGATGGGAAAAGAAATAATTATATAAATAGGGTATAAACTTCAAAGCAACCCTATTTCCATCCAGAGGCCACGTTAAAAAATTTTACGTTTTACGTTTCAAATATTTCTTATTCTTATTTCAAATATTTCTCGTATTTCTATCAGGGACATCTCTATCAGGGACGCACCTTCCATCAACTCGTTTAAGACAAGAGGTTAAAATCGTGGCTAACAGAAAAAGGCCTCTATAGTTTAAATCAATATTTAAAACCGGCAATTTTAATTTTGCTTTTATATGAATGGGTCATTCCACGTACGTTACAACCGCCGTCAGTCCCTTGATCGCATTAAAGTCGAAATTTCTATAGTTTTGGATGCCATTTTCGATTATTTTATAGAGTACCCTGCTTTCTAAAATATAACCGAAAATGGCATCCAAAGCTACAGAAATGTCGACTTTAATGCGATCAAGGGACTGACGGCGGTTGAAACGCTCGTGGAATGACCCGAATAAATGAATAACCATACTAAATACTGATAAAGTTACAATGAAATATTTACAGTAATTTATCACATAATAATATGTGTTAATTATGTAAATAGAAATATTACGAGTATTATTGACATGTAAGTTTTGTTATATATATAAGTAAATATTTCATTTTCTTATTCACATTTAATATTATGCGAGACCGGCGTGGTACGGAATATGAAATAGTTTTATAACGTAGTTAATTAATAGTTTGATAAGTAAAGTTTTAACATAATTAATAAAATTATACCCATATGCGAAACTCGAGTTTATTAGTTTAGTTAGTTAATACCTTCATTTAATATAATTCGTAAACTTGTTTAATGAAGCACAAACAGTTTTATTGAACATGTTGAAAAGCTTCGATATTTGTTTTCATTGACTTCGTATTTCATCGAATAATTTAGTCGATTTGCGGTTTATCGGTCTGTTATATTCGGTGAAATCTAAAGTTAAATAATTTGATATTTATCAATGATATCGGCAATGAAGGGTTATTTGAAGACGCGGCTTTAGCCTACGTGCACAGTAAAAATATAGTTAAAGCAGTAAAGAAACTACGAACAAACGTTCGAAACGTCGCACTCACACAGACGCACGTCTCAACGAGACTCCTAAGGGAACATGGCAGTTCTGTCAGTGGCGGGTGTCGCGTCGAGACGAATGGTTGAGACGTGCGTCTGTGTGAGTGCGACGTTTCTAACGTGTCGCGTATATTCGTAGTTTCTTTACTGCTTTAGCTATATTTATACTGTGCTACGTAGTAGTGACCCTGCCTACGCAGCCAGCAGTTTTGGGGTTCACCTTTTAAGTAAAGGCAAATATTTGTGTAATAAGTATTTGTTCCTGAGTCATGGACGTTTTCTATGTAGCATATAAGTATTTATTTCCACTTTTACTTGCGTTGTCTAATAGGTACCTACCTGTAGTACCTACAAGCCTAGACCTTTATTTAGGAATAGGTAAGTTTCATTTGTGTAAAGTCTGGTATTTATTTATTTAATTTAATCATTTGATTGTAACACTGCAAACGTGAATTCATTCACAAAGATTTGAGACATTTTACGTTAGGTTACTTACGAGGAAAAGCACTTTCTGCCGAATTGAAATATCACACAGAAAAATAAGGCCACCGAAAGCATGATTTGTTCTTACTTTCACATTTTTATAATCGACTATAATATTTACAGAAATAAGTAGTTATTTTTAGGGTTCCGTACCTGAAATAAAAACACGGAACCCTTATAGGATCACTTTGTGGTCCGTCTGTCTGTCTGTCTGTCTGTGTGTCTGTCAAGACCCTTTTTCTCAGGAACGCGTTGAGGTATCAAGTTGAAAATAATATCAAATAGGTACTTAAGTCTGCAATCCCTTGGATCATTGAAAAAATCAAACATCTAAATTAACGTAATTAAAAGATACGGCCGTTTATGCCGCATATTGAAGGGAATCTCAAGGGAATCAAAACCTGTAGGGTACTTCCCGTTGACTTAGAATAGTGAAATTTGGCAAGAAGCAATGTCTTATAGCACAAGTAAAGGAAAAAATCCGAAAACCGTTAATTTGTAGTTACATCATATAAAAACACAGTCCATATAAACGGACACTCACTAAGTACGAAAGTGCATATTTATTGAGTGTCACTTTATACTGGACTTTGTTTATATTGTATTCCCGTGATTTATGAACTATTTACATAACGAGGGGACACGCATTATTTCTACGTATACACGTAGGTATACATGTTCTATGTATACACGAATACAAATCCACGTTTACGGTAATTTACTCAGCAATAGGTAACCGACGTGCCAAACGCATATTATCTAACGGAAACAGACGACAGTCGTTTGTTCTGAACTAAGCGCTTGGCTGAGACTTCCCGATTATTGAACTCGACGTTTGCTCTACCGTGCACATAAATTACCCCGTTCGCTTGTACCACAGACAACACAAGAGGTGAAATTAAATCTGAAAAGTGAAAATGTTTTAGTGTAAATCAGAGGGCTTATTGCCTAACGCACTCGCGTTCGCGATCGCTTTCATATTTGACAGTTGAAGTCAAATCTGCCTACAAAATGAAAGCAATTGTGTCACTTTCAAGTCGATCGCGATCGCGAGTGCGTTAGGCAATAAGCCCCCAGGTGTTAGGTGCACGTTCGGTTTGGTGTCAGTCTGGTTAAATTGATGTCAGACTGGCACTAACCCAAGACTGATGGGATGGGCCGACGGATTTTTTAATGTTTATAAATCCGTCAGTCTGTCTGCGCTCGACTAGACTGACGCCAGATCGTGTAATACCCGACATAATATTGACTCATACTTTCACAAAGCGTAAGTAAGCGTCAAGATAAAATTTTTGTCACTGTAATAGTTGACAAAATTCAACGGTTCCGGAGAAAATGACACTAAACGACGTCTACGCGGACGAACTGTGGTATTAATTTAAAAAACGCAACAATTCTATTAAAATCGCAGATACAAATTAAGTTTTAAGTGTTTAACAACAGGAAAAGAAGAATTTTGCAAACAAAGAATCAGCAGGCTACAATGATTCTAGTTATATGTGTACCTATATAAAACATTTAATAATAATGAGTAAAAAAACTCATTTCAGATAATAAGTAATTTTTTTCCGTCATCAGACAAACGCCGTTTCCTAAATGAAGTCATCTCCGTTTTCATTCATTCCGTGCATCAGATATCTGGAGATAAGGGAATTTAATTAAAATTGAATAATGGCCAGAAACAGCTGTCTACGTTTGTATTTCAATTACTAACGAGGTTGTCTTAATTTGTCACTTTAGACCCCGTATTATGGTTGCCTTTATCGCGGTGGATATGTGGATAAAGCATCCTCTCCCACTTAAATACTTGTCAGAAAGTGACAGATGTTTTATCCACGTTTATGCCTACAGGAGACATTACGGTAGAAATGAAACACTTATTTTTTCAATTAATCGCAAACCAGAGATATATACTCGTTGCACGTTTCAAACTAGTTGCGACGTGTGTGGTTTCGTATGAAACTTAAAAGTAACTCGAGTTGCAGTTTCGTCACTAAAGAGTCGCGCCGTCTGTTTTGAGCCTCAGTCCTCATTAGAAAGAGCGGTTCTGCACTGGATCCGATCTGAAGATAAATGTTGGTCCGAAGTAGCAGTAGTACTAGCTGTACTAGATCCGAAATACGCCATCCGATTTCTAACTCATATATGCTACTTCGGACCAGTGCCGGATTAGCCCCTCTCTCTAGCTCTTAGGATTTCAGTCTTGAGATTGCAAATGTCTATGGTCTCCGATCCCACTTACCATCCGATGGCCTGTGTGCTAAAGAAACACTCAGAGAAAAAGTTGCAGAATTTCCGTTTCCTATTTTTTTTGTAACAAAATGAACACTTCCGCGCAAGTGGACTTGAATACGAAATGCGGAGCCAACCCTTCAGTTTATTGACTTGAGCACTTGAAAGAAAACTTTGTTTGTATTGAAAAGAAACGTTTTTGCTTCGCAATGATTCTAACTTCCAAACACAATAAGATTTAAGATTACGTATCGTGGCGTGATTTTAGGACCTTTTAGAATGGATATGTTTTAATTTGGAACACCCAATATTCCGAAAAATTTCTTTCCAATTATTCATTTGTCCGAATTTTAATTTTTCCGAAATCTATGTTAAGCTGGAGCTATTAAAAACATATTTCGAAATAAATAAAAAACAAGTGCGAGTCGGACTCACGCACTGAGGGTTCCGTACATATTTGGCCAGTTTTTAGTATTTGTTGTTTTTCTTTAGGGTTTGTTCTATTATTATACCTTTGATGCTTGTATATACCGTTTTTACTATAGAACAAATACAAAAGTGACGTTAAAAACTTAAAAATACCTTTCTTGAACCCCTTATTATTTTATTTTTTGACTTTTTTATTATTTGTTATTAAATTCGTCGTTATATCGCATATTTTGCAAAAAAAATCAACGGGCTATCTTTTACGGTTCAAAAGATACAGCTCTTTTGTTAGGACAGACATGACTTTTTCAAACATATTTAGATTTTGAGGCATGCGAGCACCTGTGTGAGTGTTGCGGAGGTCTAATATTATTGGTCGACGTTCGTCATTTTCTTGTCGACTACATCTGTCAAAGGGAATAGCCGGGTAAGCAGGGTGAAAGCAAAAGTCCAGTAAAAGGGAAACCAGTTTCACGCCAAGGACAGTTTCACCTGCTTACCCTTTAAGTAAACACCATTAACGATATTTTTTCTTATCATGATGAGTGTAGACTCGGCGTAGTGCATCTGTATCTGTCCATCTCTGGTCGTGGATTCAGAGGAAGACCGAAAACAAGATGGAAAGATGTAGTGCTGAAGGACATGGAGTGTCAGGCATCCGAAGACGATGTCAAGGGTAGGGCGAAGTGGAGAGGTACAACGAAAGCTGATGCTACCACCATGTGGGATGAATATTTCATTTCATTTATTCCATTAACAAATATATTTTGTGTCGGAAATTTTACAACTAAGACTATTTTTTTTTAACATGAATATACTTAATTATAATTTAATTGCTTATTTAGTCTAATTAACAAATTCGTCTATATAGAAGCATTTCTTCAGCAAATAGTTCCTGAGGCGGGTTTTAAAAATAGAAATACTAGATATGCTTTTTAATGCCCTTACTAATAAACGTTGAGTAACCGCTGAGTAGTTATACCATGCTTTGTCCTTATCTGTCGAATTCAAATGTCACAATGACAGATAAGGACAAAGCATGGTATAACTATTCAGCGGTTACTCAATGTTTATTAGTAAGGGCATAAGTCACTAAGTAGGCAGTCTATTAAACATTTTTACCGCTTGATAACGAACACTGTGAGGTACCTCAGTTTGGGAGCAATCAACAGAGACATGGTCTTCCTACGTGTCAGACATGTCGCCTCTTTGTCCTTCTCGCTAGGTAGAAAGATATGATGAGTCTAGACTCAGTTTCAGATAACGTTTCATATTTATCTTTTAATTTCAATTGTCTGTTTCACCAGCTAGCGTAACGTCGGAGGATTTTGTACCTTCAGCGCTAGTATGAAAGTCGAAAACGGTTGGTTCCTATTAGATTGTCATCTAAACAATATCCTTTTAAAATACGCTACCTGAATACGAAATGAGGTAACCCTACATTGGGTAAGCCATAGCTGAGAACAGCTAACTCACTTTAATTATAAATTATTATTTCAGGTTATGTTTTCCTTATAAACGCCTTATAAAATACAAAAGTCGCCACTCACACGCTAATGACGACAGCTAGAACTAAAAACTAGAACGATTTCAACAATGACGGATATATCCGTAGTTGGCGTTGAACTAATTGTGTTGATTATATCCACCAACTTTTTTTATAAGAGAGGGAGGCAAATGGCGTTACAAAGTTAAATCTACAATCAGCCAAATGACGTTAACTCGGTTTTAGCCGTTTGAGTACATTTTCGTGAAAGGTTAAAAATGATGGCGATGTTTTTTAAATATTCTTCTGAAAATGTTTTCAATTCAGGGAGTCGATTTTTTAATCTTACTGATGATTTTAGTTATAATGAAAATTAAGACACGCGGTGATTTCAGTGGATCGGCGAGTGGGCGGGAGCCAGAGTTGGGCGTTATTTAGATAATTTCTTATCTAGATAATTATTTCAAATAAAATCATTTCAAATAAATTTATTGGAAGATAAATTCAATCACAAATAGTGCGTTGACAACTTTTTTATTTAGATAAATTATCTAGATGAAGATAACCGACCTCGTTTGTTATTTAAGTAAGCTTATAATAATAAATGTATACAGAATGTCACGTCGGGTCAAACCGTCACACTGACTGTACTACTGACATTCATCTTTTATTTAAAATCCCAACTAATTTATCTAGATAAAAATGAAACTGATCTAGATAAATTCAAAATAACAAATGACGGATTATTTAGTTACTTCAAATAAAAGATGATTTAATTATCTTCCCGGTTTTTTGTAAATAGATAATTTTTGCCCAACTCTGGCGGGAGCACACATATTTACTTATAATAAAGGCGTGAGAATTTCAGTCTCCGGTGAATAAATAAAAAATGTTAACGTCTCGAAATCATTGAAAATCGGCCGTTTTAGTAAGCTTGAGTCACCACCGGATGATATGAGACCCCCAAGATAAATGAAAAATATAAAATGTTGTCAATTTACTTTTAAAATTGTATTAGCTGTAACTCATCAGTCTGTGGTAACCTAAACGTTATAGAAGTACTGTCCTGATTACGTTTTGATATGACATGCGTGGGAGTGTTCTTGTTGGAAAAAGGCCAGAACTCAATAAAACAAATATTTCATTTGCGACCGTACTTTTATCTAGATAGGGTTGAATCATTTGTGGCTTCTGAGTTGTTTACGCTCTTTTAGTATAGAAGGGTTGTAGCGCAGGACCAAGTCGTTATTTTGACATAGTGATCGTAAAGATAACGCACTTACACTCATATCCTAAGTCGTAAATCTTTTGGGGTTATATTTAAAAGTTTGTTTCGTACATAAACGTTTTATTTTGTTTCTTGCTTGAAATTAAGATTTACTAAGATTAATTGACTAAGGTCAGAATACTTTACCCCTAAAATCAATACAGGTGATAGGTGATGATAGAGATATGGCTTCTGAATGTCAGTATTGTTTTCCAAGTGCAAGAAAACGTAGTTTACGTTCTGGTAGACATGCACATAGACTGTTAAAATCTTACCCTTCTTTTCGCTTCGCTACGTCAGGTAAAAAATATTAACCTAATGTAGTCACTTACGAGAGGGACGCCGCAATACGTTGGAATGAGATGTAGATATCTCCATACGCATCTAACGTATTGTGGTGTCCCTCTCGCAAGTGACTAATTTAGCCCGCATGACACAGTCCATATCGTCGCTCTCAAGTTAAGTATTAGTTCTTTTAAAATTAATGATTTATAAAATAAAATATTAACCACTAGTTTGACTTTTTAATATCAATAATGGATATACAGAAAAAAATTATTATTCAATTTTATTACGCTTTGCAGTTGTTTTTAATGCTGGGACATCCTGTATAGTCTGTTAAACACATTTTTTTTATAATGGGTTTGCTCTTGACTAACTGACAAGATTCTCCTTTTCACCCGACTGTGGGAAGCCAAAATAAGGGCAATGATTATGTTATGTATATTTGTATGTATGTATGTATGTGACCGAAAATAGGATTTTCCACTAGCTCGAGCCCACACAGACTTAACTCTTTCATCATCATCATCATCATCAGCCGCAAGACGTCCACTGCTGGACAAAGGCCTGCCCCAAGGTTTTCCACAACGGTCGGTCCTCTGGTGCTGTCATCCAGCGGTTTCCCGCGACCTTTACCAGGTCGCCGGTCCACCTTGTGAAAGGTCTGCCGACACTTCGTCTCCCGGTTCGCGGTCGCTACTCTAGAACCTTTCCGCTCCAACGGCCATCGGTTCTACGAGCAATGTGCCCCGCCCACTGCCACTTAAGGTTTGCTACATCTACCAATATCCATTTAAACCCTCTTGTATATTGATCCTAAATTAAAACACTATTTATTCGCCAAATCGTATTTAATTCAGAAAGCGTTCAGTCTGACATCCCATTTTTAATTGGAAATTCAGATATTGACAGGCGTGGGAGAACAGAGACAAAAGCTTGAATTACGATTTAATCTGAATTTTGAAATAAAATTCAATTATAGGTACTCAGGCTGATCTCTAAATTAATATTATGGCCTTATTAACGTCAGTCTGAAGAGGTTTATATTTACGCGCTAATAGACAGAATTATTTCGAAAATGAATAACTAATGGCACTCTAATTTAAAATGTCGCCCGTTTTCTTACGAAATTTCTAGGTCATCTTTGAAGCTTTAACCCCTTTTAAAAGCTAATATGTTTTATTTCGGCAAATAAGAGAAAATATTATTTTTGTTGACAGAAAAATTAAGGATTTTTGTGTCATCGAGTTCGTTTTGTTATTTGAAAGTTTATATTCGGAGTGGGCGTTAGCTTTGTCTCATAGTAATCGTTGAGCCTACTAAGGATTATTAGTTCTGAAATAAGCACGCCGAATATATAAAATATTAGAACTTATATTGTAACCTATAATAATATTAGTAATTATTTATATTATTATCCACTGTAATAACCAGACTGGTCGAAACTGGATCATGGTCAAGCGTACCCCGACGAAGAACGAGAAAGCGCTAGGATGATGATGGTGAGTGTATCCTATTTATTTATTTAACCAACAGCGGATACAACTTTCTTAATGCCAGTCATTTTACCAAACAACGTTTCATTAACTGATTCAGTCCACAAACAAGTCATTTGGCAAACCGCTTTTTTTCCGAAAATTTTAATATTTCAGGATTTTATACCTAACCTATTAACCTATTCTACACGGTCCTAAAATAAATCATGAAATATTTACAGTTTCGAAAAAAAAAGCGGTTTGCTAAATGACTCGTTTATGAAATGAATCAGCTGGTAAAACATTAGTGAACCAGAGCCCTTAGCCAAGATGCCCATCGCTAAATAGCGTTTTCTATTCGTTTAGTTTTTAAACCAATCGCGTCACTGGTAGATCACGTGACTCTTCGTATCACGTGATATACCAGTGACGTGATTGGTTTAAAAACGAAACGAATAGAAACGCTAGTTAGCGATGGGCATCTTGGCTAAGGGCCTAGTTAACCTATGCAGTTAGGAAATGAACAGAGTTCGTAAAATGCGAGCATAATTAATTGAAGTGCTAGGTTGTCAAACGTTTGTCATACGTAATTACAATCGATTTTGCTCGCATTTTACGAACCCAGGTGATGATACAATTGCAGCACTATAATTACATGCATTTGTATACATAATAAATAAATAAAAAAAATAAAAATTCGTTTATTACTCAAAGAATGGTTACAAAAAAAATCCAGGGGTAGGCACTAGGCTTCGCCTGCATCGCGGAGAACCATTTTAGAATGAGGTAGAAAGTAATTTTTTTTTTATATAGTGACAACTGTAAACATTGAAATGCAGTTAACGCTCTTGACTTAAATCTACATGGTGTTACTTACAAAATAATAACAATTATAGTTATAAGTTAGCCTAAAATTGCCTCTGTCTCATTATAAGAAAGATTACGAAGAAAGTTCAAGATTCTCCTCTTTGCCTCGTATAGAAACTGTATGTTAATTTATAAAGTAACAGACAGTTTAACTACTTATTCGACTGTTATATTAACATCTTTTTACAATTACAAACATTCGCGTACAGTTCATTTTTGCTGAAGTAGGTTTGTTGATTTTATAGATTTATTTTAATGATCAAATTGGTTTGGTGACAGCAAAATGCCTTTTGATATTTATCGACGTTATTGTACCGTTTCATAATAGACTGTTATTCGATTATCCCATTACAATATGAACATTACATCGCTGTAACATTGCGTGTAGATCCGCGTGTAATAGGCCCATAAATCTAGTTTCGTAAATATTTAGAGATAATGCTCGGGAACAAGACATTTTGTTAAGTGGATAGGTTTATTACACGCCTTTATTGATAAGATGTTTTTTATTAGTTGAGTGTTTTAGATAAATAATAATAAATATCAGGGACAATCTCACACAAATTGACCTAGTCCCAAACTAAGCTCTATGCTTGTATTATGGGTACCAGGCAACGATATACATACTTAAATAGAGACATACATACTTAAATAATATGTAAAGAAAACATCAATGACTCAGAAGTAAATACTCACGCTCATCACACAAATATTTGCCCATACCGGGATTCGAACCCGGGTCCGCTAGCTTCGTAGGCAGGGTCACTACCAACTAGGCTAACTGCGTCCTCAAATCAGGGTGATTGGTAAATCGTTGCTTTCCTTTTTATAATAAAGTAACAAAGTACTACGCAGGGTATTTTATATTATTTTTACAGTTTTATACAATGCTAGAATAAGTAGTATCATCGTCATAACTAGTAATATGTTATTTATGTTTAAAAACTGACTAACTGTTGAGTTTTTGCGGCGCTTCTACTCAGCAGTGGTCTCCTCTTGGGAAGCGCTGGTAGATTTGACTTGTAAAAGTGCCCGTGCGGCATACTTACTGTATAAATATCTTTTTTCTTTTATCTTATCTTTTAAGTAGTTGTTTTTGATGTGTATGTGAGTGGATGTATGTTTCCTTGGTTCTCTCTTAGAGGCTGGACGGATGGTCCGATTTTGACCAAACGGTGTGTCGTTAGATTTGTCTCAGTGTCGCTAGTGTCGCAGGATAATAAAGTAAATCAAAATGAAAAAATGGCAAAATGGCGGATTATGTATAGTGGGTAATTAACATGCAGTAGGTTTAGCTTGCTTTTTATTAGACTTGTAAAAAGTTTTTTATTCAGTTTTTCTAAATAACAGTACAGTCAGCTGCAGAGAAACGTAAACCGCCCCCCCTACATAGAATTTACCTAGCCGAGGAGGTAACCTAATTTTTAACACAGTTGCTCAAAAAGTGCTACTTTTCGTAGCTGTATATCGTGCGGAAAGTTGGTTTTCGCGAACTAGTGCTTTTTACTTTTCCAATTTTTTTTAATTTATACTTGTTCCAATTCATGACTACTTATTGATGAGTGTTAATATTAGTTTCCTTTAAACATAGTAATCAACATAAAAACCTACTGTTAATGTAAGAATACGAAAAATATACATATTTCATATTTTATTACTTACCTCTTCATCATTATAACACGTTAATTTTTTAATATTGAATATTGAAAAACCGTTCTTAATAAGTTGTCTGAATGGAATGGAATAGCTGCGGAAACGACTGTCAAAATTTTTGACATTATGAAGAGGCGTTTTTTTTTAATGATTATGGCTTGGATGCTAAGTCCTTGAAGCCATGCGTTTTTTCTTACTGCAAGCATTTTTATGTTTCCAAAGGCAACATTCGATATTGTTTTTATAAATATACGATACACAAATAATCGTAAATAACAATACTTAGGTAATAATAGTACAATGTTTTATAATTTATGTACAATTGTTTATGTCTTATAGAACATGCATTTGAAAAAAAAACTTTTATTGAAGTGGGTTCAATAATAATAATAACAAAATCCATTCTAGTCGAATAAAAGCTAAAAAAACACCTCTTCATAATGTCAAAAATGTTCACTGCGAAAGATCGAACTTACAACGACATTGTTTACCAATCTTAAGTTATCAAAAAGTTGCTTATAAAATGAGTGAATCAGAGTTTGAAATTGATTTATTTTTTCGCAACTGTGTTAAAAAACGTCGTTCGATACACGTGCGGAAATGTCATTCTTCACTCGTCCCGAGTCTTGCCACTCGCCTACGGCTCGTGGCAAGATATCTCGATACTCGTGAAGTAATGACATACTTTCCGCACTAGCATCGAAATGTACTATTTCATCATTGTCTGATTATAGCGCACGTCTCTACCATTCGTCTCCACGTGACACCCGCCACTGACAGCACTGCCATGTCCTCTTAGGGGTCTCGTTGAGGCGTGTGTCTGTGTGAGTGCGACGTTTCGAACGTTTGTTCGTATTCCTTTAAAATTGTTTTCAAATACGATTTCCATACATACAAGCGATATCGTTATATAGAATATTGGTTTGGAAAGCATTATCGATCATTTCCAATTTCACCACGTGAACCGTGTACTGTCGCAATAAGATTAAAAATGGAACTTAAATGGACTTGTTGCTAATTAGGCACGTATACCCTAAACCATCCTCTGTGGTTATTCTGACAGGTGAATTTACGCGGCCATGTTTTTCCAGTCTTCTAAATCTATAATAGACTTAGTTGCACTAGCATAAGGTGCATGTTTGCGTGTACAGTTTTAAATTGAACAGATTCGCCGTACGGGAAGTAGGTCAAACGTTTTGTAGATTTCATTATGAAATGGAGCCGTTAGTGAATTAGTGCAAAATTGTGCGGATTCTTAGCGGGGTGTAATCTGTTTAATGCGATGATTTAACCTCCTAAAGCCTACCATACAACGAAATTTGCCAATCGAATATGAACTTATTCTGAATAGAATAGAGTTTATTTTCTGATTTAATTGTCAGTCATAAAATCAAAAGAAATTCCACTCTATCTCCTTTGCAATGGATCTTTATTCCAATGGCCGTATTATGTACATTATATTGTACAAGGGGCCTTAAGAGGTTAAATGATGAGAACTTGAATTTATACGAATATTTTCCGTTGCAGTTTTTAAGTCCAGACCAAAATTATAAAGGTTGTATGTAACATCTTTATGTTCTTTGTGTGTATGTAAGTTTTTGGCATGATAATTACTATATGTCAGAAAAATTAAGCTCTATTCTTTCATTTGATATGCCAAAAATTAAAACAATAACTTTAACTGTCAGATAATTTTATCTGATGATTGGAAAATTGGTCCTTAAGGTACCTATTACAATCGCATTTGCTATGTATTCCTTGGTATATGACTAAGTATAAGCTTTCTAAAACAACAATATATTACCTTTATATTTCTACCATTTCTTGTACGACGAATCTCGGCGGCATTATAGCTAATCCCTTGGTAACAAAAATCCTTTTATCGTCAATACTCAATTTCGTTTCACTTTCCTGTATCTAAGAGATTATTACGAGTAAATATATAAATAAATAAATATCAGGGGACAATCTCACACAAATTGACCTCGTCCCAAACTAAGCTCCAGGCTTGTACTATGGGTACTTACTAGACAACGATAAACATGCTTATATAGAGAAATAAATACTTAAATACATAGAAAACATCCATGACTCAGGAACAAATACTCGCGCTCATCACACAAATATTCATACCATAAAATGGTACTTGAAGTTCGCTGGCTGTTTAATGTATGTTTGCGGCTAAATTTAATTGATTGTTTTAATGACCTTGGAAATTTTGACCTGTATATATGTATGGTTCTTTGTTCCCAATGAAATATGAACCTATTCTGAATATAATAGAGTCTACTTTCTTATTTAAGTGTGAGTCATAGAAACAAAAGAAATTCCACTCTATTTCCTTTGCAAAGAATCTTTATTCCAATGGCCGTATTATGTACATTTTATTGTACAAGGGGCCTTAGGAGGATAAGCTTATTCGACGCATAAAACAGGTAATGTGCCAGTTATTATAATTAGGTTATGTATGTACATAAACGAACGCTTTAATTAATTAATCAAGAACTGTGTGGAGTACAAAAACCATTACGAACGGAGCGACGGAGAACTCTTTGGTGCGGTCAAATTTAAGTTGCATTTTCACACCAAGTTTGCTCGCAATTTC
This sequence comes from Tortrix viridana, assembly GCA_963241965.1. Classification (NCBI taxonomy): domain Eukaryota; kingdom Metazoa; phylum Arthropoda; class Insecta; order Lepidoptera; family Tortricidae; genus Tortrix; species Tortrix viridana. Next base: position 2,072,266 of record OY725194.1, on the reverse strand, counting down.
GTCGTATATGGAACCTAATTTAATAAAGCATTGCGAATAAAACTTAGTACGATTTAAGCAGTAAAACTACTAAAAAAAATTTAAAAAAATGTAATGAGCAGGGTTGTTTTTTATATCGACTCCTACGCCTCGGATGTCGTTCAGCAAACCTTTTAATGTAAAACTTCGAGTTTTTAATTTCATAAATATTCAACTTTGAATGACATGCCCACATAAAGAAATACTCATATTATTTTCTTGTTTTTAGGTAAAAAAAGTACCTCATATTTAACATGACTTGTATGAATCTTTTGTGCGCTAAACAGTTTACAACTGTGGCGTTTTTTTCAAATGTCAAAACCTGAAGTTTCAGACAGTGAAAAAATAGCCCTATATCCGTTTCATATCTCCATTCTGTTCACTGCCTGGAATTTGGGGCTTAATTTGACACCTCATAATATGTATTCTGAACTCAACAATGTTTCTCTTCTTTAGGAGCAAAGTGGCGGCGCTCCTACTGGACAAACACCTTCAAATCAACGGAATTACCATGGGCGAGGCTATCCGGGAACGCCAGAGCATCCAGATGCAACCCATGGCTAGCAGTAAAATGAAGAGGGAGAGGAAAGCCGCCAGGACCCTTGGCATCATCATGTCGGCGTTTTTGGCCTGCTGGCTCCCCTTCTTTTTATGGTAAGTTATGGAAAACGCACGCTGACCAGTCAAGTGGGGTTTAAAGATAGAAAAAACTAGAAGGAACCTCTCTATGCTAGTCATTTATATCCAGCTGTCGTAAGTCCACACTGGTTCAGGGTGAACATTGCTGCTTGGTAACGCGTTAGCAGGTAAATAAGACCTTGCAAGAGGACAGGTATTTTAGTCGAGTTATTGATATATTATATGTACAATAATTAAGTAGAGTTCTTTAAAATATCTACCAATTTCGTTAGGTCTATGAAAATATCCTATAACCCATCATTTTGCATTACGTTTACCAGTCCCTAAAGAAACTTAAGGGCCAATTTTTACAATCTCGAAATAAAAACTATCTGACGGTTAAAATTATCTCTTTCCTTATTTCCCAAATATGTGTCCCTTAAAATTGGGTTGACAGCCCGAACCCAAGGGGCTACTAATCATGTGCTATAATAGTCAACTCTATCGTGCGATACCGTATCAATCAATTACGCTTAATGGTCCCACGGGATTGTTAGATAAGTAAAACCCAAATAAAACCTGTCGGATTTCAGATAGGCCTAAATTTTCTATCGTATCTTGTGTTCTCTCCACTCAGTCAATAACGAAAGAGACACTGCGCGACAATCGAGAAAAAACAAGATGTGTTAGCCGTACAGTACGGCTAGAGCTACTGGTATTTTGTCGCTTATCGCTCAGTGCGTTTCTTTCGCTTTAGACTAGTTTAGACTACTTAATATAGAGGGGGACGACGCGGTTAGCCTATTTGGTAGTGACCCTGCCTACGAAGCTAACGGTCCCGGATTCGAATCCTTATGGATAATTGTGTGATGAGCGCGAGTATTTGTTTCTGAGTCATGGATGTTTTCTATATATTTAAGCATGTATATCTCTATATAAGTATGTATATAGTTGGCTGGTACCCATAGTACAAGCCTACTAGTTTGGGTCTAGGTCAATTTGTGCGAGATTGTCCCTGATATTTATTTTATTTATTACCGAGCGACAAACAAGTCGTCAGATCCTCGGAGGTATCCATCAGCTGCATGTTCTGCCCTCATAAGAAGAAAAGGCACATGTGCAAACGAATTGGTATTGCACATGCGACCTTTATTAACCTACACAGGGTTTAATATGCTTCTGTGAATAATTCGCAGATGTGCCCTTTTTTCTTACGGGGGCAGTGTTTCTGTCCAGGTATATAATAACGGCGCTGTGCGGCGACCAATGCCCGTCGCCCCCGCCTGTAGTGGCGGCCGTGTTCTGGGTGGGCTACTTCAACTCGGCCCTCAACCCCCTGATCTACGCCTATTTCAACCGGGACTTCAGGGCTGCCTTCCGGAAGACGCTGGACTCATGCTGTAGGTTAGTCCCCACCCTGTGTTCGTTTGCCTTTGCCTTATCGTTTTACAAGATCGTTTACCTGTTGCTTCAAGCTCGTGTCATCATCACTCTGTTCAAATGTTTATACAGGGTGTTTGGAGGGTGTGGGGCCATATGCTACTTCTTTAGCCCTATAAATCTGGCCTAGGCCCCAAGGTTTAAGAAAAAAATAAAATGAACAAAGTGCAAAGATGGTAGTAAAACTGAAAAGAGCAATTGACAAAGGGAATAAAAATACCAGGGCCCTTAGCCAAGATGCATTACGCTAACTAGCGTTTCTATTCGTTTCTTTTTTTAAACCAATCGCGTCACTGGTAGATCACGTGATACGAAGAGTCACGTGATCTACCAGTGACGTGATTGGTTTGAAAACGAAACTAATAGAAACGCTAGTTAGCGTAATACATCTTGGCTAAGGGCCCAGTTAATTAATTTTATCATTTATTAATCATGTAGCGTATGGTGCCACCTCTTCGCTGTTTTCGTTTGTCCGACCATGTGCCAAACACTCTGTATTACAAACATTTCAGGTTTAAGGGAACTACCAGGGTTCTTAATATGGGTAGTCAAAATATGAACCTCCTTTAAATTTTTTGCCTCTTAAAATGGAAAATAAAACGACATCGTCTTTGTCACTTCAAAGGATTAGGACGACGTCCGTTTATTTTACCCGACTCAAACGGTACTACATTCCAAAAACAAGCTTGACTAATAAAAATAAAGTTCAAAATACAAGTCATGGCATCGTATGAGCGATACGAGCTTTAGTAAATGAAATAAAAATATTCGATACCGATAATCCTGAAATAGAAAGTGATATTGCTTCCTTCAATTTGGGGTAAACACGTTGGATTTTGCGTTGCAAGAAAATAAACGCGATATACTTTTTTGTGTCAGCAAACAGTTGTTATTTTTACATTTGCCTTTTATGCTGCCACGATACCGTTTTTGGGGTAACGAACACAAATGATAAAAAGCCTTATTTTTAGACTGTTTACATTATTTGTAAAGCAACTACTTAACTATAAATAAATTGGTAATTGTAGAAACTAACTACGAGAATTGTATAGATCCTGCACGCACTTTTTTACATTTGATAGCTTTGGATTGGCCATAGCCAATTTTAATGGATATTAATATAGAACCGCTGACGGTTTGAAGCCTTGGTCTGTCTGTGTGTCTATTTGTCAATGCCTGGACCTAAAATCTTATGTATATATATGTATCTTACGTATGTATATATATAAAGAGGCCGTATAACGGCTAGCCGTTTTCAAAAACAGGGCCGTTTTGAAATGCGGCGGTTCAACGATTAGCCGGATTGTCATTGCAATACGTTCTTCAATAAGGCGGCCGTTTAGCCGCATCGTACTACTATTTAAATTGTTGGGTGATCATATTTACAAAATGATTTTTTCCCATTCTAAAAATCTAATTTGAGAGAGTCGACGGAGCTCCTATTTCTGGGTTGTTTTGGCCCTCCGGGCCTGATATAAAAACAGACGTAACCTAATCTACCTACGCCATTGTTGTTGTTATATCAGGCAGCGCCACGAGTGTTAAAAATGGGAACTAAAAACTGTCAAAGCTGCGGCTAATGACTCGCTGTGTTATATTACGGCTAGCCGTGTTGAAGAACGTATGGCGCCGAATACATTCCGGCGGATTTTCATTCAGCCGCATTCAATGCGGCTAATCGTTGAACCGCCGAATTTCAAAACTGCCGTGTTTTTTAAAACGGCTAGCCGTAATGTAATACGGTGGGTTATACGATCTGACTGCGACATATATAATATTAACTCTCGCCCTATATATACTACTAGCACGTTACTTCAGTGATAACTTTTTTTTTTTTCATTTGGCTTAACAAACAGTTACAACAAGGAATTAGTAACAGAAACAAACTTGGATAGTAAGACATTTGTGTAACCAACACCGATAACCACATATTACTTAATTATTGAGCTTTCGAACGAACGCACGCGCGCAAACACACACAAATCACACTCACACACACATACACACATGCTTACAGAGCTAACGCTAAGTATACGTATTTAATTTAACTTGTCCCGTTTGTCTATAGATCACTATGTGGTGAGGTAGCGCGGCGCGTCTGCCCGCGCACGCGCCGCGAGCACCACCACTCGAACGCCTCATCGGACATACACATGAACAACTGCATCAAGTCCACCTCAGCGGACCTGCTCCGGACCCAACCGGCCTCATCCTCCAAACCGGACGACGAGTAATGTGAACCCTGATTCAGTTAACACTAGGTTGTGATTTATTTGAGCTCGTATTGGCACGTAAACAATTGCATCAACTCAACTTTAGATGAACTGTTCTGGGGTTAATAGGCCTTATTATTTAAGTCGGATGATGAGTAAAAAGATTGGAATAGTCAACACAAGTTTGGGAGCTGTTTAAACTGGTATTCATACATTATGTCATAAAAGGATGCATCAAATACACCTAGGTAGGCCTGTTTCAGGCCTCATATACCAAACCTGGTGACAACTAAAATCTACACTGACCGATTGACAATACGGTTGATTCCTTTCAGCTGGTATTGACATAAATGACATGTAAACATGATAGCTGCATTAAATATACCTCAGCAGGTTTCTATCGGGTCTAACAGGCCGTATATCATTGGAGTCAAATGTCGATTAAAATCCACCCTGAAATGTTAATAACAAAGTTGATTCATGTGAGTTGGTCTTTTTCGCATCTGACATTCACATGAACAACTGCATCAATTCAACCTCAGAACAACTGTTCAGGGTCCAATAGGCCTTATCAAACCAGACGACGACTAAAATAAGCCTTGAATAATGCACAAGAAGGTCTTTACTTCATTGAGCTGGTATTGCGTTTAGAGTGGTTTTCGATGCGAGTGCAAAACTTTTAAGTGGTGGTTAGATTGGTTGAACTTTGTTATTGAGAAAAGTTATTTTATGATATTATTGTACTTTTCACAGCTTGATTGAGACCTTAAAGTTCAGAGATAAGGTTGTGAAACGCTTGACGGAATTGCTTTGAATGAGTATAAGTTAAACTTTGTCTAAGCAAAGAAATGTGTTTAAAAGTATAGGTACGGTTGTGATTTGATTATTGAAAATTATAAAGGAAATGGGGGATTATAAATGTTTTGACATTAAAAATATTTGGAGAATTATTTTACAAATAACTTAATACACTTTTGACTATGATGAAGTAAATATATATCTTAAAGGAATTGACAAGATACTTAAGAATTTAGAACTGCTGAACTGCGAAATTATCTAAAGACACACCACGATTTCTCTCACACTTTGTTTTTTTGTTATTGAATTCTGACATGCATAACCTTCTTAAATGCACATACATATTTAAGAGCGACTAATGTACAGATTTGTAGATAAAATAAAATACAGAGTAAAATAGAGCTGAGTCTAGAAAACCGCAAACTAAGCGCGGGGATTAAGCATTGTTTATTCTCGTGTTCTATAAACACCTAAATGGACGGTCTCTAAATAACTCCACTGCAGCTTCTGTTGTGCTATTATTTTGCTATGAAAAGTGCTGCTATTGTTGAAGATTATTTTCATATAAAAAATCTTTAGGATAAAGTAATACTACATTCTGACAATACCTACGTTTAAAATTTATTAGCAGACTAGCTTTCCGCCTACGACTTTGTCTGCGGTGTCAGTACTTTCATTAGTTAAAATATAGCCTATGTCCACCCTGAAACTCCATTCTAAATGTTGATGAAAGAATTTTTCTAATCTGTCCAGTAGTTTTTGAGTTTATTCGTTACAAACATATACAAGAATACAAATCTTTCGTCTTTATAATATTATAGTATTGATGTATTCAAAGATTATATAATTTTAAAGTAAATACAATCGGAACAGAGAGAGAATTTCATCTCAGACAGGAAACAGACGGTACGCACAAGTTTTTGTGACATGTGGCAGAACATTTCCGACGTACATTAAACACGCAAGGAAATTCTAAACGGTTGAAAACTTCCTCTTGCCGATGAAATAAAAGGATTTTTGCAATTTAATACAGAAGAGAGTAAAATAATGTAATATTTATTTAGTTCGTTATTGGAAGTAGATTTATGAATTCAGTAAGATTCAGTCCCACATCTAAATGTGGACCGGTCATTACAATATTGTTCTATTTATCTGTTGTACATTCTATGACGATTCGTTATTTAGTCAAGTAGTTAGGTAATATTTGTTATTTGTACTATATTTATACTAATTTATAATTTTGATGACTAACCTCTCCTTTAAAACCTCTTAATTAGCCGGTAGGTTATCGTAAAATTTTCTATTAACTGTTAATAACATTTAACGATAAATTCTCAGGACAGCGCCCTCCCTCAAATGGCCCGAGGCTTTTATAATATCGAATATTATTTTGGTAAACGGAATTGACTTGAGGCATTTCTCCCCAAAATAAATCGCTTTTCGACGTCATCAAAATTAATTAGTTCGTTGCGATCTTCAATATGGAAATCCGGTGACAATATAATAATTACGTTTTCATAGAGCTGCTATGTTATTCTGTTAACGCATCGTCGTTCAGTTCTACTCAGTCAATGAATAGCCGGCGAATTTACGTCGTCCGTCAAGGTGGGTAAATGACATTCAACTGCCTGCACCTTGACGGACGACGTAAATTCGCCGGCTATTCATCGACTGAGTAGAACTGAACGACGATGTATTAACAGAATAACATAGCAGGAATGAATTACTTCCTCTTTGCAACAGTGAAGTGGAATAGTAATTTCCGAGCATATCGGAGAAAATATTTTTTGCCAGAACCTTATTCTTGCACACAATCGTGGTGGAAAGCCATCCACATCATTTGCAAGCTTCGTTCGCGCCAGCACATCGGAAACCATTATTGGAATTCTTAGAATATTTCCACATTTTCCACTGTAGTCAATTAGAAGAGTAATAAGTGCGTCCTTGACCTTCTATTTCCAATAATAGCTTCCTCTTCCCTTAATTATTTTTATCTCGAAGGCAATGATGATTGGAATTCAAATTAGAATTCATCCGGACTTGATAAAGGGGTTATTTCAGGTACCGCCATTATCTGGGATATTGACAGAACGGATAAAGGTAAGCTCGGATGGAACCAGGATTCCGTGGGGTTCACGAGTTCACGGGGTCACGGGATATTGATAAGGATTATTATTAAACTCGTAACAAGGCTCAGGGGGGTCGTGAACCCCCTTAAATCCGCGCTTAGGTTTGATAGATTTGTTTGAGAATGGCTTCTGTTTTCGACGATTAATGTCAACTGTTAATAACGATGTCTAAGCTTTCGCCGCAAAGATATTGCGGCCGCGGGGTGACAAGACGCAAAATTTTCGGAACTTATCTTATTAACTTACCAAAGAGATTATTAATAAGCAAATTGGGTACTATCTGTATTATTATTTACCTTAATAAGTTTTTTATTAATAACTAACTTTTGCCCGGGTTCTGTCCGCTTCGGGATAAAAAGTAGCTTGTGTGATAATCTAAAATGACGACTGTCTCTTTGCCAAATTTCATCCAAATCTGTGTAGTCATTGATGCGTTATTGAAACGCAAACAGCCAGACATCCATACAATTGCCCGTGACCCCCTGAACCGAATCCTGGATCGGTCCTTGTACATAAGTATCATTTTATAAACAAATCTGGAAGGCGGATACTCAAAAGTTTGAGCTTGTAGATTCTCTGGAATAATGACGCGACCTCAACGCGATGTCTCACTAACAATGCACTCGAAGAAGAAAGTTCCAGATAGTTTAAGCACGTTTGGAGACTTGTCTCTGTTAATGATGTTACGATATATACATTTCAATAGAAAGAAAGAAACAAAATTATAATAAAACAATAACTATAAACTTAAACTATGAATTAACTTCTAGTTTAATCTATGAATTAAACTAGCGACCTCACTTCAGTTAAAGTTCCCCCTCCTATTTCCCCCCCCTAAAGTTGAAATATCTAATTTTTCTCTTCATAAGAACCTTCCTCGGACTTAAAGGAATATTAAAAAAAAAATTAGCCGAATTGGCCGAGCCGTTCTCAAGTTATGGCGTGACCGTATATATTTATTTATTTATTTATTTATTTATTTACAAATATATTTACACGGCATTACAGTGAAAACCAATACACCGAGAAATCAGTTTCTTATAAAATAGAAAAACAATATAAGGGTTAGCTAAATACCATAATAATCATTTTAAGCATATACACTAGATTGCCTGTCATCGATCATAACGCAGAATCTCAAACATTCCCGGCACACAGACGCCCATCGCCATGCAAACACGTCACATTCGGGTGCTGATGCCAAAAGCGCATTAAGCAGCGCTAGCGCGCGGGGGAGCGGTGAGCTCCTGCGCGCCGCCGTGCGCGCCGCCGGCACCGCCAGCAGCGGGTGCGCGCGCGGCCGGAGTCTGATGCGGGGGACATCTGGCACGTATAGTCTAACTACTCGACCCACTAACTCGATGCAGTCCGACTCGCCGCGCAAAATGCGACAGACCGTGTCCAGCAGATGGCAATTACGCCTTACTTCCAGAGAGTTAAAGCCGAGGGACCCGAGTAAGAATTTCGTCGGGTATAAATATGGGTAATAACCAAACATCTTTTTGTATAGGAACCTTAGAAATGCTTTTTGAATCTTCTCCAAAAGTAAGGCGTAAGTGGACTCATATGGGTTCCAAATGACAGACGACGCCTCGAGCTTGCTTCTCACCAACGCATAATATATTTTATATATAAATAGATAAATAACTAAAGCTCAGTTTGTTGCTGGACCTCAGCGCTGGTCTTCAGCAGGAGCCTGAGATGAAGGCGGCTCCAATATTCACCGAGGTAAAAAGGAGCTAAAGAAAAAGAGTAAACAAAATAAAACAATTCAATAATTACTTATTATTAATGACTATACAAGCCAGTGTAAGGTAGACCGTTTACACAATGAAAAATGCCACATATTTTTTTTACAACTGGTGCGGTTTAAAACCGAATTGGGGTACATATTTATTTATTAAATCTTTATTGTACGAAAATTAAAAAAACACAAAAGGTTAGTATATGCCTAATGGCAATCTCTCCCAGTTGCCTTTTAGGAAAATCGGAAAATTGTTGTAAGACGGTACATATACGTATTTATCTTACCTGCCCAACGTCCAAAATAAAGGTTAAATCAAATACTCCACTAGCATACAGTACTAACAGCACTATTGGTTAAATTTGATACATACCTACAATTTGATACAAACCTACCACCAGGCCATGCATGCAAGAGATAAAATTGGACAGGTACCTACAGTCAAGTTCATAAATATGTGTACACGGTTACTACCTTGTCACTTTAATCGCTGTGACATTCACGTATGCCAGATTAAACATGTCATTAAAGAGATAAGGTCCTGAAATGTACACGTATTTATGAACTCGACTGTACTAGGGAAATGATTACATCTATTCCATAACATAACGTAAGACTTAACGCTTAAGGTTTAAAATAAAATGTAAAAATTGCAATAGTCGCTTAGTAATTACAGGTAATAAAAGTCAGGACGAGACACTTTTATTTAACACCTTACACGTTAAGTCTCACGTTAGAATATGGAATAGATGTATTCATTTCCCTAGCACCTGTCAAATTTTATCTCGTGCCATCGTTTATGTTAAGCCCACAGAGAGAACAAGATCGTATCGTAGTGGTACTGGTATTTGTAATTGACACATTATTTTGGTGTCGACTGTACTCGTCCAACGACGATAAAATTCAGACTTTTGTAGTATAGGCACTGAAGTTTTACTACGAAACTTCTTTACGGTTCTGTTTGTGAGAATGTGAGATTCTATTTTAAGAACAGTTAAGTATATTTTGTGAGATTATTTCGAATGAAAGCACAAATTTCGTTTCTTGTTTAACTGGTGGACTGTTGATTTTTTTTTCATACCAAAAAGGCAAAATCCGGGCATGTCGGGGCATGCTCAGTTTTGTTGTAGTCAAACAAATGTATTGCAACTATACTGCAATTGTTTAGGTAATTAACTAAATGTAAACAAAACAATGTATATCGCATGTGTATTGTTGGCCAGCCTATTTAAATAAAATAAAATAAAATAAAATAAAATCACGTGATATATTTCGTCAGCCAATAGGAGCAGAGCGCTGACACGTCAAAGCTCAGCAAAACAGTTTTGATTGGCTATTTAACGCAATCACGTGGTTTGGTTTGTTTACATTTATTTTAGTACTTAAAGAATTGAAACATAATGAATTTGAGGTCTAACTATTCAGTTTTCTCAAACACCCAACAAGTGATTACATGATTATTTTATAGAAAACGTCAAGTGCTCCCAAAATACCAAAATATGGGGGGGGGGGGGGGGGGTCATGACTCCCCCTGGACCCGCGCTTGCTCGCAGTTGGGGAATTATTTTGTGGTATTTCCTGTCTGTATTGATTCGTATTCTGCATGAATAATCTTTACGTAAGTGACCTAGTTTGAGTAGCTATTGGACGGGTTGTTAATGGCAGGCAATTCATTGGATCTGAGAAATCAAGGACTTCCGCCCCCTGATTGCACCTCAGTGCATAGGAGTGAAATGCTCACATTAGAGTGGATGGGATTAAAATGCCTTAAATAAGATAATTACGTGTTTTAAATTTTTATTTGAAAATATTACGTATAAAGATAGTTTACCCTTGAATCACCGACACTAATTTCATATTTAGAATGTTTTACTTCGCCGTATTTTCATTTCATCGACAGGCATTTGCACGTACAGAAGTTATGCCGAAGTTATGTTCACATTATTATAGTAACGCATTCCAGTAGAAGTACATTGCGTCTTTACAATAGCTCTCGCCTCAAACGTAGAAATCATACTCGTCAATGTACTTCTACTGGAATCATCACTGGAATAAATGTGAACCGGGCATCATAATTATTTGGTGGTCACAGGTCTAACCTAACCTATGTAACCCATAATTAGCTAATTAGCTTTCGATGAGATGAAATTCGGTGAAACGACACATTCGATAAAATGAGTGTCTGCAAAACAAGAGGACACGGTATAAAGACACCTACTATACTTTATGAATTGGTTTGCAAGGACAGGATATTTATCAAATGAATAAATGAATTTGTCTTTTCAATTCAATGTCATTGTAGGTATGTAAAGGAAAGCCATAAATAAAGAAACTTAATTAAATGTTGAAGTATGTTTTTAAAAGTAAGGTAATGTTCCTGACAGTATTAAAATACATACTTAAGTATTTTATGTATATACTTAAGTATGTATTTTAATACTGTCAGGAACATTGAAATTGGTATTTTTCTACACAACATTATACATAATGTTGTGTAGAAAAATACCAATTTCAATAGTTAAACTAATTAGACAGATGTCAATATTAACGGTTAATAAACAATATTAAGAACGTAGGGGAGACCGGGTATGGTTGTCACAGTGGCCTAAAAATAATACTAAACGAAGGAATAAGTGAATCGATCGGTGCTAAAAAATCGCAAGAGCTATATAATCCTTCGGTACTTCAATCAATCAATTCTCTTAATCCTTGGTTAAGTATTCTTTTATGGCTGTTGAGACAATCAACACATGAGATAACATACACAATTTCCACTAAAATATTTTAAATCATCAGGAGCGCTTAGCCATCAAAGCACTGCCGAAGTTTCCAACTAACAGCGTTTTAAGTAATTATTGCAGATACCCCATACGCGCCCGCACCAACCGTATATATATTTAACATTTTAACATTTACGTAGTCGTTGTTATGAACTACTCTTCACTTTTCTTCTAGCCAGATGCATTCTGTGAACGCTAACGACTTGCAGAAATCAAATATACATACAGGATTGACGTAAGTTTTCGTATGGTTGTCGATATAAATTCCATACACTTTAAGAACGCTATCGACTATAGCAGTCGATAGTGTTCGTAAACATCTCGCCTTACCCTAGTTTGGAAAATGAGTCGTACTTGTACCTTTCAAACAGGTTGTTAGACTTATTAGTCTAAAATCTTTGCACTTGGAAAAAACGCCCGGATTCTTTCAAATAATTATCCGAAGTTGGTGTGGACCCGACCGATTTAGAAATCCCAACGTTGTTCATGAAAATGTAGTTCGGTCAGTTTACTAAGTTTGTGGCAAACGGGACTAAGGCGTGCCTTCAGCAATTTGTGCGAATTTCCGACAATTTTCCCTTCATCATGAGGCCTGTGCTTGTTAGTATTCCTGTAAGTTACCGGAACGCGTTTAACATATTGTAATTTAATCACCAGCCAAAGCCCTGTGAAAACAAATGTTTCCTGCCCTTGTATATATACAGGGTGTACGGTACGATCCCGGAAACTAAACTGTTTGAGACCCTTATAATTCTGAGCTGAAAAACTAGAATCTTCCACTGCCCTTAAATAACGCAAAGTAATGGCACTAGGACTTTCAGTCCAGGGACTAAAGCTAGATTCGGGATTTTCGGGACCGGCTGTCGAACAATTTATAGCCCAGGTACCTATTCCTCGAAATGGATTTGGTTTTGGATACATGGTTCCCAATTACTGTTGATCTATATTTGCCATGTAGTGGCTCCGTAATTTGAGGTCAAACTAATTTGGTTAACAGTGAACCGAACTTGTTTATCTTGTCAATCCCTAACAAAATAGATCGAATCAAACTCGGGATGTCAGATGTCAAAGTACAACTAATGTTGATAATATAGAGTCTATTGTGTATAATATGTAGAAAAAACCCTTATGTATAATTATTTACTTACGACGTATATACACGTGTAAAACGGTTTCACACCGCAACCGTGAAAAGAGGGCCTACGTTTTTTTATGGTCATAACTGTCTAAAGGAGGGAGCAATTTTTTTCTTTAAAGTTCAAAATATAATAAAACATTTCAGAAAAGGCCAGAATAACAACAAAAATGCATTTTATTTCATCATTTTGTTTAGGTATCTTTGAAATTACTGCGGCTACTCTAGTAGCTATGATATTTTAAAATATATCTGTATCGAAATACTATTAACCTTTTGACCGCCGTGTATATATAGACACCACACCATAGCTAATGTCAACCTTCCTCAAATACACTTAGGTCTACTTTACGCTGTCAACCATGACGGCTATAGCCGTCTATGGTGTTCAAAACGTTAAAGTATATTTCCGAGAGCCATAACTTCTAATTTAGAAGAGAAGTTGATATGGCCGTTGAGTATTAAAGGCTTTAGCGGGTCGGATTTGGCCCACCCCTTGTCTGAAACCACGGACCCATCTCACAGTCGCTCAATACTCAATTCTTTATTGCTTCTCCAGGTGTGTTGTTCATCAGGTGTTAGCTTAAGGCTATGAGATCATCATAGACCCTATAGGGTACAGCAATTTCTAGATGTATGGGTCATACAAATACTACGGCTATTCCGAATAAGTCTTTAAAAATCAATGCGTATTTTCACGGACGCAGTGTGAAAGCGATCTTAGAGCCGTTTCAATAAACTGATCTTGAGATGCCCGTCTCAAGATGTGTCAAAAATTACAGTTTTCTATAGATTGACGTTTACTTTGACGTGTCTTGAGACGGGAATCACAGAAGAAATGAGTTTATTAATACGGCCCTTAGTTTCTTAAATCCCAAGTGTGACGTGTAAAATTAAATCATTACCTTCAAAGACGAGGTGACTTGATTCGTTAAGATCATCGTTTGTTCTAATATTATTTGTGCTAAAATCGCAATTCCCAATTATCATTTGTTCTAAACTGGTTTGCAGATTGGAAAACTTTAAGGTTTACAATAATATCTGCGATTTGGTTATAATTATTATAACAACACTGAAAGAAATGGTTTTAAAATAAATGATAATTAGGACTAACGATGTATTAGGACAAATGACAATTAGGATTTATTTTAGAACGTGTTATATTTTCTGTGAAAAAATGCATACTATCCTAAGTTAAGTTAAGTACATACATAATAGACCTCGTTAGTTGATATTTGAATAACTGTGACAATTGAGGGTAATGGTTTGATTTGTTACTTAATATTCTAGGTCCTACCTCGCCTTTAGATTTCTTCTGTGATCTTTGTAATTAGTTAAAGATCTATTTATATACCTAGTACTTAAAATAAGCACTATAAAAGAGATATAACGTGTATTATTAAGAAAGATGTATTTCGTGTTTAATTCGCTGTATATACAGGAATATTCAAATAGATATAAGATGTACACTTAGTCGTAGTTTGTTACCATGTTGGGGCAAGTTTTATTAGAATTTCTTTGTGTATTTATTTATGGTAGAGAAGTTTTTTGCTACTGTTATAAATAAATCTACATAAATTATTTATTCCAGGTGGTACTTTCTTATAGAAGTTTTGAAAACTACGAAACGTTTTAATTAAAATTAACCCTTGTCACTTTTACTGACTTGAAAACTTTTCCCAAAGTATACAAAGTCTATTTTTGTTCTATTTTGCAGAATCGATCAATTAGTAGGTGAGATGGAATCAAACAAAATACCTACACTTACTAAACAAAATACAAATTATTTTGCTTAAACTGTTACAATAAAGTTGTATTTACCTCGCGTTAAAAAAAATCTAAATTAAATTCAAAGTTTCAAACCATTGTGAGCTCCTAAAACTTGCGGAGTTCCAGCCAGAGAAAGAGACAGAATTCATTATCTCTATCTCTTTCTCGGGTATTGCAGCTCAAAATATGACCTTACGGGTATTTTACATGCCAGGAATTCGGCCGCACTTAGAGACGTCAATTAACTTTTAAAGTTTTAAGTTTGATTAAAGTTCCTGCTGTCACTTTCTTTTCTATAGCAATAGTAAGACGTAGCCAATTTAATCGAACTACAAATTTAATGAACGTCTCTGAGAGCGGCAGTTAGTATCTAACTTAAAATAATGCTTAAACTTCTAGTTTAAATGGAATGCTTTTAGGCTTCGAAAATTGTCACTTAGTGTAAAAAATCCAAAAATCCTGAATTTATTAAACATTGACATATCTGTAGTTTAAGTAGGTACATATTTGGCAAAAATAGTGCCAAAAATTAGATCAATCTATGTGAAATCCCATGTAAATATGAACTGAACCTTACTGTTAAAAAGGTGTATTTAGATATAGTACGGGTATTTACGAATAAAATGTATTGTAGATTATATAATATACATGTTTTATGTGTACAGTGTATTTCAATTTGATTATATATGGGGAAAGGCAAGCGCAAATTTTACTGATAAAAAATATAAATGTTAGGTAAATACAGCGGATACCAACATTATTTCTTTACATTCAGCGTAAAGTTTAAGGGTGAAGCCACACGAGCGTAATTTTGTGAGTGGTGAGTCGCGTAAATATCTAAATTCAGTATACCGTCGTGTTGATTCTGTTGATGGTTCAGTTGTGTTGAACCGGACTTTTGTATGAAATTTCGATATTTACGCGACTCACAACTCACAAAATCACGCTCGTGTGGCTTCACCCTAACAATGGCGTCATGAAAACAAATAATCATTAAATATTTGCTGTTAAATATTCATTACAAACAGATAAGCAGTTATATAAGTAAATCATGCCCAAAACTGGGTAAATGCATTTTTATAGTGGGTCTAGTATTTTTCGGTTTATATCAGTTTTACAATTTGTATAAACCTACCTACCTAGGTAACCCATAAAATAACGTAAGTATGGTTACAGCGGGTATGTACCTAATTATCCATATTCACGTAGAATTAAATAAGAAATTACTTCTAGCTCCCAACGAGTACAAAATATATCAGGCCGATTCCTGACTAACTCGTGAGTGGATTACTCTTATCAGTGTTTATTTTGACTTTAACCGCCTGTCTGTGCGTCTGTCACATAAATTAAGCCCTTTCCTTTTCGTACACTTGAAAATAGACAAGGAAAATAGACAAATAACTTTAAGTGGCACATAAGTTTACTTGTCGATTGTGACAGGCCCTTAGTTTAATTTAAAAACAAATAAATACCAGTTGATTATTGAGCACAAATAAATGACTATCACAAAAACAGATTCATTCAATAACAAATGAGTCTGTTAAAATATTTATAAGCAGTACTTCCGATTGATGTTCATTTTGTATTTTATTAATACTGTGTTAAAGTTTATTTTGCTTCTTTTTGTTTCTTCTGCTACTACTACTAAGTTTTTAACTGTTAATATAAGTTTTATTTTATCTAAAAGCATGTTAAAGTAAAAACACTGAATTCAGGTCCAAAAGGTGCGAACCCACAAATCGACAGTGCGAGTAGGTCCTATAATAAAATAACTTCTTCTTTATTGCTGTGATATTAATGAATGACCTCGAATGCCATACGGCGACTCTAAACAAAACTACGATTGTTTCCTATTCTTTTTTTTATTTTATTCTTAATTTCTTTATTTGATTTTAAAAGAATTAATAATAAAACTGACATACATAATGCAACAAGTTCCAAAACTCTAAATACCTACTTATTGCATTACAGTACCTACATAAAATTTTAAAGCGCGTTCAATTGCCGGAGAGTCAAATAACTGTGAAAATTATTACGTGCATTTATATAGGAATTCCCGCCAGCGATATATCTCTCAATAAGCGAATACCATTCCGATATTGGATTCCGTTAAACGTAAAAGAATTCGAAATAAGAATGCATGCAATTGCAAGTAGCGCCAACGGATCAATTTGAATAATGGCCGGTTATTAATGTACAGTCAAACCAAATTAATACCACTACTATCGGGCCGAAACTCAATATGGCGATACGACATCGTCGGGACGCGATGCGACGTCGTGTCATGATGCGTCGTGTTGTGGAAATCTACGACGTATATTGTAAAAGTTTACGACTCAACGGCGTATACATTCATCCAACCATTCATCTCCACGCGACACCCGCCACTGACAGCACTGCCATGTCCGCTTAGGGGTCTCGTTGAGAGGTGCGTCTGTGTGAGTGCGACGTTCCGAACGGTTGTTCGTAGTTTTACTGCTTTAGCAATATTTATACTGTGGTATCGTGCTATGTTGCACGTTACAACGTCGTCGACACGATGCTAAATTAACTATAACCTATTTTTATGAAGTACGATTAGGTTTTATGAACCGCATGACACGACAACGTGACGTGAATTATTACTATGAACGTCGCGTCGTATCGTGTATGTTGGTTCTTATACAGGGTGTAATGGACGGGGTGTCGAAAACTGACACGGCAGAAGCACATTGTTCTGATTCAGTGATTTTCGGAAACGAAAGGAAAGTTTTTACAGATAAACAGACAAACAAACTGATGACGTCATTCCCTAATAATTCAATAATCCCTTTGTACCTTGAAAGCGAATATTAATATCTAAATTTTCCAAATATACCTTTTAAAGATATTGAGGAAACTAATATGGAAACGGGAAAATCAATTTCTTTGATATAATGAAAACGGTTTATAAAATGTCCTTTGTTCTTAAAACCTACGCTTTTTATAAGCAATATCAAATAAGAAATATGATCGCAGATATTTTTGAAGATTAATTCAGGACCCGTACTTATGGAACAATAGAGCAATTTAAGGAAAATCCCCACCAAGTAAATTCGCGTGGAATAAGCTTCTAATCAAGAAAAGTGGGACATTGGGTTTATCGCTTTATATAAAAATAGTTTTCGATTGCAATTTTAATTTCATACTGCTGTAATTGTGGTGTCTTTATGGTGTCTTCATAACACAAAAAATAATTAACTAATAAATATGTACGTACATAAACTTATAATTAATATTTACAATGACGAATGTACTTTATTATGCAGTTTTTCTTTAAATAAAAACAAAGTTATTTCTCTTTTTATTTATTTTGGTCTATTAAAACGCATTTTTAAGAAAAAAATAAATTGTGTTGTTTTTTTTAGAACAGCGTTCAAACAAAATAAATTTCACTTTATTTTAGCAAACGTTTAAAATTTTCTTTAAAAGAGTAAGTGGTTAGCGGATTGTTTAATATTATTAAAGTGAATATATTTTACAGCGTAAGTCCTTAATGCGTACTCTGTATACATACAATGAGGAAATGTATTTCCAAGGCTTTTTACACAATGGGCCTTTATGAATTGTAATGTGTAAAGTTATTTATGCGTTAGATTCATGAAATAATGTAATATTTCTCTTTCTTTTGTTCAAACGTCCCTCATCTTCGCAGATGATAGCCTTTTCCTTTTTTTATTAGTTCAGTTAAATTAAAATAAAACGTTTTATTTTTTAGGGGGGTAAGGGGGGAAAGGGTAATAGTGAGTTGGAATAAAATTTGTGTGGGTATTTAATTCAGTTCAGAAATAATTATGAAGTTCGTTCCATTGTAAAAGAAATTCTGGCCGAATATATTTTGTGATTTACATAATGATGTAAAGTTTACTACGTTTTCTTCATATCTTTACAAATAGTGATATTGAACACTATTTACTCGATATATCAAAACAAGAGTGCAACTGAATTTTCTCCAATTTTATAATGATGACTAACTGAATCCACGCACAAACCTTTTTATTTTATAATTTTGTAACAATATATGAAAAATCTTTACGTATAAGTCGTAGGAAAAAGCACGAAAAGTAGGTAGTTTTATTTGTAAATAAGTGTGTTTAAAGAAGTGCAATATTAATATTTACTTTGTAAAGAGTGTAAAAAGTGTCGTTGAATCAATAAAATGTAATGAAAATGGCGGATTGTTTCAATTTTTTACTACTTTACAGTAATTATTACTACAACATTAATCGTCTTCATCACCAAATAACTGTAGCCTGGCGAAATAGTCTAGACCGTGGTGATAGCTGAAACTACAAATATTTTCAAATGACAACCAGCAAAGGTTTAGAGTAAACCTTGGATCATGTTGCCAATTTCATTCCGAACAGCATTTCATTTTGTGTCTGGACTTTTTTTGCCAGGGTTACCCTAACAACCAACTAGAGACAGCACTAAATGGTCTTTAACTTATATTCCCACGCATGATATTATCATCGTGACCTTTCCAATAAAAAGGAGTTTACATCGGTTGGCGGTTACTCCTTTTGTATCATTGCTTTAATACGAATAACATGGCAACAATAATGAAAAGAGCATAAACGCCAACCACCATTATCCTTCTTGAATCGGCCGGTTACACTAAACGCATTCAGCGCTTATGACCCAAGTTTCAGTACAAAATTGACCCGTAATGGAGATTTTGGTATGGCGGGCTTATTATGGAGTGGAGAGACAGGAACCAGCCGGGGCCTAATTTCCCCAAGGCGTCGTAGCGCATTTGAAGACGATTTTTTTCCTACCATTGGAATTTAGACTTAATTCACAAGGAAAGTAACTTTAATTCTATACTATTATAATATTATATATTTTGAAGAAAAATGCAGAATACTTAGAGATTTTTTAACCGCCTGAGCGAAGCCAATATATAAGGGTATTGATTTTAAAGATTCGTTCGTTGCGATCTAGCTCGTAAGCTATTGGACCGATATTGATGAACGGGGTGTCTCGTTGACTTAAAAGTTGAGTACTAATTAATAGCTTCTCAAACCTGGTGAACCGTTTTTTTTAACTTTTGAGGGCCGTAGTCAGATATATAAGACTCTACACCATAGCTAATGTCAACCTTCCTCAAATACACTTAGGTCTATTTTACGCTGTCAACCATGACGGCTATAGCCGTCAATGGCGCTCAAAAGGTATAAGTGTAGTGGTTTTCTAGTAAACAAGCGATTATTGGGGGCTTACGACGCGGCAATCTAAGCGTAAAATTATCTCCAATTTTGGTTTTTGTGTGGGCGTGGCAAATAGCTTTGCGAATTCCTTCCCTTAAAATATCACAGACTAGTTCACTTCGAGTCGGACGTGCAATATAACTTTTTATGATGGAGCTGTCCAAAGTTAAAGTACACTTTTACTTTAGGAAACACGCGTTCATTCATGACTGGAGGTCTTACGCTGTTTTACGCACCGGAATGATCACAAATAATGAGTGAAAAAGAATATTTTAAAGATCCGTTACCTATTTAAACCTCGGCCTCAGAAATGAATACATCTATTCCATATTCTAACGTAAGACTTAACGCTTAAGGTTTAAAATAAAAGTGTCTCGTCTTGTTAAATCGCTATAAAAAAAGTTAAAAACGCTATAGTCGCTTCGTAATAAAAGGTAATAAAGTCAGGACGAGACACTTTTGTTCTAAACCTTAAGCGTTAAGTCTTAAGGTAGAATATGGAATAGATGTATTCATTTCCCTAGCACCTGTCTTTTATCTCGTGTAAGCATGCTAAGCTGTTTTTACGCAGCGGAAATATCACCAACAATGGTTGAAAAAGAAAATTACAGATCCCTTATTTAAACCTCAGAAGTGTATCAGCTGCTTTGTGTTTTGAAGAATGTTCTGAAAATATGTCATTACATTATAATTTAAATAACGACCCGCCATTGCTTTGCTTTGGGCTTTATTATATACATAAACCTTCCGTGAAAAATCATCTAACTGATGGTGAAAACCGCATCAAAATCCGTGGCGTAGTTTGAAAGATCTAAGCGTACATACAAACAAACAATACAAATGGCTTTGGAACTCCATGAAACTTGCATGAGAAGTGAAAAATAATTTTACAGTGTACTACAAAGTACAAAATAAAAATGTGTAATTACTGGAATCTTTAGGTACAATAATATAATAATAATAATCCAGCCTATACCTATACCTACGTCTCCCACTGCTGGGCACAGGCCTCCACTCACAATGAGAGGGTTTGGGCTATAGTTCCCACGCGGGTCCAGTGCGGATTGGGAACTTCGCACATACCGTCAATTTGCTTTGCTTGTGCAGGTTTCCTCACGATGATTTCCTTCACCGAAAAGCTCATGGTAAATTCCGAAAAACTTATATGTGCGAGCCCGGGTTCGGAACCCACGACCCTCTGCTTAAGAGTCAGGTCAAACCATTAGGCTACCACGGCTATGGAATCTTAACAATAATAGTATAAAATGTCAAACTATCAGATTTCAAACACATTATGATTGCCAGGATCATACCCTAGTATAATTATGTAAAGACAAATTCGAAGCAACGGTTGGGATACAATATTAACTAAGACAACGAAGCTGGCAAATATCTCCGTCCCTAATTTAGTAGGGTTTAGGGATAGACCCTTCTTACAACCCCTTATGCGAGATATACTGCCAACAGACATTGCTGACATTGTCATCTTTCTACGTTGAATGCCCATCTTATACTGAAATCCGCCATTTTTACCCGACTGAAAAAAGCCAAAAAAAATGTAATGATTTTAACAGTTTGTATGTATGTATGTGACCGAAAGTCGGATGTCCTCTAGCTCCTAATCTACCTATTGGACCGATTTCAATAAATGGGGTGTGATATGATTTGTTAAAAGCGCGTGAGTTTCATAAAAAGGCTATATAAAAATTGTATAGTTGCATCATACTAATCGGTGTCGGGTTTTAGTTTCTTTTGAATTATTATTACAACTGTTGAATTATTATTAAATAAAGTCCAGTAGTAATCGCGACGTTAAGGCGAATCTAACGACACCTCGTTTGTCAAAATCGGACCATTTCTATTTATATTTACTAGATTCGACTATTTATTTATTTTTTACTTTTTGAGACGGGACCCTAGAAAATATCCGAAATTGCCTCTATTTTATATGCCAATTATATTATTACTATTTTTTTTATCTCTTTTTAGGGTTTCGTAGTCAAACTATGAATCCTTATAGTTTCGCCATGTCCGTCTGTCTGTCTGTCAGTCCGTCTGTCCGCGACTTAGCTCAGAGACTCTTAGTAGTAAAAAGTTGTAATTTGGTATGAATATAAATATTAGTTACGCCGACAAAGTGGCGAAATAAAATCTTGAAAATATATTTTTAGGGTACTTGGCAACTTTGCCTAGCCGTGGTATTTCTCTCGTCGCAATAACTTGCACATGGATCGAAATAATTAATTGATTCTTGTTGAATACTTTAAATAAAACCCATGCAAAGCATTTCCAATCCCAATAATATCATAGTTGCGATGTATTTGCGAGTTATTGCGACGGGGGTATTACCACGGTTAGGTAAGGTTGCTATAGTTTACAGTACACTTTTTATTGTGCAGTTGGACAGAAAGTTAAGTACTTATTTAGCAATTACTTCCGAATTTCCAAATATCCTCGTAAAATTTCCACAGCAATCAGTACAGTTCATCGAATAGAAATCCATATTTATATATTATAATATTTATAATATTAAACAGGTGTGTCCTCTTGTTTTGCAGACGTTTGTCATTTCATCGAATGTGTCGTTTCACCGAATTTCATTTCATCGAAAGCTAATTTCTGCCGAAACCTTACTGTGTTCAGGTTATCTTAGGGCCTGCGCAAACCGGCGGAGCGCAGCGCAGATCACTTTAAATTTATCAACGTATATTCTTTCCTATTTTAATTACAATAAGGTATAAATTTGAATGCTCCGAGTCCGACCTCGGAGCATCACGGGGGATTTCTACTCTGCGGCTGCGGCTCTAAATTTATACGGTCCATGAAATGAGTATCGGTGATTCAAGGGTAATCCTATTAAACAATATCATCATCATCACCTCGGCCCACAGAGGTCCACTGCTAAACATAGGCCTTCATTGATTTCCAGCAGGAACGGTCTATTGCAGCCAGCATTCGACTCCCTGCAACCTTTATTAGGTCATCTGTCCACCGTGCAATTAACAGAGCTAAAGTGTATCTGATATTGTGGTCTGCGGGCTTAACATGCGTGCACGAGATAAAATTTGACAGGTGCTAGGGAAATTAATGTACATCTATTCCATAATACTTAACGATTAAGGTTTAAAATAAGTGTCTCGTCCTGACTGACTGTATTTTTATAGCGATTCTATCAAAAACGGGACACTCTTTTTTAAACCTTAAGCGTTAAATCTTACGTTTGAATATGGAATATTGCTAGGGGGCCAAGAAATTGAAAACATCGGCATTTAGAAAAGGATTCCGATTACCAATAAAAACATGCTTTTCATCACGACCGCATTACAAAGGTCCGCCCTTGTTGACCCAGGAGACCACGGACGTTCATTTATTCGTAAAATTATGATAAATTAATTTCCAGGGAGTCCCCTAACGATATAATATGCGAATCCATCCCGAAATTGATCCCGAGCGCGTCGTTGCGAAACGGAATGAATATATGGAATGTATAAGCTCTGGGTTTTAATGGAATCGTGTAGAAACGAAAGAGGATTCAGTTAATCGGCTACATATTCGAGAACGCTGGCAACTGGAGCTCTGATCTTCCCTTGTATGTATCTTTAAAATTACATATACTTTAAGTTCATCATCATTATCTCAGCCGACAGACGTTACGTCCACTGCTGGACATAGGCCTCCCCCAAGGTTTGCCACAAGGACCGGTCCTGCGCCGCTTGCATCCATCGGTTCCCCGCAATCCTAGTCACGTCGTCGGTCCACCTTGTTGGAAGTCCCTCTGGTTCTTTAAGGTAATATTTTGTAATAGTAAAAGGTTGTGTACGCGGTAAGTAGCGCTAAGCTTAGTAAGTAGTGTTCCTACGTACGAAGCTAGCCGTTCCTGAGCCCTTAGCCAAGATGCCCATCGCTTACTAGCGTTTCTATTCGTTTCGTTTTTAAACCAATCGCGTCACTGGTAGATCACGTGACTCTCCGTATGACGTGATCTACCAATGACGCGATTGGTTTAAAAACTAAACGAATAGAAACGCTAGTTAGCGATGGGCATCTTGGCTAAGGGCTCTGGTTCGATTTCGGCTAAGAATACAATAGAATATAAAAACGTTCATTCAGCAGACACAACAACATAGGGGTACAGAGTAAAAAAACACAATGACATCTTAAATTAGTTAATGTTATTATCACTTGACACAGTCACTTTTTTACCAAGGTTGCAACAATGATGATGTGCGTTGAATTGGTCTCCACTCAGCATTATGGTTGACATGAAGTTGTCAGCCTAGCTGGTTTTCAGGGGAGCCAACGGATATTTCCGTCATGGTTGACTGTTAAAAATAGACCTGAGAGGCTATGAGATAAGGTTGACATTAGCTCTGATTTTTTAGCTGTCATTAAGTTAAAAAGGTTAAGGACAATAAAATTACAATTATAATTATACTAAAACAGGAGATTCAACGAAGATGTAACTTACACTCACATATATACCTAAACATTATATTATAATGCTACCCTCGTAAGAAAAAAAGGCACATTTGCGAATTATTCACAGAAGCATATTAAACTCTGTGTACGTTAATAAGGGTCGCATGTGAAATACCAATTCGTTTGCACATGTGCCTTTTCTTCTTATGAGGGCAGAATGGTAAGTAACATAAATTGTAGGAAATAAATAGTATTAAGTGGTACTAAGAGATACTGTTAAATAAAAACAATAACGAATGAAGGGAAATAAATGGAGCAGATAAAAATAATTAAATTAACCGCTTGTTTGGCTACATGCCCCAGACTTTACGCCCTTTTTTGGTTGGTGGACCAAATATTTGTGTAACGAGCGCGGCTTGTTTTGTCTTGCATGTTTTCTATGATAAGTAATTTTTATCGTTGTCTAACACCCATAGGACAAGCGTAGCTTAGTTTGGTTTTAGGTCAATTTATGTGCGATTTGTCACCTTATATTTTACCTGAATCAAAACCGGGACCGCAAACTTCACTAAAACTAGACTAACCGCAGCGTCATCATAAATAGAAAATTAGGGAGGGTGATAAGATAAGACGAATATCTCACACACTGACCGGATGATTTGCAGAATTTACTCGCCTGCCATCGATCTGTGAGGATATTTTTGTGGCATGTAGAGGGCATACGAGTGCAAGTCACCTGGGGGGCGATTTTTGACTTTGGAGCGCTCGAAATCAAAGACGAGTGATTGAAAATAATAGCACACGACAATAATTATGTCACGATTATTTTCGCATGAACCCATTATCCGTGTTTTTTGAGCGTTCACTCGAAAGCTAGAGATTGGCTTAATATACTTATTCACGTTTCATTGTACGCAGTAAAGTCGATGATTACCTGATTTTTAATGATATTTTAAATATAAATAAACATAATTAGAAGTTATAATTGTGGCGAGAATATTATTAGGTATTTACCTATATTGCTAATTTGTCAATGAAATTCGTCGAATAAAAAATACGACTTTAGATTGCATGCCGCTAATTTCACGATTATCGAAATCAAAAATGTATAGGATTGACGTAAGCTGACGATCTATCGCCTCGGCTTATGTCAGTTCCATACATTTTGTCAGGTTACGACAATCGTTAGGTTAACGTACCTACCTAATGCGTCTAGGCTCTAACGGCCGCACTCAGAGACGTCAATTAACTTTTAAGTTTCATTAAAGTTTTCACTTTCTTCACTGTAGCAATAAAATAAGACGCAGCAACCTTAAACTTAAAAACTAATTGACGTAAGGCGCACTAGAGAGAAGGCGTAATAATGTTTTTGCAACTTATTTCAATTCCCAAGAGATTGGAATGTAATAAAACAAAATTATTTTCATAGCAAATACTTCGTATCTCCAGAGAGTTATGTTATAAAGCAGAGTTGTTTATAAAAAAGTTTTAATCCCGTTCCTCGAGGTTATTTAACTTTTAGATTGGAAATTACATTGTTCTGTGTCACGTAATAATAATGAATTCAGAATAAGATCGTCAATATAAAAATAAAAAACAAAAATAAAATAATAGAAAAATTGGCAATGTTATATCAATTGACAAATCCAATTGCGTTGACCGGCCAAAAATGCCCGGTCGATTAGTCAGCCATTATTAGCGTCTGCCAAACCTCAATACAATTTGTTAAGAATATCAGTAACCATAAAGTATTTCCAGGCTCCTCTAAGCAACTGGTTATTTGACGAGCCCATGAATATTTATAGAAAATCCCTTCACAAAATATTGACTCTGATTTCTGGAATTTTATAACAACTTTGAGGGAACCTTTTTGACACTCGACCTTTGGTATTATCCACTCTAGAGCCATGAAAACGGCTGACTTGGTTCTTAAGCTTGTGGGTACAGTGACCCATTTCGCTGAGTGTTTCTCAAGATGTAAGAGTTGGACTTGAGAGGTTCCGGTATGTTTAGACTGGTGCTAAAATAATACCCGTGCACGTCTTACGATACCGTAAAATGTAGTTACGAGTACTTTGATCGATTTCGAAAATGAATCTCCTACATCTCCTGTATTCATTCGAGTAATGAAATATATAAAATAATGTATTAGTGACTAGTGATTTGGAGTGATTGCAGTAAGGGGTGAACTACGATAGATGGCTCAGGAGAAAAAAATCATTACGTAGCTTAAAATCTCGATACTTAAATTGGAGTTAGTCTGGCCCTGTGTTTATAATACAATACCAAAGTCACCCCTGAAACATGCCAAAAATGAGGGGTTTTTTATTTGACGTTTTTATGTCCTATTTTACTGATAATATTTAAACTACTTATAGTTCGCGCTCGCATATGAAACAAATAAAAGTTAAGTCGCGAAATAGCTCATTAATAACCTGACACAGCACACAATCAACGATTAAAACAAACATACAAAAAAAAGCACCATAAAGTCAAATCATCTGTGGTTGTAATGTAATGTTCACTTTACGTGTTCGCTGCCGATACTGTTATGGTTTTCGAATTTCCAATTTACTATTCGGATTACAATACAATTTGATTCAGGGACCATTTCTCATGTCACTCGAGATGAAGCATAAATCAAGATGAAATGTCAACAACGTAATTACCTATAACTATATGTATGTATTATAATTCTTTTTTTACCATAGAGGATTTAATCTGAGTGTAGATAAAGTCCTTATTGTACGCGACCCTGCGTAATTGGCATTACACAAGCGTCACGTAAACTACTATTTCGTACAAGTTGAACTGACCTGTTACTTCTTCACGCCAAATCGATGGATTTGGAGGTGATTTGGATTGCAGATACTTAATATCCTGATTCAACGCGGAAAAAGTCGCGGGGAGGTGCTAGTAATTTCATAACTCACTCTTGTTAACAATATCATCATTTTATATATCAGTAAAAGATTTAAAAAACATAATAATATGGTATCCTCAAAAATGTGACGCGGGCTTTCGAACGGGAAAGGACAAAAAAAAAGGTTTTTAATCTGTGGTCGTACCGGCATACGCGGAGTGTGTGTGTGTTGAAGATATTTTATTCTAGAAGTGTTTTTTGGTGATATTCTTTACACTTGTACATAGGTTTCATGTCGCAACGTCCTGAAGCTACGGCAGTGTCTTATATTCGGTTTCTGTCGGATTGCGGTCCCCGGGCGCCGCGCTAACGCGATTTAGGAGGCCTGAGAGCCAGCGCGAGGCAGGAGCGAGAGGCCTAGTCAACTGCATTACGCTAACTCAACGATTTTTGAACTCAAAGACAATAGGATTGCCGCAAGCTATCGATCAGTCGCTTCAGCTTATGTCAATGTCAAAGCCCCTGAGCCCTTAGCCAAGATGCCCATCGCTAACTAGCGTTTCTATTCGTTTAGTTTTTAAACCAATCGCGTCACTGGTAAATCACGTGACTCTTCGTATCACGTGATTTACTAATGACGCGATTGGTTTACAAACTAAACGAATAGAAACGCTAGTTAGCGATGGGCATCTTGGCTAAGGGCTCTGGTCGACGCAACTCGTAGGACTTTACTTCATGCAAAGATAAATTAAGCATTGCCATTCAACGAGGTAAGGTGTAGTTTATGTTTTTTTTTATTCCGGCCCTTACACGCGCGTATATATCGAACCTTGACGTTATTTTGATAATTTTTTCATTTTTTTTTATTATTATCTTAATAAAGTTAGAAAGTTTAGGTTAGAATTAGAACTGTTAATTTTGCGTATTTTGTCGGTTTCTAAAAATCGTTAAGTTCGTGTTGCATCTCAGCTCAGCGAGCCTAACATGCATTACAAGAATAAAGTAACAGCACGAATAAAAAGTTGCTAGAGTAGGTAATTAAATATCTTAGAGCCTGTAGTGTGCACTAGCGTTTTTAGCACTTAAACCCCCGGTCAAAAAGCTAGTATGAACAGGCTCTTAATAGATTTGACGATTTATTTCATACCGGATAAAATCACTTAGTAATAAAAGGTAATAAAAGTCAGGACGAGACACTTTTATTTTAAACCTTAAACGTTCAGTCTTACGTTAGAATATGGAATAGATGTATTAATTTCCCTGGCACCTGTCAAATTTTATCTCGTGCATGCATGTCAAGCCCGCTGGGGATGCTCTTAATCAACTGGCTTTTTAGTTCATCGACGAATTATTGACTATAATTATATTATGTTCATCGTATTAAAAGCTTGTGACGTGGACTCCCTGCCAACTTTACCGAAGATTGGGAGTGTATGTGCATGTCAACGTAATTTAATAACATCCCGGCTTAATACACCGCCATCTTGTGTTTATATTCGAGTTTGTCGGAAAATTACATTCGAACGGAACTGAAGGATATAAACACGTATTTTTACAGCACGCTTTTTTAAACCTAACACAGACCAAGACACCTCTTTTGTCAAGGTCAGGTCATTAATTAGGTCTCTACTAAGGAACAAAAAACAATACATACATATAAATCCCTAACAGCCCAAAAAAGAGCTTTCTTTTGTTAATCTTTTCTTACCAGTACCTTAATTTTAGGAACTGTGTAACAAAGCAGTGCAATACGTAATTAATAGTCTAAAAGCTTTCAAGGGGAGCTTAAAGCTGCAAATGAGGCTTAACAGTGGACACCAGTGTTTGCACATCCTCATTGGAGAAAATGGTTTGTGTACGCGTTTCCATTGTACCTATAATACCGTAGCGATATTATAATTAGGCATTATTTTTGTGCAAACATGTCTGTTGTTTTCTTTGAATTTAACGTGTTGGTAGCGAAGACGATGTTGCCAGACATTGTCCGAAGCTGGCGACGTGTCGCGGGATATTTTGTCTCCTTTTAGCGTAGATTAGACGAGCAATAAAAAATACAGAAGTTAATTAATTAATTAGTTAATTTACCCTAACTTTTAAATAAAATCAGACTTCTTACTCTAGCAAGTTAAAAAAACAGTGTTCAGATGAGATCGATGCCTATCATACTTAAAAAAAGTATTTAACGATTGCATTTTTTGCTATTCTCATCTGCTCTACCTATTAATGTTTTTCGCACAATATTTCTATCATTATTTTTCTCCATAGAAATTATTTTAGCTTTCTCACAGATACTGCGATAAAATTAGTTAGCATCACGCTAAAAAATTGTTTATGTTTACTGACGTTGTCGTTGTTGGTTAACACATTCGCCACCGCGTATCTTCCAAATGTTTGTACTCGTAATTTTGACACATCTGATATGTCGGCACAGAATGTGTTAAGGGCAAGTTCTTTGTAACAGTATCGTCAGTATCGTGCCGTGTGAACAATGGAGCCGTATCCGGGACCACTTAGCGCCAAACGAGCCGCGAGCGCTTCCGCACTCATGAGTTATAATAGACAGACATCCCACAGCGGAAATAGGCTTACTTGTAGACAGGTGTTTTGCCATGTCACCTATTTATTCTCTTTCATAATAAAGTGAGAGACTACGTCGCTCGGGTTGAAAGCGAGTTATCCCGAAGATGACCCGAAGGTCGATTGCTTGAACGGAAAAACCAAGCAATTTTCATTAAAATCGTTATAGCCGTTTCTAAGAAATTTATGTCACTTAAAGTATACGATACAAATCACGGAATGTAACACTTATTTATTTAGCCCTAAATTAAGCTCTAGGCTTGCACTATGGGTACTAGACAACGATAAACCTATTTATATAAATTATAAAGAAATGAATAATACACAAATAAAAAGATTTAAAATGTTAAGAACAAATACTCACGGTCAGTACTCAAATATTTTTGCAGGACGGAAGATCAAACCCGGAGTCGCTATCTTCACAGGCTTACTAATAATTAGGTTAATAATAAGGTTAAAATGTGACGAATTAGAAATGACGACTAGCACGATTGGTCTGCGACTTGTTTGTCGCTAGGATCTCCCTTTTTGACTTTTCCGTAATGATAAAAACGCACTGAGCGACAAGCGACAAAATACCAGATGTGCTAGCCGATTTTATTTTAAACCTTAAGCACATACACTTTTATTTTAAACCTTAAGCTTTAAGTCTTAGGTTACAATATGGAATAGATATATTCATTGCCCTAGCACCTGTTAAATTTTATCTCGTTCATGCATGTTAAGCCCGCAGTATTACGGTCCTTTATCGCGGGAGATAAATCTGGATACAGTATTCGTCACTCGCGCACTTACATACTGTAGGGCTAGACAAGTAGCATTTGGTAAACCTATATAGCTGGTACATTAGCGGCCGATGCGACAGATACCAGCTTACGTCAATCCTGTTAGTTTTGTCAGTTCTCGAACATCATTAAATATTACAGTTTGGTGTAATGAACCTGTTACGTAATCACGGGTTACTTAAGCCCAAAAAAAAAAAAAACAAAAAAAAAAAAAACACTTCACTTTTTTTTCATCATAATAGATTATACAGACTTTCACTACGTATTCTAAAGAAAGTAATTGTTACTTAAAATTGTAAAATATACAAAGAAAAGCTTGAAATATAGGGGCGGACAATGTTACCCCCAGGGCTAAAGTAACCCGTGTTTACGTTACACCCTAGCCCGGTTGTTATCTTCAGTTTATTGTTATTTTCTCTTCTGCCTCTGTTTTTTTCTCATGTCTATATTTACATCGTGTTATTGTTATAATGTACCTGGTGTTACAATTTCCCGCTGTCTCTGTGTTCTCTTTTTTTTTGGTTATTTTTAGTTATTATTTCAGTGTGTTGTTGTGAATAAATGTTTTTCTTTCTTCATCGTTAGCATTATGTATATTTTCTATCCGCGTTTAGCCACATCGATAGACACAACAATCTAATCTATCTCTGTTTTGTGGCTACATTAGTGTTGCCAATAGACCAGCTGAGAGTGACAGGTGTCAAGTGACATTTCGGTGTACATTGCGTATTTCATATGGCGCGCTGTGATGCTAGTGATTAAACTCGTTGGCTCTGCAATACCGAATTGCCACCTGTCAGCTGTCACTGTCAGATTGAAATGGCGTGGCGTTTGAAATGTTTAAATATTGCAAAGGAGCATAAAAAATCACAGAACAGTCACCAGAAATAATATATTACCAACATTATGCTCAGAAATATGAGGTCCGATCTTACCTCTAGTTTTAGAGACGTGTCAGATATTTTTGAGCTCAATGTTCGATATTATTGGAACTCATATCTTACTTATTAAACGAGAATCATTTGTATATATGTAGTATAGTATATGCATGATATATATATTTGTAATCCCGTTCTCGAAATCGGCTGTAACGATTACGATAAAAATTGCGAAATGGGGGCTTACGGGGGCGAAGATTTGATCTACCTAGGTCTCATATCTGGAAAAATTCGTTTTCCCCGTATTTTCATGCAAAAAGATTTCCCTCGCAATATGGTTCATAATTTCGGGGCGGCTGCCGCTGTCTGAATAGACTGATGGTTAGAGCGTTGGCCTACTATGCAAAGACTGCGGGTTCGAACACCAGCTATGGATCGGTTTATTTTTTTGAAAATTCGGTTTCGACCCGAGCGACGATGCTCGGTCTCCCAGGTACAGTCGAGGATAAAAAGATGGACCTTTTGGACCTTATTACAATGGAATAAGGTGAAAAAGTGTAAATATCTCTCTGTCCTCGACTGTGCTAGAAGTGAATTATCAAATCCGTTTTCACAATGGTCACCGCAAAACAGCTGTCCTCAAATTGACTTCCATTTATTAGACCCCATTAATATTTGATGAGAGGTTTGGGAGCGAGAGGCATGACAGCCGACCGCGTGAGGACTGCGGCCCCAAGTTAGGAGCTAGCAGGGGTAAACAACTTGAGTTCACAGGCGAGATTGAAATACAAACATACATACATACTTTCACATTTGTGATAGGCCGTTTTCCAAAAAAAGTACGCATAGTTAAAGACTAAAATTACGTCATGAAAATTAGTCATACATTTATATATCGCCCTCGTACGCCAATAGGCGGTACCTCAAATTCAATAACCGAAGCAAATTCAATCCTCGCTTCTTGTTATGTGTTTGTTAATTTTCGTGTTAATGAAAGCAATTACCGTTGTTCATTTTAGTTCTTAACTATGCGTACTTTTATTTTTGTAACCACTTCGCTGTTTTGTTGTATACATTTCTTTTGTCATTTCTTTGCGCTTGCTCTTCCCAAGTAATCGCTTTCGCTTGTCGCTGACGCCAAGCGGACAATTCAATCAGGCCCTCGCCCCGCGGTACCAGCAGGTACTGAATTAATATCTTGACCATTTAGATTTAGAATTTCGGTTAACCTCATTTGAATATCTAGTTTGCGTGCGTTTGCAAATCAGTTTAGTTGAAGCAAAACTGTTTCTATTGTTGATTTTAACGGAATAATAATAATAAGGTCTTGATAAAAGCCAAAAACGAAAATAGTTTTGGGTCGTGGACGTCACTAATAGACTTCAATATGAGTGGCATTCAACTAAAAGTAGAGACTCTAAAAGTCTATCAAAATGTAAATATATAATATGACAAGGGACAGCTTACGTTAATCAATCTGGCATCTGCCAGTATTTGTTATGCCAGAGTGTGACAGTTATAGACAGCCGAGTATTAGAGTATTCTCTGGTTTTACTATTTTATAGTATTTCTGTATTTGGTTGGCCGCAGTCGCCATTGTTCTCCTAAAGAAGACGCGACCAATAACAAAAATTCTTTGGTTTCAGCGGTCGTCAATCATTTTCCTAAAATATTAATTTCTTTGCAGAATTCGCATTTTTCCCGATTTAGAATTTAACAGTCGTATCACATCAATAAATATCCATTCATGTGGTAATATTTTTACTTTGACGTATTTTGTTTGTATCGCATTTATTCCTTTTCCAAAAAATTACAAGTCCGTGGCGTTAAAAACGTTAGAAAATTACAGCGGAACAGCTACTTCACGCCGTGTTTAAATGTAGGGCTATGATGGTATGCCTTAATTATTCATTTACCAAAACAAATAAACCAGAAGCGGGGTTTAGAAGGTTCCTGTGGGAGCTGATAGCCATAATGAAGCAACGATTATGCGAGGCGCGATGGCGGAACATGTGAGGGCGTGGCTCTAGTTGTAGCGGTCGCACATACAGTCGAGGACAAAAAGATGTACATCTTTATAATTAAATACAAATACAAATAGTTTATTTCCAAAAATATAAACATACAAGTTACAGTTTAAACTGACCCCCACACTAGAAATTGCCTGTCCCGCGGGGGAGATGGTCCGGTTAACAATCAAGTTTAACGGCTAAAAATACAATAAATAAATATAAAACTGCTTTAAAATAGAATTATAAATATTCTTTTATTCCCCCTCCATTTTTTTCGCGGGCGTCGTATTGAAATATTATATACCCTATGTCAATTTGACATTTAAGATGAATCAAATGACCTCATAATATGTTAAAATCCGTCAAGCCGATTAGGTTAGTGTGTGTGTGTCTGTCCTCGACTGTCCAAGCTTAGTAGTGTTTTGTTTAGGCATGGAAAAGTCAAATGAGCATGCACACACCTGATGGTAAGTGGACTTGCTTGAGGGCCCTGGAGACTGCGCATGCGTTGCCAACCCAGAATATTATTAGTTAGACGGAATGTCTCAATGCTTGTTATTTTAACGGTAGTAAAAATATTTTTTTTTGTTTTACATTGTGTGTAAATTCAACATTTAACACTAAGTTACCCAACGGTACAAATATGTTAGACAAGTAAGAGATTTGATCATGCAGATCGCCGAAAGTGGAGATGGGCTGCAAATATTGCTCGAATCGACTACCATCACTGGGCAACGGGAACTCTGGATTTTGGACATGTGTTTGCAAATGAATGGTCGCTGTGCAAACGAGCCTTTGTCACTTCGTTTAAGAAAGCTACTCGTAGCGGATATATCGTCGCTGCACGTGCATAAATCACTACGTGTATTTTCTTGATTCTTTTTGATGCTATTTTGAACCTTATTTTAATACGAATATGCTACAAAAATGGTGACTTGCTTACTCCAATATTTTCGGAGGTACAAAATGTCGCTATGTGACCCTCATAATATATATAAAAAACGCTTTGTGACACTAAATCACCACAAATATTTCGTTTATCACAACAATAGTTCTCTCGACATAAAGCGACATTTTGCACAGGTTACCGTCTTTATTGATTGCGCCCGATAAGTGTTTCCCAGCACATAGCAATATTTTAGTATTATTTTAATTCTGGTGTTTTTTTGCAGTCGTAAAGACATAGTCGTGTGGTATGTTTATTTCATTAACGTTTTTTTTACGTTTATTATCAATTTATCATTGTTTTATTTGGTTTAAAAACAGCAATGTGTCATCAAAGAGCAACTTAAAAATGAACTTTACCATATGTAAGACACTCGACACACACCGGATCTTAATGTCTCAAAAAAATAACGCTAGATTTTCAAAAAAATATTTTTATGACTTAATTATTTATGTGATCTTGCCAAAAGTACTCTTAACTTATGTTAAAATGCTTAATATGTTGTTATGAAAAAAATAATCAGACTGCTATTAATACATTCCGAAAAAAGTAGTTTTTGATGTCTCCTAAAAAGTACGTCAAAAACACATGGCGACTTTTGCACGCGCAGCAACGATATGGCCTTTGATGGCTTTCACTTGTTGAAGAGCCATGCTCATGACGGTGAATCTGAAAGTAAACTTCTTTGATCTTTTACCACGGCATGATATCTTTATTGCGTGTTTGTGAAGCGCGAAAGTGGCCCCATGCTTACCCGCTGGCAGAGACTGCACGCAGTCATTGTTTAGTTGGTCCAGTTTTAGTTTTTAAGTCTCGATTTATGTCATACTAACACTGGTAGTAAGATCTCATTGTTTACTAACCATGTATGGACTTAAGTCTGAATTAAATGATTTTTATTTTATTTTATTTATTTATTTATTTCAATAATATTTCGATGGAATTCGTTTGAATGTGCCTTCAAATCTTCATTATCCCTGTTCTTTACTTCAAAATATTCTAATATTAGGCTTATGGGTCTTTCTATAAAATTAAAAACTATTAATAAATAGATAAAAACCCTCGACCAAGTTTAGACCTCTCCTTTCAGAGTTCAAAACTCTTAAAATGGCTTAACGGATAGCCAACTAAAGTAAGAACATTCTCGATTAAGTCATCTTTGAAACAAAATCCGTTTCCGCTTATCCGTTTAGGAGCTACGATGTCACAGACAGATACACAGATACACACGTTAAACTTAATAACACCCCTCTGTTTTGCATCAGGGGCTAAAAATCGCTAGCACTGCTGCTCCACCCTGTGCACTCCCACGAAATGGATAGCAAATTAGGTGTTTATTTAACAATTTTCAAATGTGGATCTCCCTTTTCCCCTCTTCCCAGCGCGTTGAAGCGAGAGCGATGGACAGATTAGGGATGAAGTACCAACAAACGTCGGTTTGATTCATGATTATTTTTTTATTTGATTACATTTAATTCCGAAAAGTTCAACCAATCAGGACTAAATAAACTCGAGACTCCTTGGAATTACCTATTTGGTGCCTAATACATGATAACCTTGAAAAATGTTGCTCTCCAAAACATAGAGACGTTAATTTTGGAAGAGTTCTTTTGGTACTTCACCACTAGTTTTTTTTTTTACGTAAGACTGAACAGTGATTGACCCCGATCTCACCTGATGGAAAGTGCAGATGAGGCTAAAGATGTAGCTCACTGGTTCAGTAACAGCCGATTCACTCTAGCCTTGAAGAGCCCTAAATTATAACTGTCCGGAAATACAGACGATGGGAGCGAATTCACTTCACTACACACATTATGTGTAAAAGTAGCCCGTGAAACACTTATGATTAAGGAGTTCTGGTGGCTATCTCTGGTCTTTTTGGTTTTAGGATGCAAATGAAGTTCTAATTATACAGGAAAAACGAAAATCGTTGTTTGTGTGCCTAAAACTTTTGAAGAGTTCCCTAGATTCCCATCAGCTCACGCCAATTTTTTTATGCGACCATTTCTGATCTATTTGTTATATCTATTACTTTCCCAACTAAAAAAATGAATGAAATCGATCCAGTAGGTAAAAAAATATGCATAAACATACATAAAAAAATATTATCGAATTGACATAATCAAATTAAACAAATCAAATTTAGAGGGAACTGGTTCAAAATTCACTTTAAAGTTTTGAACTAAACATACTGGCATATATGACATATTATAAAGGTAACTCAAAGCTTGTAAAATCCATTCTCTCTCCAAGCCTTGTCGACTAGTTTTATACCAGAATTTCTTCATCAGTAAAAAAGAATGTAACGATGCAGCGTCCGTTCCGTCAGTTACCAAAGGATACTGATCTGAATCTTGTGAATATGCATCCAGCATCTGCATATCAATGGCACACGAAAGGATTCTGCGAAATTAAAATTCTGCATAAAGCCCCGGTCGGAAAAAATGAATAATCGGGCATATGGTTATTATTAGACGCTATAGAAACGTATCGTTTTAACCAGTGTGCTTTAATCTCCAACTTCGAATGAAGGCGTTATAATTCATAAAACTTCTTCGCTAGATCCCTACATATTATAAATTTGACTAGGATGGTTTTAAAGGAAGCACGATCTCAAAAAATTATTACGTTTAATTTTCTATATTTAAGGAAAAAAAGTAGCGACCCGCGGCCATTTGCCATTACTATGTAGCTGTGTTTGTAATCATTCACCTCAACTCTCTTGGCGACACCTACAGAAAGCAAAACTGAATAGCTGTTCCTTACATCTGTGCCTCGTTCACAAGATATTATTATATAATTCATGGACGGTAACAGGTGGGCCTGCAAAAAACGGCGAACAACTTTTTCCGAACATAACGCGGAATAACTGAATTATTCAAGTTAAAAAAACGACTTCAAAGGGATACTAAACTCTGTGGAAAAAATAGATATTTCATACACAATGTAAATGTAATGTGTTATTGGAAGTATTTTGAGAATGATTTTTGTTTACTACAAAAAAAAGCAGTTTTTTGCCTTTAATTTTTATAAAATCAATATAAATATAAATCAATTGCCGAATGTATGTACCTACGTGCATAACTTGAGAACGGCTCGACCGATTTGGCTAATTCTTTTTTTGTTGTTTGTAGGTAATTTTTAAGAAAAGGTATGTTTTTTTTTATTGCACCCAGACGAAGCCAGGGCGTGCCGCTAGTATTACTTTAAAAAGCATATCGCTCTTGCTAAACACTAATTATTAATGCGAAAGTTTGTGTATGTGAATTAATATGTTAGTTACTTCATCACGCTGTAACAGCTGGACGGATTTGGATGAAATTTGGAATGGAGATAGCTTATACCTTGAGTTACCATATAAGTAGGCTACTTTTTTTAGTTACTAGTCGATTTATTACTTCTACGCGTACGAAGTCGCGGGCAAATACTAGGCGTTAGATATATTTATTAATGAATAATAATTAAATGTAGGGCACTCATCAATTGATGCTAAAATGAAAAAGGCGATACGAAAATTGTGTTTTAAATTATAAAAAATAATCAGACCTAGTTATTTTGAGGTGTTGGCTTTTGAAAACAAACAAGAAGGTTTGAATAACTACACGGAGAAAAAATCTAGTTTCCAATAACAGAATATTGTAAATTCTACTTGATTTTATTGTATTATATGTGACAACTATACGTTTTTTACACATTAATAGAAAATTCTACTTCTGTACATCATTATTTCTAGTACCTATCACCATTTACCTAGTATCGTAGGAAACAAATTTTGTGTAATACCTAACCAAAACGATATCAAAGTTTTCGTGTACTAGAATATTTTAACTAGAATATTCTAGTATTAACAAAAATATGACTTGTGGTCATAAAAAAAATCTGTTAACCATAGCTGAAATCTGTTTTCCTACACCAGAATCATAACTAATTGTAGTTATGATTCTGGTGTATTGTATTGACAATCTGGTAATACGTATTGTAAATATTTTTTTTCTCCGTGTATTTTGTCATAATCTCATATCCAGATTTGACTGTCAAGATCGAACCGATCCAAGCCCAGGTTTATTGCTGGGAGCCCCTTAAAACATTTTTAATGACACAAAGAATAGCAATAAAAATATCTCAATAACCGAGGATAACCTAGCAACATGTCGACGTTACTTGAAACTTACTGAGCGACTAAAGTTAGTAGATATCCATTATCAGAAGCTACGCCATTCATATTTGGCAGAAACTTTGGTGCTTTGTAAACTTTCTGCCGCACTAAGAAGTAAATTAATTTTTAAGTTTGATTAAAGTTTCTGCGTCTTATTCTATTGCTATAGCAAAGAAAGTGACAGCAGCAACTTTAATTAAACTTAAATGTTAATTGACGTCTCTGAGTGCGACCGTTTATCTATTTTAACAGGCAATCATTCTATAAAAGTTTGTGGTGACTTGTATTTGATATTAATTGTAACTTTGTAACACCCGTTTTTTTGTTAAGCTTTTTCATATAGCAACACTACAGCTGGCGGGCCTCTGCACCAAAAACGAGGATCGAATACAAACCAAGTCTGTCCTTTTCACTCCCTACAGCTGCCCATTGAGAGTGAGCGGGATGGAGCAAATACGGCTTCCGATTGAGCGTTACGTTTCACTGTTCTTGCGTTTTGACATATAGACGAGACTCGGATCATGTGTTACTACCACGGCATGTAAAATTATATTGTTTCAGGATTTATAGAGTGTCTGTAGGAAAATAATTGGGAAAGATTATAGTTGTTTTGAGGTCTAAATTGTTAAATAGCGCACGAGTACAATGTTGTCGGCATTGAAGAGTGAAACGAGTCGTGCGCCCGGAATGACGTATGAACGTCGCCACATCAGCGTTGAATCGGTTCTCGCTCTTAGAAATGGCTGCTTAGCCGTCGACCAAATTATTTAAATAACCCGTATAAAGGGGCTTTCAGCGGTGAGTTACGGTGTTCATTCGATGCGTCTTGCCATCGTACCCAAGTGGAATTTGTTATTATGACATTTGTCATGTTGTTTCAGGCGAATTACTCGAAGACATGTTAGCGCATCAGAGCAGGGCATAAGTCTGTGTCGCCGTCTTAATATGAGTTAGAGACCGCTACAAATACCACCAATGTAAGTAACTCCTGCGTCCCCTCCTATTAAAGGTGTTGTGTGATTGATGTGTCGACTTACGTAACCTCTTTTGTTATAGCTAAGGCAGTTCCGAAACCCAAGCGATGACTCCTGCCTTGTAAAACAGGGTCACTAGGTGGCATACGTGCCTGATTCAAGTGAGTATCGTGAGAGCCCACGTTGCTGTCGGCAAGTTCCGCTATTTTAACTTTGTTCTAACAAGCTATGTTTGCTTACAGTCAGTGCCACGTCACAGGGAGGCACCGTGCTTTTAGCCGGTCTCAACTAGCCTCACGTTATAAAGTTACATGAAAACATTGAAAACCCACACTGTGGTAAGTGCACATCTTTACCTTATGGCTAGGGCTGATAGGTTAGCTTTCAATTTATATTTCTTTTGTTTACAACTGCAATTCTTGTTGCAGGGTTTTTTTTTTTTTATGTCTAGTTTCAACTACCGGATTTGACCGTGAGGGGGCTGCAGACTCGAACCGCAGGGGCGTGGCCTGCTTGCCACGTGTTGCGACTTAGGGAGGCTCGGTGCATTAACGTGCCTCTTCGCTTAGATCCTAGTGTTTGAGTCCTCGCTTGCCATGCACCCTCACATCACCTACACACCTGGCTTCACGCACACTTCACCCTAGATAAGTGACCTTTCTATTTCTTAGTTTATTATTATGGTGCATATGAACCTACTTGTTACCAAATTTCATTAGAGCGGCTCTCGCTATAGCCGACCTCTATAAATGTACTTAGGATGAATAACATGATGTAAAAGGTGTTAAATATATCAAGGAGAACAATACTTGTTGTTTCACTTCACACAAGGAACCATTCCTGTTTGTAGTAAGTTACCCAGGGCGCCTCTATTTCTAAATTCGAGGTAGCTTGCTCTCAGGCATATGAACCCGCTGGCCCTCTTCTAAGATCTCATGCCTGGACGCCGATTGAGGATGTTACACTGGCGTACCCAACGTATGGCCTGAAGGAATGGTTTTCTTGTGTTAGGTGTTCTTTAATGGGATGAATTGCTTTCTTTCATAATTACTATCAGTCATAACAGAGTTAATAAGAAAATAGTTATTAAATTCCTGTAGGTATGCTATGTTACTAGGAATAACTTTCTTATTTTATAACTGCTAGCTGTTTTGACTATTCTGATAGGAGCACACATCTTTCCCTTGTTCTTCTTAAAATACCTGCCACTTTAGCGCTTTCTAACTGTTTTGAGTGTATAACGGAACAGCAGTTACTTATTTGTGTTGTAATGTATGTTGTTTGCATTTTTTACTGCTAATAAGCACGGTGCATACTGTTCTGTTGCAAGGCTTGATTTGTGACCATCTTATATTATAAATGACCATGGACCTGAATGTAAAGGTTGAATACCTCACTAAGGAGGAACTGGCACATGAACTAACTGTCTTACATGTACCCTATGACACTGAACACAGTTGTGACACCCTTCGCAAATTGTTTCGACAGACTCGTGCTCTTGTCAGACGAGGCAGTCTTAAGCCAGCAGCTGAGAATAAAGGAGCTGATTCACGACAGGAGGTCGACGCTTGTAAAACGAAGGTGCATGAGTTGCAGTCTGAGGTGTTGCAGGGCACCGGATTTTCAAAGTCTCATCGTGACAGGTTAGTGGGCAGGTCTAATTATTATTTAAACCGGCTAGCGCGTTTGTCAGATTTTGAGACTGAAGTTAACAATTTGAAAGGAATCTTAGTTAGTTGCTTGTCGATTTTAAATCCTGCATCAGAGTCTTCAGAGTCTGAAGATGAGGAATTTCAGGTTCCTTCTGAGCCAGTTACTAAGGTGGTCTGTAACTCTAAACCTCGGTATAAGTTGTCAGAACTTAATTTAAAGTACAGTGGGGACACTTGCGTGCGAGCTTTCATAACACGACTGGAAGAGCTTAGACAGTCTCGGGAGATTCCAGAGCGTGTTATATTTAATGGATTTCCCGACATAGTAGAAGGCCCGGCATTATTCTGGTACCGAGCTAATAAAGAAAATTTTAATTCGTACTCACAGCTCCTTGCGGGTTTGAAAGCTGATTTTGACATCCCGGATTTTGATTTTAAGTTGCTTCGTGAGATAAGGGCTCGTACACAAGCGCGGAATGAATCTATAGTTGTTTACTTGTCAATCATGGGTGGTTTGATTTCTCGTTTAACCAAACCTATATCTGAAGACGAGAAACTGGACATAATTGTCAGGAATATTCGTCCTGAATATAGTCGCGAGCTTGCGTTAGTAGATGTCACGTCAATGCAGCAACTTAAGGCATTATGTATGAAGCTTGAATTAGCGAATGCTCGTGCGGGTGATTTTGTTGAACCGTCTACGTCACGTTGTTCTATGGCTCCAGACATGCAGTGTCGTACCAATAACAGTCGTTTAGTTCGCAAAGAGGACGTGGCCTCCACAAGTAATAATAATAAAAATAAAGAATCAAAAACTCATACTTGTTTTCGTTGTAATGGAGGGCACAAAACCAGTCGTTGTCCTAAGTCGCGCGACATTGTATGCTTTAAATGCGGGGAAAAAGATGTTAAATGTCCAAATTGTCCAAACTGTGTAAAGACTGTTTCCACGTCAAAAAACTAATTAGGCCAGTCTCACGGGTTCCGTTGGTGCGTAGTGCTAAAACGCCCGATGAGACTTATTTTGTGCCACCTGTCAATGACCCCCGCCCTTACTTAACTGTTCAAGTGTTCAATGTTAACGTTTGTGGTTTGTTGGATTGCGGCGCGTCTTGCTCTATTTTAGGAGATGACGCTCATTTAAAGTTTTTAAATTTAAATATTAAATTACACGAATTCGAACGACCTTGCCGTTTAAGGGTCGCTAATGGAGAGGATTATGTTTGTCGGTACTATATGAACATTCCAATTCAATATAAAAATGAGGTGAAGTTGGTCATGTTTCACATTCAACCGGAAATATTATTACCGATTCATTTTGGTATCAACTTTTGGAAGGCTTTTAATTTAGCACCGGATATCTTGGCTTGCCTGCCTAATCACGTGTCATCTGTCAGGACCGGTCAAGATAATATTGTCGAAGAGGGACTGCGACATTACGATTCGTTAAGTATCTCACAGAAGCAAACTATTGACAAAGTCAAGTCGCTTTTCGACTCTATTAACACCGATAAGGTAGGATTGGGTCGTACGTCGTTGATCCAGCACGAGATACACACGGGTGATGCTGCTCCTATTAAGCAGAAGTACTATCGTCTTAGTCCAGAAAAGTTGAAGTTACTAGACGTGGAATTGGATAAAATGTTAAAAAATGGTGTAGTTGAGCCTTCTTCATCTCCATGGAATTCTCCTGTGACTATGGTACCTAAGTCGAATGGCGAGATGCGCTTATGTTTAGACAGTCGTCGCCTTAACGCAGTATCAAAAACAGACGCGTATCCCCTTCCCTATATAAACTACATTATTGATAACTTACGCGACGCTAAGTATTTAACCTCCTTGGATCTTAGTGCTGCTTATCATCAAATACCTCTTCACCCGGATTCGAAGGAAAAGACAGCTTTTACTGTTCCCCGTCGTGGACTTTTTCATTATAATGTCATGTGTTTTGGTTTGGTCGGTGCGTCCGCTACCATGCAGCGTTTGATGGACAGCCTGTTCTCGGCGGAGTTTGATAACAAGGTCTTTGCTTATGTCGATGATATTGTCATCTGTACGTCTTCATTCGACGAGCACGTGCAGATCCTTAAACGTGTCTTTGAGAAGTTGAAGTATGCTAACCTGACTATCAACATGAAGAAATCTCAGTTCTGTCGGAGTGAGTTAAAGTACTTAGGCTATGTCGTAGATCGTTTCGGTTTGAGAACGGACCCGGCCAAGGTTGAAGTTATCATGAATTTTCCTACTCCCAAGGACCCGAAGGAACTAAAACGCTTCTTAGGTATGGCTGGTTGGTACAGGCGTTTCATTGAAAACTTCTCTCAGGTAGCTCGTCCATTAACTCGCCTCACGAGTAAAAAGGTTCCTTTTGTGTGGTCGAATGAAGCTAATGAGTCCTTTAACACTTTGAAGTCTGCACTTATCTCGGCACCTATCTTAAAGTGTCCTGATTTCAGTAAACCTTTCTATATTCATACAGATGCGAGCTCGTTTGCTATTGGTGGTGTCTTGACGCAGC
Organism: Tortrix viridana; assembly: GCA_963241965.1. Classification (NCBI taxonomy): domain Eukaryota; kingdom Metazoa; phylum Arthropoda; class Insecta; order Lepidoptera; family Tortricidae; genus Tortrix; species Tortrix viridana. Next base: position 2,028,613 of record OY725194.1, on the reverse strand, counting down.
GCGAAGCTGATGTAGACCATCCTATCGCTTATTGCAGCAGAACCCTGAGCGCACAAGAGGTCAACTATACAGCAACGGAGCGAGAGCTCTTGGCGGTCATTTACGCTCTCGAGCAATACCGTTCTTATGTTGAAGGTTCCAAGTGCTATATAGTTACTGATCATGCTTCACTTCAATGGTTCTATAAATTAAAAAATCCGATGGGAAGGCTAAATCGGTGGGCGTGTCGCTTGAGCCAATTTGACTTTGAAATTATCCATAGAAAAGGAAAAGAACATGTTCTCCCGGACACTTTATCTCGAATCAAGGTAGACTCTATATCATTCGACCCCCAGGTTATCCAAGATTCTTGGTATACTAAGCTCTTAAAAGATTGTAGCGACAATCCACGTTTATTTCCCAACTTCACGGTAAAGGACGGCAAATTATTTCGTTTGTCTAAAAATAAATACAATTTAACGTCCCAGTTTGAGTGGAAGTTGGTCGTACCTGTTGATCATCGCGAAGAGATCTTAATGAAGTACCACGATGACCCGGTGTCTGGACACTTTGGAGTAGCTAAAACTCATAAGCGTATTAGTGCTGTTTATTTTTGGCCAAACCTATGCCGTGACGTTGAGAAGTATGTCGGGGCGTGTGAGGTGTGTAAATGCTATAAACCCAGCAATGTTGCCAGGGCGGGTCTGATGGGCAATCCACGCGTCGTCACACGTCCATGGGAAGCCATTTCTTGTGACATTATGGGGCCGTTCCCACCTTCATACGCGAGGAACCAGTATCTCTTTGTATGTTCTGATTACTTCAGTAAGTACGCCCTTTTGTTTCCTCTGCGTAGTGTAACGGCGAAAGCCATAGTTAAATGTCTAGAGAAGGGCGTTTTCTTATTGCATGGGGTGTGCAAATTTATATATGTTGATAACGGACCTCAGTTTATTTCGAAGGAGTTCAGGGATTTGCTCTCTAATTATGGTGTCCCTAACGTCTTCTATAACCCTCGTTATCATCCCCAGACAAATCAAACGGAGCGTGTCAACCGCGACATAGTACGTGCCATTGCATCTTACGTGCGTTCTGATCATCGTAAATGGGATCAGAACATTCCTGAAATACAATGTGCCCTAAACACTGCTGTTCATGAAGGTACAAAGTTCACGCCGTTTTATTTGACTCATGGTAGAGAGATGATATTGGACGGTTCTCTTTATAATATTGAGGAGCCGTTAGATCCCTCGACGGTTAGGATGAATGTTGAACCGTATTCGTCTAATCTTCCTAAATTGAACAATATATTTAAATCGGTTCAAGCCCATTTAAAAAAGGCTTATACTCATAATGTAAAGTATTATAATTTACGGAAGCGACCAATTCAATTTGAGGAGGGCCAAATTATTTATAAGCGTTGTTTTCCTCTGTCAAACGCTTCTAAATACTTTAGTGCTAAACTTTCTCCCAAATATGAAAAATGTGTTATAGATAAAAAACATTCACCGTTGGTTTATTCGTTAAAGTCTCTTAACGGTAAACCCTTAGGACGGTTTCACATAAAGGATTTGCTAGAACGCGGAGGTTCTGATCCTCCAGGGGTACAACCCTCAAATTAGTGTTAGTACTAGGTTAGAATGAGCTCATGGCAGATTCTATGCGCTATTGAACTCATCTTAAACCTAAATGCTTAAGTTTTATGTTAAGTATGATTGGTAGGTTAATGGAATTTATGTCTATGTGTTAAGTGCCTATATGTATACTTAGGTTGCTTTAAGTAAGTAAGTACTTAGTACTTAAAAATGTCTGGACTTGCTGAGATTTTTGGCGTTGGTAGAATATTTGTCCCGACCGTTGGCTCTCTTTTAGGTGTGATTTACTGGTTTGGTTGGTATCATTTCGTCCGGACTGCAGGTGGTTTATTGATAGGAAAAGATTCGTCCTGACTGTTGGCTCTTTTAAAGAATAAGATTACTGGAAGGAAAGTACGTAGAAGTAGATTAGGTAAGTATTAGTTTTAAGTTACCAAGGATGCGCATCCACCTAATTTTAGTCGTGCCGTCATGTTTTGTCCATAGTAAAGTAAGGCATGCAGAGATTGGTAATGCCATGCTTACCATTTTCATAGTGATAGGATTTCTTCCGTTTATGCCATAGGTGTAATCGGTTCGAGATAAAACTAATTTTAAAGGTTTTATCTTTTGTTAGCAAAGTTGTTGAGAAATGGACATTCTAAGTACAGAGTGCGTCCTATTGTTTGAAATTTTTTATATACTGGTTTTTGTTGAAATTTTCCTCTACCAGTCTAGGTTGAAATTTGTAGTTTCACTTAGGTTTACTTAATTAATAAGGTTAATTCCACAGCTCTTATAAGTGGTAGTTTAACCATTTCTTAAGCCGCTTAAGAGGTTGGTAGTGTGTCACACCCCTCACTGTTTTTGCTGTCATAAGTAGAGCTGCAATCTCGCGGATATTTCTTTAGGTTTAGGTTATTGTGTACTGAAACACACTTAAGTTTAGTACATGTGTGATTGTTTGCTTTAATCAGGAACGTTTGATTGGAGGCAGAGCCAACAAACACTGAGAAAGTATTTTGTAAGCGTTTGTTAGTAAGTAGTAGAAATTAATGTGGTTCTCTTTGGTATAACGTCTAGCGTTTTGTTTCAGATTTCAGACGTCTTCCCCTGCGGGCGAAGGCGACCTCTCCCTTGAATATTTCTCGACCCCCTTGATGGTGCAGAATAATTTTATTTCAGAAGCTGCACTTCTGAAATAAAATTATTTCCCCAACTAAGCCGGTACTGTAACACCCGTTTTTTTGTTAAGCTTTTTCATATAGCAACACTACAGCTGGCGGGCCTCTGCACCAAAAACGAGGATCGAATACAAACCAAGTCTGTCCTTTTCACTCCCTACAGCTGCCCATTGAGAGTGAGCGGGATGGAGCAAATACGGCTTCCGATTGAGCGTTACGTTTCACTGTTCTTGCGTTTTGACATATAGACGAGACTCGGATCATGTGTTACTACCACGGCATGTAAAATTATATTGTTTCAGGATTTATAGAGTGTCTGTAGGAAAATAATTGGGAAAGATTATAGTTGTTTTGAGGTCTAAATTGTTAAATAGCGCACGAGTACAATGTTGTCGGCATTGAAGAGTGAAACGAGTCGTGCGCCCGGAATGACGTATGAACGTCGCCACATCAGCGTTGAATCGGTTCTCGCTCTTAGAAATGGCTGCTTAGCCGTCGACCAAATTATTTAAATAACCCGTATAAAGGGGCTTTCAGCGGTGAGTTACGGTGTTCATTCGATGCGTCTTGCCATCGTACCCAAGTGGAATTTGTTATTATGACATTTGTCATGTTGTTTCAGGCGAATTACTCGAAGACATGTTAGCGCATCAGAGCAGGGCATAAGTCTGTGTCGCCGTCTTAATATGAGTTAGAGACCGCTACAAATACCACCAATGTAAGTAACTCCTGCGTCCCCTCCTATTAAAGGTGTTGTGTGATTGATGTGTCGACTTACGTAACCTCTTTTGTTATAGCTAAGGCAGTTCCGAAACCCAAGCGATGACTCCTGCCTTGTAAAACAGGGTCACTAGGTGGCATACGTGCCTGATTCAAGTGAGTATCGTGAGAGCCCACGTTGCTGTCGGCAAGTTCCGCTATTTTAACTTTGTTCTAACAAGCTATGTTTGCTTACAGTCAGTGCCACGTCACAGGGAGGCACCGTGCTTTTAGCCGGTCTCAACTAGCCTCACGTTATAAAGTTACATGAAAACATTGAAAACCCACACTGTGGTAAGTGCACATCTTTACCTTATGGCTAGGGCTGATAGGTTAGCTTTCAATTTATATTTCTTTTGTTTACAACTGCAATTCTTGTTGCAGGGTTTTTTTTTTTTTATGTCTAGTTTCAACTACCGGATTTGACCGTGAGGGGGCTGCAGACTCGAACCGCAGGGGCGTGGCCTGCTTGCCACGTGTTGCGACTTAGGGAGGCTCGGTGCATTAACGTGCCTCTTCGCTTAGATCCTAGTGTTTGAGTCCTCGCTTGCCATGCACCCTCACATCACCTACACACCTGGCTTCACGCACACTTCACCCTAGATAAGTGACCTTTCTATTTCTTAGTTTATTATTATGGTGCATATGAACCTACTTGTTACCAAATTTCATTAGAGCGGCTCTCGCTATAGCCGACCTCTATAAATGTACTTAGGATGAATAACATGATGTAAAAGGTGTTAAATATATCAAGGAGAACAATACTTGTTGTTTCACTTCACACAAGGAACCATTCCTGTTTGTAGTAAGTTACCCAGGGCGCCTCTATTTCTAAATTCGAGGTAGCTTGCTCTCAGGCATATGAACCCGCTGGCCCTCTTCTAAGATCTCATGCCTGGACGCCGATTGAGGATGTTACAACTTGATACCTCCACGCGTTGTTCCTGGGAAAATGGTCTTGACAGACAGACGGACAACGAAGTGATCCTACAAGAGTTCCGTTTTTACAAGCTTTTTGTTAATTTGTAATATTTGTATGTTTGTTTGTTTAGGTTTTCTGGTGTCCGATTAGTTAGTGTTAAATCCAATCCAATTAGTGTTAAAATTTGGTATACTGTACTACTAACTGTACTACGTAACTGCGGTGACATTGCAATAACATGGTACAGTCAGAACGTGGTCATAGGAACTAACATGGTACAGTCAGAAGGCGGCCATGAACTAACATGGTACAGTCAGAAGGTGGCCACAGGAACTAACAGTCAGAAGGTGGCCATGAACTAACATGGTGAAGTCAGAAGGTGGCCATGAACTAACATGGTACAGTCAGAAGGTGGCCATGAACTAACATGGTACAGTCAGAAGGTGGCCATGAACTAACATGGTACAGTTAGAAGGTGGCCATAAACTGACATGGTACAGTCAGAAGGTGGCCACAGGAACTAACATGGTACAGTCAGAAGGTGGCCATGAACTAATATGGTACAGTCAGAAGGTGGCCACAGGAACTCCGAAAAGAAACAATATAGCCACCCCTTGTTTTAGTTCGTTGGACTTGTCTCGGTAAGCAGGTAATGGTTGTTTAAACAAAGTGCAGTCAGCAAAAAAGCTTGTCTCGAAAATTGAATTTTTAATGTTATTTCTTTTAGAGGTAAGGAACATTAAATAGGGTTTTAAATTCATCTGTGCTTGTTAACCTCATACTTTAGAGTCGCAGACTGCAACCCTGCGAAATTTAATAATAACTTTATTACTTAGCAGACCAGAGTTGTACAACTCGGCCCATTATTCGAACCTGCGTATCTTTAATAGGCCCTACAGCAGAACTTGGGCAATTGAAACTTTTAATAAAACTGTGTAAAACATTGGAATATTACTTTTTTTTAATCTGATGTTTCGCCAGCATCATGTTGTGCTTACCGCATTAAAAGTATACCTGTATATGTATATGTCCCAGATCTTGACGTAAATATATAATACTAGCGACCCACCCTCGCTTCGCGCGCTTCGATTAAATAAACTAAAATCCGCTGCGTAGTTTAAAAGTTCTAAGCGCACATACATACAAAGGGACGGACGGCGGGAAGCGACTTTGTTGTATATACTATGTAGTGATGGCATAAGAAAACTCCCTTTACTCCGGTCCAGGATATTAATTTACATATTGAACAGTTATATCTTTTACTTCACATACATAACAAATTCACTCATCTATACTAATATTATAAAGAGGTAAAGTTTGTAAATTTGTTTTTTTGTTTGTACGAGTATGTAAGGAGATCTCCAGAATTACATCCGATTTCTTAAATTCTTTCACCAACATTTAGAATGGACTTTCAGGGTGGACATAGGCTATATTTTAACTTACGAAAGTACTGACTCTCCGCAGACGAAGTCGCGGGCGGAAACCTAGTAAAAGAGGTTGTGACAGTTTAGTAAAGTAGGCATGATCTGTTCTTATAATCCGCTATTTCTTTACTCCAACAAAAGATGCATAAGCAAAGATCAAATCCCATTTAAAATCTCACATATGAGGAGCTCGGAATAACTTTATGTGTTTGTTTGGAAACATCTAGAATATTCTGGATCGCAAATATATATTAAATTCTATTCGAGCCGGCTCATGCCCCGTTAGGCTGGGGACTCAAGATTATTTTATCTTATGTCATCCAAAATGGGTGGCGAAATGTCTAATATCCAGAAGTAAAAATGCATCCAAGACAATAAGATAAACCGTCACAATACTAAAAAAAATGGTTATTATAAATTATTGAAAAAAAAAAATTACCTATACACCATTACATTACAGGTGAGATTAAAAACACCGTATTGTGATAGTAACAGTTATTATTACAATCTCACATACGAACGAGACCCACTATTGGACTTATTCAAAAAAAGCCATACCATTCGGTTTTGATACCATCGCAGAATTTAGTCAAGAATGAGGTTTTCGCTAAAATTTCACGAAATTCCCAATAACTCTGAAACAAAAGAAAATGACTGAACTTAGGTACTTGATTTGGATACCCCTTGAGATGTTCTACCTCTGATACTACTTCTTGTAGGTGCAGATTGGTATAGATTAATTTGAGGTCGTCACGTCAGAAATATTTATTTATTATAATATAAAACGATTTTTCTCCGATGTTGTATCCAAACCCTAAGCGCTTGCTATTGTGGGAGTCAGGTATAAAACCAACCATCTAGGGTATCTTAGTATCGATATAGCATCACCAGACAGGCTATTTCAGTCACATCCCACTCGATACTACCCCCAGGTAGCTTATATTTGACGTGACTTTATAAAGAGGCAATATGGCTAAAAGGCCAGATTTCTCAAATAGTGAATGCTAATTTTGAGAAATGTTTTCTTAATTACATGAATTAAATTAAAAAGATATGATAAAGCAACAAAAGATAGCAATGACAGCTAATATTCGGTGCCTATATTCAAAAGGCGGATAAATAAGGATACCTGGAATTCGTGGTGTAAAAACCAGTTGAACATTATCTACATTTTTATGATTTTACAGGAGAACAAAAACAAACGTTCGTAAACGTTGCACTCTCACAGACGTAAGTACGTCTCAACGAGACGTCTAAGCGAACATGGCAGTGCTGTCAGGTGGCGGGGTGCGGGTGTCGCATCGAGACGAATGGTTAAGACGTGCGTCTGTGTGAGTGCGACGTTTCAAACGTTTGTTCTTTACTCCTTTAGCTATATTTATACTGTGCTACTAGTTCCTAATTTAAACTACCAAATGTCAACATTCCTTCTCCGTCTAACATTGACAAGTTCCTAACTTTACAGACATTTGTTGTCCTTTTCTCATTAACCGTATTCCGCGACGTATCTGTGCTGCCTGGGCGCGACAGATAAGACACAAAGCGCCGCCATTGTAATGGAATCGGCTTCAGCGCACAGATTATAGGATCTAGCTCCTTTACCTGCCTCATTTACTGATTAATGTGGCTGAGGAAAAAGAGATAAAACATACTTGGCCTTTATTTTACTTTATCTTGTGGTAAAAGAGACCATAACTAATTAAACAATAACATAACAGAACTTATTTCAAAAGTAACAAGAATAGCCACCAAATAGTGGCATAAATAGGTAGTAACGACGAATTGAAAGCGGAATATGTTTTAGTGAAGCTTCAAGCTAAATTGATCTGTCTCGCGCAAGAAGGTACGGGATGGGTGCGGGATTCCATGGACGTTTTACTGTGAGATAAATTATGTACTTGAAGTTTTTATTATGTTTTCACTTTTTAAGGAAATTTAGTTAAAACATATGTTAAAACAAATGACGTGCAATGAAGTCGCACCCCCTGTACAACACTGTATTATGTCGAAAATCTCAAAATCGGATTTTATTGCAATAACTTTAATATAACATGAGATAGATAAGGATTTTTCGTAGATTCTAAATGAGCTATTTTGACTTAGTGCAGTGTTGTACTGGGGATGCGAAGTGTCGAAAGCCGGCCTTACACAGTCTGAATCAGATTATTAATTCATAATTTGAATTCATATTATTAATTCAGAAAGCACGGAATTGCATACAAATTAACTATTATCCACACACAATCTGATTTTTTCAGATTATGAATTTCTCAGATTGATCTGACAGAATGATACTGACATGCGTTATGAATTCAGATTATGAATTCCGAACGCACCTCATTCCATACATTATCTATGGACGAGCACACACACACTCTGGATTCAGATTATGAATTCAGTTGACATTGCAATAGTAAGTATAAATAGGTATCTACTGACGTTCGTGAGACAACTGATCAATCGGAATTTTCAAGACAGTGTGAGGCAAGTCACCGGAATTCAGATTATGAATTCAAATTATGAATTTTTGATTCTTAATTCAGACTGTGTAAGGCCGGCCTAAATTAAGAATGGTAGGTAAATATATCACTTGGATATTTTTAAGATTTCGCATGATAACCGTACAAAGGCAAACACTAAAATACATTTTCTGTTAGAACAAAAGTTATCTCGCGTCTAAGAAACGTTTATTGAGGTGAAATAAAATATGGTTTCTATATCTCAGGCTTCTAGTGAATTATTTCGTCTGTAGCAGTGACCTTTAAGTTTTGACTGTTACAGGGGTCAAAGTTAAAGCGAAATTCCATTATAATTTGGTAAATTAAAAAGTAAAAACGTAAAACGTTGCCAAAAAAAAATATGACGCTGAGAAGAATTTAATGACATCATTCTTTATCGAAATCAGACCATCCCATCAGCCACTACGACCATACATACATACATTCAGATCAAAAACATAATCCTTTTTCGGCAATCGGGTAGAAATAATTAGGAGTTTTATGGTGTTCCCAATTAATTAAACATATTAATTAAAGAGGATTCATATCTAGTTATTAAACTTCGAGTTCCAAACGTACTCCGTTTCATGCAAACTAGGCAAACCAAATGAAATGATATTCGAAGCTCGGTGTAACCTGTGGTTCCACTGCAAGATATTTTCTTTTCTATTTATGTACATATTTATATTGCATGGTCATGAACCACGCTATTGGCCTTATTTAGCATAATCCTAGTAAATAAAATAGAAAGTTTCTGTGCTTGTTATCTACTCACGTAAAAACGGCTGAATGGATTTAAATGAAATTTGGAATAAAGATAGATTGTACTGTGGATTAAATCATAAGATACTTTATCAACTGGTACAGAATGCCATTAGGCAATAAGTTCACCTTTTATACTCAAATTTGTAATTTTTTTGCCATAAAAATTAAATAAATAAATAAATACTTTTTATCCCTAAAAATGTAAGGTTCCCGTGGGATGGCAAAATTACTCATTCTACGCAAATGAAGTCGCGGGCGGAAGCTCGTAATTATGAATGTGTATGTTTGTGTTTTAATCAGGCTTAAACGGCTAAACGGATTTGAAATTTGGCACACAGATAGTTTTTATAATGGATTGACACATAGGACACTTATCAATGAAAATTGGACAGTTCCTGAGAGAATAGTGATAAACGACTTCTACGCGGACGGAGCCGCGTGCCAAAGCTTGACTTCGATACGAGACTAGAAGTCTTGTGTATGACATCCTTTGAGATCTTTTGACGGGGTTAATTCAAAAACTTGTTTTATACAGGATGACCTCGAATTGGTAATACAAAATACTTGATTATGATTCAGTTAATCACTAATAGTGTATTGCATTAACTCAGTTGTTAAAGTTAGCTTTCCTTAATTATCGTTAATTTTCTAACAAAACAAAATAATAAAAATAATTTAAAATCCCAATTGTGGTTAACCTACATGACGTCATGCATATCTGTCGTACAGACAAGGAAATTGATTCTCGCACCATTTTGTACTCTGTCACAACAACGACGGAGATAATGACAGTGGACATTCAACGTGACGCACTGCCACCCAAAGCGACAAGGAACAAAATGTGTCTCAATTTCCATTCCTGTATCTATCACTCGATGTTATTAATAAACTAGGTGCTGATATCCATCCAACCCTTTAGTTTTAAGTAGGTACCCTAATAAATTATCTGATAAAGTGAATAACTGAATAATGAGTGAATTATTAAAAATAATTTATTGTTGAATAACGTACAGTACAAAATACAAAATTGTAAAACTTAAACAACTTTTAAAATGTGCTCAAAATGACCCCCGCCTTCTTGGATACATAACTCTGCCCGTCGCCTATGATTGTCTTTCAATCTGTGGAGAACAAATTCATTGGTTTTTACATTATTAAATGCCTCAACTATCTTTTGGCGAAGTTCACCCACAGTATCTGTTTCCCGTGCGTACACTCTCCTTTTTATTTCGCCCCACAAAAAGAAGTCGAGAGGTGTGAGATCAGGGCTTCTAGGAGCCCAAGCGACTGGGCCACAGCGTCCAATCCATCTCCCAGGGAACTCTTGGTCCAAGTAGCTTCGCACACGCAGGGAAAAATGAGCTAGTGCCCCATCCTGCTGGTAATACAGAGCCTCCAAATTTTGCTGCGGCACCTCTCGTAGCAATACCGGTAACACATTTCTCAGGAATTCTTCATATTTCGGTCCATTTAAATTTCCGTCAATGAAATGAGGACCAATCAAACAGTCGTTCAGTATTCCTGCCCAAACATTTACCGAGAAACGTGTCTGGTAGGAGTCCCTGCGAGTTACGTGAGGATTTGCTTCACGATCAGACCACCAGTGTTCATTGTGAACGTTGAACATGCCTACTCTTGTAAATGTTGCCTCGTCGGTCCATAAAATGTTCAAGTGTAGATTTTGCAGCAGCCAACGACAAAATTGCACTCTTCTAGGATAATCGGCTAATATGATATCCTGCACCCTTTGGAATTTAAACGGATACTTTCCTTCAGCATTCAGTAATCGCCAAATAAACCATTGGCTCGTTCCGAATCTTGCGGCAGCGTCCCTTGAGCTCGCCTCTGGGTGGTGGCTAAAATAATCGAGAACTGGTCTCCGAAACGTCTGCGAGTACCGCGGCCGCCGGCCCGGAGCTTGAGCGTGCACTGGGACAGTAAACTGTCCAAAATCTCTTAAGTTTTGGACAATGGAGTTTATTAGAACACGAGTAGGAGTTGGGCAGTCAGGGTGTCGTTCATGAAACAATGCTTGAGTTCGTACGGTACTTCGTGACGTAAAATAAAAAGATAACATATCCATTCGCTGAATATTCGTATAAGGATAAGCTCGGGGCATTTTGTTTAATTACTATCTTAATTAAATACGAAAATTCTTACTTTCTTTGACAAGACAAGTGACAATTTACTAATCAAGATACGCTATTATCATAAATGATGTGTCAGATAACGAACCAAAGAGGAAAGTGTTCATTTGAAATACTTTAAACCTCTTTCATTTTAAAGGTAATGGTAGGGTAACCAATTTAAGCAAAAAAAAATGGGATAATTAGAAAACTTAAAAAAAAGTACTTATGTTTTAAAATTAAGCGTGAGACCTCGTAGAAGCGATTGGTTTAGGGAAGCTCTCTGTAGTACTTTGAATTTGTATTACCAATTCGAGGTCACCCTGTATATGTATAGGTTAGCCCATGTGTAGCGGGCTTAGCATGCATAGCCCATGTGTAGCGGGCTTAGCATGCATACACGAGATAAAATTTGACAGGTGCTGTGAATGAAATGAATACAACAATTCCATATTATAACGTAAGACTTACTGCCGCACTCAGAGACGTCAATTAAGTTTTAAGTTTCATTAAAGTTGCTGCGTCATATTCTATTGCTGTAGCAAAGAAAGTGACAGCAGCTACTTTAATGAAACTTAAATCTTAATTGACGTCTCTGAGTGCGGCAGTTAACGCTTAAGGTTTAAATTAAAATGTCCGGTCTTGATAATATCGCTATATAAAAAAGTGAAAATCGCTACAGTCGCTTATAAGAAAAGTCAGGACGAGGCACTTTTTATTTTAAACCTCAAGGTTTAAATTATGTGATGCAACTACAAATTAACCGTTTTCGGATTTTTTCCTTTACTTGTGCTCTAAGACATTGCTTCGTGCTACATTTCATGATTTTAAGTCAACGGGAAGTACCCTATAGGTTTTGATTCCCTTGAGACTCCCTTGAATATGCGGCATAAACGACCGTATCTTTTGATTGCGTTAGCTTAGAAGTTCGATTTTTTCACAGCTTCAAGGGAAAACTCGAAAAAAGAGGGAAAAATCTTCGAGAATCGATTCCCGTAATTTTCGGACTATTTGCCAACCTACAAGTTTGCGCGGAACCCTCGGTGCGCGAGTCTGACTCGCACTTGACCGGTTTTTTTCATTTATGTTTTGTTTGTTAATTTGTGTACTGTACTTTTGTTCGATGTATATAAATAAACGTTTTTTCTTTCTTTCTAAGATTTAAAAACTCTATAGCTTCAAAAATAGCATGTCTTATTCTATTATAATAATAATATCTTTATCTAGGAGTGTGTTATCGGATTGTAGCACGCTATGGCGTAGCACTTTGCTTAAAAGTTTCGTAGAGCTACGAGGATGTCGCTTCTTGTGTGACATAGTTAGCAAATATCATCGAGTTGTTAGATTTGAAACCTTATCTAGTTAAAATTAAAGTACATTTTGGTTGTAAACTGTAGGATGTATCTGCAGTAATTCATGAAACTCGACCTTAACTTTGTAACAAGGTGGTTACAACCTCCTTTATCTATTGATTTTATTTCTGGCCACTCTTACGTTTCTTTTATTGATTTAAATTCTTCAAAATTCAAAATTATTATGATCGATTCGCGGATCGAATGAATGTCGATTTTAGAAGCTAATTATAATTGTTGGTATCTGCTGTTACTACTTATAAACTCTCAGAGACGTCAATTCATTTTTAAGTTTGATTAAAGGTGCTGCGTCTTATTTTATTGCTATAGCAAATAAAGTGACAACAGCAACTTTAATTTAACTTTAAATTTAATTAACGTCTCTTAATTGACGAAATTTGCAGTGTAGGGGCGAAAAATTGATCTAGCTAGGTCTCGTATCTATGACAATTCGTTTTCCCCATACTTTCACGCAAAAAGATTTCCCGCGCAATATGGTTCGTAATTTCGGGGCGGCTGCCGCCCTCTGAATATACTGATGGTAAGAGCGTTGGCCTACTATGTACTACGGTTTCTTTTTGTTTTTGTATAGAAAATCAATGAAAATTCGGTTTCGAACGACGACACTCTGTCTTTCAGGAACTTTTTCCTTATAAAATAGCTACAGTTATATTTACAGGAATCAAGTAAGACTCATAAGTACGTTTATTGTTTAAGATTTAATTTAATAACCTATATTTAACCCAGACGACGCGCAGGTGAGCCGCCTTCGTGTTTTGTTCCATTTTATAATATTAGGCGGATAGCACGGGTCAGAGGACCATCCAATGGGGTGAAAAATTACAACATAGACCAACGAATTGACAGATTGGCCCACAATATTTTTTAAGGCATCTTGTGATGTGATTGCCTAATGCCGGAAGTCAGACAGATGAAAAACTTCCACCTTCATACCCCCTCGCATGCATGCACGAGATAAAATTTGACAGGTGCTAGGGAAATTAATACATCTATTCCAAATTCTAACGTAAGACTTACCGCTTAAGGTTTAAAATAAAAGTGTCTTGATAAAATCGCTATAAAAATGTGAAAATTGCTATAGTCGCCTAGTAATAAAAGGTTATAAAAGTCAGGACGAGACACTTGTATTTTAAACCTTAAGCGTTAATTACGTAATAATATAGAATAGATGTATTCATTTCCCTGGCACCTGTCAAATTTTAGCTCGTGCATGCATGCTAAGCCCGCCGAGTTCTCTATATACCTTTTGAAGAACGAAAACCACCATTTTTAACCTTTCAAACCTACAAAGTATGAGTTTAGTAGTATTACTAAAAATTCAAATATATTTTTCACTTCTCATGCTCTAAAAGTTCGTCTTTATGTCGTGCGCAGGCGACATAAAGTCGCTTCTTATGCTCTAGTGCATAAATGTATAATTAATGTAATGAAATAAACTATTTTGAATTTGAATTTGAATTTGAATTTAAAGTAAAATCTTCGTCGAAGACCTAGGCAATCGGTCCAACAGCCACACGAACAACTTTAACTTCATAGAATAACCTCTTTATTTTATTTTGTTTTATTAGTATTCTAAGACCAAGGCAAGGATACCAACAGCCAAAGTACACAATAAAGCTTCATGAAATAAACTTTTAATTTTTATTTCGTCTCATTTATTATTATTATAATTTTTATCATGTTGCTGTTTCATTTCCTCGCAATCGAATTGAAAAGTAGAGTGTACAACTCGTCCATAAAACCCATTTAACACTCGACTTTATATCCATCCTCGCTCGCAAGCTCGCTTGGATGGATAAACGTCTCGCGTAAAATGGTGCGTTTTATGCACTTGTTGTACAATCTACTATTATTACAATTGGACAGATTGAAAAGACAATTATTTTAATTATACATATCAATTCCATGATTCCAACACAAAAGTTTCTCCAAATGTGTAATTTAGACTTTGTTGTACTTGGAGCACACCATAATGTAACAAGTTAGTTAGTTAGCTGGCGTGCTGGTTCCAAATCGACGAAACTACTCCAACTTTGACAATTTAGAGGACTCAAATAATCCGAAGTCACTAAGTACACATTTGAGTCAATGCATAGTTACATTATCCTACTAATTGAATAGTATAAATGGGAAAGTTATAGATGTTTGTATGTGTTTCTATCACGCCTCAACGACTGTATGAATTTGAATGTAATTTGGCACACCGATAGTACTTGTCCTGAACTGACACAGAGTACTTTTTATCCAAGAAAATTTGACAGTTCATAAGGAAAATTGAAAAGCGACTTCTACGCAGAGTCTCGGGTGAAATATAGTATTATAGTATGTGGTTAAGTTTTTTTTATAATACTAATAAACGTCTGTCTACTAAATTATATACTTTACAAATATTACAAGAGACTCGTTTTATTTGTTATGCCTTCACGGATAAACTTTTCCTTTTAATGGCTGAGCTGAAGGCTCGATTTCAATAAGGTGTCGTTAGATTCGTTTTACCTTCGCAAGTGTCGTTGTGTACTTTAATTTTATAAACATTCTAAAGTAACAGATTTAAAAGTATAAAAATGAGTATTAATATAGTAAACCGGGATTACTTTCGCCCTGGGGAGGGGAAGGGGGGACATTGCCCACCCGTGAATAAACACTTTTTATTTGATTTAACATATCATAAATAGTTAAGACAACAATCATTAAATAATATGAGTTTTAAGAGTGGACAATTCTACCTCGCTTTACTGTATTACCATATTTTTTTATTTATTATAACATATTAACAGGCTTAATTTTAAAACAACGTCCCGCAAAACTGTTTTCACAGTTTGACTGTGGGATCCGCGAGTCTTAGTATTAGGTATATGTGACGTTCTCAATGTAAAAGGACCTTATGGAGAAAGGCAGTTACGCTCTTCTTATTCTTAACTATACGAATACTATGGTAACGGTTCTAAAAACGGCGTAACCGCCTGCCTCCATAAGGTCCCTTTATATTGAGAACGTCACATATTATTATAGTCTTAGTATTATATATGATAATATTATATCACTTATATCGAAATACACAGCAATTTAAAACTAATTTAACTCGCTTTTTGTTTCATTTATTTTAATTTTAAAATTGCTCCTAATTTCGGTTGTTAACTCTATGGGAACGATATATTTAGATCGAGACGCGCAAGAGCTGCTCAATAAGTATACCTGCGTGCTTAACATGCATGCACGAGATAAAATTTGTGCTAGGGAAATTAATACATTTATACCATATTCTAACGTAAGATTTAACGCTTAAGGTTTAAAATAAAAGTTTCTCGTTCTGACTTTTATTACCTTTTATTACTAAGTGACTATTGCGATTTTCACATTTTATAGCGATTTTATCAAGACGGGACACACTTATTTTAAACCTTAAGCGTTAAGTCTTACGTTAGAATATGGAATAGATGTATTCATTTCCCTAGCACCTGTCAAATTTTATCTCGTGCATGCATGCTAGGGGGCCTGGGATCCACATCTCCCATATCTCAGGGATCAACTTAAATAATGAATCTATATTTTTCTCCATAAAGATTATACCCATTATATCGTTTTGGATAATGTATTGAGGCATTAAATTATTTCTTATTAATGAAATACAACAGAATATTTTAGTTTAAAGCTACGAACAATAAAACAAATACCGTACAGTCGACTATAAACTAAAAACGGCGAATATTCTCACAAATTCGCAAATTAAACTCAAGATAAATCCGCCATAACATTCGTTACGAGTAGGTACAGCCAGCATCAAACAGATAGGAGCAGCCAAAATGGTCAAATATATCGCAACACATCCTTAGTCCTAGTAATAAAGTTGTGTTGCGAATATTTGGCCACTTTCGCTGCTCTTATCTATTTGATGCTGACTACAAGTGAATGCTGTATATCAGCTTCTAAAAGTAATTTTCATAATAAAGTGTATTTACGTAATCATTGTGACGTCGACATGTGGTTTACAGTCGGGGAAAACGAACGTATTTCGTGCACTGATACAAAATTTGCAATTTTCCTTTGCCTTTTTGAAATATATTTTAACAGCTTATAAATCAATTTGTGCCTTCTTTAAACTTGATATTGGTGAAATCATAGTGGCAACACTAATGTAGCCACAAAACAAAGCTAAATTAGATTATAAATCCATTACACTCAGAGACAAGCTTGAACTTGTTCTCAATAAACAGACGATACAATCTGCAGCACTCACCCCGCCTGCCTTCGAGAAAACAAAGTCGAAAATGTAACTTTCCAGTAGGGGTTCTGTAGGCTATAAATCATATATGGAGTACACTAGACTTACCCTTCTTCACGTAAAGATTAGATCACTTATACCCTTTTTTCACTAGGACCACAGATTTGCACTTGTTTTACCGACAAAGACAGACATACCATAGGCTCACACCGAATAAATTCATTACGTTTGCTGCGCTAAATAAAACTATACCTATTCGTATGGTTGAAATTTTAAACATTTCAAATGACATTTGCGTATAAATAATAACTTCTTAGACGTGACGTTGAATATTAAATTCTGTTACCAGGCCCCCTAGCATGCATGAACGAGATAAAATTTGACAGGTACTAGGGAAAAGAATACATCTATTCCATATTCTAACGTAAAACGTATGGCTTAAGGTGGTCCCGTCTTGATAAAATCGCTATAAAATGTGAAAATCGCTGTAGTCGCTTAGTAATAAAAGGTAATAAAAGTCAGGACGAGAAAGTTATTTTTAACATTGAGTGTCAAGTCTTACGTTAGAATATAGAATAGATGTATTAATTTCCCTAGCACAAGTCAATTTATTTCTCATGCATGCATGTTAGAGATTTGAGAGAGTTAAAGGGCTTCGTTTGTAATAACCGTTTTTTTTTTTAAACCATGCATGACATAAAATAAAGGTTACTTGAAAATTTTTAATACGGGAGCAAACATCGTTACTTTTTTCTTCCGAATCCGGCAACCTTACTCTCGAAGTTCATTTTTTCCAGCAGTATAGCATATTGACTCTCTGTTCTTTTTATATTAAAATGAAATAATTTTGTAACGAATAAACTTCTTTTAAAGAATCATCGGGTATTCTTGCGGATCTCTAAGTAAAATAAATAAGCTCTTTGCAGTTAGTTGGGTACTTTAAAACAGTCCTAAGAACCCTTTTTCTCCCATTCAATAAGAGTTGCAAATGTTCCGCAGCAAACGTTGTTTTAAAAACGTACTTAGCATTGTTGTTTATATTATAATAATCGCGTGTATTAATCCCCCAGTATAATGGGGTGTTTTAACACACGAAAATATCAAGATAGATTGTTCTTTAAAAAAATAATATCGAAAACCTTAAGGAGTATGGTATTATGACGTATGTACAGTCGAACTCATAAGTAGCTGTACGTTTTAGTACCTTGTCGCAGTGTTGACACATTAAAATTAAATATATTGACACTTATAAATTATAATACGTAACTGCGACATGGTACTAAAATGTAAAGCTGGTTATGAGTTCGACTGTGCCTTCGTTGACGTCAATCGACTTTAAAACTTGCATATTTAGGGCCTGTTTCACAATTGTCAAGTAAATTCATCTGTCAGTTAAAGATATATCCTTGTCTATTTTCAAGTGTTAGAAAAGGAAAGGGCTAAATTTATTTGACTGATACGCTTTTTGACGATTGTGAATCAGGCGGTAAAACTATCGTTTTAACTTTTCATAAAAAGTTGCTGATTCGACCTGTCACTGAATACGTCTGGGGCATAGACATTTTATATACTAGTGTTAATAGACGAACAGGCTCGAGCTCGATGTCTTTTGAAGAGTCCTTTGGTAGAAGTATTGGATGCTGCAGATCGTTTTTGCTGAGCCGGCCGCCATCTTGGGCTTCTCTTTAGGGAAGTGAAGCGTGGTGGAGTGGCGTGAGGCGATTGGTCTCACCACAGTTCTCCTATTTTCAAAGACAAGCAAATACTGAACAATACCTGAAGAACCAAACATCGGCAAACATATACCTACTGACATTGGCAAAATTGTCCGCACTTGGACAGATGTACACGATACAGTGCCTTGTTCAATTTTCAGCGACCAGAGCCCTTAGCCAAGATGCACTACGCTAACTAGCATTTCTATTCGTTTCATTTCTAAACTAATCGCCTCACTGGTAGATCACGTAATACGAAGAGTCACGTGATCTACCAGTGACGCGATTGGTTTAAAAACGAAACGAATAGAAACGCTAGTTAGAGTAGTGCATCTTGGCTAAGGGCCCAGCTCAGAAAAAGCTAAAGCATGTGGCCACATGGCTTATTTTCGACTGGACACTTACTTCCTTAACAGGGAATCCCTAAAAAAACCAACAAGACGATTACAAAAAGCCAGTCAAGTGCGAGTCGGACTCGCGCACCGAGGGTTCCGCACAAACTTGTAGGCATGTAAATAGTTCGTAAATCACGGGAATACAATATAAACTGACACGCAATAAGTATGCGCTTTCGTATTTAGTGTGCCAGTTTAAACTGGACTTTTTTTATGTGATGTAACTTACAAATTAACGGTTTTCGGATTTTTTACTTGTGCTATAAGACTTTGCTTCTTGCCAAATTTCATGTTTCTAAGTTAACGGGAAGTACCCTATAGGTTTTGATTCCCTTGAGATTCCCTTCAATATGCGGCATAAACGGCCGTATCTTTTGATTGCATTGACTTAGATGTTTGATTTTTTCACTGATCCAAAGGATTGCAGACTTAAGTATTTGGTATAAATTTCAACTTGATACCTACACGCGTTCCTGAGAAAAAGTGTCTTGACAGACACACAGACAGACAACAATGTGATCCTATAAGGGTTCCGTTTTTTTTCATTTGAGGTATGGAACCCTAAAAACTAAAGGAAAGTAAATTATATTCATAAAAAGTGGTCAATGATCAATGATGCCGCCATACTAATTTTAACACGTTTAAAACTATATCAGTGCATTTGCCTAGACAATCAAATGATGACTGTGCAAAAAAAAATTCAGTCTGAAAGAAAAGTTTGTCTCTAAAATTAAATTTATGACAGAAACTTATTTCTAATACAAAGGAAAGCGATTAAGCTCGTACGTCACTTAAAATAACACTGCGAAATCAAACTGACAGCAAACAAAAAACTCATTCGCATCTAAGATCAACCTGTACATAGCAGCCTACTACATTTACATACCGCGCGGACCAAACCCAACCTTATTATATTCACATTAAGGTCACTGCACCTACACAAACAACGTGGCGTGTTATCTTCCCCTCATTTTAAAAATGACACATCAGCATTTTGATTGCTACGTAAATTTTACCTTATACAGTTGGTAATAAAGTCGCAATTAGACAACATGGTCTATTTTGTAAAGGCAGTATTTTGTTTGCTGGGAAATCGGTCGAAAAATTGTGTAGAAAAAAGAAAGGATTGGCGGGATTTTGTGTTAACATTCCGTTTAAAGGGAACATCAAGGTTACATTTCTACACGAAGTTAAATACGCGTAAAAAAAGTTATCTACAATTTTTATTATTTTTGGACAAAAGTAATTGAGAAAAAAAGAATTTGCCCACTGTACTCCTTTTTTTTAACTAGCTCATATGTGACGTTCTCGACCTTCTCGACGTTCTCGACCTTATGGAGGAAGGTTGTTAAGCTCTTCTTAAACTTGTAACTATACGAATACTATGGTAACAGTTCTAAAAACGGCGTAACCGCCTGCCTCCATAACGTCCCTTTATATTGAGAACGTCACAAATAAACTAATTTGACCTCTGGTATAGGTACATTGAGTACCGATTCCAGATTCCAGCAGATCAGCTCTTATTCACATAATTGTATTGTCATCAACTCATCAGGCTACACTCACTATATCATCATCATCACTACATAATTATTAATTATAAATTAAATTCCGCGCCGCGTCGCGCCGCGCGTTGAGTTTGTTCGGGTTAATCTCACAAACTACTGTACGGATTTTAATACAGTTTTCACCAATAAAAAGAGGGATTGTCTAGGAAGGTTAAAGGCTACTTCATGAATATTATAGTTATAATTAGTGCTATCCGTGCGAAGCCGCGGCCGGTCGCTAGTATTTACATAAAACGTAAAAACCTAATGTACTCAAAAAGTCACCAGCATAATAATTATAGAACATACGACCCAAATATTATGTCTGTCACGCTCTTATACCTCTAGTAACAGAGACGTGTCAAATATTTTTGAACTCAATGTTACACAATATTATTCCTAGTGACTGCAGAAAAATAATCAAACAAGTTAATTAAAGGCTTTTAACAATAGGGATGACTATTTTTTTTTCTTTGTCGATCAGGTAGATTATCAAAAAGTATTGATCACATAATCAAAATCAAACATAAAAAAATCAGAAGTGACGTCACGAGCCCCCACTCCCGAACTTTGACCCGCTTTATCTTTGTCATTTTTTGTTTGATTGACAATAGAAAAAATACGTGTCCAATATTTTTTGATACCTAGTCTAACTGACGGACTAAATATAATTTCGTTTTCTTTACCATTAGTCATCATCCCTATTGTAGACAAAATGTTAAATAGATAAAATTATCTGATACCTAGTTAGTTAAGATAATATCACTTTCCTTTTCTTTGTCATATGATAGAAAAGAACAGAGCCATAATCGTTAGAAGATGAATAAATCAGCCCTTAATCGAACTTCGGATTCAGAATTGATTTATTGTATCGTTTATTTATAATAAACGCCATATTTACTTTATCAAGCTAACCGCAATGATAGCAGAGTCGCCTTATCTCCGGAAGGACGGGCTCATTTCCGGTTTCAGGCCGCTAGTTATTTGCAAAGCTTTCATAAGCTTTACGAATATATTACGGGTTCGAACCCGTAATATATTCGTAAAGGAATAAGACTTCTTGGATTATTAAAATTATTATTGATGAAATGAATTGGTGTTTACTAAATGGAGTTTTATTCTTAAATGCTTATTATAATTTGTAGAATTAGGTTAGGTGTCGATTTTTGACTCTTTCGGTTATTGTTTAAAAGGATCACAGTCCGATGAGGCACATGTGCCTGTGTGTGTGATCTCACTAGTACGTCCATGCGGCACGTCATGTGCCTCGTGGAAAGTGATGTGAATAACTCATTCAATCAATAGGACACAAAGTACCATAAAATATAATATTTGAAGAGAATGACGTACGAGTATCATATTCGAAACTGAATGAACGTTTGATGTAATTATTTTATTACTATGGGGACGTGTCGAAAGAAGGCTGCACATTGCTTCGGGACTGTGAACCTGTTAAACATTGGTTTAAACAAGTTGTTAATAAAAACTTGTAAATACATACATACATACCGGTCAAAATCATAACCCTTTTTTGCTTCGCCATAGTCAGGTAAAAATAATGAAAGTATAAGAATAACTTTTCAAATAGAGAACTTAATTTTTTTACGCCAAACCATCCATTCGTTTACGCGAAGTAAGAAAACAAATATGGAGAAAGAACTCTACAAACTCTACAAACATTTCCGTTGGCGCTATTGCTTACTTTTCCTTAATTGACTTCTAGATCGATCTGCCAGTCTCATTAATATTGCAAGCGCCGGCCAGTTTACGAGAACATCGATCGACGGCCGACTCGAGCATTATGGATCGCTGTATGCATTATTTGGTCGGCGCTAAGCGATATAGCTAAGGTCACGGTCATTGATGGAACCTTGCCTTCCCACCAGAGTTGTGAGAGGTACCTAAACGGTGAGCGACGTCAAAAAATAGAATAGAATAGAAAAAAAATTATTCAGCAGACATACAAAAACACAATAACATCTTAAATTAGTTCATAATATCACCTGACACGGTCACTTTTTTACCAAGGTTGCAACAATGATGATGTGTGCCAATTGGTTCCCACTCAGCATGGTTGACATGAGGATCTCAGCCTAGCTGGTTTTCAGGGGAGCCAGGAGGTAGCACTACAAAGCTTCTTGTTTCCACCAGTGCTAAGCTAAGCTAAGCTATGAAAATATAATAATAATAATAATCCAGCCTGTATACGTCCCACTGCTGGGCACAGGACTCCACTCACAATGCGAGGGTTTGGGTTATAATTCCCACGCGGGCCCAGTGCAGATTGGGAACTTCGCACACACCGTCAAATTGCTTTGCAGGTGTATGCACTGTGCAGGTTTCCTCACGATGTTTTCCTTCACCGAAAAGCTCATGGTAAAATTCCGAAAAACTTAAAGGTGCGAGCCCGGGTTCGAACCCGACCCTCTGCTTAAGAGTCGGCAGGTCGACTACCACGGCTTTGCTATGAAAATAATCGATCCTAATTGGTGGTATCAACACATCCTTAGCTACGGAACTTAGCGCGTCTTTGGTGGAAAAACAGCCTTAGGGTTCTGTGTACCAATGTCTGTACACGTCTTATTTTTAGGCCCCCTAGCATGCATGAACGAGTTAAAATTTGACAGGTGCTAGAGAAATGAATACATCTATTCCATATTCTAATGTAAGACTTAACGCTTAAGGTTTAAAATAAAAGTGTCCCGTCTTGATAAAATCGCTATGAAAATGTGGAAATCGCTATAGTCACTTAGTAATAAAAGGTAAGTCGGGACAAGAAACTTATTTTAACCTTGAGTGTCAAGTATTACGTTAGAATATTGAATTTATGTATTCATTTCCCTAGCACCTGTCAAATTTTATCTCGTTCATGCATGTTAATCCCGCTGCCTGTCCGTCTGTTCTAACCTTAGAGAACCATATATTTTGAGCCGTAATAAATAGCCGGTTCAGTTTTATGTCTGATAAATGGCAGATTTCCTACCAATTTTTTTTATCGTAAATTAAAATAATAAATAGGTCCCCATACAAAAACGTTTTTTTCAACGTTATTTTGTTTTTGTTCTATAGTTAAAACGTTACTTAACACATTCAAGCGTCAATGAAAAATGGGCAACATTGTATATTACTCCGGAGAAGTTTTATTATCGTAACTGAATTCTAACCTGATTAAAAGACGTTTTTTATTACATGCATAGTTTTACCAAGTAATAGCCTAGCATCCCTCTCGCTTGCTCATTGAACAGCGGTGTAATCGCAGTAAGACGCCTTATCAGCGGAAGGACGCGGGTTCATTTCCGCTTTCAGCCGCGACGCCATTTACCCGCCGATGGCGATGAGGATATGACGTAGGACGAGGGCGCAAAGATACATCTCAACTAATATTACAAATACGATGCTAAAGCTATTGCTATGCTATTGGGTAGGCAGGATAAACAGAAGGGAAAAAATGTGCCATTCTCAATATAAAGGGACCTTATGGAGGCAGGTGCTTACGCCGTTTTTAGAACTGTTACCATAGTATTCGTATAGTTACAAGAATAAGAATAGCGTAACTAGCGTAGCGAGAACGTCACAAATAGTCAACATAACGAACGAACGAGCTTCCGTTGTGCTTAAGAGAATCACCTTCTGTTAACTCTCTTAAAAGAAATTTAAAAGCGTTGTGGCTTGATGAATCGTGAAACCAAACTCCGTAGTGCTTATTTATAGGTTATCTATTAGCTGTTTGTGCTCTTAGTTAGTTCTTATTTAAGTATATATATATATATATATATGTGTAAGTTTACGTTAGTATATGTATTTATTTATATGTTTAATATTTATGTAGTTACAAGTATTATCAATATTTCTAACTGATAGTTTAATATTTTGAATACTTTTTGCTACTTTTTGTGCAAAACTTGTATGTGTGTCTAACCCCATGCATTGTCCTTACTCATCTACTTCAGGGTTAGCTGGAAGAGATCCCATTTAGGGATAAGTTCGCCTTTGTACTTTAAATTTACGATGTCAATGTATTATTTACTTATACTTTTTGTGCAATAAAGAGTTTACATACATACATACATACATAACGATTGCATATTCTATAAGCTTCATACTTTTGTTTGGTATGTAATTTGTCTATTAAACAAACTGTACCCGGGAGACCGAGCGTCGTCGCTCGAGTCAAACCCGAATTTTCATCGATTTTCTATACAAAAACAAAAATAAACTAATACCTACATAGCCGAGGTTTGGACCTGCAGAGTCTGCGTAGTAGGCCAACGCTCTAACCATCAGTCTTTTCAGACGGCGGCAGCCGCCCCGAAATAACGAGCCATATTGCGCGGGAAATCTTTTTGTGTGAAAATACGGGGAAAACGAATTTTCCAGATAGACCTAGCTATATCAAATTTTCGGACGTTCCGTTCTCAGTTCGAGATCGACATGGTCGATGATGATCATGATGAAAATGATAATGAGATAGTGATAATTATGACGACAACGACCACGACGACGATGACGACGGACTGTTAGGCCATGGTGCCCTTAAGTGCTTTCATGACTCATCCTTAACACGTTCAACGCGGCATCAAATATAGTACCAAACTTGCCGAGAGTGCGGCATGACCTCTATACTTCTCATACGCAAACCCACCATGGTGCGACGTGACCTTTATTTGCCCACATCACCTACTATGTTTAAAGGCTTATATTTTTATGAAATTTGCAGATACCTTCATAATTTTTTTTCTACTAGTAGCATATATACTGTAATATATACCGCAGGAACCGCCTCCAGTTTGGTATCATACTTTTAGAGACATAAGGCCAACTGTGAAGATCTGATTTTATGAGAAACATTTTGCCATCCCGCATTATAAAGCTTGGTTGGGGTAATAGTGATGGGAAATATTGCAAAATAAATCATCGACAGTAAAAATGAACTACTTTTATTTTAACATTCAAAATTCACTTTTTATTATTATGAAGAGAATCAGAAAAAAAAACAATAATAACGAAATATTACTTTAATCAGACTGACAATGACTAGTAATGAGATTGATCATTGCAGTTTTAAGTTTTACAGAAAATTCTAATAAGAGAAAACATACTTTAATTATAACCTTCTTGTACATATATTAAAAGAAACATTACTTCTCTTTGATTTAGGCAATTACCTACTAGTTAAAAGGAAAAATTATCGTAGAAGTTTGTATTTGTTTGTATAGTCTTAGGTCTTACACCGATACATTGATTTATCACGACACATCACTACGCAAGACTGATCAGTCCGCGCGCTCTCACGCAGTGCGGCATGAGGTGACGGTGTATGGCAATATACTGGTCACGCCGCATACAGTTGATAATATTTCACTTCTGTGCGTCGTGAACATTATTTTGCCATGTAATGTTTTAATCAAACTGAGTCCTATTTCAAAATACAAGCATAAACCTATACTTGTCTCTTTTGTACTAATGAGATATCACATAGAAATGACCCCCGCACCACCGAGAGAACTGCTATTTTCGGCGCCGCACCCAGGTAAAATCACACATGGCCCTATAGTGGTCATGCCGCATTGAACGTGTTAAACGCGTAATGTGCGTTTTAACAGTAGGTATGCAAGCTTCGTATAAAACCTCTACGTAACCTTTAACGAATGTCAGCGAATGTTTTAAATCTTAGGGGCCGTTCAAGTATTCGTAAGCTGAATTTTAGTCATTTAACCCCATCCCCAGCCTGACTAGACATCCTCCTAGAAAGATTTTAGTAATATGTACGACATTATAGTCAAACTCATTTACTCGTATTACAGAATTCTGAGAACATTGGCACACATTAAACTTACAAAATGTCTACGCTGTATCACAGACTGTATAGTACAAGAGCATGTCGACTATGCTCAGTGTAGGGTTCCGTCGCCATTACTACAAAATACTACAAATACAAAATCTGCAAAAACCATAAATATTAGCTAATTTTCAATTTTCTATTCAAAGTTATCTAAGCCGAGTTTAGGTAGGTAGGTAAAATCATTTTAGTCGTCTGTAACTCAAGAACCAATGTATACCTAGTCGTGATTGTTTTCCTTTTAAATTCATATGCTTTTATTTCAGATATTTTCCAGATTTTTGGTACTTGCAGTTTTGGCTGTCACGCAAATCTAGCGAAACTGACACTTTTCCGAGTTCAATATTTCCTAAACGGTCCCCCAAATATAAAATGTATAATAACATATCCGTAATTTTTAAGAGCTATCCAAAGATACCTCACTCGATGTCATACGGTAAACAAAATTACCTTTGTTTCACATATGGGAGGTGCCAGAAAAAAAAAATTCAAGATTTTATTTTACAACTTTGTCAGCGTACTTTAAGTGTATAACTATGCTAAACAGCTTTGTAGTACCAAGAGTCACTGAGTTAAACCGCGGACAGACAGACATGGCGAGACTATAAGGGCTCCTTGTTGACTACGGAACCCTAAAAAGATAACAAACACGGTTTTTATAAAAGAAGACGTGGCGTTAACACCGTAAGGTGTATTTTCCAATCGTGTTGATAAAGAACTGTACTATTGAATCGGTTCTTGTTGAACGGGAGGGAACTAAACTCCTATATCGGCTATGAAGTATCAATTAAGGTAAAGGACATACCCCGTCCTTTACATTAATATTCCAGTCGATATTTTAATTATAAGCGTCGCTAGCATACGTGTGGGCGACGGCAGCGAAATATGTCATCACTGGAATACAAAAAAAAAGATTTTACATAAATCACAATAATAAACTTAAAAAACTAAACTCGAGTACAAAAAATAACAAAACAAGTTCAGATCTTTACAATGTTTTATAGTATTTGAGTAATTCTTCGATTGTTTCAACCGCTTTACTTTATTACCTTGTAATGTAACTTACTTTTAAGTATTATTGTATTTTATATTTGAAAAAACGACCTTCTGCTGGAGTTTCTTGCGGCGCTTCTTCTCCGCAACGATGGTCTTGTCCGAAGCGCTGGTAGATTCACTCTATATTACCGACGTGTAAAAGAGCCCGTATGTGGCCAATTTACTGAATAAATATTTTGACTTTTGACTTTGACTTTTGCTCTCATTCCCCTAATCGCATTAATGTCGAATTTCCTGTAGATTAGAATAGCATTTTCGGTTATTTTTTAGAAGTCAGGGCACTCTACAAGATAACCGAAAATAGCTTCCAAAGCTACAGGAATTTCGACATTAACGTTTTCAACGCCATGTCAAATACAAAAGTCGTCACTCACACGCCAATAACAGCTGAGAACCAGAGATAAATTCAGCCTTACGTCATAGATACTCAGGTCAATTTTTCGCTGTCAACCGTGAAGGATATATCCGTCGCTGGCGTTGAACTAGTGGTGCGGATATATCCGTCGTTGGCGTTGAACCAGTGGTGCCGATATAACCTTCGTTGGCGTTGAACCAGTGGTGCGGATATATCCGTCGTTGGCGTTGAACCAGTGGTGCGGATATATCCGTCGTTGGCGTTGAACCAGTGGTGCGGATATATCCGTCGTTGGCGTTGAAACAGTGGTGCGGATACATCCGTCGTACCTAGGCGTTGAACCAGTGGTGCGGAAATATCCGTGAATGGCGTTTAAAAGGTTAATGCGGCTAGGGGAATGAGAGCGGTGAAAACGCTCGAAGAATTACCCGTTTACAAATTTTAATATCACGTAGAGGTCCGCCAACCAGTATCAAAGCAGCCTAACAGCCTTACGATTATTGCGAAAACGTGACAGTTAATTCCGAAAAATCAAGTTCCAGAGCAATAATCAAATCCTGCGCGGAAAAAACCACGGGCAAAAGCTATTTACCTACTTAAGGCTTAGGGAAGTAATTTTTCGAAAATTATAGAACTTAAAATGCCTTCGTGAACTGTGCAGCGACTAAAATAAAAGAAAGGCTGTAATTTCCACCAGAGTGACGTTTGGGAAACGAATACTTACTCAACATATTCCACCATACAAACGTCGTAAAAAAGACGACCGTGTACCAGTCCGCGTGGAACATACATACAGGACCCACCACGACACACTCATAACTATATAAGATCGACAAGCACACGCCGTCTACTGCGCTTATCATCAATCCCCATACGACTGCGTACACTGCCTCTTTCACATGCTGAAATGTAATAAATAACAATAATAATATTAGTAGGTACAGTATAAAAATAGCTAAAGCAGTAAAAAAACAACGAGCAAACGTTTGAAACGTCGCACTCACACAAACGTCTCAACCGTTCGTCTCGACGCGACACCCGCCACTGACAGCACTGCCATGCTGGCTTAAGGGTCTCGTTAAGACGTGCGTCTGTGTGAGTGCGACTTTTCTAACGTTTGTTCGTAGTTTCTTTACCGCTTTAGCTATATTTATTCTGTGGCAGTACCTACTCTTCGTACACACGACGGGATTGTTGAGCCACTTGCTAACATTCTTAATTCGGTCGGGGTGTCAAATCGTACACGGTATGATACTATTGCAATTTGACGATTTGACAACCCGACCGAATTAAGAATATTAGCAAGTGGCTCAACAATCCCGTGGTGTGACTGTAGAGTCAAGGTCATAAATATTTATACATTTTACTGTCATGTTTAAACTGCCATAATATTATTATAATGAATGTCACAGCGATTAAAGTGACAAGAATTAAAATGTATACATATTAATGACCTTGACTGTACAAATTGTCAGGAGGTTTCTCTCTCCGCAGCCTACCTAAAGGCTACTTAAAGAATTAAATCGAGTTTACGTCTTAAATCTAGATTAGACTGACAGACTGACTTACATTTTGACACAACTAAACCGTACTTCTGACAAAAAATACGTTTTTTTTTATTTAGCTATATGCAGTTGGTAGTGTTCAAAATATATGTTATATACGGTTCAAAGGGACAGAGATATGAGTCCTATAGCTCTATCTCTTTCACTGATTGGAATTTGGCAGGTTTTAAAAGCTCATAAATCCCTTTATCTGTACGCTCTGCGACCTTAACATGAATACACGAGATAAAATTTGACAGCTGCTAGTAAAATGAATACATCTATTCCATATTCTAACGTATGACTTAACAAGGTTTAAAATAAAAGTGTCTCGTCCTGACTATTATTACCATTTATTACAAAGCTACTATTGCGATTTTCACATTTTTATAGCGATTTTATCAAGACGGGACACTTTTATTTTAAACCTTAAGCGTTAAGTCTATGTTCGAATATGGAATAGATGTATTTCTCTAGCACCTGTCAAATTTTATCTCGTGCATGCATGCTAGGGGGCATGTACAGATAATGGGATCGAATCCGGAAGTTTCATTTGATTTATTATTTTACCAACAAGTTGGCGACGAGGAGGATCAGGCCATTCATAATTTGCAGGAAGCCGAAGACGTGGAAGCTCAACCGCAACATGACTGGCACCGTCTCTTTGGAAGGTGAATTCCCTGAAACAATCCTTACTGATAAAATAAATATAAAACAGTTTGTATGGGACAATCCCATACAAATTGACCTTACTAAGCTCTAAGCTTGTACTATGGGTACCAGGCAACGATATACATACTTATAAAGATAAATACATACTTAAATATATAGAAAACATCCATGAATCAGGAACTAATACTCGCGCTCATCACACAAATATTTGCCCATACCGGGATTCGAACCCGGGACCGCTAGCTACGTAGGCAGGATCACTGCCAACTAGGCTAACGCGTCGTAAAAAACAACAATGGTTTTAGTTAAAAATAAACTATAGATTTCACGCGGCGTTGCTCGTGATTAACTTATGCATCCAAGATTCCTCGTGACTTCACTTATCTTCGCGATATGATCGAAGTGTATATGAAGATATGAAGTAGGTATGGAATAAAAATTAAATGTTTTGAAAAACAATGAGCCGATACCAAAAAAAAGTAAAAAATTACACGTTTTCAAATCATTCTATGTCATTGTTTTTCGAAACATTAAATTTATAACTAGTAAGCTTAGATGAAAACAAAAAGAGGAAGATACGTGACGTGACGTGACGCGGGCTTGAGCACCTAAATATAGGCGCTGAGCGCCTATATTTGAGTCAGTTGTCCGGCCGTCAACACGTGCGACGTCGTCATTATTGTGAGACATATATGGCGGGTCACCTACGCGCACGACGTTAGTGCATCAATTTATCTCTATTGCTCCTTAGTGCATGTTTACAGCTGTGTGTGTGGAATTTGCGAATGTAGGTGTCGCGGCACGCATTATGTCAGTGTCTTGTACAGCGATAACGTGTCTTCCCCTTTTGCTTTAGTCTAAGCTAGTAAGGTTATTCCTGGTGACTATACATATTTCCTAAACTGTAAGTACCGTGGATGCAATAAATGAATTCGAACTTACATGTCATTGTCGCGAGTCGGCGCCTTATGCTTTCAATATCTGACGTAAAGCCCTGTAGCCAGACAATAACGAGAATGCCATAAAGTTTTTTTTTTTTATATTTGACAGGTGGGTAGACACAGTTAATTCAGTTTTTTTTTTTCAAAGACAAAAATGAGTGCCGTATGCATGACATAAGATTCTTTTTGTAATCTATTAAATACTAATTTAACCTTTTCAACGCCATGTCAAATACAAAAGTCGTCACTCACACGCCAATGACAGCTGAAAACCAGAGCTACTTTCAACATTACGTCATAGACACTCGGGTCTATTTTTCGCTGTCAACCGTGACGGATATATCCGTCGTTGGCGTTGAACCAGTGGTGCGGATATATCCGTCAATGGCGTTGAAAAGGTTAAAGCTTAAAATGTATATTGCTTCCTAATACTGCCCTCGTAAGAAAAAAAGGCACATCTGCGAATTATTCACAGAAGCATATTAAACCCTGTGTACGTTAATAAGGGTCGCATGTGCAATACCAATTCGTTTGCACATGTGCCTTTTCTTCTTATGAGGGCAGAATATTGACTATTAAGATTTGAGGTTACTTTATCGATGGAAAGATAAATATTCTGATATCTGTAACAGCAAGCTTAACATGCATCACAAGAATAAAGTGACAGCACGAATAAAAAGTTGCTAGAGTAATTAAATATCATGCTTAGCTTGGAGCCTGTGCACACTAGTGTTTTTGCCCTTCATTTCATTACTCTAGCAATACCGAATAAAATCCCTTAGTAATAAAAGGTAATGAAAGTCTAGACGGGACACTTTTATTTTAAACCTTAAGCGTTAAGTCTTACGTTAGAATATGGAATTGATGTATGAATACATTCATTTCCCTAGCACCTGTCAAACTTTATCTCGTGCATGCATTCTAAGCCCGCTGAGTTAGTAGTTCGCGCTCGCATATGAAACAAATAAAATGAACAAATTTAATAATAACCACAAACTGACCCATAGCCAATCGGTGAAAAAAAAAATAGCAAAGTTCGCCCCGTTATTTGTAAAGCCACCCAAGTTTAGATAGTCACACCTACTACGGCACTCGTTTTTGTTTTTCAACTTTTGAAAAAAAAAACTACAGCCACGAGTTCACTAGAAACAATG
Source organism: Tortrix viridana (assembly GCA_963241965.1). Classification (NCBI taxonomy): domain Eukaryota; kingdom Metazoa; phylum Arthropoda; class Insecta; order Lepidoptera; family Tortricidae; genus Tortrix; species Tortrix viridana. The sequence continues at coordinate 1,996,566 of OY725194.1, read as the reverse complement.
TTTCGCATACACTGTTTCAGACACCACGTAGATGTTTGGAGCTGTTCATTTATTACGTAAGACGATTTGGGGGAGGGGGTCTGAAAAGTCTTATTTTTTCTTGCATTGGGGTAGGAGGGGGTCTAGATTGTTCTTACGTAAGATCACAAAAGCAAGCAAAAATTAAAGCGTTTTTATATTTCTTTGCAATTTTGGTAGATACTGATCTTACGTTAGATTAAAAAGGTGGGAGGGGGTTCATCCAAGTCTTATTTATCTTACGTAGGGTGAGGGGGGGGGTTAGAAATTGGTTAAAATTGTTTTACGTAATGAATAGCCCCTTTACAGCAACAAGTTACATGCAACACGTTGTGGACGGTCCGAGAAACTATGTTTCGGATACACAGAAAAAAAAATCTGACCCACCAGCCGGTAACACAAAAACATGCCGATAAACAGCTGTGTTTACCGCAATCCTGCCCTCCGAAAGAAAAAGGCAGTTCAAGAGTATGAAGTCCTTAGGCGTATACTGCCTTTCAACCTCTTCATGCACGTACGTCGTTTTCAGGTGCTTTCAATTTGACTCTGATTCAGTACAGTCAGTGTCAAATAGATAGGAGCAGCGAAAGTAGCCAAATAATCGCAACACATCTTTATTACTATAGGAATAAGGATGTGTTGCGATATATTTGGCCATTTTGGCTGCCATCTATTTCATGCTGACTGTACATCGCGAATTTGATCCGTGTACCTATGTGCGTCTAGGGCGTCTTCATGTTTAAACAACGCGCGTATTTTATTACTGAAACCGTGTTTACAAACAAATGTTTCACAGTGAATAAGTAGCTTTATTAACCTACCTACCAACCAAAAATAAAAACTTTTAAGATTGTTAAAAGAAACTAATCAAGTCGCGCCCCTACCGGAGTGTATCGAGCAGTTATCTTGATCACCGTACTCTCCGTGAAGACTCCTGTCATCTAAAAAAAAAAAGTTACAAAATAAATTTTTGTCAAAAATTTAATTTTTGGGGCCAGCTTTTGTTGCCGACTGTACTTTTTTTTGCAGTCGCCATCTGCTTATCAAGACCAAACTAACGAGTCCCAAGTCGGTGGGTTTGCGTTAAGAACACCGGTTGCCACCTTCCGATCATCAGATCACCTCTATGACACCTATTACTTTGTTACAATATGTATTCTAAAAGCCGTGGTAGCCTAATGGTTTGACCTGCCGACTCTTAAACAGAGGGTCGTGGGTTCGAACCCGGGCTCTCGCACCTCTAAGTTTTTCGGAATTTATATATGCGAACTTTTCGGTTTTCGGTCAAGGAAAACATCGTGAGGAAACCTGCTGCACACACCTGCAAGCAATTTGACGGTGTGTGCGAAGTTTCCAATCTGCACTGGGCCCGCGTGGGAACTATAGCCCAAATCCTCTCTCATTGGGAGTGGAGGCCTGTGTCCAGCAGTGGGACCACGTATATAGGCTGGATTATTATTATTATGTATTCTTAATTTCAGCTGAATCGGACACTGGGAAGTGGTTCAAATAAATACATATGAACATTGCAAGTTAAATAAAAGCTTGTAAAAAGAAGACAGCAAGCTCATCATTTAGGGGTTCACAGGGGCACAACCTCCACGACTTCGTATGAAAATTCATTACCGCTCCTGATCTCCAGCAATTGAATAAGTTATATTATCTATAGGGCCCAATAACATCTGACACTCTATTGATTATTATGATTAGTTTTTAACTGACTAAAAAAGGTGGTTCTCAGTATGACCCGTATGTTTCTATATTATGTATGTATGTATGTTTGTCCGCGATTATCTCGCATTTGGCTGAGCTGATTTTGATGCGGTTTTCAGAAAATCATGTGTTACATTCTGGAGAAGGTTTTGGTAGGTATACAACAAATGGATACCCCGTGACTTGGATTTTCTTATAAAAAAACAGAAGAAGTACATAGAACTCTACAGAGAAGGAACTATTTACAAATGGGAATGATAATGTCGTTATCTTTTTTTACTAAAGCCAAAATCCGGGTACGTTATCACTATCATCACTATCATCACTATCATCAATCATCATCAATCACTGCATATAAATCATATAAATTGAAGTCCCCCCAAGTGTTTGTCCGGGCTAATCTCATAAAGTACTGTACGGATTTTCATACAGTTTTCACCAATAGAAAGAAGGACTACCTGGGAAGGTTATAGGCTATAACTTTATGATCACAAACCCGTGCGGAGCCAGGGCGGGGCGCTAGTTGTGTCATAAATATAAAACAATACGTTACTTACTATGCAATAAAATGCTATAAATAGGAGGCCTATTCGTATAGGAAATATGTAAAAGCATTTATTAATATCTGGGAAAATTCCACACATGTTTAAGAATGTATTTTATTCTTATCAATATTTTTATGTTAAAAATGTCATGTAAAATAAACAGAAATTTAACTTGAGTGATTTCCCATTACCCGAAATTTTATTGAACCTGAGTGACTATGTCATTGTCTTTTCTTGAAAAATAACTAGTTGTTTACTGTTGTTTATGGATCGTCCATAGAAATAATATTGTAGACCATGGAACTAATAAGTACGTACTACATACATCTGGAAGGTAAACGCAGTAAAAATGCGCACACAATAATATACTTTAATGTAATGACAGAAGGCTTGTATTATGTGATATGGGCAACGAGCTTGAAAGAGACCCCAACTTGAAGTCACTTTGTTTCTTTCTATTATTGCCAACGTTAATATAAAAAACCGGTCAAGTACGAGTTGGACTCGCGCACTTAGGGTTCCGTACACATTTGGCTGGTTTTTGGGATTTGTTGTTTTTCTATAGGGTTTGTTCTATATACAATTTTTTTTGGGCCGACTAGAAACGGGGACGTTTATTGATTTTTAGCGATACTCGAGTAATCGCTAATTAATGTCTTTGTGAGTGGATATAAATATGATAAATATGAACAATGAATTTCCAAAGTTAATATTTATTAGTAAAGATGTCTACACAGTCCTATGGGCGCGGAACTACTGTAGAGCCCGTCTGCATAGCTAGCGTATATACCTAAAGGGCTGCCAGGTGCAACGTTTTGATTCTACCGATAAGATTGCTAAAATTATACAAAAAAGAAAATGTTTCTCTCCCACTTCAAATATTTAGCCGAAATGTGACGTTCACGCAAAGTTTTTTTGTATATATTTTGTTGTATCCAATTATATAATTAAAAAAAAAAAAAAAAAAAATTGTTTATTGTCATAAATCACAAACATCGTAATAAAAACATGTGAGATCTCCTTTTAAGTTTACAATGAAACCTGTGTCAGGAGATCCCGCTCCTCCTTAGGTGCTCAAGAATAATGCGGTCAATTATACGAAAAAGATACCATAGGCAATCAAATCATACAAATTTTGTATCCAAATATACAATCTGGCAGCCCTATAAACACATAACGATAGCTATGCAACTGTGTCGCTACAGATTTATATTTGTAATTGAGATTCATATTTTAAATGTCATATTTTTCAGCATTCCGGGTAGACGCGGTTAATATAATATAACCACTATTATTTATACGTTAAGAGGAACCAATCGACATAATTATGTTTTGTTAACCTACCGGGCCTACTTCCCATACAAAAAGAAATTGTCGTTTGTTTGTAATACAGTTTTTACGATAGAACAAATACAAAAAACGTTTCTTGTATGGGGAGTCCCCTTATTACTTTACTTTTTGAGTTTTTTACTATTTGTCAGGAAATCCACCATTATATCACATATTATTCGGCAAAAAAATAAACGGGCTATCTTTTATGGTTCAAAAGATACAGCTCTTTAAAGTTAGGACAGACGGACAGACGGACGGATGGACAGCGTAGACTTAGTAATAGGGTCCCGTTAGGCACCCTCGGGTACGGGACCCTAGAAAATCAAAACATCAAAATGTACGCTCTGGACTCCTTTCAGTGACGAATTAAAAATATAAATGTGATATTTGAGACTAAAATAACTATTTTTAAGAGCGTCCAAATGTATTTACCTAAATCAAGTTTAGGTACCTACTTAGCATATGGTAAGATGGAGAATGGTAAAGTAGCAACATTGAGTAATTCACAAAATTTACAAAATGTTGACAGTAGGTATTATAATTTGTAAATCAATTTAAAAAAAAACTTAATCAAAATCTGTCCATCCGTTTAGGAGCTACGATGCCACAGACACACACATATACACACACAGCTACACACGCTGATACACATTTCAAACTTATAACACCCCTCTTTTTGCGTCGGGGGTTAAAAAAGACCAATCTAGGCGGCCATAAGTCCGTTTACCGGAACTGCTGTCTGATAATAAGAAAAACAAGATTATTGTCATTTATTTATGATAACTGTGGTATTTAAACTGCCAAATTAAAAAAAAAATGTATTTCACAAATCTGAGAACGTTACTCTTACAAAATGTTATTCTGTACTGAATATATACAATAAAAAACGCAACAAACACATTTTATCTCGTGCTTGCATGCTTAGCCCGCTGGTGTGTCACCGACGCCGAGGGTGGCACTAACACCGTAAGGCGTTTTAATCCAATCGTGTTTTTAATCTATGGGTCTAATGGAATCTCATGAGTCTCATGACAAAAAAAGTAAAAATAAATTTTCAAAGGCATTTTACTTTTATCAGTTGTAATTCCGCAACTTATCTGAATTTGTTATTTTTACTCAAATATACTGATTGTTATAATATCCAAAAAACCCCTCCAATCTCAAGTGACAAATATTGTTAATCAATCATCAGTTGTAACGAAGCTGGAGTAACTCAAACACAATCTTTAATATATAATAATAATAATCCAGCCTATATACGTCCCACTGCTGGGCACAGGCCTCCACTCACAATGAGAGGGGTTTGGGCTATAGTTCCCACGCGGGCCCAGTGCGGATTGGGAACTTCGCACACACCGTCAAATTGCTTTGCAGGTGTGTGCAGGTTTCCTCACAATGTTTTCCTTCACCGAAAAGCACATGGTAAATTTACAAATTAAATTGACTGGTGAGTGAAGCCAAATAAAATTTAAACGTACCAAGATCTTGATGAAACCTACTACAGCATAATTTTATCGAACTGGAGTCCTCAAGTATCAAGACATTTAAATCCCAGTGCTGCTAGCTATACATTTTAATTTCCCTTTTTGTCATGAGATTCCTAACCTGTAATAATAGGTAGTTTAGTTCATCCTGTCGTTCAATAACAAACAAATTAAATATTACAATTATTATTATTTAACAGTATAATTATTTCACTAATAAATAGTATACTTATTTATTACACTATTAAATACTATAATTGTTAGACCATTTGTTTGTTGTTTGTTGTTGAACGACAGGATAAACTCCTAGGCGTTCCTATAACTGTCGCCCAAGTATGTGCCGGCAACGGAAGTAAAATGTATCCACACTGGAATCAAAAAATATTGTTATACTTAAACCATAATAAAAACAAACCGACGAGAAAAAATATAAAATTAAAAAAAAAAGTATAACTTTTTTTATCACATTTCATTCATGAACGATCAGACCAGGGACAAAAAAGCGTTTGAACCGCCCCCCTCTCCCCCTCTACGCTACCAAAAAAATGACGTGTAACATTACAAATAGCATTTACTTTCGAGGTTTCATGTTAGAACCTAAGCACGACTACCTATTTTCATTGAAAGTTAATGCCGTTTTTAGGGTTCCGTACCTCAAATTAAAAAAAAAACGGAACCCTTATAGGATTACTTTGTTGTCCGTCTGTCTACCTGTGTGTCTGTGAAGACCCTTTTTCTCAGGAACGCGTGGAGGTATCAAGTTGAAATATATATCTAATACTTAAGTCTGCAATCCCTTGGATCAGTGAAAAAATCAAACATCTAAGTCAACGCAATTAAAAGATACGGCCGTTTATGCCGCATATTGAAGGGAATCTCAAGGGAATCAAAACCTATAGGGTACTTCCCGTTGATTTAGAATCATGAAATTCGGCAAGAAGCAATGTCTTATAGCACAAGTAAAGGAAAAAATCCGAAAACCGTTAATTTGTAGTTAGATCACTTGAAAAAAAAGCCCAGTATAAACTGACACTCACTAAGTACGAAAGTGCATACTTATTGCGTATCAGTTTATACTGGACTTTGTTTCTATTGTATTACCGTGATTTACGAACTATTTACATGCCTACAAGTTTGTGCGGAACACTCGGTGCGAGTGTCCGACTCGCACTTGACCGGCTTTTTTATATTACACGTCATTTTTGGTAGCACAGAGGAAGCGCGGTTCAAACGCTTCGCGACCTCACCCGAGTCATTGTGAATACGGGACACGGAACCTGTGAAAACGACTTCGTAAACTCTGCAGTGCAGGGGCAAGTCACTAAACAGCTGCAATTTCCACCAATGTGATGGTTGGGATTCAAATCCCATCTATCCCTACTAATATTATAAATGCGAAAGTAACTCTGTCTTTCTGTCTGTTACCTCTTCACGCTAAAACCGCTGAATCGATTTAGATCAAATTTGGTAAGGAGATAGTTCGAGTCCCGGGGAAGGATATAGGATAGTTTTTATCCCAGATAATTTTATAGTTCCCGTGGGATACGATAAACGACTTCTACGCGGGCGGAGTCGCGGGAAAAAGCAAGTACTTACTAAACACTTGTACAATCACGATCATTATAAAGGTGGCAGACGAGAAGAGGTCCGCTTTGTTCAGGAGGCACGTTTGAGGCAACATCAGACACTCGTACGCAACACATACCGACATAATGATCGCGAGAACTATGTTGAACAACATTCCCCATAAGAATATAATCAGTATCTCGCTTGCATCCTGAAATGAAATAATTGTTGTTTTGTTGTAATTGTCGAAGGGCCTTTCACAATTAACAAGTAAATTTATCTGCCAATTAGACTTAGCCCTCTCCTTGTTGATTTTCAAATGTAAGAAAGGGAAACGGCTTAATTTATCTGACAGATATGCTTTACTTGATGATTCTGAGATATGCGGTAATTCTAATAATAACATTTAATAATGTCATGTTCTAATGTAGGTATGTACCTACAGCTAAGTCAACAAATAATATTACTTCAAATGACAATGAATTACAAAATACCAATTTTTATAATTCCGAATGTACTTATTAAAACACCTAATTTAACTATTAATTTTTTTTATAAATCCGATTTTTATGGATCCGAAATTTAAAATTGTCTAAAGGTTATAATTTTGATGATAAATAATAATTCCGAATTTCAATACACCGAACAATAAAAAAACCGACTGAATGATAATCCGATATATCAAAAATACGAATTCCGATTACTAAAATACAGATTTTCAAAATTCCGAAAAAGTGTTCGGTTCTATAGGGTCGTGGTTCTTCCTAACACTCCCCTTCGCTTCGCTCGTCGTCTCTGAAACTACTTTGATCTGATGAATATTGATAAACGGAATACTGTGTTTCGGGCCAATGTCACTTAAATAAAAACAGAAATTTTGAAATTCGGCATAAACAAATTTCGTGTTAGGAATTACGAAATTCGGAGTGTTGAAAATCGGAATAAGCAAAATCGGAATGAAATATTTCGGAGTAGGTATTTGTGTGCTCCCAGAATAAATATTTGTCCTCGGCGGGGACCGAACCCGGGAGTTTTGTTTAATTTATTATTTTACCACTATGTTGGCGACGAGGAGGATTATGCCAAGGATCATGAACAGCATGGACATGGTGGTCAGGCCCAAGCGCAGCAGGAAGGGTATATCGGACACGGCACTCGCGGGCGCTGAAACAATCCATTCTAATATTATAAATGCGAAAGTGTTTGTTTGTATCGCTTAAAAGATTTTTACAAAAATTGCACTTATGTGATACTGCAATACCGCGTCACTAACAAATTCAAGAAAGAGGAAAATGCACCGTACGAAATAAGTCAGAAAGGTGCATTTTGCAACCTTTTGAATTTGTTAGTGCATGCTACAACTACAACTACACAAAGACTAACTACGCTAAAACTACACAAGTTTGTTGCATGGAGACGGACGTCAGATACTTTATATCCTTGCAGGATAGGCATCCTACAAGGATTGTAAGAATTCTTATAACTCCTACTATCCTACTTCCTTCTTCCTACTCCTACTAATTTTATAGATGTGAATCTTTGTATCCTCCTAAGGCGTACCATACAACGAAATTTGCCAATAGAATATGAACCTATTCTGAATAGAAAAGAGTCTATTTTCTAATTTAATTGTCAGTTTTAAAAACAAAAGAAATTCCACTCTATCTCCTTTGCAATGGATCTTTATTCCAATGGCCGTATTATGTGCATTTTATTGTACAATGGGCCTTAGGAGGATATGGATGTTTGTGTTTGAATCACGCCTAAACAGCTGAACGGATTTGGATGAAATTTGGCACACAGATACTTGGATAACTTTGATTGACAGGCGTGATTCAAACATAATATTATAAAACAAAGTCCCCTCACCGCGTCTGTCTGAACGCGATAAACTCAAAAACTACTGAACGGATTTTCAGGACGAATGATTCATGAGGAAGGTTTAAGTGTATAATTCATTAAGGTTTAGGTGCGTATAAACTCTGCTATCCGTGCGAAGCCGGGGCGGGCGCTAGTTATTAGTTATTAGTGGATAAGTTTCTGTCATAAAATAAAATACATTTTTGAGACAAGCTCTGCTTTTGGGCCCGATAATCACATACATACATACAAATTACACATATTAACATACGTACAGGTATTTCTTACTAACGAAGTAATGGCCCTTTAAGCGGACCCTATGTTGCGTTAATTGCTGTGGATAAAGGTTTATAAAACATCGGTAATTTCACTCAATAAACTCAATTTTACCCAAAATTTCGCGGTTTTGCCTACCCGCCGGCGCGCCGCGGCGATACGTGGGTGAATCAACTTTTAAGGTAGGCACTAATTTTCTTTTGAGGCACTAAAACTTATGATTAATAATAATATATGAATATTAAAATCAGACCTTCAAATTTACAGATCTCACATATTTCTTAATTTTCGGAAAAACCCTGGTAACTCAGGGGAAAATGCACGTTTTTCATACAAAACCTGGGGGCAACATCATCCCCGCATCGTGTTATCAACTATATTATTATTTAATACTATTTTAATAAAAAAAACATTATGTTAACCTATTTGTCATATTTTATTAACGTGTAAGCCACGACGCTAGCAAAGAAATAGTTTTTCTAAAAAAAATATAATTTGTGAAACATTTTGAAAAATGGGGAGTTAAAAGTTGGGATATTTTGGAAATTTTGGAAATTTGGCATTTGGACGATTTGACCACTAGACATTTTGGCAACTGGGTATTGTATCTTAGGACGTTTCGACACTTGGAGGTTCTGACATTTGGATATATTGACACTCTGGCCAACATACCCCATGGCGATTTAACCCACGTGTCACAAACGATAAAACTAAATCTAACGTTGTTCTAAAAATATCTGACACGCTTTTATACCTCTAGACATGTCAGATATTTTTGAGCCCAATGTTGGATAATATATATTATATTGCTGGTCACAGTCACTGTACTCTACATAAGTCCAAAGTGATAAACTTACTTGTAATTTTCCTCATGGTATCCGTTAAGGCATCAAGATCTGTAAAGGTCTGTAGCCAGAGAATAATGACATTTTTATCACATTTTTTACATTTGGCTGGTGGATAGATGCCGTTAATTCAAAGTTTCTTCATAAAATCGGAAAACAAAAACGCGTGCGTAGGTATGAAATAAGTATTTCATTTTTTTTGTTGTTATTTGTCATTACTCAACAAAATTACTATTAACCAAACAAAAAACTAAATTCTTGCATTATACCTTCAGCACTGGTTTTTATTTTCAACTTTTCGAAAAAAGAACACTAAATTAAAAGTATTAACATACGATCGAGTGTGTGCGCTCCGCTCTCTGTCTCTCGTCCTCTGCCGGACATATTAATAAAATACTTAATTATTATTACTGGTGCGGTCGGTCCGGTGGTTTGCATATAGTATAGTTGATTTTATTTAAAATGTCGGAATCCACTTGAGAGCTTATCTTCCAATGAATGGCTTTGTTATCTATTGTGAAGCCCGACCGCTAATTAGCAGTGCAAAATGAAACGCACAAATAACAAAAGATTTCATATGAATAGCAACTTTACCGCTTAAAGAAGAAGGTTCAAATTGCAATGGCAACGCATTCGAGATAGTACTGTTTCAAATTGAAAGCGGCAGCCAGGAAGTTTGTTTGTGTAACAGTACAAACAACAGTACAAACAGTACTATCTCGAATGCGTTGCCATTGCAATTTGAACCTTCTTCTTTAAGCGGTAAAGTTGCTATTCATATGAAATCTTTTGTTATTTGTGCGTTTCATTTTGCACTGCTAATTAGCGGTCGGGCTTCACAATAGATAACAAAGCCATTCATTGGAAGATAAGCTCTCAAGTGGATTCCGACATTTTAAATAAAATCAACTATAACTTGCATTCCGCACCAAATTCGCTCATCTGTACGCTGCAGACTGTGTAGTGATTTAGTGGCGAACGTGCAAGAAGCACAGTCGAGTTCAAAAATATGTACCCACTTTTGCACCCTATTTCAATGGGATGAGACGCAAAAGTGTTTACATATCTTCGAACTCGACTGTACCTACATAGGTAAGTACAGTCGCCATCATATATATTGCAGCAAATAAGGTGCTCACAAATATCTGAACACGACTCTATTGTCAAGGTGTTAGAGTGCATGTTCAGATATTTTTGACCACTCTGATATGTACAGATATATTTGATGGTGAACTGTACCATAATGGAGTTTGTGCGACCAACTATCGTCTGTTAATACATTAACGGTACCTATCTACCAAAAATAAAAACTTTCAAGAAGAAACCCTACCGAATTACGTGCACGCATACTTTTTATGACCAGCGCGCTCTCACAAAAAACTCCAGTCATCTGCAAGAAAAGCATTGTTCTCGAAGTGTCATGGAAATATCAAGTTCAACATTAAAGCCTGGGCCACACCGGATGCGTTGCGTAGACGTGCACGTGCGCGTTCGCGTTCCACTGCGTTGTATATCGCGTTCCTCACATGAGGGAACGCGATACAACGCAGTGGAACGCGAACGCGCACGTCACGTTGTAAAGAGTCCTAGCCTACGTACATAAAGAATTCACTCATATCATGGTCACGCGAACCAATTGTAAAAGCCCCCCCCCCATATATGTACTCTATACTCTAAAATCCATCCATTTGTGACTAGCCTAATGCACTTAATAAACTCTATCGTGGTCGCGATCACTGAATGTATCCGACTAAAACAGCTCTAGTTAAACTAATTGTCAATCCAGAGTTTACTTGCGTATAACCTGGTATAAATGATATTAATTGAAATGAGCTTAGCATGAATTCAATTAATTGATAACAAATGAAAACTAACTTTGGCATGTGATCGTCTAGATAATAACAAAAATGGACCTTTCGTTGTGAACCGTAATACCACTAAAATTCTTTAAGTCTTTGTTTTAATCAATTCCTCACACTGATATGGATTGTTTCTATGATAGATCTCTTATTTACTAAATAAGATAGAATATAATAGAATAGAAATAAGTAAGTTACATAATCAAAGGTTAGCAGATTTTTCCCTTTTGGATTGGATACACATTTGGTCAATAGTTCATCAAAATTGGTTTAGCTTTTTGTTGGAGAAGTTTCAGTTCAATTGTAAATTATAATTAACTGTTTCCCATTATTTACTTAATAATAAAGTTTGCTTTTGATAGATTTGCATTTTTAATTTCATAGAATGTTATGTTATTATGATTTTATTTTGTTCTAACTTTATTAGCTTGATATTGGCCTTTTTAGCTTATATTGGCCTTCCAAATTAGGAAGATTCGCTAGCCCCTCCTCCGCTAACGAATAATAGTCACCATCCAAAAGACTCGGGCAGACTCCTTGCCATAAAAAAAATAGATTTACTAATTTCCGAACAAGTCATATGTAAGTCTGTCTGTATGTCTGTCAAATTTGGTAACAAAAGAGGACACAAAATAATATTAATATTCGATTCATAACTCCCTTTAGGATCTCTCATTAATATGCTAATATTCATATCTGTAATATTATTATCATTACATAAGTGACTCCATTCTAACATTAATAGAGTTTTAATGCGTCGATCATGTTTTAGATCTAGCATTATATGTATCCATTATGAAATATTCAACTTTCTCTATGTTTCTTCATTGATTGTATATTGTCAATGTGGTAAGAAACAAGACGTGGTTTCGTCTTATAGATAGATTGAAACCTCATGATAGTTTTCATGGTATGATGAATTAAGTATGTAATTCAATAAAGCCACTTTATGTTGGTTTTATATTGCTTATAGTATTTACAGCATCTCGTTTAATTCAAGATCCAGGAATATGATCAAATATAATATTTTCTATATATATCTCTAGCTTTATTTTATTTAATGTTTAGCTAGAATATATATTTATATTAATATGATTAACTTCTATATTCCAATTTTGTTTTATTCTGTTGTTAACTAGAATATAGGTTTCTTGTTTCTTGTAGGCCATCTAGTTTTATTTTGTAATATTTTTAACTAGATATTTCATATTTATGGTATCATTTTATTTTAAATATTGTTTATCAGATTCCGTCAATTCGATTACATACTTCAGAAATGAACTGACAAGCTTTCCAAAGCAGTAAGTTAATTTATTAAGGTATATGGTTAAGAATGTTTTCAGGCAATTTAACCTGTTAGTTAATGAAGATATTCCCTATTTAATCTTTCATTAAATTTATGAAAGACATCCTACTTATTATGAATTTTGGCATGTTTTGGAACTTATGAAATAGTGTTGTTTATTCCAAAGCTATACCTTAACTTGTGTACCTTACTCTAACAGCTTCTAATTAGTTTCAATACTAGGACCGGTCCACATTTACTTTAATTGCGTATCCTTATCTAGCTCTATCGTTTGGTCAGGTAAGCCAAAGGGAGACTATCTAAACCTGGTGTAATGTTTCTTCCTCGGACTAAATTAGCCAGTTTGAGGTCGAAACTCCCTATTGCGTTCATAGGTTTTCCTCATGACATATAAATATATTATTTTATGGGGATCACAAAGCAATTCAGAGGACTTTGGAATTTGGTGTAGCCCGCTTACTAAACTTATGTTCTGGAGCCTCCCATCGTTTTAACCTCTGTTGGACTTTTGCTCTGTGAGTTAGCACTCTTCCATGTCTTATGTTCGCCATGAAAAAGCCTCGGCTTATCCGAGAATTTAGCTCCAATTCAAACGAATTTAACACCGCAAGGCTCGTTTGTATCGTCATGAACACTGATCATAATTAAAAATCAGAGTCACGGTGAAAAAGTCTTAATGATTCGTCTGCTGACTGAAATATTAACTTCCCTTAGAAAATTAACCCAAATCTAACGAGTGAGCAATTTAAATAACAGAAATACCATCGCCACCGGCGAACAATACTCGCAAGTCACCCAAACAGCTCTTTTAAACTCGTGATTTAACAAAATCCCATTTAGAATTACATATCAACATTAAGCACTCGATCACAGCTAAATCACCCTTATGCGAAGATAATTATTGAGATTAAGCTTCCTATACCCATCTAACCCCATAATATTCTCTTAAACAAACTATAAATCAATCTATAAACTTCAAACTAAATTCAGTTATTTCGTGGTAAAGAAATCTCAATTTCATTTAAACTATAAAATTATTTCAAACAAAACACTAATAAACTATAGGTTCCGTAACCCATGAACTTCCAAATTATAATTAAAATTGTTAAATTATCAATTAATATCTTAATATTCAATCATAAAAGAAGCGCCATTAATAACTCGAAAAACTCGCAACATTAATTAATGATTAATACGAACAAATTATAAAACTTCTATAAACCCCAAAACATATTTAAAACATTCAAACAATTAACGCGACATTACTATGAAAAATTAATTTTAAATTCAACCTCTGTATATGCGACCTACTCCTAGAAGCTTATCTCAACAAAAGACCTTTGCCTTCACTCGACACCCCTATTTATAACCATACCTCTTGACGTTCGTAATAGTGGCGTAGGTCAGGTTTTCGCGGACATTCGCGACACAACCGACGTTCGCTCAGTAAAAGCCTTTAACAACCAAACTGACATTTCAGACGTGGCGGCCATATTTAAGTATGTAACTTTCTGTATAGAATTTTATTTACTTATTTTATATGTCTTATTTTAACGTTTATTTCTGCTCTCATGATTATTTCTAATAACTTTAAACTAATATTTTGAGAAAGAATAAACTAGAATTTTATTCCTATTAACTTTTTAAGTAAATTACATTTGCTTTGTTCAATGTACTTTTTTATAGGTAGCCTGTATTATTCATTAAGTTTCATATTTTTTGATTTTCCTCTTTTTATTAATATTCATTATATTATAAAGAGTTCCTATCTTGTATGTTTATCTGTATCAATCTCGAAACCCTCCAAACTAATATCATATTATTTTTCATCAAGAGTTTTATATGAAAATAATTTCCGTTTCTTCCTATAAAATTAAACAAATATTTTAGTTCCAAATAAATGCCAGCTGTTAATAGACTAAAATGGACAGGGGTCTATTGGCCTGTTACAACGTCTACGCAACGCATCTGGTGTGGCCCAGGCATTAGGGGTTCGCGCAACTCCGGCGCCACCCGCACAACCAGGCCTCCACGACCTCGTATGAAAATCCATTACAGCCCGGTGCTGTACAGTCACCGGCAATAGGGATGATGACTGGGTAAAAAAAACGAAATTCTATTTAGGGCCTGGCCCCATGTCCACGGCACGGCGCCGTACGCCGTATAACGGCGCGGTGCCGCCACCGTGCGACGGTACGGCGTCACGGTGCCGTGTACGGTGCGAGGGCACGCGCACGGCGCAGCGGTTAGTTCACGTTTCACGCAATGTATTAGAAAATTCGCTCGCCGCTCAGCCGGTCGCGCAAGGTCAGTGCGCGTCTATCGTAACAGACTTGTTAGAAAAGATCGTCCGAGCGATAAACAAGGGGCAACTTGTACTGTCCCCTCTGGTTTGTTATTGTGACAAAATAAACATACTTACTATGGATAAAATTGCTATAAATATCAACCCTAATCGTACGGAACAGCAATGACAGCATTTATCAACTTCAGGTAAAATATCACACATGTTTAAGTACTTATAACAATCTAAAATAAAAAATAATAAACAGAAATTTAACTTGTTGAATGATTACGTCAATGTCTTTTCACAAAAAAAACTAGTTATCATTGTTTATGGAATGTCCAT
The DNA here is from genome assembly GCA_963241965.1 of Tortrix viridana. Classification (NCBI taxonomy): domain Eukaryota; kingdom Metazoa; phylum Arthropoda; class Insecta; order Lepidoptera; family Tortricidae; genus Tortrix; species Tortrix viridana. The sequence goes on along the minus strand of OY725194.1, from coordinate 1,981,133 downwards.
AGATATTCTCAGGAGAAATAATAAAGTCCGAATATGTTCCAAACAAGGACCCTATGCAAGGACCTAGCTTTTATTGTCTGAATTAAAATATATTACAAAAAATAAACTAACAAAAGAGTTGGCCTAAAATGAGTCCATATACAGGGTGTCCCAATATCAGTAACCCACATTGACACCGGAAGTAGACCAACCTAAGACGGACCGAACCAGCCTAACATGACCTCAGTAAAGTCGCATGGTTTTCGAGATATCCCAGTTTAAAGTTTGTACTGGAAAATAACTTTAAACTGGCAAATCTTGAAAACGGTGTGGGAACAATGCGTAACGCATTTCCATTCCGTTAAAAAATAAACAAAATCAAGTTAAAAAAAAACAGTCTGGTTCGGTCCGTCTTAGGCTGGTCTACCTCCGGTGTCAATGTGGGTTACTGATGTTGGGACACCCTGTATACATATAAAATATTTCATTTGACTGAACTAGGATGATCCTGGATAATCTCAGGGAGTGAGAGGTATGCATAAATATGTTTATCCATTTCATCATAAAATCGTTCACAAAAATGTTTGACTATTAGTAAAGGATTCATTTTACTTAGTAGTAATTAAAAATTAAATTATATTATTAACTAATTTAGAATCTACATAAGTATACAAGGCTTGGTTGCAATACATTGTGCAGTGTCTGCGTCAGCGCAATTGTAAACTAGTTCATATTCTAGGTTCTCTATTGGATGGCATAACATTATTTGTAATAATATAGTTACGCATAACTGCTTTTAGCCGAAATAGCGATGTACATAATCATCTCTACGCATATATTTTTACGCAAAAAATTAAAAAGTATAAATACAGAAAGCATAATCTTCATGAAGACTAACGTCAAATAGCATAAATACAAAAACTGCGTTGCTTGGGCGCTTCGCGCCTGGATATCATACTAACCTAACCTAACGTAATGTACAGCCGGCGAACTGTTAGTCTGTCTTGGCTTTATACGACATCACTTTAAAACCTTGCGAGGATGGTAAGATACCTGACGGAATTACTCCTATACCATGGCAATACATGATACTATGGCACCGTTCCACCTCGGAGCGATGATGTCGAAGCTGATGAATACAGCGTGCGTTCCTCACAAATAAAACTCAAAATCATTTTCACTTTTATTAACAATAAATTCCAACCAAAACTAATGAAAAAAACGGAAACTCCGAACAGCAACGGAACAGTCGTCCGTTCACAGATTGGTGAGGTCGGTACTAGAGAGGAACTCGAGCGAGATCCTCAGACTGTTTGCCACCAGGATAAAATACATGGTCACTGAAAAAAGAAACAATCAAGCCAGGGAGTCACCAAGGGACCAATTTTCCGCGACACGTGTCGGCAGCGAAGACGACGTTCCCAGATATGTCGAGCGAAGTCCGGCAACGTTGCGCCACTTCGCCCGACGTCGCAGGCAAAACGGCTTTAGAATTACAAAAGTCAAGCTTTGAAAACCCCCTGCGGGCTTAGCATGCAAGCACGAGATAAAACTTGACAGGTGCTAGGGAAATGAATACATCTATTCTAATGTAAGACAACGCTTAAGGTTTAAAATAAAAGTGTCCCGTCTTGATTAAATCGCAATAAAAATGTTAAAATCGATTAAGTCGCTTATTAATAAAAGGTAATAAAAGGACGAGACACTTTTATTTTATACATCAAGTGTTAAGTCTTACGTTCGAATTTGGAATAGATGTATTCATTTCCCTGGCACCTGTCAAATTTTATCTCGCTCATGCATGTTAACACTTTGGCGTGCACTACCGTGATTAGTGATCAATTAGCCATACAACTTGACGTCTATAGACGTCACCGCCGCTCAATGTGTTAAGCCCGCTGCAGCGTCATGTTTTAATATAGCCTATGGTTCTCCTTGGGTGAGTGAATACCAATTCAACCACACCCCGCACTTTAAAATCTAAAAACATGATTATCATCATAAATACAATCATACATACATACATACATTCATGTACATGTTTGTCCTAAATCTGTTTGTTCGAAAAGATATTTTAAATTGAAAGGGTTTCTTCAGAATTATTTTAAATCGATTCCTTTAGTAAATCCGCGTGTGTACTCACAAATCAACACGATCACAATCAGAGCGAGCAAGGCGATGCCAGCCATCACGCAGTTGGTGTTCACGAAGAAACAGAAACAAGCCAGGATGAGGAAGAGGAAAGATATAACCCCGCTGTACAGCAAGGCGCCCCACTGGTAGATCTCGATTAGCCGGGGCATATTCTGGGAACACAAACAGATTATAATAGAATAGAATAGAATAGAATAGAATAGAAATAATTTTATTGACAAACATATAATATAATACAAAAAACAAACAACGGTACGGTCATTCTCCGAACGTTTCAACCGCCCGTCGTCCTACTAATTAACGAGTCACCGAAATTGTTAATTATATCACAAAATTTCATATAGAACCAAATCCTAAACTGTAGATAAAAGATAAAAAAAGATAAAAGATATTTATTCAGTAAGTAGGCCGCACGGGCACTTTTACACGTCAAAATCTACCAGCGCTTCCCAAGAGGAGACCACTGCTGAGAAGAAGCGCCGCAAGAAACTCAACAGTTAGTCATTTTTTTAATAAAAATATAACAATGTCACTACTTATTCTAGCATTATATAAAACTGTAAATATAATATTAAATATCTGCGTAGTTTTGTAGGAAAACATGTCAGAATGACTACGAGAAAATTTATATATATATATGTCACACAAAACAGTTTTGACATGTCTTCCTACATAAACCGTGTCGATAATACAGGCCTGTGCTGGGAATAAGCTTTAAAATTGACGTTAGTTGTCCATATAGCCAATTATTAGGTGACGCGTTAATTAGAAGAACGACGGGCGGTTGAAACGCTCGGAGAATGACCGGGTAAAGGTTTACATTTAGCAAAGTATCAAATAGTGTCAAATAGGGTACCACTCAGCATGACAGTGGCGTGGCGGACCACGACCCACGACGCTGGTTTTCAGTGGTCCCTATATTTTATTCGATTACTCGTTTCTAAGGACCTTTGACCAGTAAAGTTAAGCTTTGAATAATAACGTGCCTCTGACGCTCAGTGGCCCTATATGGGAATAGATGACATGTTCAAAGTTATCTACCTTTTTAGGGTTCCGTATCCGAAGGGCGCCCAACGGGCAGGGGCCCGTTATTAATATGCCAACGCTATCCGTCCGTCCGTCCGTCTGTCTGTCCTAACTATAAAGAGCTGTATCTTTTGAACCATAATAGATAGTGGGTTGATTTTTTTTTCAGAATATATATTTTTACGGCGGATTTACTAAAAAAATAAAAATAAAATGAAATAATAAAGGGGGTCCCTAAACAAGAAACGTTTTTTTCAACGTATTTTTATTTTTGTTGTATCGTAAAAACTGTATAACATACAAGCATCAAATTTGGTATGATTATAGAACAAACCTTATAGAATAACAGCAAATAATAAAAACCAACCAAATGTGTACGGAACCCTCAGTGCGCGAGTCCGACTAGCACTTGCCCGGTTTTTTCTCGATTTAGTCTTGAATGACGAGTAAAACTGATAGGAGATTTGAAGTTTCAAGTAGGTATAGTGCTTTTAAAAACCATCCAAGCTGTCGTATGCTATCACAAAATGTATGAAGTTTGTGTGCAGTTGGTCATCCGAGGCATGAAAAGCTAACAGTATCATACCGAAAAGCTCGTTCAAAAAATAATTTTCAAAATTCACGGTTTGGTAAGGGACGGAGTTGTATGTTCTATCTTTGTGATTATCTCCCTTTTTATGATTTGTAAAACTACTTTTTGGACAAGATGGCGCAGAAGCGATGATTAAAAAATTACCACTAAGTAGGTACCACCAAAGAAAACGTTAGGCATTTTAGTTCCTAGTCACGATGAACTGCAAACGAAAAAGAAAGGCTTAAGTAGTCTATAGCTTAGCCTGTGCGTCGATTTGATTCCAAAACATCGAATTTATATCCCAAATAAATTACATATATACATACCTGGCCAAACTTACCTATCAAAGTCCTCCGCTGGATTAATTATGGTATGATATACTTACAGACATCGGAGTTTTGGGAGCAACATTGAGTGACAAGTAAGGAGTTCCTATATCGATAAATCACTTATCGATACTTTTCGCCTAAACTAGTGATCGCTCCCAGCTTTTTTTGTAAAAATGTATTTTTATTGTAAATATTATTTTGGTAACAATGATCAAGTAGCTAGCACGAAATATACTTCAAATGACCGCTTGGCTGCCATTGCACTATGTGATAATATTTTTTAGGAAAGTAGGTATACCTACCTAGACACTACTATTATGAAATACACTAGACACTTATTATAAAATATACCAATAGTGAAGAAGAACACGATGACAAACAAAGTTAAAAAAACCCTTTAAAATTAAGAAGCGCGGAGTAAATATGAAACACTTTTTTATTTTCATACTCGCTATAAAATTATATTTAAAAAAAACAAAGCTGAGAGCGATCACTAGCTTGGGCGAAAAGCATCGATAAGTGATTTATCGATATACGAACTCCCTACTTGTCATTCAATTGTGCTCCCAAAATTCCGATGTCTGATACTTACACAGAGAGCCCCAATCATCAACATGACGCTGACTATGCAGAGAAAGATGGAGGCAACGCCCATCGTGACCTGGACAGCTGCTTCCGTGGCATCGGAGTAGTCGGAGAGGACAAACGTGAGGTCCCAGAAACCTTTCGTGTGGGTCACATTTGGAGCGAAGATTAGGCCGAATATCTGAGGAATTGGATGATTTTACTATGGAATATTGGGTACATATATATAATATAAAACCGTCTTTAAAAACCCAATAAAGACCATCCTCCTAGGAATTGCCAATTTAGTGCCTAATAGGCATACGTGTGCTAACTCAGGGCACGAATTCTAAAGTGATGTAGCAAAATATTTTAGGATATAAATTATATCGATATTACTGTCAACATTGTAGATAATATTCAAGGATAGATAAATATCCTTTATTCTATTTTAGAATGCTAATTCTTGAGGTCTTACATGTATTGCTGTATGTGTGCCTATAAATTTTGAGGAGTCCCCGTAAGTCCCCTTTCTCATGGATTCCATCATCAGATTCTGACTTGGTGGCAATGGGACCACCTTGAGAGCATACCCTTACAAACAAAAATTTTCAAGATCGGTCCACATTTTGACGGAGAAATCGGTGAAGCTACATAAAATACATATACAGCCGAAAAGAGAACCTCCTCCTTTATTAAAGTCGTTTAAGAAGAGCGTTGGCAACCAGCTGATGCCCTCCTTTGTCTAAAATATTGCCTTATTAACCCCTGACGCAAAACAGAGGGGCATTATATACGTTTGATTTGTAAATCTGTGTGTCTATCTATGTCATCGTAGCTCCCAAACGGATGAACGAATTTTGCTTTTTTTTTTTTTGGTATGAAAGGTAAGTTGATCGAGTGTCTTAGCCAAGTTCGATGAAAATCTGTTGGGCCATTTAAGAGTTACAAGCTATGATACTAGGAGTCCTAATGTTATCGGAGGATTTTATCTATTTTACAGTAATTTCTTTTATTATATGGATTTGCTCTTGGCCCTAGTGGTGGTCTAGAGCCTCATCCAGTTCCTTCAGTTGGTAGCAGGTATTACAGTAGAAAAAGCAGGCAGCCAATTGTCCAAAATGGAGATCACTTATTAAAAACAAACATGGAACTTTGATACCCGACGTCAGACGAGACGAGCTGAATGCGCAACCACCTGCAGCAATCAGCTATCACTATGTTCCTGGTGTGCTCGTGCCTGTTATGCGCAGGAGTCTTCAACAAAATTGGTTACTTGAGTCAAGTGAAAGCACACGAACGTTATCAGCGGAGCTGAAGTAGTCGCCGTGGCCGAAGACGGTCTGGAGATTATATGATTGGTGCCAGCTATCCGTACGGAGCCTCCACGAGGTCCTACCATCACCAAGGCGATTAAGTTAAGAATTTCACTTACAAAGTTAGTTACTGCGATCATAACTGTTCCTGCCCTGAGGAAACAGCAGAAGCAACAGCTGATTACAGCTGGTAGCTTATCCATCACCTTCATATTGCTAGACTTTTGTTACACTTAACATTAAAATATTTACAAACGTGTACTGGTGTCCCCTCAACGGTAAATTTTCCGTTGTGAGGGAAACCAGGGAAATTAAAAAACCGAATATTTTTTTATTTAAAAATTACGTTATTTTCACAAAGAATTTTGACGCTAAACTTAAGGTTTGATGTGTTTGACGTAAGGTTTCTTCTGAGGGTTTCTTCTTTTGTATAAAAAAGGTTGTATATATGGTTGTGTGTTGTAGGTTGTTGTTGTTATTAAGATACACATTTAATAAATCACTAAATTAAATTTACTTTTTGACTCAAATGCGTTTGTTTAATTACTGTTTGTATAATTATTATCAAAAGAAATCCTGAAATGGTTTTGTTTATTTATTACAAGCAATTTACCATTTGCTTAATATGTTGAATAATTTCTGATATCTATAGGTAATATCACCCTACTCGAAAGGTAATTTTCCTTAACGCGGCAACACCGACCTACAAAACTATGGTGTTTATTATTCCTCTTATTCATAATCGCACAATAACTAAAGTATGCTTGAAGTATTCTGTGTTATCTTTCATTGTGACATTTGGATCTGACAGAAAGTGACAAAGCATACTTTTACTAAAATAGGTTTCTTGTGCGTTTATGAATAAGGGGGTTAGTGTGTTGACGTTTGATAATTGTATTCAAGAACGGTAATGCCAATATCACCCAAAATATTTCCCCAGTCTTCAGTTCCGTTTCACGCAAGAAATGCTACGTATCAATATCCTTTAAAGGGATGCATACGTTAGCCATTGTACATGTTACACATAAGTTTATGTACATACCTACATATTTTTTAATTGGTTTCTGTGCAATATAGTGTACATATATACATAAAAGTATATTGATTTTATTTTATAGCATTTGATTTGAGCTCATATGGGGATATATCGGTCGTTACTTCAGAATCTTTCCGCCACAGTTGAACTTATTAATAAACGTGGAGTAACCGTTGTCCTTATCTGTCGAATTCAAATGTCACAATGACTGATAAGGACAAAGCATGGATTAACTAACTACACGGTTACTCTATGTTTATTAATAAGGGCATAAACGTTTACAATACTCGTTGGTCCGTGCATCACGCACGGAACGCGGCGCGCCCATAGAGCCTGGATGATTACGTATAGTGATTATTAACTACCGCAAACCACTCGATTCGAAACTTTGGGTGCTCTATATCTTTCAGTTCTTTCACACGTCACTCGAAACTAAATCAACAGAAAGAAACGGAGCTAACGTAACTTCGAACTTTTGTTTTCAAAGTAGAGCCCTCGCAACGGTTACCGTAAACATATACCTAGTAAACAATACGTTGTGAAGCAATAAAGTATTGAATATTGAGTAGATTATCACTAGTACTTTATCGCATTGACTCGTTTTACAATCTGTATGGCAGTTCGTACCGGACGTTAAAGCGATAAGGTACTTCACATAAACGTTGATTGTACGACGTACGACGTTCAGTTTTTGAGTGCGACTCCAACGAACTGCGGAACTGAAGCCGCATTTACATATACGAGTAAGCAGGCTGGGAGATGGTGTCGTACTGAAAGATACAGCAGGCAAAGGACTCGATTGTGTTAGCCTATAAACTTTAAAGAAACCTGTTATCTACAAAGAAACAAACAAAAAATTTAAATTTAAGAATAGGGGAAGGAACAGAAAATTTATAAACTCTTAACTTGGAAATCGGAAGTTGAATAGGTTAGATACAAGCGAGCAAACAAGCGTGAGTCTTGCATCGGAGGGAACATGTACCTGTGCGCACTTACAGCCTGTCCTGATGACGCGTTTTACGCTCGCGCTTAAACATTCGCGCGTTCCCGAGATACTTGACCTACATCTTACATACTTCCCGTCTAAGATGAAACGCTCGGCAGCATCTGGACGGGATGTATGTAGCTCTAACGCGCGAGTAAAACGCGTCATCTCGACACGGTCTTAGCCTTACTATCACACTAATAAGAGTTATCATAACGTCAACAATACGATGACAATGTAGAAGCAAGACGGGTTAAAACAAAATGGAATAGAGGCCGACTGTCAATATACAGAGCGAATCTCACAGTAAAAAATTAAATGCGATAGATTTTATTAGCTTTTCCAACTACATGTAGATATTTTTATTTATCGTTGTTATAGTTAGATTTATAAATTTTCTTTATACATATAAATATGCAATATGTCCGCCTGTCCGTCCGTCTGTCTGTCTGTCTGTCTATCTGTCCGCAGTTTAACTCAGGGACTCTTGGTACTACAAAGCTGTAATTTCTTTATACATATAAATATGCAATATGTCCGCCTGTCCGTCCGTCTGTCTGTCTGTCTGTCTATCTGTCCGCAGTTTAACTCAGGGACTCTTGGTACAGTCAAGGTCATAAATATGTATACACTTTAGTACCTTGTCTATTTAATGTCATGTTTAAACTGCCATATATTAATGTGACAGCGATTAAAGTGACAAGGCACTAAAGTGTATACATATTTATGACCTTGACTGTACTACAAAGCTGTAATTTCTTTATACATATAAATATGCAATATGTCCGCCTGTCCGTCCGTCTGTCTGTCTGTCTGTCTATCTGTCCGCAGTTTAACTCAGGGACTCTTGGTACTACAAAGCTGTAATTTCTTTATACATATAAATATGCAATATGTCCGCCTGTCCGTCCGTCCGTCTGTCTGTCTGTCTATCTGTCCGCAGTTTAACTCAGGGACTCTTGGTACTACAAAGCTGTAATTTGGCAAGTTATACATACAATTTACGCCGATAAAGTTGTTAAATACAAAATTAAATCTTGAAAAGAAATGTTTTCCGGGTACAGTATAGTTCATAAATATGTGTACACTACCTTGTCACTTTAATCGCTGTTACATTCATAAATGGCAGTTTGAACATGACATTAAATAGACAAGGTAGGTACTAAAATGTACAAACATTTATGACCTTGACTGTACGTGTTTTTGTTATTTTGTTTAGTTTTACCTTTGTTATGTTTGTGGGTATCCTATTTAGTGAATAAATGTATTTCTTTCATTCTTTATAAGTTTTCGATTCTGCTATGTAGCTTGAAGAGAACGAGAAACTGAAGAGGGTCTACTGTAGTGTTCTTTTCTAGTGTTTCTCATAATCTTCGAGCTGCTTCATATCTCCTCTTTCACCGCCATTTTCTGCAAAAATGCTTGAAATTCAGCTTAAAAGTCTCTTTCAGGAGCAACGCAATTTAGAAAATATTTTCTGGAACGACGCTACTCAGCAAGGATAAAAAAGTTCTTTTAAAAATTAACTGGTTTTTGTCGAATTTTACCAACTTAGTTACATAGATTTCACCATACGATGTTAAATGTTCATTGACTGTTAGTTCATACATTTTGGCAGCTGTTAACACTTTAAGTTATTGGTGAAGTTCGTCATAAACATAAGATTAACCAATGTCATTATAGAAATGTTTCGATTTGTCGATTGGTCAAGGTTGACGAATGATCCGATTTCAACAAGCGATGTGTTGTTTCGTCTCACGACCGCACTCAGAGACGCCAATTAACTTTTAAATGTGATTAAAGTTGCTGCTGTCACTTTCTTTGCTATAACAATAGAATAAAACGCTGCAACTTTAATCAAACTTAAAAATTAATTGACGTCACAAAAGGCACTGGATATTTTGATTTAAAATTCCAAGATTAACTCTTCTCTTTCTTGTCTTATTTCCTGTCCTTGCTGTATGGGTGTTTAATAAAAAGTTATTGTATTATATTAACATATGTATGACAATATCAAAACGCGCAGCCTGGTTTTTAAAGGGTGCATATTGTTACATTTGTTTATTCTTTGTTCCGTCTTACCTTCGTCCATTTCGAAATTCCGCATTTCCTGCACGCACCTGCGCATGACTCGTGTGCAAACTACAACCATAAAACTGGGGGAGGACATAATGTATAATGTTTTATGCCTTTAGATACCGCAATTCGTGAACTCTTCCGGGATATATTCGTGAAGGATGATCTATGAGCAAGAACGTTTGTGTAAGTTTCTGTTTTAAGCTTTTTGAATTGAGTAGACCTCTTCGTTCGAATGGTATATTTTATTGCCTTAGACAGACCAACAGACAGACGGCCCACCTGATGGGAAGTGGTTACCGTCACCTATATGGACATTCGCAACACCAGAGGATCCACTTATGCGTTGCCGGTCTCGAAGAAATGACACCCTTTTTTTATTTTTTTATTTCATAATTAAAGTACACAGGGTTTTACACTGAAACAGCTTCGCCAAACTGCTAAACAGTTTGTAGGCGAATTATGCACTCTTTATATGCTAAAGTGTACCTATACTAAATACCTTACTATCTAATACAAAAAATAACCTAATCTTTTTGGTTGATGAATGAATTTAAAATATGATTTTTGAGTTTATTTTTAAAAAATGCGTTTGTTACTACAACCCTCTTCTGAAAATAATTTATTGAAAATTCGCGGTATCATGTACTTTTTCGTTCTCTGTCCATCGTTATTACAAGCTCTAGGTTCTACATATTTATTACGTGCCTCTAACCTGAAATTTAAAAAGCCCCGTATTGTACTTAACTACAAAATATTTAATCAACCTAAACTAGTTGATTTTTAGGGTAGGTAGGCCTTCTAGTTTCACCATGTCCGTCTCTTTCTGTCTATCTATATGCCTCATTCTCCATCCCTTTAATTGCCTGGACTGGTTTAGACACCTATAATTTGGCCACAGCAGCACTGTACAGTGGAATAACTCCTAACCTTCGGGTTTGTATTACTGTCTCTTTTACTTTCATACGCTCTTATTCACCGATTTTACCCGAATGAAATACTTTTTAAATCTTGCACAGTACAGGATGTCCCATAAGCCGCACGTCACAGTGACACCGGAGGTGGACCGGCCTAAGACGCATCGAACCAGCCCAACATGGCCTCAGTAAAAGTCGCATGGTTTTCAAGATATGCCATTTTAAAGTTTGTTCTTGAAAACCATGTGATTTTTATTGGGATCATGTTATGCTGGTTCGGTGTGATGATGCTTAACGCATTTCCACTCCATCAAAAAAAAAGTGGCTTATTCGATCCGTCTTAGACTGACCTATCTCCAGTATGCAAACTCAGCTAGAGGCCCATTCGACCACGACGTTTGTAAATATGTAACCGAATCGGATCGGCTCTTGATCGAAACCGGTCGGGTCGAACACGTGTCGTTATCGTACCCAGATAGGAAACACGCGAGACCCGCAGGGCTCATGTAATGTGTAGCGTCGGCAAGTAAATAAACGTAATTCTGATGTTTTAGCCGACTATCCAATAACGAGCGTAGGTAAGATTTTTCGAGTGTATTTTTTTTGTATTTTTTCTATACGACAAATCTTTTTTCATTTTCATTTTCATTGTCATATGTTTCTTTGACTAAACACCTTTTTAATAATTCAAAAGTTTCAAAGTAAAACACGGCAGGCGACTAGTACGGTCAAGGTCATAAATGGGTCGATCAACTTTTTCTTGTTTGTTATTCTGTCTCGTTGTCCAAGAGACAATTATCAAGTTTCTAAAAAAAACTGTTATAATATATGCTACTAATGTGCTTAGGTAATAGTCCATAAAATAATGGGCTTATAACTACGTCAAAAATGTACATCTGATGAATTTTAACCATAGAAAACCATGGTTTTGAAGAGTTGTCCAACGCGTAACCATGACAACGAGGTACATGAAAAAGTTGATCGACCCAAATATGTGAACATTTCAGTGCCTTGTCTATTTAATGTCATGTTTAAACTGCCATATATAAATGTCACAGCGATTAAAGTGACAAGGTGCTAAAATGTATACATATTTATGACCTTGACTGTACAGCCGATGACACTCGCACCTTTTTGGCGAATCAAATGACACCCCATTTTATTAACATCGATCCAATAGTTTAGGTGACAGGGAACATCCGATTGTGTGGTCATCTACATACATAGGTACATACATTTGGCTGCGCTCAGTAAATAACTTACATGTTTAAATGTAGTTTGACAGTGCTTTTGCTGACGCTACCTACTCATTAAGGGTTCAGCCGGCGGCGGCCTGCTAACGTACTTAATACTCAAGTTTTTGCTTCGAAAGCCTGCGCCCTGTGCAGAGCCTGTAGCTATGTCTAAACCTTTATAAAGGGAACACAATTCTTCTTGGTAAATTATTATTTTATGTTACTTTATTACTATATAAAATTATCAATCTAATTTCTAATTGTTTGCTTTGTGGACCTGTAATTTGAGGAACTGAATTACATCGTAATTCCAAAATAAAATACTTTTGAAATAAGTTTAATTTAATAAACTGTAAATCATTAAAAGCACATGTATTTTGTGTAGCCAAGTGCCTCATTAACGTCGTATTTAATTACATTGTTACCCCTGTGGGCTTAGCATGCATACACAAGAAAAAAAATGGTAGGTGCTAGGGAAATAAATACATCTACCTATTCCATATTCAAACGTAAGACTTAACACTTAATGTTTAAAATAAAAGTGTCTCGTCCACGCTTTTATTACCTTTTATTACTAAGCGATTTTATCCGGTATTGCTAGAGTAATGAAATTACCTGATCGTTAAAATTTGTTAAGAGCCTGTGCACGCCTAGCGTTTTTGACCGGGGGTATAAGCGCTAATAACGCTAGTGTACACAGGCTCTAAGCTAAGCATGATATTTAATTACTCTAGCAACTTTTTATTCGTGCTGTCACTTTATTCTTGTGATGCATGTTAGGCTCACAGCGGGCTTAACATGCATGCACGAGATAAAATTTGACAGATGCTAGGGAAATGAATACATCTATTCCATATTCTAACGTAAGACTTAACGCTTAAGGCTTAAAATAAAAGTGTCTCGTCTTGACTTTTATTACCTACTACTACTGCGATTTTCACATTTTTATTTGAAACCTTAAACGTTAGTCTTACGTTAGAATATTGAATAGATGTATTAGTTTCCCTAGCACCTGTCAAATTTTATCTCGTGCTTGCATGCTAAGCCCGTTGGGCATCACAGCTTGGGTATCGGGTTCAGACTGAAACGTATTTGTCAATGTGGAAATACACCGTAGCGTCATGGCGCCAGCGTTGTGTTTATTAATCAACAGGAGTCGAACTTTTGGTGCCGATGACGTCAAAATATTCTCCATACAGGGTGCTGTCACTTAGTAGGTGATCAAGTATTAGGGCGTTTTTCAAAAAAAGTGTACATCGTTAAGGAAAAAATTAAGAAATTTTAACTTTTTCCGGTTTGTCACGAAAATTAACTTAATAACAAAACGTAATTAATGTATAACTAATTTTCGTGACGCACTGGAAAAAGTTAAAAGTTCTTAATTTTTCTTTAACGATGTACCTACACTTTTTTTTTAAAACGCCCATTAACCGGCAGCACTTAATAAGATAGGATTAAACGTACGTTGCTGTCAAATTGTTCATTTTCTAACAAGCTTTTCTGCCGACTATGTATTAACACACTCATTATCTGCTCATCTTTTAGAAAACAATTGGTCATCGATGATGCATATCTAAATTCCAGCACATACAAAAATTAGACAGTGGTTCAAACTGTGCTTGCAAGATTTTAACAAAATTTAATATAAAGCTGGGCTATGTCGATAACAATTTTCAATAAACCGTCGATGTATTTTCCCGCCCTAGAGGCAGTCACCGGATATTTCGTTGCAGTAATTACAAATGGATCCGCCTGCACGCTCGGTGTAGCTGTTATTAACATATATGGCGAATTAAAACGCGAGTTTCATGTTTAACTGCCTATGTATGTATAAAATATGTATTTCCAAAAATTTTATAAATGAAAATCAGACTCTAAATATCCTAGCCCTTCTGTAGGTATTTTGAAAATTTCTCTCAAATACCTGTTTTCTTTAATACCTTAAAAATATATATTTTTTCTTTTTGTTATTTTTCGCACGATAATAGTAGATTTAATTTGTAAGTACTAGCTTAGTGTATCCAACGTGTTATCTGTCGAATTTGTAAACCGACTCAGTGGGTCCCAAGATACAGGCTCAGCCTAGTTTGGCACTCACCGGATACTGTTTCTGAATTATGTAACTGTTAATATTTGTATGTTAATAAATTATTCTTATTCTTATTCTTATTACTTTTTACTCGCGACTTTGTCCGCATCGAAGTCGTTTATCGCTATTCCCTCAGGAACTATTAAATTATTCGGGATAAAAAGTATCCTGTCTTAAGGGACTCGAACTATCTCCATACCACATCGAAATCAGTTCAGCGGTTTAGCCGTGAAAGCGTAACAAACAAACTCACTTTCGCACTTATAATATTATACTAGCTACCCGCCCTCGCTTCGCTCCGGGTACTATTATATACATAAACTTTTCATGAAAAATTATCTAACCGATGGTAAAAACCGCATTAAAATCCGTTGGGTAGTTTGAAAGATCTAAACGACTAAGCGTACATAAGTTGAGGGACAGACGGCGGGAAGCGACTTTGTTTTAAAATACTAAGGATTATAATATTGTTAGAAAAAAATCGAGCTGTGGTGACGTCACATCCACCTGGACCAGCTATACAAGGAGGAACTACTGTCAATCGCGACTTTTTACGCTGGAGCGCTCAGACGGGCTGGTTGTGTGCTAGACACTTTTTTTTTTTAATTTATTTACGGATAATAATTACATAGGTATTACAATTATCTTCAACGCGGACAAAACCAACAGTGTATCTGCCGCTGCGTTCCCTCGTTAATCAAATACCTATAGTAAACTTATACACAAAGAAAAAGAAGACTGAAATATTAAGTAGAACGATACATTGTCAAATTGTGTTTCCTTTTAAACAACTTCAACTTCATGAAATTTTTATCAACTGTAGCGTTGTCAAATTTGATTTGCTAAAAATATAATACATAGAGCTTGTCACATAATAAAGACGTCTGAAAATATCCAAAGCCACAATGAACCAGAAGCAAATTATGCCGCCTATCTCCGTGACGCGACGTCTGAGGCCGCGAGACCACGACAAGTGGAAATGAGACGTCATTCCTGACAGGATTCCGCTTTCATATTTAAATTGCTACTCGTAACTGTCGAGGTTGGTACTTACTGATAAAATGTCCTTTAGCTATCTTATAACGAACATTTAGGTATATTATAGACTAGCGCGCCTTCACTTCGCTTAGGTAAAGAATAAAAAAAATATTGCCTGTGAAATAAAATGACGAAAATAATGTAGCTTTCTAATGGTAAAAGAATTATTAAAATCGGTTAAGTAATTTCAGAGTTTATCGGTTTCAAACAAAGAAATCTTTCCTCTTTATAATATTAGTGTAGATATATATAGATATAGATAACCCCCTTATTTATGAATGCACAATAAACCTAATTTAGTTTACTTATGCTTTGTTCCTTTCACGGGCTTAACATGCATGTATGAGATAGATTTGACAGGTGCTATAGAAATGAATACATGTATTCCATTTTCTAACGTAAGATTTAACGCTTAAGGTTTAAAATAAAAGTTTTTTTGCCTTTTATTACAAAGCGACTATTGCAATTGTCACATTTTTATACCGATTTTATCAAGACGGGACACTTTTGTTTTAAACCTTAAACGTTGTCTTACGTTAGAATATGGAATAGATGGTATTCATTTCCCTAGCACCTGTCAAATTTTATCTCGTGTTGGCATGCTAGGGGGGCTGTCAAATTCAAATATTATTATTACAATAAGGGTGTTGACGATTTTTTTATATATATTTTTAGTGTCTACACCCCTGTTAAAGATGAGGCCAAAGCATATTTTAAGCACAATTTAGCTATTTTAAATGTAATTGATGATTACTATTCGAATGCTATAGTTTTTTTTAAAGCACCGATGTTGGCCTGCCAGATATCTTATTAGAAGGACGTAGTTACGCGAAAAGGATCCAATCCATCCATTTCACACTGAACTTGTCTTGTAGAATTTGGCATTATATTAACAGAAATAGAATTCAAATTTAACACATTTGCAGCGTGAATTGAATTCTTTTCGCGTAACTATACGTCATTAACCCTCTCATTGTGAGTGGAGGCCTGTGCCCAGCAGTGGGACGTATATAGGCTGGATTATTATTATTTAATACGTCATTAAAAAACTATCCGTTTCTCTTACGAAACCCTTCAAACGGTTTTT
This sequence comes from Tortrix viridana, assembly GCA_963241965.1. Taxonomy (NCBI): domain Eukaryota; kingdom Metazoa; phylum Arthropoda; class Insecta; order Lepidoptera; family Tortricidae; genus Tortrix; species Tortrix viridana. The sequence continues at coordinate 1,964,728 of OY725194.1, read as the reverse complement.
AAGGCCCTCAAACGTTAAATACGTCACATTCACATGTAAATTCCCACAACCATTTTCAGAGGACACCTCAAAAAATTCAATTTTAATCATTCACCGAGCAAAATACCCGCCTATAAGTTTCAAAGGAATTCATTAGTACAATCACGCTTACGCAATATGTTCAGAAAAATACAGTTCATACACTTTTATCTTATTTTCGTCTGTGGTTTGCCTCCGAGTTAAGCTTTTGCACAATTCCTTTTACAAGTTTTTCTCGCAAAGGACGCTGTTATAATAATATGACTTGGTATATTTTATGAATAAAACACTTTCACTTTCACTTATTCGTATTGAAGCATACTGGGAATGGAAACGAAAAATTAAAATGAAAATCTTCATTCTGTAAGTAGGCCCTATAGGCATTTTCATTTGTCAGTCTACCAGCGCTTCCCAATAGAGACCACTGCTGAATAGAAGCGCCGCAAGAAACTCAAGAGTCAGTCTTTTTAACCTACTTCAAAAAAGGAGGAGGTTCTCAATTCAACTATATGTTTTTTTTTTATGTTACGCGATTACTCCGTCAATTGCGGATCGATTTTGAAAATTTTTTTTTTATTTGAAAGGGTATACTTCCGAGGTGGTCCCGTTGTCACCAAGTCAGAATCAGATGATGGGATCCATGAGGAATCGAGGAAACTCCTCAAAAGTTATCTTCATATAAATCTCTTATTACAATGATATAACTTAAGCTAGTGTTGCAGGAAATGAAAATATGAAATGCTTAATAATAAAAAATAAATATAAGGAAATAGAAAACAAAAGAAAGCTTACTTGTATTATTTTTTATATCATTTAGAAAGCAGACGAGAACACAGTTCTAATCGACAAAATTGACATGCTGTCTATGAAAAGCACCATGGCATTTGCAACCCTTATTAATATTACATACTAGCGACCCGCCCTGGTTTCGCCCGGGTGCAATAAAAAAAAACTTACATGCAAACCTTGTCCTGACAATTGCAAATACAACAAAAAAAGAATTAACCAAATCGGTCGAGCCGTTCTCAAGATATGCACATACATATAATATTATAATCGAAAATTTTATTGTTTTCATGCATGTTTGTTCTGTCGTCACTTAACGCCTCAACCGATCAACCTGAAAGGAACAAAGATAGTTCAAAGCCCGGAGACCGACATAAAATACGTTTTATGCCGAAAAGTTTGTCAATTCCTGAGGGAAAAGCGATAAATAACTACTCGAGCGGAGTCACGAGCAAAAGTTAGTAGGTAATTTATGTAAAAATAAAAGATAAAGAAAATTTATTGAAAAATACGTCGTCAATGCATCAAATATTCTTTCAGACGGGGCTGACGCTGAAAGAAATGCTTATAAAAGAAAGTGAATCTAGTATGAAAAATGCAAGCGACTCCAGCCGATACCGTTCTTTAGTCGTTGGAGAATAGAAGATAGCGGAGGAAGCATCTGCTTCTGATAGACTTTATCACCGGTTCAAGATTGATTTCTACTATCATAGTCGGTGTTACTTAGTTCAGTGCTGCAGTCGACGCATGCGGCCCTCGCCGACAAACTGCGTGGTTCAGCGAGTCTCGCGAAACTACCTTGGGCCCCCGGACCAAATATGCATAAATGCATTTTTTCAGCGTAAAAAAGGAATTCTAAATTTGAATTTTTCTTGTAAATACTATCAATGTGAAATAAAAATGGCAAAGCAATCGATGTTAAAGTGAATTGAAATAGTAGATTGTACAACAAGTGCATAAAACGCACCATATTACGCGAGACGTTTATCCAACCAAGCGAGCTTGCGATCGAGGATGGATATAAAGTCGAGTGTTAAATGGGTTTTATGGACGAGTTGTACACTCTAATTTTCACTTCGATTGCGAGGAAATGAAACAGCAACAAGATAAAAATAATAATAATAATAAATGCGACGAAATAAAAATTATAAGTTTATTTCATGAAGCTTTATTGTGTACTTTGGCTGTTGGTATCCTTGCCTCGGTCTTAGAATACTAACGAAACGAAATAAAATAAAGAGGTTATTCTATGAAGTTAAAGTTGTTCGTGTGGCTGTTGGACCGATTGCCTAGGTCTTCGACGAAGATTTTACTTTATGCACTAAGCATAAGAAGCGACTTTATGTCGCCTACGCATGACATAAAGACGTAAATACTTTTGAAGCATGAGAAGTGAAAAATACTTATTTTGTTTTATATTCCAACGGTACACCACTACATGCGGTATACCACCATTCCGAGCTCTCGCTAATATATCTATACATTACTGCGGCTATATTAAAACATTAGTCTCAAATTGACTGTTCTATTTTTTTTTAATCTCCAAATAAGTCAGCGAGGATTTGGCCCACAGTCCTTAACGTGGGTTAATTTAAGAAAACCTTCGTTGTAACTTTCACAACGCCACTGTCTACATCCATCCCTTTTCTTTGCTTAGTGAAGTTAAATTAATTGTATTCTCTAACTCTGTGTATCTGGTATTTTAATGTGTGTAATGCAATTTTCCGGTTTGTTCCCACTAGTTCTAATTGTCAGTGCCATTTAGCTCTAGTTATTTGGTAAGTTTAATAGAACTAGTGAAAATAGACCAATTTTTCCGCCTCTAATCTTAGACACACTGACAATGAGACAGACATACAAATACAGTTAGTATGTAAAATTATCAATTTTATTTTTCCAGGGCAGCTCCGTTCCTCCCTACTCCATGGCCAAAAATCCATTGTATTCTGCTACCAACATATCTCTACAATCCGCGAAAACCAGAACACTATACAATTCCTATACTTATCGTTCCAATGGCCCGCAGATATATGTTGGTTCTGTTCTAATTCTTACAAAGGAACAAACATGGGAATCATAAGAGCGGGATAAGGCGCTCTGTGGGTCTCTGTAGGATGGAGGTCGACAGGGGATTACTGGTACTCAAATGCTTATGAAGGAATAAGTGCATGGGTTTTACTGTGGATGGTCAAGTCGATGAGGTACGTTGAGGGAAAAGGTAGAGATGGAGTGAAAGGATACCTTCTTTTTAGATACCTATTTGTTAGAGGTTCAAATTAGTTTCGGTTTCTTTTTAGTTTTAATTTTCTTAGTTTTGAAATGATATAGTTACTTATGAGTAAAATTTTTAGAATTTATTTATGTGTTTTTACAATTTACCATCATCATCCCTATAGTAATATTAAATATTCTTTGTTTTAATTTAAGGCTTTTCTACATTAAAAATGAAAGATAAAACATCTTTTCCAAGAAAAAGAAAAGTTGTCTAATATTTTTTGCGTATGTGTTTTTTTAATGAGGCAACATCATTTTAGCTTTCTGTATATTTTCTCAACGTCTTCTACCTAATCTTTTAGTATAATTGCAATTATTTTACTACTTTATAAATGACTTATTTAGATCCTTCTAAAACTGCCTCATAATACTCTTAAAAATAAAAATAAAATTCATTCATTGATGGAACTAACGCGGAGCAATAACTCAACCCAGCCCTGCTTCACAAGCGTCACATTACATTACACTCCACTAATACAGGCTCGATATAGCATAATGTGTCGTGGCCACGCGAGCGGTCAATGGGAAACGAGTAAACAGGGTTTAAATAGGGTTCTGTAGGATTGTATTAAATTAATTAAATATTAATCGACAGAGCGACACGCAAAGCCTTCGTATTCGATAGCGATTTAGGTCAGAAAATTCACGAGAAAATTGGCGGGACGAGACGCCCTATTATACCTGAAGTTCTTTATATTTAAAGCATAATTCTTCATTCGGTTGATGTGACGTAGGTAAATATTTTAACTTTTTTATTAAATGATAATCATTAGGTATTCTGTAAGTTGGCCCTACAGGGCGTACTTTCACATGACTGAAACTACCATCGTTTTCTAAGAGCATAACACTGTTGAGAAGAAAAGTCAATTATAAAAACTAAACACAATAATTTGAAATGTCACAATGATGTACAAGAAAGATGTTTACACTTTTGGACCTTATTACAATGGAATAAGGTGAAAAAGTGTAAACATCTTTGTGTCCTCGACTATACAGTGCGTTTTGTTTCCAACTTATCATTTTTATTCCAATCTTCAGGTAGTAATAGCGAACATAACCAAGTCTCAAAATCAGACCAATCCAGGTCTGTAGATATAAAATACAAACTAAGCGAGATGAAACGATGAAATATTCATACGTGTAGCCCTGACACTTCAATATGTATTAAACGTCGTTGCTGTCACTCAGGCTTAGCGACCATTTCTGTACCTCGATTTCTTCTCAACTCGTCTCGTGTATCTCCAGACTATTTCTCATCTGTTACAGTCGAAGTCAAAAATATGTAAACACTTTTGCGCCTTATCCCATTGAAATAAGGTGCAAAATTGTGTACATATTTTTGAACTCGACTGTACCTCCGGCACACTTTTGCTGCCTTATTACCAGCGCGAGCGTTCAAACGTTTGGGTGCGGATGATCTAAGGTTGCCTATAGGTTGATTTAAAAAACGCAAGATGTGTAAAGAAAGGTTAGATTCTAAAATATACACCTCTGGTGTCACTGTGACATGCGACTTATGGGACACCCTGTATAAGTGTTTTTTAACACAGACGTTAACACCAAAATGCAGACTGCAGTCGGGTTTTTAAAACTTGCCTTTTGTTTGTTACAGTGTTTGTCGCCGGAACCCTCTTGTATGTACGCGGCTGCCGTGTTAGCGGTGTGTTGTAATGATGCCGTGTTACGTGTTCTAACACGCCTTAACATGCTTAAACTGACCTTCGCCTATTTTTCAAGACGACAAACCTATTCAATTCACAATGTTGGCACGGTATAAATATAGCACAGAAGACAGAAACACAGAAGACAGGCTACACTCTGAGGGTGTTTCAGCTGCATTCGCGGCGCTATGTGCACTTCGCTTCATTCGTGGTGCGAGTGCAGCGGCCGCTGCTGGGGACGGTCGAGTCGCCTGCCTTCTGGCCGAAAGATGTCGTGTTCCGGCGGTTCCGGGGCGGCCTGCCAGCGAGCATGACTTCGAACGCTGCGACTCAACAGAGCCACGCTGTTTTGTCGCCAAAATAGTTTAAGATATTGTTATACATATATGTATTTTAGTCAGTAAGGTATTTATCTATGGGCCTTGTTGCCTGAAAATAAATAAATAAATAAAATAAATAAATAGCTAAAGCAGTAAAGAAACTACGAACACGTTCGAAACGTCGCACTCACACAGACGCACGTCTTAACGCGACCCCTAAGCGGACATGGCAGTGCTGTCTGTGGCGGGTGTCGCGTGGAGACGGATAGTTAAGACTTGCGTTTGTGTGAGTGCGGCGTTTCGAACGTGTTCGTAGTTTCTTTACTGCTTAAACTATATTTATACTGTGATGCTGGTCACGGATCCGCGGCCGCGAAAGGGAATAAGGCTGATCCTGAATTTCATCTCAACTTTGATCCAAGATTTCTAAGCTTATTGTTTATGCATCGAAAACATTTTGCATAATTTGTCTTTGTAGATTGTTCGGCGCATAAATTTGTGGAGAATTTCAATATTGCCGATCGCAAGGGCAGTGTTATTTTGTCGAGAAACCCGCCCGCGAGTTCGTCGACGAACATATTGAAATAAACTCCTTTATAACTCCACACGCATAGACTTAATTCCATTATACTTTTCCAATACAATTTTATCAAAATTCATTCGAGACCGATATCCTCCATGGACCTACCTGTCGTTCTAACGCGTCAAAGCTAATATTAATTATGAAAAATATACTATAAATTATTAATTTAAAATAAACAAACCTTACAATAATACAGTTCAATAGCTTTTAAAAGATCTTTTGGGATCGGGACAGCCGGTCACATAAGTGTATTACATTCAGTCAACAAAGTATCGGGAATGGATGATTTGTTTATGGTTCCAAATTCAAATTTTTGTTTTTTTTGTTGTTGTTAGATTGGCACAACTGTTTTCTATTTTGGCGCGGAGTTTGAGTTGCATCTGTTATTTATATTAAATACAGTGCTGTTTTTAGTTATATCATATCTAGTGTGTATTGCGAATTTCATAATGGACAAAAACATTGAACAAAGAGTTTGTCTTAAATTTTGCATCGCCAATGGAATTTCGTGTTCGGAGTCACTGAAAATGTTACAGAAGGCTTACGGTGATTCGACTTTATCAAAAACACGTGTTTATGAGTGGTACAAAGCGTTCAAAAGCGGTCGAGATGTGATGGAAGATTTGCCTCGCTCTGGTAGGCCATCAACGTCTGCAACTGAAGTTAACATCGCAAAAGTGAAGGAAATAGTGACTGAAAATCCTCATTCAACTTTGAGAGAGATAGCCGCCGAACTTTCTGTATCTCACGAGTCGATCCGTACTATTTTAACTAATCATTTGGGTATGAAACATGTTACCGCTCGGCTAGTCCCAAAAGACCTGAATTTTCTCCAAAAACTCAATCGCATGAGAGTCGCTGAGGACATGCTAGAACGAGTCAATTCCGACCCAACATTCATGAAACGCATTGTTACTGGTGACGAGACGTGGGTTTACGAGTTTGACATGCAAACTAGTCAACAAGCTTCGGAGTGGCGCTTCGTGGCACCCGTTTTCAATCGGTAGAAGACATAAAGGAGAATTCGCGCCGAGAACTGAATTCAATTCCGGAAACAGCGTTTAAAAAATGTTTTGATGATTGGATTATTCGTTGGCGTAAGTGTATCGTTTCTGAAGGAGCATACTTTGAAGGTGATAAAATAAATTTGGATGATTAACAAACAGTTTGTGTATTATTGATCTTTTCCCGGTACTTTCTTGACAGAGTAGTATAATGACATGTAACAAAACTCATTTAACATTCGATAAGAAGTCGCGTTCAAATCAATTTCTAGTTTAAGGTAAGTAATCGCCTTAAGTAAATAACGCCCGCGGATGAATTCAAAATCGAGCCGTTAACTTTTCCGTTTGTTCCTTCGTTTGATTTGATTTGAATTTCGAAGCTAAAGTTACCGAGAATTTAAATTTAGAATAAGGTTAGAGCGTCGATGGCGCGGTTTACGGGCGAGGTGGTCTGTTAGGCGGCGTGTCCACCAGAACTGTGCGAGGAAAAATCCACCAATTCCTATACCTATGCATTTATGATTTTCTAACAATATTGCGCCGCCCACAATTTTCTGCATTGTCTTTGGGCAACTGGTAGAGAATGCCATTACACTATTCACCTCTTGTATACTCAAATTAGCTAACTAACTCTGTCTGTCTGTCTCTTAGATGAAAACAATTGGGCGGGCGGGCTTGAGCACCTAAATATAGGCGCTGAGCGCCTATGTTTGAGTCAGTTGTCCGGCTGTCACCGAGCTGTCAACACGTTTATTATCATTATCATGAGACATATGGCTGTCTCACTTACGCGCACGACGTTAGTTCATCAATTTATCTCTATTGCTCTTTAGTGCATGTTTACAGCTGTGTGTGTGGAATTTGCGAATGTAGGTGTCGCGGCACGCATTATGTCAGTGTCTTGTACAGCCGAGCGATAACGTGTCTTCCCCTTTTGCTTTAGTCTAAGGTCTGTCTGTAACGCTTTCATGGCTAAACCGCTGAACCGATTTCGATGAAATTTTGTATGGAAATAGCCTGAGTTCCGGGAAAGGACGTTGGCTACTTTTTATCCCGAAAAATTGGACAGTTCCTGAGGGAGCATTGATAAACGACTTCTACGCGGACAGATTCGCCGGCAAAAGCTAGTGTTAAATAAACCTGATATTATTCCAGTTTTTGTATTATTAGCACGACTTCAACGGTTATTATTCCAAACTAAGCCGAAATAAGCGCCAAGTATTGCGGTATTATTGACGTCTCGTGGGAAAAACAAGCACTAGTTTGCGGACTAACTCTAACTAAAGAAAACACCGCGAAATGCCTACGAGCTGTTTATCTCGAGACAACAACCTTTTACATTTTTTCCGTGGGAATAAAAATTCAGGTATAGTGGTCGTGTTGGTCGATGTGGATAAACGGGGATAAAACATCTGTCTAATACTTACCTAATTTCAGAGCTGATAACTAAAGATCGGCAGTGTGATTCTGTTCACGTCGACTGAGACGAAGAATAACCGGCGAATTTACGTCGCCCGTCAAGGTGTGTAAATGACATTTGGCTACCTGCATTCTCATTTAGTCACTGGTTTTGGCGATGCTTTATCTACCTATATAGTGCGTCTTGCCTACTGCTGTAGCAGGTTTTAAAGCGGCCTTTTAATATTTTATCAACGAATTATGTGTATTATATACATATTTAATTAATTAAAGTTTAATACGTGTTAAACCGTTGGCGGGTTGCTAATTTTATTATCTACGAGTATTAAGGTACCTCTCATTTCCTTGCAGCTTCCTCGAATATCGAATAAGAAGACTCCCTTGTTAAAAGCGGAAATTATGCACTCTATAAGGAAAATTGGTATACAAGTTATTTTCTATATAAAACGCCTTTAAAAGATACATACTTCTTTATATTAAATATTGAAGCCCGTTAATAAAGGATATGCTAGAATATTTAATGTAAACGAGAGTAGGTATCTATCTTGGTTTAATGTGTACCAGGTAAGTATATTATAGTTTTAAAATACAATATGAAACTTTAATCCTCACTGAGTGGGTTATTAATTTCCGTTTCCAATATTTGAACCGCGGTAGATTAGGTCACTTCGTTTTAAAATTTGAGACATTTTTGTGTGGCAAACAGAAAAACACAAAAATTCCAAATACTATTGAAACGTGTTCTGTTATCGATTCTAAGGGTTCACAATCAATTTTTTTTTTAATGTCTTCAATGTATAGTCTTCCGGCCCTCTACAGCTTTATTATATGTATTGATAGATAGATTGATGTATAGATAGATTTATTTTACCAAAGCGAAGCGAGGGCGAGTCGCTAGTCGAACATAAAACAACAGTCTTAAGTCTTTCATGTTGTATCGTAGTTATTAAGCGGGAGTTATGTCCAAACACCGCACCTTTGCATTCCCGACACGTTTAGAAGAACTCTCTATAGTAACACATCGTTGACGAACTCACCAAGTCTAACTTGACCTATCAGTGCGTTTGAAGTTAGAGTTTGTAGATGTCTTCCACTTTGGTCGCTCGACGCCGCAAGCCAAGCTTGTAGGTACGTAGGTAATAAAGTATAAAGTCTATGAGCGTATGGGTCAATTTATGATTGTTTGTTAAAATCGTTAACGATGTTCGTTAAGAGAATGACGTGGCTGAAAGCTAGTATTTCCTATTGTAAGGGATATTTATGACAGGCTTTTGCTTCATTAGAGCCAATAGCAACAGAAGAGGTCATAAATACCTACTAGTACATCTGTTAGTATTGGTACTTCTTGCTACGTGACTGAATTAAAAAAGTGTTCGTAGTTAAGGGCAGTTAAGGGTTCAATTAAAAACGAAAAGGCATCTTCTGGGTGAGCTCGCTTGATTGTCGACTAAATCTGCGTCCTCCAAAGGCAAGAGTTAGTTAAGAGCAAACGTACTATCAATTAAAAAAAACAGTTATTTATTTTCTATGTGTAGGTAGCGAAAGTTAAACATTAGAATTGTATGGCTTCTTTAGGTTACGTTTATTTTACCGAGTCCTTAAATTATATAAAAATAATTTGAAATCCACTGATACATTAGTTAGTTTCTTGGTATATTTTTTGTCGTTGAGTCAGGATTTTTATCAGAGTACCTACCTACTTCAAGTATCAAAAAGAAAATTATTAAAATCTTGATCTATGTGCCATAGTTATAAACTCGTATTTGTTATAGTAGATTTTCAATAAATTAATTTGTTTGTCATATATAATATTATGTATGAGCAAACCAAGTTAAAGATTAATGATAAATTTAACTTTATTTAATAATGAGATAATAATGATAAACGGCTGTTAACCCTTCGAGTGGCAATCTAGCTAGCCGGCGACTGTTATTTTCCACCAAGTGGCTCGGCCGGCAGGCGATTGCCACTTAGCGGAAAAAAGGCAATATGGCGTATACCACCCGAAGGGTTAAAGTAGCTACCTATTTGATGGTTTCGAATTACCATATTCCAAAACTATCAATGAAAGGAATTCTGGTCTATAATGACACCGCTACTATATATCTACATGTCATCGGTCCGGAATAAGACTAGCTGTAAGCCAAATTTCATCTAAATCTGCCGAGCCGTATAGGCGTGGTTACGATAGGATAGGATAGCAGGATGAGGTTCTTAGATTTTTACAATTCTTCTTCTTCTTCCAGTGCCTCTTCAATCGTGAAGGTTTGCCGTCAGCTTCTTGTATTCGTCTATCCGTGGCCAGCCGGGACAGTTGTTGTAAAAAATACATCTCAATTTAACAAGAAGCAAGTGCTAAACGAAATGAATAAAACCACTTAACACCTTACCAGCACAAACAGAAATATCCTGTCAACCAAAATACGCAATAACCGTAAAAACATACCGCCACATCAACCGAATGTGGCCAACTCATTAAAGCTGAATGTCCATTGAAGCTGACAACCCTTAACGAGCATGTGGCAAACCGGGGGCGATTATTATATATCGTAACGTATAATTTTTCCACGATTTTGTAGACGTTGCTTGTAAAAAGAAATTAATTAGGTAAAAACCGCTCGTAACTAAATGGCCCAACGGAATTTGAACAAACTTAGCTAAAAATATTCTTTCAAACAAAAACCGTTCAAGTAGGTACGAGTCGTGCACCCAGGGTTCCGTATTTAATATGGTTCGCATCAAAGCTATTTCCCAATTTTGAATATTCCGACTCAACAAATCGGGGCCATTAATAAAATAAATACTAAAAAATAAGTTTTATTTACTACTTATGTGTTAAGGTAAATTTTAGATTGCCTAAATTTTCAATTAATTATCAAAGATTTTTTTTTAATATCTCAAAAACTATTGGTTTTTATAACTTTTTTTATTGTTTTTATAAAATATAGATAAACCTCTATAATTCTGAATTATTTCAGATTTTTCAGCCTGTAAATTTCAGAGATAAGGGGAGATTATTTTTGTATATTTTCGGTCATAAATCCAAAAGTAAAGGATTAAAAATAAAAAATAAATAGTTTTAAAATGTTTTAAATCAAGCCGTTTCATATGATTTCTCATTTAATATAATAGCTTTACTTCAATTTGTAAACCCTCCTGTTAGCATTTCCAATTACTATAAAAAAATTATAAATTCTAATAATGAGGCCTTGTGCGGACTACAAAATACTACATTTATTTCAAATTTCAGCCATTCCTGAGAAAAAGGGTCTTGACGGACCGACGGACTGACGGACAGACGGACAGCAAAAGTCATCTTATAAGGGTTTCGTTTTTTAGTATTTGGTACGGAACCCTGAAAACGTAAAGTAATGTAAACGGTAACGTTCACCGAATGCAACTTGTCTAGCCCTATAGAATCTGGCATGTGAAGTGCTTCCAGCTCAGTATGCTAAAAAAGCGCCATTTCATAAAATTCATAAAACATGTTCATTTTATTCTAAAAATATAATTTCCACCATTAAAAAAAAACGTAAAAGGTAAACGTAAAAATTATGTGTCCCTGTTTCTCTTTGTAAAAGTGTTTATGTGTCGACCTCAACGCAATTTGTCACAGATAGAGAATTACCCCATTGAAATGACAAATAAAACTGGAGTATTGCTGTTAATTTTGATAGCATCGTGATTGCTGCGCAGTTGAGGTAGGAAGAACAGGGCCCTTGGCCAATATACTAACGCTAACTAGCGTTTCTGTTCGTTTCGTTTTTATACCAATCGCGTCACTGGTAGATCACGTCATACGAAGAGTCACGTGATCTACCAGTGTTGCGATTGGTTTAAAACAAAACTAACACAAACGCTAGTTAGCGTAATGTATGTAGGTACGGCGAATTCTCAATGTTAGAAATAATGATTTGGGTCTAACTAGGATTATGAAATTTAATGAAATGTTTATTGCATATGTAGTTTTGGTTAAAAATCATGCAGATGCATTTGCCGGAGAGTTATATAGTCTCAAAACCCTGCCTATATAAGCGTATACGCATTTTACAATTGCAAATACTGACATTACTGACTAACTTTTAGGCTGTCTTTCCATTGAGGCGGAGACGAGCGGAGCGGTACGAAAAGGACCAATCAGACTCCTCTAGTTTCTGTGTGCTATGTATTAGTGTGGGTACTGTACAAGTATTGGTTCTTTTGGCACCGCTCCGCTCGTCTCCGCCTCAATGGAAAGGCAGCCTAAACATTATTAACCCTTTTGAAAGTAGGAACTCATTCAAATGCGCGAGAGAATTGACACCGAGTATCAAATCTGGATGGTTACCACGAAACACTCGTTCGAACGTTCGGATGCACCATCCCTTTCACTCGTCGATTGTGATTAAATCGTAAGAAAGGGAAAAAGCTAACGTAACTTCGAACTTCGATTTTCAAAGTAGCCCCTCAGGTACCTACTTACTCGTATAGTAAATCTGTAAACTATACATGTACGTATAGATATCAGTTAGTGTCACAAAAGCATTCCCATTTGGTGCCAAGCCTCTAGATTTACATACAAAATAAACATAATATAGTGCTCACGGTGCTGAATGTATTTAACGGGAGATAAACCGGGGTGTGGCGTTTCGAGTCGTGCTGATAAGCGCAATAAAGGTACCTATGACACGTTCGCTTAATAATTGTGCTCGTTACTTAAGGAATTAGTTACAGGTTTACTTAAAAAAGATCAGGGGACAATCTCACACAAATTGACCTAGTCCAAAACTAGACAACTATATACATATTTATATAGAGAAATACATACTTAAATATACAGAAAACATCCATGACTTAGGAACAAATACTCGCGCTCATCATCAGAGGCGTATTTAAAGATTTGGCGCCCCGGGCCAGTTAGCTTATCCCATAAAGTTACACCATAAAGTAACGATAACAATAAACTGACAAGTAAAGACGCCCCTCGCAGTCTGTGATGAGCACACAAATATTCCAATGTATGTCCGAAAAATATGAAAAAAATTACAAAGGTAACGTAATAAATACTTTCAACCAAAATTATTTTCAACACGATCGGATATACCGTTTTTGTGTTATTGTCTAAAAACTGCGCTTCTCAACAAAAGGACTTAAGTGCCATGAAGATGCTCTATTGCTGGTGCACTTTATTTGTATGTATATTAATGGCGACGGAACCCTACACTGACCATGGCCCGACATGCTCTTGCCCGGTTATTTTTTGTTATATTCGTAATCGTCAGGACAAGGTTTGTGTGAAAGATTTTTTTTTGCACCCGTGGGGCTAGTAGTCGCTAGGAAAATAAAGAGATTTGCTACTTTAAAATTGTTTCATTCTAAGAAGCGTTCACTCTTGTTATGCGAACGGGCAGTAGATTTCACGCTCGAAAAATACTCGTATTGCAACGCGTCATTTCACCTCGCGAAGCGTGCGACATTGCTATGTATATAATAGGTAGGTATTTATAACAAATATTACGTGAAACGTTATACTTAGCGTATGGACATGAAACGAAGGTGTTTGGCGAATGAGAGCTAGGCCGAAAAAAACACACACACAAAAATACACTTGTTATAGCGAATACGATGTGTCCCGAAAATAGCCGAGCTCTCCCGACGTAATTTAAAACATTTATCAAATTGAAGTTCGTTCCAACCGGGTACCCCGCGACATCTCGTTTATAGATGTACCAGAATGGAAAAAAAGGAACACTTATGGTGAGACTTCGTTGTATGTCTGTCTGTCTATATGTCACAGCAGTTTTTCTCAGCAACTACACAAGCTAACAACTTGCTTGACGCATCTGTTTTTAGTAAAAAACAATGAAATTTATATTCGTTGGGATATTATAGGCTAGTTCTTTGCCATATTTTATAGTTATATTTTTGATATTATTAAAATTTAATGTTTTCAGTTGTTGATACGGTTATTATTGCATTACTTTCTAGACTAAGCTGTTTCAAGTTTCAAGTATCTAACTCATCGAGAAGTTTAAAATCGATTGCAAATTGTTATCGATCAGACAAAATAAACAATCAGACGAAGAACAAAAGCGAATTTTACAAATGCGTTATTTGACATAGGTACCTACTTAAAACGCATGGGATTTTTAAATAATTCACATTAAACTAATTTTCATGTGATGAGTCAAAACGTATTTTAAATTCAATAGAAATAGATAAGAATTACCTAAAATTTGGTGTTTCTTTTTCCGACGTTGCCTCGAGGAAATCATGCGGAACGAACGCTCTGAATACAAATTCAATTTGCACAAAATACATTAAAATTCTTTTCAAACTCAATATTTTCACACGTCTAAACATGTTACTGGAAGTTTTTCCGATGCCGGATATTGGGAGCGCGCCGCTTCCGGCCCGATGTCGTTTGAATTTAGAACAATGAGCCAACATGGCGGCTGTAACGGCTTTTTGCTCAGGAGTTTTGTAAATAAAGTAAAAAGGAAAGTTGATATGTAAAAAGGTATTTATTTTGTGACGCTTATTATATAAGTACACTACATATTTATTATGTACAGTTCTCGTAGTAGGTACTTATATTTGGCAGCAGGCCCCCTAGCATGCAAGCACGAGATAAAATTGCTAAGGAAATGAATACATCTCTTCTATATTCTAACGTAAGACTTAACGTTTAAGGTTTAAAATAAAAGTGTCCCGTCTTGATAAAATCGCTATATGAAAATCGCAATAGTCGTAGTAATAAAAGGCAATAAAAGTCAGGACGAAACACTTGTATTTTAAACCTTAAGCGTTAACTCTTACGTAAGAATATGGAATGAGATGTATTCGTTTCCCTAGCACCTGTCAAATTGTATCTCATGCATGCATGTTAAGCCCGCTGCTGAAGGGAACTGAATATAAGTAGCTAAGTGGATGAAATGATCAATAATATCCAAGCACGCTCTTTCCTTATACAGGATGCCTCGTAAATGGACTCGTGAACTGTCAATTTACTTCGTCTAATAAAAATAAGACTGTATATAGGGCTTCTAGTCTTTTTTTTTATTCAGGCCATCTCGCTTCTATATTTATCAACTTGCTGACGATATGGTAGGTTTTATTCACTTGTCAATAAGAACTACTATGACGCCAACAATATAAAGCCTATGTCCTATTCCAGACCATAATCTATCTCTGCTAAATTTCGTCCAGATCTGTTCAGCCGTTCTGGCGTGATTGATCAACAAACATCCATCCACCCATCCGTCCGTCCGTCCGTCCTTGTTTTGTTTGACTACGGAACCCTAAAAATGGCCCTTAGTAATTGTGAACCATTAATTTTGAGAAATTCTCGTACTATCCAAGAACTCTCGAGAATATTCTCAATGCTCTCAAATATTTTCGAGGATGTTCTCATAGTTTCTAGAGAATTCCAAAAATTTGGAGATGTAAAAGTTCCCGTGAGTTCGTTTCTTCATTTTCATATACTACACAAGTGTCCTGTCAAACGACGTTCCAAGAAAGCGCCTCATGATATAATATCCCTCACATTTGACTCGCTTATCTCGGGAAATATCGTTTCCTCAAACGAAATAACATCAAACCAAAACGAAAGTAAACAATTTTACACGATCGCTCGCGGCACTTTGCTGTACTTTAGTAGTGCCAACATAATATATATTTTAGTGATTCTTTAGACTAGCAAATCATTGATTGTGTTATCAACAATACATTTAGGTATTAGAAAATTATATAACATGAAATTTTGGGAGAAATTTTGAAATTCGGTGGATAACTACGTGCGCACGGGTATGCGCGCCATCTATCGGCAAGTAGGATATCTATCTTTGCTGTCATGGATAAACTGCGCCAGCACCATCTATTGATGCATGAGGGAACAAAGTCAGTAAGTATGAGACCTACATTTGCTTTCATGTGTATTGTTCTTCCAATTAAAACTAAAACTTACGGACTTATGAAGGATACAGCGAATTTTTGTATAGAAATCGATGAAAATTCGGTTTCGCCCCGAGCGACGCTCGGTCTTTCAGGTTCTGTTTGCCTACATTAAAAAAAAACTAAAGAAAACTTGTATAAAAAAACTAAAGAAAACAGGTTGTGAAGGGGATTTGTTCGATTTTATTTACCTTTTAATTCGAAGGTATTTTACCTTCCATTACCTTTCTTCTGCATCAGGGCAGACCTCGGGCCGCGGGAAACGAAGGCTGGCCCTCTTATAGATTACCGAACGGCTTGGGCAAAATTGATTTACTGTACACCTGAAGGCTGAAGTGGTTATCAACTCTAGTTGCCAGCCATGTTTGATTCTTTTTAAGTTATGAATAAATGTTTCTATCATTTTTTATTTGACGCCGCGGTTGCCTACGAAGCTAGCGGTCCCGAGTTCTAATCCCGGTATGGGTAAATATTTGTGTGATACGAGCAAGTATTTGTTCCTGAGTCATTAATATTTTCTATGTATTTAAGTACGTATTTCTTTATATAAGTATGTATATAAACAGTTACAGCAATTATGTGTGCCAAAATTGTGGCCACTCAATAAAATGAAATCCTAAATTTCTGTTTGGGACGAAACCCTAGTTTAAAAGAACAGACAGAATTAGCAACTTAACCTTATTTTATTAAACAAAAGCCAATCCTACCTGTGCCTGTACTCAGCTACCGTATATTGACCCTCGTTTACGAAATGGGGAAGCAAATTGATTTACTTCGGCAGCGCATTTTACACCCCACCAATGTCGACACGGTTAGCCTAGTTGGTAGTGACCCGGCCTACGAAGCTAGCGATCCCGGGTTCGAATCCTGGTATGGGCAAATATTTGTGTGAATAGGGCAAAAAAAAAACCCTATTATAGAATGCACTGGGATAAGAGTCGTGAGGGTGGGAAATATGGCCTGAATGGGTTCGTGTACATATACATATTATATACATATACACGCTGCAGTGTCACTCGGTTTTTTCTTCAAACTTGTCCGGTCACACTACCGTGCGTCCAGAATACCATCACGGACTTTAAATGCCATCCATCGTACAAGATAAGTCTTTATAAAGCACACATATTAAAATGTTTCAATTCGCGAAAAACATTTTTTTTTATGACTCTTTAAAAAAATTTATTGCGCAACTGTAATATAAACACAACTGTAATGTAACAATGTAAACACAAAATGAGTTTAAAAACTAAAACCCGACTGCAAAAAAAAGAAACAAGTTTGGACCTTTGTAATGTTATACACATACCACCAATTATGATATTCGCTATCTGATTTACAATAGAACCACTCCTAGTCCTCGTATGATGACGTAGAGTCCTTTAGGAAAATCCAAGACATTGGCAGCAGGCATCTGTGAGTGGAACTTCCTCCATTGCGATCGTCATCCTGTCTGCTAGGAAGCTATTCAAAATATTGTTCGTAGTCGAAGGCCAAACGTTGCTATAACAATTCCTGGCCTTCGACTACGAACAATATTTTGAATAGCTTCCTAGCAGACAGTTTTACATTTAGGTGAAAAATTTATGAGAAAATACAAGTAAACTCTAAGTGCTCGTATATAAAAGAAAACTTTCACAAGGATTACAGAGCTCCGACTTACTTTCAAAGTTGTTGTCACACCACCATTCTCATTAGAATTGCGCGAGCGCAAATGAATTTCCAAATTTTGAAACTAAAGTAATAAAACACTTGATAAATCGTGTAAGTTTTAAAACCACTCTTACCTTTATTTTGTGAAATCTATTTTAGTTCGTAAGTTACATTTAAAAGCTAGCTCTTGCATTGATTAAATAATTAAGCTTTGAATTCGAATATTATTATGTTATTTTGGCAGATATTAGAAAATATTAGTTTTTGTGTAGTCTTCTCTAGCATCACTTATACTTAAACATATATATTAAAAACTCGATATTATATGCTTGTAAATATCGGGTAGTAAAGAACCATTTTTTAATTGTAACTAGATTTTGCCTTCGACTCGTTCCGCGTAGAAGTCATTATTTCGATAAAGTTTTTATGACATGCTCAAAAAAACATCGAAATAAATCTGAAGAGTTAAAACTCATTTGGTCTGCGTTGAGTGCAATGAATTTAAAGCGCCTTATTATAACGGAAACTGTTTCAAAATTAATTAGCAAATTCAAATAATTTATTCAGAAAATTGGCCTCATAAGGGCTCTTTTACACGTCGGTGGTGGAGTGAATCTACTAGCGCTTCGGCATTTCTAAACTAAACAAACATACAAACACACAAAGAGGTTTGTAGAAATACTCCAAAAATCCGGTCACGTATAATCACTGCGAGTAAAGTAACCTTATTATCTATTTAGCAATGACAACAAAACATAAACCCCTCTACGCCGTAGCAGCGTAGCACGTAGCACCCACTACGCCAGGTGGCAATAAAAAAAGGAACTGCCGTTTTCGCCGCCAGTAAGAAAAGTGACGATGATATCATAAAAGTCGGTGGAAAACTCGTAAAATCGATGTTTGGCGAAGTGCCAGGAAAGCGCAATCTTAGTTCAGAGGTTGCAATAGGATTTCACTGAAACTGGTATGTCTAAAAAGTTCAATAACAGTAAAGTTTATGAAAGTAGGACAACCAGGTATAAACTTGGTTTTTAGAGACGGGCGGGAACAGTCAGTGTTCTTTTGAGGGTTTCGTAGGTAGGCAGGCATATATAACATAAATTACATTATTAAATATAAATATAAATTACATTATTTTACGTCACAATAAAATCGTCAGTATAAAAAATAATAATCATAAAGCAAATATAATTAAATAATAGAAAAACGCAATATCATATTGTAAAAAATACTAATAATAATTCAACAAAGAAACAATAAAAAAAATATAGCTCGATAGTTAAAAATTTAATGTTGTCAATGTCAAATAAGATAAAAAATCAGAACAATTAAAACACAAAATAATCTACTTAGTTATCTTTATATTCTTTTACGTTTAGATTATTTGACCGTGCCCCGGCCGTGCTCGGGCTCCGGCCCGGCCCGGCCCCGGCATGGTGTAACGGGAACCATCCTTAAATGATGCCTAATTGGTCAAATTGGTTTACTAATGATTCGCAACCGCGCGTTTCGCAAACTGTTTCATTTCGCAACCATTTCATTTGGCCAAACGCTTTTTTTCTGAAACTAAATATTTCAGGATTTTTATAAAACTAACCTAAACCTATAGGGTGGAGCTGGCTAGAGCAGGAGCGGACCAGCAGTATCTAGGCCCAGAACCGGTATTACCGATATCCGCAATGGTAACGAAAGGAGTCATTGCCAGAAAAATAGAGACACAGACAAATGAGAAATGGAGGACGGCACAAGGATGCAGACAATCCAAACTCATGATAGGAAGGGTAAACAAAAACAGAACAAGGTATCTAATAAACCTCGGTAAGTACAATCTTAGCATATTAACAGGAGTACTAACAGGACACTGCCCACTAAACAGACACCTGACAATAATAGGTATTAAACAGGATCCTCGGTGCCCACATTGCGGCAAAGAGGAAACTAGCAAACACGTCCTGGCCGAGTGTGCAATGTACTCGTCACTGAGATATAGCACATTCGGGGAGGACGAACTATCGACAGAGGCATTAAAAAGTATCAACCTACAGGACGTACTTTTGTTCTGTAGGAAAACAAGAAGATGGGATCCATGCTGGATGGGAGCGTCGCCGGACCAGTAACCTACGGCTCAACCAAGGGGAACTGGGAGGAATGACCGTGAAGACGGTCGACCGCCCGCCTGCTCCGGCCGGGCGTCCCCATCCATCATCATCATCATCATAACCTATAGGGTTCTACACGATGGTCCTGAAATGAATCCTGAAATATTTACAGTTTCGGAAAAAAAGCGTTTGGCCAAATGAAACAGTTGCGAAATGAAACAGTTTGCCAAACGTTTTTCGCCGAAATGGAAGGACACCGGTGTAATTGCTACGACTGCAACACACCAACTCAGCCGTTGCCGACCCTGAGGAATGATGAAGCCTCTATGCTAGACATTTCCTCACTAAAAATAAAAGATAAAAATGATTAAACATTTTTGTGCAGTAAGTAGGCCGCACGGGCACTTTTACACGTCAAAATCTACCAGCGCTTCCCAAGAGGAGACCACTGCTGAGAAGAAGCGCCGCAAGAAACTCAACAGTTAGTCATTTTTTAAATAAATCTTATGACAATGATACTTATTCTAGCATTATATAAAACTGTAAAAATAATATAATATATGTTCTTATAATTATTTATCTTTACGCAGTTAAAAAAATAAAGCTTAACGCCCCCATTGCATCCAAACTAGGTCTCATTGTCCCCCATCCAACTCAAAGTGGTCGCAATCCAGACGCCGTTGAAGAGTTTATTTCACTGTAAATGGAATTCTGTGAAATACGCGTTATTATTCTCTTTGACGCTTTTGTGGGAACGCTTCTTTTATCATGTCATTTTCGCTTGGCTTGTAGTCAAATATGTCTGGTTGATAATATTATTCTTAGTGTACCTGTACAGGTACAGTCAGCATCAAATATAAGGGTTCTTAGTTTTACCAGGGAACCCTATAAAACACACTTTAATAACTTAAACTCATAAGGGTTTTTGCAATCGGGGTTCACCTGGGTTACACAGTATTTTAAATTCTCCCCGCTACTCGCAAATTACACCTTAACATAGGATTTCAGACCGGCTAAAAAGGTTAGTGGCACGTTTGGGAGCAGTTATAAAAAGAGAGCAAACATAATCTATAGTACGGCCTTGGTACAGGTACGTGTAGGGTGTTAATGTGTTCATACAGTGCTTACCTGGCCTGGTACATAAAAAATAATGTCTCACCCAACTGGCTCGGCCTCGCGAGCGGCGTACACCCGGACTTGATCAACTTTCACTATGGGACCAACCCCGAAATCGCGAAAAAAAAATTGACCATCCCATACATTTTGGCTAGTCAGCTGACAATGTTTTGTATGGGAGGGTCAATTTTTTTTTCGTGATTTCGGGGTTGGTCCCATAGTGAAAGTTGGTCAGTATGACTTACTGATTTAAGCCCCAAAATTTTGTCGACGAATAAAAAAACACCCAGTATATATTGGCGATACAAAATTATTATTTGATCCACAAAATGTTTGATTGAAGCGCTCTGATGGTTCACAAATTTGATAAACAAATTGAACTGCATTTGTATTGAAAAATTGGTATGTCCCGTAAAAGTCAGCGGGGCGAAAAAAAGGGGCAGAAAAATTACATTAGCATTGAAGCCAACGACAAAATCGAGGTAGCGTAGCCCGTTCAAAAAATGTCAAAACGTTCCATTATTTAAAAATCTAAAAAAAAACAATGGCGTTGGCGCTGTACGCATACAGCCACATACGAATTCAATCGCGAGGATATGTTCGACGCGTGCCCGGCCCACTGATGAGAATAAGCATACGAATCGCGATTTTACTAACAGTTTACCCAGATCCAATGGCAGTTTCGAAAGTTAGTAACATTTTAGTACCATGTCGCAGTTATGTATTATAAGTTATAAGTGTCAATAGTTTGAATTTAGTATGTCAATACTGCGACAAGGTACTAAAATGTACAGCTACTTATGAGTTTGACTGTACGCTGATAGAAACTGAGATACTTTAGTTTGTAAAATACAGGCTTTAGAGTGTCGGTGACGTGACCTAGTGGGTGTCGACCCGTGATCGTATGGTACGGAGCTCGAACCCCAGCGGCAGCCATGTACCCATACTCGCTACCCGCCGGCATCGCGTTATGTAGGTACTTTACACCGTGGGGATGAGCCAAATGACGTTAGCGCTTAGAAACGCTAATACGTTCATCCCTTTCTTAACTAGTAAGCGAGCGCGTAGATGTAGATTTTAAGTTTGTAGAAACGAATGCCGCTTGGCTATACCCTCCTGCGGCCCAACGTCCTATATATAGGACAATTTTCAAAATGACTTTTAACTTTTATTGACTGACATAAGATTCTGTTTCGAACTAGCGAAATTTTGACGTGGGCCTTAGGATAGGCCCAGGTTTTACCAGAACCGTGTGGGTAGGTGTGCTTCGCGAAACGATTAGCGCTGCGATTTAGAATCAGCGGTAAAACATTTATACAGGGTTAAATACAGTAACAACATTTTGGGGGTTAAATCAGTAAGTCATACTAACCAACTTTCACTATGGGACCATCGGAAACGACCTCCCATACAAAACGTCAGCAGCCGACTAGCCAAAATGTATGGGTAGATTTTTTTTTCACTATTTAGCGGTTGGTCCCATAGTGAAAGTTGGTCAGTATGACTTACTGATTTAACCCCCAAAATTTTGTTACTGAAATTAATTTAACCCTGTATAAGTTTGTGTATTGTTATTATAAACTTTGTAAATAAATATCTTATCTATCTGCCTAAGTGTCTCAATCAATGAATTTTTCAAGTACATACAGGATGGCAGAATTAATTTGGCGCACGGATTAGGCAAAAATAGATTCTTTGTCAACGGCATAAGCGCTTTGACGCGCGCCATGTTAACTGTGTCCTAGTATACCCAATGCTTTTTCGGTGGTGAATGTGTAAGAGGGGCACAAGAACTGTATCCGAAAGGGCCTGCAAGCACAACACACCCTTATTCCTATAGTAATAAAGATGTGTTGCGATATATTTGGCTACTTTCGTTCCTCCTATCTATAAGATGCTGACTGAACAAGACTGCCCTCCTACCCCCTTACTAATAAACGTTGAGTAACGGCTGAGTAGTTATACAATGCTTTGTCCTTATCTGTCATTGTGACATTTGAATTCGACAGATAAGGACAAAGCATTGTATAACTACTCAGCCGTTACTCAACGTTTATTAGTAAGGGGGCTAAGCTAAAAGGCAGTATCTCAAATTCAAAAGCCAAAGCAGATTCAGTCTTCCCCTGTTAGTAACGAGGTTGCAATTGCTACAGGAGTTTTGTCTGATACAGCGCCGTTTTGCTTAGCAGGGCAGAAGATAAGGTACCTACAGTCCCATAAATCAAACAGCTGTAAGTTTTACATCGACTCCATTTTGTTTGGAATTTAAAGCTACGAGCAAATAAAGCGATGTAATTTCAAACAAAATTCAAACCAGAGTTAAACTCCGTCATGTTTTGAAACTTCGCTTTCACTCTCAACTATTTGCTTGCTTGCAAGAAAGAGAAGGCTAACGTAACTTTGAACTTATTTTGAGAGACGCCTGACGCCCCCGGCGTTCGCAGTTGGAGCGCATCGGTAAACATTCTTGTTATTTCTTGTTTACCTATTTGTTAATATGTTCATAGATGAAGATTTTGTAAACATGTTAAGTACATAATACAGCTTGTATATAATAATCTTTATTTCCTTATTAATATTATGAATATGTTTGTTTGTTTGTTTGTTCCCAAACAACACACTTTAATTTCATCGGTGATACCGTAACTAACAAATTTAAGAAAGAGCAAAATGTATCTTACAATGTAAGTCAGTAAGGTGCATTTTACAACCTATTGAATCTGTTATTATTATTATTCAAGGCTAAAATAACCTAGTATCACTGCGACCAGAGTTGATCTATTGTGATCGCCACAACCTACAGGAGAACTGTAGGTCGTGGCTAAGCCCTGTTAATTCTAGGAATTGCAGGACTTTTTTGGCGCTGAGATACTTGATTGAATCTGTTAGTTATGCAGTATTGCAGCATCACCGACGATTTATAATATTAGTAAGAGTGAAGGATAAGTAAGGCAATGGAACGACATCGGCCTGGCGACAACTTTGTGCGGCGGGCGGCGGAAACAAATGCGTAAATTAAAATAATTGACTGAAAAATAATAAAACATATAATAAATAAAATTAGTATTTATTCGAGATTATTACACAACAGTTGAGAAAAATGTTCGTACAAAATTCACTTAATTCTAATGGCACGACTAACAAATACGATTAAAACCTCAAATATATGTTTAATTTGAATAAGAAAAAAAAACATAATTACTATGTAACTTCTCTTTCTTATAGTATTTCCTGTCCTTGTATGTGGTGACCAATTAACAGTTATTGTATTGTATAATTTAGCAACGTGAAAAAATTATAACAAATTAATTACAATTCATCAACATCTTACTTTATAATCTCTGCGATCTAAAGCGCAAAGTGGCAGAAACTGTTAAATAAAAAGTAAATTTTGACAGCTGTCATTCCATACAAAATACAGTCTCAAACACAAGATTATGCTTTTGGGAGTCCTGTGGTGGGAGTGTTGGTGCCTGCACATGCAGATTGTTTTTGCTGATCTTTGCCATCTTAAGAAGCGTTCCTATTGAGAGCATTCGCGTGTAATGAGCATTCGGCGTCGAATATTCGAGTGGTGTGGACGTTGAGCCTAGCGTGCAAAGTTTACAAATTATAAATAAATATCTGAGCCCTTCGCCAAGTTGCATTACGCTAACTAGCGTTTCTATTCGTTTCGTTTTTAAACCAATCGTCGTCGCGTGACGCGATTGGTTTAAAAACGAAACGAATAGAAACGCTAGTTAGCGTAATGCATCTTGGCTAAGGGCCCTGGGGATAAACTCACTTGACCTAGTTCCAAATTAAGCTCTAAGCTTGTACTATGGGTACTGGACAACGATAAACATACTTGTATAGAGAAATACATAGAAAACATCCATGACTCGGGAAAAAATACTCGCGCTCATCACACAAACATTTGCCCATACCGGGATTCGAACCCGGGACCGCTGGCTTCGTCGGCAGGGTCACTACCAACTAGGCTAACCGCGTCGTCGAATTATTGAAATTATTGCTCGTTTACAAATTGCTCGGGTAAGAATGAGGAGGCTCCTTTAAGCTTCCCAGCTGAACGGTGTTGAGACTATTGACACTCTCGCCACAGGGCCCTTAGCCAAGTTACCTTACGCTAACTAGCGTTTCTATTCGTTACGTTTTTAAACCAATCGCGTCACTGGTAGATCACGTGACTCATCGTATCACGTGATCTACCAGTGACGCGGTTTAAAAACGTAACGAATAGAAACGATAGTTAGCGTAAGGTAACTTGACTAAGGGTCCAGAACTCCCGCTTGACAACATTTTCAAGAACCGAACACACACACATTAGTAAAAAAAATCTGCCAATGTCAGCAAATTATCTACTAAGGGCCTGCGCAAACCGGCGGAGCGCAGCGCAGATCACTTTAAATTTATCAATATATATTCTTCCCTATTTTAATTACAATAAGGTATCAATTTGAATGCTCTGAGACCGACCTCGGAGCATCACGGGGGATTTCTACTCTGCGGCTGCGGCTCTAAATTTTTATACCTTATTGTAATTAAAATAGAGAAGAATATACATTGATAAATTTAAAGTGATCTGCGCTGCGCTCCGCCGGTTTGCGCAGGCCCTAATTTGGACAGAATAATCATTGCAATAAAATTAATTGAAGAATATGATTTAAATCGTACTACTATGACACCTGTCATGATTTCCTTTCATTTTGCTTTTGATAACAGTTATATAGTTAGTTTAGTTCGTATTGATTTATCACGTGTACTGTCAAATATTTGACACTTCTAGCTTTGGACGGAAACACTTAACACACATAATCATAATAGCGAGCGCTCGAAATGGCATATGTAGTATTTATAAGTACAGGAATTCTAAATTTGAATCTTCATTTTCCTCGCAAGTCACGTGATTTGTGATGTATTGAAAAAGTAATAAAAATACAAGACCAACAAATCAATGTCAAAGTCCAATGAAAATAATCAAGTACGTATTTTGATTTAAGGCTCATTTTCATTGCTCGTTACAATAGCTCTCGCCTCAAACGTGACAACAAATTCGTCAATGTACTTCTACTAGCATGCAAATCATCGACCAATGAAAATTAGCCATTATGTGCCAACGGTACACCACTACATACGCCATTCTGAACTCTCGTTACAATGACACAAAATTGACAGTAGGCCATTGGTTTCTCTAATAGCCCTAAGTTTCTTGGCTAAAGTTAAATATGAGGTAATAAAGAAAATGAGAGAAATGACTTTAAACCTTAACTAGTTCATTTATATTATCCTTACAAGATTTTTAAGAATAATGGATCAATGGATTATTAAGGAGTTCCACGGATCATAATAATATATTCAAATGTTGCGATTTGGCCAGCGTTTATCGTTTTAGTAAGTTAATAATAATAATAATAATCCAATCTATATACGTCCCGCTGCTGGGTACAGGCCTCCACTCACAATGAAGAGGGTTTGGGCTATAGTTCCCACGCGGGCCCAGTGCGGATTGGGAACTTCGCACACACCGTCAAATTGTTTTGCAGGTGTGTGCAGGTTTCCTCACGATGTTTTCCTTCACCGAAAAGCTCATGGTAAATTTACAAATTATATTTCGCACATAAATTCCGAAAAAGGTGCGAGCCCGGATTCGAACCCACGACTCTCTGCTTAAGAGTCGGCAGGTCAAACCATTAGGCTACCACGGCTTTTTTTTAGTAAGTTAGTAGAAAACATTTTCCATATTCTTTTAAAAATACATAAAAATTGATAAGAAATGCCATAAATTAGAATATTACTTCAGACGATACTAGCTTAATGGAATCAAATGACGTATTGCGTATAAGTAGTACCTGGGACACCGAGCTTCGTCGCTCGGGTCGAAACCGAATTTTCATCGATTTCTATACAAACAATAACTAAAGATTTACCCAAAAAAAACCTGTCCATAGCTGGAGTTCAAACTCGCAGTCTTGGAATAGTAGGCCAACGCTTTAACTATTGGTCTACTCAGACGGCGGGGCGGCAGCCGCAAAATTACGAACCATATTTCGCGGGAATTTTTTTTGCGTGAAAATACGGGGAAATCGAATGTTCCCAGATATGAGACCCAGGTAGAACGATTTTTCGTCTCTGTAAACGCACACCTTGCAAATTTGTGAGTACAAATCAAAAATGATACTTATTTCAGAAAGTAATAGAGATGTGGAAATGGATCTACCACTCATTTGTACTCGACTGAGCGAAACAAAACGATGAATAATAATTATAGAGAAGTCCTGATACTTAACAAAAAAAGTTTAAAACACTAGCAAAATTAAGTAGCACTTAATAATCCAAGATATAAATTATTACATAAACTTACTACCAAACATTCAGCCTTCAAAAATAATACGAATAATTATAAAATACAATGTAATTACGTTTTAAAGCATCGCGAATAATGGACGGATTCTTGATACTATTTCTGGAGACCATTGTGTTGATCTGAAAATATATAAAATGTATTAAACACATTAAACCAACAAGCTTTATAATAGCTTCCAATGGCACCCTCTAAACATCTATAAAACCTATTACAAGATTATGGCATATTAATCTCAAGTTTTAGGATGCTTCCTGACTTCTGCAGTATAAAGGTGCTTTTCCAACGGCGACGCGAGACGATAATTGACACCTTGCCGAGTGTGCGAGGAAAAAGCTACCTTATTGGTGCATTGTTTCTCACAGTTAATAAACACTCTATGTATCAGTAATACAGTTCAATATTACTACAACAAATATGTAAATTCTCGTCTCGCACATTCTCGCCAATCCATACCATTTTCATCGAAGATGCGCTGGAAGATAATTGAAATATTGCCATACTTTCTATTGATTCCAATCCAATCCTCTCCTCACCTCGTCAAAAAGCACCTTGGGTATCGGCAAGGGTTGCTAGGCAACTACAACGCGCACCGTTCATGCCACTTACTGCATGCATACAGCCAAGTAAGGATGCGATCTAATATTCGTTGCTAATATTCAAATCGCGGATAGATTAGGTTACTTCAAATGAAATTTGACAAATTTTGTATGTGACAAATCAAACATTAATGTCGAATTTCACCAACCACTTAACAGACGATTAAAGTGTTCACAGCTGTCAAATTATATGAACTAACAGTCGATTAACATTTAAAATCGTGTGGTGAAATTGGTACTTACGCCTGGGCCACACCAGATGCGTTGCGTAGACGTGCACGTGCGCGTTCGCGTTCCACTGCGTTGTATAGTATAAATACCCACATGAGGACGCAGCTATACAACGCAGTGGAACGCGAACGCGCACGTGCACGTCTACGCACGCATCCGGTGTGGCCCAGGCTATAACCTCTTGACCGCCACACTACGAATGAAGTGTCGTGCTCTGTACGCCACGGAACAAACCGTCTAGTAGATGAATCGGACTTTACTTCAATCGTAGATTAATTGCGAGTTGAATGTTGGTCACGTATGAAAGACATTGGCGTGTGAGCCTTGTCATTTCCTGTCAAGACTGGGTGACTGCGGCGGTGAAGAGGTTGAACTCGATTAACGTTAATCGTTGATCTGCATAAGCAGCTTTTGCTCTTCGCTATAAGGGTGATTCCACGAGCGTTTCAACGGCCGTCAGTCCTTCATTCACTCAACATTTATTCAATTTTTAGTTGACAATATATCCCGCACTTACGGCCGCATTCAGAGACGTCAATTAAGTTTTAAGTTTCATTAAAGTAGCTGCTGTCACTTTCTTTGCTATAGCAATAGAATAAGACGGAGCAACTTTAATGAAATTTAAAAATTAATTGAAGCCTCTGAGTGCGGCAGTTAATTGTCATTTACAGCATAGAATCGAAACAGATAAGTAAACATACCTCCAGGTCAATACAGCATGATAGCACCGTTGACCTTCTCCTCTAGAGCAGGCGCGATGGTATCGGCGTCTCGCTCGTCCGCCATCGCCACCAGTATGCACACGTTGTTGACAAACGCGGATATGGAAGCTGCCACTACTAGCCTGAAAAAAGAACATACGTTTGAATAAGTTAGAAACTAACTTGAGTTTTGCGCACACATTTTGTTTCGCCGGCTGTACAGTTCACCATCAAATATATCTGTACATATCAGAGTGGTCAAAAATATCTGAACATGCACTCTAACGCCTTGACAATAGAGTCGTGTTCAGATATTTGTGAGCACCTTGTTTACTGCAATATATGTGATGGCGACTGTACATTGTTTGCACAGTCATAAACTGCTTGTCAAGACCAATCTGTAGAGTTCGAACTGACTTGTTCATTTTCCTAAAGCTGCAATAATATAACTATCAAATTGATTGTGTACTGGATTGGGAAAAAAATCCGACAAAAAACAAAACATCAGGGGAAAAACATGACTGTGGCATCGATTTTTCAATCTCCAAATTACACTATCTGTCAAATAAATTTTAATTTCCTTTTCTAACAATCATAACTTTAACTGTAAGATTATTTTTATCTGGGGATTGGAAAATTGGGACCTGTGAAAATTTTATTCGGGGATAAAAAGCGAATGGAAAATCTGTTAATAAGAAATAACGATTTTGGGGAATCGGTCTAACGAATCTCGGAAGGGTACCTATCCCAAGGTATGAAGTGCTGTCAGACGTCCAAGTTTTAGCCAGGTCCACGTCTGAAATCACATTATGCTGCCACAGGAAGTATTGGCCAACCATGCTGCTAACCTAAGGGGTCCTATACATAAACCATGTAATCCAGAACTTACCAGAATGATATCCCGAGGTCAGCAGTGCCGTCAGACGTCCAGGTGTTGGCCAGGTCTTCGTCTGACATCACGTTATGCTGCAGCCGCAGGAAGTACTCCGTCAACCATACTGCTATAGCGCCGAGGGTGAAGAGTACTGAAAAGATAGAAGATCCAGGTTATTTGTGAATACTTGAGGTAGATAATATTAAAAGTCAGACAAACTGGCAGTAGAATAAATGCTTTTCATCAAATAGATATTTGAATAGAAAAAAAATATATGTAGATAACTTTAGCATCGGGGAAGGACAGATAAGATGGCGATTCTTGCGTGGAAAATTTGATATCGGTGGAGCAAAGGGAAAAGCGATATTCAAAGCTTATACCTCCTGACGCCTATGTCAAAATTTCGCCAGTTCGAAACAGAATCTTATGTCAGTCAACAAAAGTTAAAAGTCATTTGTGGACGTTGGGCCTCAGGAGGATATGGAAAGATGACAATGCCCGCGGTTAGAATCTCCTGTAGCTCTTACGGCCCAGCCACGGATTTGAGCGGCGGTGGCGAGCGAATTATCTCTTCATTGCACGGTCAAAACGCTCACCGCACAGCGGTTATTGACATTACACGCAGGGACTGTATATCGATAACAGAGATATATCGGTATTTTTAAGAAAATATCGATAACAATATCGATACTTCCCGAATATATCGATAATTGTATCGGTAAATTTTAATAACGTTAAATAGATATCGATACTTTTATCAATACTTGGTACCGATACTAATGGGTAGATACATATTTTTTAGCAATTTGTTTTAGTAGGTAATCAGATACATAATCACCTGGCCAAATGCCACTTTATGACGCGATGGGGATTAGTGCCTTTGACTGTACCTACGATTTTTGAAGAGTTCCGTCGGTTCGTCATGGATTTCATCGTCAGTTTATCATTCTTATAGAAATGAGACCAATCTGAACCTGGTATGTTTCATTCAGGTATGTAAGTAGGTACCTATGTTACCTGACTGAATAAAAAAAAATCGGGTTCTGTCAAAATATCGATATTAATGTACCGAAAATTATTTATCGATACCTATATCGATAAAAAGATACCTAATTATCGGTATTTATATCGATATCCGATATCGATATCAAAATTATACCGGTATTACAGTCCCTGATTACACGCAATGTATTAGGAAATCGCTCGCCACGTCGGTCGCAAAGTCCTGGTCAGGCCGTTAGTCACTCTTATGGAAAACCTTAACAGGTGTCTTATCCCATGACGTGGTAAGACTCACCTGCGAGCGAGTTGCTGACGAGCAGCGGGCGTGGTTCGCAGCGAGCGCGCGCCGCTGACCCGAGCGCGGCGAGCACGCATGCGCCGCCGCACGACACCAGCGCGGCGCCCAGCTGCGCGGCGGTGCCGCACCACGCCCAACGACGGGCCGGGTGCGTTCCGGCTTTCACTGAAACCATACAAACAAGGGATGAGAAATTACAATCTTTATTCTGTGTAGCTGTAGACTTTATCTTGTCTCAGTCTATCAGCGCTTAAGGAGAAGACCACCTGTTGTGAAGAAACGCCGCAAGAAAATCAACAGTCAAACCGATTATATAAAACAATATAAATAATAAGTTAATAACAAACTAGCAACGTAATTTAAATTGAAAGCCACGCACGAGATTAAAAACGACAAGACAGTCGTATTAACGTAACACGAAAAATATCTTAGCAACTATAACTCTCCGTAAAATCTTTTGGCGTGGTTATAGGCAGATCTGTTATATTGAGAAGTAGCAAGCAACCACCACAGCTGCAGCTTTTGCGTGTAAAGATTGGATCATGATGCCAATTTCACTCTTTTGCCAGCTGTACCCTCATGGGACCACACCACACAAGCTGCTGTACCAAAAAATAACATTTGACTATTGGTGTTACTTGCATGGTTCCTATGACGTACTCATTAAAAGTTTACAAAATCTCATGGAATATGTGCTTGTGCTATTTTGCCCCAATATTTTACAGTTTTCATCTGAAAAGTTGCATAATTTGCACGTTACGCAATGAACAGGTGCCTAATACCAAGTTGGCCACAGTGTATAATGGTGATTTTGGTTAAAAACCTGGGAATTAATTCTTGAGATTCCACGTAGCAGCGAAGGGATAGGTAGCCGTATGCGATTGGTTGGTAGGGCAAGAAAGCATCGCGATGTGGGTGATCCACCCTTGAACCTAGGTTCAATATTACATTATATGGTTATCCACAGTCCTCTTTTTAATGGTTTCTAGCCAAGGGCTTTTTCATCGGGGTCGGCAACGCATAAGCACAGGCATAAGCAATCTAATTGCGAATGTCAATAGGTCTAGCTGATTTGTTTGTCTTCTCGTACAGTCACCACACGGGATTGTTGAGCCACTATAGAACCCTCTCACAGAAAGTCGACGGAAAATTTTGTCGTAATTTCTTTTGAGTGACTTGACGTTGTCATTATGACAGGGTTCTATGGTGGCTCAACAATCCCGTGTGGTGACGGTACATTCAAGGATGTAACCGAAGTCACTAGTAGTTTTAAATTGCATAAGATCGCTACCTACCTTATTGCACGACCAGTGTCCCCAAACTTGTAACAACCAGTTCTGGGTGCATCTTAAAACGTCGCATTAAAAGAATAAAGCGTTAGTCAACTCATTGTCAAAATATTTTTGCGTAACCTACTTAGTTAAAAACGTTCCCTGCCCTGAGCTAAGTATTGTGTGTAATTGTTTACAACATGTGTGTCATACGGGCACTGGACTGGAGTTGTGAGGATTCTATAAAGAGTCCTATTTATATGAGAATCGTAGAGCTTGGTATGGAATGATACTTGATGTGTCTATTTATAACGTTAATTGGTTGGTTGCGTTAATATCGTGTAATCTAATGAACGTGTCATTATTATGTGAGTTCACACGGAAATAGTGCTGTTCTGTTGGGTTAATATTTACTTTAAAACATTGTGACGTAATAAAGAGTGAAAAAGTCCACGAGACACACGTATCGGCTTTACTAAAACGATCAATCAATCAAACAATGTTACATTATAACCTGTTTCGAGATTTACAGCATAGAGGGCACGATTTGTCTTTACGATCCGTCGTTTAAGACTGATCGAAACGACGAATCGATAGTGTTGGTAAATATCGTTAACAATTGTCGTTACAATTTCGTACAATTTTTTGGAGCGATCGATCGTCAGGATTTTCTTCAGATTGATCGAAGCGACGACTCGTACCGTTTACGGGGCGCTTAATCTTTACGATCGTAAGCGCGAGGTTGAAATAAGTTATTTTTTTAGCAGAGAGAATCGTGCGGAGTTAGGGCACAAAAACACTTGACTACTTAATCAAATTTGCAGAGCGTAAGATTATTTGTGACGTTCTCAATATAAAGGGACCTTAAGGATGCAGGCGGTTACGCCGTTTTTAGAACTGTTACCATAGTATTCGTATAGTTACAAGAATAAGAAGAGCGTAACTGCCTTCCTCCATAAGGTCCCTTTATATTGAGAACATCACATTGAGTTCTGTCATAGTAGTTTAAGCTTAATCTAATAATAAAAATAATACTAATCTTTCTGGCGCGAAATATTAAATGCAAATTATAATTATAATTAAGAGAATAGGTACCTATGAAGGTTTCAGACCATCCTGTTTATTCCCACTAAAACAGTTATTTACCCTACGGCCACACTTCGGCGATTCGGCGAATGTTCGCGTTAGCCTCTCTTTCATTATCATAGAGAAATAATCAGACACCAACACGAACCTTCGCGCGAATCACCGAAGTGTGGCTGTAGTTGCATCTTTATGCGTAAAATTCGCTAAACGCACTAACTCGGAATAGCACAAATCAATGGTCGAGTAATTATACGATTTGGTATAGGAAAAGTTCAGAACTTACCACTAAAATCATGGCTCCTCCACCCATATCCAAAGTTGAGCTCCTTGTGCCCCTCGAACAATCCGAAACTGATTCTACCCTCAGAATCCAAAGGGTTCGACGTACGCCGCGCACGCGCATCGATCCAATGCGTCGTCCCCAACGACGCCACAATCAACGCGATACACAAACACGACCCGAAAAACGTCGCGAAAATCATAGACCGCTTAAACAAATTCAACTTCATTTTGACTTTCACTAACAAGTTCACTGATCAGCCGCTAGATGGCGTTGCGTCACATTTTAAAACTATCAAGATGGCGGAGGTTTTTACGCGCCAATTGTTGCGATTTTCTAATGTGTGTGATTTTTGAGGTTGGTTTACGCCATTGTTCGGTTTTCTTGTCGATTCACACGTCGATGGAAACTCTGTAACAAAGAAAGAAAATTGATTACGTAAAAGTCAAGTTCGTTTGTGTTAGCTAATTGTGAATTTCAATTGTGTATTTGAATTGCTAATCGCGGGGCGATTAATTTTGCACGGAGAGTGAATGAATGCGTTTAATTTGAATTTTTAGCATTCGCCGGTCGGTCTAGAGGTGCTAAATTAAGGTAAAAGTAATTAAGATTTATAAAATACGCACGCCTTTGCGTGAGACTGTATTCTTACCCCCTTACTAATAAACGTTGAGTAACGGCTGAGTAGTTATACAATGCTTTGTCCTTATCTGTCGAATTCAAATGTCACAATGACAGATAAGGACAAAGCATTGTATAACTACTCAGCCGTTACTCAACGTTTATTAGTAAGGGGGTAAATTTATTAAATAGAAATGTCGTCATTACAAGACAGAAAAACAAGGGTATTACCCAATTAAAACCTGCTGGTTTTTCAACAGACGGACATACATAAAGAGCACGTTACGCAACCATTCAAATCTCGACCTTAATTCTTACACGATTGGAACTAGTTAAAGTAGTTAAGTAGTAATTACTAACCACGATCACACGCGACGTTTAAACCAGTATTATTAATCTAGTATCATACTGACTTGATTTAAAATCGAAACGGGCTCTTTTCTCTTTTTAGGGTTGCGTACCTCAAAAGGAAAAAAGGAACCCTTATAGGATCACTTCGTTGTCCGTCTGTCTGTGTGTTTGTCAAGACCTTTTTCTCAGGACCGGTTTTTTTTTTATTGAGTATACTTTATTTAAAAGTTATTAGTGAACATAACATAATTGGAGCAAGATCAAATATCAACTTTGTCTTGGATCTTTTCATAAATAATACATTGATACAAACAAACTTAGCGACGACGCTCAGTACCTATATGTGACGTTCTCAATATAAAGGGACCTTATGGAGGAAGGCAGTTACGCTCTTATTATTCTTGTAACTATACGAATACTATGGTAAGTTTTAAAAACGGCGTAACCGCCTGACTCCATAAGGTCCCTTTATATTGAGAGCGTCACATATAGGTAATCAGATCAATACCTCTTCCTTTTTATATGCCTTGCTTGCGTGAATAGTGTGTTTATAATTACAAAATACGGCTGCCACAGGGATCATACTGACTCATTGAACGAATTATTTATTTAATTCATTAAATTATGGTGTTTAACCCCATTATATTAAATCCAATAGGTGTCCCTACGAAAAAACAATGACTCGAAATTCATTTTTAATCGCCCTAATATCACTATTCAAATGATTTTTCTCGTACTTTAATGTCACTGTTGGATCAACAACCAACTTAACAAGGCCTGTATAGATGCCCCGCGCTGCGCGATCTCGCCATTATGTTTAATTCATAACCGAACGCTATGGGAAAGTCTGATTGGCGATAAAGCAATTGAAATGCTACGAATAACACGCACAGTTTCTATTATACACCGACGATGAAATATTAATAGAAAATACAGCTGTTTCTTTTTGTGTCAATTTCCATCGGTGAAAATATTCATAGTGTAAAATGGCATAGGCTTTCAGAGGTTCAGCGGGCTTAACATATGTACATGCACTAGATAACATTTGACAGGTGCTATGGAAATATTCTAACGTAATACTTAACGCTTAAGATTTAAAATATAAGTGTCTCGTCCTGACTTTTATTACCTTTTATTACTAAGCTACTTTTGCGATTTTCACATTCTATCAAGACGGAACACTTTTATTTTAAATCTTAAGTGTTAAATCTTACGTTAGAATATGGAATAGTAATTTCCCTAGCACCTGTCAAATTTTATCTCTTGCATACATGCTAGACGGACTGTAGGTAAATGATTTAGTCCTTTTTAACCCCCGACGCAAAACAGGGGGGTGTTATAAGTTTAACGTGTGTTTTTGTGTCTGTGTATCTGTTTGTGGCATCGTAGCTCCCAAACGGATGAACCGATTTTGATTTAGTTTTTTTTTTTAAGTTGACTTGATCGAGAGTGTTCTTAGCTAAGCTTAGATTAGTGAAACCGGTGGTTTTATTTTAACCATCAACGCCATTTATATGTAAATACAATCCCAACGACTCCATATGGCATAAATTATGCTAGTAATTCAATAAGCTTGGCACTGGATGTACTAATAACGAGAAATATTGTAATTTAACCTTAACACATCCTTTTTTCCCCTTCGTTCACGCACGCATGGCTCACCTATACAAGCAAACATACAATCCTCATACAAATCACCTTCCAAGGGTAAAGTTCCATAAATTACTCCAAAAACCGTCCTTAAAAAAACGGTAGACATCCGGAAATACCTGAGATACCAAATATGATTTTGAACCTTGTTCCGTAACAAATAAGCGTTAAAAATTCCTCTAACGGCTACCGTCACGGTACGGTAAGCATGGATGGCCACCAGTGTACGATGGCGTAACTACTAAACGACATATGTTTAATGAGACTTTACTGCACTTATGGCTTTTTCAATCTGTGAGGTCATCACATGTCGCACATACTTCATGAATTGCGAAGGTCGTTTTAACAGATGGTATCCTACTAATATTAACGTTTTAGAGAATGTTTATATGTATGTTTGTCTTAATAACACGAACGGCTAAACGGATTTCGATGAATATCGGCATACGGATGGCCTGCGTCCTACATTAGCATATTATATATATAATTGTTAGTTTACGAAGGAAAAAATATTACTTCGGATATCTATTTGCGCAGGAGCATGTAAGGCCACAAATTCAGAACGGCGGAGCGTGCAGCGGAGCGTTGTTGTTTTGCATGCTCACTGGTCGCTGTCCTACTGGATGTGTAGAAGTCTTCCATAGTCAGCGACCAGTGTGCACGCAAAACGCTTGCGGCCTAAGTATGAATATTGGGAGAGAAACTACGAACCTGTCGATCCCGGGTTAGGTCCCCAATAAATCGAAATGTTTGTGATGAACACGAATACATATTTGTTCTTAAGCCTTGGACATTTTCTATGTATATTCCCCGTCACGTACCTAAGTAAAAACCGGCGTACCCCGCCCGCTCGGTTTTGCCTCGGTTGACACCGAGAAAACGACTTTTACTTACGTGCCGGGGATTATATTAAGACATGTATACATATACCTTGTGAATCATTGTCCTATAGTACACACAAACATACAACTTATTTTGGAAGCTATGAAAGCAATGCAACTCACATTCCATTCGCACACCTGCAGTGTGCGTCAATTTGTGACGTTCTCAATATAAAGGGACCTTATGTAGAAAGGCAGTTACGCTCTTCTTATTCTTGTAACTATACGAATACTACGGTAACAGTTCTAAAAACGGCGTAACCGCCTGCCCCCATAACGTCCCTTTATATTGAGAACGTCACATTTGGTTCTTAATCATTCTAGTTCGCCTTGCCACTACACACAAAGACCGCATCGTTTACGTGATTTTTCATGTTCAATATATACAAGGTCATTTATTTAAAGATGAGTGTATATGTTCATTTCTTAACTTAGCCAGAGTCACGGAATATGTCAATTAGAATACGAATGTGGAATGCTGGTAACACAGAGTAAATATTTAAAGTACCGCATTCAGCTAGGAACAACTGGATCAATCGTTAATTTAAATTCTTTACATTCCTTAACCATTCTGAAATATTCTGAATACGTAAAACTTTTTTATGGGAACACGTTATCTTTATTTATTTACTTATGTGACTAGCTATTAATAGATGTGAATAGTCTGTGAGCAGAGATTAACGTAGATAATTAATTAATAAATCAATAAATATCAATAATATATAGAATTAAAATTAATTGTCGAGTCTTCGAGTTTCAACCGCCATTCCCGTGGCCGCATTAAAGTCTAAATTCCTGTAGCTTTGGAAGCATTTTCAGTTAAATTTTGTAGAAGTCAGGGCACCCTACAAGATAACCGAAAATAGCATCCAAAGCTACAGGATTTTCAACATTAATGCGGCCACGCGAACGGCGGTTGAAACGCTCGAAGAATGAGCCGTCTCGTACTATAAACATACTTATATTGAGAAATACGTACTTAAATACATAGAAAACATCCCAGATATTAGCGCTCTTCATACAAATATAATTACGCATACCGGGAATCCAACCCGGGACCGCTAACTTCGCAGACAAACTCACTAGGTAACAACTAGGCTAACAGCGTCAATCTAAATAACCGAAAACTTGATATTGCAAACAAATTTTACACGTACGAAATCGCAGGCATCTTGTAGTGTATGTATTGTGAACGGTTGCATTACATGGAAATAAAAGTGACGTTCTCAATATAAAGGGACCTTATGGAGTCGGGCGGTTACGCCGTTTTTAGAACTGTTACCATAGTATTCGTCTAGTTACAAGAATAAGAAGAGCGTAACTGCCTGCCTCCATAAGGCCCCTTTATATTGAGAACGTCCAAATGAGTTGTGAGAAGCGGATTAGCGTCGACAAACCGCAGTTAAGTTGCATAACACGATTGTTTGTGTTCGGTCACGAATTTTGTCAAACACTTCTCGAGCTTGGCAAACGTAGAACGGATAAAAAGTTGCTAGTGTCATTAAATATCATGCTTAGCTTAGAACCTGTGCACAATAGCGTTTTTAGCCCTTGGACCCCCCGTCAAAAACGATACGTGTGCACATGCCTTAATAGATTGGATAAAATCGCTTTAATAAAAAAAAAGTCAGGACGAGACACTTTTATTTTAAACCTTAAGCGTACAGTCTTACGTTAGAATATGGAATAGATGTATTAATTTCTCACACCTGTCAAATTTTATCTCGCGCATGCATGCTAAGCCCGCAGTATGCCTTTCAAATAAAATTACTGCAGGGAACTATCAAAGACCTCGCAAAGGCGTTAAGGATAACGCAGAGTTGTCTTAAGTCTAATAGGCCAAAATCTTTAAGGAAAATGTCTTACGAGAAACTAATGGTCTGTGTTCTAATACGATGAACTGTTAGTCTGTGGTGCCGTTGTCGTTTACGAAGCCCCAGGGCTCCTCGGAACACTGACAATAGCTGCTCTAAGATAGTAAAAACCGAATCAAGAACTATGCGCTCAAACAGTTGGGAAAAGATTGATAACCTTAGCGCGAGTAAAAGTGAAGAGGGTTTGTTTTAAACTATATAAAGACTATATTAAATACAAACCTAAGTTTTAGAAAATTAATTAGACACATCCAACAATAAATAATCACAAGGCATTATTTCAAAATATCGATCCTATTAACATCAAACTGGGGGCCTAGGCAGGATAACGATGACTTAGCAATTTTTGAAATATAATAAAAACGCAAGCTAACGATCAGCCGCTTCGGTAGGTACAGTAAGGGTGGTGACGATTATATAAATAACTGTTATTTGTTTGAGTTTAATTTATTTGAAATAATATACAAGAATAGGTGTTTGCACCATGAATGCCGCGAGGCGACTCTAGACAGAACTACTGTTATTTTTTATTGTTCCATTCTTAATTTCTTTATTTGATTTCAAAAGAATTAAGAATAAAACTGACATACATAAAGCAACAAGTTCTACAATTCTACATACAAAACTACTTGCTGCTTTACATCCCTCGCCCCTCTTGAAAAAAGCAACGCCTAGCTAATAATTTATATCTACCTAAGGAGGAGTTGCAGGTCTTACAAAGCCACACTGTTCCCAGCTAGGGAATAATTTCCTGTACAGTTATGTCAATAATACTATAGAACGGAATTTTCTTACGCGAACAACACTTAACTGTACAGTGAAATTTCGACTTTCGGAAAAACCTCCGAAAAAACGAAAATCACAGTGGATTCCCTATCTACCCATCTCGTACCTTTCACGCACCACAGACAACTAGTCATGCTATACTAAGAGTATATGACATATGTAAAAATAATTACCCCTAACTAGGTTTCATGGTGGTGTGTAATAGGCTTACAAAGAGGCGAGATGGTATTTTTATGTCCAAAGACATCTGACAATGAATTGACAAGTCATCGTCATTCCCTTAACATGTCACAGAAGTGACATATGGGTCCATGCCCCATAGGCATATGTTAAGGGTCCGACTTTGACCAATCAATCTATCATCCATAACCTCCTAAGACCCAATATATATCAAAAAAGGGACAAATTGTCAAAGTGTCAATTCTTATTGACTAATAAGTTATCTCGTTTTATATTAACGAAATGGGCCTCAGTAGGTTCTAAGGAAAAAATACTCGTATGAAATAAATTACCTAAGCACTTTCACCCCCCCCCCCCCCCCAATACGCAACATTATTATTCTAGCTATATTTCATATTTACAAATCCTCAATTAGGCCGTGAGGCCGTTTCCTCTTGGAGCAGACCCTCGCAGGTTCTGAACTCCTCGAATAGGGTGGTGACGATTATATAAATAACTGTTATTTGTTTGATTTTAATTTATTTGAAATAATATACAAGAATAGGTGTTTGCACCATGAATGCCGCGAGGCGACTCTAGACAGAACTACTGTTATTTTTTATTGTTCCATTCTTAATTTCTTTATTTGATTTCAAAAGAATTAAGAATAAAACTGACATACATAAAGCAACAAGTTCTACAATTCTACATACAAAACTACTTGCTGCTTTACAGTACAGTCAAGGTTATAAACAAATATACGTTCAGAGTGACAAAAATATGTAACCACGACCTTATTACGGTGACATAAGATCGTGGTCACATATTTTTGAGGCTTTGGACGTATCTATGTTTATAACCGTGACTGTCTGTACCTATGTCAATTCCATACATTTTAACAATTTTCTAAAATCGTTAATTTAACGTCGAAATAAAATTACGTGAACCCAAAAGTTGATAGACCCAGGAACTTTACTATAAAGCCGATATACATCTAAAGGGATACAACGTTGCAAATCTAAAATTACCCCATAAAAGCCAATTACTGACATACCAAGGCCTTTATCAAAACCTATGCATAACGGACCCAGTCTGCTAACGGCCCGTGCCCGATGGTTGATAATTAACGATAACCGTTAATAACCGTTTGTTCGTTTGTTGAAGTTAATAGTCGAGGCCTTATGCTCCTAATAACTAACTATGGTACCTATAGGTTCGTCGACGATAGCTCCTGTGACGAGGCTGAAGCAGCGACCGGAACCGCTTACCATTAAAAGGGATTTCGATAAGGTATTTGATAGACTTGTTAGTACAAACCCCGACTCATCGTCAACTTAGTCCAATGAAAGGGAAACCAAACGACGAGTTAATAAACGATTTAGCTAGCTCTCATATCTGGGAAAATTCATTTTCCCGTATTTTCACGCAAAAAGATTTCCCGCGCAATGTGATTCGTAATTTCGATGTGATCGCCGTCGTCTGAATGGACTGATGGTTAGAGCGTTTTGGACTACTACGCAGAGACACTGCGGGTTCGATCCCCAGCTATGGATCCTTTTTTTTCGCTCGGTCTCCTAGGTACTAATGTCTAAAAGCCGATCAGTGAGCCGAGACAAGAGCATCATGTGAACCAAATCGCTGTCGAAAATGTACATGTGACGTTCTCAATATAAAGGGACCTTATGGAGGAAGGCAGTTACACTCTTCTTATTAATGTAACTAAACGAATACTACGGTAACAGTTCTAAAAACGGCGTAACCGCGTGGCTCCATAAGGTCCCTTTAGATTGAGAACGTCACATATAGGTATTGATAGGTAGGTATTGACGTTAACTGCCGGACGGTCGCTTACGTGTCAATTCCATACATTTTGAAAGATCTCTGTAAGTTGATAGTTATCGTAGGACGCAACTTGAGCTGATGGCGGTCGCGGAAGGTAGCAACTGGATCTCCGCTGTACTCAATATAGTTGTGGACCTAGTTTGAACTCATTAAATTAGTCCCTATAAGCAGTTGGCAAAATTCATTCGACAAAAAAACCTTTTTTGACTAACTATTTGGTGTAACGATAGAACTATAGCAACAGATACCAACTGTACAACGCAATCGATTCACCGCGGCTTGTTTATCGATCCATGAATGGAATTGCTATCAATGACTAGGTGATTAACCTTTTGGCTCGATTGTAGGCGGTGTATAATCTATTAAACGAAGTTTAAACGAAACATAAGTATCGAAATCTGCTCAACCTAATTTGGAAACCAGACTCGGAGTACCTACTAATTAAGTACCTATTACTTGCATTTTTTATGGCAGCGACTCAGCGACTAAAGTCTACCAATAAAACCCTAAACCCCAAACTCCTATTCAGAATTACTCAAGTGGGTAAACAAACAAAGAATTAATTTAGTCACATCTTTGTCAAAGCTGATATCTTCTTACAAGAAAGTATACACCATTTAAATAAACTGTGGTGTGTAACTTGGTCTGAGAGTAAAAAAAATATAACCAAATAAATTAACCTTAATGAGGTGACCACGATCTTAGATAAGCATTAGCCACTTTTAAGGTAAATGGTCATCAGTCATCATGGAGTGCCATTTTCAAAGTAAAGTATGTAGGACAGTTGGTGAAAATACTCGTCTTTTCTTTAGTCGTTTCTTTTATTTGACCTTGTGGTTAACCTAGTTAGAGGTGACCCTTCCTACGAAAAGGATCCGCAGGTTCAATCCGCGGTAAGAACAAATAATATTAATAAAACAGCCATTTTCTATGATAATGATGATGATGATGATGCCTTTCCGGCCGTTTTCGACCATGGCGACTACCACAACTTCGCAAAGTATGTCGATTATGTGCTCGCATGTGACTTACTTAACCAATCTTTTTTGAAAATGTTCTCCCACAAAGTGAGCATGCGAGCACACTATCAACGTAGTGGTAATCGATCGCCACAGGTATTCGGGCTTTCAAGTTATCCCTTTTTGCGTCCAGCTCGGAACACCGAAGGGTCTCAAAGTCTTGGACTCTAGTTTTGACCAGAGTCCTCCATTCTGATCACTTGGCGGACCTCTACTGCGAGGGCTCTATGTTACATCTTTTCATGTGTCGCTTCATCACATCTTTATACCTGAGGAGTTGTCCACCATGCTTGTGTTTATGGTGGAATAGAAGATGCGCTTCGCCACTCGCACTTTTGCCATCCTATAAATCCGCACCACCGAAGCGGACGCCACATAAGGTAAAAGTAAGCCTCGATGCCGCACACATTCGCTCTTCGCAGCACCTCGGTGTGCTCACGAATCGATGCTGAAAGATGTTAGGCTTTAATCTAAGGCTTATCTCATCGGCTCCCGTCTTCCCTTTAGATCGATCATAAAGATGTAGACCGGTCAGGGGCCCTAGGCACCGCTGGAGCGATGAGGTCTAGAAATGCCTAAGAAGCCTTGATATTAACTATTGGTGAGAGCAGACGCAGGACCGGAAGGCACGGCGTAATCTGGCGTCGGAAGCCAAGATGCACTTTGGGTCACTGCGCCTGCGCTACAATAAGTAGTAACTCCTCTCACCAGGCCTGGGGGCCTAGCCAGATGCATTACGCTAACTTGGCGATTTCCGAAATCAAAGAAAATGTATAGGATTGACGTAAACTAACGACCAGTCGCGTCAGCTGCTTATGTCAATTCCATACATTTGTATCTTGGAAGGCCCCGGCATCATATCGAACAGGCATACAAACGATTGATGTCTTGCCGACTGGGACGTTGAAATTATTCTAACTAGAATTCAGATATATTATTACATGTGATAAGTATATCAAATAAGAAGCAACTTGAAAATAAAATTACTGTTCAGAATGTTACGCCAATGTTTTAGAAATCCATCGCCGCTCTCGAATAAAAGCGTAACGATCATTAACTGCGTCCGAAACAAAATTACCCGCCATTTCACTTG
The DNA here is from genome assembly GCA_963241965.1 of Tortrix viridana. Taxonomy (NCBI): domain Eukaryota; kingdom Metazoa; phylum Arthropoda; class Insecta; order Lepidoptera; family Tortricidae; genus Tortrix; species Tortrix viridana. The sequence goes on along the minus strand of OY725194.1, from coordinate 1,920,887 downwards.
CAATTTTCTTCGTGGTTAGCGTGCAGCAGTTACCGTGGCGCTTAATAGAATTTGGGCTTTATAGCCGTTAAAGAAAGTTTCTTTTTGGACGAAGACAGTTGCGTGTGTGATACAGCATCTTTCATGATGGATGATTAGAGGAAAATATACGTTCCTGATCTTTGATTGATAGGTGTTGAGCATGCATTAATTAAATATATTCAGTTACGTTTTTACTTAACGCAACCGTTGTAAGTTCATTGACGAGCTTTACGAAAGTCTATAATATAGAATACTTAATTAGACGATCTAGTTTGACAGATAAAATGTTGCGAGATATATTAAGACATTTAATAGTGTTGACTAATAGCGTATAATTTAGCGTTAATAGCGATATGCGCCTGCGCAAACTTTTTTCCAAAGGCCGGGTTAACGAGCCGCAGGGCAAGGAAGACTGTAACTGTTATGACATCGGAAGCGTACAAAACGATTGTTTCGGATTTTAAGCTGACAAAATTGCTGGGAACCGCCAGGTGTGACGGTGAGACAATGGGGGCAAAGATTGCTAATCTTTGCTATTGGCTGTTTAGATTGGCCTTTCATTTTCGATAGTCTTGTTTACTATTGAGCGAGAAAATAGCACAGTCGACTACAAATAGATGTTTCCACTTTTTCACCTTATTGAATTGTAGTACCATTTAAAATGATTGAATTCAGTTGAGTCTGAACTCTCGTTTTTTTTTATATCAGACGAGTTTTTATGAAAGTTTACGGATAATACTATAATTTGCTGTGGGTATAACTTGGAAGTAGAAAATAGAAAATTCAAACGTATTTTTGATAGAAAACAGTGCTCTAAACACACAATATGTGACGTTCTCAATATAAAGGGACCTTATGGAGGAATGCAGTTACGCTCTTCTTATTCTTGTAGCTATACGAATACTATGGTAACAGTTCTAAAAACGGCGTAACCACCTACCTCCATAAGGTCCCTTTATATTGAGAACGTCACATATTTTAACATCCAAAACGAACTTCCATATACCTAAACTTTAAATGTTGTAATAAAATTAGTTATTTAATCCTGCCTTCCAACGCATTCAAATAATATAATGTAAGTACTTTATTGTCACAGTGTGTGAACACAGTCCACACTTCCACAATAATTACGCTAAAACAAGTCACTACAAGCACGTATAATCGTATAAGGTTACGTAATACATTATAAACAATGCCAGTATACTAGTATTATCATGACAAACGGAACATAGTGTTTTTAGTGTATTCTTATGTCGGACATTAGAATAGGTAGTATAGTAGGTACAGTTAGTCATAAACATGTGTACGTTTTAGTATCTTGTCTATTTGATGTCATGTTTAAACTGCCATATAAGAATGCCATAGCGATTAAAGTGACAAGGTACTAAACGTGTACCTTGACGTACAGCCCGTGGGAAATAGGATTAAGGTTCGGGTAAAGTCGGCTAGACTCGCATAATACCGTATGAGAGCGAGTGAGAGAGAAGTACAAACCCGAAACGTTTTCCAAGTGCTCACAGACTGTATATTTGTAAGATAGATTTTTCCTCGTAGCTCGACACTTAAATAAACCCAAATAAACCTTTAATAAATCCGTTGCGTAGTTTGGAAGAAGAGCGTCCTAACAGACGTGGAGCGACTTTGTTTTATAAATAAGAGATAAATTATTGGATAAATACAACGGCTCTACCATTGTATTGTAATCGGGAACCTTTACAATTCGAGTGTCGTTTAAGAAAGTGCCACTTTCCCTTTTATTACGGCTGTCATTATTCAAAAGCAGAGCCCTTGGACTATTCAGTAATGTCCAGGCGCGGCCACGATTTTGAGCGTTTCTTCATTGACCGATAACGTATCAGCGCAACGGGACGCAGTTATGGGTTGGATCTAGGGTTGCCATGTGTAAAAATGAAAAGTCCTGATATCAACCGATAATTCCTGACATTTCCTTACATCGAAATTTAGCGTTGGTAATACAATATTTTTAATTTATAGAGGTACCTAGGTGTTTGAAAAATCCTGATATTTGCGAAGTCCGGCCGCAATCCTGACAAAAGCCCTAAAATCCTGACATGTCAGGATAAATCCTGACGTATGGCAACCCTAGTTGGAGCGAGCTCGATGTACTTCTAATACTTCTATCTTACACTTACCCATAACTGCGTCCCGTTTCACCGACACGATATCGGTCAATGAAGAAACCCGGCGAGCGAATTCTCTATTCGTTGCACGGTAGGAAATGCTATGTCGTCGTGACCAGGCCCTAATACCTACATAGGTATTTGACAAAAACTGTCAAGTACCGTTGTATAAGTAATCTTATCCGGTGCATGTTATTACAAAAACTTAAACAACCGTTGAACACTTGTTTAGCAAATGTCAATTCTTGAATAAGGCGTGTCTAAGTTTATGTTTGTAATAACACCGATTATGTCTTCCAAATCTCTATTTCGTCTTATTGTATTAATAAACTGATCTCGGATGAGAATGCTGAGATGCCCATATTAAGTCACGTCAAAGTTAGGTTGAGGTTAAGGCGTTTTGAGGCGAGCGTCTCAGCTAAGATTCGATTATTAAGAGGATTGTAAGGTGACGGCTTTCCATACAAACGGCGATAACGTTTTCCACCCCCTAAAATATGTTAACCGATTTCGACCAATTTTTGATACGGTGTCAGTCGGAACACAAAATATATACGCCAGTTTCGTTTTTTTCAATATAATTAATAAATTTCGATTTATTCCCGTTTTATTGTTTTCATACAAAAGTAATTTCGGCCATAATCTCTTTATGGGTCATACACAGAGTTAGGTTCAACAATTGTCCCTTCTGTTCCTAAAAGTTAACGACGTGGGAGTTTTTAAGTCATATAATTTCGATACAGGCCAAAACTACAATAGACTCCCATTACGCGGATATATCCTAAGCCGAAAAATTTGGTTTCAAAGTCCTTAACTTTCTGGAACGGGAGAGACAACTTTTGTTTCTATGACTGTGTATGACCCTTATAACTAGTGAATATTTAAAAAAACGAAACGTACGGACATAGTTTTTGTTCCGACTGACCACATACCAAAAATTGGTCGAATTCGGTTAACGTTTAGAGGGTAGAAAACGTTATCGCCGTTTGTATGAAAAGGCTAGATTTTGCAGTTGGTTCACAGTCCTCTTAACACGGCCCTTCATCTCCATGATGCCTATTAAACAAATGAAAAGAGCCTCTGAACTTGTAGGTAAGAATTATTTGACAACTTAAGACTAATCAGTAATCACGGTGAACTTATTTATACTTTTTTTTATAAAATAACTAATCATCATTCTTCATTCTCTATAAATTTTTATTATCTACGTTTCATTATGTACACTGATGGTTGCTATATCGTAAATATCGAAAAGAGGCCCTTGTAATACTAAATCACGCATACTGCTGAATCACATACAAGTAGAAAGTGGAAAGTAGGTACTAAACGCCAAGTGGACTACATATAACTTAACGCCTTCACTGTACTTAGATGAACGAATGACTTCAAAATTATGTTTTAATTGTAGTAATTAAGTTATTATTGTTATTACGGTGGTATATAAAAGTAATTTGTTTCGTAAAAGTTGAGATAAGGGAGATGGTAAAAATAATAAGGATAAAATAGCACACAACTTACAATAATTAGACAAGGTTGTGAAGAATTAGCATCACAGTGACAACTTGACAATGAACAAAGGTGAAGAGATCAGGAAAACAAAAAGGAAACATTATCAAGGCGACATCAACAAGATTTTTCTATATTAGCTTTAAATATTGTATTTTTTTTTTTCACTAAACCTTGTTAAAAACAAAAAGTTTTTAATATAGTCAATCAAAAACAATTTTGAAGCTTAGCCTTACTGACCCACATTCATATAAAAAAACCAAACCGGGCAAGAACATGTCGGACCGTGCTCAGTGTAGGGTTCCGTCGCCATTCTTACAAACACAAAAAATACGATGTGTAAAAAAGTGCACCAGCAAAAGAGCGTATCTTCATGGCACTTACGTCCTTTTGTTGAGAAGCGCAGTTTTTCGGCAATAACTCAAAAACGGTATATCCGATAATGTTGAAAATAATTTTCGTTGAAAGTGTTTGGGTGAATCAACTTTTAAGGTACTCCCTATTTTTCGAGATGTTTCACAATTGTTATATTTTTATTTTTTTAGAAAAACTATTTATTTGCTAACGTCGTGGCCTACACATTTATAAAATCAGACATATAGGCTAACATTTAAAAAATGTTGTTCTAAAATGGTACAATTTTAAATAATAATATAGTTGGTAACGCAGGGGACGATATTGTCCCCAGGTTTTTTATGAAAAATCTGCATTTTCCCCTGAGTTACCAGGGTTTTCCGAAAATTAAGAAATATTTGAGGTGTCTAACATGTGGGATCTGTAAATTTGATGGTCTGATTTTAATATTCATAAATTATTATTAATCATAAGTCACCAGGAAAGTTTTAGTGCCGCAAAAGAAAAGGAGTACCTTGAAAGTTGATTCACCCGTTTATTAAGTATTACCTTTGTAATTTTGTTCATATTTTTTAGACTTACAGTTTAAAAGATAGAGGGGGGGACACAATTTTTGCAACTTTCAGAGTGATTATTTCTGAAAATATACATTTAATAAAAAAAATTGCTAAGAAACCTCAAAATGTTTTTAAAAGAACTGTCGAAAAAAGGGCCATATATTGATGTTGGCTGAAATTTTTTTTTTCAGTTTCTGTTACATGTATAGAGTACTACGTAGCGGCTTATACGAGACACCATACTCCAAATTTCATCAATATACATTATGTAGTTTTTGAGTTTGCCTGTGCATACGGACGGACGGACGGACGGACATGAGGAAACTATAAGGGTTCCGTTTTAGCCAATTTGGCTTCAGAACCCTAAAAACAACCACCCATGTTTGAACTTTGCAAAATTAGAAAAGGGAAAAATTCAAGTCGCTGAATTAGATTAGAAAATAGATGAAATCAGATTCTTAAAATGGTCAATTAGGAAATTATTTAATTACAAAGATATTGTTTCAAGAGTAGGTAAGCCAATTAAACTCTTAGTTGTCAAGCTAACAATCATTGCTTGAGAATCCATCCATCTAATAATGGATATGAGCCTCCCTTTTCCTGCATGCCTAGATGAAGGGTGCGAAGGGCAGATCCAGAATTGGTTTAATTATGTCATTTTTTTGGCACTGATCAATGGTAATATATTGATAAGTATATTATTTAACTTGTAATAAGGCTCAGAAGGGGATCAGGACCCCCATGACAACTGGATCCTCACTTGGCCTAGATGATGTCTCTTCACTTCCTTTTAAAACTTCATATTACACACCACATAGGCATTTTGTTATGTATGTAATTCTAACATTATGAAAGTATTAAACAATTTAATTAACAAATAAACCATAGACAAGTACACAATAGAAGGAAACATTCTTTAGTTTTGCATAACCTGATTGATACCTTGATAATGGGAGGTCACTGAGAGCATCATGAGATTGAATGGGCCAATTATCTTGATGTTTAGAACGTTTAGATAGAAGACAATGGATGTTGATGTGGTCAGTGATTTGGGTAATTGTTTTTGTATTGATAAATCTTACAATAACATTTTAACAAGGTTACCAACTAGGTTTGTGTAATTTATTGCTAACTAGCTTTTGCCTGTGACTCTGTCCGCGTAGAAGTCGTTGATCGTGTATCCCACGGGAACTATCAAATTTACAGGGATAAAAACTATCTTATGTCCTCCCCCGGGACTCAAACTATCTCCATTCCAAATTTTATCTAAATCGGTTCAGCGGTTTAAGAGTGTAGAGGTAACAGACAGACAGAGTTACTTTCGCATAATTATAATATCAGTAGGGATAAAAGTAAACTCTGGTCATTATAAATTAATGTTTGCTCGAGTTGCTTCAATTCATTGGTTGTTAATGTAAAATCAGGTTTATTGCGTATATGTAATATCATTGGGAATCCAATATATAAAACCATAATTCGACAGACTAGATTGACAGTTAAAGTGTTGGCAGTAAGTTTGACAGATAAGTCCAATTAAGTTTCATAATAATAGTTTAGTTTTATATGGGTTTATATCACTAAGCACTAGTAAACAATTTATACACTTAATTAGGTAGGTATTCCGACTACGAGTACATTACGAAGAATTGTTTGTGTGGAAATGACTAAATAGATGACTGCATACTGATGATGCAAACTGGTAAAGAATTCAGTTGACTTCCTGATTTATTTTACCTATCATTTAATACTGAGCGTCAAAGTTGTTTATCCTTGATTCCCACTTACCTGATACGAACGGCCTTGTGAAAACTTTCAACTCTCAGGATGGGATGTAACTTTCTGACCGAGATAAATAATTAAAACTCCTCAGTTTTTATCACTTTCACGAAACGTTTGTAAACTAACTTATTATTGTTCAACGCAACAACTTTCAAGATATTTATAAAATATTTTCCCACTATTTCGATATTTAAAGTGTAAATACAACAGAAAACTTTTATTGTATACGCGTGCGTTCGTCAATAGGTTCGTTCGGAAACTAGATTAGTTAGTTGGTATTGGCCATTGGGTGTTTGTTGACTTGGTGGTAATGTTGGTACGATTTTTTCTTCACACAATTCAATAATGATGGATGGTGGGAGGCTCGATTCCGTTCGAAAACAAGATACACCTGTCATCGCATCGTAGGTGATAGGATTTTACATTTCTGAACGAATTGAAATGTCACTTTTGACGTTTTGGCACGACGTACAATACTAAACCTTAATATGAGTTCTGTGACAAGAGTGTTGGTTGCTGCACGTGTCGATTATTTTGTCGCGTTTTTTAGTGCCTCAGTGGTGTTGAAGAGCTCGGTGGAGTGGTCAGCGCGAGCGGCGGCCGACACTCTTGCCTCTGATCTCGGAGAATATAACACTCTAAATGTTTGAATAACATTTTCAAGAACCGATCACATGTAACCTCAAACTTTGACATTGGCAGAATTGTCCTCATGGACAGACGCCATTTTAACAAAAAATTGAATTGAATTGAAACCTTAATATTCTAAATATAAGGGCCACGCAAAAAGTATATCACAAAAGGGGCAGATTAAAACAAGTTTCTATTAATTGTTTTACTTCAACTATTAAATAAACAACAAAACGATCGTTCAAATATCCTATTGGAAGCCCGCGATTAGTTATTTAGGGTTCACATAGTTAGCTGGAGTAAGCCATAACCATAAGGCTAAAATTATTGTAGGGGAAACAATCCTATTGTTGGCATCCTACCAATTATTAGCTCCATGAACTCTGTTTCAAAATAATAGAGGTGATAATTCTACAACCCCTAGAAGCCAATCCTTCTTGGATATCAATAATTGGGCGTTTTACTTTACTCTACTTGTTTTTTGGTGGTCGAGCACCAAAAATTACAGACCCGACTCGGACTGTGGTTGCTCCTAGTTCAATCTGAAACAAATAGAAATAGCTGTTTTAAATGAACTGAAATGTGTGGTCTTATAAACTATTAAAATTCAGCCAATATTATTTCAACAAAATATAAAATGAGCCATTTGAATATTTAACTATAAACTTACCGCATGTTCAAAATCAGTAGACATACCCATAGACAACTCAACATCTTTAATATTTAGGTTAGAGTTTTTGCACACCTCCTGTCTACATCTGGCAAGGGTGATAAAATCTGGATTGGGGCCTTTGGACACATCATAGTCATACTGTCCGATGGTCATTAATCCAACAAATTCTAGGTTTGGGCACTGTTTTAAAACATGGTCGACTAAACTTGGAGCTTCCAAGGGTGGCACTCCATTCTTAGCTGAAAGCCAAAACAAATCATTATTTCATATTATTATTTACAATGTGACACCAGGGCCATAATAGGGTGATAGCATCATATGTAACCTCTTTTTTTTCTGTAATTTACCATCATGTGACAGAAACCCAGTGTTATAAATGTCAAAACAAAGTGTGTTTTTCTGTTACAAGATTAAGTAACATGTAGATAGAAAAATAAATTATCTCTTACCTTCTTCCCCGCTAGTATTAACTTGCACCATAACCTTTAACTTTTCTTCTCCTTTTCTGTACTTAGGCCACTGCTGCTCAAGCTTATCAGCCAGTTTTGCTGAATCTACAGTTTCTACCATAAACAACCCTGGCGAACCAAGGAGTTTGTTAATCTTATTATTTTGTAAATGCCCTATGAAATGCCATTTGATATCCTTGCATTTTTCAATAATTTCTGAATCCACGGCCTTCTCAGCTAATTCATTGACGTAATTTTCACCAAAATGACGCTGCCCAGCATCGTAAGCTTGAATAATCAAAGCGGCTGGTTTAATTTTAGAAACGGCTACTAATCTTGGTACGGTCTGTGGAAGATCCTGGAAGGAGTAAACAATAGTGTAATCCTATTAAATTTAAAAAACACACTCTTTGGCCTATTTCCTTTATAAGATTCAAATAGAGATTCAACTTTGAATTCACATTAAGATAACAAGTTTTCAAGGTTATTAATTAACTGCCTCCCATATCGGAATAAACCATTCAATCTGTTCTATATTACGCATGTAGACTTACTTTGCTCCTTCTAGCCACAGCGGCTTCGATTTGCGACAGGACAGTTCTTAATCCGTACATTATATCCACTTCCTGATCCCCCGTAGAGAACATAATATTGTCAACGGAGGTCAGTTTGTTTTATTTCTTAAATAAAAATATCGCCGCTATCTTATCAGCCGAACGCTTTGAAATATGTTTTTGTTTGCAACTTTGCGTTACAGAACAGAATAGAATATAAATTTGGAGCACAGATTAGGACTGATTTGGAGTCGGATGTTATCTTACGGATCGAACCGTAGAATCGAATCGAACTTATGAACTGTCATCGAAATAATCGATTGAATGTATAGCCTGGCAAAAAAATCAAGCAAAAAAATTAGGGCGCTGTTAGGAATGAAATTAGCAACATCATGATCCAAGGTTTACTCTAACATGTGCTGGTTGCCATTTGAAAATATTTAGCTGCAGTTGTCACCACAAGCTCGACTTTTTTGCTATGCTATAGGGTACGTTCCACTAAACGCCCGCAACGATCGTAACACCCATATCGTTCCACCTAAGGCCCGTGGTCGTCGCGAGCGATCGCTTGACGTCATAGATGACGTCACTGTTCGCGACCACATCGCGCCCACTTCACCCACAAAATATTGGTGGGTCAGAGTGAGCACACAGTGCTCAACGTGTGCATTCCAGCTATAACATTCGCCTACAACACCCGCGGCGTTTTTACGTTACATTTCAGCGGTCGTGGTCGATGGCGTTGCGGACGTTTAGTGGAACTTACCCATAAACCCATAATGAACCTTAAGGGCCTAGTCCACCATAGACCAAACAGAAATAATATGAGTATCAAATGAAAGCTAATAAATAGCCCATTCAAAATATAAACACATTATAACACTTAGACACTGCCATTTTAATAAAAACTAAAAACCTATGAAATAAAAATAAAATTTAAATAAGCAAAAAACCCGACTGCTTTAAATATTATCATCTGATAAGCTAAAAACAAGCCATAATCTAAAGAATATGCAATTGCCTTTTCTGACACTTAAGTTACATTCTGTTGATTATGGCTTGTTTTTAGCTTTTCATATGATATTTTTCAAAGCAGTCGGGTTTTTAGATTTTTTAATTAATTAATTTTTTACATATTACTTAAATTAGTTTGCCTACGATACACAACATATTATGATCTGTTCCTTTCCTTGTAAAACTTTAGTTATTTCAAATATATTTATGGAAGTAACATTAAGACAAAATTGAATCTAGGGATTTCCGAACAAAACCAAGTCAGTCAAAAACGTCATTTTAACAAATTGATTTTCACAAGTTTGTTATTCGTTTTTCCGCAAAGGTATTCGCTGATTTGTGGTGTTAACCGGAGTTAAATATGCGCGAATTATCCTCTAAATATATTGAATAATGTAAATCAACCATGAACGTGCTAGAAAAGGCCGAGAAGGCCTTAGAATACTTGAAATCTTTGGAAGGTTCTGCAAAGTGAGTTCATGACCATTATTAGTTAATACGCGTTTCCTGTGTGGAATTTGAGTATCGTTTGTATTTTTTACAGGAGCCACGAACTTCAGGCAGCCGCTGGAACTTTGGGGCGATGTCTAGGTGCGTTGGGTAGTCGGCAAAACTGTGCTAGACATTATGGCAACTTGCTGAACTCTGCAATACCGACGTTACTCTCTTTGGCAAGCAATGACAGCGTAAGTAACGGTTTATTTAGATCAAAATGTTACTAATTACTTTGTCTAATACTCATTGTAATTATGTTTGCAATTGTCTGCATATTTGGACCTGTACTAGCTAACAAAATAGTTTGGTTGATCATGCTAGTTATTTGTTGATTTGATAGTATTCTAAACTCTTTCTAGGCGGAAGTTCGACTGGTTGGTGATGAGGCCTTGAACAGGGCTGTGGTGGGTGGATTTGCGTTTCATTCCCACAAAACTAATATCATATTGCAAAATCAAATTGATCAAACTAAAAATGCTCGGTAAGTTAATATTAATTTTATTCTTGCATTACATTAGTTGCATGGGTTGGACTAAAGCTAAGGAGGTCCCATAGTAGGTTAGGTTAGGTTCGATTGTTAGACCCCCTTTGCTTTAGGCGGACTGTTACATGACTGATTACTGTAATGCTAAGTAGCCTGCTTAACTAAATACCATATTAATAAGTTGCATCAACAATTACGGTTTCTATGGGTTGACATTTACTTTGACATGTCTTGAGACAGGCATCACATGACATGAGTTTATTAATATGGCCCTAACACTAGTAAGACTAGTAAGTATTAGTTATTATTATTCATGGCCTTCTAATAGATCATAACTACATTCTTAGCTTATCCTTGTATGGCCCAATGGCCTTAACAATACTCTTTATTCCACATGACAAATTATAGCAATGTTTTTTTTTTTAATTTTATTTTTTACAACAAACAATAGACAATCATAACACATTAGCTTCCACACTTTGATGAGAAGCTAATGGGCTAGATGACTTGACAGATAAAATTAATTATTCTTTATGAGGCGTCTAAATGATAGCTAGTATAAAGTTTTGTATAAAATAGCAAGCTGTGACTCATACCTTGACACTACTGGTGTCTATAATTTAACTACCTACTGTTTATAATTTCTGTTAATTTTAAAATTGTTATGATTGCTACATTGTGCCTCGTCTTAAGTTTTTATTATATTTATGACAAATTTATTCCATGTAATTTATTTTGTTTATTATAGCCTTCATTGCTGATTAGATTTACATGTCAACTTGTCATTCAACAAAGGCCTTCTCCAGTGATTTTCTCTATCTCCATCTATTCTTTTCTCCATCTTCTTTAAATTGTAACTGGCAGCATTCAACAACCCCTCATATGCTTATGCAGATCAGTGTCAAATTTTCAAACACTTGTATTTTTTTAATACAATAAAATGTACACATTTAAGGCAATATAATATAAACCCTTTTTCAATGGGAACAAAGTTCTTAGGCCCATGTTTACAAATTAAAAATAGCATTTTCGAATAACAGAAAATAGACTTATTTTATGGCCTATAGATTAAAATTCCAGTAACAAAAAGTTATTTTTTCTATTAAGGTATCAAATTCTTGAGAGATTTTCTTAATTACCAACCTACATACAAAAAGTTAACACAAGTACAGACATTGGTCTTGCTAGTAATTTATTACCTTTTTGACAGGGTGTTGAAACTGAAAATAAAATTGTGTTCCATCCATTTAATGTGTCATACATCTATTCTCTTCTCTCTCTTCTTTCCCTTATGAAAATTACATTTACTCTTTCCTTTCAAGATGGATACGAGCAGCTCTTACGCGCATCTGCCTCGGCGAGTGTTGGCTCCGTCCAGGAGTTGGGAAGATCCGGACACAAGCTCAGATGCTATTCCCCAAGCTCAGTCAGATAGTGAGACGGGGAAACGAGATGCAACTTACTCTGGAAGCATTGGAGAATAACCTGGATCGGATTTTGACAGCGCTTGCTGAGTACACTACTGATGAGGAGATTGCTGGTAGGTAGTGGTGATGCTGCTTTATTCGTAATATCTTTCCGCCCGCCACTTTATCTGCGGAGAGCCAGTACTTTAAGTTATAGCCTATGTCCAGCCTGAAAGTCCATTCTAAATGTTGGTAAAAGAATTTTTGAAATCGGATGTGTAGTTCCAGAGATAACCCCTTACGTAAGTACAAACAAAAAAACAACTTTACAAACTTTACATCTTTATAATATTAGTATAGAATAAAACAAAATAGTGGCCACTTATTAATTTACTTTGCCGTGGCCAGCGAAGAGTCCGGTTTTAATCCCGATAGAGCACATGTGAGACCAATTGAAATAAAGTGTTAGAGAGAGTGAGCAAGGGGTCTACAACAGGAGCTGATTAATGATCTGAATCGAGCCTGGGAAGAGGTCCCGGCTGAAAACGCCAGGAATTTGGTAGAGAGTATGCATTCCCAGGCTTCAATAGTGTATTGCTAAGAAAAGAGGAAGCAAAAATCGCTAAACATACATAGGGGTTAAATTGATAGCTTTTTAGCTGCTCTATCAGCCCTTAACTTGTTGACGTTTGTTTATGGGACACACTGTTTATTAGTACAGTCACGGAATTTAAATTCCTACCCACCTAAGGTTCAATATCGTATAGCAAACAGTCATCATAAGAGCTATCTAAGCACAACGTTACTTGACATATCAGACGCATTTGTTTGTGTTACTAGGCAACTGATATGATTAATTACGTTGACATGGTGAACTGTAAAACGTCAAGGCACTGCATGACAATGGATGACAGTAATCGAAAATCTAACAAAATATATGTCTATCGCTTTCACTCTTGCAATATTTGAATGAAAGGAACGCAGATAACGAACTTTCGGAATCGACGTTTGAATTGTTGATTGTCGACGAATCCAGACACTGGTGCCGATATAGGTTGAAAGCAAAATGTTTCTGTTGAAAATCTAACAGAATCGATTAAAGTGATAATTCAATAAAAGCATAATGGATGGTTCTTTATTTATATTATTCATAACAAAAACAATAAAACAAAAACACTATTTTTAATCTTAATCATCTTTTAATTTTATAAGCAGGGTGTTTATAAAAAAACTATCTTTTCAACGCAACAAATAAACAAAATATTCACAAAAAAATACAATTAAAAACGCGTGTATCCACCAAAGTTGCGAATGACATCCAGAAGGCGTTCTGGCATCGATGCAATTAATTGTTCACATATATTAGTGCCTCGAAAATCTTCCCACACTCTATGACAGTGTCGGACAAGTGCTTCGCGTCTTCTTTCGTTCTGGTTATCCCATCTTTGGACCATTATGGCCCAAAGATTCTCTATAGGGTTCAAATCAGCACTTTTTGCAGGCCAGGGAATAGGTTTTATTTGTGCTTGGTTACGACGGAACCAGTCACGCACTATTCTCGCGGTGTGAATGGTTGCGTTGTCTTGCACAAAATCAATTTCCTGTTGCGGATAATAGATTCGTAATGTCGGAAGCACACTTTCGTCTAACAGGTCTACATAGTCCTGAGCGGTTGCTCTAGGTGGCAAATTGACGAGTTCTCCCACACCCGCCGAACAAATCCAACCCGAGATGTTTGCAGTAATTCGTCCAGAAGTATGATTAGCCACGACGTGGTCTTCTGTGTACCTGGTTCGATTAAGCCGCCACAAACGTAATCTTCCGGTTTGAGAACTGGAAAATGTCTTTTCGTCAATAAATGCTGTAGACGTCCAGTCAAAATTTAAGTACTGACGGGCGAAGTGACGTCGGGCTGCTTTATGAGCCTCGGTCAATGCAATTTTTTTCGCAGGCCGCCTGTGATATAAATCCATAGCATGTAGGCAATTCCTTATTGTTCTAGGGTGAACGTCAAACATTTCTGCAAACCGTCCTGTTGCTGTAAAGCCATCCAAAATATATTGACGTTGCATTAATCGGCGTTGGTCTTCGGTTAACGCTAGCGGGCGATGGTTATTTTGCCTCCGATCAATAAGGTTTCCTTCAGAATTGTATCGCCGTACCCAACGGCGAGCAGTGTCCCTACTCACATTTAACCGACGTGTTATTTCATGAATCCCTACTCCTTCCTGGTGTAATTCCACTATTTGAGCTCGCAATACTTCACGGTTTGCGGCAAGCATTTTATTATTTTTCAAAATAATTTCGTATTTGAAAATTATTTCACAATTTTCTCGATTGACACTGACACCAACTGACATGTGTTTAATTATTTATTAAATAATTGTTAGATAAGTAAATGAATTCGCAAAGAGGTTATCTGTGATGTGCAGTGACAAATAATAGGTATTGACATATCAATACTAAAATGAAAATTTCGACCTTAATGCATCGTGAATGCCTAACAACATTTCAACGAAACGGGTAGGAAATTAAATTCATTGACTGTACAGCAAACAGTTGGTGTAGCAGTAGCTACAACACATTGTACCTGTGACATGTCTCCACAGAGCTGTCGGCGGCGCTGCTGGCGCAGGCGGCGAGCGCGGAGGCGGGCGCGCGGCGCGCGGCGGCGGCGTGCGCGGCGCGGCTGTGCGCGCACCGCGCCGCCGCGCTGCCCATAGTCTGCTGCGCTGTGTTCCGTAAGCCACCTATACGCCGCGTTACCACGCACCACGCGAAACTTGTGCGCGAGCACAGATATAGATACACATAGATAACGTAAACACCTCAGTGTGTATGAAAACCAACCGTGTCACTTTTTTTCTACCTACTGTGACGTCACAAGAGCGAATTAGTGATGTGAGTTCCCCGTTGTCCGCGCAAAATCGATTCTAAGGTGCCGCCGCCCGCGCCGTGCGGCTCGAGCCAGTCAGCAAAGAGTAAAGTACAGTAAAGTCAAACTTGCATATATGACAAGTGCTGCCATCTAGAGTGGTGGTTGAACTAAAGCTATACTAAATATATATACGTATTTACATAGGCGTGTGTCGAGTTTACCACCGAAACATGTATTGCGACTCTCCATAGAACAGTTTCATAATAAAGTGACATCAATGAAACAGGTATTTTCAAAGTGTGTGGAACAAATAGTACTATGTTTAGTTGGGAACCAGTCTTTCCGTCCCGTGGCCGCAATCCATTTTTCTTTTATAAGTTTTTTTAAGCACAATAGAAATGTATAAACATACTAAACGTATAAACGTTCAAAGGATAAACATGAACACACTACATACATGTACTCTAAAAATATTACCCTCCTTTTTTAAAGCTGTCGTGTAAAATTAGGACATGAGCTTGTTTTTATCAATAACTACTAAATTGGCTTTTTTTAAATGGTTATTATCATTCGTCTGTCCGATATCGATTAAAATCGATTATCATTATATGTTGTAGAACGAACAACACTAGTTGCTAGATTCGACAGCCGAATGAGAAGTTGCCTTGTACCACGAAGTCGAAGCGAAACGCGAGGGTATCGCTTGTTATGATATTCATCATCCCTTATCACACAATGTCAGATCAAACGCTCAAAGCAAACGCGGCAACGTAATGTGAATATAGTTTACTTACCGTTAATCTATACTTACTTATATATTCTTGGAACACTTAAAAATATGATTGAAAATGAATTTACGCATAATATATTTTTAAAATAACTTACCTGTGATAGGAAATATGTCCTTGCCTTTGGGTGCTCACAATTTGTGGGCTATTGCAATTAATTACCACGCCATGAGGCATTTTATTAATTTTCACGGCCGACCGGGTGCAACAACAGACGCGCGCGGAATGTCAGTAGCGACGGCCAACCCCGACGCTTGGTCGGGGTTCGGACACGCAAAGTAGATGCATTTGCGTTATCTATGTGTATCTATATCTGTGTGCGCGAGCGATACGACCACGGGCTGGCGTTCGTTGAGCGTGTCAGATTTTCGAATGTAGGTGGACTTTATTTACAAGTTAAGGCGAGTCATCCTTAGATGAAAACAAAAAGAGGAAGATACGTGACCGGCGCGCGGGCTTGAGCGCCTAAATATAGGCGCTGAGCGCCTGTGTTTGAGTCAGTTGTCCGGCCGTCACCGATCTGTCAACACGTGCGACGTCGTGCTATTGTGAGACATATGACTGTCTCACTTACGCGCACGACGTTAGTCCATCAATTAATCTCTATTGCTCCTTAGTGCATGTTTACAGCTGTGTGTGTGGAATTTGCGAATGTAGGTGTCGCAGCACGCATTATGTCAGTGTCTTGTACGGCGATAAAGTGTCTTCCCCTTTTGCTTTAGTCTAAGGAGTGAACCATAATTTTCGTTTATTTCCTAACAGAAAAGCTGTGGCCGACCACAACGGACAACACTGTGATAATGGCATGGTTCTGCGTGTTGAAGGCCATATTTCAGACCAACGACGTGGCCAAATTCGCGGAGAACGAAGTATTCGGCGTTCAGGATTATTTAGAGGTATTATTAGGAGTATTAAGTAGTTATGTAAGTAACTCTATGTTTTAAATTCACGAAGACGCGCCCTTCTACTTAATTGTACGTATCTTGGCGGGGCGGGAATCCTTAAATTGAAAAGACTAACCCATATAAACGAATAACAACTAAAGTATGCTTAAAAAACCGGGCAAGTGCGAGTCGGACTCGCGCACTAAGGGTTCCGTACAAATTTGGCTGGTTTTTAGTATTTGTTGTTTATCTATAGGGTTTGTTCTATAATCATACCAAATTTGACGCTTGTATGTTTTACAGTTTTTAAGATACAGCAAAAATGTCTTGTTAATTCCTTTGTATTCACCCAACCTTATCTGCATGCCAAATTTTAACTTTCTAGGTCATCTGGAACTGGGTTAGAATTTTGATCTATAGGTCAGTCAGTGATAAAAAAGACGATTTTTGGACATTAATATCTAAATAACCGTTTGAGGTGTGTTTATGAAATTTGGAGTACATAATGTATCTCGCAAGTCTCAATATATGAGCCAAATTTTACATGTTTATGTGTAATACTTTTTGAGTTATGACGGGGTCAAAAGTGGCTCCAAATGGTCCACACAGTGCTGCTCACCAGTTCTGTTAGCATTAACTTGGCTTGACACGCTACCGCGTGTCTAGATATACAACTTTTGGTTTTGGCAATGACCACTTATTGACTATATTTTTTACAGTTATACTACCTATGTATCCACTACCTAGAGCGCACAACAACGGAACACAACATACAAAACGCAGTGCTGGAGTGTCTGACGACCCTGCTCTCGCAAGCCAAGGGCGAATACAGGAAGGCATTACTCGAGAAACATCCGAGGAAAGTGTGTTTGGATAACAGGGAGGAGAAACGGCATATAAGGAATATTAGTAAGTATTATAGTGCCAAAATACTAGGTATCTTGAGTAAAACGCCCGTTCCGCCCGCAAGATGTGTTGGTTAAAGTTTTACTTGACGCGTCTCGAGACAAAATTGTACATGGAGTTTATATGGCCGTAGTGCATGCATGACATCACAGTTCATGTCGGATCTCTCTCTAATTAGTAGTTTTTAAATGTTTATATTATCCGTATTTTTTGGCTGATTTAAATTTTAATTTCACTTTTGCCATCTCTTTTACGGTATTTTCATATTTTGTTAAGAAATGCGGTAGTAGTTATTTATGCAACTGGCACATAATGAAGTCTCTAAAGATTCGAGTGCCGTGGCTCGCAAGCTCGCGCTCTAATGACAGGTACGAGTATCTTTAGAGCTAATTATGTACCTACCGTTGCAAACATAAGTTTTTCTACAAGTTTAAAAAAAACAGTGACTAAGTTTTCTGGTATACTTTCCTTGATTTTTCTAACAAATTACTTGTCAGCGAAGTCATTTTCATAATTTCGAATGGCGTTAACAGTTTGTGAATTTTACTGTTAAATGTTTACAAATTCCATGCAAATTTCAATAGTTACTAAAACAGTTCTAACAATTTATAAAAAATGGATTGCCAAACGAAACGCCATTGTTGATATCCATATTATCCATATTGAGCGTAACCACGGTAACCAATAACAATGTCGATGAATATTAATAATACTTTTATTAATGATTAAATAAAAAAATAATTATAATGACATTATTAGTCTCGAAATTAATTTTGTTTTTAATCAACGTCATTTCAATTGTTATTAAAACATTTCTAAAGATTTAATGTACAAATTAGAAAGTTAGGTGTTCACTAAACGCTAAGACCTGGTATACGGAATGACCGTAACCATGGTAATAACAATGCTATAAAGGTTATAAAAGAACAGTTATATGACAACGCTTATTATAGAACAGTTTTCACGCTTTGGTTACACTATGGGTGGCATTCTGATACTGTTTTCAATGTATAGGTATATATTAGCGGTTTATAGTACGAGAGTAGAAAAATGTAATTATGCATTATGTACCTAGGCACCTCTCTCGCGGCGCCGCGGGCGGGCGCGGGCGCGGGCGCGGGCGCGGGCGCGGCGGAGCGCGACGCCGAGCTGGTGCTGCGCGGCGCGCTGCAGCTGCACACGCCCAGCCTCAGCGTCGAGGACCTCTCCGTGCAGGTCACCGCACTGCACACCCTCTCGCCTGCTCACAAACTAACCTCCACACTTGTATGGATACAGTCACTCATAAATATATATACATTCCCAAGATTACTTAATTAACTACACACCTCTATGCTACTAACGATAAAGTCGTGTATATATATGTGACGTTCTCAAAACGAAGGGACCTTATGGACGCAGGCGGTTACGCCGTTTTTAAAACTGTTACCATAGTATTCGTATAATTACAAGAATACGAAAAGCGTAACTGCCTTCCTCCATAAGGTCCCTTTATATTGAGAACGTCACATATATATTTGAATGCGATGACTGTATAGATTTATGTCTTTGACTGTACTAGACAACGATAAACGTACTTGTATTAATCAATAAATATAAATGTACTGAAAATTCGCTAATTCGTGCTTATTACACAAATATTTGCTTTCATCGGGAATTGAATCCAGAATCGCCAGCTTTGTAGGCAGTTTTGCTACCACTTGTAACTGTATAATCATTCCAATTTTTTATCCTAGACCCCGGATTCTCCAGCCAGCGAAATGGACATGGAAGTGAACCCTGAATTCTTGTCCAAGGAACTGCTGAGCTACCACAAAGACTTGGCTGATAAATTGCAGGAAATCGAGGATACGGAGAAAGAGGATCAGACGGACCATGTGCCGGTAGATAGTGGAGTCAAGGTAGGTGGCACAGATCCTAATATAATTCGAACAAAATAATAATATGTGACGTTCTCAATATAAAGGGACCTTATGGAGGAAGGCAGTTACGCTCTCCTTGTTCTTGTAACTATACGAATACAATGTTAACAGTTCTAAAAACAGCGTAACCGCCTGCCTCCATAAGGTCCTTTTATATTGAGAACGTCACATATTATCTATTGTATTATATCCTACTATAATATTATAAATAAGAACTAAGAACACTCGATCAAGTCACCTTTCAGACCAAAAAACTAAATCAAAATCTGTTCAACTGTTTGGGAGCTACAGTGTCACAGACAGACACACATATACACACGTTCAAGCCTAGTCGTTTGTTGTAATCCTTGGGTACAAGTAAAGTTCTAATTATGAAAATAAATTGATTTAACTTTTTTTTGTTCCAGGTAAATATTGGGGCGTCAACAGACGACGATATTCCGCTGAAGTATTGCGCAAGATTGCTTGCCTCGAAATTTCTTCTGACGGCAAACAAAGGAGGGCTTATATCTGACAGGTAATATATTTTAAAATTGTTAGCCGCCACGAATGTTTACTTTTTTATTTTTAACCCCCGACGCAAAAAAAGAGGGGTGTTATACTACTCTGTCAAGAAAGTACCGGGAAAAGATCAATAATACACAAACTGTTTATTAATCATCCAAATTTATTTTATCACCTTCAAAGTATGCTCCTTCAGAAACGATACACTTACGCCAACGAATAATCCAATCATCAAAACATTTTTTAAACGCTGTTTCCGGAATTGAATTCAGTTCTCGGCGCGAATTCTCCTTTATGTCTTCTACCGATTGAAAACGGGTGCCACGAAGTGGTAATTTGAGTTTAGGAAAAAGAAAGAAGTCGGCAGGAGCCATATCTGGTGAATATGGTGGTTGCTCGATGGTATTTGTTGAGTGTTTGGTCAAAAATTCTTTCACAATGATGGCCTTGTGCGAAGGCGCATTATCGTGGTGCAAAATCCAAGAATTTTCATTCCACAAATCTGGCCTTTTTCGTCGAATTTGCTCTCTTAAATGCCGCATAACGCTCAAATAATATTCTTTATTTACCGTTTGACCTTCCGGCAAGAATTCCGAGTGCACAACACCGCGATAGTCAAAGAAAACAGTCAACATGACTTTGACTATTGATCGACTTTGGCGTGGTTTCTTCGGTTTCGGTTCAGTTGGAAGGCGCCACTCCGAAGCTTGTTGACTAGTTTGCATGTCAAACTCGTAAACCCACGTCTCGTCACCAGTAACAATGCGTTTCATGAATGTTGGGTCGGAATTGACTCGTTCTAGCATGTCCTCAGCGACTCTCATGCGAATGAGTTTTTGGAGAAAATTCAGGTCTTTTGGGACTAGCCGAGCGGTAACATGTTTCATACCCAAATGATTAGTTAAAATAGTACGGATCGACTCGTGAGATACAGAAAGTTCGGCGGCTATCTCTCTCAAAGTTGAATGAGGATTTTCAGTCACTATTTCCTTCACTTTTGCGATGTTAACTTCAGTTGCAGACGTTGATGGCCTACCAGAGCGAGGCAAATCTTCCATCACATCTCGACCGCTTTTGAACGCTTTGTACCACTCATAAACACGTGTTTTTGATAAAGTCGAATCACCGTAAGCCTTCTGTAACATTTTCAGTGACTCCGAACACGAAATTCCATTGGCGATGCAAAATTTAAGACAAACTCTTTGTTCAATGTTTTTGTCCATTATGAAATTCGCAATACACACTAGATATGATATAACTAAAAACAGCACTGTATTTAATATAAATAACAGATGCAACTCAAACTCCGCGCCAAAATAGAAAACAGTTGTGCCAATCTAACAACAACAAAAAAAACAAAAATTTGAATTTGGAACCATAAACAAATCATCCATTCCCGATACTTTGTTGACTGAATGTAAGTTTAACGTGTCTGTCTGTGTATGTCTGTGGTATCGTAGCTCCCAAAAGGATGAACCGATTTTCGTTTAGTTTTTTTTTGTGTCATAGATAATTTTATCCCGAGTGTTCTTAGCCATGTTTCATGAAAATCTGTTCAGCCGTTTGAAGATCATCAGCTCTTTTCTAGTTGATGAGGGGATCTGATTTTTTAATTCTTGAAATATTCTAGTGACGAAGTCCCTCCAGTGAAAATGTACTTGCTTGGAGCCCGTTCAAGGTTTTGCTCATTGCTCAGAGGGTTTTTAGGCGCTGATATCGGGGGTTTTTAACTCGGTTATGTTAGTTATGGTATCAGCGTAGCCTTAGTTTTACGTTCCCATTTGGCACCTTACCTACCCCTACCACCACCTTTGGAACCTTAGAAAACACCCCTCTTTTTTGGTCAAAGAAGACCTCAATCTCGTAAAAAAATAATTTAAGTACTATTTTTTCTTTCAGGGTGACCAGAGTGTCTGTGAAGTCTTCAGCTCTGAACTGTTTGTCTGAAATACTACAATTGTACCCACAAGCCATCACAGTATATTTGGACAAAGATGCTGACGTTAAATCACATAATATTTCCGGTAAGTTGAAGACTTTTAGACAAATAGCATATCTGCTGTAGTAATTTGAATGTAAATGTACCCTTATATATACAGGGTGTTTTTTTATTCGTCTTAAACATTTTGGGGGTTTAATCAGTAAGTCATACTGATCAACTTTCACTATGGGACCAACACGGAAATCGCGAAAAAAAAAATAGACCATCCCATACATTTTGGCTAGTCAGCTGACGATGATTTGTATGGGAGGGTCAAATTTTTTTTCGCGATTTCGGGGTTGGTCCCATAGTGAAAGTTGGTCAGTATGACTTACTGATTTAACCCCCAAAATGTTTAAGACGAATAATAAAACACCCTGTATAGATGGAAGGTCTAATCAGATGAGTAGGTCGTTTCACAATCTACCTAATGAATTAACGTTATGGGGTTCTGTTATGACTATTAGTTTTTAACCCCTGACGCAAAAAAAGGGGTGTTAAAAGTTTGACGTGTGTATCTGTGTATCTGTCTGTGGCATCGTAGCTCCTTAACGGATGGACCGATTTTGATTTAGTTTTTTTATTTTATTAGAAAGGTGACTTAATCGAGAGTGTTCTTAGCGTTTTATGAAGATCCGTTAAGCCGTCGTTTAAAAGTTATGAGCTCTGGTCACGATTTTGTCGGGAATTTTTTAATACTTGAAATCTTCTAGTGACGAAGTCCCTCCAGTGAAAATGTACGTGCTCGGAGCCCGTTGAAGTTTTTGCTCCTTGCTCTGAGGTTTTTAAGGCACTGATGTCTGGGGTTTTTAACTCGGTTATTAGTTGTTTGAGTTTACTTTATTACGACACGAGTCAGCAATTAAATTCCGTTATAGTACAGGTTGATTAAAACTAGCTACAACGGAAAAGTATGTCTGCTGAGACCAATTTAAAATACTAGTTACAAAATTACCTTTAAATGATATCAATATTAATCAAACATTCCATTTGCAGGGTCATCAGAAGGCACAGATTACAATCAAGACCATATAAACGATTTCATACTCGAGCGGAACGTGTGTTACCAAGATTCTTTAACAGACTCCTTAACCCAAGACCTCCTAAACAGGAGCATAGACAGTCAGTCCCAATCGCAACAGATATCCAAAAAGGAAAAATCTCTAGAGAAATCTATGGACAGTGCAGAGCAGAAGAGTTCTTCGAAAGATGTCCAAAGCAACATATTGGATAGCAAAGTATATCCAAAAAATGAGTTGCTAGCAAGTGCATTGACAGACAGCACTAATCCTAATATGACTAATAGTAATTTCACTACCAATTCCAACATGAGTTGTAGTAACGATCCAACTACAGGATACCCAATGTCTAGCAGCGGGGATATACTATCTTCAAGTATTGATTTAGATATAAAATTCGATCATTTTGGTGAATCAGCAACTAATTTAGATAACCTTCCATTTAAAAAGGAAATTGTTAAGAAGATATTGAAAAGAACTGATGAGGTCCGAAGCAAAGATGCACCAGAAATGATGGATGTTACCGAAGACAAAGAATCTATGAAGGATTTTGAGTTTCAGCACATGTCTGACATATTTGTGCTATTAGAAGGTCATAGTGATCCTCAAATTAGGGGGTTAGTTAGGGTGTGTATTGGGAATTATTTGAGTTCGGCTTTAGAGTTGGCCCACGGAGATTATAACAGGTGGAGGAACGTCAGTGCTCTGCCGAAGGAAGTCAGTGATAATATCAGTGCTGAAAAGCTGGTCAAACTCATTTTGAAGGTAAGTTTTTTATGGAACCTGTTTATTATTTAAAAAGAAGGATCAAAAAGTTCGCTTGAAAGTAAGCGGTGGTTTCTATTCAAGCACTCCGCACTTAAGTGAAGCGACGATTACGTCGGCCTGCCTCTTCGAGTGTGACTTTTGTATGGGCTTGGTCGTGTGCGACTGAATACAAGTTATGTGATAGGAAGAGAAGTATAGAGTAGGACGATCGACCTACCTAAACGTTGTTTTGTGAGAAAGAGCACTTTCTGTACTTTTACTATTACCTTTACATTAATTTTTTTTTAATATGCTTAATTTTCCGCTAAATATGCTAGTATATGTATATTCTGTCCCTGTGCGTAAATCCAAGACTATCAGTGTGCTTTTCATCCAAATTTTTCCGTTGTTTATGCCATCGGTAACAAAAGTTTCAAGATGAAACATATTTCTGAAGATGTTTAATATTAAATTACAAGTATATCCTCTGTATTCTCCCACCAGGGCCTAACAGACGAAATCCATTCAACAGTAAACCATACACTATCCGCGCTGGCAAAAACGGCCCTCGCCATAAGCTCGGGCGCCCCCTGGCCTCTGCTCTGGGAGTGCGTCAACGCGCTCGTGGACGTGGAAGGGAACAATTACTGGCTGTGCCGTGTCAACCTGTGCAAGGTGTACGAAAAGCTGCCCTACCAGAAGTGAGTACCAAGACCGTTCTGTATATGTTAGGTTACCCCCAGGTTAGGTAAGACCCCAAAAACCTAGATACACTCCTTACCATGTATTTTTTCAGATTATTCCTGTTATACCCAGGCTATCATCAAAAAAGTAAAATAATAATGGACACCCTATTTCGTCTACTGGCCGATCAGGACCAAAGAGTTAGGAAAGCCGCGGCGCAAACTATTGCCAAGTAAGTGCAAATAATATTAATCTTTTTACCTTCTGTAACTGTTATGCCAAAGGAATGGAAGGAAAGAAGTTATGGATCCCCTGGGGGTGAATGGGATACCTTCAGTGAACCTAAACCCCCCACGCCGGCCGGATATTAGCCATGGGCTGGAAGATTCCCGCAATGAAAAAGTCCCAACCGATGCCCAGGGTGTTCAGCCCAGATGCTGCGTTCTCCGAATCTCTCCGGAGGGTTACGGGCTCTCTGCCTATCCTGCCATTGAGATCAAGAAAGACTGCAACACCCAAGCCAACGTAAAGGAATCCGGGTTGCACCCCTATTGCACAGTACCTACGTTCACCTGGCTCATTCTCTCACACAAATGTCTCTTTCAGCATCATACCAAAAATCTTTATACCGAAACGCCACACCCCAACCACTATGCTGGCCCAACTGACCAAAGAACAAAGTGATCTCTTCACTTTCAACCATAAAGAGCTCTCTTTAGACCTCGTCAGGAACATGTATTTCTACTGTGATCTTCCCGAGGAGTTGAGGAATGGTGAACGTTTGAAGGAAGACGGTAGCTTGAGGATTCTGGTCGGAGATTTGATGTGGAGATTGGTCTCTTGCAATTGTAAATTTTATTCGGTGAGTAATATTATTAATGCTGGCAACGTGGCCTGGCTTCAGCAAGGGTGTCTATATGTATTGCATATACTAATTATTCTCCTTATTTATATTATATTGTACTGTTGATTGTTTTTTCTTTCTTCATGGTTATATGCCTGTCTCTTTTAAATAGAGACTTACTTTGAAACTATTTAGAGATTTTAGGTGAGGTTTAAGAAATTCAAATTCCAAATTTCAGCAAGGACTCCTCGAATGTCTGCAAGCGGTGTCCAAAAAATGGTTGCCGTGGAAACACAAAGTTGCATACTCTGACCAAGGCATCTTGAGCTACTGCTTGGATAACTTGGATTATTGTAACGGCAGTGTGGCGAGAAGGACGCTGCTTCTTGATATTTGTAGGCTGGTTTATCCAGGTAAATTCTTTCGGTTGTGAAATAAGTTAAGGAATGTTGCTTTAGAGGAGTCGCTGTCGAAAATGCATAAATAATGAAAAATTATGTAACTGCATTAAATTATCAAACGACTCCCGTCAAGTTCGTATGTACAATTTATTTTTACTAATGTTATAAATCGACTACAGTAGGATAAACGCCGCGCTTGTTAAAGTACTTAATTGGTTTACGAGTAACAACTTACTACTCAATGCTAAGAAAACTAAATGTGTTAGGTTCGTTTTGCCTAATGTTAAACCGGTAAATTCTAGTATTTTTCTTAATGGCGAGTGTTTAGAAATGGTAGATAAGGCACTTTTCTTAGACATAACTATAGACAATAATTTGCAATGGAGTCCCCATATAGCAGTTCTAGCAGGCAAATTAAGTAAGGCCGCTTACGCCGTTAGGAAAATTAGACAACTTACCAATGTTGAGACAGCTCGCTTAGTTTATCATAGTTATTTTCATAGTGTTATGTCATACGGTATTCTGGTTTGGGGAAAAGCAGCTGACATACAAACTATATTTGTGTTACAAAAAAGGGCCATTCGCTCTATATATAACTTAAATTCCCGTGATTCATTAAGAGAACTCTTTAAACAAATTAATATTTTAACAGTAGCATCCCAATATATTTATGAAAATATTATGTATGTTATTAAGAACCTAGACTCTTTCGTTAAAAATTCTGATATACATAATATAAATACTAGGAATAAAAATAAAATTGCCATAAAAAAGTTTAGTGTCCGTAAAGTATATAAATCATTTGTAGGTCAATGCATTCATTTTTATAATAAATTACCCGACGTAGTTTTAGAGTTACCCCTTCCAGCACTTAAAAATTACTTGAAAAAGTCGTTGATGTCAAAGGCGTACTATAGGGTCGAGGACTATCTAACGGACAAAAATGCTTGGCCTAAACCAGAAAATTAACTAATGTTTAATAGCTTACCTACTACTCGTACATACCTCATAAAAATCATGTAAACGCTGTATCTTGTCTAGGGGACACGGTTTATGTAGGAAGACATGTCAAAACTGTTTTGTGTGATATATATATAAATTTTCTCGTAGTCATTCTGACATGTTTTCCTGCAAAACTACGCAGACATTTAATATTATTTTTACAGTTTTATATAATGCTAGAATAAGTAGTGACATTGTTATATTTTCATTTAAAAAATGACTAACTGTTGAGTTTCTTGCGGCGCTTCTTCTCAGCAGTGGTCTCCTCTTGGGAAGCGCTGGTAGATTTTGACGTGTAAAAGTGCCCGTGCGGCCTACTTACTGAATAAATATCTTTTATCTTTTAATCTGAAAATCTATTTGCTCCTTCTTCACGGTGAAAAAGTCTCAGCCGATCGAAGTGAAAATTGGTGCAGAGATATTTGATAGGGTACTTTTTATCCCGAAATATCGGGCAGTTCCCGAAGGCATGGTGATTATCGACTTCTACGCTTACGAAGTCGCGGGCAAAGGCCAGAAAATCAATAAGTTCGTTTATGAATAGAAATAAAGTATAACCAAAAACAAAAATATGTCTAGCATATTAACATAATACTTCATAACTATCGGTCCCACAGGGGCGATGTAATTATACGTTTATTTTACAGTGGACATTCACAATATAATGTCTCGCAAAACATCTGAAATTTTCGAGCCGAACTCCCAGACTAAAGATAAATGGCGGCATATAGACAACGACCGCATGGCCAACTTGGCCGAGAAGTTCTTGCAGGTCACTCTCAAGATGCTTAACGTACTGGTCCATTTGATAGAGGATGTTAACCCTAACGTGCACTTAAATAAGAGTGGTATTGCCCTGCCCGGAAGTCCGGTTAGAAGGAAGTCACAAGGTAAGTCCAAAGAGTCTTACTTATTATTGTCTTGTCTTGGCCATACTTAATTGTTTAATTATTTTTTTACTAAATTAGTTAAATATCCTATCAAGTATGACTAAATGCGTAAAACCATTTAATATTCTTATTTAATACAAAAAAATTATATTATAATATTTTATTCGCTATCGAAGTGAAAATCAGAGCGTATCACTCTGTTATAAAACATATACATAACATATTTCATTCTCGACATAATATTCACCCTTTGCCCTTGGCTTGGGCGGATAAATGAATGTCCCGGTATAAAAGTATTGTTTTATAGTATATAACCCTATAGCTTAGGCTGGGTATAAGTCTCCTAAAATTAATGTGAAAAAGAGTATAGTGTACTCCGTAAATGATTTATACTATTTATTATTACGAGTTAAATCGTCTTATACCCCTTTTCAGTAGGACCCTAGTTAGGACTAGGTCAATTTGTGTGAGATTGTCCCTTGATATTTATTTAATAATAACTTTAATTGCTGAGCCACAATAGAACACTTCTCATTCATTAGCTTTCTTAAGACAGCTACTATATTCTCCCCTCAGAGCCCCAACCTCGTAAGTCCAGCATCCCTGATGAAGACAAAGGCCTACGCCGGCATCTGCAGGCCCCGGCCGCGAGCCTGCGCGCCAACTTCGCGGGGCACTTCTTTAACGAGCCCTTCTATATGAAGCTGTATGAAAATCTGAGGGCTACGTACTCCAATCATAAGGTATTTTCGATATTTTTCTTGCTGCTTGGTTCTGAGCGGTACACATTGTATTTTCTCACTTGTCGCTCAGTGAGTCTCTGTCTTTGCAAATGAAATGGTAAGGGATACGCGAGCGGCAATCAAATCGCGGACAACTTGTACTATAACTATGTTTTATTATTAATAGCTAACTGCCGCACTCAGAGACGTCAATTAAGTTTTAAGTTTCATTAAAGTAGCTGCTGTCCCTTTCTTTGCTATAGCAATAGAATAAGACGCAGCAAATTTAATGAAACTTAAAACTTAATTGACGTCTCTGAGTGCGGCAGTAATAGTTTGCCACAAATAGAGACCTCTCGCAAAAATTGCGCTACGGTAGACTTTTATTCGAATTTTGAATTTTATTATTGTTTATTATTCTTCTTTATTGTTCAGAGATTGCTAAGGACAGATGTAGTTGGAAATTCGAGAGATGGGTCTTTGTCCAGCAGTGGAACACTATCATAGGCTATTAAAAAAAAAGCTTTGGGAGTTCAATTTCTGCTATAGTCTTCCGGTACAGTGATGTAATCAAATTGAGTTTATTTGCGACATAATTAAGTTCTCTCAAATCATTTCATAATTCCAAAAGACCATGTATATCCGTGAACTATCTAACTTTATTTACAGATAAACCTGGACCCAAAAAGCAGCATCTTCCACGAATTCCTAACAACAGTACTAAACTGCCTCGCTATACAGCTAGAACTCTCCACCGAGCGGGAGTTCGGAAGCGTCACAGAAGAACTGCTATACTACCTGAAAGTTATCATGCCTCTGCGATCCGACCTCACTGTATACTGCATCACGCAGTTACTAAAGTGCTTATTTGGTACTAATATGATTACGGAATACCATGATTTCATGACGATAGAAGATACGCCAGAAACCCAAAAAAAAGTGTCATTTTATGATGATGTAATGATGATAAATCCTTTAAGTCCTATAGAAAGTGAATCTAGAAGGAATAGTATAAGTTCTAATAGTAGTCAGAAATTGGCGCTGGATTATAAGAATCCAAGGATGGTTGAAGAGAGGAAGATGTTGATTAATATGGAGAATTTTTCAAAAAATAAGATGGATCGGAAGTGGAGCACGAATAAGAAAGAATTGGAGAGATATATTAGGTTGTTTGAGCCGGTGGTTATACAAGCTTTAAAAGTGAGTCACATGTATGCGAAATTTGTAAATATTGCTTATTATTTTGAATGCATGCATGGGTTTAAAAAGTAAGAAGAATTGTCTGTTGTTTTAAAATTGTTCTAAAAACGTTTTTTTTATTATTAAAGAAAGGAAATAGATGGTAAATGTCTACTTATCGACAATGAGAGAATAGGCGTATGATTCATATTCTACAGGATGACTGTCCACTACATAAAGACTTGATCAAGTTTCATTTGATCAAGTTTCGTAAATTACAAATAATTGAACTGTCAATCGTTAAATTTTCCGTATCACTTATCCAAAGACAAAATAAAAACTAATTACATTTTCTCATCCAGAGCTATACAATGCAGAACGACATTCCGCTTCAATGCCGCGTGCTCAGTCTGCTGAGTCAGCTGCTGACTCTGAGAGTTAACTATTGTATGCTGGACAGTGAACAAGTGTTCATCGCCTTTCTTATTAAACAGTTGGAATATGTGGAACAGCATGAGATTCCGTAAGTATCTATCTAATCAGCCCTAAACACACTGCATTATCCTACAGAATAAGGCAAATTAAAAAACGTTAATTATTCCGTATTTTTAGGATTCCGTACCTTAAAAGGAAAAAGGAACTCTTATAGGATCACTTTGTTGTCCGTCCATCTGTATGTCTGTCAAGACAAGAAAAAAACCGAATACCGTTAATTTGTACTTACATCACATAAAAAATTAAGGCCAGTATAAAGTGATAGTACTCAGTAAGTACGCGAGTGCATACTTAGTGCGTGTCAGTTTATATTGGTTTTGTTTCTATTGTATTTACGAACTAATTAGATACGTTCAAGTTTGTACGGAACCCTCGGTGCGCGAGTTCGACTTGACCGGCTAATAACGGCGGATAACATTTAATTGTTACAGAAACTGTTGTGATCTTGTGAACAGTATATTGATGTTTTTGGTGCAACTGTCTTCGTCGAAACACCATACGAAGCAAATAATAGAAATACCTAAGGTAATGTAACATGTTATTTACTGTAGATTTAACGGGTTTTTCCCTTAGATCAGTGAAAAAATCAAACATCTAAGTCAACGCAATCAAAAGATACGGCCGTTTATGCCGCATATTGAAGGGAATCTCAAGGGAATCAAAACATATAGGGTACTTCCCGTTGACTTAGAATCACGAAATTTGTCAAGAAGCAATGTCTTATAGCACAAGTGAAGGAAAAAATCCAAAAACCGTTAATTTGTAGTTACATCACAAAAAAAATAGTCCAGTATAAACTGACACTCACTAAGTACGAAAGTGCGTACTTATTGCGTGTCAGTTTATACTGGACCTTTTTTATATTGTATTCCCGTGATTTTCGAACCATTTACATACCTACAAGTTTGTGCGGAACCCTCGGTGCGCGAGTCCGACCCGCACTTAAGAATAAGAATAAGAATAACTTTATTTAAACAAGTCACATGGATACAAACAGGCAATATCCGGTGGATACCAAACTAGGCTGAGCCTGAATCTTGACCGGTTTTTTTTAAAATAGGACAGGTTCATTAGTGTTGTATTTATTTTAGTTAATTCAATTGTGCGACGGGCTTATGGCCTCCGGAGCTCACTTGGAATGCATCGCTGGTTTGGAGCCGGTAGCGGTCAAAGTCTTCAGCAACATGGGTGGTATGTTACCATTGTTACAAAGGACAATTTAACTTCACTTGATAATTTGTATGTTGTTGACGAAAGACTACACATCTGCCAAAATATCTTTAAATGTCGGCGAAATATTACTAACAACATACGGCATCCCAATTACTAAACTAGTTGATATGACTACTATAAGTCAAACCAGGGAGTGGACAACCCTTTCATCGGGAAAAGCCTTTCAAAGGGCTTCCCTTTGAAATAGCTAGCCCAGTGGATTTGCTCACCCATTCCAATTGGCAACCCATACGATTGACTTTCCCTTATCGAATGAAGAACCCAACGATAAGGGTAGCCCCTTTGAATTTGGTAATTGGTAACTGATTTACCTTGATATCCCTATGAAAGGGTTTCCCTAACGATTTAAGCGCTTATTATAAAGCTTTCCCCTTTTGTGGAAGATATGTACGAGCCAATCACAAACGTTTGCCATAAAAAATCGAACAGTATTAGATCTTTTGCCGCTCCGCGCGGTAACTTCAAACGATACGCCGTCGGTAACGTATACTAATAAGGGTGTTATAATGGTACTAGCTTTTGCCCGCGACTTCGTCCGCGTAGAAGTCGTTTATCACTGCTCTCTCGGGAACTGTTCAATTTTCTGGGATAAAAAGTA
Source organism: Tortrix viridana (assembly GCA_963241965.1). Taxonomy (NCBI): domain Eukaryota; kingdom Metazoa; phylum Arthropoda; class Insecta; order Lepidoptera; family Tortricidae; genus Tortrix; species Tortrix viridana. The sequence goes on along the minus strand of OY725194.1, from coordinate 1,889,147 downwards.
GCCTATGTCCTTCCTCGAAACTCAGGCTATATCCATACCAAATTTCATCAAAATCGGTTCAGTGAATTAGCAGGGAAAGCTTTACAGACAGACAGACGCAAAAGTATGTCTACTTTCGTGTTTCTATAATATTAAGTATAGCAACCCGCCCTCGCTTAGCTTCGGTTATAAGTTAAAATATAGCCTATGTCCACCCTGAAACCGCATTCTGAATATCACTGAAAGCATTTTAGAAATCGGATGGGTAGTTTCGGAGATTACCCCCTACATCCAAACTTATTAAGTACCTCTTTCTCCCCTTCTTAAGTAAGTCGTTTATCGTTTTTACCCTGGACACTATCAAAGTGCAGGATAACAACTACCTGTGTGACAATTTCATCCGAATCCGTTCAACTATTTAGGCGTGACTGAAAAAACATCCCAACATCCATACAAACTTTATTTAGCGTCGTCGCTGGGGTCGCAACCGATTTTTCATCGAATTTCTATACAAAAACAAAAAAAACAATCTATAGCTGGGGTTCGAATCCGCAGTCTTTGCGTAGTAGGCCAACGCTCTAACCATCAGCCTATTCAGACGGAAGCAGCCGCCCCGTAATTACGAACCATTGCGCGAGAATTCTTTTGGCGTGAAAGCACGGGGAAAACGAATTTTCCCAGACATGAGACCTAGCTAGATCGAATTTTCGCCCCCGTAAACGCCCATGTCGCAATCTTTATCAAACTCGTTGGAGCCGTTTTCGAGAACGTGAACTGAGTACAAATATATATATATACGCAATCCTTCCACCCGCGACTTTGTCTGCGGAGAGTCCAGTACCTTTGTTAAAAAGTACAGATAAAGTTTCCATTATCGTACGTATCATGCATGATGGGATAGAATCAAATTTAAACCATACGATTTTTTTAACCTTTTTCACCTTGCCTAGGGGTATAAATTGCCATTATTTATTTTGCGAGAACATACACAGGTGTTATTAAAGGTATATGCTCTGCCAGAATTTCCAAAAACTCATATTTTATATAATAAGTAGTCTACAAACGTATTTCCAAAATAACCAAACTCTAACAAATCTACACCCTCAACTTTACCCCCTTACGGTAGTATTTCCAACATCATCGAACGTAATACTTTTAGTTTGTAAGCAGTAGCCAAAATAAATTTTCACGTTCCTAACTTCAAAATTGACCAAATATTACCCCCATTTCATCCCCTTAGGGGTAGTTATCCAAAATCACCGAATATTGTATTACTTTATTTGTTAACAGTAGCCTATATACCTATTTCCACGTTTCTAACTTCAAAACGAAAATAGTGTTTTTTATTTATTAACAGTAAGTAGCCTATATACCTATTTCCACGTTTCTAAATTAAAAAATGACCAAACGCCCCTACAAACTTTCACCCTTCCCGTTTCTCCCCCTTAGGTGTAGTTTTTCCAAATTCACCTAAAGCGGTATTTTTTATTTGTTAACAATAGCCTGTACACAAATTTCCATGTTTCTAACTTCAAAAATGACCAAACTCCCATACAAACTACCACCCCCAATTTCATTTCCTTAGGGGTATTTATCCGAAATCACCGTAAGTTGTTTTTTTTTTGTTAACAGTAGTCTTTATAACAATTTTCACGTTTCTAACTTCAAAATTGACCAAACTCCCATACACACATTTCACCCCCCCCCCCCCCCGTTTCATCCCCATAGGAGTAGTTTTTCCAAAATCGCCAAAGTAGTCTTTTTTATTTGTTAATAGTAGTCTGTACACAAATTTCCATGTTTCTAACTTCAAAAATGACCAAACTCACATGCAAACTACCATCCCCCATTTCATTCCCTTAGGGGTAGTTATCCAAAATCACCGGAAGTTGTTTTAATCTGTTAAAAGTAGTATTTTTAACAGTTTTCACGTTTCTTACTTCAAAATTGACCAAACTCCTATGCACACTTTCACCTCCTCTTTTCATCCCCATAGGGGTAGTTTTTCAAAATCGCCTTAAGTAGTATTTTTTATTTGTTAACAGTAGCCTGTACACAAATTTCCATGTTTCTAACTTCAAAAATGACCAAACTCCCATACAAACTACCACCCCCAATTTCAGTTCCTTAGGGGTAGTTATCCGAAATCACCGTAAGTTGTTTTTTTTTGTTAACAGTAGTCTTTATAACAATTTTCACGTCTCTAACTTCAAAATTGACCAAACTCCCATACACACATTTCACCCCCCCCCGTTTCATTCCCATATGGGTAGTTTTTCCAAAATCGCCTAAAGTAGTCTTTTTGATTTGTTTACAGTATCCTGTACACAAATTTCCATGTTTCTAACTTCAAAAATGACCAAACTCCCATGCAAACTACCACCCCTAATTTCATTACCTTAGGGGTAGTTATCCGAAATCACCAAAAGTTGTTTTTTATTTGTTAACAGTAGTTTTTATAACAATTTCCGCGTTTCCAGCTTCAAAATTGACCAAACTCTCATACACACTTTCACCCATCCGTTTCATTCCTATAGGGGTAGTTTTTTCAAAATCGCCTAAAGTAGAATTTTTTATTTGTTGACAGTAGCCTATACACAAATTTACATGTTTCTAACTTCAAAAATGACGTAACTCCAATGCAAACTACCACCCCCCATTTCATTCCCTTAGGGGTAGTTATCCAAAATTGCCTTAAGTCGTTTTTTATTTGTTAACAGTATTCATTATAGCAATTTTCAAGGTTCGAACTTCAAAAAGGACCAACCACCACTCCAAAAGGAACTACCACCCCCCATTTCATTCCTTTAGGGGTAGTTTTTCCAAAATTGCCGGTAGTACTTTTTTTATTTGTAAACAGTAGCCTATAAACCAATTTTCACGTTCCTAACTTCAAAAATGTAGAAACCCCTATACAAATTTTAACCCCCCATTATAACCCCTTAGGGGTAGTTTATCCAATATAGCTGAAGGTAGTATTTTTCATTTGTAAATAGTAGCCTTTATACCAATTTCCACGTTTCTATCTTTAAAAATGGATGACTTTCATACAAACTTCCAACCCCCTTTTTACCCCCTTAGGGGATGAATTTTGAAAAATCCTTTCTTAGTGCACCCCTAGTCCTCATAAGGAACTTACGTGCCAAATTTGGAATCTCTAGGCCCAGCGGTTTGGGCTGTGCGTTGATATGTCAGTCAGTCAGTCAGTTTCTTCTTTTATATATTTAGATTGGGTTAGCGCTTAGTTGAATGGGCTGCTGTTTACTTGCTTCAAACGGGACGCAAGGTAACGTGTGTTTTATGAAGTCTACAAGTCTTAAATTGCGTATATACTAGTAACCTTTTTTAAAGGGTTTAGTAAGGGTATTGGTTAGCTTAATAGAATGGGCTATCGTTTGGAAATAGCGCTTTAAAAGCACATTTAAAGGGTTTTGATGGACAGAGGGTTTGGCAAGTTAATCCTTACGAAAAACCCATAAAAAACCCATTGAAAGGGATAGCGGGCCGGTCCCTGAGTTAAACCCTAAAATCGAGCCAATATAGCAAGACCCGGAGCTATTCGTATCAGTATAATGTTACGTCTGTTTGACAGGCGGCAGTGTGCTGGGACGGCAGCAGCAACAAGAGGCGCAGGCCACGAGGGAGGTTCTGTTCTACATGCTGCAGAAAACTATGCACCAGCACAAGGTAAGCTTAGTTTATACAGGGATAAATTTAATTCAGTAACAACATTTTGGGGGTTAAAGCAGTAAGTCATACTGACCAACTTTCACTATGGGACCAAAATGTATGGGAGGGTCGATTTTTCCGATTCGCGATTTCGGGGTTGGTCCCATAGTGAAAGTTGGTCAGTATGACTTACTGATTTACGAGTAACCCCCAAAATTTTGTTACTGAATTCTAGAAAATTCCATAACGACTTCGTCCATGTGCTAATCTTGGCACCTTTTTAGTCATTACCGTAGCAAAATAGTTTTAGCCAGAACATAGACAATTGTGCCCTAATTGATGAACGTGGAGTAACCGGTACGTGGAGTAGTCAAGCCATGTTGTGTCCTTATCTGTCATTGCGACATTTCTATTCGACAAATAAGGACAAAGCATGGCTTAACTACTCCCACGGTCTCTACGTTTATTAATAAGGGCATTTGTATTGTTCATGCGTAATTTATATTATTAAAAAGCCTCGTAATTGCTTTTCTATCTTATTATTAACCATTTAATCTTTAGTGTTGCTAAAAATGAAAAGAAAATATATATTTATTCTAGGTACTAGAGTTAGTATCGTGCGTGCTCTGTCTCTCTCAAGAACACCCAGAGAGTTACTATCGCTGGTCGGAGCTGGCCAGCGACACTCTGCTGAACCTCTTAGCCCAGACTTCAATAGAGATAGACACACGGCACGCAATAGCGTCCCTGGAGAGACTCCTGGACTCGGTGTATAAGGATGTCTTGTTGGAACAGAGTAGAGTCGAGATACTGTTGAAGATATTGTTCAAAGCGCCGCCTGATTTGGTAAGTATATTATTATGTGACGTTCTCAATATAAAGGGACCTTATGGAGGAATGCAGTTAAGCTCTTCTTATTCTTGTAACTATACGAATACTATGGCAACAGTTCTAAAAACGTAACCGCCTGCCTCCATAAGGTCCCTTTATATTGAGAACGTCACATATATTTACATTTGTAGTAAAGTGTAGCTTAATTATTTTTTATTTTAATATCCTTAGTGCGCTATGAACAGCCAGCTTCATAGTTGTTGCTCGCCGCTCTCCTTTGTCAGAATCTTCTTTATGGATCTCCCCCGATCCTCCTTCTGCTTTTGAGTGACGGAGAATAAAGGGATAGCGGCAGAGAAAGATGGCGTGTTGAGATTGTATTTGTTGTTATTTTTTATGGGTCTGGTTCGAAACGTTGCTTTCAATTTTACATGATTTTTTTCCGCAAATTTTAGTTGAAATAGATCCGGTATGAAACTAGAACTGTTCTGAAAACTATATCGTGTCAGTTTGTCCTATTTTAGTCCCTTGTTTGACATTTTTTTCATATATTTATTTATTTTTCAGACAACAACACCACGCAAACTAAAACTCCGCTATCTCTCAATAATAATGGTGCTTCTTCGCAAAGTACTAGTTTTAATCCCAGAGAGCGAGATCCTGCTGTCGATAAACTATCTAAAATCCTCATACATATCCCCTCAGTCCATATTCTTTAACGTCAAGCCCGATGTAGACCCGTTAAATGTCCAAAACGTGAACGAGAACTGCGCTAACTTGTCTCCTGACGTCATTCTAGTTAGGTTTTTGTTTAAAACGTTGACGTTTGCTATCACTGAGGTGGACAACTGTCATGACGCCATTTTGGACGTGAACGAAGAGGATCGCAGCCAGAATGGATTGTTATATTCTGTCTGTGTCAATATTATAGTGCAAGTGAAGCATATGCTGCATTTGACACGTGAGTATTTGATTGTTTTAGCTTAATATTTTTTTTATTTATGTCGGATTTTACAAACAAATTTCAAAGACGGTTCAGTTTTAATTGTTTACTTATAGGTATAATAAATAAACAATTGTTTGTAAATATTTATACAGGTTTTCATTATGATATCAACATCATTCACGTATACCTAGGATAAGTTGAAAATATTATTCCAATATTTTTTTTTACACTTAGTTTCCCACTGCTGGGCAAAGGCCTCTATGGTTATTATTTGGCTTATTTTATTAGTGTCTGTTGTAATTTTTCTTTTTTTTTTAATACTTAAAATATTTTTTCCAGCGGGCTGCCTCTTTCCCCTAACAGCTAAAACGGCCCAAACAATCCTCCACAACGAACAAAGCGGTCTCAATACAGGTCTATACAGTCCCGAGGAAAACATCCCGTTAGATCTGCTCAACTTGATCTGTTTACGAGCGGCGCATCGGACACCGCTGCTGACTGTACATTGGTCGCACTTGCTGATCCGGTAAGTCGACTGTACAGTCGAGAACAGAAAGTTGTTTACACTTTTTCACCTTATTCCATTGTAATAAGTAGTGATCGGCCACCGGTAGCATTTTATGTCACTTTCATGACGAAAGTATTACACGGATATGACTATTTAATTTCGTGCACAATTTATATACCTATTAAAAATGTATGATTTTTTTATCGAGTCTTATTATTAATGGTCCGCGACAGGTAGCAACTTTCCGACTAAAGAATATTATAGATATGATTCTAATCAAATTTTGAGTACGATTCTTGAATTATAAATGTACGCATTTTTAAATTTTAAGGCAAAATGTAAAAAAATACCTGGATTCGTACCAAACGTGAAGTTTTAATGCATAAATCTCGAAAAGAAATGTTGCTCTATATGCACCATTACTTTGTAATACAAGTAATAAAAATAGCATAAGAGGCACTCTGATGTCGTTGGTTGTTTTCGTAGTCGAGTTTAAGTTTTAATTTTATCTTGTTTACATATATGTACTTTAATTTAAACCATACCTAACATATCCATACTAGTCATTACGTTTGACGTGAAAGTGACATAAATTGCTCCCGTCAGCCGATCTTTAAACGTCCAATAGTGTAAACATCTTTCTGTCCTCGACTGTACCTGTATCTTTATCTTATCCGGATAGGCTCTCAAAAACACCTAAATGAGGTTTTCATTTGCTAATAAACTTGTCATATGTTCTAGCGTTTTTAAACCACGAAGACGCGCCCTACCACCTAAGTACCAGTTATTTGCTTAACACTTAAACCCTCTGAATAAATCATGGTAGCATTTTACTTTCAAAAATGTTTAGTTGGTCGCTTCGTGTCCTATCTTTGCCACTTGAATTTCAAAAGCCTTCATTATGTGATAGCTGCATCATAGAATAAGTACTTGAATAGAAACCGGACTATAAGAAACAGCAAAAGACGTATGTTTGACCATTTTCTATTTATGGCATTCGTAACGAGTTATAAAGAGATGTTCTTATACAAGGTGGGCCAAAAGAAATCACCCTATTGGAAGATGCTCTCATTTTTGCAAATTCGCCAATGTCAAATCTGTTTTGACATTTGTGGACTTGACAGATGCAAAATACAAGTGAACAAGCCATGGAGCGATACACTCCCCAAGAACGCGGAATAATCGTGTCTATTTTTTTGCGTAACAATTCAAAAAAAGAGAGTCAAACAACATCGGATGACTTCTTTTGGCCCACCTTGTAGGTATTATTTCGTTATCCTTCATGTTGTCACAAGGTTTTAAGACGTCAAATGGCCCGCGATAAGTCAATGTCAGCAAAGGTGGGGTACCTTCACACATCACACCAACCTCCAGTACAACATAATCAAAAAGTCGATAGGTATTGGGAATAGTAAATCATATGTCAGGGTGACTTTGCACAATGCCATAAATAGAAAGAACACACGTCTTTTGTTGTTTCTTATAATCCGGTTTCTATTCAAGTACTTATTCTGTGAGTTGCATAAATAACTAGTATCAATTGTGATCGTGAAGAGTCTGTAACCAACAGAAATATGTAATTTGGCTGATGACGTAACATTTGTCCAGGTTGAACTTCCTCTCGCACAAGTTCTGGCAGAAGCTGGTGGGGTTCGCGCGGGACCTGCCGCTCGGCAGCGCGGACGCCCGGCCCTCGCCCGCCAGCGCGCTGCAAACCGCTTGCACGCTCGCTTACTGCGAATATTTCGTAAGTATATACATTGAAATGTAATGGTTTCGGCCCTATTTTTTTAAATTCGGTGTATAAACCCCTTCGGTCCGTGAGGTCATAACGCACTTAGTTGACGACGTGGTTAGCCTAGTTGGTAGTGACCCTGCATACGAAGCTAGCGGTCCCGGGTTCGAATCCCGGTATCGGCTAATATTTCTGTGATGAGCGCGAGTATTATTATTTATTTCAGTTAGCAGAGAAGCTGAGCCAAATCCAATGTCATTCCGCGGCACGGTTTGGTTTAAGTCAATTTGCTATAATGATATATATACAATGTGCTGCTGGTGAATAAATACTTACTACTTAGGTTAATATAATAAATAACATTAATGTCGGCATATAACAATGACTTAATGACGTGCCTTTAAATTCCTCGTTACGTTTGTGGTTCAATTTTAGAATCCCTCGTTTCTTCCGGATTCAATACTAGCACTCGCAATAACTTCGCAATAATTAAATTTTTCAGGTAGAAAACGGCCTGTCCGAAGCGGTCCACCTGACATGGTTACTAGTGAACCGTATCCACATATTAGTGGCGCAGTACGAGTCGCGCGCGGCGCAGAGCCTGGTGGCCAGGGTCCAGGAGAACGCCAACGCGTCCGGCCTGCTGCTGCAGTGCGCCGCGTGCCGCTGCCAGGCCAGCCTGCAGGTACGGTTTAATAATATAATAATAATAATCCAGCCTATATACGTCCCACTGCTGGGCACAGGCCTCCACTCACAATGAGAGGGGTTTGGGCTATAGTTCCCACTCGGGCCCAGTGCGGATTGGGAACTTCGCACACACCGTCATATTGCTTTGCTGGTGTGTGCAGGTTTCCTCACGATGTTTTCCTTCACCGATAAGCTCATGGTAAATTTACAAATTATATTTCGCACATAAATTCCGGAAAACTTAGAGGTGCGAGCCCGGGTTCGAACCCACCCTCTGCTTAAGAGTCGGCAGGTCAAACCGTTAGGCTACCACGGGTTTTTTTTTTTTTAGCAGGTACGGTTTACTGACGAGAAATTGTTTAATCTTTTTACGCAGTGTTTGTTTTGTGTTTCTGTGTGGAAGTACGGTGAAATAAATTGGGGCAATCCAATCCTCCCCATATTCATTTTCCCTCAAAAGGCTCAAAAACTGGCAACCCACAAGCGTAAGTTTTCTTCGTCTCAAAATAATAGCAACTAAAATACCAGTCTTATTCATCCCAGAGTAATATATCGCTATCTATTGTTACAGGAGGAATTTGCTCTGAACATATACAAAATTCTGTCGCTAACCCACGCGAGTCAGTCCGGTGCGTTGATATTTCTAATCTGCCGTATCATTGGCAAGTTGGAACCGTCGATCGCAGTTCGGTAAGTCACTTATAATTTCGCTATCTACTTCATTGCAGAAAACTGTATTATCCTCGTAAGCCCTGTGTTTTTTAAAAGCAGTAACCCTAACTACCTAATGTACTATATGAAGTACATACCTACTAATAAAAGTGAACCTAAAGATGGAATACATTCGGCAGTTATTCGTGCTATATAGTTAAAATGTCCTGAAATAGTTCATATTTTTATCCCGGTAAATCGATCGTTCCCGAGGGATAGCAATATAGAAATTAAGCGTGGACAAAGTCGCAGGTCAAAGCCAGTATGGGACTTATAATAAACTAGCGACCCGCCCTCGCTTCGCTTCGGTTACATAAGTTAAAATAGCCTATGGCGACCCGCCCTCGCTCCGCTCCGGGTTCTATTATATACATAAACCTTCCGTGAAGAATTATCTAAAAGATGGTGAAAACCGCATCAAAATCCGTTGCGTAGTTTTAAAGATCTAAGCATACATAGGGACAGACAGACGCTGAGGGCGACTTTATTTTATACTATGTATTAAAGTGTGAGGCCAATGTCATTACCAGTTTATTATAATTTGACCTTCTGTATCATCTCTAGTATTGTTTTATTTATGTAGAATCCTTTTTTCGACTAACGAGTTTGACAGTACGGTAGAAAAAAAAGTTTATTACAAAATTATTATTTAAAAATAAACTTATTACGTTTATCTGTACCTTTATAGGTTTGCAAACCTAGCTATAGAGCGATGCAGATTGCTAAAAGACATGCCAGTGGAAGATATAAACACGCAATTGACGAAGGAAGACGTGCAAGTGGCCTTGGAGTTATTGCAGCGGGAAAAGGCTTATGTGCGGTAAGTATTGCTTGTTGATTCAATGATGATGTGCGTGCGCTTATAAATATGAAGCTTTGATTAGTATGTTGAAACTGCGATTGCTAGCGGGTCACTGCCACACCGACAGCGGAATGTCTAACAACGCACAAATACAGCGCCGCGGGTAAAATTGTGTTGAAATAATTAATAACTGTGTATTTTTGATCAGTGATACAAAATGATGTGAACTGGTCGAATCGGCTACTTTTGGTGACAGATGACAGTTATGACAGTTGTTTTTACTAAAAAATATATTCATAATTTTTACTCTTTATTTTTAGGGGTCCGTACCCATAAGGTGTCAAACGGGACCCTGGCTATTACAAAGCCTACGCCGTCCGTCCTTCCGTCTTAACCATAAAGAGCTGTATCTTTTGAACCGTAATACATAGCGAGTTGATTTTTTTCCGAATGTGTGTTATTACGCCGGATTTCCTAATATATAAAAAAAAAATAAGAAATTTAAATAATAAACGGGGTCCCCATAAAAAAATATCAACTTATTTTTATTTTTGTTGTATCGTAAAAACGGTAAAACACACAAGCGTCAAATTTAATATGATTATAGAACAAACCCTATAGAATAACAACAAATACTAAAAACCAGCCAAATATGTACGGAATCCTCAGTGCGGGAATCCGACTCGGTTTTATTTTTGACTCCAAGTGGTTAATATTAATATTTAGGGCTGTCACTGAAACAGGAATTTACTTTTACTCTGCTTTACTTAAAATCAGATGAGGTCAATCGCTGGTGGTCCGTATTATTAGCTGGCAAATACTGCCAAGTTTCAGGTTCTTTATTAAAAATCTTCGTTCGGAGTTCAACAAGTACTAGAATAAAATGTATTATTTTCACAGCTACTCGTCACTAGTAGTGTCGCTGAACTCACTGGCGGCAGCGGTGTTCGATCTGTCACCGCTGGACCTGTCTCAAGACCGAGCCGTCAACCCGCAGTACGTGGTCACCACCGACGCGCACCACCAGTGGCGGGTCAACCAGGTCAAGGGCAGGTCAGTTACACACTAAGCCTGCCCGCACATTAGGCCCCTAGTGGCCGCCACTAAACGCGACCAGTAGTGGCTCGGCTAAGCCACTAGACGCAGCCACCAATCGCGGCCACCGGTGGCTATTGGCTATTGTTTATTGGAGAAGCCGGCGACTGTGGCCGAGTGTGCGCGCTAGGCGAGCCACTAAACGCGGCCACTAGTAGCGAGCGCGGGCGACTACCGCAGCTTGTGGCTCGGACGCGGCCACTCGAACGCCCAGTGTGCGCCGATGCTATACAAAATGTATGAAAAAACTCGTCCGCAGCTTGTGGCGGAGTGGCGGCCACTAGTGGTCGCGTTTAGTGGCGGCCACTAGTGGCCTAATGTGCGGGCAGGCTAACACTGTTGGCTACACGTCACTAGCAGTAACTATAACTAGCAACTGACTAGGAAAACTTAAACAATAAAAACCGGGCATGTCGGACCACGCTTAGTGGAGGGTTCCGTCGCCATTACAACAAACACAAACAATTTCCAAAAAAAACATAAATGTTAGCTAATTTTCTATTCAAATTTATCTTAGCTGATTTTCGGTAGGTATAAACATTTTAATCGTCTACTTAGTCGTGATAAATAGTTTTCCTTTTAAATTCATTGTATGCGCTTTCATTTTCAGTATTTGTAGTTTTGGCTGTAAGAGGCCCACCGCTTACGCTCTACTCTAACAAAAATTAGTACTTTAAAGCTTAATATTAAAAAAAATAATGTAGGGGAGGTACTGAAAAAAATTTTTTTTCAAGATTTTATTTTACCACTTTGTCGGCGTAACTAATATGTATATTCATACCAAATTACAACTTTTTACTACTACGAGTCTCTGAGCTAAGCCGCGGACGGGCTGAGAGACAGACGGACAGACAGACAGACGGACATGGCGAAACTATAAGGGATCGTAGTTTGACTACGGAACCCTAAAAAAATATATTATTAAAGATCAATAAATCACGTGGCACCTTATCTACTTACACTTTAAAAACCTACATTGAGAACAACATGAATGAATTAATAATGAATATTCATGGTGATCTTTAGTCTGAAATATACAAATATTAAAATACATAGGCATGTATTGTATAGGTTTGTATCATAGGTATGATACATCAATGTACAGTCACCACACGGGATTGTTGAGCCACTTGCCACTGTTCGTAATTTGGCCGTGGAATGCAAATCGGGTTTAGTCGGTTATACTCGTATATCCAGACAAGAAAAGTCACACGACTTCGAATAATAGAAGAAAATTAAATTTCTATCTTTGTCATTGTGTGTTTGACAAGCGTGAAGTGTCATTTAGGTTAGAATCACTTGATTGTTATATTTTCATGCAATTGGCTAACATGAGAGCCAGAACTAGCAACCTGACAGCAGAGTACACCCAAAGTCAACCAATTGCAGGTCTAGCAACGGTAACCTAGCGACAATTATTTTAGCGTAGCGATAAATTATGATTGGTCATTTCGACTTCGTAAAAACTCGGAACCCTCGATTTTATCCGAACGCTGTTTGTTACGTGTCTATAGTCATCGTAACGAATCGCAGATTTTCCGCCATATTGTATTGATGTGTGATAAACGAGATGAACCGCATTCGGATGAAGTCGGGAATGACGAGAAATTTCTAGACCCAAAACCTCTACTATATTTATATATTTTCAAGGTCTACTTGAATTGATTATTCGACTATTAAGCATGTTCATAAAAACAAAAATATATCATGACTATTTATTTATTTCATTTTGAAATAAAACAGTGTAAAAAGAACATTTATTTTGGAAAACTTAACTCGTGTGGGTAAAGCTAGTAGCTGGTATATGCCCCATGGTTGTCTATTACATATTGGAGACGCGAAGGCATAGACTCGACCAACTGAGCACAATAACCACTTCCTCGCAAGTCTTCCCATACTTCTTGACAATGACTTTCAACGGCCTCTCTCGTTCGCTCATTCCGGTTTTCCCATCTCTGAACCATTAAACCCCATAGGTTCTCTATGGGGTTAAGGTCCGCGGATTTAGCAGGCCACGGTATAACTGTTATTTCGTTTCGATGTTGATGGAACCAGTAATTCACAATTCTGGCCCTATGTATCGTGCAGTTGTCGTGTACGAAGTTAAAATTTGGTACTTCTTCCTCTGTATAAACTGTCCTTACCGTGGGCAGCATGCTTTCGTCTAATACACTGACGTAAAATTGAGCATTAGTTCTGGGAGGTAATGGGACTAGCTCGCCTACACCAGCAGAGCTCATCCAGCCCCATAAATTTGCACTGATACGACCTGACTCCCGGTTTAGTTTCACATGGTCTTCCGTATATCGTGTATTGTCATACCGCCAGAGATGCAAACGGCCGTGGTCACTAGATTTAAACGATTTCTCATCACAAAATATTGTATGACTCCAATCAAAATTTCGGTATTGACGAGCAAAATTTAATCGTGCGGTTTTGTGAGCTTCTGTCAAAGCAATCTTATATGCGGGACGTCTATGGTGCAGATTCATAGAATGTAGATGTTTTCGGATGGTATTGGGGTGACAATTGAAACGGTCTGCGAAATAATTGGTAGATATAAAGCCATTATCTTCGTAGTTCTGTCGCATCTCATCGCGTTGCTCAGCCGAGAGTATCGAAAGACCATGATTGCCTTCACGGTGATCATTTATTGCTCCTTCTTCAGCATACCTATTCACCCACAAACTGACAGTATTTCGCTGCACATTTAAAGCGGTTGCTATCGCACGTATGCTTAAGCCTCGCTGATGCAAAATTACTATTTGATGTCTGGTTTCGTTGCTAATCGAAGGTGGCATCGCGGAAGGCTTGTTCAAATTGGCAATTTACATTGAAAATCCCATTGTCAATTTGACACATTTTTTAAAGTTAGATTTTCAGTACGGAAGTATGAAGTATTTAATTAACTTTTCCTTGTAGGTAAGACAGATCGTAGTATTATCTGATGTAAATACTACTTGACATCAAAGGTTATCTATGGTATACAAAAAGGTTACACCTTGAACTCATATAGTAATAGTCGCATTTCTCTTTATCTTATATTTCTTTCTTTATCATTCCGAGTTTGACTGGAGTGAATTATCATTTATGTATCACACTTGATTTTAAAATTATATTTTCATGCAATATTTAACTGTTGGCTAACCCGAAGACCAAGCCTGCCAACCTGACAATAGAGTGATTACACCCAAAGCCAACCAATTACAGGTCTAGAAACAGTAACCTAGCGACGATTGTTATAACGTAACGATATCAGTACAAAAATCATGATTGGTCATACGACATCGGGAACACTCGGAGTCCACGACTTTATCCGAACGTTGTTTACGAGTCTACCGATGATGTTCTGTCAGATTATTTTTGACAGCTGATTTGATACCGAATGACAAAGATAGAAATACATATTTTTCTCTTTCTGTTACACGAATATAGACACGTCATCATTCGTTATCAGTCGTTCACGACGATGTCACACGAGTATGCCCGATTGGCATTACACGGCTAAATTATGAACAGTGGCAAGTGGCTCAACAATCCCGTGTGGCGACTGTACATGTGTATCATTTTTGTATACATTTCACGCATTATTCAATTCCAGGTGTTGTCAAACAGATTGCACGTTACCCAAAGTGCCAAAGCACAAAGAACTTGCTGAACTACTGTCGAATCTGTCAAAAGACGAACTGTCAACGGTAATATCATGCCCAGAGTTTGACAGAAAAATACTAAGCCCGTTCTTCAAAATCGTTTGCGATAATTACCTAAGAGACTTTCTGAACGTTTTTTCTGTATACGAAAGCAAAGAACTGGAGAGAGACAACATACAAGAACAAAGAGAGATGATAAAATTGCACGAGGAAATGATATCTTCAATTGACAGTAATAAGTTAAATGTTGTTAACAGTCTACAAGTGTTCAAGAAGAGCGATAAAGAATCTAAATCGCAGTTTTTTATCCCTGTCAATGAGAAAGAAAAGTTTGGAAATTTAGAATTATCTGAAGATGATGCTGAATTTGTTCCTCCGCCTATGTCTGAATTATACGAAGTGGCTATAACAGCGTTTGACAAAAGTTTAACGGAAATAATACGATTATTTCCCAAACAAAACAGACCTTTGAGTCAATCAGAAAATTTCAACTTAACCGTAGAACAAACTATAGACAAATACACAAGAAGATGCCATCAAGTGTTTCAAGATAAATTATTCTATCAAGAATTCATAACTGTTCAAACGATTTTGAAAGGATTTTTGGATGCCCTACAAAGGACTCTAAACCTTATTGACGATACTGATTGTGATCTATTAGAAAAATGCTTAGAGTCTATACTTCCTACTTCGATAGCAAAGAATATTGCAATATTTTCCGTAATTTCTCTGCAATATTTGACGTTTTTGATTAAAAATAAAAAACTAGTTGAAAGCCCAGTTAATACAGATGTGTCGTTTAGGACAAATGTGACAGTGACAGATGACATTGTAGTGGACAATGTCATAATATTGACAGTTGACAATGTGGCGGAGGCGCTGGGATGCAAGGAGATTTGGACGGGGTTGAATTTTGACAGCAATGTCAACAGAACTCAGTCGGCGATCAGCTGTTTGTATGCGATTGTCAAATATCTAGTCAAGGTACGTTTTTGCAACGAAAAACACATGTTAGACATTCGTCTTTTTGTACTTCAATTTACTGTGGATACATCCATTTTTCGCTGAGTATACTATAAAGTTCCTTTTTTTAAATTAGAGATTTAAAAGTTTGACCTCTTTATATTTACACGCTATGTATGTTCTGAGTTTGAAAACATATTGGTTATAATATATTTGTTTTACAGGACACCAAACCAATCACACTAAAGAAGTACATACAAACAAAAGAAACGCCGATACCTGATATAATAATTATCGGGGACAAATTAGTCACACTTATTGAGTATTGGGAATCTAATTTCTACAGCAACGGAAAGAGTGAAGTTCTAGACAAATGTTATAGGAAACCTATTGAAAAGTTACTTGTTAGTTTGTCTAGGTAAGTTGTCATGATGTCATTGATTATAATGATGATGATATTTATTATAATTCTGATGATTTTGATGACGGTATTTCCAGGCTTGATATAGTCAGCAATATGGCACTAATACCTCCCATTGCGTGGTCTTCTGTAGAAGTTCAGTGGAAGAAAGACCAACTCCAGAAGATAGACTTACCACTGCATGCTTTCCAGGACATGGACGTTTTGGAGGCTTTCTTGTTCAGGTAAGGTTAAACTTCGTTACATGGTTGCACTAAAAATATTGTTGTTTATAAAATACACGTAGTTTTAAAATTTTAATGACATCGTACAAAATGACTGCGTGAAATGACTGACATACGTAGGGACAGATAGAAACACGGACATGACGAAATTGTAAGGGTCTTTTCATTTAGCTACCGAACCCTTTTCACAGTTTAATAATTAGTTATAATATTTTCTATTCGCAAGGTCGCGCCCCACTACTATATTTATTTTACTTTTAAAATACTATAGTCTGTTTTAATTTCAGAGTGAATCTAATAGGCTGGTCATCAAAAAAGCAGTTCGAAGAGATCTGGGTGGGTTTGCTGGGAGCTCTTCAGGGCAATGGGGCCCACTGGGCCGTGCGCGGTATCACCCAGTTGCTCGTGGCCACCAGGGTCGCCAGACATGTGCCCAGAGAACTGAGCCGGACCAGTGTCGGGTGAGCCTTGCTAGTGTACAAATTATTTCGCGGAGCGATTTGGAGTAGGGAAAAATGCGATAGAAAACGCGTTAGGGGAAAGTCAGCACAGTGAAAGCTCAATTCGGGGAAAATCTCAAATGGATATTATGGTATTAAGAACAACGATTTCGGGAAATCTATCTTACGTATCACTTGGTTTCTCGTGCCCGCAATTTGGCCAGACATGTGCCCAGAGATTTTACTACACACATACATTATTGCTATTAACTTTCACTAGTTTTCTGGTAAGTAGATGGAAAAGTGAGGTTTTTATATCAACACAGTGAAAATACTATGACGTTAAATGTCTATTTTCACCACAAAAATATTCATGGTCGCTCAAATTTCTCATCCGCTATTTTCTTTACAGAATACAGCGTCTTCGGAGCATATTAGTAGGAACTTCTTTCTACTCGCAACTAGAAAACATAAACTTGGAGCGAATCCCTCTGCTGAACGACAATGAACAAGAATACCATTGCGCCGAATACAATGCTGACTATCTCAAGTTAGCAGCAGGTCAGTATTAATTAAGCCAAGGATTATCAAGGGGATAAATATCGCGCGACACGTGTCGGCAGCGAAGACGATGTTACTGAAGTCCGTCAACGCTTCTTCGCCTGACGTCACTGGCGACACGTGTCACGGGACATCTTGTCCCCTAGTGAATCCCTTTTAAGTTTTACCGTTTTGTTTCTGTAGCATTATAATTCGAATTGATGACAATCCACGTGCAGATTTATTTTCTGATTAGCAATGTTTTTTTTTTAAACGATCAGCTGTTTGTCGCTGTCTTGCTGCTCTTGCATCTGACTATATTTGTCATTCGAAGATTCTTAGAAACTCGAAGTAAATCAATGAGTGGGTATAAGTCAGACGCGTTTTGAAGACTTGTAAACTACTAACTAATCTTCTTATTTGAGATCAGTCTCTTACCGCTCACTTCTCTCTATCCATTGCCATTTCCTTTACCTCTTTATACGAACTGACCTTCTGTCCTTTTTGTCTCATGTAAATTATTATCTACACTTTCTTTCATTTCTCTTTCTATTATTTTCATTATCAAGCTCCCATTAAACTTTTAAACAAGATCAAATTCTTTTACAGACATAATTGACTATGCGCCGTATTACGTGAGAAAGGAAGTGAAACGAACGAAGAAGAACAAAGAGATCGACGTTAACAGCTGTTTGCAGCTGCTTATGGATGTGACGTCACAGATGTTAGATGCCAAGGTTAGTGGTACGGGTGTTTAAAGATAATTGGCTATTTGACTAATGTCAAAATAAATTATTTTTTAACACAGTTGCTCAAAAAGTGGTACTTTTCGCAGCTGTATATCGTGCGGAAAGTTGGTTTTCGCGAACTAGTGCTTTTTACTCTTCGAATTTTTTTAAATTTATACTTGTTCCAATTCATGACTACTTATTGATGAGTGTTAATATTAGTTTCCTTTAAACATCGTAATCAACATAAAAACCTATTGTTAATGTAAAAATACGAAAAATATACATATTTCATATTTTATTACTTACCTCTTCATCGTTATAATAACACGTTTATTTTTTTAATATTGAATATTGAAAAAACCGTTCTTAATAAGTTGGAACGGAATAGCCGCCGAAACGACTGTCAAAATTTTTGACATTATGAAGAGGCGTTTTTTCTTACTGCAAGCATTTTTTAAGTTTCCAAAGGCAACATTCGATATTGTTTTTATAAATATACGATACACAAAGGTAATAATATTACAATGTTTTATATTTACAATTGTTAATGTCTTATAGAACAGGCATTTGTAAAAAAAACTTTCATTGAAGTGGGTTCAATAATATTAACAAAATACATTCTAGTCGAATAAAAGCTAAAAAAAACACCTCTTCATAATGTCAAAAATTTTCTTCAAATGTCAAATGAAAAAGTTGTTTTTAAAATGAGTGAATCAGAGTTTGAAATTGATTTATTTTTTCGCAACTGTGTTAAAAAACGTCATTCGTTATACACGTGCGGAAATGTCATTCTTCACTCGTCCCGAGTCTTGCCACTCGCCTACGGCTCGCGGCAAGATATCTCGGTACTCGTGAAGTAATGACATACTTTTCGCACTAGCATCGAGATGTACTATTGTCACTACCACTAAATCAAGCTTTCGAAATAAGCACAGAAAAACCTAGCTATCATTTATTTTTGGAATTTAAACGATTTTTAACTCAACAAAAACTTTATAAAGGATCACTGAAAATTGTGACGTCACGTTTTACTATTTACATACTTACTTCATACTACCGGATCGTTTTGACGTTTCAATAATAGTGGCCGATTTGACCAGTCAGTCAAATAGCCAATTGATAGTTTATATTGCGTGCGTGTGCTTTATGCTCGTAGGCTTTGTCAGTTTTCCTGAGCGCTTGGCACATTTTGTATTTTCTCGCTTGTCGCTTGTGTCTTACTAGTTAGAAAGGCATATCCGAGCGACAAACATGTCGCGGGCAAGTTGTGCTAGCCGCTCAGTAGGTTCACTGGTAACTAATATTTTTGACGAGCTTTATTTAACTTCTCATGTTTGTTTGTATGATGTCAGTTTGTTTTTTAATTTTATTTATTTATTTATTTATTTTGCAAGTACATACACAGGTGTTATAAATATATACATGTCAGTAGGATTACATGAAGGTATGTTCTGCCACAATTTGGCATGCGAAGTTTTCATCTGACTTAAAAATACTACTACTATTATTTATTTATACAACTTATCAAAATATACATTTAGTATTATTATTTTTCTTATTCTTATTGTTATGTCAGCTTTGGTTAGAATGAAATGTCGAACCAGTTACAGTATACAACGATAATATAAGCTTAATGTCAATTAAATTAAATTCGAAATATAGTAATAAAATCTTAAATTAAATTGGAGAGGAACTAAATATTTGGCTTGTTGGCAAAATTGTCCTTAACGGGCCCGTTCCGCTTTGAACAACTGATGACTTGCGTTCCAAAAGGTTGATGCAATTTTGTAAATATGTTTCCGTTGAATTAAAAAAAAACTGTTCGTAGGCTTCGACCGGGCTAGCCGCGCGCGTGGCGCTGCTCACCAGCCTGGTGTACTGCGGCGACGTGTACACCGCGGCGGCGCAGTGGCGCGCCGGCGCCGCGCAGCTCATCGCGCTCAGCGGCGCGCGCGCCGGCGCCTCGCAGTACAGCACGGCCACCCGCGCGTTGCTGGCCGCCATGCAGCGCGCAATGTGCGTGGAGCGGCACGACGCACAGGTACTATACACTTGATATACTGTGGTGAACTATATCTTCTTCTTCTTAAATTTAAGAGCTAGGCTCTTGTCCGTGGAGCAATTTCCATGAGTCTCTATCTAGAGCCTTTTCTTTTAGGGCCTGATATGACACGACGTCTACTTTTTCTTTTATCTGATCCATGAACGTTCTCCTTGGTCTTCCTATCTTCCGCTTCCATTCTACTTTCCCGTCCACTATGGCCTTAATGTGTTCGTCGTGTCGTAAAAGGTGTCCTAGTATCTTTCCTCTTCTAACTTCAACGGTTTCTAATAAGCACCTCTTCTCTTTAACCATGTTAAGCACTTCTTTGTTGGTAGTTTTCCGAGTCCAGCTAATCCTCTCCATCCGCCGCCAGCACCACATTTCAAATGCTTCTAGTCGTTGTCTATCCCGTTGTGTCATTGTCCACGTTTCGCTACCGTATAGTGCTATGCTCCTATGAACTATATACGTACTGAGAAAGGAAATCATACAAGATATTTGTCTCGTCAGGAACTGCCGACAGTCCATCAGAAGCTCCTGAAGTCCCTGTCGTCGAGCTACGCGCCGCTGCGCCAGGCCGCGCTGCAGGGCTGCCTGCTGCAGCTGGGCGCGCGGCGGGCGCCCGCGCTCCAGCAGCTGGCCGGCCAGCTGGCGCACGCCGCGCGCCAGCACCTGCTGCCTGACACCAGGTCTGTGTCCTTGTGTTCCTTCACAAGCTGCCGTCTGTCCGTCGCGGCGGGCGCCCGCGCTCCAGCAGCTGGCCGGCCAGCTGGCGCACGCCGCGCGCCAGCACCTGCTGCCTGACACCAGGTCTGTGTCCTTGTGTTCCTTCACAAGCTGCCGTCTGTCCGTCGCGGCGGGCGCCCGCGCTCCAGCAGCTGGCCGGCCAGCTGGCGCACGCCGCGCGCCAGCACCTGCTGCCTGACACCAGGTCTGTGTCCTTGTGTTCCTTCACAAGCTGCCGTCTGTCCGTCGCGGCGGGCGCCCGCGCTCCAGCAGCTGGCCGGCCAGCTGGCGCACGCCGCGCGCCAGCACCTGCTGCCTGACACCAGGTCTGTGTCCTTGTGTTCCTTCACAAGCTGCCGTCTGTCCGTCGCGGCGGGCGCCCGCGCTCCAGCAGCTGGCCGGCCAGCTGGCGCACGCCGCGCGCCAGCACCTGCTGCCTGACACCAGGTCTGTGTCCTTGTGTTCCTTCACAAGCTGCCGTCTGTCCGTCGCGGCGGGCGCCCGCGCTCCAGCAGCTGGCCGGCCAGCTGGCGCACGCCGCGCGCCAGCACCTGCTGCCTGACACCAGGTCTGTGTCCTTGTGTTCCTTCACAAGCTGCCGTCTGTCCGTCGCGGCGGGCGCCCGCGCTCCAGCAGCTGGCCGGCCAGCTGGCGCACGCCGCGCGCCAGCACCTGCTGCCTGACACCAGGTCTGTGTCCTTGTGTTCCTTCACAAGCTGCCGTCTGTCCGTCGCGGCGGGCGCCCGCGCTCCAGCAGCTGGCCGGCCAGCTGGCGCACGCCGCGCGCCAGCACCTGCTGCCTGACACCAGGTCTGTGTCCTTGTGTTCCTTCACAAGCTGCCGTCTGTCCGTCGCGGCGGGCGCCCGCGCTCCAGCAGCTGGCCGGCCAGCTGGCGCACGCCGCGCGCCAGCACCTGCTGCCTGACACCAGGTCTGTGTCCTTGTGTTCCTTCACAAACTGCCGGTTGTCCACCAGGAACTCCTGAGGTCCCTATTCTCCCAATCGCAATGTTCCCAATTTATTGATTAGTTCGAAATATCTATACAAGTTTAGTGTACGAGTATGTTAGTTTTGCAGCAGCCAAAGCACCCACACAGAAATAATCGGCACTGTCAAACTGATCGGAATGGGAAAAGATGCGACAGGGAAAAACGCGTCAGAAGAAGAAAAACACGACTGTGGAAGTCATAATTAGGGAAACACGCGAATGGTAGTTCTGTTACTAAGAAACAACGATATTGCGTTGTAACAAATCCTCCGTGCGACCAAAACATCCCTAATGGGAACCTGTAAGTAATTTTTTGACTCCAGGATATCACTGTACGAGCAGAGCTTGTACTGGACGTTGTTGTTCTCGCTGATCGAGCTGGGTCACCCGGACCTCGTGAACTCGGCCGTAGACTTCGTATTGACCAAGCCCAGGCATTATTGCATCGATCTCGTTGTTAAGGTGAGCTTCAATGGGTATCTAAAAGCCAATAGTATAATTTTCTCTTCTCATGCTCTAAAAGTTCGTCTTTATGTCGTGCGTAGGCGACATACTCGTAAAGTCGCTTCTTATGCTCTAGTGCATAAAGTAAAATCTTCGTCGAAGACCTAGGCAATCGGTCCAACAGCCACACGAACATCATTAACTTCATAGAATAACCTCTTTATTTTATTTCGTTTCGTTAGTATTCTAAGACCAAGGCAAGGATACCAACAGCGAAAATACACAATAAAGCTTCATGAAATAAACTTATAATTTTTATTTCGATCAATCGAAGTGAAAAGTACAGTGTACAACTCGTCCATAAAACCCATTTAACACTCGACTTTATATCTATCCTCGCTCGCAAGCTCGCTTGGATGGATAAACGTCTCGCGGAAAATGGTGCGTTTGATGCACTTGATGTACAATCTACTATTTGAAGTCATTATGTTGGGAATAATCAGCTTAAAGTTGTATCCAGTAGCCAGTTCCATGATCTGTTTTTTTAGGGTTTCGGTAAAAAAGTATGTGGTTTGTTGGTTATTGAGGATCAAAAGTACCACAGATTATAGCCGTTTTAATCCAAGGACGCCATAGGTGTGCCGCAAGGTAGTCTTCTTTACTAGTATAATATTTAAACAACCATAATAAGCCCTAAAGTAATTAACATATTGAAAGGTTAAAGATATTTTCTGGACCGGTATAATAGTAGATTGTATAACAAGTGCATAAAACGCACCATTTTACGCGAGACGTTTATCCATCCAAGCGAGCTTGCGAGCGAGGATAGATATAAAGTCGAGTGTTAAATAGGTTTTATGGACGAGTTGTACACTCTACTTTTGCGAGGAAATGAAACAGCAACATGATAAAAATAATAATAAAAATAGAAATAAAAATTATAAGTTTATTTCATGAAGCTTTACTGTGTACTTTGGCTGTTGGTATCCTTGCCTTGGTCTTAGAATACTAACGAAACGAAATAAAATAAAGAGGTTATTCTATGAAGTTCAAGTTGTTCGTGTGGCTGTTGGACCGATTGCCTAGGTCTTCGACGAAGATTTTACTTTATGCACTAGAGCATGTCGCCTACGCACGACAAAAAGTCGAACTTTTAGAGCATGAGAAGTGAAAAAACGTTTTCTTATGCTTTAATATTTACGTCAAGTTCAGTTATATCCTGTATAAGGTAAACGTAGTTTTAAGAACAACAGTCGAGCCAGTTATTTCTTTAATCTAGTTTTATGATAATCAAGGGTAATTCTTCGAGCATTTCAAACGCCCTCATTCCGCTGGTCGCATTAATGTTGAATTTCCTGTAGATTGGGATAGCATTTTCAGTTATTTTGTAGAAGACAAGGCACTATACAAGATAACCGAAAATACCATCCAAAGCTACAGGAATTTAGACATTAATGCGACCAGGGGAATGAGGGTGGTTGAAATACTGTAAGAATTACCCTCAACAGATTGAAACTGCCTAAGTGTATATAAGAAGTGGTCCAGAAAAAAAGTAGCACGTCATATTAGTATATATTAATGAAAGTACAGCAGTTGTTTTTTGTTTTTCTGGGGTTCTGTGTGATACTTTTTGAACCTTGTATGACTTCAGTCCAGCACTCTCTTTAATCCGATGGACCGTAGACTTGCTACAACCCAACTAATCGGCGAGCTTTCGTTCGGACAAGTTACAGTTGGTCCTGTATGCAGCTTTGATCTTATTTGCTAGTTTTTTGTCCTGAAACCCTTTTCCCCGACCGGAGTCTGCTTTTTTTATCAACAGTTGACCTCTGTCTGTAAGTCCGCAAAATCTTACCTACTGCGGATCTGGATATAGTTAAATGTTTGGCGACCTGAACTTGACTCCAGCCGCCGTTTTCTAGGTAGGTGTATATAATTAACTTACGACGAGTAACATCAGATGGCGACATTTTTTTATTTTTAAGTACATCGAATAATTGCTACCATAAAATAACTTCTCGGTATGTTACGTGATAGATGTGAAACAGTTTTTAAATTTTTCGTGAATTGATCAAAATTCAAAAAAGGTTCGTGCTACTTTTTTTCTGGACCAGTAAGTAGTCTTAGTAAAGAAAGTATTAAACGTAAATATTTTACTCATTGATTTACCTTTTTTCAGGGCATAGCAAACACAATTCGACAACAAGTATTACCGAAAGACCTGAAGAACAACGTGATAGAGAAACTGACTGACAACACGAGCAAATATTCTGAGCGGCATGCGTTGCACATACTTATGGTGCATCTGTTTTCAGGTGAGTTTCGAAACATTATTCTGACGCGGTACCAGGTTCGAATCCCGGTATAGGCAAAAGTGTGTGATGAGCGTGAGTAGATCGTGGGTCATGGATGTTTTCTACGTATTTAAGTTTGGATGTATGTATGTAAACTCTTTATTGCACAAAACAATTAACAAATATGTACATACATAAACTTAGGATGAATATGTAACAATGGCGAACTTATCCCTTTAAGGGATCTCTTCCAGTTAACCAGACCATGATCCAGGTAAATGTACAAGATAGGCAGAATAACAAGATGTGCACGGAAAGATTATATACTTAGCTTATGTTTATCGTTGTCTAGTACCCATAATACAAGCCTTGTGCTTTGGGACTAAGTTAATTTGTGTGAGATTGTCCCCTGATATTTATTTATTAAA
Source organism: Tortrix viridana (assembly GCA_963241965.1). Classification (NCBI taxonomy): domain Eukaryota; kingdom Metazoa; phylum Arthropoda; class Insecta; order Lepidoptera; family Tortricidae; genus Tortrix; species Tortrix viridana. The sequence goes on along the minus strand of OY725194.1, from coordinate 1,864,287 downwards.
TAAAACCCTAGGTGCCATCCCTTTTACTTCACACAATTTTATTTGTATCTAGGAAAAGAGACTGTATATGCTCAGTAGTGGTACAGTTACGGTCATAAATATGTGTACACGTTTAGCACCTTGTCACTTTAATCGCTGTGACATTCATATATGGCAGTTTAAACATGACATTAAATAGACAAGGTACTAAAATGTACACATACTTATGACCTTGACTGTACGGTCGGCCTTATAAGTAGCTGCACACGCCAGTACTTTGTCACTTTAACGTCATGTTTGAACTGCTGCACTAATCTGTCAAAGGCGTTAAAGCGACAAGGTACAAAAGTGTGCAGCTACTTATAAGGCTGACTGTACATACCTAAGTGATGGTAAGATCTTGAGTGGCATTAATTTAAATAAACAAATAAATTTAATGCCATAATAAAACGCCAGCAAGATGACAGTCTCGTAAAAAGAGGTTTTGAAATTTTGAAAATAGAAAAGGAAAAAAATAAGTAAACTTAAAAATAAAGATTAAACGAGAAAAGATGAGAGGCACCGATACGATACCAATGCCGTTTCAGTTTTAAACGCTTCATAATACTCCTTTTTCTAGCTGACAACAAACTCCTAAGTCCAAAGCTAACGTCAGATGTCTCAAACATGGATCCAGACATCCTGATGAACTCGATGGAGCGTATAACTCTTCTCTACAAACTACTGCGAAAATCAAAAGACTCAGAAACCAAGCAAATAATAACGACGGCATTGAAATACTTCCTGAGAGAGACTTTGCCGCCGGCCGCGACTTTGAGTCGCGTTGTGATCGAGTTTCTCGAGAGTTGCAAAGAAAGCGAGAGGCACAAGATGGCGGTTATAAGCGAGAGAGGGAGAGGGATAGAAAGCGGGGTGTTGAATGCTGAAGTTGTTTTTGAGGTAAGATAGACGAGTCGCGGTAAATATAAGGTCTTTAGTTAAAAATACAAGTGTCCCATAAGGCCCACGTCACAGTGACACCGGAGGTAGACAAGCCTAAGACGGACCGAACCAGCCTTTTTTTGTTTTCTGAAATATATAAATCTATATTTTTTTGCACAATAACTAAAATATTATGTTTTGTACAGTTGTGTTAAAAGTAATTTTGTTATTTCATACTATTGCTTTTTGTTTTTGAATAAACAAATGCTTATATAAGTACTTCATTTTCATCTGAAAGTATTATTTTCGTTTAATATAATGGATTAATTGTTAAAACTCACTATTATAAGCCGGAACAGTCTGAAATATAATGATATTACAATTTATCACGTTAGTTTAAATGTCACAATTCTTTTTTTTATAATACATAGGTATTATTATATTTTTATTCTATTTCTGTCCAGGTATTCGAAACATCACTCACCCAGGACCAGCTACCAGTCCTAAGCGGTTGGATCTTCGAAGCCCTATGCCACTTACTACAAGGAAAGATTTCTTCCAACCTACTCCCATACGTCCTCCTCACCCTCCTAGTATCCGCCAGTTCAAACGAAGACATACGAAAAATTATTCCACTATGTTACTACATTTTGAAACTAGGCTTCCACAGATGTTCTGAAGTCGACGATTGGGGGATTTTCCAAGATTATGTTAACAATGGAGATGTTAGGATGTCGTTTAGTGACAGGAGGTTGTTATGTGTGGTTGCCAGACATTCTGGTTTCAGCCCTGGCCAGTTGGAGAGGTTGAGGGAGCTGTGTAGTGGTACCGAGTGCTTGGCTGATGTGTTGCAGTGTTTAGATGTGTGAGTGTATCTACGTGAGCAGTCAACCGCAGCGATGCTACTGTTTTATGCATTTTTATAAAATACCCGGAGTCAAAACCAGTCGTGTCGCTGTAGATCCCTAGGGTTGTGAAGATTGTAGGAAATTAGAGGTCAACCGCAACACGCCGCCGCGTCGGAGTCAATGTGAAATCTATTGCAGGCGACATGGAAGCGCGATACTTCATTTTCGTTAAATTAAATGAACAATTATATAATTAACCCAAATTATAAGATCTGTTTTGGGTTTTGCAGTCAAGGTAATTAATATTATTGTAAATATTAACAGTTTAGATTAGTTTAAAGTTTGTTATACTTTTAGAATGTTCGATTTTGCATTGACTAGTTTCAAAAGATTTCAGAGTTTGCTGTTTTGGAACAATAAAAAACTTTTAACTTATTTTATTTATAACAACAGGATTTTATTTAAAATTCGGATACGCCTGTTTATATATTAACTAAGGCGAATTCCAATAGTACAAAAATAAAATAAAGTACTAAAATTGGATTGGGCAAATAAATCATAGTGACTTAGTTTTTAGATTGATCACTCCTCTTAAAATATTTTGGGTTCGGGTAGAGTCGGTTTTCACATAAGAGCGCACGAGAGCAAGTGAGAAAGAAGTACAAAGCCGAAGGTAGGTTTAAGGGCTATCGTACTGTAGTTTTCAACTTGTTAATACTAATGAGCTTATAGCTTCCAAAGCTTAACAGGAACATTTAAAAGTTAGAGTCAAATAAAAAGTTCGTTTTAGTCAAATATTATTATAATCATTACTGACTTATGATACAATTATGAATCACTAATGTGAGTATATTTTTATTAAATTTAGGTGCGACGATGAGCGTACCGAGGAGCGTTGAGTTTACTTCAGCTAAAAAACCACTAGCCAATTTTTCAATCTCAAGATAACACTACCTGTCAGATAGTTTAGCTCTGTCCTTTTCTATCATGTCATGTAGTTTTATCTGGGTATTAAAAAAATTGCCCTAAAGCAGAAAAAATTATGCACATTGGTGGGATAATTTGGGGTTATTGCATGAATAAAATTGATCCAAGGTTATCACGAACAGACAGATTATGGAGGGGGGGGGGGGGGGGGGGGGGAGTTGCTTTATTGTTATGAAGTTATAGTTATTCTGATCATTGCTTGACATTCCCATTATAGTTGTGTGCACATATTGTACATTTGACTTAAATATAGGTTCTATGTTATATGGTTATATATTCATTATGGTTTGTGCTTGATTGGCTTATTCATAGATACTTTGCAAGCTAATGTAGGAGTAATGAACACTTATGTTTGGTTCCTATCCTCCCGAGGCCTACGTCAAAATTACGCCAGTTCGAAACAGAATCTTATGTCAGTCAACAAAAGTTAAAAGTCATTTTGACAATTATCTTTATATTTTAATTTTGAATTTGTAATAGTATAGAGGAAACAATTTTTCCTACTCCCTGGACAAAATTAATTCTAACTATGCGCGTATTATTATACTTTATTCCTGAATTATTTAATTAATAATAAAAAGTTAATAAAAAATACTAACTAACCTCACGGCCACCCTACATTTGAGATGCATACGTCAATTGCATTTGACAAGTTGGCGTAGAGTAAGAAATTATAATAAAGTTGTTAATGTTTATTTTAGGAAACAATTGTTTTAAAGATATCTTATTGCTAAACTAACCTATTAGATTAACCAGGCGTAGACAATGTCGTTTGAAAATTATAAATCCTTAATTAAAATTAAAGTTTTATAAAATCATATTATTATTTATTTTATATACCTCCGATGCAAATGTAACTGTCATCGATTACTGTGTAAGAAAAATTGATTCCTGTATACTTATACAAATTCACCCTGTATTGAAACTAAGGATAGATAAGGCTACTTCAAATTAAATATTGTCATATTGACACGTTGGTATGTGGCAAATGACTGTTTTTTTTTTAAATTTAGTAACATATAAATGAGTACAATCTTTTACAATATTTCGCTAAACTAAAAACGCCCCGACTGATATGTGTCATGGTGGAGAGCGAAAAATAGACCTGAATGTATATGGGATAAGGTTGACATTAGCTCTGGTTTTAAGCTGTTTTTGGCGTGTGAGAAACGTCTTTTGTATTTGAAAAGGTTAACTCGAGGTATCCTTATCTGTCCGCGCTTTAAATATAGGGAACGGACATATCGTCGGCGATACTGCAATAACTCGTAACTAACAAATTCAAGAAAGAGCAAAATTCATCTTACAAAGTAAGTCAGTAAGGTGCATTTTACAAACTATAGAATATGTGCAGACTACGTCGACGTTGGCCAGATGAGCTTGATGCGTTTGATCAAGATTGGTGGAACTGCCCAAGATAGGGTTACGAGGAAGGAAAAGGGAGGTCTATGCCCAGCAGTGGGGCATTGCAGGCTATTAAATAAATAAATAATAATAATAGAATCTGTTAGTTCCGCGGTATTGTAGTGTCACCGATGATATAGGACATTAGAGTGTTATCGTGTTTTCAAGCCACGAAGGCTCGCCCCGCCAGTCAAATTGATGTTACACGAATGCATCGATGTACGAAAAATCTAGTAGTGGGGAGGGATCTCGTAGATTTAAACCACTTTGTTAATTATTTTAAGTTTAGCTATATCTCTTATAAAGGTCCTGTATGGTTCACTTGACATTTGTTTTTGGTTTGTTTTATTTAATCTACAACCTTGTCTAAATCTCGTCAAGCACATTGCTATTTTAAAATCAACACACAAGTGCTTTGTATTTAATTTAATTGTATATTGTGATGTATATAATTGATTCTTGTTGCCTCAATGTGAGTAATATTAGATGGAATGTGGCATTTCAAGAAAATATATTCGAAAATGGCCCGAATGGCTTCGGGAAAAGAATAATACGGCCGTGCCTTTTTTTGCTCGACTTGGCAGATTAATATAAGTATACCACTAGGCAATTAAATGGTTTAACTAACAGACAAAACGAAATGTTATAATATGGTTGATGATAGACTCAGGGCAGGGCCTAGCTTTCTCGCTTAAGCAAACGAGATTTACAAGTGCCAGAAAGAGATAGAGCTACAAACATGCCTGACATGATGTGACGATGTTGTATTATTTGTATATTTTATAAGAAATAATTATGAGGTTATGTTCTATATCGCAACGCTTCTGCATGAAGTCAAATAAAAGAATCGTATTTAAATGTGTTTTTTTTAGCTAAATAAGGCTGATTAAGTTTCAAATCGCTAAGCGAATCCCGATTGCTTGTTTAATGTGTTTATAACGGTTCGGCGACGACTTTACGCGACCGGCGACAGCGAGTGATTTCATAATACATTGCGTGTATTGCCAATTAACCGCCGTGAGATGACCATCTCGACCGAGCGGTGAAGAGAGAATTCGCCCACCGCTCCGCCGGGCGCTCAAAGTCGTTGCCAGGCTCTGGTCACGACTTTGCGTGACGGTGATTTCCTAATACATTGCGCCTAACGCCAATTAACCGCTGCGCTGTGAGCGTCTCGGCCGAGCAATGAAGTGAGAATACGCTCGCCGCTCCGCCGGTCGCGCGAAGTCGTGGCCAGGCCATAAGAGCGACAAAAATGGACCACGTTGCAGTTACAAAGTTGCTATAGCAAAGAAAGTGGCAGCAGCAACTTTAATCAAACTTAAAAGTTAAGTTAATTGACGTCTCTGAGTGCGGCCGTTAGATACTTACATACGTATTATATTAAGTACCGATTTCACCATACGAAGTTAAATGTTAATCGACTGTTAGTTTATACATTTTGACATCAGTTAACACTAATCGCCTGTTAAGTGGTTGGTGAAATCCGACATAAGTGTTCTTTAATCACAGCTATTCAAATAAAATGATATCCCTTTGACTGTTCTTCTATCTTTCCAGATTAACGTAATGCGTAGATGCGGAGTCTTGCAATCAATATCAATACTATTGGATGTTTATCTTTGAATCCCCCACGAACAGCTAAATACGAAGATAGAGATTAGAGTAGATTTGAAAAAATTCAAACAGGATACATTTAATTGAAATTTTCGAAGAGAAAACAAAAGAATTATACGCGAACGGAGACACGGGCAAAAACTAATGTAATGTAAATATGATACGTGAGATCGATCAGTAAAGTGTGTAATAATCCTGGCTGTTCTGAAGCTATCAGTATTCTGACGTTTACCCTAGTGCCTAGCTATACTTCTCAATTGCCATCACACCACAATTAGGGTAAGTGCATTTATCTATAGTAAAATATAAATATAATAATCCAGCCTATATACGTCCCACTGCTGGGCACAGGCCTCCACTCACAATGAGAGGGTTTGGGCAATAGTTCCCACGCGGGCCCAGTGCGGATTGGGAACTTCGCACACACCGTCAAATTCCTTTGCAGGTGTGTGCAGGTTTCCTCACGATGTTTTCCTTCACCGAAAAGCTCATGGTAAATTTACAAATTATATTCGCACATAAATTCCGAAAAACTTAAGAGGTGCGAGCCCGGGTTCGAACCCACGACCCTCTGCTTAAGAGTCGGCAGGTCAAACCATTAGGCTACCACGGCTTTTTTTTTAGCTATCTATAGTAAACTCATCGAATTCCGTGACTCGTTCAATTCCGCGGTAGCAGATCTATAATCCGCCATAGAACCCTTATTTGCCTTCAGTACCTATTTAAAAGTCTAAGGTCGTATTTCAGTTCCTAGATTCTATTAGCAGGGATCTATGGTGGATTATAGAACTGCTACCACGGAATTAAGTGAGTCACGGAATTCGATTCGATGACCCTACCATCAATATTTCAATCTCAGAGCAACACAATAAACATTTGAAAAAATCTTATTTGGCTCCGAAACCACTGTTTGTTTTAAAGGGACGGAGTATTGTGGCACATCACACTAATCTGAATGCGAATGTGTTAGGTATGATTGTTACTCTTTCACGCTGAAACGGCTGGAAGGATTTGGATGAAATCTGGAATGAAGATGGCTATACCCTGAATTACCACATAGGTTTAAGTTGCGGGCAAAATCTAGTACTTAAATATTTGTGGTAGACGCACTTGCCCCAATTAATCTTATCTAATTCATCACTACGTTAAAATAAAAATGTGATTCACGGTGAACAGTGCCTTGACGTACCTATCAATAAAATCATCTAACAAATTATCGATAGATAAAATTCCTATTATTGCTCATTATCAACTGATAACGGAAGTCAGTATACAACATGGCGGTAACAAGGCGTGGATATATTTTTGTGGCGTTTCTATCTGGAATATTAAGTGTACTACTGATTGTTGTAGCCGTTTCCAGTGACAGTTGGGTGAGTAGAATTTTTGTGTATTGGGACTTAATTTATTCTTCCAATCTTGCTTCCACGTAGTACTTTCAAACAGTTGACGTTGAAGTAACGTACAGTAAAAGCAGAATATTAACACCTTCACAGTCCCCATACAAAATGTTTCAATTTCCTCGTAACTCCAGAAAGTTACTTCAATCACTATTAAAACTAAAAACATTATATTTAGACCAACAAAGGATCATAGAATTAGTTACTTATGCACTATATGTCCTGCTCAGTAAGTATGTCTATGTTTATAAAACAAAGTCAGTCGTGTCTAGTCTAGTCGCATACATAATGTTTGTCATAACGTAATGTTAGTCATATTTTTTTAGTCATACCTACTCCCTTTCAGGCTGAAATTAGAGGATTTAATAAACATCATTCGTGTAGATTAGTTAGTATACGTTAGGTTACTTTAATAAAAATAAACGATGTCGTGAAAAAAATACATAATGACTTGCGAAAATTATGACTTAAAACATATTATGTTTTGACTAACAAAATGTATGCAACCCAATGTGTACCTATGTACTCGTAAGTGCCCATGTTTATCGTTCAATTTGTGTGAGATTGTCCTCTGATACTTATATATTTATGATTTACTATATCACAGTCTTGTCAATATATGTAGGTATAGTCAGGGTAAAAAAAGGTTCGTCACTTTTGGACTTTAACAGTATCGAAATAGAGTTGAAAAGTGACTAACCTTTTTTTACCCTGACTATACCTAAGAACACAAGAGCTTTCTACCTAAGTTATGAAGCCTATGCCCAAAATGTTTCAGGTAGTTTCAGCAGCAACAACAACATCTCAAGTGCAGTTTGCGGACAGCGACCTACAGTATGGCCTGTTCAGAGGCGAGCTGGTGTTGCGCAACTTTGAGACTCCCACCTTCAGCACACTGTTTAGTAAGTAAACTTGGATACACATACAAGTCTAAAGAAGCCTGCGGGCGCAACATGCATGAACGAGATAAAATTTGACAGGTGCTAGGGAAATTAATACATCTATTCTATATTCTAACGGAAGACTTATCTCTTAAGTTAAATGTAAATATTTAGGCCTTATATGTTACACCACCTCTAAAGACTCAGCTTTGCCCAAAGGTTAACTGCTAGAGAATGCCTTACGGCATTAAGTTCATTTTTCCGGGATAAATATTAACATATGTCCTTCCCCGTGATTCAAACTATCTCCTTACCAAATTTCATCTAGTTCTGCTCGGCGGTTTAAGCGTGAAGATGTAACAGACAGACAGACAGAGTTACTTTTATTTAGTAGGAATAGTAGTAGAGTGGGTGTACTACGTCATTAAATAATTTAAATTGTTCACAGTGACATGTGTTCCTGAAGAAAATGCGTGCGCATTGAGCTGTAAAACTGAAAGAGAAGCTAGACTTCAGGAAGTAAGTGAACTAGGCATTTTTTACACTCCTGCGCAAGGACAGTGAACTTTTCGAGTTTATTATTGGATAGGCGTGGTTCTATTAAAATTTCGTTAAAATTATTATATTGTTTTTTTATAGTAGTTTGTGACTGGTGCATAATGAGAGGCATTAAAATTCGAGTGTGTGTTTATGAAACGAGCCGACAGGCGAGTTTCATAATAGCATCACACGAGTGTTTTAATGCCTAATTATGTACAGTTACATACACTATTTTATCTATATACATATTATAAGCTCTCTATGATGTGTTCAGTAACCGCATGTTACGACCGGCATAGCCGGCATTGATCAATTATTAGAACGTCAAAAATGGCGGCAACCGTAGTTTTTTTTTAATTTAGAGACAATCTAGAGTCGGCCTCTACTATCATATCGTTCGATATCAAAGTATCAAGTAACATACGAGATGTGTCAACATTGTATGCGATTGACTTTTCATTTCGAATTAAATGTCATCTCGAGTGATATAAGAATTGAGGTCAAATAAAATTGTTTTGTTTTTCAAAGATGTTCGAAATCTGAAACTCATAACTTTATAAAATTTTATGTCGTTATAAGAACATTATGTTACTGCTACAGATAAGAAAATTATCATTATTAAAATTGATTGTTGTAATGCTGGTCTTTGCCAACGGATTCTGAACGCATTATAGAGGACTTATGATATTTGTGTAAGATAAAACATTTTACTTATCATTTCTCTTGTTTATTATAATGAAAAACATTTTTATTTGACAGGTCCGGGCGTTATCTCAGGGTCAAGAGCCAAACCCTACGTGCGGTGCTGTCACCACGGTCGACCTCGTGGATCCACGTAAGTCGTACAACAAAACCCTATGAGGGGTAGCTTCATTACGCGGTCGAGACGCTCACTTCACAGCGGTTAGTTGACGTTACACGCAATGTATTAGAAAATTCGCTCGCCACTCAGCCGGTCGCGCAGTCGTGCCGGGCCTTGTGTTTGTTTATAAAATTATAAGTACTTACATATAGACGTGTGTGCATGAAGCTACTTCATCATAATCATCATCATCATCAGCCGCAAGACGTCCACTGCTGGACAAAGGCCTAACGTAAGATTAAGGTTTAAAATAAACCTTGTATTACTATGCGACTATAGCGATTTTCACATTTTTATAGCGATTATATCAAGAGGACACTTTATTTTAAACCTTAAGCGTTAAGACTTACGTTAGAATATGGAATGGATGTATTCATTTCCCTAGCTCCTGTTAAATTTTATCTCGTGCTTGCATGTTAAGCCCGCAGGCGGGATAATTGCCTGTAGGTACGCTAATAATTATAAATATTATAATGATGATAATGGCTGTTAGTCGTCAAAATCCTTCTTACAACCTATCCTACTTTAACCTCCTAGCCTAGGGCCCACGTCAAAATTTCGCTATCTCGAAACAGAATCTTATGTCAGTCATAGGTACAGTCGAGGACAGAAAGAGGAGAGGACTTTTGGACCTTATTACAATGGAATAAGGTGAAAAAGTGTAAACATCTTTCTGTCCTCGACTGTACATAGGACGTTGACCCGCAGGAGGATAATTTGTATTTTACTAATATAAACGTGGGTTCGAACCCGGGCTCACACCTCTAACTTTTTCGGAATTTATGTGCGAAATATAATTAGTTTTACCATGAGCTTTTCGGTAAAGGAAAACATCGTGAGGAAACCTGTACACACCTGCAAAGCAATTTGACGGTGTGTGCGAAGTTCCAATCCGCACTGGGCCCGCGTGGGAACTATAGCCCAGACCCTTTAATCAAAACTAACCCGACTGAATGGATTTTGATGAAATTTAGCACAATGTGTCTTTATCCTGGTTTAACAACTTTATATCTCGGAACGTTTCATAAATCCCGGTGATAAACGATAGACGAAGGCAAAGTCTAGTGTAATTATGTCTCCTCTCAATAAATATGTCTGTATTTCCCCAGCACATCCCCCGGCCGTGATATCGTTCGCGTTCTACATCAGTCTCCTGGTGATCCTGTTCCTGCAGCTCCTGTTTGCCGTCATCGCGGCCGGTCTCGCCATCATTAACTCTACGAAGAATCCTACGGAACCTATCTTTGGGTTACTTGGTAAGGCACAAGTCATACTGCGAACTATTAGCACAAGTTATTTGTCATTATCTACCTTTCTAAACTAGTATGTAATAGACACACTGAGCGACCAGCGAGAACATATAAGATGTGCTAGCCACTCGGGGCTAACTTGGCCTAATCTATGCTACCTAAACTTAGATATACCCATACTCATTAATTGATAACGGGAGACCAAGCGTCGTAGCTCGGGTCAAAACCGAATTTTCATCGATTTTCTATACAAAAACCAAAAAAAACCGATCCTTAGCTGGGGTTCGAACCCGCAGTCTTAGCGTAGTAGTCCAACGCTCAATGGTTAAATCAATATATTCAGACAGCGACGATCGCATCGAAATTACAAACCATATTGCACGGGAAATCTTCTTGTGTGAAAAAACGGGGAAAATTAATTTTCCCAGAATAGATATGAGACCTAGCTAGATCGATTTTTATATAAAACATTACATAACTTATTATTATGTAGTATTTAAGCTGATGATAGCCAATTTTGTGTTCCACCAGGCTGTTTCTGGAGTAACCTGGTTGCGGCCGTGCTGGGTGCGACGGTGCTGATGATGTTCGGGATCTACTGGGCCACCTCGGGGCTCAAGGACCACCTGGCTCAGTCGTACATCGCGCTGGCCTTCTACGAGGCGAGCCCAGCCATCGGCTACTCTTATTGGTGAGGAGCAGTTACATTAATTTATATCATGTCATGTTGATGTCCCAAATAAAGTTAAACGTAAATGAGGTGCCCAAGTAGCACAAAAGCTTTGTAAGAACTTATACAGCCATTCTAACTCTAGTTTCAGCGTTTTAAGAGCTGTATAACAGGCTTCTGTCTTGGGTAGTAGTTAATCGCGACAAGTAAAAGTTTACTGTCCTGCAGAATTTCACGCAGTATCTCGTACAGATTGTCAGTTGTCCAAAATTGGAGATCAATCGGCCTATTTACACTTACTGCATACTGTTAATCATTGACAACGTAAGATCTCGTGTACACATTATTTACCTCGACGTTTCAACCGTGTTGCAATGGTCGTGGTCACGAGTAGACTGGAGAAGGCCGGTGCTTATTTACGTATTGTGCGAGTTCTCAACTACCCGCACCTGCTCTAGTTCTTGTTTTATCGGAATACCCACCGACACACCCATGTACATGATTGGTGGTTAATTCTCCGAGCGTTTCAACCGCCCTCATTCTCGTGGCCGCATTAACGTCAAATTTTCTGTAGCTTTGGATGCTATTTTCGGTTGTCTTGTAGAGTGCCCTGACTGCTACAAAATTGAACTGAAAATTCTTCCAAAGCTACAGGAATTTCGACTCTAATGCGGCCGACGGGAGTGAGGGCGGCTGAAACGCCCGAAGAACACTGATAAAAAGGATTAATTAATGAAAAGTTTGTTAAATGAAACCCAACTTCGTCTACGTGTAGCTTAAAAAAAGGGACCACAAAACTAAGGCAATACCTAACCAAATCAGTCGAGTTAAATAACATTAACTGTTTTACTGCCGCACTCAGAGACGTCAATTAAGTTTTAAGTTTCATTAAAGTTGCTGCGTCTTATTCTATTGCTATAGCAAAGAAAGTGACAGCAGCTACATTAATGAAACTTAAATCTTAATTGACGACTCTGAGTGCGGCCGTTGCTCCTTACAGACAAACAGTTTGATAAATCAACAAAACTTTAATAACGCCTTATCAAATTATGGTTATTTCTGAATTAACCGAAATAGTTTGGTTAAATATTTTACTCGGTGAATTAGGCAGGTAATGGTGATTGTAATTTCTGCAGAAGGTTTGATAATAATTAATAATCATCATTTAACATAAGGAAATTTAAAGAAAAACTGTGTGTTTGTTTATGCATGTGTGCGTGTGCGTGTAATTAATTTGAATGGAAGTTTTTCCAAAAATGAAAGACCACATTCGTAGTAGCTTACATCTTGCTCACATGCACCCCTTTTACATGAAAAAGTATTAATCCTACTAATTAAATAAACTTCTTATTCCAGGGTGCTCATCGTGGCTGTGCTCTGTAACCTCGCTAACGTGGCGCTGATAGAGCTAAGAACATTCCTGTTGGAAAGAGACCCTCCACCTCCCGTCATTAAGGTCGAGAACCACTCCGATGGGACCATATTCTTATACTAAGTTTAACATTTTAAGAGCCGATTTATCCATCTGATAACAGTATCTGCGGGCTTAACATGCATGAACGAGATAAAATTTGACAGGTGCTAGGGAAATGAATATATTTATTCAATATTCTAACGTTTAATCATTTAAGGTTTAAAATAAAAGTGTCTCCTCCTGACTTTTATTACCTTTTATTACTAAGACTACAACGATTTTCACATTTTTATAGCGATGATATCTGTTTACCGATATTTAAGTTTACCGATGCAATTGTAGATATATTCGGGAAGTATCGATATTGTTTTCTTAAAAATACCTTTATATCTCTGACATCGATAGGGCTTCAGACTTGGCGTTTTAAATAACTACACAATTTTATGGTCTGTTAGTATGGTCTGTCTGGTACTGTTAGTCTTAACCCCTCGTATGTGGAAGGTGATGAAAATACCAAGTTCTATTCAGTCCAGAAAAATAAGCAAAAAAAAATACAAAAAGATATTCAAAATTTGGTCAGGATCCTAAACAAACAGACGAAGGGTTAAAACGAAATTATGACTAAAACTAGATTTATCTTATTCGTGCATTCGTCATCCTATACTTAAAACATAACATTTATTTATTACATAATAAAATAAGAATTTTATAACGAATAAACATACATTTGTAAATTAAGAAACGGATTTTTTTTGCATGGTTATACAATTTGGAAAAACTAACTTCGAAATTATTTTCTCCTCCTGAACCTTAGGGAATCCGTAGAGGTTTCCGGGTACGAACTCAAACGTCATTACACCTCCAGGTGTCCACGATAGACCACTTAGACTTAACAACGCCTTTTACAATTCCGGCAGCCATACAAAATATATTTATTACAAAAAACACCAAAATATTTGTTAATGAATTCCTTGTATTTATGTTTAATTTAACAACGCTACAACTTTTTGATTACTGCATGCCTGAATCAACCGTAAAATTTGCAAGTAATATTTCAATAATAAATAATTGAATATTCCTAAACTTTTCTTGATTTCTTATTATAAATGGCAAGAAAGAGAACCGAAAAGAAAGAAATAAACGTATATATATAAAACAAGAACGTATACAACATTTTTTACTGCACAAACATGAAAATAACTACAAACGAAATAAACAGAAACAAAAGGTATGTAAGGCGAACTTATCCCTTTAAGGGATCTCTTCCAGACAACCAATTGTCGATTACAAAATATTTGATTTTGAAAAGTAAAAGAGACAAGATAATAAAAAATATGACATAAATAATATGTCATTACAAAATACACAAATGTATAAAAGGCGATGGCGGAATATGGTTATGTAAGGGGTAAGTGTAACAGTTGCTATTGAAACTAGTTATAATTTTGACCTACAGACCTTAGCTTAATACATTATAAACCTGATTTGTATGGCAGCCGGTTTTAGCCCAAATCCTAATGGCCCATAAAAAGCGAAATAGCAGCCATAGTGCCGAGTAAATAATTTACCTGGCGTTAGCGGCGCTCGGCTACCGTTGACGCGTCGAGAGGGCGCGGTATTGGCAGGCCACAGTCAACATTAATTATCAGTACTGTAAATCTTTTTTTTTTTTTTGGACGACGGAAAGGTAATGCGACTGAAAGGTAAAACGAGCTCTCAGGCTACCAGATGGTATGTGATCTCTGAGGGCTATGGGCATTTAGAATTTATATAATCTTTATTGTACAAAAATACTAATTTGAGTACAAAAGGTGAACTTAATCTCGGGACAGTTTTTTTTCTAAAGGCATAGAGGAAGCAACTGCATTAGCACATAGGCCATTTGATACTTTGATAGTGAGTGGGATCAGAGACTCATCTATAGACAGTTTCCAATATTCAGACTATAAAGTGCGTTGTCAATCCTGAGGACTAATTTGAAAAAGGACTTTAAGATCAAATCTATGCACAAATCTCGGCCAGTTTCAGTCTGATTTATTTTTATTCCTACTTTTTTTTCTTAGACGTAGGTATTGGTTTTAATTATTATTTTATCAAGTATATACCTTGATAAAATCATAATTAAAACCGAGCTCATTGAAGTCTGTTTAAAAAACACAAATAATTTTATTATTTTTTTCTATATACATTTTTTTAATATACATTGCTATGACTCGTTTTCATCTCTAATCTAAATCTAAACTACTTAATAGTACCTAGTAAATTAAAAACAGTGGCGACTCTTTGTACTGTTACTCATCTGTGCACTGCGTCCTACCTCACCTGCCTAAACTAATAAAGACCATTTAGGCATACAGCAGCACAGGTAAACGAGGGTCTGCTGACACGCGGAAAACCGGACTAGAAACTTATTTTATACGACATGATGGTTTAATATACACGATACGAATACATTTGGCTATATAAAAGCTATTCGTAGTCTTCAAACCTCGTGTTTCATTTAGATAGATAGATAGATAGATAAAAACTTTATTCACATATTACGCCATGACACAATGAAACACGACATGCATTAAAGAAAATAGTAAAAAAAAAATAACATCAAGAACTTAAAATTAAGATTCTATGCAACTAAAGTTAGGATGCGTGATTCAACAGGAACGGCATAGTCATGAAAGGGCGCCGACTCAGCATGTGCTGCGCACATTCCTGTGGCAGCGCTGATATACTGCCGGATTTCATTCGATACGTAAATGAGAACAGTGGGCTTTTATAAATAAACTTAATAACAAATTCCCAGGGAAGATGCAGGGCGTAACCTTAGTAAGAAAGTTGTCTAGGTTATCATCAAACAAGGTGTATCAAATAATAATAGGTCCTATTAATATTCAGGAGTATTTTTTAATATTAATCTGATTTTTATAATAAACTAAATAAGCTCCACCGTTTACTCATATAAGTAACTAGGTTTTAAAAGTAATTTAATAGTAAGCCCAACGTGTATTATTATTTTAGAACTCCGCCTTCAGAAATTTTGAAATAAGAAAAATCTTGAAATAAATTTCAGGCCCTCACGCTCCCCAGACTTGAGCCCCATCAACATTGTTGATGGCGCGCTGTATGTGACATCGTACGCTTTCGGCTTCTAAAACCTTTGCCCGGGCTGCGTCTGTCTGGATCCCGGGAATAACACCGGGATAATCATAATTCCGTCCCAGGCTTTGCTGAAATCCGATGGGAACATTTTAAAATGTTTGCGTGGGAGCTAGAAGGTGCTTTGTTAGCTGGATAATATAGGGTTTTACTTGTAAAAGCAGGCAGTAAGTTCCATAAACATTGTTATTAATTTTACCATACAGGGTATCTGGAAGTTTATAAATATGTACAAAGTTGTGAATTTTAGAGAAGGTTTAAGTTAAGCAGTTGACAGAAGATCGGAACGGTTGGCGATTACTCCACCGACAAGAGCTTTGCTATTAAATAAGGAGAGAGAGAGCATTTTAACTAAAGCTATCTAAAGCAAAGTTTCATTTGTTTGCAAAATCAACAAAAATAATCTACATCTGTAATAAATAATAATAATAAATAAATTTGTTTATTTAAAAGACGCACCATTTTCAGATGATACAATTAGCTGGTGGTTTCACACTAGATCACAGACACTACATCACAAATCTGACAGTTAAGTATTGTTAAGTGGGCCATCTACCTGTTTGTCTAACTGCCGCACTCAGACGTCAATTAATTTTCAAGTTTCATCAAAGTTGCAAAGCAAAGAAAGTGACAGCAGCAACTTTAATGACACTTAAATATTAATTGTCGTAAGTACCTGAATGTAAGGCAAAAAAAATTTTTTTTTGGGCGGCTCCTTTCATTTCATGTTTTAATTGAGCCATAATTAATCAATGATGCCGTAAAAGATACGAACAAGTTTAGTATGATGGCATAGAACCGAGTCCATTAAAATTTACCAGTTTTATTTACCTTTATTTATTATAAATTAGTCACAGATACAAATTAGATGCGCTATTAATTTATTAAAATAAATTTTCGAATACCTTAAGCTTATTTTTGTTGTAATTTATAATTGAACTCCGCCGCGTTAACACTTATCATCAAGATCGTGACGTCACTCTAGCAGATATTGCTAATGCCGACAGTAACCACGTCAAGCGCACTTGTGTAACATATAAGTGACGTTCTCAATATAAAGGGACCTTATGGAGGAAGGCAGTTACGCTCTTCTTATTCTTGTAACTATACGAATACTATGGTAACAGTTCTAAAAACGGCGTAACCGCCTGCCTCCATAAGGTCCCTTTATATTGAGAACGTCACATTTATAGTAAAAGTGCCAGAGGCTCCACAAGGAGCCGTTTATAAATGGTTTTTGATATCCTCGGCAACTCATACAGCGAAAGACACTTTAAATGTAGAATTATTTAGTCCGTGAATAAGCGAGTGAAATCGAACTTAAATTAAAACAATCGTGTGTGCGTTCGATTAAGATTAATTTCATGCTATGTAATTCACTAGTGTTTGCTTGCGACTTCATCGCTTTAACTCGTCAAACGTCAAACAACGGAAACTATTTTTTTTTCTAAATACCTATTAGGTACTTATCCTACTTTATCCAGGACATGAAAGTACTTGTCTGCAATTTCACTTTTAATCCGCTCAGCGAGCCTAACATGCATCACAAGCATAAAGTAACAGCACGAATAAAAAGTTGCTAGAGTAATTAAATATCATGCTTAGCTTAGAGCCTGTGCACACTAGCGTTTTTAGCCCTTAGACCCCCAGTCAAAAACGCCAGTGTGCACAGGCTCTTAATAGATTTGGACGATTTATTTCATTACTCTAGCAATACCGGATAAAACCGCTTAGTGATAAAAGTTAATAAAAGTCAGGATGAGACACTTATATTTTAAACCTTGAGCGTTCATTCTTACGTTAGAATATGGAATAGATATATTAATTTCCTTGGCACTCATGCATGCGAATAAATGCGTTAAAAGACAAACATCCAAATATTCTCTTAAACTTTCAGATTTATAACATTAGTGGGATAATTATTTATTAAAACTTTATTGCACAATACACAAAGTAGACAAATCGCGGACTAATGCCATAAGAGATTCTCTGACAGCCAGCCAATGGGTCTAACAGAAACAAATTTAAAGTTGGTGCTTGGTACCTAGGTACCTACTAAATGTAAATTATTGGGCATCTATATTCCACTTCGTTTTATCCCACCTTTCTTATAGATCGTACAGTCAGCACCAAATACATAGGAGCAGCCAAAATGGCTCAATATATCGCAACACATCCTTATTCGTATAGTAATAAAACGAATAAAGATGTGTTGCGATATATTTGGCCACTCTCGCTGCTCCTGTCTATTTGATGCTGACTGTACCTAAACGTATTGTTGATAGCTATTTATTTGACAGTAAGAGACTAGCAAGGTATGCTAAACAAATTGTAATAGAGCTGTCTAAATGTAATCAACATTTGTGACGCGTTCTCAATATAAAGGGACCTTATGGAGGCAGGCGGTTACGCCATTTTAGAAATGTTACCATAGTATTCGTATAGTTACAAGAATAAGAAGAGCTTAAATGCCTTCCTCCATAAGGTCCCTTTATATTGAGAACGTCACATTTCTTCATCCCCAAACGTCCACTATCTGAAGTCAGCGCTCCAATAAAGTGAACTAAATCTCATTGGACTTCCCCGTCTAGACGCATCCATTGCATTATCCGGAGATCTCTGCACAAGTGCAGATGGCATATCTCGCGTCTGATGCACTCAAAAACGGTCAAGTGTGAGTCAGACTCGCGCACCTTAATATTTTACCTTTAATTTATTTTTATATATTTTTAGTACTTGAAGGGGAGTGTTTGGGGTGGGGACACGTAACTCTAGTGAATATGATACTTTTTTGATTTCAATATTTCTTAAAAGTTGATGATACTTGTAACATACATAATGATATCAAGAGCTATCCAATGATACGTCATTCGATGTTATAAGGTAAAAAAAATAATTTTATCTTGGCTTTATATGTATGTGAGGTACCCTTAAACATTTTATTATTTTACAACTCGTATTATTGGTATTTCTGCGCGGATAAATATCTATAGGTACGTCCAACATTTCAGCTTTGTGAAACATACAGACAAACAGACTGGCGAAATTATAAGGGTTCCTAGATTAACTACGGAACCCTAAAAAGGAAACTTTAGCTGTAAGATAATTTTATCTGGGAATTGGAAAAGTCAGCCCTTAAAGAAGAGAATCCTTCAGTAGGGCTAGACAAGTCGCATTCGGATAACATTACCTTTTACGTTACGTTAGAAAAATGTATGGAATTGGCATAAGCGGCCGACGCGATAGATTGGAGCTTACGTTAGTCCTATAGTACAATATTTTGTCAGTTTTCGACAAGGAAAAAGACGGGATTTTTTGAAATTCCCACAGGATCTCATTTTACACGCGGGTGAAACCGCGGGCGAGACCTAGTATTAGATTGAGTAGGGTTAATAAAGGAAACACAAGAAAAGTTAACGTACTTAGTCCATTTCGTTATGCAAACACATAATCGGCACCCTACCTACTTCAGAATGATTTCTTTAAACTCACTGTAAATACTGAAGATTCCTTTCAGCGAGCCTAACATGCATCACAAGCATAAAGTGACAGCACGAATAAAAAGTTGCTAGAGTAATTAAATATCATGCTTAGCTTAGACCCTGTGCACACTAGCGTTTTCAGCCTTAAGACCCCCGGTCAAAAACGCTAGGTGTGCGGCTCTTAATATATTTGAACGATTTATTTCATTACTCTTGCAATACCGGATAAAATCGCTTAGTATTAAAGGGTATAAATATACGGACGAGACACTTTTATTTCTAAACCTTAAGCGTTAAGTCTTACGTAAGAATATGGAATAGATGTATTAATTTCCCTAGCACCTGTCATTTATCTCGTGCATGCATGCTAAGCTAAGGACACATACCATTCAACTCAGGAACAATTGCCATATTTCCATCTCGTCCATTTCGACTTGCACGCAACTTCGCATCGGAAAGAATCCATTTCGGAATGAACCACTTCGGAATGAATCGAAGCGTTCGGAATATTCCGGAAGAATGCAGCCCCAAGTGCGTGAGCCAATTTTTAGATAACATTCCACCTGGGGCGTGAAATTTATCTGCCGCGAAACAGTAAGGGTGCGTATACAAGGAAAAGAGAGAGCGGTTAGCGTCCCAATCCGCTTTGTAATAATGCTCGTACAGTAAGAGACGTTATTTTATTACGCAGGTTAAATCTCTTTTGTCTTTATAATATGTTACCAAAAATTTAGTTTCGTATGAAGGAAGACAGACATAATAGGCCTAGGTCTCTTAATTACGAATTAAATATAAAAGTTAGCGCAGTATGTATAAGACTTTTGTTTATGTGTTATAATGACTCCAGTCTGGATTAATACGGAAAGGGTCGACGTTCAACTGCGAAAAACTAGGAGATGTATAACGGGAACAATAAAATCTACACCTACACGTTGGCTCCCAGCATTGAGTCACATTCCACCACATCTCAGGAGACAGCTGGCATTGGTAAAGGAAAATAACAAAATTGCTAAAATACAGCCCTTCCTGCCCACCAAGAGTTCATGCACCCACCGAACCACCGCCTGAGATCCCGACGATCACCTTACCAAACGGCTAGAATCCTACGTGAGCGCGGCTTTAACATTATGCAGGAATGGAAAGAGGACTGGATGTTTTTGACTTTGACTTTTGATTCTCGAGCCCGAGAAGGGAGTGGTGCCAGATCAACCGGCTACGCACTGAGCATGGACGCTGCGCTAAATACTTACATGTTCAGATGTGGGTGGCGCAATTCACCTGCATGCGACTGTGAAGCGCCTGAGCAGTCTATCTGTAACATTATACACGCCCGCCCAAAACGGAAGTATAATGGTAACGTTGAAGACCTGCTCTTGCTTAGTAAGGACGCAGCCCTTTGGGCAAAGACATTGGATATAGCTTTGTAGTTTTATAGTTATTAGTTAGTTCTTTTGTATTAAGCGACTTACCAACTGCCATACGATTAAATAAATAATGACTTTTTGGGAAAATTTATCCGTTTGGTGCGCCTTTGCGAAGTTCATTCATCCGCGAGCGTTTATAAACAAGAAATTGCGAAGGATCTACGAATGGTACGGTTCATTTCATTATGAACTTCACGATATAATAATAACCATTATAACAATGTAAAATGCCTAGCTGTAAAAAATTTTTATATTTTATCAATAAACTATTGAATTGAATTGAATTGATGTAGACCGATACCAAACATTGGACGACTGTAGGGTAGGGTTTATATAGACTGTAGATACGCACTGAGTGACAAGCGACAAAATACAAGATGTGTTAGCCTGCTGTTGGTGGAGACGATCATTTACAATTACGCGCTAACATCGGTTTTAAATAGATTGAAATGTCAGCGTTTCATACGCTCCCGCTTACTCCTATCAATGTATCCTTACACCCGCACTCGCTAGCTACACAGCGCCGGTGACTGTGGTAAATAATTTATGTGGCCAATATCCGACGAGAGCACTATCTGTCTCGCTCTAACTCGGTAATTCAACGCCGTAGAGAAAAGCTCCTCTAGTGTTATTTTTATAAGATATAAGCCGATTAGGGTTGCTGACTTTATCATAAATAGACTTTTAAAAGGCCTTCTGTCAAAATTACATTGAACTTTAAATGTCAAGTACCTATGTTCTGATTTCAATTAACAACTTTTTGCAATAGGCCTTAGGAAGCTTGTCGGATATCACAGACCACTTAACAGACGATTAGAGTGTTAACAGCTGTCAAAATGGAACTAACAATCGATTAACATTTAACATCGTGTGGTGAATTTTTTTATTGCTTTATACAGACAAACAGGCAGACGGCCCCCACCTGATGGGAAGTTATCCGCCTTAGGACATTTGCAACACCAGAGGCGTCACTAATGCGTTGCCGGTCTCGTAGAAATTTAATGACACCCTTTGAACTTGGTACTAAGGGCCGCACTCAGAGACGTCAATTAAATTTAAAGCTTGTCAAAGTGACGTGTTGTCTCATTCTATTGCTATAGCAAAGAAAGCGACAGCAGCAACTCAAACTCAAAATTAAACTTATAAATTAATTGACGTAGCGGCCGTAAGATTATTTGCATGAAAATTGAGCCTTTTTATGCTTATTACGGAACGAGACATAAGAAAAAAGGGATAATAGGATCTGGATCTCGTGTATTGACGCTGTCATTATGACATGGCTCAATAGTTTTAGCCGTGGTACTACGGGTACATAAGACAATAGCGAGTCCCCTTGCAGACACTCATTTAATCGAATGTGTCATTTTACCGAATTCCATTTCATCGAAAGCTAATTTCTGCTGAAACCTTATTAATTTCAGGTTAGACCTGTGACTACCAAAAAATTATCTCCTGCACGTGAATCCTGTCGATGAAATGAAAATTCGGCGAAGTAAAACATTCTATGAATTGAGTGTCGGTGATTCAAGAGTAAACCCAATTAATTTATACGTATTTATAACAATCGATCCCTGAATACTCATTAGGCGTATAAATATAAATGAATAGAGCTCTTGATGACGTCCGTACTTTTATTGCAGTCTGCAAACGAGTACTAACGAGTCCATCAATGGTCTACGTTAAATACTGACAACAGAGACCCTTTTGTAACGTAAGACTAAACGCTTAAGGATTAAAACAAAAGTGTCTCGTCCTGACTTTTATTACCTTTTATTACTAAGCGACTATAGCGATTTTCACTTTTTATAGCGATTTTATCAAGGCCTCTTTTATTTTAAACCTTAAATGTTAAGTCTTACATTAGAATATCGAATAGATGTATTCATTTCTCTAGCACATGCCATACTTAATATGGCGTTGTCTTTGTATTTACTTAATAAAATTTAACCCATTCCAATGAAGCGAACTGGTTATATCTCTCGGTTATTTAGATATTAGTTAACAATATATGATAATGAAGATAATATAAGTTTAAACGTACGAGTAGGTATGAATATCGTTGTCTATACATAGTACAAGGCCAGAGCTTAATTGAGAACTAGGTTTTTTTTTATTTAATTAAAGGAAACGGGTCTGAATTTGGGTACGTGTAAATATCAGCCTCTTGAGACAGGGACAGGGTATTGCCCCGGAACCGAACCTTTGACCTTTGGCTGAACATGACAGCCGTACATAATTAAAGCCCTTTAATGTATAGCGAACTCAGGAAATGATTAATGACGGTGTTAATTGGTGGTGGGGCAAATTCGGGACATACACTTTACTTGTGACGGCGTAAGATAGTGTAAGTTGTATATTGGAGATGAGATAGCGATTTATATTCCTTTTCGCCTCACCAGCTCGGAAAGGCTTTCTTTGTCGGTCAACATCAGCGCGCAAAAGTCCACTTAAACCGCTAGCGTGGAAAGTATTTAATGTTATTGCTGTGCGCGGAGGAGCTTCGCGAAGACGGTCACATCTGATGTGACGCTGGTGTAATTGTTTTCCCAACACCGAGTGTTTTCCTCGCTTCATTGAGGTAAAAAATTGTGTGTTTCGCACGGCAGCAAAGTTATTTGGGTCTCGAGGTCTTTTAATCGCTAGGCTCGTGGTTCAATTTTAGAATCCTTCGCTAACTCGGGATTCAGTACTGGCTCTCACGCCAAATAACAAATTCGCCTTGCACAACAAATAACTATTTTTATATACGACCGCCAACTATAACTGTTAAGCCACTATATAATAATGTCATGAAATCACGAGTAAAAAAAACGAATCAGGTACCTCTAGAAAGAACTTTTCCTTCTAAAAACACATTTATAGGGAAATAAATACTAAAATAGGTACATAGAAAACCTGTAATAGTTAGGAACAAATATTCTCGCTCATCATGCCACTACCGGGAATCGAACCCGGGGACTGATAGCTTCGTAGGCAGGGTCGCTAGGCTTACCGCGTCGTCAAAAGTGAGGGCTACCTTGAACTGACAGCGGGCTTAGCATGCTTACACGAGATAAAATTTGACAGGTGCTAGGGAAATGAATACATTTATTACATATTCTAACGTAATACTTAACACTTAACGTTTAAAATAAAAGTGTCTCATCCTGACTTTAATACCTTTTATTACTAAATGATAAGTGATTTTCACAATTTTATAGCAATTTTATCAACACGGGGCACTTTTAATTTAAACCTTAAGCGTTAAGTCTTACGTTAGAATATGGTATAAATATGGCACACTACGCTAACAAGCGTTTCTATTCGTTTAGTTTTTAAACCAATCACTCACTGGTAGATCACGTGATACGAAGAGTCACGTGATCTACCAGTGACGCGATTGGTTTAAAAACGAAACGAATAGAAACACTAGTTAACGTAGTGCATCTTGGCTAAGGGCTCTGATTGTATTAAATCCCAACTATTAATAATTAATAATACTTGAGCAATTCTAGTTTCTCCATCAATATTATAGATTCGTTCTGCTAACGATAACTTTGGCTAATTCCGATTTGGACAATGGGCAGATTAAAGTTATTACTATGATAATGCTGGCTATTAATTACCAAGCGGTTTCACAGAGCTGTTATCATTAACATTGTGGGTTTGAATATCCAGGTTTATTACTCTCATAACTTGCTTGTAAGTTCGTAAGCGAAGAGCCACCGGCTACCCTTAATAGAGCCTTAATAGGCGGTGCAATATTGTACGAGCAAAAGCAATAAGAGAAAATAGAAAACATATAATTCGATAATGAGCCTTCAGTGCATAACATACTATTACATGAGAAACATTTGTTTATGGGTGATTCCACGAGCGTTTCAACCGCCGTCAGTCCCTTGATCGCATTAAAGTCGAAATTTCTGTAGCTTTGGATGCCATTTTCGGTTATTATGTAGAGGTCAAGGCACTCTATAAAACCGAAAATGGTATCCAAAGCTACAGAAATTTCAACTTTAATGCGATCCAGGGACTGACGGCGGTTGAAACGCTCGTGGAATGACCCTTATATATTTGTACTCACGTTCTCGAAAACGGCTCTAACGATTTCGATGACAATTGCGACCTAGGGGTTTACGGGGGCGAAAATTAGATCTAGATAGGTCTCATATATGAAAAGAAATCTCGGAAAAAGCAATACCGGATAAAAATAAAATTAGTAATAAAATGTAATACAAATATGGACGAGACACTTTTCTTTTAAACCTTAAGCGTTAAGTTTTACTTTAGAATATGGAATACATGTATTTCCCTAGCCCCTGTCAAATTTTATCTCGTGCATGCATGCTAAGCCCGAAGGCTCTAGTAATTCTCATATGGTCTTAACCGCCTTCGGGTTTGAACTTCTCTCTCTCTCATACGATTTTAAACGAGTTTTGTCGACTTTACCGTAGTACTCGAAATACTTTTTAAGACCTCTTATACTGCACAAAGTTTTCGAGAACTCTAAGAGACACAAAATGAACGGACACGCACACGCAGAGTGACCTTATAAAGTTTCTGTATTTTTTTTTTCATATATTAAGGTAGGTAAGTCATTCAGCGCGTTTCACGTTGTCGGTCTCAGTTCGTTGAGAGTTTTCGCTATATACGAGGATTACACGGCTATGCGCTACGAGTAGCGGCGTAGCACTGCTGGCGTTAAATGGGTTAAAACAGTATATATATAAATAGGTTACCATTTACACAATTATAATAATATAAATTCCACAAGCATGGACAAAGGCTAACAAAGCATAGCGCCCCGAATACATTTAGGATTACAATTCACACTAGCGCAAATATCAAAACTTGTAGCACGGCAAACTAGCCCACAATAGCAATCAAACTTCATACAAATATGTGCAAACAAAACACGAACGTTCCACTTTTGTGTTCAAACAGGCTTCGCTGACGTGGAAAACGGTGCTCTCATCATTCGCGAAGTTGCAGCGAGAGATGGATATACCATCAGCAATCGATAATATTGTTTTAGCATATTTGGTTAGGTTTCCAGGATTATCTATACTTATATTATACATGGAGGTTTCCCTCTAGTCCCAGTAGCTCGGTTGATTAGTCTGGGGCCGAACTATAATTTCGGTTATGACGTCAACCCGAACTATTGGGAAGTTAACCGAACTACGCACGTAGTTCGGTTAACGATGTGCAAACCACTTTTATTATAAAAAAAGCCGGTCAAGTGAGAGTCGGACTCGCGCACCGAGGGTTCCGCATAAACGTAGGTATGTAAATAGTTTGTAAATCACGGGAATACAATATAAACCATGTCCAGTATAAACTGACACGCAATAAGTATGCACTTTAGTACTTAGTGAGTGTCAGCTTATACTGGATTTTTTTTTATGTGATGTAACTACAAATTAACGGTTTTCGGATTTTTTCCTTTACTTGTGCTATAAGACATAGCTTCTTGCAAAATTTCATGATTCTAAGTCAACGGGAAGTACCCTATAGGTTTTGATTCCCTTGAGATTCCCTTCAATATGCGGCATAAACGGCCGTATCTTTTGATTACGTTGACTTAGATGTTTGATTTTTTCACTGATCCAAGGGACTGCAGATTTATGTATTTGATATTAATTTCAACTTGTTACCTCCACGCGTTCCTGAGAAAAAGGGTCTTGACAGACACACAGACATACAGACGGACAACAAAGTGATCCTATAAGGGTTCCGTTTTTTTCTTTGAGGTACGGAACCCTAAAAACGGCCAAGTGCGAATTGGATAAATACTAAATACTCCGCAACATGCATATATGAAATTTTGACAAAAAATTATGACTGCCGTAAATAAATAAGTTTGCCTAGCTATATAAGAAAAGAATTTGAATATTTATAAGACGAAGAAGTTAAACATAATATGTTTAAACGGTTCACTCGCGTTTTAAAAGTCGATAGCTCCACATGGTTCATTCATGGTTCATGAATGATTCATGTTACAACTTTTAAAGCGTGAGTGACCCGTTTATAATATATCTAATACGAAGAAGTTACTTTAATCTTTTGTTTGTTTTTTTTTTATAAAATATAATTGAATGAAAAAATCTTTGGTTATTTATTTAGCTGCATTCTTAACCGTACTTTTGAGTCGTTTTAATTCTCAGTAGTTCGGTTTGACGTCATAACCGAACTATTGGGAACAAAAGTGTGGCAGTAGTTCGGCCCCGGACATATAATCAATCGAACTACTGGGACTAGAGGGAGGTTCACGGGCTATTTGTATTCAGTGACATGGCCGAAATTGATTTATTACATATCCGGAATCGCCATATTTTTTTGCGTCGTTTGAGTCCAGTTTCGTGGCGATCAGCTATGTTATTCTGTTGACACATCGTCGTTCAGTTCTACTCAGTCGATGAATAGCCGGCGACTTTACGACGTCCGTCAAGGTGGATAAATGAATGTGCATAGGCAGTTGAATGTCATTTACCCACCTTGACGGACGACGTAAATTCGCCGGCTATTCATCGACCGAGTAGAACTGAACGACGATGCGTTAACAAAATAACATAGCTGAGCATTTGTCGCTTGAAACGTCAGTTTTAGGTCTAGTTTGAATCTGATTGATGCGACACAAATTTTTGTGGAAATAAATGGCTTTATTATTATTATTATTAGGTCTACCCTCTCATTGTGAGTGGAGGCCTGTGCCCAGCAGTGGGACGTATATAGACTGGATCATTATTATTATTATTATTACTAGGTCTACGTAATCACTACGTGATTGAAAACATGCTCAGTGAGTATTCCGGGCACGTTTCCAAATGTCAACGGACGATATTTCTGATTCTGTTTGCACTCGCTAATTCAAGTTAGCTGAATCGCTTCAGCTTTGTGTGTGAACTCACGTACATTCAGCATCAAATACAAATACAGCAGCCAAATTGCACACACATACTTATTCCTATAGTAATAAAGATGTGTTGCGATACATTTGGCCACTTTTGCTGCTCCTATCACGGGAATCGAAATGAAGCAAGTACCAAGTATAAAAGCCGGATGAGATGAGCTATCAGATATCTTTCTCTACTTTTTAAAGCTAGGCAGTTTTTTTTCTTCAACTGTCATTGTCACAAGAGGTCTGTCCTGAGCTTCCAGTACTAAACTGTACACAACTGTACAAAATCAAATAAATAAATAAATAAATAAATAAATAAATATCAGGGACAATCTCACACAAATTGACCTAGTCCCAAACTAAGCTCTAGGCTTGTACTATGGGTACTAGGCAACGATATACTTACTTATATAGAGAAATACATACTTAAATATATAGAAAATATCCATGACTCAGGAACAAATACACGCGCTCATCGCACAAATATTTGCCCGTACCGGGATTCGAACCCGGGACCGCTAGCTTCGTAGGCAGGGTCACTACCAACTAGGCTAACCGCGTCGTCAAATAGTTGTTAATTCGATCGTTTAATTTCTTTAGTTTTGTAGTTATGATTCTGGTGTAGGAAAACAGATTTCAGCTATGGTTAACAGATTTTTTTTTATGACAACAAGTCATATTTTTGTTAATACTAGAATATTCTAGTTAAAATATTCCAGTACACGAAAACTTTGATATCTTGGTTACCATCTAATAGTTACAGAGTAAAATATGCATTTAGCATACAACAGGTTTTGTATACTAGACAAAATTCGTTTCCTACGATACTAGGTAAATGGTAATAGGTGCTAGAAATTATGTTGTAGGTACAGAAGTAGAATTTTCTATTAATAGAAAATGAATGAAGTGTAAAAAACGTATAGTTGTCACATATAATACAATAAAATCAAATAGAATTTACAATATTCTGTTAAAGGAAACTAGATTTTTTTTCTCCGTGCGGGCGTCCATAGGCTACGGTAACCGCTTACCATCAGGCGGGTGGTACGCTTGTTTACCACCATCGTAGTATAAAAAAAAAACTTTTACATTTATAATTATATAGAAGGATATAATCATTTCGTTTTATTCCTAGGCTTTATTCGTCGATTAGTTGGATATTCAAAATGGCGAATGCTAAATGTTCTTTTTACAAGTGAATGTTCAGGCGAATATTCAAATTTATGTTCGTTAAGCAATTATAGCCTACGTGCTGGCTGCGTAATGCCTATTAAGTTAGTCACGTTCAATACTTTATCTAAACTCATATTGTAAATCCTCTAGGAAAAAAAATACAACTATATTTCTGTTGTTGACATTTCATATTAGTTGATGCTTCATCTCGAGGGAAATGAGAAATTTTCGCCGAATCAAATCGTATCGTGATTTGAATAAACTATAACAGTATCGGCAGCGTACATGTAAAGTGGATTTTACAGTACAACCACTATATAAGATTTGGCATGACGAAAGCAACAACACTGAATGACGTAAAGCTAGTTATAACCTACAGTTTCTGAACGCGTCGTAGAGGTTTTACGATATGGGTGTAGATAAAAGCTTTTAGTTTGTAACTCGTAATACATATAAACTTATATAGTGACTATAAAATCCCTTTGACTGTTACAGCAACTCTGCTTTGGAACGAGATCGACGAAACGTTCCTTTCAATTATATCGCTTTGATTGTTGCGGCCTGTTGTTTTTGAACATCGAACGTTCATTGTTTATTTACATTTCAAATTTGAATTTCGAATAGTGACAAAATGCATAACACAAAATATACATCATCTAATTTTGAATGTTTAACGTAGGGTTTGTTTAAATCCCAAACAAAGTAAGGGTGTTTTGCACAGAATCCAATAAAATGTATAATCTGGGATGTAGTTGTGGTAAAGTCAAGTTCATAACGTAGAGACGATCATCATACGATCACGTGACCTTATCGCTTTCAGTTGTTTGACAAAAAGTTGCGTACGGCAGCTCGAACATAACGAAAGATGTATATGCGTGCTATACCTACCTTACGTCGATTTGCACAAACCGCAAAACTCAAGGCATTTTGCTGTTTCACGTTCTCCAGTCTGCCGAACATTGACCTCGAATAATATAAAAAGACATTTCGTTTACATTTCAGATAAAGAGTTCATCAACTTGATTCTCACTTTTATTCCTTGCTCTGCATCTCTTTCTTTATGGACTGGTTAGAGGAAGACGGTTACGTACGTAAACAAGTCGAACGGTATTAGGCCCCTTGGTCGTCATTTCCATAGCCTTTTATTTGTGGATTTAATCTTGTCGGCAAATTGCGGCATGCGGAGTGAAGAGAGCAGTCGATTTGCGTTTGCAGATTGAAACTTATTTGAGAAAAGATTGAATGAGACGCAGACATCTTTGTTGGGGTGTTATTCTTTTATTTAATGTTGTCACTCCACCGTTTTTTTTATACACGCCTACCAAAAAAACGTGCAAGTTTTTAAGGTTCATGCATGCGTGACAACTTAGTCTCATTGGTTTAAATAACGTCATTTCACTTAAAGGAATGAAATGAGACATGTTATATTAAAAAAAATTAAAATCACGCCTGCCATGTATAAATTTGCGAATAAAAACGGTTTAAACAAAGCTGTGTAAATATTTTATGTGATAACCAAATTTTTATCGTAATAGTACGTACAAGAAAAAATGTTGCCGTATTTTCCAATCCCCAGATAAAATTATCTGCCTGTTAAAGTTATCGTTATTTCTTTGTCAAATTACAGAAAATTACAACTGACAGATAGTGTTATTTGTTTTATAAATCAGCACTTAGTTCGTATACAAAACCGGCGTGTCCTCAAGGTGTGTATACAGTGGCTATCAAATTAAAAGCCAGACAAAGCGCCCCGCAGGTTTTCGCGCCAGAATAATGGCGGCCATTTGCAACGGACCCTCTGGCCTAATGGCCGCTTCGTTGTGGATGTGTTCACAGCTGTTTAAAGTGACAAATACTGCGTGAAGTGTTGAGGTTACTACGCATGTATCTACATATATCCATAGTAATATTAAAGTTATACCGGGTGTCCCAATATCAGTAACCCACATAGACACCGGAGGTAGACCAGCCTAAGACGGACCGAAACAGCCTAAGATGACCTCAGTAAAAGTCACATGGTTTTCGAGATCTGCCAGTTTAAAGTTTGTACTGGAAAAGAACTTTAAACTGGCAAATCTTGAAAACCATGCGATTTTTACTAAGATCATGTTAGGCTGGTTCGGTGTGGGGACAATGAGTAACGCATTTCCACTCCGTTAAAAAAAAATCAAACGTCAAAAGTAAAAAACAAAACAAAGAAAAAAAAAGTGTCTGGTTCGGTCCGTCTTAGGCTGGTCTACCTCCGGTGTCAATGTGGGTTACTGATATTGGGACATCCTGTATAACCAAAACCCGACTATTAAAGGCGCAACTGTTTAACGTAAGTTAAATGGAGGGGTTTTTAAAATATTAGCGACCCGCCCTTGCTTCGCTCTGGTTAAAAAAAATAATATTAGTTAGAGATTAGGGTGATGGCACTAGTAATGGACAAGAACCAATGATGGACCCATGATTCTTATTTTGGATAAGATTATTTTTTAAGGTTATTCATTTTTTTTAGCCTGTTTTAGTGTCCCACTGCTGGGCAAAGGCCTCCCCTCTTTTCCGCCATTCGTCCCTATTGAGCGCATGCGCCCGCCACTCGCTCCGAAACGCGTCCAAGTCGTCCCGCCATCTCCTTTTTGGTCTGCCTCTGCTCCGGTGGCCATCTAACGGGGTCCATTCGGTAGCAGCTTTGGCCCACCGTTCCGGATGCATCCGGCAGACATGTCCAGCCCAGTCCCACTTGAGCTTAGCGGTCTCGGTTATTCATTTATTTTGAAATAATCAATTTATAACCCTATGATATTTTAATTAAGAAGTAAATGTCCATTATTGGTGCCTGTTAGCTTAAAGTGTCCAACACTGGTGCCATCACCCTATGTAGCTTACTATTAGCGAAATAATTTTTAAATCGTCTTAGTATTTTAAAAGATTACGCCTCACATACAAAAAACACAATTTTTACCATTAATATAATGTATATAACATATATAAATCATTCAGTTCAGATAAACAGGAGAGGTCTCAACACCTTTTATAGTCCCATAAGCTATCTAAAATGATGTACGCCGTCTATAAAAAGTCATTGGCCTCTCTAATTCCAAAGCACGCGTCACATTCCGGCGAAACTGCGCATAAACGAAAAAGAACAGAAATAAACCACGTAATCTCTACTTCGGCCCCGCAACTCCATTACTCCCAACCTGCCATTGCGCGTAAAAGACCTTTTTACAAAGCTACGTTCCACTTCGACACCCATTATTTGTCCCTGTATTGTATTTGTATTGTATTCAGGATCAAGCCTTCGTGAATTCGGCGGCATTCATATTGTCATTTCTTTCATGGAATTGTAGAAAACTTTTACGTCATTTCATATTAAACCGATCTCTTTGTTCATGCCATTTGACCTTTGGAGAATTCAATAAATAATAAATTATAATTGTTGATTATGAGTACTATGACATTGAACTTTAACATTATAGGTCTGTCGTAATAACCCAAGCATTTTCCTGTTTCGTCCCATTCCCATTTACACAAATTTTACCTAACAAGAAAATGTTATGAAATCATCTCAATCCAAACGATCAAAAGAGTCATCAATTTTTACGTGACTACCCCATTTAAGCGCATAAGGGTCGCTAGAAAGGTATTGACAAATGATTACATTTTAAATTTTTAGATATAAGAAACAAATAAAGATTCTATACTATCATAATTTTATTTGTATTACAAAATTAAAAATATTCATACTCGAGAGCTCGCTGGCGGTTCTTGTTAAACTTAAAGAAATAACACTGCAAAAACGTAATAAAGGTCGCGCCGGCAAAATCTTGTTTATAACATAATTATTCGAATATAACAGACAGACAGAACAACAAAGCTGCGAGGCTTTGTTAAAAGTTGTTTATCTTTATTTAAGAAGGGTGCTATATTGTATCCGGCTCTGTCTAAAACAACCACATCTATCTATTGCTACTTGGGCTACTTGGGTTTGAAAGCCGCTAACAATCTTCATTGTTTGCTAGCTTTCATTATATTTATTACTAGCGACCCGCCCTCGCTTTGCTCCGGGTACTATTATATACCTTCCGTAAAAAATTTAGTAAATGTCAATTAATAGAAAACTGTCCTTTTAGACTTGTCAAAGACGTGTCACGTTCTTGTAAAACACCTTTTAAAATAATACATTTGATTCGATTCGATGCTAGTGCGAAAAGTATGTCATTACTTCACGACGACGAGTGAAGAATGACATTTCCGCACGTGTATCGAACGACGTTTTTTAACACAGTTGCGAAAAAATAAATCAATTTCAAACTCTGATTCACTCATTTCATAAGCAACTTTTTGAAACCTTAAGATTGGTAAACAAATTCGTTGTAAGTTCGATCTTTCGCAGTGAAATTTTTTGACATTATGAAGAGGTGTTTTTTTTAGCTTTTATTCGACTAGAATGGATTTTGTTATTGTTATTGAACCCACTTCAATGAAAAATTTTTTTCAAATGCATGTTCTATAACACATAGACAATTGTAAATATAAAACATTGTACTATTATTACCTAAATATTGTTATTTACGATTATTTGTGTATCATATCAAAACAATATCGAATGTTGCCTTTGGAAACTTAAAACATTTGCAGTAAGAAAAAACGCCTCTTCATAATGTCAAAAATTTTGACAGGCGTTTCGGCAGCTAATCCGTTCCATTCAGACAACTTATTAAGAACGGTTTTTCAATATTCAATATTAAAAAAATAAACGTGTTATAATGATGAAGAGGTAAGTAATAAAATATGAAATATGTATATTTTTC
Organism: Tortrix viridana; assembly: GCA_963241965.1. Classification (NCBI taxonomy): domain Eukaryota; kingdom Metazoa; phylum Arthropoda; class Insecta; order Lepidoptera; family Tortricidae; genus Tortrix; species Tortrix viridana. The sequence goes on along the minus strand of OY725194.1, from coordinate 1,830,603 downwards.
GTATTCTTACATTAACAGTAGGTTTTTATGTTGATTACGATGTTTAAAGGACACTAATATTAACACTCATCAATAAGTAGTGATGAATTGGAACTAGTATAAATTTAAAAAAATTGGAAAAGTAAAAAGCACTAGTTCGCGAAAACAAACTTTCCGCACGATATACAGCTACGAAAAGTACCACATTTTGAGCAACTGTGTTAAAAAATACATTCCTTAGCTTCACGCTTTAGGTACAAAAACAATCAACAACTACAAAAATCATTGACAACCCCAATTTTCCGATGCATCCATTCAAAACAAAAGGCTAGCGTCGAAACGATCCCGCCAATTATGGCCCCAAGTGAAACTGGCCAGTCCGCCCGTCCCCAGAGTCCGCGCGGCTCGTACATTTTTATCAAGCTTCATTTTCACACGTTCGTTACCGTTGACCTGGATTGGGATAAACAGAGCTACATAAAAAGGCTTCTGGTGACGACTTTGCGCGACTGGCGACGATTTCATACATTGCGCGTAATGTCAATTAACCGTTATGCGGTGAGCGTTTCAACCGTGCAATGAAGAGAAAATTCTCTCGCCACCGCCGCGGCCGTGCTGTTGGGTTGAGGAAGTTTGACTCTGTAGGATTATGTTTATACATGTTTATGTTTTTTTACTCGTCGGCTTAAGGGGGGTAATTGTTTCCGGGTGTTATGGGCTTGATGCAAATTGGGCATATTTCAGAAAGGTTGTCACAGTTAAGAACCTAATTAAAAAACGCTAACTTTATTCCATTACGTAACGAAATTTAGTCATACACTTATGGTTAATTTAGTCATACACTTATGGTTAATTTAGTCATACACTTATGGTTAATTTAGTCATACACTTATGGTTAATTTAGTCATACACTTATGGTTAATTTAGTCATACACTTATGGTTAATTTAGTCATACACTTATGGTTAATTTTCGTCACGTAATGGAAAGAGTTAGCGTTTCTTATATCAGGTTCTTAATTGCAACAACCTTTCTGAAATATGCCCAATTACGGCTGGCCACGACTTTGAGCGGCGGCGGTGGTGAGCGAATTCTCTCTTCATTGCTCGGTCGACACGCTCGCCGCGCGGCGGTTAGTTGACGTTACACGCAATGTACTAGAAAATTCGCTCGCCGCTGACCACGTCGTGCAGAGTCGTGGCCAAGCCCTTAGAAATGCGGGTTATCGTTGACCTGGCGCTATCTATAATGCATGAAATATTTGACGTTCTCAATATAAAGGGACCTTATGGAGGAAGGCAGTAAAGCTCTTCTTATTCTTGTAAGTATACGAATACTATGGTAACAGTTCTAAAAATGGCGTAAGCGCCTGCCTCCATAAGGTCCCTTTATATTGAGAACGTCACATATGCGATTACTAACTTTTTCTCATGACTCCATCCGCATTGAAGCCATTTATCGCTAATACCGTAGTAACTATCAAACCGGGGGCAAAAAGTTATGTGTTAATTCAGGATGAGGACTATATATGTGTGCCTCATATAATTCAAATTCGGTCAGCTGTTTAGGCGTGATTAAAAGACAAATATACAAATTTACAAAGTCCCTGTCTGTCTGAACGCGATAAACTCAACTACTGAACAGATTTTCATACGAATTTCACCAATGAACGAATTAATTCATGAGGAAGGTTTATGTGTATTCATTAAGGTTTAGGCACAGTCTATATATACAATATAACACTTCCTTACACTTGTGGTCGTCCAACGAACGCGTTCGCGCGGAAAGAAAGGGGCGCGGTAGCGAGCCCAAGCTGCCTAGCACTCGCTTGGGCGTTGTCCCACTGAGTATTTGACAGGTGCCACGGAAATGAAAACATCTATTCCATATTCTAACTTAAGATTAACGCTTAAGGTTTAAAATAAAAGTGTCCCGTCTTGATAAAATCGCTTTAAAAATGTGAAAATCGCAATAGTCGCTTAGTAATAAAAGGTAATAAAAGTCAGGACGAGACACTTTTATTTTAAACCTTAAGCGTTAAGTCTTACGTTAGAATATGGAATAGATTATTCATTTCCCTAGCACCTCCCAAATTTTATCTCGTGCATGCATGTTAAGCTAGTCTGGCTGGTATTATTATTACGATAATGTTTTAGCGGTTGTCAATAGCGTACCCTCTGCGGGTATTGGTTTATCCATCGATTTTATGTCACGCCGTTGTCGATTAATGATAATTAATATCATCGAACAAAGACGTAAACCGGGGCCGATTATAAATTGTGACGCGCTGTCTTATTCTGGCAGTGTTTGGACGATTAAACACTAGCTTTCCGCCCGCGACTTCGTCTGCGGAGAGCCAGTACTTTCGTAAGTTAAAATATAGCTTCTGCCCGCGACTCCGTCCGCGTCGAAGTCGTTTATCGCTGCTCCCTCGGGAACTTTTTAATTTTCCGGGATGAAAAGTAGCCTATGTTTTAATCGAGGGTATAAGTTATCTCCATTCCAAATTTCATCCAAATCCGTCCAGCCGTAGCAGCATGAAAAAGTAACTATAACACACACAAACTTTAGCATTTATAATATTAGTAGGATGTCCACCCTGAAAGTCCATTCTAAATGTTGGTAAAATGTGACGTTCTCAATATAAAGGGACCTTATGGAGGCAGGCGGTTACGCCATTTTTAGAACTGTTACCATAGTATTAGTATAGTTACAAGAATAAGAAGAGCGTAACTGCCTTCCACCATAAGGTCCTTTTATATTGAGAACGTCACAAATAATTTTTGAAATCGTATGTTTAGTTCCGGAGGTTACCCCTTACATACAAACAAAAAAACAAATTTACAAACTTTACCTCTTTATAATATTAGTAATAGATAACATTAAGTAAATATAGAACTAGCGATCTGCCCTAAATTAATACATTATAACCTCTCTGGAAAATCCCTCTTTCTATTAGTGAAAACCGTATCAAAATCCGCATAGTAATTTCTGAGATTAGCCCGAACAAACACTCAGTGCGGCGCGGGGGACTTCAATTTATAATTATGTGGTGAGTAAACTATGATAAGTAATATACTTAGTACCAGCTCAACTCGATCACTATTTAGATATCCAGGATGATAAAAAATTACCCAGTACGAGTAAGAACATTGTTATTATCCCTTAATATACTACAGGTATCCCCTTTTTTGTTTTTATTACATTTTACATTTTGACATTGCCAATTTTTCAATTTTTTATTTTTATTGCATAACTATTATTTTTTGAAGATCCTATTGTGAATTCATTATGTAATTTCCAATAAAAAATAAATAACTACCTAAGTACCTTGATGCGCGTACATTAATGAAATACTGAATCATTATTATTATGGTGGCATATTACATCCAAATATCGTTACTCACAGGAGTCACAAGTGATTTACTTGTATTAACTTATACGCTGGATTACGTAGTAATCGACATCAAAGCTAGTAATTATTAGTAATTAATTTGAGCGTTAATTAGAATAATCCTGTAGCCATAACAATGCAGTTCGATCATTTGTTATTATTCAATTACGAATTACGCTGCTTTGTTTGTATAGACCGGGAGTTAATGTGCTTTAATTTTAATGAAAATGGGATTTGTTAATGTTCGGATAAATATCCGAGATACATACATATTAAACTAGACAGATGAAAATACCACACAGTGATTTTTATATATTTGTATTAGTTTGTTTAGTTCATTGTAAGAAAGTAATTTCATTTAAATTCTGGTACTTACATTATTGAAATTTGTGATTTAAGTTTAAATAATTATATAACCTATAAAAAGTAACTCGAGAGAGTTTATAAAGTACCTACTGAGATTATTATACTGTGTTTACGATAAAATTTGTTACAATTTAAACAATATGTCAACGATACATGTTAAAAAGTAATGCCCAAAGAATGTGAAACCATAATTTACTTCACGAAAATTCAAGGTATTTTTAGGCAATGATCATCTCTTCTAAATCCTACCTTTATTATTTCCTTACCTTTTTAAACGACCAAAGGAGTGTAATGTTTTCAAGGTCCGTGTATGTATTTTTGTGGGGAGCCTCTTGTTTCGCCAAAATATCTTTGGTCAAATGTATTCTTTCCCAAATGTTCATTTCCCAAAAACCTATTTGTATTATTTTTGTTTTCTTTTCAGGATACCAGAAAAGCTATTTAGATCGGTTATTTCAGGTTAGAATTGTGAGCGCCATAAAATGCTAATTTTTGCGGCGGAAAATTAACTTTTTGGCAAATTAAAATTTGGGAAATGATACATTTTATTATTATTATTATTTATTATTTATTATAGCATATCAACAGGCTTAATTTTAAAACAACGTCCCGCAAAACTGTTTTCACAGTTTGACTGTGGGATCCGCGAGTCTTAGTATACGAAATAATATATCACTTAAAATAAAAAAATTGAACACTATTTGTCTTAAATTTAAATAATATTTGACCAAACGTATTTTGGCCAAACGGCAGAGACCCATTTTTGTGAGTTTCTTTATCGTGTTACCTCCCGTTCTATAGTTGTTACGTGAATTCACACAGCTTACATAGAATAACGCGGCATTACGGAGAAAAATAGCGATATCGGCGAGCTGAGGATTAACTTAGCGGCGAAAATACAGCTTTCGGGAAAAGAAAATACGGTTCTATTTCTAGGCGTTTCGATTTGTTTATCAGCGTTATACTAACTCACATAATCGGTTGGTTTGAAAAAATACCCTAAACTAGTAAATAGTTTAAAGACAATTTTTGTAAATTTAAATTAGTTTCGGAATTAGTACTATTTAGCATTTTATAACTGTGGCCTTAATTTTCTTTTCCCATTTATTCATTCGTTCATTCATTTTACAGCCTTGAAGATTATAAACTTATTTTTATTTGTAGTAATATAGTGACGGAACCCTTTATTGAGCATGGACCGACATGCTCTTGCCCGGTTTTTTTAATACTTTTATAAATGCGAAAGTTTGGATAGATGGATGTTTGTTACTCAATCACGCCAAAACGGCTGAACGGATCTGGATGAAATTTGGCACAGGGATAGATTATAGTTTGGAATAGCACTAACGTTACTTTGTGTCCCGAAAAGATTAACAGTTTTCGAGGCAGCAGCGATAAACGACTTCTACGCGGACGGAGTCGCGGGCCAATGCTATTTCTTCATAAAACCACTAAAGCGAGCGTATTTAAACAGCTCAAACTCCTCATTATCCAGAGTAAAATGAGCTTCATTAGTAACATAAATACGCCACGGACCGAGCAGTACTTAGGTACCTAAGTGTTTATTTACGCCTGCTAAAATTAACCCAAGGCTTAACTTAATTAATTAAGTTTTCTTCTAAATTGTTTCATCAACAATTTCCTCGGAGACATTAATCCTTAAGCAATAAATCTTAAAAAAAGCAATTTGAAGTTTGTGGCAAGCGCCATTAGAAAATCCATGTAAATTTTCCGCTGTTAAAACTTTACAATTACTCCGTTTGGTTAAACAGGGTTTTATGGGCTATAAAAATATGTTTAGGGGTTTATGTGCCCGTTGGCTTAAACGATACGGGAAAATACCTATAAATTATTTTGCTTCAAGCCTGACGTATGGAAGTTTGGTGCTTGGGGTTACGCCTGGCGAGCTCGGTGGTTAGTTTTGAATGATTCACGCGGGTATAGGTCAAAGTCAAAGTCAAAGTCAAAGTCAAATATTTATTGCATGCCACATTACACAAAACAACAGAGGTAAAACACTTAAGTAAGGCCCTTCTTTCAATTCAATTGAATTCAATTCAATTCTTTATTGCTTTTTCACAATGGCAATGGCTTTTGTGTAGTATTGTACAAAACTTATATAGAACTTACGTAATTTTTCAAATTTGGAACGTCAAGGCGTCTCTAGACACGTTACTAGGTACTACATATATGAGAGGCTTTACTTAAGGTTTACCTATATTTAAATTATTTTTACGGGATAATAACCGCGATTGCCTTAAGTTTTAACTGAGCTCCCGTTATTTATTTAAACTTTTTTGTACAATACACAAAGAAAGTACAAAGGTCGGACTTGATGCCTTAAGGTATTCTCTTCCAGTCAACCAATGGGCTAAGCAGAAAAAATTCAAGATTCATATCCTTTGAAGTCATAGTTTTAAAGAGTGACACAAGAGACGTCATCGTCGCGTACAACAAAAAGTTGATTGACCCGTTTGTTTATAGAACTGGGTTATTTTTTAAACTTAAGTATATTGTTATACAGCATTTGAAACGTCGTCTATCTAATGAATGAACTACGCTTGAAGCATTTGCTAGCGGATTAGGGGCAGCTCTTCACATTTCTAGCCACTTTATTGGTAAAGAGATGGGCTTAAAAGCTTGGGTTTATGTAGTGTTGCCATTGGCTAATGGGACTGGGAATGGAATTTTGTTATCTGTTGTTATGTTCAATATTCTTACGATATTTATCAAGTACCTGGGAGACCGAGCGCCGTTGCTCGGGTTGAAACCGAATTGTCATCGATTTTCTATACAAAAACAAGACGAAAAAAGCCGATCCATAGCTGGGATTCGAACCCGCAGTCTTTGCGTAGTAGGCCAACGCTCCATCAGTCTATTTAGACGAATTACGAAGCATATTGCGCGGGAAATCTTATTGCGTGAAAATACGGGTAAAACTAATGTTTCTCGCTTAATAGTATAAAATAAATGTATGATTGTACCTGCCTTACGAAATAAGGGATCAAATAAAATATGGTTATTTTTACTAATAAAAAAAGTTACGGTGGGATTGTCTATTTGATTTTATTAACTAAACCACTGAGTAAATTTTGATGAAATTTAGTATAAATAAAGCTTTAGCCCCGGAAAAAGGAAGGATTATTGTAAGCCTTAGAAAATGTATAATGCAGGTCCCGATTGTATGTGAGTTATTCTCGCATGTAACGCGGGAGTAGTTTTTTTTTAAATAACATGATTGATTTTGGTAAAATAATAAAAATATAATAAAGTAAAAACATATAAAGTGTTTTAACAAATTAAAAAATACCAATGGTTTAGAGAGTAACTTTATTTCTTAGCCTCGCACAGTGTAACTCTACCCTAATTGATGGAAAACTCCTTAATTAGCTTAGGTGTCTCACATAGCTAAACTGAGACATAAATCTACAAACTAAATGATAAATCATGCATAAATGAAAGATTAATAAGATTAATCAAATCGAAATCCAGCTGGTAATTAAAATTAATGTAGGCAACGTTAATTTACAAGTTATCTGATACGAGACTTCTCCATTTGTACGCAAATGTCGAAATTAAACACCTCCAGATATGAAACTTTAACTACAGCGCATATAACACAATGAATTTAGTACAGTAGATCAATGAGGAAAGGCTTACCTGCTTCACAATCGTAAAGTAACGCATATTTGAAAATAGACAAGGAGAGGGCTAACTTTAACTGGCAGATAAATTTACTTGACTATTGTGAAACAGGCCCTTAATATAATAATTCAAAAGTTAAGAATAAGAAGAAACTTTATTGACCAGAAAGTTATCATACAATGTGAGATTCCCAATGACCACCACACTAGGCACAGCCTGCCTCGTGGGGCCGATTCCGAGATTTGCCAGTATAACAACTTTATTGACGTAAAAGGTTTACCCTTGAATCACCGACACTTATTTCATAGAATGTTTTGCTTCGCCGAATTTTCACTCCATCGACAGGCATTTCCACGTGCAGGAGTTATAATTTTTTGGTGGTCACAAGTCTAACCTAAGCTAACCTACGTAACCAATGTCCAATAACCTGATAACTAGCTTTCGATGAAATTAAATTCGGTGAAACTACACATTCTGTGAAATGAGTGTGAAAACAAGGGGACACTGTTCTAATCTTAGTTGCAAAATAAAATGTATACATAGCATATGACACTACTCCCACGTTTTTGACGAATCATGACACCCCATTTATTATAATCGTTCCAATAGTTTTGGAGTTCATGAACATCCAAATTTGGTCACAAATATACATACACTGTTATAATCATTACCTATTCAGTAATCAATAGTTTATTGTAGTCCTTCCCTACTGTTATTGTCTCATATGGCAACTGGTGATAACTTTATGAGTATTCGGGTAATTAGTTTGGCTTGGAACTGTCAGATCAAACGCCGCTGGAGTCAACTTGATCCTCATATAGCTTACTGATATATATGATGTACGTCGTCTCGGTTATGTAATGCCGGGAGAGTTATATAATCTAGTGTTATAATACATTTTTATACAACTGTCGCATAATTGACTGTTTTTTGATACGTACCTTCGTGCCTTTATTAGGTCTCTCGGCTAGATATTATGTACCGTCACATTTTTTTCTACATGCCTGAGCCCTTAGCCAAGATGCCCATCGATAACTAGCGTTTCTATCGTTTCGTTTTTAAACCAATCGCGTCACTGGTAGGTCACGTGACTCTCCGTATGACGTGATCTACCAATGACGCGATTGGTTTAAAAACTAAACGAATAGAAACGCTAGTTAGCGATGGGCATCTTGGCTAAGGGCTCTGAAATGAATACAACGAAAGAAAACTGCTATCACCATGACAACGCTTGTTTCTAATCTATACTTAATATTATAAATGCGAAAGTTACTCGGTCTGTATGTCTGTCTGTAACGCTTTCACAGCTAAACCGCTGAACAAACCTCTATGAAATTTAGTATGGAGATAATCTGATTTCTGGGGCCTTCCCCAGGCAAAGGCTACTTTTTATCCCGGAAAATTGGACAGTTCCCGAAGGAGCAGCGATGAAAGACTTCTACGCGGACGGAGTCGCGGGCAAAAGATAGCACATAATAAAAGCTAAATTATAACACTATACTGATGATCTTTGCCTTATTTAAATATTAGGAGGGACTGTTTATGGATGACAGCAGCAGAGGACCGATCGTTGTGGAAAACCTTGGGGAAGGCCTTTGTCCAGCAGTGGACGTCTTGCGGCTGATGATGATGATGATGATGTTTATGGGTAATTCTTCGAGCGTTTCAACCGCGCTTGTTCCTCTGGACGCATTAATGTCGAATTTCCTGTTGATTAGGATACCATTTTCAGTTATTTTGTAGAAGTCAGGGCACTCTACAACATAACCGAAAATAAAAATAACCGTAAATACTAGTGCGGTCCAAAAGTTTCTGGCTGGAGAAATATGGCGGGTTAAAAATAAAAACAAATGGTGTCATTGTGATTGTCATTTATTCTGCTTATTCGTGTATAGTTTTGAGATTTCTGTTGGTTGTGGTTTTGATTTGACGGCGTTTAGAATAATAAGAAGTCTGAAAGTTTTTGAAATGTTTAAATTGGAATATCGTTCCGTGATCAAGTTCCTGACAAACGAAGGGGTCAGCCCGACCGATATAAAAAAAAGGTTAGATGCTGTGTACGGGGATACCTCCATTAAAGCATCCAAAGCTACAGGAATGTTGACATTAATGCGTCCAGAGGAATAGGGGCAGTTGAAATGCTCAAAGAACCTTTATTTACATGGCAACTTTAAACTAGCAGACGAAATGGGCCTCCATTTTGATGAAATGTTTCGGTATCACCGCAAATCTGTGGGAATTAGGGTGTGTAATTAATTACTCACGTTGTACCCCAAGGGGACTGACACTGTGCTCCGCAATGTATACCGTGCTGATATAATAAATGTGAAAATGTACAAGGTGGGCCAAAAGAAGTCATCCGATGTTGTTTGACTCTCTTTTTTTGAATTGTTACGCAAAAAAATAGACACGATTATTCCGCGTTCTTGGGGAGTGTATCGCTCCATGGCTTGTTCACTTGTATTTTGCATCTGTCAAGTCCACAAATGTCAAAACAGATTTTACATTGGCGACTTTGCAAAAATGAGAGCATCTTCCAATAGGGTGATTTCTTTTGGCCCACCTTGTATAAGGGCATTTGTCTTTAAACGTTCACTTTACAATTTTTTAATAAAAAAAGTGGCCAAATGCCATCGTACAAGACAAGAGATTAGGGATTGTTTAGGTCAAGCAAAAAACGCCGGAAAAATCACGTTTCTTATATATTTTTTTCATTTTATTTGTATTTTATTATTTATTATCATAGCGGCAATAGAAATACACACTTTTCAACTCTCTACCTATTACGGTTCATGAGATACAGCTTGCTGACAGACAGATGGACGGACGGACAGCGAAGGCTTAGTAATAGGGTTCCGTTTGCACCTTTTGGGTACGGAACCCTAAAAATGGCAGGTAGGTAGGGTGAATAAAATTATTCAATAATAACGAATTTTCCAATGTGTCCCTAAAACCTAATGACGTGTGTTAGTATCCGGTTTGTTACCAAAAATGTGTTAACTGTAAATTGTGAACGGCTGAACAGATTTGAATGAAATTGAGACAACTCAGGCTCTTGTTGATTCGTCAACGAACTATAAACCGGCTGGTTTACGAGAACAACTGAACGCATTAACATCAACAATGCTCACACCCTGATCACCCTGCCGGGGGCGTCTGTATTTCCGGGTATTTAAGATCCAGTGTCCTAAGTAGATATGTGACTTCTTGGTAAAGAGCTTTACAGCTTCCTGAATTAGTCACTGACGAGAGGGACGTCGCAATACGTTGGAATGAAATAGAGAATACCTCCATACGTGTCTATGGTATTACGGCATCCCTCTTGTCAGTGACTAATTCGGATAGGTGTGACTAAGGTCTTAAGCTCGTTCCATCGTCCTTACTCTCTAGTCTCGACAAGGGTTAAGAGAAAAAAATATTGGAGACAATGGAAACAGACATTTAATCCTAAAAGTCCAACCATATTATCGCAGGGCGCGGCGCTTAGATACTGTTTTATGATTGAACCCAAGCAACAAGCTATAAACAGGTTTTGATCAAATAAGGGGACTTTTCTTTATGTTCCGCGTTAATGACGTATACAATATTATAAAGATAACGAGGCTCTCACTTGTTAAAACAATGTATGGTGTTTAATTAAGATTATCAGCCGTAAAGTATTTAATAAAACATATTTTTTATTAAAGACAAAACAATCAGTTGAACTATAAACTAACTTCTAACATAGTTTATACTATCTACTTAGTACTAACTTAAATATGGACTTTGTCTGCAATAAACAGATTTTTTTAATTATTAAATCATCATTTCGAAATCGTGAAGACGAAACATTGAACACGGTTTTTATGCGGATTCTTTGGCACACCGACAGTTTTACGGCTCATTGCGGCGTGTTTCCGGGCCACTACGACTTGGAGAATTTCAAGAGACGAGCATACTCTAGTCTCAAAGGCCGGCAACGCATCTGGCATTCCTCTCCTCATGTTGCACTTGACCTCGTGCCTCTAGCATAAAAAAACACTTCGTAATTATAATATTAAGTAAGGACGAGCAGTTCTAACATATTTTTCATTCAAATAAGCATCAAACTAAAGTCGCCGTCAATAGAACTTGTGAACGATGTAAACAAAACCAAACGAACCAATTCACCACGATTACTCGATAATCACGTACTTTTAAAGATCAAGAGAGGTCTTTGCAATGATTTATACACTACTTAGATCATTATTTTCATATTAAGTTTGAGATGAAATAATTATTCAAACGTCATTTTGAATAAAAACACGCTTGGTGAATGTTTGAGGTTATGTGTCAAACGGTACTAATTTGTTTACATCTTTTCCAAGTTCTATTGACGGCGACCATATAGAGATATCGAATCGTGCGCGGCAAGAAAACTCTCTTCGATGTCATGTATTCGTTATTTTTTTGTTAACCTGTTTTTGTGTTCCACACAGGAGTCCCATTCTTTTCTCCACTTGTCCATGTCTAGAGCACGCTCCTGCCAACATGGTCGGGCGGTTAGGCCAACCGAGAGGGATGCAGCTATCTGTAAGAACGAGACGTACATATTACTATCTCATTCTGACAGATTCAATTCAATTGAATTGGCGTTCAAGAAATTAGTACGAGCACACATTTTCACACGGAACTGACACCTTACAGTTTTCCTTTTATTGCAATATATATAATGTATTTATGTATTAGTATATATTCATAGTACGTTCAACCGTACCGCCTACAAAATTTTTCTGCTTGCCCAAAGGTCAACTGGTAGAGAATGCCATAAGGCATTAAGTTCACCTTTTGTACTCAAATTTGTATTTTTGTGCAATAAAGATTAAATAAATAATAAATAAATAAATAGCAGCGTCCCTCTCGGTTGGCCCGACCGGCCGATCGTGTGGAAGTCGAGTTAGTCACAAAGTTATCCCTAGCAATAAATGCCTCATATATCACATAAAAAGTTAGAATCGAAAAGATCCGTCTTCACTGAAAGCCTAAGGACAACAAGTTCCGCCTACCTACGTATTAGAACTCCGGGGTGCTATTCCATAACACGACTACGTAAGTCGATGTCGAGTTTGTAATTACGTTTTCACACACCAGGGCCCTTAGCCAAGATGCTTATGGATCTTCTCTAGGGCCGGATCAATCACTACCTGAGGGCCTAGTGTAAGTTTTGCAACGTTTTTTACGTCTCGATCGCGTTTGCGTTTAGTCTCAATTAATATGGAAGTGTAACAGCGCCCCTTGCGGTGCGTATTCGAAACATTTGACAATTCCGTACAAAGTGACACTTGTACGCCAAACGCGATCGAGACTCTCGCTCCGTTTGACGAATGATCCATTTTTAAATGTTATTTAAAAAATCTGCGTCAATGAACCCGGGATGATTTTTATAGGTGTATCCTTTTAGATACCGATTTGTTACAATTTTCTCCAGTAGTAGACAATCACTGGACGTTTTATCTATACATACTGAGCATGTTTGTCTGTTATTGTGATGCATGATTTTCTGGTATCGTTTTATTGCCTAAATTTAATGGTCCATATAGACTGCTTCGACGGTGGCTTTCGATAAAGAATAAGCCAGCTGGTTAAGTACGGCATTATTCAGGCGAGGCTTAATTCCGGGCTCAACTCCTGCTCAATATTTATAAGTCAAATGGGCTGCGGACTAGCAGTTTATATACCACTAGCGACACGCCTCGGCTTTGGGTGAGTGAAAAAGCAATTTCACCTTATCCTTCTGGAATAAATTCTGTGAATGACTGCATGTGATGTGTGATCATTCAGTTCTATTGCGTTGTTTAAACAAAGTTCAGAGGAGAAAGAGCGTTGTTTAAACTTTAAGGAGAGAGTAATGTGGGAACGATGTTTCCAGCGAAGGAGGAGTTGGTAGGTATATTTATTAAATACACTTTTATGTATGCGTACCTTTATGTAATTAAATAAATGTCAGCACCTTACTTGGCAAGATTTGCCAAATCTGGTCTCACTCTCACATTTCGCACCAAATGAAAGAGATGCAATGAAAATATTTAACAAATAATAGCTAAGTAAAGTGCCACCATAAGATAGCTCTAAAGGTACAGTTACACGAGCAACTTTCGGCAAAAATCACGAAATATCACAAGGGGGGAGGGGGGGTATAGTAAGATATCACGTGTATTTATTTTTTCGTCAATTTGACGTTTAAGGCCGGCCTTACACAGTCTGAATTTTAAGAATCTGAATTAGATTGTACTTTATACCGGTACTTAAAAATAATATTATATTTTTTAAGATTCTTTGTAGGTACTAAAAAATACACGTGATTTTTGGTGGGGGGTGGGGGGTAGTCTTAAACCTCACCACGTACCACCATGGGGGAGGGAGGGGTTAAAAAATGTTAAAAAATCATCACGTGATTAATGGACAGCCCCTAAACAGTAACATTTTCAACTTAAAAAAAAGATAAAACAAATAAAATAGCCTTTTCAAGTTATTGCAATTTTAAAAGTGTGATACTTAGTTTTGCGTGCCAGTGTAGTTGACCGAATACGAGTATATAAGCATAAACATTCCTTATTTATTATTATCGCTGACGGCCTAAGCACACGATGCCTACATGTCGAGTGAGCCGGGTAATACGCACGTAGCTTTCGTTCGAATGTACGCCGGGGCTTTTCTTAACGCCGAAGTAAAGAAGCGTCCATTTGGTTTTATTTTGACATTTTTCAAGCTGACAACAATTATTATTAGTATTGTTGCGCATTTAAATAAAATAAAAGTATTTGTGTCTGCAAGGTCAATGGGTTAACCAAGTGACGTTTAATCTGGGTTAGTTTATAGAATGGACACTGACATACGGGTCTTTTTACCGCATTTCTTAACAAAATATAAAAATACCGTAAAATTAAAATCGGCCAGAAAATACGGATAATATAAGCAAAACTACAAATTAGACAAAGAGATCCAACATTAACTGTGACGCCAGCGTACACTACAGCCATATAAGCCCCATGTTAAATTCTGTTTTGCTAGAAAGAGATAGAAACAAATCTTTAATGGCTTATAATAGATTATATACTTACGGTATCTGCGGTTTAATATACAGGGTATCACGCGATAAAGCGCACAAACGAATAAGGGTGAAACTACATGTGGTTTTAATTTTTTTTTTAATTTTGTATAGAGTGTACCTACAATAATTATTATTGTAAACCCCATTTTTTTTTTCTCTTTTTAGGGTTCCGTACCTCAAAAGAAAAAACGGAACCCTTATAGGATCACTTTGTTGTCCGTCTGTCTGTGTGTCTGTCGAGACCCTTTTTCTCAGGAACGCGAAAAGGTATCAAGTTGAAATTCATATCAAATACTTAAGTCTGCAATCCCTTAGATCAGTGAAAAAATCAAACATCTAAGTCAACGCAATCAAAAGATACGGCCGTTTATGACGCATATTGAAGGTAATCTCAAGTTAATCAAAACCTATAGGGTACTTCCCGTTGACTTAGAATCATGAAATTTGGCAAGAAGCAATGTCTATAGCACAAGTAAAGGAAAAAATCCGACAACCGTTAATTTGTACTTACATCACATAAAAAATACGACCAGTATAAACTGACACTCACTAAGTACTAAAAGTGCATACGTATTGCGTGTCAGTTTATACTGGACTTTGTTTATATTGTATTCCCGTGATTAACGAACTATTTACATGCCTACAAGTTTGTGCGGAACCCTCGGTGCGCGAGTCCGACTCGCGCTTGACCGGCCTTTTTTGTGATAAAATCACCCTGTATATTGAACAGCAGATACTGTAAGTAATACTATAGTATTGTTATGAATTTAAATAAAAACTTGTAAATAACGAATTCTCTGGTAACCATTGTAAAGTTCCCCTAGTGTAGTTTATTATTCCGGTCAAGCAAACGCAGGTCCTGAGACGAATGGCGGCTGATTTCTAGGAATCAGAGAAAATCACACGGCGTGCGGATTGGAGGTTTGCGGCAGTTATGATTTCTGGGTCAACGGTCGGGTGACAGATCGGGAGATTTTTTTATTATCTACTAGAAAAAATATGGTTCATCAATATCTACACTAATATAGAGGTAAAGTTGAAGTAAGATGTTTAGAATGGACTTTCAGGATGGAGATAGGCTATATTTTATAATGTTTAGAATGAACTTTCAGGATGGAGATAGGCTATATTTATAATGTGTAGAATGGACTTTCAGGATGGATATAGGCTATATTTATAATGTTTAGAATGGACTTTCAGGATGGAGATAGGCTATATTTATAATGTTTAGAATGGACTTTCAGGATGGAGATAGGCTATATTTATAATGTTTCGAATGGACTTTCAGGGTGGAGATAGGCTATATTTTAACTTAATTTAACTGAAGCAAAGCGACGGGTTGCTATATCTTAGAGTTGTTTAACAGTTGTTTAAGATACCTGTTAGTATTATAGCAAGATGGAGTTCACGTTTATTTTATTGTATTTTATGGACGGAACCAGGCCAGAATGTAAACGAACCAATTTTTAAACAGTGTCGGGTATGTAAAATCAGGTTCTAGGTCAATTTCACAGGACCTGGGTCAGGATCATGGTAGATCAGCTAACTATGGTTGTAGTTCTGTTCTTTGGATTAGTATGTATGTATGTATGTAAACTCTTTATTGCACAACAAGTATAAGTAAATAATAAATTGTCATCGTAAAATTAAAGTACAAAGGCGAACTTTCCCTAATGGGATCTTTTCCACCTAACCCTGAAGTAGATGAGTAAGGACAAGTTTTGCACATAAAGTAACAAAAAATATTCAAAATATTAAACTATCAGTTAGATACAGAAATATCTTACTGCCTTACCTTAGGATAACTTTAATAGTATGGAATAGGCAACCCAGCACATAGACAGGGCACTTGATAGTAAATTGGCTCTGAGGCTCTGGGTGCTGCGTCTTATTCTATTGCAGCAACAGACAGGAGCAACTTTAATGAAACTTAAGTTAATTGACGTCTCAGGAAAAAGTAAGTATAAAACAAGGCTCCTTGAGATAATCACAGCTTAAAAGTAAAGAAATTAGTCCATTCCAAAAGCTCATTCCGCCGTCACGAGAAAGCTTCGGCGAGCGATACTGAAATTCATTCCCACAAGTTTGGTAATTAAGTCTACTCCGGTTACGTGACCGGGTATAGAATACGCAGCAAATGACAGCGGTGTCACTATTGACAAACGCGTGGTTAATTAATGTTGAAGATGTTCATAAATTCGAATACGATATGTGACGACGTCAAAAAAAAGCCGATCAAGGTGCGAATCGGACTCGCGCACCGAAGGTTCCAATACAATATAAAACAAGTCCAGTATAAACTGACACGCAATAAGTATGCACTTTCGTACTTAGTGAGTGTGTCGTACTTTCGGACTTTTTTATGTGATGTAACTACAAATTTATTTATTTTTTTAAATTTAAATTTATTCAAAAAAAATTGTACATAACATTTTGCTTTAAGTTTTTTCTTTGCCAAACTGACACAGCAGTTTGTTTGTTGTTTGTTAAAACCAACACATTTGATCACTCTGCTATTAAATAAGCTATGTAAAAGCCGCTCCGTAGAATCCATTCAATTTTGTCTAAAATTGACTCACGTATTGCAGGGATTGTATTTGGATGTAATAATAAAGTTCGTCGCGGCACGTCGCCCCATTTCAACAAAGTCGTTTTCTGATAACAAAAGTGACTTCGCTGCGAATTTTTTGTTTTCAAGTTGATTATTGCTGTTGCCGGAAATTTTAATAATAAATATTGTTTTGCCAGTTTCTTCTTTGAATATTATTTCCGTAAATTGTTAGCGGTTTTGGTTTGAGGTAAGTAACAATGTTTGTGTTTTATCATTTTGAACATTTAATTTTCAAGGCTGTTTAATAAGTTAATTAATAAACGTTTGAAGCTTTGCTTAATGACAATGGTTTACATTTAAATGTTTTTGGCTTTATTTGTTCATAATAGTTTACAACGTTCGTTTAAGAGTGAACGTATGCATATAGATTTTTTCCTTTTTAAATAAATCAATTTATAGAATTGTCATTTTATCATCAGGTAAATTCCTACATGTTTTTGATTTCCTCAAAACATTAGGTAAATAGCATTCGATGTTATAGAATTTGGAGTAAGAAGTATCAGGCGGTCCCTTTTCATTTACTTGATAGACGGTCAATAGGGTTTTAGGTAACGCGTCGGAACCTCGGAATCGTATCTGAAATTTTGCCCGTATCTAAGTGGCCGAGGTACCTACAGCATTCTGGTGTACTTCTGTATTATGAATAGACAGTTGCCTATTAGATCCTAGATTTACCAAATGTAATTGCCACGTTTCAGACCCTATTTTATCAGATCTGAGGAACCTAGGGCGCGGTGCAAATGGCTCTGTGGGTATAATTTTTAGATACACATAGTACAGTCAGCGTCAAATAGATAGGAGCAGCCAAAATGGCCAAATATATCGCATCACATTATTCCTATAGTAATAAAGATGTGCTGCGATATATTTGGCCACTTTCACTGCTCCTATTTATTTGATGCTGACTGTACGTACAGTAGTAAAATTTACATCTCGAAGCACACTTTTGAGAGACACGAATCCATCAAATAACCATACCTTCTACATATTTACCTACCAAAAATAGGATTGTTGTTAATTTGAATACTTAAGTCTTTCAGTGTGTCTTCTCTTTATTGTTTTCAAATGGATAGTTTTTATTTAGGTTTGATAAAAATTAGATGCGACTTTCTAAATTTAACATCTGAAAGTACAAATCGCAATGACGTCGCCTTTCATTTATTAAAGTTATAATTAACCAAAGTTATGAACTACAGACGAATATACCCAAAAGTAACTTACATTGTAACTCCCGCAAGTCCCTGCCATATGAAGTTACAGAACCAATTAAGGTGTAGCGATAAGATGACGGAGCGAAAGTAAGGAATGAGGCAGCATTTGTTCAATTTAGACAATTAGGAGGGTGAACTTTCTCGCTACGGAATTCTTACTTTCGGGTTGTTTCGTGAGGATGGGGTCACTGTGAAGATAAAGGCGGATCACAAGCCTTTACAAGTAGCATTTTAACTTCATATCTTGCAATGAAATATTAAACTAGTTTAAGAAGAAGAAGAAGAAAATACTTTTATTGACACAAAAAACGACACGGTTTACAGTAAGTACACAAATAATTAAAACATAAAACAAATTTTTAGCAGTGCCGTCGCGTCAATATGGGACCCACTCAGTACGATGCCGAGGTAACCCACGGCGCTGATTTTCAGTGGGTTTACGATAACAATGCAACATTATGTTGTTTAAAAGCTGAACTGATGAATAAGTTGGAAGGTGGCAATACTCCACTACACTTAACGTAGACCCAGTGAGTTTGAACTCGTTAATTATGGTTTTAATAACCAGATCAAGGTCAAGCAATGAAAGACAGTCGGGAACAAAAGTTTAATACTTTTGGGAGATACTTATTTAATGGGAGTTCCATCTAATAGCCCTATCACACCACCCTTTCCCTAACCCTAACGAGAGGGACGCCGCAATACGCAATATTCATCTGTCAAATAAAGATATCCCTCTCTGTGTCTATTTTCAAGTGCAAGAAAGGCTAAGGGCTAAATTTATTTGACAGATATGCTTTACTTGACGATTGTGTAACATTGAAGTATTTTTTTCCATCTGCTATCAGCTCGTTTTCCAACATCGGTTACTTTACTACGTCCATTTTGTCGCTGCAATTGTTTATTTCATAACTCACAATATCAATATCAACTTTGTATTTTGAACTAATTACTTACCATCTAGTAACTTCGCAATACCATTAACATCAGTTTTATTAGTTCTTCTTTGTAAGTGTTTTTAATAATTTTCCGCTTCTTCCGTTACTACATCTCTCCCTGACAGCAAACATGCTCCAGGCTAAACAATAAAAGTTTCCCTTCGACCGGGTATCAGTCGCATCAAACAACTCATATCACAAAGCACCAGCTGCCCGCGGCTGTTCGGGGGAAGGATTTTTATTGAAACCAGCGAATATGAGCAAAAAGTGCTTCTTATTGAAGTGAAGTAGAACTGTAGTGGAGATTATATGACTGGAGCATTGGTGGCCAAGTGTGTAATCGATATAGGGTTTGCCAAGTACCAATGAGGTATTCTACGTTAAATATTATTGATATTGACCCGGATAGAAACAATTAATGTTCATCAAATTGACTCCTAGTTATAAACTTTAACCAACGGCCCACAGCAAATCATGTTTTACAGTTAATAACTTAAATTGTTGAACTACTATATGCAACCCTGTTGCACAAAGCTGAAGATACGTTTTACTCGTAAGGCAATTCCTTTGTCGCATTGTTGCATGCAATTTTATGTAACCACACCAATAAACGATAAACCAAAATAAATGTTGTAGTAAAACTTGAGAATTTAATTCTATCTAAAATTTACACGATAAATTAAAAATAATGGGCATCGCAAAATATATAGGTGACATAACCAGCGCTCAGTGACACTTAAGATTTGATGACGTCATGAAATTTTGGTTTATGGTCCTCTGGGCCGTCCCTTGAAGGGTTGGCCACATGACCTGCATATCAAATAACCTTCAGAGTAGAAGGCTGTATGTCAAGGTAAGAATGTATTCGGATATGAACCTTGAGATAAATGAATAGAGTTTAAAATTAACGTGAAAACTTTACACAGTTATTTCTTTCGCAAATTAAACGAATAAAATGTCCGCTACATCTGCAAGAAAGTAGCATGTAATATTAACAAGAGAACTTTCGACGGTGACTTTACTAGCTTTTGATACTTATTTTTAGTAAAATTGTAAGATATCTTTGTTAATAACAATAGGGATGATGATTTCTTTTTCTTTGTCGACCAGGTAGATTATCAAAAAATATTGGACAAGTACTTTTTTCTTTTTTTCGGACGGACGAAAAATGACGGAGGTATATGATGAATGATATATTGAGGTAAAATGTCGCATGACGTCACGTCTTGGTACAATTTTTACACAGAAGTGACGTCACGAGCCCCCACTCCCGAACTTTGACGCGCTTTATCTTTGTATTTTATTGTTTGATTGACAATAGAAAAAATACGTATCCAATATTTTTTGAAAATCTAACTGACGGACTAAATAGAATTTCATTTTCATTACCTACCCAGTCATTATCCCTATTTAATTGCAAATGAGAAGGAGGATAGTATTAAATGGATCGCCATTTATATTTTGATTCGAAAGCGGTTTGAATATTTCTATAGTAAGATAAGCTACCTTTTACTTGTATCTTAATTGGTGGAGAAAACTATTCCTGCGTGGAGGTTTACCAGTATACATTTAGATCCAAAGTAAACATCGTATAATTTACTAACTACATAAATATCGTAAGCTGCCGTTTTCAACCCCTGACGCAAAAAGCCTGGAATTAATTTTATATGTGATGTTATCAATATAAAGGGACCTTATGGAGGAATGCAGTTACGCTCATCTTATTCTTGTAACTATACGAATACTATGGTAACAGTTCTAAAAACGGCGTAACCACCTGCCTCCATAAGTTCCCGTTATATTGAGAACGTCACATATTTTCTTGCTTGAGCTTAGTTTGTTCGTCTAGTTAGAAAGTGAGATCCAAACGACAAATAAGTTGCGGGAAGGTTGAGGTTTGGTTGTTTTTGACTTAACACCAAAATAATAAATAAATAAATATCAGGGACAATCTCATACAAATTGACCTACCTAGTCCCAAACTAAGCTCTAGGCTTGACCCACAGTCTTATTATTACTACTAGATATTTTTTTTATACTATGCTTGTACTATAGGTACTAGGGAACGATATACATATTTATATTTATAGAGAAATACATACTTAAATATATAGAAAACATCCATTGCTCAGGAACAAATACTCGCGCTCATCACACAAATATTTTCCCATACCGGGATTCGAACCCAGGATTCTAAAGGTGCGAAATGTATATCCAAACTATTCCGGCCACTGCGAATATTGTACAGTCGAGGACAGAAAGATGTATACACTTTTGGACCTTATTACAATGGAATAAGGTGAAAAAGTGTAAACATCTTTCTGTCCTCGACTGTACGAGCATTAAAGTTGGTGATTTCTGTTTTCTCGAAAAATCAGATTCTGAGTTTGTCGAATAGAAAAGCTATGAAAAGATAATTCGCCAGAAACGCACCCTTTTCTCGTATAAATCAGTCTGCCGGGACTATTTGTCAGGGTTGCTAGCGATTTGGAAATTTCCCCGTTTTTCCCGCGCGTAAAAATAAAGTTGGGTTTTAAACAGATATTTCAGCTTTAATGTCTGGTTTGATTCGTGATTTTAGGTATTTCACTTTGAAACAAAAGGTTTACGAGATAAGGAGATTTTTATGAGGTTTTAATGACATTAATGATTTTTTTAATGTAATGTAAAATGTAAATTAAATAAAAAATATGCAGAGTAAGAGTACCTAAACTGATTAATTAGTTACAGTACTTTATAATGAAAACGTCGTCTGCCTTTATTTATTTTAATATTTTTATATCGCCTCGCCTATAAACAAATAAGACAACTATCAAAAGTTTTGGCCAGAACGAGTTGTAAAAACCTAATATATCAAGCAAAACATTTTTTTTATCTTTATGAAATCCAAGTAAGCTTTTTTTTTAAGTGATTAAATAGAGTCTAATACAAACAAAAAACCTTGTCATACACTACCCTCCCTTCCCACGACCACGACCTTCACACGAGTCAATTCTAATCAAAACTAACCAACAAGTTATTCCCTGTGGCGTCCTTGCAATCAGCCGCCATTTACAAACCTTCCAAACGTTCCGTTATTTACTACAGTGATTATCAGTCCCAGATAGCAATGTACAAATTGCAGAACATTCCCAAAAAGCGGAAACATTCTGGAGAATGTTCGCAGAACATTCCTTGAACATGAAACTTATTGTTTAAACAAGAGAATATACTTGGAATACAGTTTAAGTGGGCATAATTTTATACTAAACGTTATTATGCATATATTATTGTCTATTACAGTTAGCTATATTGTTGATAAGTGATAAATTACCAATAAGTTGCTTAAATTCTCACTATATTTCAGAGAACATTGCTACTTTCGGACTTCACACTTAGTCAAAGTCAAAGTCAAATATTTATTCAGTAAATTGGCCACATACGGGCTCTTTTACACGTCAGTAACTTAGGGCCACTTGCACGAAAATGTTTAAATAATAAAATAACTCCGAGCTTAATAACCCGGGGTTAGTAAATTATTTTATTAACCTGAGTTTATCTTGCATATAAAGAAATTAACCCAGGCTTTATTAACCCGAAAATTCTCGTTCTCGAGAACATTCTCAGAAGTTACCGATAAATTCTCATGTGGAAAGTTTCGCAACTTTGGAAACTTCTCGTCAGTGCATTGCTAGTCTCAGAGGGATTTACACAAATTTAGGCAACATTAATTTACGTGTTTATCGACTAACTCCACTTTAATTTCATCATTATAGAAAATGAAAATGAAAATCTTTATTCTGTAAGTAGGCCCTGTAGGCACTTGTACATGTCCGAGTCTACCAGCGCTCCCCAAGAGGAGACCACTGTTGAGAAGAAGCGCCGCAAGAAATAGAAATAGAAATAGTTTATTGCATGTCACATTACAGGTTACAGGTGGTATATGATAATCAGGTATACATGTGACGCCCTGTAAAAACAGTCTTTTGCTTATCCTTACATTATAAACTAAAGTCGATTTCCGCGTCTGTCTGTTTATCCGCTAACTCCTAAACCACACAACGGATTTGAAGCGGTTTTCACCACAAGTTAGATAATTTTTAACGGAAGGTTTATGTATATAATAGAACCCGGAGCAAAGCGAGGGCGGGTCGCTTACTATGATGATACAACTTAAGCTAAATTACAGAAAATGATTGTACATCTATTATGAAATAATAAAAAGGTAGGTAGCAAAAGGATACGTAATTAAGAAAAGAAAATACTGTTTTCGGAGCCATATTGCTGTTCACCAACTTGTACCTATGCCATGACAGTATGTTTTTATGCCTTGAATCTTGCAAGATAATTCTTATTACATTGAGTATGTTATTTATTTATTCATTTCATATTTATTAATAATAATAATAAATAAAAATCCAGCCTATATACGTCTCACTGCTGGGCACAGGCCTCCACTCACAATGAGAGAGTTTGGGCTTTAGTTTCCACGCGGGTCCAGTGCGGATTGGGAACTTCACACACACCGATAACCTCATGGTAAATTTACAAATTGTATTTCGCACATAAATTCCGAAAAACTTAAGAGGTGAGAGCCCGGGTTCTAATCCACAACCCTCTGCTTAAGCTTAAGAGTCGGCAGGTCTAACCATTAGGCTACCACGGCGTTTTTTTTATTGCACTCTTTTATTGCATCTTTATTGCACAAAAACAATTACAAATGGCGGACTTAATGCCTAATGGCAAGCGAAAAAACTCTGTGGCAAAGCGGTAATGTAGTCGTGTTTTTAATATGTTGCAATTTTTTTTTTTTATCGCTGTTACATAGTGTAAGAGTTGGCGGCTGCGGATCGTGACGTCAGTCGATTCAATTTGTCTAATGACCCAGAATGCCCCCCCGCACTTTAGTGATTTATCACAGAAAAAGATGCAAACTTTTATTAGAAGCTCTTATTTTGTTTTGTTGGGAACTCTCATAAAAAATTAAGTAAAACGAAGTTACCCAACACAAGTTTGTATTAACTTTTGGGTTAAGCCAAGCTGAAAGTAAATATAGGTTCTGGTTAGTTTGAGGAACTAGTTAGTATGAGTTAGATAACTTTTTGATTAGACCTTTTTGTTCAGTCAGTTTCTGATGCAGTAAAAGATACCACAAGAGAGACAAGAAGATTTGAAGTGAATCTTTCCTATCAGGAAATCTCGGCATCTTTCAAAAACATTCTTAACTTTAGTAAAGAGAACGTTCTCAATATGAAAGTATATCAATAGAGTGAATGTTCCCATTAATTTCTTTAGAATACTTGCAAACTTCTGGGAATGTTCTGCAACTTGTACAGTTACAAGCACTAATATACAGGGTGTTCAGGGATAAAGTTCACACACGAGGGTGATACTTCATGTGATTTTATCACTGAAAAAGAAATTGCATAGGGTTTTCAATAATTAGAAAAAAAAATGTAAAAAGAAACACAAAAAATACAAACATGATCATCATTATCATATAACTTATATGATAATGATGATGATGATGATGGTGATGACTGTATTCAAGCGGTCTGTGGGTGAGGCATACACAGCGTGCTTACAATGCGCTCAGAGTGCAATATAATAACATTTTCAGGATGCTGTTGAAACTGCCACGACATTGCAGTGCGTCAGGTATGTTTGCTGAGGCGCACACTGATGACTTTTACGCTGTCAGGCGCAAAAAAGTGGCCTCACTACTGCAACGCGTGCGTGCCAGTGGCAACGGCATCCTGAGGATGTTCGCTGGACGCCTCGACTGTCCTATGACAAGGCACTGGATAAATATTGTTATTGGTAGGATTAAGTAGGGCTAGGAATAGGTTTAAACTATGTTCTAATAAATTATATAATTTAATTTAATAGTGATTTAATTGAATAATTTAATAGTGACATGAAAATTGTAATTGTATAAATTTAAAGTGATAAATGAATGAATGTAATATAATTTAATTTAATAACATAGATATTAAGGAATTTTACTAACTATTATATGGGGAAACCTGAAATAAATATTTTTGAATTTTGAATTTTTGAATTTGATGACGATGATGATTATACAAAAACCATTTCGAGAAATCAATATTAATATTTTACGGTGCCCCCTAAAGAAGCAAAAACTGGTTTTATATTGTCTCATTAAAGAAAAAATACATATACGTAGATACTCTACATGACGCTGTTCATTAGGTTGATTCTTCGAAGAAGCCCGTTGCAGTGCCCTTGAGGAGGCCCAGGGCTCCACGGAGACTTTGAGATTTGACTGCCCTATAAGTAGCATTAGAGATTTTGTTTATTTCAGTCTCGTTCTTTAACCCTCTCGATGGATAATAATATAAAACTGCACTTCATTATCAATAAGTTTTAATACAAAGTTAATGCTTCTCAACTCTTGTCGGAGTCTGAAAACATGTCAAGTTATAATGACTTTTAGTTCCAAATTAATTTAATTAAAGCGTTAAACGTACGTTGCCCTTTGTAAGTACTAATACTTCATTCAAATAATAATTGGAGTTAATTTAGGTGCAAATTTCACTTTAAGTAGTTTTCCTTTTATATTAATGAAATTTTATAGAAACTTTGGAGTTCTATGGCCACTTGCAGCAGATAGATTTAGTTTTATTTTAATCTTAGAACGGCTTAGTAATCTAATTTAAATATGTAATTTCACTTATTATATCACTCACAATGGCAATTTTTTTTTGAAATGTTAATTCATTTATTGTAATAAACTTTTCTCTTAAACACGAATGACTTTCTTCGTCGTTATCTTTTCAACCAAGCGCACCTTCTCCTACGTTGATCCTTTGCCAATTTTACACTTCAATAACTAAAGCCCTTTTGAGATCAATGAATTAAAGCGTTCAAGGCACTTTAATACTTATCAAAATGGACGCAGGGATGGTTATGGCTTAGCCAAAGCCTGTGGTATTGATTGTGTTCTAAGACTGGCCAAGAAGTTGCTTTTTGAAATTGATTTGGCATTTATACCGTCTAACATACAGAAAAACTTATTGAGTAAAGCGTTAAAACAATGTTCGTCTTTTAATACACATATATTTAATACATATACAATAAGAATATAAAAATGGTTTATTTTATTGTTTATTAACAGCCAAATTGTACCATCATTAGTGTTCAGTTGCTAGGCATACTGATGGCGTTAGAAATTGCTAGAAGCTTTTGTTTCGTGAAATAAACTATAGAGGCGCAAATGGCCTAACTTCACGAAAACAAACACTGTATCTACTAATAAATGCAATAACGTCCGTCCGGAGCGCTCTTTTGCGCCAATTTTAGCACCCATTTGCCTTTAAGAGGTCCAAATTGCAGGGTGTTAAGTGAAAGGGTTGTATTAAGGACATTCAGGGCCATTATTTTTATATGGTCTATAAGTATTTATTTTATCTTTTCCTGGCCTAGGGACGTTTTGTCTACTAAGTTTATTTTTATGGCCTTTTTAGGGTTCTGTACCCGAAAGGCGCCCAAACAGGACCCTATTAATATGCCTACACTGTCCGTCCGTCTGTCTGTCCTAACTATAAAGAGCTGTATCTTTTGAACTGTAATAGATAGCGGGTTGATTTTTTTTTCAGAATATGTGTTATTATGGCCGATTTACTAACAAATAATAAAAAAAGTGAACTAATAAAGAAACATACAAGAAACGTTTTTTCTCAACGATTTTTATTTTTGTTTTATCGTACTAACGGTAGAACATACAAGCGTCTTTAGTACGATTATAGAACAAACCCTGTAGAATAACAACAAATACTAAAAACCAGCCAAATGTGTACGGAACCCTCAGTGCGCGAGTCCGACTCTCACTTGCCCGGATTTATTTTTTTTGCTATCACCTTGTATGAGTTATTTATTTGAGGGTTGCATACATTATTGGTCTTTAGTGACTAAGCCAAGTTATATTTAGTGTGTATTGCAGGCATCTCACCTTTTGAAACTTACCACCAAACAGCGCGCCAGTATTTTAATTCTGAGTCTTGGACTTCGCATGGCTGCAAAGTTGCTTGACACGGACCAGCGTACTTAATACACATAGGTGTAAGGGCCAAGTTCTGTATTAACTAGCCGACACATAACGCGTTACGCGGTGGCCTAGCCTACACATAACGCTAACTTTAGTGCTTTTCGCAAACTGACAAAATGTATACATAGGAATGTCGCTAGCTAACGATCAGTCCGCCGCTTATGTAATTCCATACATTTTATCGATTTTAAAAAATCTTTAAGTTAGCGTAATGCATCTTGGCTAGAGCCCCTGGCCGACCGCGATAGCTGTGGTCTTACGACCCGGCCAGCGACAGCGACGGCGGCAAGCGAATTCTCTCTTCATTGCACCGTCCAGACGTTAATCGCACATGTGTTATTTGGAATAACACGCAATGTATGTACTCTTTATTGCACAAAAACAGGTTGACAAATTAATAATGTACACAGAAAAGAAATTAA
This sequence comes from Tortrix viridana, assembly GCA_963241965.1. Lineage (NCBI taxonomy): Eukaryota > Metazoa > Arthropoda > Insecta > Lepidoptera > Tortricidae > Tortrix > Tortrix viridana. Next base: position 1,802,922 of record OY725194.1, on the reverse strand, counting down.
AATAATGTACAAAGGCGAACTTATCCCTTCAAGGGATCTCTTCCAGTTAACTTTAACAGAGAAAAGAGGAGAATGCACGAGGATAGACAAAGTATTAGGCAATGTAGGTATTAGGAATTCGCTTCCCCGCCAGTCGCTTGAAGTCGTGGCCAGGCCTTTACCGAACATAAATCCGCTCCGTTTCGAGGTAGACGTCGCCGCAACCAGTCCGTTAATTAATGAAGTGCTGGCGACAATGCGGTAACAGCTGAGAGAATATAATTAAACGGACACTTCACCCACATTGGGCGTTAACTAAATTTTGCTTGTCCTCTGGATGTCCACAGATATTTACACTGAGCTGCGGTACTGCTCTGTGATTAGAGGTTTTATTACCTACTAGTTTTTGCCCGCGACTTCGTCCGCGTAAAAGTCGTTTATCGTGCATCCCACGGGAACTATCAAAATTTCCGGGATGAAAAGTAGCCTGTGCTGTTCCAGGCTATAATCTATCTCTGTGCCAAATTTGCCCGCGTTTATCACTGCTACCTCGGAAGTTTCAATTCAAAACTATTAACTATCTGTGTGCCAAATTCCATTCAATTCGTTTTTTTCATAGAGGCATTAAATTAAAACTAAACTATTTATTGAATTTAGTACCTTTGAGACCGAATGTCGTCGCTGGGGTCGAAATCGAATTTTCATCGATTTTATAGGTATACAAAAAAAAATAAAAGAAAGCAAACCCCGGTTCATAGCTAAGGTTCGAACCCGCAGTCTTGGCGTAGTAGACCATCGCTCTAACCATCAGTCTATTCAGATGGCAGCAGCCACCTCGAAATTACGAATCATATTGCGCGGGAAATTTTGCGTGAAAATACGAGGAAAACGAATTTTCTCAGACATGAGACCTTGTTATATCGATTCTTCGCCCCCGTAAACCCCCATATTACAAATTTTGTCACAAGTCACAGCCGTTTTGAGAACCTGTGTACAAATATTATACTCGTAATAAGTAAGATATAAAAAAATATCCTTGTGGACTCACATATAAACCAAAATGCTCGACAAGATACATGGAATTATAACAGATACAAGAAACACATATTACGATGTAGAACATTGACGAAGTGTTGTAACGCATTTTTGAGACCTGAGCCCTTAGCCAAGATGCCCATCGCTAACTAGCGTTTCTATTCGTTTCGTTTTTAAACCAATCGCGTCATTGGTAGATCACGTGATACGAAGAGTCACGTGATCTCAATGTATTATTTACTTATACTTTTTGTGCAATAAAGAGTTTACATACATACATACATACATCTACCAGTGACGTGATTGGTTTAAAAACGAAACGAATAGAAACGCTAGTTAGCGATGGGCATCTTGGCTAAGGGCTCTGGCCAACTGCCGGCAAACGCACCGCAGCATCCAGGACTGCGAGGAGCTCGTTAATTAACGCTTATTCCAAGCACGTGTGCTCGTGTGCCTAATTAAAAAAGCCGGTCAAGTGCGAGTCGGACTCGCGCACCGAGGGTTCCGCACAAATGTGTAGGCATGTAAATAGTTCGTAAATCACGGGAATACAATAAACAAAGTCCAGTATAAACTGACACGCAATCATTTAGATGAGTGTCAGTTTATATTGGACTTATTTTTTATGTGATGTAACTACAAATTAACGGTTTTCGGATTTTTTCCTTTAATTGTGCTAGACATTGCTTCTTGGCAAATTTCATGATTCTAAGTCAACGGGAAGTACTCTATAGGTTTTGATTCCCTTGAGATTCCCTTCAACATGCGGCATAAACGGCCGCATCTTTTGATTGCGTTGATTTAGATGTTTGATTTTTTCACTGATCCAAGGGATTGCAGACCTAAGTATTTGATATGAATTTCAACTTGATACCTTCACGCGTTCCTGGGAAAAAGGGTCTTGACAGACACACAGACGACAGACAGACGGACAACAAAGCGGTCCTATAAGGGTTCCGTTTTTTTCATTTGAGGTACGGAACCCTAAAAGTAAGTCTGTTGTAACAAAAGTTACCAAAGGTGACCTAAAGTACTTACGGAGCGGCCCAGGTACGTACAGGATTCGGGAAACTTTTTAAGTACCCGGCTCAGAAAAAACCACTTCAAAAGAAATTAATTACTTCTGGGGGGGTTACCATGACATCGCTTTGCAATTCAGCTTCCGCCGAGTGTAAAGGACAGAGTTATACAGGGTGTCCCGCGATAAAGTGCACAAACAAATAAGGGTGATCTCGCAATTTTTTTTAATTTTAATTTTTCATAGAGTTTATAATTATTGTTATTGTAAACCCCATACAATATAAAAAACATTTTTTTTCGTGATAAAATCACAATAATGTAGTTTCACCCTAATTCGTTTGTGATGCACTTAATCGCGGGACCCCCATGTATAACTTCTATAGCTCTACCCTTTACACTCGTCGGAAACTGAATTGCAAAGCGATGTCATGGTAACGCCCAATAAAGTGGATGTAACGGAATGTAAAAGTTACCGTTTCTTAATTTTTGTCCTTAACTAGGTACCTACATAGAAATAAAAAGGCGCTCTTTAAGTGAACTAGAATATTTATTTTAAGTTACACTGCCTTAAGAGGATTGTGAGGTGACGGCTTTCCATAGAAACGGCGATAACGTTTTCCACCCCCTAAATTTTAACCGATTTCGACTAATTTTTGATACGGTGTCAGTCGGAACAAAAACTATGTCCGTACGTTTCGTTTTTTTTCAATATTATTAATAAATTTCGATTTATTCCCGTTTTATTGTTTTCATACAAAAGTAATTTTGGCCATAATCTCTTTATTATCTAATCAATATTTTAAAAAACGAAACGTACGGACATAGTTTTTGTTCCGACTGACCACATAGCAAAAATTGGTCGAATTCGGTTAACGTTTAGGGGGTGGAAAACGTTATCGCCGTTGGTATGAAAAGGCTAGATTTTGCAGCTGGTTCACAGTCCTCTTAACTATGTACACTTTTTTATAATAATGCCCAGCTAAGTTTTGTGAAAATCGGCTGGGCTGTTTGTTAGTTAACAGCTCTGTTAGTAGGAATCGCTGATGTCGGGTTTGTCTATTTCACTTAAAAAAAGCCGGTCAAGTGCGAGTCGGACTCGCGCACCGAGGGTTCCGCACAAACTTGTAGGCATGTAAATAGTTTGTAAATAACGGGAATACAATAGAAACTAGTCCAGTATAAACTGATACGCAAAAAGTATGCACTTTCGTACTTAGTGAGTGTCAGTTTATACTGGTCTTTTTTTTTACGTGATATAAGTAGAAATTAACGGTTTTCGGATTTTTTCCTTTACTTGTGCTATAAGACATTGCTTCTTGCCAAATTTCATGATTCTAAGTCAACGGTAAGTACCCTATAGGTTTTGATTCCCTTGAGATTCCCTTGAATTAACGGCATATCTTTTGATTGCGTTGACTTTGATGTCTGATTTTTTCACTAATCCAAGGGATTGCAGACCTAAGTATTTGATATGAATTTCAACTTGATACCTTCCCGTGTTCCTGAGAAAAAGGGTCTTGACAGACACACAGACAGACAGACAGACAGACGGACAACAAAGTGATCCTATAAGGGTTCCGTTTTTTCTCATTTGAGGTACGGAACCCTAAAAATTAACAAAAACATAAAGAAATAAAAATTAGAAAAAAAATGAGCCATAAGAAAAAACTAGATGGCCAATTTACTAAGTATGACTGAATTATAAAGTTGGTAGTGACCCTGCCTACGAAGCTATCGGTCCCGGTTTCGAATCCCGGTATGGGCAAATATTTGTGTGACTGTGATGAGTGCGAGTATTTGTTCCTGAGTCATGGATGTTTTCTTTGACGTAAGTATTTAAGTGTGTTTTTCTCATTATAGGTATGTTTACCGTTGCCTACCTATAGTACCCATAGTACCCATAGTGCAGTCAGCATCATATAGATAGGAGCAGTGAAAGTGGCCAAATATATCGCAACACATCTTTATTACTATTAGACCTTACATTTGTCATGTTTTTATTTGTGCTAGTTCTAATACATGACATGACATGACAAAATGACATGTAATTTATATTATCAATAAATATATGAATATGAATAATAATTAATATTTGTTACTTTATTACCTTGTAATGTAACTTACTTATAAGTATTGTTGTATTTTATGTTTGAAAAAATGACCTTCTGCTGGCGTTTCTTGCGGCGCTTCTTCTCCGCAATGATGGTCTTGTCCGAAGCGCTGGTAGATTCACTCTATATTACCGACGTTTAAAAGAGCCCGTATGTGGCCAATTTGCTGAATAAATATTTTGATTTTGATTTTGATAGGAATAAGGATGTGTTGCGATATAATTGGCCTTTTTAGCTGTTAAAATTTGATCCTGACTGTACAAGCTTATTAGCCTAGAGCTTAGCTTGGGGCTAGGTCAATATGTGTGAGATTGTCTTCCCAAATATCTATTTCTTTTAATTAAATTTTGAACGCATCATGAAGTATTTAGAATGAAAGTGTCCTAATTCCAAAATGTTTAGATTTTGAATTAGGTCTCTATAATAATAATTTTATGACTCGAATTAGAAAACTTAACATTTTGTATTAGGTCACTTTCATTCTAAAGGTGCGATATGGTTAAATGAGTGACAATTTTAACGTCGTCATCTATTTAACCGCGACGTATCTGTGTCTTCATTTGCTCAAAGTCGAGCTTATTTCCGTCGCGCGCGGTGTCAAAGAAATGCATTGACAGAGCTTTTAGTGCAAGGTTGGCAGACTCGAGTCGCAAGGTAAAGCTTTCAATGAGCTTACAGGAGAAATGTGCAAATTCCAGGTAAAGAAGCGCGCTGATGCTTTGTATTAAGATTAATATAATTATTACAAAATATAAAGCAAAAAAGTTGAATGTAAAAATTTTTAGAATTATCAGGTTTAATTACATAAAAAGTTACATGATTTAAATAAAGAAGATTGAAATAATATTATTTTCAGTTCAATGAAAAAATATACTTTGTTGTGAGAAATAACGATTTTTTCGTACTTTCCGTGTTGTAATCGAGTATTTGTATTGTATTGTATAACCTTATCCTACTTACATTATTATTTGTATGGATTTGTTGATGTTTGTGTTTCAAACACATTGATGACATTTGGCATACAGATAGTCCTTACCCTGGATCGATACAAAGGATATTTTTCCCGGAAATTTATAGTTCCCGAGGGAAAAGCGATAAACGACGTCTGCGCAGATGAAGTCGCGGGCAAAATATAGCAAATTTCTATATATTTAAGTAAGTATTTCTCTATATAAGTATGTATATCGTTGCCTGGTACCCATAGTACAAGCGTAGAGCTTAGTTTGGGACTAGGTCAATTTGTGCGCGATTGTCTCTGATATTTATTTATTTATCTAAAATGTGAAAGACATATTTACACGGCATTATGTGTTAGTTTGTAGGTGTCGGCACAATACCCATTGCTGAAATCTTTTATGCATGAAGCCTAAGATCAATCTATAGTACGTGTACACTGCGTACTGAGATTTAGAAAATCAAAAAACGCTACGATTCAAGAAGCAATGTATTATCTAACTGTGTCCAAGATTATTTGCAAGTCGTACCTATAGTGTAAAATGCATTTTTAAAATATGTAGACTTCTGGCACTAAGCTGACGAACATTTTTTTTAATAATTCCGTTTCATTGTCCTGTTAGAAAGTGGACATAATGTCTTATTATTACATGTGTATTTTAATTTTTATACAAACCTTCAGTTTCTAAGTAAAAACCCATTCTAGGAGAACTGGGCCCTTAGCCAAGATGCACTACGCTAACTAACGTTAATAAAACGCTAGTTAGCGATGGGTATCTTGGCTAAGGGCTCAGTTACCTCAAAAGAAGAATTAATGAAAATTAAGTAATTTAGTTGAAACTTTGTCAACTTTGTCAAGACTAACCAAATTCACTTGAAATTGACAAATGGCTCAGATCTTTATTCAGGCAAATTGAGTTTTTTAATTTAATTAAATTAATAATTGATGACTATCCATTTTGGATAACTTAAGAGTAAGTAAAATTAACAAATGACAAACTATATTTGTAAGTTAATGTTTTCAGCCAATGTTTGTTGTGAAGTATTGGCAAAAAAACTTCAACATTTCTTGCTTCCGGTGGACATTTTTCCTTTAATGTTGTTTTTTGTTTTCAAGTAATAAAAAAAAAGAAATACAGCCATGTTAACATTACCATTATAATATCACACCTGAAAACGGAAAAAGAGACGATAATGACTTTTTTTCTGCAATATATTCGCAATACACTCGTATTCAAGAGAGCAGTGTGCACATTTTTAAGGGATCCAATCGCTCCGCGATATTCTCCGAAAGGATAAAGAAGGTAAATGGCCCTTTAATGATGCGCGTGTATGTGTGACGTCAACATACACACATTTGACATGCCAATGTTATTATGTTTGTACCCTAAATTGTTATTCTTTGTCGCAATAGTCTTATAAAAGAGAGGACAATAGAGAGATCTCCCTCCAGGCGGGTGTTGAGCCTGGGGACCGAAGTCCAATCGGATGAAGTTGAAAGTTGTATATATATTATGCAACTCGAATGGGGAAACTTCGATAGCGCGTTGTAGAATATTAAGTTACGCTGTATGTCGCTGGTGGCGCTGCCCGTATATAGTTGTCTTCTACTTGCTACGTGTTGTAGCTAGATGTCGCTAGTAGTCGCTACAGTCTTATAAAATACTCATAACATCGACATAATGTGCAACGGTTTGATTGTTAGTACGCGAATCATTTTATCTTCGATCTGAATGAATTTAATCTAGGTATTATATAATATATTGTGTTCATAACAATTAAAAAAAAAAACGGTGTTGCGGTAAAGAATAATCCCAATATTATGTTAACGAGAAATTAATACTGACTCGCAGAGCAATATCACCCGCGTGGAAAATAGGATCCTGAGGGAATTTCAAAAAATCCCGTCTTATTCCTTGTCTACATCATCATCATTCTCTGTGCAAAATTTCAGGTTAAAAGATAAAGGTAAACGATATTTATTCAGTAAGTAGGCCGCACGGGCACTTTTACACGTCAAAATCTACCAGCGCTTCCCAAGAGGAGACCACTGCTGAGAAGAAGCGCCGCAAGAAACTCAACAGATCATTTTTTAAACAGTTAACTTATGACAATGATACTAGGTACTTATTCTAGCATTATATAAAACAATAAAAATAGTATAAAATATCTGCGAAGTTCTGCAGGAACCTCTAGTTCTGCAGGAGGTTTCTAGGTCCAAGGGTTTAGGCTGGGCATTGATAAGTCACCCAATTCAGGCCGTCTCTTTTTATGTAAGGGCAAAAATGGGTAATAGGTAAACTCACTGACTGTTTATAAGCCACTGCGTCTTGTAGTCTTTTTAATATTATGAAACTCTGCAAATATGTGACGTTCTCAATATAAAGGGACCTTGTGGAGGCAGGCGGTTACGCCGTTTTTAGAACTGTTACCATAGTATTCGTATATAGTTACAAGAATAAGAAGAGCTTAACTGCCTTCGTCCATAAGGTCCCTTTATATTGAGAACGTCACGTATATTACGATTTTAATTATTTGTAAATACCATAAGAAAACCATAAACTTTATTATTTTGGGGAAAACTATTCCCCTACTAAGCAAAGGCCACCACACTTCTAAAGTCGTTGTCAATAGGCGTGAAAACCTACAATTATAACGACAAATGAAGTGCCAAGTTACCGACGGCCAAGTCTCGGAGTAATCAAGTTCCACGTGGCTCCGGCAACGCGACACCCTTTGTGACCAACTTTGACTCAGTTAATGGCCCGACACTTTACCGATAACTTGCGAGCGGTTTCCAACTTGCTAAAAGATTTTTTCTGTTAAAAATGGCGCTTTAGGTTTTTATATTTTATAAGAAATAAAACTTGACTTTTTTAACCGAAAAAAGCAAGTTAACCATACTCATATTTCTCCTAAAGATTAGGAGTTAAATATTCAAACTAGTCAAAGCAACGTCGTTTTGTTTTGTCCTGATGCTAAGAAATAGAAGAAAAACCGCCACATAGAAAGATCGTATACAATATAAACACATTTTTCAATCGCACAGAAAAAAATTAAACAATTAAAATTCACTTTCCAATCGTCTTCGTCATCAGCCGTTTTTCGCAGGTAACTATAATGAGCGCGAGCATTTGTTTTTGAGTCTTGTATTTTATATATGTATCTATCTATACGAGTAGTTTTGTTCACCGTTGTCTAGCTCTAGTGCAATCCTAAAGCCTATTTTGGGACTATAGGTTAATTTGCGTGAGGTTGTTCCGTGATACTGATGAGACAGAGGCAATGTTAGGCTAACTTATAACTATAATTGTTTTTATTTTGTAAGTAACACCATGTAGATTTAAGTCAAGAGCGTTAACTGCATTTCAATGTTTACAGTTGTCACTATATATATAAAAAAAAAAATGTACTTTCTATCTCATTGTAAAATGGTTCTCCGCGATACAGGCGAAGCCTAGTGCGGGGACCCCTGGAAATTTTTTGTAACCATTCTTTGAGTAATAAACTAATTTTTATTTTATTTTAAGTATTTTATTTTTTATTATTTTTTATTTATACTTATTTATTTATACAATTCCGTAAATAATGAAAACCGTCCACATCAACAACCCCAAACTTACTTAAACAGATCCTTTACGCACCTATTCATCAATCAAGCGAATTACCAATTTAAATTTAGGGCATCTCTAATTAAAATCTGAAATTTTCAGCAGTTACTGATGAGACTAACGAAGTTTAGAACGCGGGGACAATCCGGTCATTATACATTCAAACATCGTTGTTAGGTCCATTACCATAACCTAATTTATCTCGGATAGGTTAATTATATTACGTAAATAACTTCGCAATGTTTATTAAAAAGTGCGCAGTAAACATGGAACGTCACTGCAATGATTACAGGAATAAAAAAATATGTATTAAATTAATAATTTACGTGCGTTTGTTCATGTCAGTTCTGTTTATTTTGACAGATTTCAGATATTTACAGAAGCATTACTCTGAACTTCAAAATTCGAACTTCGGATCGCCCCGTCACTTTATTGCGAATTAGCTACGCGTCGAGAGCAAAAGCGTTAGCAATAGACGAAGTTCGAATTTCGAAGTTCAGAGTAATGCCCCAGATGTTTATTTCGTAGAATGAGTCCTATATGAGACTCTGCAGCATAATTATGTGCAACTTATTGACACAATTTGGGGTCTTGCCTGTCCTGGTTTTGGTATAAATAGCCACTAAAGAAAGTGTTTAAGGGCCATATTTATAAACTCTTAAATCATGATCGATCTCAACTACTTGAATCTCATGAGATTAAAACTTAGGTATTGCTACTGCCGCAGTTTGAACTTAATTGTGTCCTTTGAAGTCTGAAAATGCAACAAACTTGATACTAAACTACTTGAAATCCTGATTTTCTACCATCAAAGTCCGGTAAATATTCCTCTTTCGAAACTCGTAACTTAACACATTTAAGTTTATATTTAAGCAGCCACGTAGCTTGAAAGCGTAAGTAGTTGGAAGACATTTTCCATGCTAATGTGCTTGGAAGTTATTACTAAGTTGGGTTCGTACGTTAGGGATGAGCTTCAAGTTCTTTTTAAACCTTCACTAATTTGTTGATCCTTTGTCTTAACCTGATAAACCAGGTTTGCAAGTGCAAGGACTTACAGGGAAGGAAGAGGGGGTTATTTTGAAATTTTTAAACCGTATTTACTAATATACAAAGTGGAAGATCATCGTTTGTCCTAATATTCTTTGTCCTAACGCGTCACCAGTCCAAATTATTATTTGACCTAAACTCCTTAATTAGGAATTCCATTATACCCAACATAAAAACGTAAGTTAAAAGCGTTAAAATTGTAAATTGTTTTGATAAATCAACAAACAAAATTAAACACAACTGTTGGAATATATTTGGCCAGCGGGTGGAAGTGGTAACATTTTACCGGAAAATGCAAATTTGTGACGTTCGCAATATAAAGGGACCTTATGGAGGAAGGCAGATACGCTCTTCTTGTTCTTGTAACTATACTAAAACTATAGGAACAGTTCTAAAAACGGCGTAACCGCTTGCTTCCATAAGGTCCCTTTATATTGAGAACTTCACATTTTTAGAATTGTTGTAAATTAATTTAGCTTATGTTTTGTAAACTAGTCAAAAAATATTGATAATATGAAAGTTTTTTTACACTACCTAAAGAAAGGGTGTAATTTGTATGAGTAAAATACCGATTTTAATAAATGGGGTGTCATAATAATGTTTTGTAAAGAACGTGAGTGTGGGGGTGTGAAATAGGCTATTTAAAAATTATAACGGTGCGACATACTATCGCTAGTCGAGTTTTAATTTTTAACTTATTTCTAGTCGAAGTCTTAGGGCCGTATTAATAAACTCATCTCAACTGTGATCCCCGTCTCAAGATACGTCAAAGTTAACGTCAATCCATAGAAAACTGTCATTTTTGACGCATCTTGTGACGGGGATCAGAGTTGAGATGAGTTTATTAATACGGCCCTTAGAAGTCGGTTATCGCTCTCACTGGTGTTGTTCGATTTTTCCGGGATTATAAGTGCCCAAGTCCGTCTTCGTGGTATTTTATCTGTATCAAAAACGTCGCTCGGTTGAGTCGTTGTACCGCTAAGATATAACTAACAATACGTGTTTCGCGTTTATAATCAATGAGGATAAAGTTAAATAAGTTATCCATACCCTTAAACTAATCGTTATCCTCAGATGTCCTTTTGTCTAACTTATTGTGATATAACTGTAATACCATCAACGTAATAAAAACAAGTTGGCAAGTGTATATTGTTGTTAATTACTAGAGTACTACTATATTAGAATGGACGTTGCCGGTTGCTGTCGCACACGACCTGGGGCTCCACAGAATACCAGCGTTGCAGCGCCAGCAAGTGTTGCAACATAATGCTGAGTGGCAGCCCCTATCGATGTCACACTGCCGCACCCTAAATTTTAAGTTTTAAATAATATGTTATTATAATTTTGAGGTGGTGATGGTGCTGTGTGAGATTGATTAAATCATTTTCATTTTCATGTTTATTTTTCGTTATAAATGGGATGGCGTTTGTCTGGAGACCCATCGGTGACAGGGTCAACGGTGAATTATTCTCGAGAAACCTATTTACTCTTGATTAAGGAGATAAATTGCTGTGGCAGCTGCTCCGCTAAACCAAATAGCGGCGCGAAACGGAACGTCCGTAGTATGGGCAACCTCATTTGCTTAGAGAATACGTAGGCCGTTCCGAAGGTTTGGAGCTGTGTCGACATTTATTGAAATATATTAATATTGTTGATATATATTTAAGGCAAATTTCAATATAAACATTGTGTCCAAAAAAGCTTGGGGAAGGCCTTTGTCCAGCAGTGGACGTCTTGCGGCTGATAATGATGATGATGATTGTGTCCAAAAATCATAGATATAAATTACTTTGTCGCGAGGTCTACAGCTCACAGGAACACTATTTTTTTAAACCCCTTAATTCCTTTAAATATGTGATACATTAAAGTTGATAAAAACAAAAAGTAAGATTGGTCGCTATATTGTCCTCAAGGTTTAGGTCCTAGGTTTGCGGTCTAGAGATTGCATTCGAAGCAAAAAAAGCGAGCTTCAAAAACCCGACTGCATATTTTGATGTCATCTACGTATGTTACCATTTTACGTAGAGGTACGTTACGTATGTTATAAATTTAAATCCGCCATTTTGGAATTTATTTAAATGAAAGTACTCACTCGCGAATCTAATAACACCTCGTTTGTGTTCGTCAACGAACCATACATACGACATAACTGTTTGGAGTGTGTGGACTGTATGTAGGGTGCTGGGCTGGTACTTAATTACAACACTGAGAAGTTATTACACGAATTTATTATAAAAAAGCTCACAAACACACCGGGTAGCTTCGGGTCGCTAGTTACCACAGACACGACTAAAAAACTATAATATTTTATGTGGTGTTGCCAACATGCTGCGGCCTCACGAAATATAAACATGTTTAAATACATAATTAAAAACTAGTCCTCTAAAGGTAAGACACAAATTTTGTTAATTGCGCGGACATGAGTTCTTCCGTTGGAAGCTCTTACCTCGACCGCTCGTACATGGCCGTCGTGGCCGGGGAAAACCTTAACTACTCTAGCCATAGGCCAATACATACTAGGAACGTTGTCCTCTCTTAAAATAACTAGAGTGCCCACTTTAACATTAGGCGAAATATCTAGCCACTTAGGTCTATTCTGTAAAACGTTAAGATAGTGTTTGTGCCACGTTTTCCAGAATGACTGTTTTATTTGTGTACACAACTGCCAAAACTTAAGCCTATTTTGAGGCACATTAGAAACGTCATTTTCAGGGTACATTGTTGAAGCATTTCCTATTAGAAAATGGCCAGGAGTTAAATAACTATAATCATTTACATCTGATGATAATAGTGGTACTAAAGGCCTGGAATTCAATACACATTCAATTTCTACCAGCAAGGTATTAATCTGTTCGTACGTTAACAAATGACCTTGTAAAACCCTTTTCAAATGGTATTTGGTACTTTTAACCGCAGCCTCCCAGAGGCCACCAAAGGTAGGTGAATAACTTGGAATGAAATTAAACTTGATTCTCTTCTCACTCGCGAATCCATGCACTTTTCGTTGGTGGTCTCGAGAAGACTGTAAATTGTGAAGTTCAGTTAACTGGTTCCGTGCTCCCTTAAACGTGCTAGCATTGTCGGAGTAGATTTCTTTGGGCAGTCCCCTTCTAGATATAAATCGTCTGAGACACGCAAGATAGGTGTCGGTGGTAAGGTCCGACGCCAACTCTAGATGCAGCGCCTTAGTGGCAAAGCAGACAAAGACGCAAATGTAACCTTTGCCGATAAGAGATCGTCTAACGCGCGACAGCTTTACATTAATTGGCCCAGCGAAATCTACGCCAACTTTTTCGAAAGGACGGCTGGTGGCAGTCACCCTTCCGGCCGGCAGGGAACCCATTAACTGCTTCGAGGCAATGGCCTTCTGTCTGAAACATACGATACATTTATGTGTCATTTTTCTAACATATTGTAAACCATTCGTGATCCAAAATCTTTGGTTTAAATTAGAAAGAAGAGTCTGGGGTCCTGTGTGGAGCAGTCTTTCGTGCTCACTCTTAACAATACATTTAGTAACGTGAGATTCCTTTGGCAAGATAGCTTGGTGCTTTTGAGTGAAGGGAATGTTAGAGTGATGCAACCTGCCTCCTACACGCAGAACTCCCATGTTATCAATGAAAGGACATAAGCTTTGTAAAGAGCCCTTTACACATTTGTTATTTTGTAAGCATGAAATTTCTTCCTTGAAATAAAACTGTTGCTCATACTTAATTATCAGCATTAGAGCAGTATTTGATTCATTACTTGAAATATATGTATGCGAGACTTTCTCGCCCTTTACATTGTTTATAAATCTTAAAATGTAAGCTAATACACGTATCATCTTGTTGATGCTAGAATGCTTGTGTAAGCTTTCAAAAATATAATTTACTTGTATACCTGAGGATACTGGATTGCTGGAGAATGCTGAGTCAGTCTTTGTTTCAGGTAGGTCCGTAGGTAAGGCTATGGAAAGGTCAAATTCATATTTACTGTCGTGCAAAAAATCAGGTCCATGCCACCACATATTGCAGGCTCCAAGCTCTTGTGGACTTACACCTCTGCTAATGTAATCTGCAGGGTTGTCCTTAGTGTTAACGTAAAGCCATACACAGTCAGCTGTATTGCTAGATATCGCCTTAACTCTGTTCGCAACGTAAGCTGTTAGTTTCATTGGTTCAGTGTGCAACCATGCAAGCACGATTTTTGAATCGGTAAATAAGTAAACCTGGCTCACACGAAGCTTTAATTTAAGCGTTTCCCGAACTTTCAAAATAAGGATAGAAAGAAGTAGTGCTGCGTTTAGCTCTAAACGCGGCACGGTCATGTTCTTATTTTGGAGAGGATTTATGCGCGACTTAGAACAGAGTAAATGCATTTCAACCTTGCCCGACGGATGCTTAGTTCTTAGGTATACGCAGCAACCATATCCTGTTGAACTGGACGCATCAGAAAACCCTATAAGTTGTACAATATCCGAGTCAGATATAGAGATATTTCTGTTTATAAGAATTGGCTCCATAGACGCGAGGCTGGAGGAGAATTCAAGCCATTCTTTCCTGATTGTATCATCAGGTGAGGAGTCCCAGTCGGTCTTGGAGGTCCATAATTTTTGCATTATAGCTTTAGCTTGAACAACGATTGGGCTGACAAAACCCATGGGGTCATAAAACTTGCCTATATAAGACAGAATTTCCCTTTTTGTAAATTTATTATTGTTGAAGGGTTCTGGACATGTAATTTTGAATTGATCATTCTTTGTTACTAGTTGCAAACCAAGTGTTTTTAGGCTGCAATCATCTTTTTCAAGTTCTATGTCGTCGAAATGTTGCTCAGTTGAAGGAACATCAGCTAATACCCTACTGTCATTTGACGACCACTTGTGCGTTTGGAAACTACCTTGCTGTAAAAGCTGCCGGAGCTGCGACTTAGCATCTCGAACAATATTTAAATCGTAGTTCGAATAGAGTACGTCGTCTACATAAGTACAGTTATCAATTATGAACGAAGCTAAAGGCAAATCGCGTTCATTTTGTACTGCTAGCTCTTTCAGGCACCGCGTGGCTAGGTAGCTCGAACTCTTTAAACCGTAGGTGACTGTATCAAGCCTGATGCACCTGATTGTTTCATCTGGATGGTCACGCCATAATATATTCTGTAAGGAGGTATGCTCAGGTGTTACACGGACATTTCGGAACATTTGTTTTATGTCAGTAGTAAAGGTGAAATCACCAAACCGAAATAACAATAATATGTCAAAGAGATCTCTCTGGACTGTAGGTCCATTTAGGAGGAGATCATTGAGTGAAACCTTTTTATTGGTTTTCATTGATGCATCGAATACTGTGCGCAGTTTAGTGGTTTTACTATCTGGTTTAAGAACTGCGTGATGAGGTAAAAAATAAACTGCCTCTTTGTCCAGCTGATATTCTTGGATGTTGACATAATGACCATGATTAAAATTTAAATAGTCGTGAATAAACTTCTGGTATTCTGAGAAAAGATTGGGATCATTATGCAATCTTTTCTCTAAATTTAAAAACCTTTTTAGAGCAAAATGGAATGAGTCCCCTAAAGCATCATTGACCTCACTAAGCGGTAGCTTTAAAGGCAGTGCGACTTCAAACCGATTTTCCTTCAACTGAGTAGTTTTACTAAATATATATTCAGAAAGTTCTTGTTCAGATGATCGTTCATCAAAAATTTGCGGAACACTTTCAGTTTCCCATAATTTTGAAATATTATCGCTAATATCTGACTCGCATACTGTACATTTTAATGATACCTTATGACAGACATTAGAGGAAATAGGCTGCGGCAAGCTCCCTCCTATGATGTACCCGAAGTGTGTGTTGATGAGGCTCTGCTGCCGAGGGCTGGACGGCACAGATTGCTGACGCTCATGCGGCGTCGCTGGCGAGACGCTCGGCGACTCCGACGGCAGCAATATCTGAAAAAATATGTCCGCTCCCATTAGCAAATCTATCTCACTGGGTACATTGAAGTCTTCATCTGCTAGCCTTATGTCCTTGGGTATATTTAGTGTTGCGAGATCAATTTTCCTTTGCGGTAATTGACAAGTGATTTGCTCAACAACATGGCAGGTAGTTGAAACCTTGAATGGATTTATGACAGAATGTATATCTATCGGTAAGCAACGCTTGGCATGCGTCTTTGTGTTTGTAATGCCTACAATACTGACATTATTTTGTGTGGGCTTTAAATCAAGCAGCTGTACAGCCTTTTCAGAAATAAAGGACAACTGAGCCCCACTGTCAAGTAAGGCTTTGAATGTTACTGCTGTGCCGTCTCGAGTGAAGAGCTTTACTTTAGCTGTGGGTAAAAGAACATCATTATTTTTATTCGCTATCAGTGAAGCGGGAGATGCGATGGCGTGCACAGTATCATCATCGTTTATAGCAGCGGTGTTGCAATGAAGCAGAGTGTGATGATTCTTCTTGCACTCTGAACACCGAAAATGATACTTGCATTTCCGTGTATGCGCACCTAGACAGATGTTGCACAGGCTCTTGTCATTTACAAATTGCACTCGTTTAGTGGGCGGCAGTAGTTGAAAACTTTTGCATAAATATAATTTATGATTTGACTTACAATAAGCACATGATGTCTCCTGGGATGTAGCGCTGGCAACTAACTTGTTTCCAGCTGAACCCGGGCGGAGCTCCTTGTACTCCCTGGGCAGTTGGCGTTGCTGGCCAGTACCTGGGTCAGCATTCTCCAGCGCCAGTGCCCTCTTCTCTAAGAAGGCCAGGAAAAATTCCAATGTGGGCTCCTCCTTAGTATCCCTCTCAAGTTGGTATGCGCGAGAGGTATACATATCTAATTTGCGGGAAAGAACACACAGCATTATAGCATCCCAAGATTTAACATTTTGACCTAAATTTGACAAGGCGGCAAGTTCTTGCTTAATCCTTGATACAAACTCTCTTAAACTACTTGCCGTCGTCTTTAACAAAGGTTTTAAATCTAATATTGTGGCAATGTGTTCATTTATAATTTTAAATGTGTTGTTATACCTATCGTTCAATAACTTAAGCGCCTTGTCGTAACTATCAGGTACCAGAGGTAAGTTTTTAATTATATCTAACGGCTCATCTCGGAGGTAAGACCTTAAATAGTATAATTTTTGTACAAAATCCACCGACTTGTTGTCATTAATGACAGAATTAAACAAGTTTATGAACGGTATGAATTCAGTAAACTTACCGTCGAATGTTGGTACCTCTATAGGTGGCAATTTAAGCTTGGATATTGGAGCCGGAGGCGGGCATGATTGCTGTGTGTCACGCTTTTTTATTTCTTCGTTAAGCGCGCTCAAAATCACATAATAGCGGTTTTCAATTTCTTCGACCCCTTCTTTATCGTCTGGATCTAATGACAAGATTTTAATATTATACGACTCGTATTGCGCGAACACTTCTACTATTCTATTTTTTTTTGTCACTAATGCATCGGTCTGGGATGCTGTCACATCCTCAGGTCGAGAGATGAACTTGTAAAGCCTCGTGATAGTACCTTTCGCGTAGCCTCGTGCCGCAATCAAATCCGCTTTCTCCTTCTCCATTATCCAACAATTGACACAATATTCAACCAAGTATTTGAAACACCAAATGCTTAAACCTAACTAATGCTGCACTTTGACTACTTTGACCTATTTTGCGCTTACTCGAAAACCGAATTGCTTATTAAACGAAGTAACACGTAATGGCGTCGTTGCGTCGCGTGAGTCGCGTCGGCAGGGCGAGTCCACCCGACCGAAATGCGAAGTATCCTGACTGAAGCGACGAATCAAGAAGCGTGGAACAAACGTGCTGAGCGTGCGATTGGTGTTTCTGTATAATGCTGCCAAATTTCGAAGCTGCCCGATGAAACTCGATGTCCTTGTATTGCGCGGGAACACGCGCCGACGTGTACCACGAGGTTCGAGAAGTATATTTGTCAAAGGCCTCGTACCACGGCTCGACAAGATGCAATTTCAAGTCTTCCCTCCTGTTGATAGGGTTTATTATCGCTTGAAGTTGTTGTGCGATGAAACCGTAGTTTGTCCTTGAACAGTACATGCGCTTCTTTCCTTTTTTATATAAATTATGCAAATCTGACAGAGATCTTATGCGTTTTCATTTTAGCACTGCTGATGATGCGCCCTTGGCAGGAATTATGTATGTAGCTGCCACTGACGAGCATGTGCCTTTGTTCTCGTGCGCTTTGCCGATTCTCTGACCTGCACTTCTCCTGTTTCTTCTTCTCAGCTCGAAGGACCAATGTTTGGAGTGTGTGGACTGTATGTAGGGTGCTGGGCTGGTACTTAATTACAACACTGAGAAGTTATTACACGAATTTATTATAAAAAAGCTCACAAACACACCGGGTAGCTTCGGGTCGCTAGTTACCACAGACACGACTAAAAAACTATAATATTTTATGTGGTGTTGCCAACAATAACTACAGGTCAAAAGGTAGGTCGTACCTATCGATTGAGCCGTCAAAAGTTCATTGTCGCTCTCAATGACACTATAATTCAAGACTGGCTCAATGGCGGGGTCTATGACGGTTAAGTGAGATCGATGGGGAAAGTTAAATTATTTACGAATTTATGGCAAAGTCAAACTATGTTTTTCTATTTTTACATATCCTTCTAAGCCTAGGCAAGCGTAAAACAAAACAGCAATATAGAAAATGATTGGAAATAATATTGTAAACTAGCGGCCCGTTCTGGCTTCGCCCGGGTGCAATTTAAAAATAATTAGATACAAACTTTGTCCTAGCTGGCAGTTACAAACACAAAAAAAAAAAAGAATTAGCCAAATTGCGAGTCAAAGAGCCAAAGAGTGCGAGCGAGACGGCGACCGTGTGAACGCATAATTGCTTGCTCCGTATATATATAATATTTTACACGTTCAAAGTGACTGTTGTTTGTTCAAAACGTTGAATTGTGATTGTTAAAGTTTGTGCTTCAATACTGTGCTTAGAACAAATCAAAATATCTAGTAATTAGTGAATAACCAGTGAAAATTGATCACATAATTTTATTTATCTGAACGGTACTCATTAGACGCTTTATACCGGTCAGCGCTTTTATCACTGTGCGCGCCGCATGTTTGTGTTATATCCGTCAGACGGGACAATTTCAAGCGCTTTAACTCGCTTTTGCATTGGCTTACCCTCGAAATGGCACCAGATAAAATATGTGCAGGTTGTAATAATATTATAGCATCAAGATCTCTTCTTTGCTGCTCATTATGCAATTCAAATTATGATTTGGACTGCGCTGGCGTAAGCGATGGCAGATATCAGTTAATTGATAAAAATAAGAAGTGGAAGTGCCCGGAATGTCTAAATAAAATGCCTAAGACAGATAAAACTAACACTCCCATAAAACCTGGGATGTTGCCGTCGCCGGAGAGAGCAGCCACTAATCATCCTAATGTTACAAATCGCGTTAAATCCAAACCTCAGGCGCCAACTCAGGAGCAAAATGTTATATCCGTCAGTGCTATGGAAAAGCTAAAATGTGAAATAACTGAGACTATCAAAACAATAATAGACGACCGCTTCAACCAGCTATTGTTGAAGATTGAAAGCTTTTCAGTGGCGCTGTGCGATATCACTTCTCGTGTTGATATCATTGAGGCACGTGTAACCGCTGTCGAAAACGGACTGTCGTCGTGTGATATCGATGCTGAACACAAATACTTAAACGACACCGTCGAAAGCTTGAAAGTTGAATTAAACGACCGTGATCAAGAACTGCTATCTAACGACGTCGAGATACAAGGTCTACCAGAGACGAGCGAGGAAAACCTTATTCATCTAGTCACCCTCATAGGTAATAAGCTGGGTGTCAGTATCGATGATCGGGACATTGTGAGCGCTCGGCGCGCTGGCGTGCGGCCGGAGGCGGCGGGGGCGGCGCCGAGGCCGCGCCCGCTCGTGGTGCGCCTGGCGCGACGCGCGCTGCGCGATCAGCTGCTGCACGGCGCGCGCGTGCGCCGCGGCGCCGACACCGCGGGTCTCGACCTGCCAAACCAACCTGTCTGCCGGTTCTATGTCAACGAGCGGCTCACTCGTGTGAATCGCCAGCTATTTTACAAAGCCCGTGAAGAATCCCGACGTCTCCGCTGGAGACCTGCTTGGACGAGAAATGGAGGTATTTTTGTGCGCCGTGACACTGAGCAGCCGTATCACAGGATCCGGTCAGAAATGGACTTGATGAAGTTTTTTGGAAATGCTTCTATTCGCCACACTTAATCTTAATCTCTTTAGTCGGTCTTGTTACAGAATATATCAATTATTTCCTAGTGCCATATATAAGTATAGTTTTATGTGTTTATACTGTCTTGGTACTTGTGTGCAGTATAAATGTGATCAGGCCAAGGTCTTACAATTTAGTGATATTCTGTGCTGATCTTTGTTTATGTATGAATTTTGTCAATTCACTTTTTTTTAATCGACAGAGTGGTACAGTCACTAACTACTATTCTGTTATTTATTGTTTAAATTGTAAAAATACACAGTCGGGGCAATTCACGAACTACACTAATACACATTTATGCTCATTTATTTATTTTTTTATCATAAATTGGCGTCACATAACACTTCTTTGTAAGTACCTATTACATTGTAAAACTTGTTATATTACCCATGCCTTTGTGATTCTGTTCATTAAAATCAAAATTAAAAATCTGTCCATTGGCTTACTTAACCCGGGTTCTCTCGGTACGAGGCATGACGAGTTCCTTGCGGCGATGTCGCAGCACGACGTGGACATCATGGCCATAAACGAGACGTGGCTGCGGGCGGGCGAGGAGGCGCGCGCGCCCGCGCCGCCGGGCTACCGGCTGCGGCACGTGCCGCGCCCCGCCGGCGTGCGTGAGCGCGGTGGCGGCGTTGGTTTCTATCTTAAGCGCGGTTTGACCGCGCGTCTGCTTGCGCACCCGACAGCACCGTCCGTAGAACAAATGTGGCTGAATCTTACAGTCAGTGGCATTAAACTTGCTATTGGTACTGCATACCGTCCACCATGGCTGGGCGTGGATGTCTTTCTCGATGCTTTGAGTGACGTTGTATGTTCGTTATCGTCTTTTGATTACATCATTCTGTTAGGTGATTTTAATATCAATCTTTTAAATACCAATGACAACCATACTAAAAAACTTATAGACTTCTTTCACTGCCATAATTTAACACAATATGTTGATCAGCCTACACACTTTACGGAGCACAGTAGAACTTTAATCGATATTGTATGCTCGAGCGCTCGAGTCTCTAATGTAAATGTAGACTATATACACGACTTAAGCAGCCATGCCTTCATATCATGTAATATTTCGGTTAAGAAAAAAAAAGAGGCCCCTAAATTGATAACTTTTCGCCCACTCAGGGATATTGACATGGAGGAGTTTAATACTGAAGTCGATTCGACGGTTTGGGAGCACTTGTTAACTGACAACATCAATGACTCTGTTATGGCATTTAATACATGCTTGTTGAATTTGTTTGACCGATACGCGCCAGAAAAAACCATTTATATTAAAGAAAAATCGTACCCTTGGATTACGTACAATGTGCGGGAAATGATGAGGACACGGAACGAAGCACATCTTAGATATCGCCGTACGGGCTTGGACACTCATAAGAGTTTTTATAAAGAACTAAAAAATATTGTAGTTAATGCCATACAAAAAGAGAAAATATCTTTTTTCAGTAATCATGTGGTATCTAAAATTAATAACCCTACAGTTCTTTGGAAAAACATCAAGCGAAATGTCGCTGATTTTAAGAACAAGGATCTTGATCTTCCCGCTCACTTGAAAGATCCAAATCGCATCAATGCACACTTTCTGGATTTGCCTGTACACAATAAAGTCAGTCTTTCTCAGCTAACTTACTATGAATTCCATAGATACAACTCTGCCACTTTTAAACTAAAACCTATTTCAGAGGCGACGATATTAAATATCATTAGATCCATAAAATCCAAGGCACAAGGCATTGACGGAATATCGATTGATATGTTGCTGTTAACTTTACCACAAACTTTGCATGTTATAACTGCCATAGTTAATCAATCCATAGAGACTGGCGTCTTTCCGGATTCCTGGAAAGTAGCTGTCGTGAAACCTATTCCTAAGAATAATTCGCCGACGGATTTCAAGGATTTGCGACCCATTAACATCTTACCTGTAATATCTAAAATCCTCGAAAAAGCCGTCTGTATGCAGGTGACTGCGTATTTAGAACAAAACAATATCCTGCCACTTAGGCAGTCAGGTTTCAGGAAGGGACGCAGTACGGCGAGTGCTCTTTTGGACGTTGTCGATGATATTTTGGCTGCGCAGGACGTGGGCGAGGGAACTGTTCTTGTGCTGCTGGACTTCTCGCGAGCATTTGATACCATCAACACTACTCTCTTGCTGTCCAAACTCGCTTATTACGGGTTTGACTGTGATACCGTCAAGTGGTTTGCGAGCTACCTCAGCGGGCGTTCTCAGCTTGTTAAAGTTGGGAATGCGGGTGACACTCTTGCAGTCTCAGATGCTTACCCAGTTGACAGGGGAGTCCCCCAAGGGTCTATTTTAGGGCCGATTCTATTCATTTTATACAGCGCGGATATTATTGAGAGCATCCAGAACTGCAGATATCATCTATATGCTGACGACCTCCAGCTGTATATTTCCTTTAAGCCTAGCGATACGCAAAAGGCTGTGGACAAATTAAATCAGGATCTATTAAGAATCGCCCGTTGGTCTGATAAGAATGGCCTGGCTTTGAATCCTTCTAAATCTAAGTATCTCATACTTGGTACCAAAAAGCTCAGGGAAAAAATTTTGTCCTTCAATCCCCGAGTATCTATGGTGAACGATCGTTTAGCCCTTGTGTCAGAGGCGCGGAACTTGGGTGTCATGATGGACGGTATGCTCAAATTTGAGGGTCATGTGCGGGAGGTGGTTCGTGGATGCTTCTATCGGTTAAAGGTTTTATATAGGGTCAGAAACTATCTAAACGTAGATCTTCGTATTAAACTGTGTGACACTCTGATTCTATCTAAGTTAAATTATGCCGACACGGTTATTGGTGGATGCTTGCTGTCTCGATCTAAAAAGTTAATGCAACGCTTACAAAACGCTTGTGCAAGGTTTTGCTACCCTATCCCAAAACGTGCACATGTCACACCTTACTTAAATAAAGGCGGTCTGCTCAAGATGGAGGCTCGCCGTACTTTGCATCTCGCTTCGTTGCTTTTTGGCATTGTTACACATCAACTACCACCGTACTTGTATAAAAAGCTAATAATTTCTAGCAAGCATAAGCGACAAGCCCTTCGCCTTATTTGCCCGAAACACAGGACGGCTGCATTTCGTGGCAGCTTTCGCTATGCTGCCACGAAGTGCTGGAATAATATCCCGCCACCCATTAGGAACGCTAGTACCTTGTTAACATTTAGGAAAAATTTAAAACTTCATTTAATCGAATTGCAAAAGTCATCGACATAGCCGTCCTGAGTTGCTCTTAATTAGGCATTATTTCCAGTTATTGTCCTCATTTTGTATAAACCATTATTATGTATTTCAATATTATAGAACTACCTATGTATCTATCTCTAATATCATTACGTCTTACTATAACAACTAAGCTGCATGATTATACCCTCATATTTAATTAAAATAAATTATTTATCTAGACCGAACACATTTCACGTAACATCATAATTTTATCACACATCGTTCGCTGTCCCGCTCTCACCAACACGCACCGGTCACCACAGAAAACCAGCGTTGCAGCATCAAATAGGTGCCGCAACTTTATGCTGAGTGGCGATCCATTTCGGTGGGACCCATAGCACCTTACTTAGTTTTCTTTACTTTTAAGTCTGTAGTAGGTATTATTTAAGCTAGTGAGCTTAGTAATACTAAACTAAATCACAATAGTGATTGTGATTTAGTTTAGTATTATTACTCTTTTGTACTTACTCTATGTACTTAGGTGCTGTATGTGTCACTGAATAAATGCTTTTTCTTTCTTTCTTTCTTTCTTTCAAATCGGTCGAGCCGTTCTCAAGTTATGCGCGTTACCTAAGCTAACAAATTATTTAAATTATATTTATATTGGATTTCACGATCCAATTTAACGGACTGTTAAAATATTAATCTCAGGCTGGGTTTTATAAAGATCCGTTAGATCAAATCTCGATTAGTAATGTCAAAAATTTTATGAAGTCACTAAAATTTGATCTGACATATTTACTAACGGGCCTTTATAAAACCGGGCTTTAGTGAATACATTTTGACAGCCGTCAAACCTCTAATCGCCTGTTTCAATTTTGGCGAACTCCAACCTTAGAACGTAGTTTTATTTTTAACAGAAGTCGATTATCGCTTGCCATTACACCCGGCTAAGCACATAGCGTGCTAGTTAATCGATATGGTAAAGCCTAGATCTGGCACAAGATCCGTAAACAGAGCGGTAGATATGTTGGGTCTCACTAGTTACGGCAAAGTATACTCGATTTACTGCACTAGCTTTTACTTGTGTCTCTGCATCGTGGGTATGTATTCGCAGGTAGCAGTAGGTAGGTATTTTTTTTTAGAGTTTTTACTAGAAGATGGATCGCTATACGATTTTTTTTCTAATAGTTACACACAATAATTACGCATAAACTATTATGACATAATCAAGCTTCATTCACTACGCATAAACGCCCATGTAACACCAACTCCCGTGGTAATCGGAGGCTCGGCACTCGAAGTTGTTGACGATTATGTTTACCTGGGACATACTGTCCAGTTAGGTAGGTCCAACTTCGAGAAAGAGGTCAATCGTCGAATCCGACTCGGTTGGGCAGCATTCGGGAAGCTACGCGATATCTTCTCGTCCAATATACTGCAATGTCTCAAGTCGAAAGTCTTCGACCAGTGTGTGTTGCCAGTGATGACTTACGGTACTGAGATGTGGGCGCTGGCGATGGGCGTCATAAGAAAGCTCAAGGTCACTCAAAGGGCAATGGAGAGGGCTATGCTCGGAATATCTCCGCATGATCGAATCAGGAATGAGGAGGTTCACGAGAACCAAAGTCACCGACATAGCTCTAAGAAATGCTAGACTTAGGTGGCAGTGGGTGGTGCACATCGCTCGCATAACAGATAGCCGTTGGGGCCGAAGAGTTCTCGAGTGGCTTTCGCGTACCGGAAGACGCAACGTGGGCAGAGCTCCAACAAGGTGGACCGACGACGTGGTTAGGATTGCGGGAAACCGATGGATGCAAGCGGCGCAGGAGCGGTCCTTGTGGCAAACCTTGGGGGAGGCCTATGTGGACATCTTTCTGCTGATGATGATCTTCATATATAACATTGATGATCAGACATAACATTGATGACAATAGAAATTATGCCAAACAAACCCGATATTTACATCTAAAGTTGAAATCATTAGCTTTCTTATAAAATCTTCTTTAATCGTACAGTCTTGCCCGTAAAAAATACTTAAAGCACCATAAACATCTGACATCACAGATACGAATCTATTTAAGTTTCTAGACAGATTCGTATCATTTGATAGAGAGCACGCTCCCAGTGTACCCCGGTAGCCTTCACGTTTAAAAGCAATTCCATGTCCCCAGGAACAGGGCTCTGCTGTATTGCACTTGTCTAAACCCTCTAGATACGGCTTACGTGTTTGTCTTTTGCGAAAAGTAAAATATACAATATATAGTGTGTAACAAACTCTAGGGACAAGTAAATTAGTGTTCTGCGCTGTATTGACATACAATTATGGCTTATATTAAATAATGGTTTGTGTGTTTTTTTAAGCTTGTATAGGATATTAATTAAAATGCTTAGTTATACTTTGTTATAATAACAGAGTATATATACATTTTGGAAACACGAGATAAAATCACGTTCATCATTCACTCTTAAATAAAATGTCAGAAAGTGACAGGGGGCTATTTTGGACTTTCGAGCGCTCGAAAGTTTCACTCGAAATTGAGCAAAAACGGTGAAACTTTTGAAATACGAGAAATAGAAAATTTTTTAAGCGAGTGGTCCGCACCATTCGTTTTCATTTCTATCATTAGAAATTTGTTTTGACATTTCTCTGTCATATCAATCAAAACGTTTTTATTGGACAGAAGTTGACGGAACATACCTCAAATATCATAGACATAGAACCATCTAAACTTTTCATGTATTAGTTTTCATAGTTTTTGGTAAACAGTATTAAAAACGCTGAAAGTGCATAAAGAATAATATTCTCGCCTCAATTACAACTTCTAATTATGTCGTATGTTTATTTATATTTAAAATATGATTTAAAAAAACCGGTAATCATCGATTTTCTGCGTACAGCGAAACACATAAACATATTAAGTCAATCACTAGCTTTCAAGTGAAGGCTTTCAAAAATACGGATAATGGGTTCATGAGAAAATAATCGTGACATATTTTCGTGTGCTATTGTTTCTATCACTCGACTTTGATTTCGAGCGGTCGAAAGTCAAAAATCGCCCCCCATGTAGGTACTTAGGTGCTGTATGTCACTGAATAAATGCTCTTTCTTTATTTCTATCACATTTTTGTATTATGTTCACACGTACATGATATAATAGGACTTAATCATTTAGACCTAATCCCAATCTAAGGTCTAGGCTTATACTATGGGTACTAGTAAGACAACAAGAGACATGCTTATAGAGAAATACATGCTTAAATACATAGAAAACATCCTAAACTCAACAAATACTCCATGCTCATCACACAAATTGTCCTTACCGGAAATAGAACCCGGGACCGCTGACTACGAAGACAGAGCCACTAGCACTACTTACTAGGCTAATGGCGTCTTCAAAATGGATTCAACCAAACTAGAATACAGGCCCCAATTTGCCGCTAGCTACATGCCTAATTGGTCATATTCCAAATTCGTCATCAACTCTCTCAACAATTTAAATCGGAACCAATGATGAGATACGATGAGATGATGACAAATTTGGAATATGACCAAGGAAGTTGACGATTCAGGAACAAATCCCTTTTTGTTTGGAAATCTATTCCACAGTTCAATGCATAGACACATCGCAAATCCAATAACGCAAACCGTGAAAGCTCTCGCTTCTCACTAAATCGTCTGGAATCGTCCATTAAAGCTTGACTACTATAGCTCTAGTCTCACTAACGTTACCCGAGCGACTTACAACGCTGTTGATTTTGAAATAGGGTGTAGTTTGCGATGGTTCGGTGTGTGGATGTCAAATAGGGTGTTGCTAGAGATTCAATAAGAGGGTTTATGGATGTACATGTGAAATGGTTTTTGTGTGATTCTGATGGGTTGGTGTGACGGTTAGTAAGAAGGTTACCAAAAGCATTAAATAGGTAAAAACTCACAGTAGAAATAGACAAATTTTGCCACATTACGGGTATGTTTAAAAAAGTTTGAGCTCCGATTCCAAATTAATTGGCCAGTTTTGTACTGTTATATATATTTAAATTATAATATATTATTATGATATAAATAATTTTGTCATTTCCGATGCTATTAGACAAAGTATTGGGTAATAATATCGCATGGCGAGAACGAAAGTGACCTAATACGAAAATGGAGTTTTTTAGGAACGAATTAGGAAGTTTCTCCTTGATTACTTAACTTCCCGAAATAAAGAGCTTTAGAGAAAAAAACTTATTTCTGTTCCTTACGCTTTCCTTAACTAATTCTATTTGTTTTTAATATAGTAAATATTAAACGTAATATAGTTAACGTTAATTTTTTTATTTCTACGTATGTACCTAGTTAAGGACTAAAACTAAGAAACGGTAACTTTTCCGACTAGTTACGAACATTAACGATACTAAATGTATGACTAATTTTCGTAAAAAATATGCCTTAAAGATATTATTGACTTAAAAGACTTAACAGAGTGTACGTCAAGTCGATACTAAAACATGGTCATTTTCTCATCACTATTGTTACACCTCACGCAGCTCTAAGTCTTTCGGAATTTATGTGCGAAATATAATTTGTAAATTTACCATGAGCTTTTTGGTGAAGGAAAACATCGTGAGGAAACCTGCACACAATTGCAAAGCAATTTGACGGTGTGTGTGAAGTTCCCAATCCGCACTGGGCCCGCGTAGGAACTATAGCCCAAACCCTCTCATTGTGAGTGAAGGCCTGTGCCCAGCAGTGGGACGTATATAGGCTGGATTATTATTGTATTAGTTATTATATTTTTGGTACATGTTTGGCAACACTACCCGTTAAACTTGTTCACTATACTTTCTTCAGCATGCTTTAAAAACCCAACCGCTTTTGAAGAATAGCTACGTATGATGATTTCTGAAGTACTGTCCTGCTAAGCTAAAATGCGATATTTCAGACCCAATTCATGTAGCAATTGCTACCTCATTATTAGCAGGAAAAGACTAAATCAGCTTTGGCTATTGAATGTGGGAAATCGCCTTTTATATTAGGACGGCAGAGTAGCAGGACTAATGAATTGGAACTTGAAATTTAGTGGAAGTCTTGGCTTAATATTTTCAACACTAATTTGAATTAGGAACGGACCGCAATTCACGGAAGCATTAACGTCCCTTTACATCATAGATTAATATAAATTATTAATTAAATACTGCTTCTTTGTCTATAGATTTCGCAACCAAAATGAAACTTGATATCGCACCCTTAGCCCCTTCATCCCGTAAGGCTGCAGCCTTACGGGAAATTACAGCTTATTCTACAACAGAATGATCACTTTTTAGGGTTCCAAACCTAAAGGGTTCAATGCCAGTCATGTAATTATTTTACAATGAAAATTTTAAAGATAATTAATAAGGTATTTAGCCAAACAATTATAGTTACTTACCCGCCTGCCAAGCGTGGTGATTATGGCAATTTCTTCCCAGTTTGGGGAAGGCCTTTGTCCAGCAGTGGACGTCTTGCGGCTGATGATGATGATGATGATGATGATTGTTTACATTTATTTTTTACAAGTATTTATTGTAGATATACTCGTACATGTTTATGATAATGTTGTTTTAAGCTGACTAAAACGTGAGTATACCGTTGAGTGTTCGATTTTAGACCCTATTAATATGCCTACGCTGTCCGTCCGTCCGTCTGTCTGTCCTAAATATAAAGAGCTGTATCTTTAGAATCGTACTAGATAAGCGGGTTGATTTTTTTTTCAAAATATGTGTTATTACGGCGGATTTTTTAACAAATAAAAATAAAAAAAGGAAATAATAAATTAAATTTTGTTGTATAGTAAAAACGGTAAAACATACAAGCGGCCAATTTGGTACGACTATAGAACAATACCTATAGAATACAAATACTAAAAACCAGCCAAACGTGTACGGAACCCTCAGTGCGCGAGTCCGACTCGCACTTGCCCGGTTTTTTGTTCAAATTGACTCACGCTGGTTTAAATTGTATACCTACGTAGGTATGTGTCAAATTTTGACTCGTGGAATCCTTATCTATAAGAGAATCACCTTGTACATCACTTCTAAAAAATAAGATTAAAGTGAACCATCTTCTTTTAAAAAGTTTTCATTTAACGTGTAACAAAACACCCGGTTTACGCGCAGAAGACAATACCTATTGTTGCCTCCGACTCCGCCCTAATAACTATCTTTCATTAGTTCACGGAATTCAGATATACAAGGTTTCTCTAATACTTACTCGTTCCAATTCGAAATGCGGATAATTTCGGTAAATTCGAGTTAAAATAAAAAGTCCCTGGAGATAAAATTTGACAGGTGATAGGAAAATACATTTATTCCATATTCTAACGTAAGACTTGACGCTTAAGGTTTAAAATAAAGTGTCTCGTCGTGATAAAATCGCTATGAAAATTTGAAAATCTTAGTAATAAAAGATAATAAAAGTTAGGACGGGACACTTTTATTTTAATCTTTAAGCGCGAATATGGAATGGATGTATTTAATTTCCCTAACACTTGCATGTCCTACTGTAGGTAGGTATGTAGTAGTTCTGTGACCCTGGTGAAAAAAGATACAAGACCTCGGAAATTCAAGAAAAAAAAAGTATAAATATACTCTGTTTATGAAATATACCCTTTTTAGGGTCCGTAGTCAAGCTACCCTTACAATTTCGCCATGTCCTCCGTCTGTCTGTATGTCTGTCTGTCAGTCCATCTGTCCGTCTGTCTGTCTGGTCGTCTGTCTATCTAATGTCCGTTTGTCCATCAGTTCATCATGCCACCTGTCTGTCCGTCTGTCTGTCTGTCTGAGCAACCCAAGGGGGTGAGCTCGTCGTCACACATACCTTGCTTCTCACTAGCTGACAAACTCAGTTTTATAAAATCACTCCACTATGTAGTTAAACTAAAAGTAAAACTGCACAACTGAGTGTAAAGTAAACAAATAGGTGAGCATTAGTGAGGTAGGGGTCGTACCCTACGGGACTGTTTTAAACGGCAGGTAATCTATTCTGGCGCCATCCGACTGAGGGGCTGTTATCTAGTTTAAACTGGTTATTCTTAAATTAATCACTTTCTAGAGAAAGTGTGGAGTTCTGTGAGTAAAATGAACGGGATAAGTTTAAGGTTGCTCGTGAACTATTGGATCGATTTTAATAAATGGGGAATAATTATAATTCATCATCATCACCAGCCGCAAGACGTCCACTGCTGCTGCCTTCCCCAAATTTTGGGGAGAAATTGCCATAATCGCCACGCTTGGCCGACGGGTTGGCGATCGCAGTTTAAAGCCTTCTATGACACCCACGGGATGAGATGGGGTTTTAGGAATTATAATTATTTTGTCAAAAATATGTAAATGGTTTTGTAAATGTTAAGGGAACGTCAAACTACTTGCTACTAGGAGGTTCTCAATTCAACGGATTTATTCTGAATAATTCGCAATATTTTCAGCATTTTAATAGTTCTTTTTTTGTTGTCTTTTGTTAACTTTTCTTCTCGTGAACACAAAATATAAACCATTTAGACGATGGAGGTGCGCACACAATCAACGCAGTCACCATTACAGCGTAATACGTAGGTAGTTCAGGGTAGGTTCGTTTTTATATCAGGCCCGGAGGGCCAAAACAACTCAGAAATAGGGGCTCCGCCGGGCGGAGCTCCGTCGACTCTGTCAAATTAGATTTTTAGAATGATACCTTACTTTTAGTCAAATAAAGAAATATTGAATTATTGATTTGATCACAAGTAGCAATGTGATGTAAGCAAATAGCAATGTGATTTTTTAGTATATGCTTATGGCTACGCCTCGCAGGCTGTCAATAGCAAATGGTGCGGATATTATAGCCGTAATAAATTGCGATAAGCCTTCAATCCCGACACGTTGCCGAACTAAAGTTGCCAAATTGGAAAAAGGATCGATATTGGATGGGTATTAGTGACTTCTTAAAACATTTTCGGATGCGCAAGACAAATATATATAAAAAAATTGTATATCAGGAACAATCCAACACAAATTGACCTAGTCCCAAACTAAGCTCTTGGCTTGTACTATGTGTACCAGGCAATATACATACTTAATAATAATAATAATCCAGCCTATATGCGTCCCACTGCTGGGCACAGGCCTCCACTCACAATGAGAGGGTTTGGGCTATAGTTCCCACGCGGGCCCAGTGCGGATTGGGAACTTCGCACACACCGTCAAATTGCTTTGCAGGTGTGTGCAGGTTTCCTCACGATGTTTTCCTTCACCGAAAAGCTCATGGTAAATTTACAAATTATATTTCGCACATAAATTCAGAAAAACTTAGAGGTGCGAGCCCGGGTTCGAACCCACGACCCTCTGCTTAAGAGTCGGCAGGTCAAACCATTAGGCTACCACGGCTTTTTTACTACATACTTATATACAGAAATAAATACTTAAATATATAGAAAACATCCATGACTCAGGAATAAATACTCGCGCTCATCACACAAATTTTCTCCAACCGTGATTCGAACCCAGGACCGCTAGCTTCGTAGACAGGGTCACCTACCATCTAGGCTAACCGCGTCGTTATTTGAATGAAGACTTTCTGTTGTGCCTGATTATGAGCGGTGCAAATTATTATAAACTGCCCATTTATTACTCGTATGTCATCACCCTTAAACCCCAGGTATCGCGTTCCTCCATGTAACTCCACAACGTGTGACGAATGCTTAATTTATCTCGCCACTACCTAAATCCCTGTAACCTCCATTTAAACAATGATCAACTCTACCTCAATAGCAATACAGGTCGTTGAAACTGGATGTGTAAGTTGGTATGAGTATAAATTTGAACACGGTCGGACAGTGGCATTAATAGTTTGAAATTAAACGCGAATTAAAGTAATTGTGGATCTAAATGACGATCTTCGTTTATTTCGAAATGGGAATGGTTGGATTTAAATCGCGATAGTCGTTTGTTTCAAAATGTCGAGTCAAATGGCGGTTTACGATTATATTTAGTTAAGTCACTTGAAAATTGTTTTATCGGTTGTGTGTAAAAATCGATGTGTGTAAAAATCGATGTGTGTATGTAATATATGTTCCCGATGTATTTCAAAACGGCTTGGCCGATTCTGATGTAATTTTCAGGAAATCATTGAATTAGCCACGCAAAATTTTTTTTTTTTTTTTTGTGCGATATAATATGGGCGGCAACGCGCCGGGTACCACTTGACTGTCCAGCTAAAAGTAAAATCTCACAAAAATTTACCTAGTCCCAAACTAAGATCTTAGCTCGTACTATGGATACTAGACGATAATAAATATCATCATCATCATCATCTCAGCCGAAAGACGTCCACTGCTGGACATAGGCCTCCCCCAAGGTTTGCCACAAGGACCGGTCCTGCGCCACTTGCATCCATCGGTTTCCCGCAATCTTAACCACGTCGTCGGTCCACCTTGATGGAGGTCTGCCCACGCTGCGCCTTCCAGTACGCGGACGCCATTCGAGAACTCTTCGGCCCCAGCGGCCATCTGTTCTGCGAGCGATGTGTCCCGCCCACTGCCACTTAAGTCTAGCAATTCTTAGGGCTATGTCGGTGACTTTGGTTCTCGTGCGGATCTCCTCATTCCTGATTCGATCACGCAGAGATATTCCGAGCATAGCCCTCTCCATCGCCCTTTGGGTGACCTTGAGCCTTCTTATGACGCCCATCGCCAGCGCCCACGTCTCAGTACCGTAAGTCATCACTGGCAACACACACTGGTCGAAGACTTTCGACTTGAGACATTGCGGTATATTGGACGAGAAGATATCGCGTAGCTTCCCGAATGCTGCCCAACCGAGTCGGATTCGACGATTGACCTCTTTCTCGAAGTTGGACCTACCTAACTGGACTGTATGTCCCAGGTAAACATAATCGTCAACAACTTCGAGTGCAGAGCCTCCGATTACCACGGGAGTTGGTGTTACATGGGTGTTCGACATGATCTTTGTCTTGTCCATGTTCATCCTCAGACCAACTTGTTCAGAGGCTCTGCTGAGGTCATCGAGCATTGCGTTTAGGTCTTCCATGGTCTCAGCCATGACTACTATGTCATCGGCAAACCGAAGGTGGGTGATGTACTCGCCGTTTATATTGATGCCACGTCCTTCCCAGTCCAGAACCTTGAACACATCTTCCAGCGCAGCGGTGAACAGCTTCGGAGAGATTACATCTCCTTGTCTGACTCCCCGCTGCAGCGGAATATGCTCAGAGTCCCGGTCCTGAAGTCGGACTGACATGGTGGCATTTTCGTACAAACACTTTAACACCTCGATGTACCTGTAGTCGATTTGGCACCGTTGGAGAGACTGCAGCACAGCCCATGTCTCGATCGAATCGAAGGCTTTCTCGTAGTCCACAAATGCTAAACAAAGGGGGAGGTTATACTCTTCGGTCTTCTGTATAACCTGCCGCAGCACATGTATGTGGTCTACGGTACTAAAGCCTTTACGGAAACCGGCCTGTTCGGGAGGCTGGAAGTCATCAAACCTGCGCGCTAGACGGTTCGTAATGACTCTCGAGAACAGCTTGTAAACATGACTCAGAAGTGAGATGGGCCTATAATTCTTCAGCAGGGTATTGTCACCCTTCTTGAAGAAGAGCACCACCACACTTCTGTTCCATGCCTGCGGGGTTTTCCCTTCGTGAATGACGGAATTAAACAGGGTCTGAAGGGCTTTAAGGACCGGTTTACCACCCGCCTTCAGAAGTTCAGCCGTAATTCCGTCATCACCTGGGGCTTTGCTGTTCTTAAGCTGTTTGAGAGCCATACTAATCTCGCACAAGCTGACGTCCGGGATGTCTTCGGTATAGTGCCGGGTCAATCTAGCTCTCGGGTCATCAGCTAGATCGGTAACGGGTTGCCGGGTCGACGTGTATAACTGCCCATAGAACTTCTCAACCTCTCTCAATATCTCCGGTTTGGATGTAACGACTCTGCCGTCCTCGGTTTTCAACTTCGCCAGCTGGCTTTGCCCAATAAACAGATCTCTTGCGAACACTTTAGAGCCCTTGTTGCGCTCAATCGCCTCTTGAATACGATTTGTTTTAAATCGGCGTATGTCGCGTTTCAGAGATTTAGAGATCTGTCTGTTGAGCCGCCGGTACTGATAAGCATCACCTGAAGACCGCAGAATCATCCCACGCCTCTCCTCCATGAGCTTTAGAGTCGAATCTGAGAGCTTTTTGGTTCTGTTTGTACGGCGGGTTTTAAAAAACTTAGATCCGACCGTATGCACAGTTTCCACGAACCCGTCGTTGTATCCGTCCACGTCACCCTGCAGGCATTCGAAACGGTTCTGGAGTTCCAGTTGAAAGCTTTCGAGGTTTTGGAGTTGGATAGGTGCTGGGCGGAGCGTAGACTTCATCAGTCTAGACCTTTCAAGCTTGACCTTGATATTCAATATGCCTCGTACCATACGGTGATCACTCCCGGTTTTCACCGCGTTGATCACTGAGACATCATTGAATATGTGCTTCCTTGTCGACATGATGAAGTCTATCTCATTCCTCGTAACACCGTCAGGGCTCATCCAGGTCCACTTCCTATGCTCACGCTTCCTGAAGAAGGAGTTCATCATAAAGAGTCCCTCCTTCTCCATGAAGCCGGCCAGTAGATGGCCCCGGTGATTCCGACACCCCACTCCAAATTGCCCCATTTTCAACTCTTCACCGTCTCGTTTACCCAGTTTTGCGTTGAAGTCCCCCATAACAACTGTGAAGTGAGTTCTGGACCTATGCATGGCTCTGGAGATGTCCTCATACATAGCCTCTACCTCATCGTCGGAGTGCGTCGAGGTCGGAGCGTATACCTGTATGACCTTCAACGAATACCGTCGGGTCATTCTGAGTACAAGGTACGCTACCCTGGTCGACACACTCTCGATCTCCACAACGTTGTTTACGAGGGACTTGTGGACGATAAACCCGACACCTCCCTGGGACTGTTGTTCGCCCTCCCGGAAATAGAGCAAGTTACCTGACCTCAAGGTTATTTTGTCCTCCCCCTCTCTTCGGACTTCCGATAACCCTATGATGTCCCATTGTAGCTTGCTCAATTCTTCCTCCAGTTCTGTGATCTTCTCGTCTGTCCGCAGCGTCCGGCAGTTGTATGTTGCCAGGGCCAGTGTTCGTTTTTGTTGGTAGCCAGGCCTCTGCCGGAGATTAACTAAAGCACCCCCTGCCCCGCCGTAACCATGACCGCTACCGGAGTCAGGAATAGCGGGGCCGCCGGGGACTAGGGGTCTGGGCCGATTCTTTCTCACCATTGTGTTTTCCCCTTGGGGGGGATTTGCCATAGTCGCCACGCTTGGCATGCGGGTTGGCGACCGCAGTTAGATGGTGTAGTACTCGGGGGACGCTGCTGCCCGTCCCTCGGTTTATCCCTCTGTCGCCTCTTACGACACCCACGGGAAGACATGGGGTGGTGCATTCTTAGCCGGCACCACACGGCATAATAAATATACTTATATAGAAACATACATACTTACTCAGACAACATCCAAGACATTAAAAAATATTCGTGCTCATCACACAAATATTTGCCCATACCGGGAATCTAATCTAGGACCGCTAGCTTCACCACCTAAAGGGTAACCGCGTCGTCAAATGTCAACACGATTAAACAAACATACGCTTGATACCATGTTTATGTACTAGTATGACTAGCTTTCACCTGCGACTCTATCCGAGAAGAAGTCGTTTATCGATATGTCTTCATGAACTATCCAGAGCCCTTAGCCAAGATGCATTACGCTAAGTAGCGTTCTGTTCGTTTCGTTTTTAAACCAATCGCGTCACTGGTAGATCACGTGATACGAAGAGTCACGTGATCTACCAGTGACACGATTGGTTTAAAAACAAAACGAACAGAACGCTACTTAGCGTAATGCATCTTGGCTAAGGGCCCAGGGTCTATGGTCGCGTTTATCGATGAAGGTGGATAAAACTGCTGGTGGTGCTCTATGTGTCACTGAATAAATGCTTTTTCTTTCTTTCTTTTTAAAACTTCTGTCACTTTCTGATTAGTAAGTGCGAGAGTGACGGATGCTATATTCCCGTTTATCCACCGTGATAAAGGCGAACATACGGGGCCAGGGATAAAATGTGCCCCATGTCCGTCTCCGGGCTTTAATCTATCTTTATACTATTTTAAGTCGATGGGTTAACGTTTAAATGTGAAAGGGTAATTCTTCGAGCGTTTCAACCGCCCTTACTCTGGACGCATTATGTAGGATTTCACCAACCACAGTTAACAGCTGTCAAATGTATGAACTAGTCGATTAACAATTAACATCGTATGGTGAATTTGGTACTTAATGTCGAAATTCCTGTAGCTTTGGATGCTATTTTCGGTTATCTTGCAGAGTACCCTGATTCTTAATTCTGAAATGCTATCCTAATCTACAGAAAATTCGACATTAATGCGTCCATAAGAATAAGGGCGGTTGAACGCTCGAAGAATTACCCGAAAACTGGCGAAACTGTTAAGGATACGGGTAAGGAAACCTAATATGTTAAGGATACGGGAAAGGATAAGAAGAAATATAAGGATTACTCTTATTGAATAATATAATATGAAATTAAGATTAAGGAATAAATAGATAGCTAAAGATATGGCAGTTGACGAAAACGAAAGTCCTTTAAATTGCCATGTACAGTCGAGGACAGAAAGATGTATACACTTTTGGACCTTATTACAATGGAAGAAGGTGAAAAAGTGTAAACACCTTTCTGTCCTCGACTGTACAGTCAAGATTATAAATATAGATACGTTCAGAGTGTCAAAAATATGTAACCACGACGTTATTACATAAGATCGTGGTGACTGTACGCCAATCGCCATTTCAGCCATGATGTTAGTTACAGGTTATCATCAGCTGACTGAACGCATTATTTTTGTCTCAAATAAATTGAATTGCCGTGCCCTTGTTTTTAAATATAATGTGATAAAAACGCAATAAAAAAATATTTATTTTGGATAAACTATTTATTTAAAAAAACGTCGTAAATAAATTAAACGTAGACATTATCATAAAAACCGTTACGCCCACATACTTTCTCCATACATCATCCAGCAAACGTATTAATTTGGCTCGTGACCAGCGTATTTACACCGTCGGGGTACACTGTACAGTCACCCACAAATATTATCCGACATTGGACTAGAGGCGTAAGAGCGAAAGATATTTCTGAACGCAATATTATTGCAGGAGACTACATTATACATAACGTAGAGTCTCCTGCATACATACATGTTTGTATGTAAACTCTTTATTGCACAGATAATAGATGTTCAATGAATACTCATAAAATAACATGTACAAAGGCGAGCTTATCCCTATAAGGGATCTCTTCCAGCTAACCTAGAGAATGAGTGAGGATAAAACACGAGGATAGGCAACATTACACGTAACGCACAAAATTGTTAGATTATTATTCGGTTATTTGTAATGTTACCCATGTCATACGAAGTGCTGATTATTAGTTGATTCACCTACGGTAATACGGTTATTTTATCGATTCAAGTGGAAAAGTAGAAAGTGCTTCGTTACCAAACTGAGCAAAGGCAAAAAGAAGGGTACTGTTTAACAGTCTGTGAGGGCACGAGTCCCAAATGCACATAGCAAAGTTCATTTAGTCAAGTCAAAAAAAAATCACATGACAAACATGATTCCAGGACACATACTATTAGTTAGACAAAATCCAAATCCAAAAAGTAAAAAAAAAATAAAAAAATAAAAAACAATGTAAGTAATACTATTTATAGAGTTTGGTCTGAAATAAAAATATTTTTATTTTATTTGAAAAACCTGTCAAGCAGTGAAAGAGACAGGGATATAAAGTATGACCTATCCCTTTTTGGAACCTATCCCTTCTTTTAAAGAGGCCTAATAACATCAGGCAACAATCTCACACACACACTAGTCCCAAACTAAGATCATGGCTTGTACAGTAGGTACTGTGGATACTAGACAACGATAAACATACTTATATAGAGAAATGCATACTTAAATACATAGACAACATCCAATACGTGAAAAAAATATTTGCCAATTTTGGGAATCAAACCCGGGAACGCTGGCTTCGTAGGCAGGGTCACTACTAACTAGGCTTACTGCATCGTCAAACTAAACTAAACTAAATAACAGAAACAACTTACGAGACAGAAATAATAATGCAAACCAACCAACAACACCAAACAAAATTTGCGTATGGAAAATTACTGTCAAACTAGTGCATATAAATTCTAGTGAAACAAATCACATTGTTATCAAAACTGCGGGTAACAAAGCACAAAATTCATAATTTAACTCAGCATGCAGTAACATCCCGCAAACGTATTTTCCTGTTAAATTTTAAAAACACATTATAATGCCAGTCACGGACGCCAGTAAAAGATGTTTCTGAAAACACGCTCGCAGCGGGTTATCATTCAACATACTGTGGCAAATTTATTACACTTAAGTTTATACAGTTTTATGTTTAGCAATACTTTAATAGATAAAGTTTTGTGTTTTTGCCGAGTATACGATATATTTTTACGCTTGGAAGCCCTATAAGTTATATTTTTAAAGAATGACTGTCTGTGAGTGCCCTCTTGGAAAGCGCTTGTAGATTTTGACGTGTTAAAGTGCCGGTACTCACTGAGTAAATGTTTTTTATCTTTTTTAGGGTTCCGTACCATAAATTAAAAAATCGGAACCCTTATAGGATCACTTTGTTGTCCGTCTGTCTGTCTGTCTGTCTGTGTCTGTCAAGACAATTTTTCTCAGGAATGCGAGAAGGTATCAATTTGAAATTTAAATCAAATACTTAGGCTGCAATCTCTTGAATTAGTGAAAAAATCAAACATAACTAAGTCAACGAAATCAAAAGATACGGCCGTTTATGCCGCAGGATGCCGCAGGAGTTATGCGTTTATTGAAGGGGATCTCATGGGAATCAAAACCTATAGGGTACTTTTTGTTGGCTTAGAATCATGAAATTTGGCAAGAAGCAATGTCTTATAGCACAAGTAAAGGAATAAATCCGAAAACCGTTAATTATTTTGTAGTTACATCACATAAAAAATAAGTCCAGCATAAACTGACACTCAATAAGTACGAAAGTGCATACTTATTGCGTGTCAGTTTATACTTGAATTTGTTTCTATTGTATTCCCGTGGTTTACGAACTATTTACATGTCTACAAGTTTGTGCGGAACCCTCGGTGCGCGAGTCCGACTCGCACTTGATCGGCTTTTTTTATCTTTAACTAGGAAATTCACAATCCATTAATAGATTTGTTGTTTGTCATCCTTGAGAAAACAACCCAAGGCTCTAAAGTACTTTTTGTTTATTTTACGTCCATACCCTTTTAGAAAGGCGCAGAAAGTACAAATGTAAAGAAAATCAGATAATATTATACAAAAAAACGAGAGGTGTCATGAACACGAGGTTTGAACGAAGTTCCTTTTGGTCTATATTATAGTACTCGTAGTAAATACCTTCTGGAGTGCTACCATTCTCGAGACACATCGCGCCAGCCTTCAGCCTAGCTCCATTTGCCAAGCGTCTGGAGAGAAACACGCGATTTGTTAAAGATATACTAAGTAAAACGTAATACATAGTAATAATGCAAAAATAAAAACTCGACGAAGATATCTCAATGGACCTAAATGCGTGTTCTACACGCGACCCTTAAGGAACAGGTGTACGAGATTATTTCTAAATGTAGTCGTAACTTAAGGCATTAATAGGAAAAAGGTACAAATGCCCCGGAGGAGTTTTTGTTGGTACGGTTATAGACTTTGAAAAGCTGAGTACAGAATACCAGACTAGCAACGTGCAAGTTGGAGAACAATCTCAATTTTTTTTAATTTTTTCAATAAAGTACTGAGAACATTTTGGGGAACTTTTATGATTAAAAATGTTCCCGTTCATAAACAAAAATGTTTTTTTTTTTAGGATTTACTTATTGTTCCGGCCGCGTCTTCCAAGCGAAGTAGGGTACGGGCGGAGCCGGTTGTCTAACCGGTCCGGTCCTCACCTATCGCCCGCTCCGCGGCGGCCGGATTTCTTTTTCGAACTAATATGCCATACATACATTAATCCAATGCTTGTGTCCCTTTTCTCTTTATTTAAAAAAAAAATTCCAACCATAACCATTGTGGAACTTGAATTACATTTTATATTAGTACATATGTACTAATATAAAATATGAATTTTACTTCAACTCGAGAATCCAATATTATACACTTATTATTATTACATATTTATTTAGATCAGCTATGTTATTCTGTTGGCATCGTCTTTCAGTTCTACTCAGTCGATGAATAGCCGGCGAATTTACGTCGTCCGTCAAGGTGGGTAAATGACATTCAACTGCCTGCACATTCATTTAGTCGCTGGTTTCACAGACGACCAGATGAATACATCGACTGAGTAGAACTGAACGACGATGTGTTAACAGAATAACATAGCTGGGCGATTTCTCTATGGACATGTGCCAATTTGAGCCGACAGTTTAAAGTCAAACAGATTACGGTCAAATATTATTACATTTCTGGACAAAAGTTTAATAAATTCAAATTACGTAACTAGCTTGCCTGCGACTCGTCTGCGTAGAAGTCGCTTATCGCTGCTACATTGGCAACTGTCTTTACCGGAATAAAACGTATCAGCCTATCCTTCCCCAGGACTCAATCTATCTCCAAGCCAAATTTCATCGAAATCGGTTCAGCAGTTTATCCGTGAAAGCGTAACAAACAAACAAAATCATTTTTGCATTTATAAACTAAAAAAAAAAAGAAAAAAGTCGTTTATCGCTGCTCCTTCGGAAACTCCAAATTTCCAGAATAAAAGTATCCTATGTCCTTCCCCGGGACTCAATATATCTCCATACCAAATTGTATATACCTAAGAAATGATTGATTCCCCATACAAACTTCCACCCCCTTTCCATCCCCTTAAGGGATGATTTCCGGGATAAAAAGTATCCTTTGTCCTTCCCCGGGACTCAAAAAGTCTCCATGCCAAATTTCATCACTCACTCATTTATTTATAATATCAAAATGTTACACATCAAATATTGTTATTATTAATTATTAATATTTATATTATTGTTATTATTATTATTAAATCGGTTCAGCGGTTTAAGCGTGAAAAGGTAACAGACAAACAGAGAGAGTTACTTTTGTATTTATAATATTAGTAGGGATATGATATTAATTAAACTTGAAAACATCGCCAATATTTTATGATTATTCGTTCTAAATTAGATATCCTTAAGTCACGTAACGCAATAATTTATATTGTCACAGATAGGTGTTTGGGAAAGCGCTTACGAAAATCCTGCTTATGTTAGACAAATCCTAACAGCCTCTAGATTGCTGAAGAAAATTTACCTCCATTGGTTTACGATAAAGACGTTTTTAAAAAAGCAGTTATGTGGTAGTTGCAGCCTTTTTTACAACGTAAGAATTTTAGGTCTTAAATTCTTCGAGGATTAGATTTATTTTCTAGAAAATTCGAAGGAGTTTTCTTTCATTGTTATAAATGTCTGTGAGTTGTGTAAGCGTTATTATATAAGATAAGAAATAAAATGTGTGTGGATTAGGACCTTTATTTCAAATTGTTTTAAAACATCTTGTTTCTATTATATTGCAATCATAAATAATTGACGATATGTTAGGTCTTATTTGATTGACAGTGAAACCTACTATTAAATTGTCAACCATTATAATTACATTTTTAATGACTTGGCTTTCTTTTACATTTACAATAATTATATTTAAATTTTTCCTTATTTGGCGATAACCTTTTAATTAATAAAAATATATTGTAATTATTTAAATTACCATTTTAAAACAATAACTAGTTTGATAACATCAATACTTGATAGTATTTTAAATCTGACGAATTTATTTGCCTATACTTATTAAATATTTTAAATGTCAAAGACTAGCGGCGTTATTACAGAAACTTAAACAACATATTACAGAACCTTGAACACTAGTTAAGTAAACGTCAATCCATAGAAAACTGTCATTTAAGGCGTTTTTGTAATAGCATCGTATGTTCCTAATATTATCAATAGACAATTCTAGAAACGCGGCAACATAATGTTCTCTTAAGTATTACAAACCAGTGCTGGCCCGACTTGCCAAAATACGACTTAGTACTACGTCCTTATCTAACTAAACTATAATGAAAGAGACGGATGGAGAAACGAGTTATCCCAGGTGTATTTACCGTTCAGGTGAAACCTTTGCACATTTGTGTAAAGCTGTCTTGAAGTCCCCTAGCTCTTTATGCACTGCTCTTAGAGTAAGTGCTTTCACTTATAGAGCTGTTATATGACTGCAAGCTGAATAGCGCCTTACGGGGCTTTACTGGTGATGAGAAATGAGTTTATTTAATAAAGAGGTTCTAGTTTATTATGTCTGTGTACCAGCGACTTTGCGACTTTTACATCTCATAAAGTAATGTACGGATTTTAATACGATTTTCACCAATACAAAGAGGGCCTATCTAGGAAGGTTATAGGCTATAATTTTATGAACATTACCTTGTGCGAAGCCGGGGCGGAGCGCTAGTGTTGGTTAAATAATAAATGTAATTTAAGGGTGTTTTTTGATCCGTAGTTAACTTAACTACTAACTGCCGCACTCAGATACGTCAATTATTTTTTAAGTCTCATTAAAGTTGCTGCGTCTTATTCTATTGCTATAGCAAAGAAAGTGACAGCAGCAACTTTAATCGAACTTTAAAGTTAATTTGACGTCTCTGAGTGCGGCCATTAGTTACTAAAATTAGTTAAAATTCGAAAATATAGTTGTAACTGTGACACATTTTGCTTAAATTTAGGTTTAAATTTACCATAAACAAAAAATTTGCCCGCGGTTTCGTCCGCGTGGCTGTCGTTTATCGCTACTCCCTTGGGAACTGTCGAATTTTTCTAATAAGACAAGTGCCAATTTTACATCCCTGTAAAATGTCTGTCCCTGAATAATATCTCCTTGCCAAATCTCATTATGGTCCGTTAAGCCCTTTTTAACCCCAAACGCAAAAAGAGGGGTATTATAAGTTTTGTCGTGAAAAGATAACAAAAAGGAGCGTCCTCACTGAGAGCATTATTACCCGAGCATTTGTAAACGAGCAATTTAAATAATTCGTAAGCCTTGTACGCTCGGCTCAACGTCCACACCACTCGAATATTCGACGCCGAATGCTCATTACACGCGAATGCTCTCAGTGAGGACGCTTCTAAAAACAAACAGAAATAATTTTGCATTTTTAACGTTAGTAGATATAGATACAGTTAAAATCATAATTGATTTCTTCTTCATGTCTTTATAATGCTTCTCACATAACTTTTTAAAAGTTTGTTAACCTAAACGTAAAACGCCTCCGACACGCGTTTCTCCACATTTTTACCTTATTTCTGAACTCCTATCACTTTGCTGTTATTGTAAGTGCTTTCAAATAGGCCTTTTATATGGCTTCACGCTGAATACCGGAGTTTAATATGCCTATTACAGCTTGAAGGCAGGCAATTTCTAGAAATATTTATGAGTTTCGCAAAAAAAGTATCTAGCTAAAGTTGTCGACTTTTCTAGATGAACTCGTTGACTCTTTTTTAGAAGTACAGTGAAGGGCCAAAATATATGTACAATATTTAAATATTATATTATTACAACAGCAATACAATTTATGTAAAATAAATATTTCAGATATTTTTTTACATCTTCTTGCGAATATTTATTTCTTGTACCTTTTTTTGTCTCACTCTATTTGTTAACTCTGTCACGAATCTATTTTTGTTTTGTTATAAATGTACTAGTACCCTTAGGATTTAATAAATATCTATGGTGTATGTTAAATAATTTTTGGTTAGTTTTTTAATAAACCTTTTAATTGAAAAAACCGTTTTCGACCAAACAAAACATTTGGACAAACAATGATTATACCACTAGAAACAACCTGCCACCTTAGACTAAAGCAAAAAGGGAAGACACGT
Organism: Tortrix viridana; assembly: GCA_963241965.1. NCBI lineage: Eukaryota > Metazoa > Arthropoda > Insecta > Lepidoptera > Tortricidae > Tortrix > Tortrix viridana. Next base: position 1,758,706 of record OY725194.1, on the reverse strand, counting down.
TAGTCCATCAATTTATCTCTATTGCTTCTTAGTGCATGTTTACAGCTGTGTGTGTGGAATTTGCGAATGTAGGTGTCGCGGCACGCATATGTCAGTGTCTTGTACGGCGATAAGGCTATGGTCTCCTATTTTACGCCATACGCGGCGTTTGACGTTAGCGTCAACGTTTCAATACTTCCAGGCGACGTCTGAACGCAACGCACAACGCAGTACGTATTGAAACGTTGACGCTAACGTCAAACGCCGCGTATGGCGTAAAATAGGAGACCATAGCCTTATCGCCGTACAAGACACTGACATATGCGTGCCGCGACACCTACATTCGCAAATTCCACACACACAGCTGTAAACATGCACTAAGAAGCAATAGAGATAAATTGATGGACTAACGTCGTGCGCGTAAGTGAGACAGCCATATGTCTCACAATAATTGTCTCACAGTGTTGACAGATCGGTGACGGCCGGACAACTGACTCAAACATAGGCGCTCAGCGTCTATATTTAGGTGCTCAAGCCCGCGCGCCGGTCACGTATCCTCCTCTTTTTGTTTTCATCTAAGCCTGCCGTGCTGCCACCATTCATAGCAATGTAACTGGAAGTTTATGAAAGCACGTTCTCTGTAATTCCTAATTGTGACGTTCTCAATACAAAGGGACCTTATGGAGGAAGGCAGTTACGCTCTTCTTATTCTTGAAACTATACGAATACTATGGTAACAGTTTTAAAAACGGCGTAACCACCTGCCTCCATAAGGTCCCTTTATATTGAGAACTTCACAATTGACCACTGACTGACTGAGTAACTACCTATTAGCTATCTACTCGTATCGGTTTAAGTACCAATTTCACCATACGATGTTAAATGTTAATCGACTGTTAGTTCATACATTTTGACAGCTGTTAACACTATAATCGTCTGTTAAGTGGTTGGTGAAATCCGACATTAGTTAGCGGAGTTAACTCTGGCGATTAACTCTACATTTGAAGTTTATCCAAGAACGTTGGTTAACAAGTAAGACATGGAAAATGTATGATAAGACCAAATCGCACGTTTAAAAGAAAAACGCAATAACTTCAAATATCAGACCATTCAACATTGAAACCTAAAGTAAAAAGCAAAGTCAAAGTTCCAAATAAATTTTACTTCAATTAAAACTCGAACTTAATTCAAACTCAAAAACTCAATCTCATAACATTTATTGTAATAAACACACAACAACATAACAGACAGTTAAACTAGGGTTACCTGAAAGAAATCCTTTATAGGGAGAAGTTCTTCTTTGTAATTGTTTTTTTAGTGTCTGTGTTCTATATTTTTGTTTTTTGTACAATAAAGACTGCATACATACACATATTTGTTGAAGAAAAATAGCAACTTATTTTTTAAAAAACGACGACCAACAAAATCCGGTGAAGTGCCAGTCGGACTCACGCATCGAGGGTTCCGCAAAAACTTGTATGTACAGCGTTAGTAATTAATAACTGAATTAGATAATTTAATTTTAATTACGTCTCCCATTTCACCCTGTATAGGCAAGTTATCGATTTAGAATTCCAACGTCAGATACCCGGTGCCAAGTTTCCACCGACATCGTTAGTAGTTGAATAGTTACTTCCACAATCAGATTGTTAATAAATCGCTTGTTAATTATAGAATCCCTTTGTCACCCATAAAGTTGTATCGAAATTTGAAAGTCAGAAATTGATTCTCATACTATTTATGCTCATAACTATCGATAGTCATAAAAATTGTAAAGCATAACGCTTAATAATGCTAAGGATTATAATTTCATAAGTCATAAACATTATATCTATAACATTCAAAGGCATATTGATAATTAAACAGAAATATTTTAAAGCATATATTTTAAGCTACTAATAATTATTATTCATACCGTTTCATTGCCTCAGTACATTATGTAATTTTTATGACTTTAAACTATACAAGGTCATAATTTCTTTCTCATCACACGAATAAATAATAGAGATGATGACTGCCTAAAATAAACGAAATTCTATTTAGTCCGCCAGTTAGATTATCAAAAAATATTAGACACGTATTTTTTATTTTGTCAACCAAACAAAAAATTACAAAGATAAAGCGCGTCAAAGTTCGGGAGTGAGGGCTCGTGACGTCACAAAAATTGTATTGAGACGTTACGTCATGCGACATTTTAACTTAATATATCTCCGTAATTTTTTGATTATGTGAAAAAAAATACGTGTCAAATACCTTTTGATAATCTACCTGATCGACAAAGAAAAAAAATAGTAACTATCCCTATTGCCCATACCGCTAGCTTCTTAGGCAGGGTCATTGACAAGCAGTGGCGTCATTCGTCACGAAATGTCAGACAGGCGGACACATTCAGATAAGGGCCTTAAACGCATAAAACCGTCTTTTTCTTCATATGTCAGGGGGAAAATACGGAAATTCTAGCAAATAAAACACTCGGAACGGTTCTTCTTTCGATACAAATTGCCACCTATTAACGGCAGTTCTCGCATTGGCAATGTAAATCACGCCATTTTTTATCTAATGGCGTGTATAAAAAAGGGAATAAAACGTTGGTCACGCAATCTACTAAAGGTTTGGTACTTTATTTTTCATGTTGACAGTAAGAACATAATAATGTGAATAATTATGATTAGGTAATATACAATAGTTTAAAATAAATCGGAAAAGAGCTCTAGTAGAGTAACTAAAAAAAAAACCGGTCTAATGCGAATCGGACTCGCGCACCGAGGGTGCCGCATAATCATAATCATAAATCATAAATCATTTATTTGCTAGAATGTAGTGTTACAATAATGACAGGTAGTTATAAAATTGAATTAAGTAGGTCCTTACATTCTGCCTTATAAAGCATGCAAACATTATATATATACTACTCTGTCAAGAAAGTACCGGGAAAAGATCAATAATACACAAACTGTTTGTTAATCATCCAAATTTATTTTATCACCTTCAAAGTATGCTCCTTCAGAAACGATACACTTACGCCAACGAATAATCCAATCATCAAAACATTTTTTAAACGCTGTTTCCGGAATTGAATTCAGTTCTCGGCGCGAATTCTCCTTTATGTCTTCTACCGATTGAAAACGGGTGCCACGAAGCGCCACTCCGAAGCTTGTTGACTAGTTTGCATGTCAAACTCGTAAACCCACGTCTCGTCACCAGTAACAATGCGTTTCATGAATGTTGGGTCGGAATTGACTCGTTCTAGCATGTCCTCAGCGACTCTCATGCGATTGAGTTTTTGGAGAAAATTCAGGTCTTTTGGGACTAGCCGAGCGGTAACATGTTTCATACCCAAATGATTAGTTAAAATAGTACGGATCGACTCGTGAGATACAGAAAGTTCGGCGGCTATCTCTCTCAAAGTTGAATGAGGATTTTCAGTCACTATTTCCTTCACTTTTGCGATGTTAACTTCAGTTGCAGACGTTGATGGCCTACCAGAGCGAGGCAAATCTTCCATCACATCTCGACCGCTTTTGAACGCTTTGTACCACTCATAAACACGTGTTTTTGATAAAGTCGAATCACCGTAAGCCTTCTGTAACATTTTCAGTGACTCCGAACACGAAATTCCATTGGCGATGCAAAATTTAAGACAAACTCTTTGTTCAATGTTTTTGTCCATTATGAAATTCGCAATACACACTAGATATGATATACATTCAGTCAACAAAGTATCGGGAATGGATGATTTGTTTATGGTTCCAAATTCAAATTTTTGTTTTTTTTGTTGTTGTTAGATTGGCACAACTGTTTTCTATTTTGGCGCGGAGTTTGAGTTGCATCTGTTATTTATATTAAATACAGTGCTGTTTTTAGTTATATCATATCTAGTGTGTATTGCGAATTTCATAATGGACAAAAACATTGAACAAAGAGTTTGTCTTAAATTTTGCATCGCCAATGGAATTTCGTGTTCGGAGTCACTGAAAATGTTACAGAAGGCTTACGGTGATTCGACTTTATCAAAAACACGTGTTTATGAGTGGTACAAAGCGTTCAAAAGCGGTCGAGATGTGATGGAAGATTTGCCTCGCTCTGGTAGGCCATCAACGTCTGCAACTGAAGTTAACATCGCAAAAGTGAAGGAAATAGTGACTGAAAATCCTCATTCAACTTTGAGAGAGATAGCCGCCGAACTTTCTGTATCTCACGAGTCGATCCGTACTATTTTAACTAATCATTTGGGTATGAAACATGTTACCGCTCGGCTAGTCCCAAAAGACCTGAATTTTCTCCAAAAACTCAATCGCATGAGAGTCGCTGAGGACATGCTAGAACGAGTCAATTCCGACCCAACATTCATGAAACGCATTGTTACTGGTGACGAGACGTGGGTTTACGAGTTTGACATGCAAACTAGTCAACAAGCTTCGGAGTGGCGCCTTCCAACTGAACCGAAACCGAAGAAACCACGCCAAAGTCGATCAAAAGTCAAAGTCATGTTGACTGTTTTCTTTGACTATCGCGGTGTTGTGCACTCGGAATTCTTGCCGGAAGGTCAAACGGTAAATAAAGAATATTATTTGAGCGTTATGCGGCATTTAAGAGAGCAAATTCGACGAAAAAGGCCAGATTTGTGGAATGAAAATTCTTGGATTTTGCACCACGATAATGCGCCTTCGCACAAGGCCATCACTGTGAAAGAATTTTTGACCAAACACTCAACAAATACCATCGAGCAACCACCATATTCACCAGATATGGCTCCTGCCGACTTCTTTCTTTTTCCTAAACTCAAATTACCACTTCGTGGCACCCGTTTTCAATCGGTAGAAGACATAAAGGAGAATTCGCGCCGAGAACTGAATTCAATTCCGGAAACAGCGTTTAAAAAATTTTTTGATGATTGGATTATTCGTTGGCGTAAGTGTATCGTTTCTGAAGGAGCATACTTTGAAGGTGATAAAATAAATTTGGATGATTAACAAACAGTTTGTGTATTATTGATCTTTTCCCGGTACTTTCTTGACAGAGTAGTAACTAAAAACAGCACTGTATTTAATATAAATAACAGACGCAACTCAAACTCCGCGCCAAAATAGAAAACAGTTGTGCCAATCTAACAACAACAAAAAAAACAAAAATTTGAATTTGGAACCATAAACAAATCATCCATTCCCGATACTTTGTTGACTGAATGTATATATATGCACATGGAGTACACGTTTCTTCTACTGTAAGTCAGACGACAATGGGGTATGACGAGCTTATGTTTGAGTTGATGTCTCTCTGGACGGTTTGAGACGTGTGACCGCAGTCTAAAAAGAAGGGACAAACTTGTAGGCATGTAAATAGTTCGTACATCACGAGAATACAATATAAACTGACACGCAATAAGTATGCACTTTCGTATTAGTAAGTGTCAGTTTATATTGGACCCCTGGAACTACAAACTAACGGTTTTCGGATTTTTTCCTTTATTTGTGCTATAAGACATTGCTTCGTGCCAAATTTCATGATTCTAAGTCAACGGGAAGTACCCTATAGGTTTTGATTCCCTTGAGATTCCCTTCAATATGCGTCATCAACGGCCGTATCTTTTGATTACGTTGACTTAGATGTTTATTTTTTCACTGATCCAAGGGATTGCAGACCTAAGTATTTGATATGAATTTCAACTTGATACCTTCACGCGTTCCTGAGAAAAAGGGTCTAGAGGATATGTAGTTAGATTATCAAAAATATTGGACACGTATTTTTTCTGTTCTCAATCAAACAAAAAATGACAAAGATAGCGGTCAAAGTTTGGGAGTGGGGGTTTGTGACGTCACTTCTGTGTAAAAATTGTGCCAAATTGTACCAAGACGTGACGTCATGCGACATTTCAATTCGATATATCTACATATTTTTTAATTATGTGAATAAAGACAAAATACGTGTCCAATACTTTTTGATAATCTACCTGATCGACAAAGAAAAAAATAGCCATCATCCCTATTGTAAATGATGGCCGCTGGCGGACGGGTCTTGAGCTCGTCTCGTTTGATGACTAATAACTTTAAAAGCATATTTCAGCGATACTAACCGAACGAATAAAAACATTGTTGTTTTTTCCACGGCATGTAAACATTTATTTATTTATTTATTTAATCTTTATTGCACAAAAAAACAAATTTGAGTACAAAAGGTGAACTTAATGCCTAATGGCATTCTCTACCAGTTGACCTTTGGGCAAGCAGAAAATTGTTGTAGGCGGTGCAATATTGTACGAGCAAAAGCATTAGGAGAAAATAGAAAACATAATAATAATAATAATAATAAATATTTATTTCAGACATGTCCATATTATGTTAGTTACAATAAAGCTTACCTATGTTAGAATAAGTAATTAAATTGCATTACATGACATTCAATTAATAGGGTCCAATAATTATAATATATACTATGTTAAGGTGCGGCTACTTGGCTTATGTATCTCATTCCAATAACGTTGAAATGGACCGTCGAACCTCTCCGCTACCGTGGCTAGGATGGAGTTCGCGCATATAATGCGATTAAAATAGATAAACATACATTATAGATAAATACATATATATACATTAACGTACCAAGAATATATACTAATACATAAATACTATATATATATATACAAGGTGAGCCAAAAGAAGTCATCCGATGTTGTTTGACTCTCTTTTTTTGAATTGTTACGCAAAAAAATAGACACGATTATTCCGCGTTCTTGGGGAGTGTATCGCTCCATGGCTTGTTCACTTGTATTTTGCATCTGTCAAGTCCACAAATGTCAAAACAGATTTGACATTGGCGAATTTGCAAAAATGAGAGCATCTTCCAATAGGGTGATTTCTTTTGGCCCACCTTGTATATATATATATATATGAGTAATATGCCAGTATAATATCAACAGAGACGCTGATGTTAAATTTGAGGGATTTTTTTACCCATTTTGGCTACGGAACCCTAAAATTGCATCATTATATAGAGCCGTTACACAAACAAAAGAAACATGTAAATGAGAATAATTTATTCGTGCCTCAAAATATTTGGCTTTCTTTGGCGTCCGGTCGCTTAAGGCAAGTCGTAAATAAGGCGTGAAAATGTTAAGAAAAAGTATTAAAATGATATATCATTCCCCATTGTCTGTGGTCTTTTGTGTAGTAGGTTCATTAATGTAATGTGCCCTTTGTTTTTTTTTAGGTTACGTTGCTATTGTTTTTTCACAATGGTATTATTAGGGGTAAGCTTTTTACTCGACTACGGCGAAGGGTAATGATTTTGACACCCTATGTATGTATGTATGTATGTAAATATGTTCCACTCTAGCGTCGTTTCTAATGAACCGATTTTGACAAATGAGGTGTCTATCGTATTAACCTGTCTATTTTATTGTAAATTAAACATGGCGGCTGGACATATTAAAAAGTTGGAGTTTCATTCTTTTTTTCAGTTGGGTTTTAGTTTTTTTTTAAGTTTTATTCTCTAGCTGGTTCAGACTTTTCAAACTACTTGTTTCTGTTTTTCCATTGGAACTTCTGTTTGTAAGAAGAAGAAGAAAAACATTTCTCTGATATTTTGTTACCTATTTTCTAAATACTCAAACCTTAAAGCGACTAGTATGACGTGCCCTTTTTATGTGTAAGTATAGCTAATAACACTCATTTGCTCTCACTCATAATTATGATAATAGCTGATTTATTTAATACGATACAGTAGTTCAGGAATTAGAGTGAAACCCAGAATATAGCACTGGATTTCCGGACCTTTACGACTTAGTGTGTTTCAATTGCACATGGACTTGCACTTTAAAGCTTAATATTTTAAAAACTCATCCCTTTAAGTCCGACTCACACTTGGCCAAATTTTGATTGTCATTTCTTTAGGGTACATACTAACAAAACAAAAAGTAGTTAAAAAGTTTTTTTAATTATTATTTGTTATTAAGTCCGTCATTTTAAATTCAAAAATTCAAATTCAAATTCAAAATCATTTATTTGTCCAACATAGGTTAATTACACGATGTTTAATTATATTGCTGTATCACTATGTGGTGCCCGAGGGCATACAAATGTTTATTATAAATTATAAGTTTGTAAAAATGAAGCATGCTTAGGTATATAAGTTAATTTTGTTAAAAAAACTAACATAGGTATATAAGTTAATTTTGTTTTATAATTTACTAACACACTTGTCTTGTCTTGTCTTGTTTTGTATTTGTAATATAATTAGTATTGTATGGATCTCAGTTATCTGAAATAAACGTTTATTATTATTAATATTATTATTAGGTTAGGTAATTTGATATGAAATAAAGATAGGATATATACGATATTTTATGTCAGTGTCAAAAACTAATTATTTTCATTCAAAAATTCTGTTATCGAATAATAGGCATTTTCTATAAGGAACAGTTTTAAGCTTTTCCTAAAATCCGCGTCATTACTTTTTTTTTTTTTTTTTATAAGAGAGGGAGGCAAACGAGCATTTTGCTAAAATGTTTTTTGGTAGTTTATTATAAATTGTGTGGGCCATTCCAAGTATACTTTTACGCAATAGGGCCGTATTACTCTTTAATACAACTATATAAAAAAACTTGCTATCAATTACCTACGGTTGTAAATATAGATATAGGATGGGACAGAAGAACAGACGCACAGCGTAGGCTTAGTAATAGGGTCCCGTTTTGCACCCTTTAGGTACAGTATCTCCTGTCCTATCTATCTCATCCCAACCCATCTCAAGAGATGTTTCTTAACGTCAGCGTTAATAAATCAATTACGATATCCCATTCAGCCGTTACTTAGACTAACTTGATCAGACCTGACTCGCGAGATTATCTCAAGTCAGAACTTAAGTAAGAGTTGTATTTATAGCTTAAACGTTCGGGATGTTCATTAATTACGTTGTTAACTTCGGTTCGTATTATCTATCAAAAACTGACAAGTTAGAAGGGGACAGGATATACGGCTCGTATTGCTCTATCCTTATTACTCATCTGCATCCGTATTATGATCCTTTATCACGATAGATAAATGTGACGTTCTCAATATAAAGGGACCCTATGGAGGCAGGCGGTTCCATAAGGTCCCTTTATGTTGAGAACGTCACAAATGTGGATGAAGCATCCGTCACTCTTGCACTTACATACTTGTCAAAAAGTGACGGATGTTGTATCTCATCGATATACACGGCTTTAATACTGCTGGAAAATTTTAAGAACGTTCCGGCTCCTGATACTTTATACTAACAGCGAGCCTAATATGCATGTATGTATGTGGATAAATTTGACAAGTGCCAGGGAAATTAATACATCTTTTCCATAATATTCTAACGTAAGACTTAACGCTGTCTCGGCTTGTGTGTTATTACCTTTTATTACTAAGAGGAGGTTCCTTTTTTATAGCCATTTTATTAAGACGGGACACTTTTATTTTAAACCTTAAGCGTTAAGTCTTACGTTAGAATATGGACTATATGTATTCATTTCCCTAGATGTCAAATTTTATCTGGTGTATGCATGCTAGGTCCGCAGTGACGTTAATATCGCAAGCATGACTTTAATTAAGTTTCGTGAACGTTTACACCAAACCATTTAGTTATATCTCTACTGGTATATCCTCCTAAGGCCCACATCAAATTTCGCCAGTTCGAAACAGAATCTTATGTCAGTCAACAAAAGTTAAAAGTCATTATGACAATTGTCCTATATATAGGACGTTGGGCCTCAGTAGGATAAATTTTAATGGTTAGTTGTTTACGTTTACAAAACTTTAAATGTACTTTAATGGTCACTATTTCATTGCGACATTGTTTTTATTACAAGACTGTAACGTTATATTATTGGGTCCATTTTCACTATATATAATTAAATAAATTGTGTTACAAACTATGTCTTATTTTCTTCTACCCCCAATTGTATCCAAGTGGGTTTAATTTCAAAAAATCCCTTCTTATTAAGTACGTGTCTAACTCGCAAAATAAATAGTGATGAATAATAATAATTTGACATTTAATATTTTGATATTAATGATAATTATTATAAATAAATGAGTATGAGTAAACCTACTGTCCACGTGTTTAGCTAACCTAAGCGTCTTTTTTATGTGCGTTGATAAGTTAAACAGTATTTATCTTTATTAAATGAATACAAGCTTTTGTCCGTGACTCCGTCCGCGTAGAAGTGGTTTATCGCTATTCCCTCCAAAACTTTAAATTTTTCCGGGAATTTTCCTATGTCCTTCCCCGAGACTCGAACTATCTCCATACCAAATTTCATCGAAATCCCGGTTTTAGCCATGAAAGCATAAACAGACAGACAGACAGAGCTACTTTCATATTTATTATATAAGTATTACCTTTAACAACGTAAGCGATGACTAGTTTTATAAGACCGACGTTGACGTAATAAACATTACCCTCTGTTTTCGACAGTCGGGTAAACATTTTTCTTTGATTTGTAGGTAATAAATGGGAAAAATAATAAAAACACCCGTGATTGATTTAACCGTTTAATACACGTTTACTTTATATACATTAAAGAAGATAGCTGCAAGTTTTGATAATAAAACAATAATATCATATAAATGTTTTAGTATCACCACTTCTTACTCTGTAAATAGTAACTGCGAATTTTCTACAAAAAAACACTTATAACAAAAATACAGCTATAACACAGACAAAGTTCTTCTTTAAGAAGACAACTCTAACAGTTACGAAGAAATTGCAACAAGATTTTGGTTACTATATTATACTATGCACGATTAATTAATTTACCCTATACTCTTATGGCCATTTAAAAATTATTGCTGTTGGTTAGTCTTAACAATATTTACAACTTGCAACTAAGTGTATTGATACAATAATATGCTTAAAGCCAAACATTTAAGTTACAATACATTTACCGCTAAACTACTATTTTAAAATTTACATTAATTGTTGGCATCGTGCGTCAAAATCTATTTGATTTCAAAATTTTAAATAACGCTATGAAAAGTACAAAAACATATAACACTTGAATGCGATAGCTAAAAAAATATGTTATTTATTTGTTCTGTACAAACATTAAGCAATTTAACAAATACCTTTAAATTATATTTTTTTAGGCATTTCTCATGCAAACTCCTATGAACCAAAAAAATTACAAAACTAATCAAGTCAGAACATTCACCAGCCCTTGAAATACAGCCATCCTTTAAGCCTAAAAATACATAGCAATTCCTTCTATGACGCTAAAAGTCTTAAAAAGGCATTAAGTGTAATCTTTACAGGCTTGATTGAAAAAAGTATAAGAAATGTAAATGAGTGGTTCATTGTTCGAAGAGCTTTTAAGCGCCTAAGGGCCCTTTCGACAAGGAACAGGCTAAAGCGCCCCTCAACAGAACTTGAAATCACATTGATATATTCCATTGATAATATTTTTATATTGACGATCGTTTTGTGAATAGTTTAGTTCATTTATTCATTCTGACTTAAAATAATGTAATTTTTAATGTGAAATAAAGGCCAACCTACCTACCTATATAATAAAAAAATCAATAAAACTTTATAATAATAATAATAATCCAGCCTATATACGTCCCACTGCTGGGCACAGGCCTCCACTCACAATGATAAAACTTTAATTAAAAAAAAACTAATAAATCATAAAAGTACTTAACAGATTAATCATGAATGATTTTATAAAGGCGCTAACTTTTTTGCGTCTGAATCTAAACTTCAAATTTATTATATATACAAAACATTTAGGACTACTTCAGCTTAAATTACATAACACTTAATAATTACGTATTTGTTTTCCCCTTTTAATGACAAATTAATACTACATCTGTACAATTTAATCTAAATAGGTTAAATATGTATATAACCTTTAAAAATATAGTGGTAATAGTCATTTTATTTATAACATCCCCTAGCAATAATGGACAGCTATCTAACATACACAAGCGCAATTAGGTGTTAACATTGTAAAATATGGGGATTTGTTAAATAAATATATCAAAAAATAAATTAATATGGTAAAAAAATAATTTGAGAGGCAGGGCGTGTTGTCATGGACTGTTTAATACTATACAGGATGCCTGTTGAAAGAAAAACATAAAGTAAGTTAAATATTAAGCGTAAAAAGTAAATACTTTTTATGTAAAAATAACTGTAAATTATTCATCGTTTCGACAGAAATCTACTAATATTTATAGTCTATAAATATCAAATTTGGATTTTTTCAATACTGTGCTAATTAAAAAAACACAGTATCTTTTATTTATAGCGAAGACGTAGTGAACAAACTAAATACGATTAGTTTAATCCAAAGTGAATTGAAACTCATCCTGTTTAATTAGAATAAGCTTTGATGGGACAATGAAATGAATCAGATTGGAGACAAGAGATTTACACGTTCAGGGCCAAAACTCCGTATCGAGCCATTTTCTATATAATCGAAGAATTTGGGCCTGGAACGTTTTTAACGAGACTAAAACAGAATAAAGGAATCCCATTCAATATTGATAGATAATGAATTAGAATTGAAATTCTACAAGCTTTGAATCGTAGACAGTTCAAGAAAACGTAACGATCTTATGCTTTCAAATATAGAAAGAAAAAGATAAAGACAAAAGGGATATACAATAATATTATTTCAACTTTACGTAGACAAGACCAAATTGGCAGTTTAATTTGTACGCTTTAACGCTTCTGTAGATATTTTTGTTTTATGATCATATTTATAATGTTTGTGAAGTCAAACAACGGATTCAAAGAAAAATTAAATGGGATCTGTCGAGTCCTATATAGCCGCAGAATTTTACGTGAAAACTGTAATTTTCAATATTGCGTACATTCAATTTTTAAATTTTGTAATTGAAACCGACAATACAAAATTACCCGCTGAGTTTGAACTCTAAAGCTATACCAGGATGAAACGTGTAATAATACACATTTTAGCCGTCGTCTTTAATGGACCCCAGTCGAATAAATTTAATTATTCACACGAAAATGAATAAAACAAATGACGGGGCTTTCTTAAAATAGATAACGCGCGGGCCGACGTTGTAAGAACACTTGTAACCTTCTATGGAAATAAGATTTTCCTTAATGCCATGAATGAGATTCAGGCTCTATTTAAATTCGGGAATGTTGGGTATATTGAACAAACAATACGCATGATTGCTGGATTTTAAATTACATTTTTCTTATAACAGGTCTTTTCACGTTTTGGCAATCATTTAAAAAACAATTTTTAGACGTAGATGTGGACCCTTTGATTTTTATATACAACTGGGTATAAAGTTAGTGTGCATCAAGAGTTTTAAGTTTTATTTTTATTTTTAATAGCATTACGAGTAACCAAGACCATTCTTGCGCGCGCACTCGCGTGTGTGTGTATGAGAGCGTGCGTGTGTAATTGAGTGCACTAGTGTATGCATGATTGTCAATGATGTTTAAATAAATTGATGTCATGACTCAAATAAAAAAAAATCTAATCAAAGTAAAACTTTCATTGAATGATTTATGGTGTCGACATATAAATTAATCCACAATGCTTAGAAATATTATTATATTTTTGCTAACGCAAATAACCCCAAAAATTCGACATTTACAACAAAATAAAGTCGAACAATAATTTTCAAACAAATGCATGCTTTTGGTGTGTCGTGGCTCATATTCATTTAATTTACATTGAATTAAGTTTGTGCTCGCGTGCGTACCGTGTAATGGCCAGTTTAACATCCACACCGCTAAAAGATTCAATAGCAGATGCTAATTACAAACAAAGGCTCCTGCACAGATTATGCACCAAACGCTTTGTGTAAGACGCTTTTTTAAACACGTCAAATGCGGCGTGTTAGACGCTTTTTGAAAAAGCATCAAACGCGTTGTTTTAGACGCTTTTTTAAAACGCATCAAATGCGTCGTGTTAGACGCTTTTTGAAAAAGCATCAAACGCGTTGTGTTAGACGCTTTTTTAAAACGCATCTAGAGCACTTACATAATATTTAAAATAGCTAGCTCTGCCATCCAGAAAAAAAAGGCTGTATATACATATACACTTTGCCTTGGATGACAGAACTAGACTCTTCCTACCCTTTTAGCTAATAAAAAAAAGATTAATACGTCGTCAAGTAAGCTCATGCCCCCGAAGTGTATTACAGGCCAAGCTCTACAGCAAATTACTCTTGGGACATAATAGGGGTTTTTTGCTTGAAAGTGCATGCAGAGTTTGCACTTGAGATATTTGACTTCGCATTCCTCGTATATAAATTAAAATATGATTTAGTATTGTTTTAAGGACTTTAGTTTATTTTATTCAGAAAATAATTAATCTGATATAAAAATAGCTAATATTCGACGAAAAGACAACACAGGGATGGTTGATATGTATTCGGAAGCTTAAAGGCAGATAAGTTGATTATGACAAGCAAGCAACACACACTGCTTTTTTGCTTAACTTTGATAGATCACACGGTAAAAAACCTAACACGTGCGAGGATTGTAATAACCTGTCGGAACACGCACATGATAAAGTAATATTTTTAGGAAAATTACGTTGACGGTATAATGTGTATGGGTATGTAAATGTCAGTTAACATACGTGATCAAAAGTTAGGTCAGCGTTTTATATCTCATAATTAGCTGCCATTGCTGATGTGCAAACTTAACAGACGACGAACGTACCTATATATATATATATATATATAGATTCGAGTTATTTTGACTACAGTAAGATTTGAAGCATACACGTATTACTCGCAGACTCAAGCAGTTTGTTTTACTTCTTTTTGAAAAGTATGCCCAGTTTGGAAAAAATAGGTTTATCCTGAGTCCTGACGCAAACATTTGCAAGAGGTTTTGCCCCTTTCAAAATCTCCTTTCAAAGCTAAATTAATTACAAGCGAAATATTTTACATGGTTACAGAATGTAACAATTTTCTGCTTACATATTTTCAGATACCAAACTCACGTTACATTGCATGTCAGTTCGCACTTAAATCCGATTTTACATCTGTGTTTTGTTCGTTCCGTGACTAAACATTTTTCATGTATTTTATGCAACGAGCATGATATTGTTTTTAATTTGACGACTTCCATAAATTTATTTAGAATTTTTAATAGCTTTAAAGATATTTTGTTAGCAAGTTCTAATTTGAATATGGTATTTTTTTTAAATACTAATTGGGGTTTTAATTAAATGACGACTCGTAAAACGTCAAATTACTTATTAATCATAATTAAGTTTGATTCGTAGTTTAAATGTTTTTTAAACAACTATTGTTTTTATTTCAATAATATCTCCAGGTTTAAAAAACTGTATTAAGATTGTCAGTTTCATTTTTTAGTGTTGAAAAAAATTAACTGAAAAAAAAACTAATAAACTTTTGATTTTCAATAATAATTATTTATATTTAAAACTGCATACTCTTGCTAATACAAGCAAGAAACACACAGCATCTTAGTACACACAAAGTAATACGTAAACGACATTAAAATATACGATTATAATATACAATTTCATTTTCATTTCATTTCATCAAAATATACAATTTCCAAATTATTGCCTTTTTCGGACTTGGCTCATTTTTTGAGCTAATTTTTACAACCTCTTTAAAAATACGATACTTACAGTGTGATTGCTGCCTTACCTAATATGGATATGCTCTCACTATTTTAAACTATTTTCATAAAATACGAGTATGTTACCAAAAGAACATAACTTTTCTAAATCTATGTGCTTTATAAATGACAATAAATATTTTTTTTTGCAGCTTGGCCGCAAACGATATTTTTTATTCCTAAAACAAGTAGGTCTATATTTGATTGCACAGTAGACTAACAGCATAGTGAATCACAATTATTTGTTATAATACTTGTAACGCTAATATCGCCTCTATGTACACCGACTTAAATAAGAGTATACTTTACCGCGACATAGAATTCGTCTACAAAATCGCAAATATTCGATGCTATTTTTCAAATCCGGAAGTTATGCCGAAAACTACCTACAAAAAAAAAAACAAATATTAAATAAAAATCTTGGACATCGTGACGTAAAGAAATTAATCTTAGAAGATAACTGTGAGACAGTTCGATCCAATCCAGTAAGTTTTCATTTGAAAACTAGTCTTAAATTGTATCTTAGAAAAGTTAACAGCACACTCCCAAGGAGCATACAAGCTGTATAAGAACTTATACAGCCCTTAAAATGCTTAAACTACAGTTATAATGGCTGTATAAGCTCTTATACAGCTTTTGTGCTACTTGGGGTGTAACGATATAATAACGTAACTTAGCGTACGTATCGTAGCTTTTTTATAAATGTTAATAACTGTAGAAATCTAAAAAAGAAAAATGAATCGACTTTGATTAGCAAGTAAACGTACAATTAGCATTGTACCGACGACACACTGAAATTTTCTTATGAAAATCTATAGCGGGCTAGTTTTTCGCAACTCGAGTGCTTTCTTCAGAAGATTTCCAAAATTTTGAGAATATTCTGTCACTTGCATATTGCTACTCGATCGTATGACAGCTCACGTCAATAAAAGAGGTAAGTACCTATATCATATTTTTTAATTTCTACAGCGATTTTTGCTTGCAATCCTTGCAAATTATCATTTTCATCTTAACTCTAAAACGTTCAACTTATCATACGAACTGCACGTTACTCGTATCCTTCCAGCAACTGAAGCAACAGGGTAACGCACACATGAGTGTGTTTTTGAACGCGTCACGAAAATCTCTGTTGAAGTATGCGTAGATAAGAGGATTGAGGGCCGAGTTGAAATAGCCTATCCAGAATAGGACTCCGACGACCACTTCGGGAGGCTCGCAGGGCTCC
The DNA here is from genome assembly GCA_963241965.1 of Tortrix viridana. Lineage (NCBI taxonomy): Eukaryota > Metazoa > Arthropoda > Insecta > Lepidoptera > Tortricidae > Tortrix > Tortrix viridana. The sequence goes on along the minus strand of OY725194.1, from coordinate 1,741,893 downwards.
CCGCACACGTTTGTTGTCACGTACCTGTCAACAATCAATCTTATGAGCCACAGACAATTTAAACGAGACTTGTAACGAGGTTCTGTACATATTAGGTTATTTTTTTGCAATAGCTAGCTCATTTCTAAATATAAAAAAGTACAAATAATTAAAAATGACGTCTTAAAATCGTAATATAATACAAATGGCGAATGAAAAAGATCTGAGTGGAAAAAGAAGAATGATTTAAACGCTTTACCGAATGATTTCGTTACGATTGGCAGAAGGGCGTGCTAATGCGATACACTTCTCATGTACTAAACTTGGCCCTCTTTTCAAATTTATGCCTAAGTGAAATAGTGAATATATATACAGAAATACCACACAAATATTTGATGAAATTAAGTTTTAAAACGTACCTATAACGTAAGTGACAAAATTATAACGTCGGTAACGTTCTTTATATAGGACATTAATCATCACACCTCGTAAAGGACAGGTGTTACACTTAGATAATATTTTACTTGAGCCAGAACATTTTATTCCATTTACAAGTTAAGTGATAAAGCGGTAATTATGAAGGTTAAAATTGTTTTAGAGAGAGATTTTAGGAGCTTTTTAGAATGAGTTTGAATGTGTTTTACGTATAAAAGCATTTTAAACTGGATTCTCTTTTACGTGATAAAAAGGGTTTTGGAAAATGTTATTTTTAAACTGAACTTTCTTGGTCTAACTTATATAGATTTCCATATTTTATAATTTCGTAATTATCTTTTAAACAAATGGGAGTAACTCGGTTTTAAACCAGGACCTGACATAAGCTTCTGTAAAAAAAAATTGTGCCAAGCCTTTGTTGCCGGCTGTACTTTTTTTGGCACAGTCATCATGATTATCATGATTAAGACCAAAGTAACGAGTCCCAACTCGGTGGGTCTACTTTAAGTTAGTATACAGGGTGTCCCAATATCGGCAGGCCACATTGACACTGGAGGTAGATCAGTCTAAGACGGACCGAACCAGACACTTATTTTTAGTTCTGTTTTTTTTTTAAATTTTTTTTTAACGGAGTGGAAATGCGTTACACATTGTCCCCACACTGACCCAGCCTAACATGACCGTAGTAAAAATCGCATGGTTTTCAAAATTTGCCAGTTTAAAGTTATTTTCCAGTACAAACTTTAAACTGGCATATCTCGAAAACCATGCGACTTTTACTGAGGTCATGTTAGGCTGGTTCGGTACCTCTTAAGCTGACCTACCTCCGGTGTCTATATGGCCTACTGATTTTGGGACACCCAGTAGAGGAGATTCTGATGACGCTTTCACACTATGTTATTAGGATTACATATAATTATATTCTAAATACCAGCCTATTCAATTAACAAAAATCGGTTCAAAATTTACTAGTAAGATCTGAACTGGAATTATACCCAAGTTATCACAAAAGCTGTAAAAGAGCATACAGACAATATAACTCTAGTTTAAGCACTTTAAGGGTTGTAGAAGCTCTTATACAGCTTGTGTGCTACTTATGTAGACATACCTACGAACGAAGCAATTAAAAAAATGCTCGTAATAAAGGAGTTCCTCACCAAGTAAAAAATGGCAGCCAGCATAATAGAAAAGCGCCGACGATGATGCCCAGCGTGCGCGCAGCCTTGTGCTCCGCCCGCCATGACTTGCCCGCCGCGCGCAGCTTCGCACCTGAGCCAGAAAAGTTCAAGTTGTTTTAGGGTCCGTTCACACAGACCAGTTCGGTGAGGAGAGCAGATTTTTATCACGTTGGAACATAGTTTTGAGCCATTGTAATAAGGTTTATTTTTGCATATGCACTTCTTTTGTCATTAAGAATGCTTGAACGCGCTTCGTGTGAAATAATAATAGGAGCCGACTGGCTGCTTGACGCGCTCTTCGGCGCTTCGCTCCGGCCATTTCCAAGCGTATACGAGCCGGTCTGTGTGAAAAGAAGAGCGCGGGCCGATGCTCTCCGAGCCGGTCTGTGTGAACGGACCCTTAATGGTGGTTGTTTGGACATGGTTAATGAGATGATAGGGATGTATGGAAGAAGAAGACGGACTGCGCCGACCCCAAATGCTTGGGATAAAGTCAACGATGATAATGATAGTGATGATGTTTTGTTAAGTTCCCTAAGTTCTGTAATGTTCCCAGAGAGGGAACAGGGCAGACACATGTAACTGCTGCAGCGCTGTCCCTTTCCTTGACTTTACTTACAGCTTCGTGGCTTATATTCGACATTATGAACGATATTTCCAGTATGTTTCTACATTGATATGTTTTTATTATAATATGCTGCATCCACTCAGAAATCACTTTTTATGGATTAACACTTTGCAACATGATTCGGAATAAGAGCGCCTTCATATTAGGCGACAAAATCGCGCGACAGTCGCGCTGCAGCAGCGGATGTCACATTACTGCGGTAGCGGTTACTGTGGTTAGCCGCGCTGTTAATGTTAATGTAATGTTAATTAGCCGGTGCTAATGTCTATAAGGTCCCTAGGCGACATAATCGCCTAATGTGAAGGCGCTCTAAAATAAAATAAAAACAAAATGTCATGTGAGAAGGAAAATATTGGTAAACCGTTTTTAATCCCCATATAATATTTCGTTATTACATAAAAACTTAAAAATATTTTTTTAATACACCTATTAATCCTCTTAATAACAAAGTTTATTGTTGTATAATTATTATCTATTAGTAAAACGATAAAGCTAAATCTGAGCAAATAGCGATTATGTTGTTATTGTGTTGTGTTGTTATGCAGCGCTTCTTCTCAGCAGTGGTCTTCTCTGGGAAGCGCTGGTAAATTTTGACGTGTAAAAGTGCCCGTGCGGCCTACTTACTGAATAAATATATTTTGTCTTTTATCTTTATTGTCCATTGATATATTATAAACTTAATTGTAATGTTATAATGTACTTAACATTTGCTAGATTTCTTATTACAAGTAAATTCTTAAATAAATCTGCGATCTGCGTCCTCATAAACATATTTCCACACATTATCTAAATCATTTCCAAAACACTTAACATAAACTCGCTTAAATGGAACTCACATCATTAATTCCATCTCATTCTCTCATTTGTAAACTTCAACTCGCAAGAACAGGATAAATGTATCACTAATTTAAATGCAATTTGGTGCCGTAAATTTCATTTGTTGTGTCAAGTCTCGACTTAAGAAACCCCTTGACTTAGTGAAGAGCCGTGGGCTTGCGAGCTTCGCTGTTAAGCTCTGTTTTAAGGATTTATGTTGATTTTCCAAAAGGGTCTCACGATTTTATGTCTCTGTTGTGTTTGGATAGGCACTCCATTAAACTTGCGAGAAAAAATAACAGGGTCACGACGTATCGAAATTGTTAACACGTTCGGCACCGGCGACGTACTTGCGAGCCTAACATACATCACAAGAATAAAGTGACAGCACGAATAAAAAGTTGCTTGAGTAGTCAAATATCATGCTTAGCTAAGAGCCTGTGCACACTAGCGTTTTTAGCCTTAAGACCCCGGATCTAAAACGCTAGGTGTGCACAGGCTCTTAATAGATTTAAACGATTTATTTCATTACTCTAGCAATACCTGATAAAATCGCTTAGTAATAAAGGTAATACAAGTCTGGATGAAGCAATTTTATTTTAAAACTTAAGCGTTAAGTTGTACGTGCAATAGATGTATTAATTTCCCTGGCACCTGTCAAATTTTATCTCGTGCATGCATGTTAAGTCCGCTGGTATGTCAAAATTACATTTATTTGGAGGTTAGGCGACGGAGAAAGTGTTAAAATGATGATCAGTATGTTTTGTTTGCCAGTATATCTTACGGATTCTAGGTGTCTCAGGTGAAATTACTAAGCCTGACCCTGCCTACGAAGCTAGCGGTTCCGGGTTTGATTCCCAGTATGGGCAAATAATTGTGTGATTAGCGCGAGTATTTTGTTCCTTCTTGGTTTTTTTCATGTATAATAAATGTATTAATCTGTATAAGTATGTTTATCGTTGTCAGTAGGTACCTAACTCAAAGTAGAAGCTTTGTGTGAGATTTTTCTTTGATATTTATTTATTTTATAAGCACTTTCCCGTTAGAAATTTCAGATAAAAAAGATAAGAGAAAGGAGTTTTATATAAGAAATCAGTTATAATTCTTGTTGCAATTGCATCATAACCTAACTACATATTTTAACTAGCTTTAAGAAAATTGTATCCGCCTTTGGTGATCCTATCAAATAAATAAAAATTAAAAATTAATAATAAAAAAAGAGACCTACATTTGGTTTTCTTCTTTTAATTGGCTAAATTTTAGTTCCTTATAAAACCGGGCAAGTGTTCAGTGTAGGGTTCCGTCGTCATTTCTACAAATACAAAAAACAATATGCAAAAACCATACATATTAGCTAATTTTCTATTAAAAGTTATCTAAGCCGATTTTCGGTAAGAAAAATAAACGTTATAGTCGTCTGTAACGCAACAACCGATAATGTCTACCTGGTCGTGATAGTTTTCCTTTTAAATACGTTCTAAGAGCTTTCATTTTAGTTTTTATTAAAAAAAAAATGTATTTATTGTTTTGTACTTGACTCTAACAAAAATTAACAGTTTAATATTTCGATTCTTTTAATCTAAAAATTGTTTAACAAATCCGCAATATTTTTAGAAGACCTATCCAACGACACCCCACGTCATGCGGTTGACAACATGAAAAAAAACCATCCCCACTTTACGTGTAGGGGAGGTACCCTAAAAATACATTTTTTCAAGATCTCTCTGAGCTAAGCTGCGGACGGACGGACAGACGAACAGACATGGCGAAACTATAAGGGTTCCTAGTTTGACTACGGAACCCTAAAAAGCCGTTTAAAAGTTTACACAACTACGAGTTCGTGTAAGGTCGCAGCTACACTTTACAATTTAAATTCCATTTTAAATGAATTTCAAGTTCCTTAGCTCCCTTGTTAATGGCTACTTAGTCATGAAAACAAAATGGCCGACAGCCAGGGCTATAAATCAAATTAAGGCAAATTAACCCTTATTAAGCATTAGAAACTAACGGTGCTTTCAATTTTACTTGGAATATTGCAGCTATGCATTTTTTTATATACTTTTACGTTATATTAAATATAAATCTAATTACCATTTCCATAAAATATTTGTATATGTTGTGTATTGTTTTATCTTTGATGCCATACTAACATTTATAATTTAGCTTGCAGTTGTTCATAATTTGTAACAATGTAACAAATGTAACAATATATTATTACAATCAATCAATTTTATTGGATGTAAACTTGTTCATAAACTGACCTGTAACAACTGTTACTAATGAAGTAGCTACCTATTTGTATTTGAATTTCGTTTGCGTTTCAATGTTATTTAGTAATTTTAAAAAGAAAAATAATTGGCTACAGTAGATGTTCTACACCACTGGATAATAACTGAGAATGCCGAGACCCCTATTTTCTTGGATCCAGCTGTCACAAGCATTAATATTTAAGACATGAAAAGCAAAATACACGGTAAGTATTCAAAGAAAATAAAACTTATAAACTTTACAAAATCCAGACGCCAACAACATTTTTAGAACTTTAAAAACAGCGTCCAGTGTCAGCGAACCACTTCAAAGTCATTCTAATTATTCAGGAGTCGCCAACATTTTCCGATAGCCACAACTTTCAACTTCAAAAATAACTTTGTATTTTAACGATATCCCTTCAGTTGTTGTAGACAGACCGACTAATCCATTATTCAGATAGCATCACTTTGACAGTTCGCTGACGAAAACCCTCGTTATGTAGCCAAAACCAAGTTTAATGAAACTGTGGTTAACTTAATACAGGGCCTAGAACTCAAAACGAGTTCATTTTACATAGAATTTCAGAAACGAGGCGCTGAAAGTTGCTAAGGTTGACTAAAGAAGATGATGGGAGATTTCCGTCATAGTGACGCGGTTATTTTTATGATGACTGGTGTTTTTTTGATATAAATGGATAGGGAAATGGAAGCGATTAAAATTGTCTACAGGTAATCCTCCTAATGTAAGCGAAAAAATCGGGGTAAAAATAAAGAAATTTAACACATTTATGTGCTTAAAAATTGTCACAAAATTATCTAATTATGGAATTTTGATTTTGGTATTTTTGCCTACCCATTGCAACAGTTTCTTACTGATGGTGAGTTTATGATAATAGTTTTTACAAATGTTAATTAACTCAAATTTATTCACGTTTTTGAATTAATAATGAATAAAACAACGCCAATACTTTTCACATTGAACTTCATTTTACATTGTACAAGTTCTCACTTTAAGTTACGTGACTGCTGTGACAAAAGACGTTCACAAAGGCTTTTACATTTTAATCACACCCTGTTCAGATCCTTGCAAACCCAATTAAGACAGTTTTCCTTTATTCCCAATGAAAATTTATTCCTCAGTCCCAAATAAAACCCTATTAAATGTACGCAACTAGAGGAACTTTCGGGTATATTTAAATTTAAAATATAGGGGACCTTTGGCTGACCGCAGACTAATACTGCGAGAGCTCGCCGGCTAACCGCATGCAGATGATACATTTATTCATTTACGCGGTTTTAGTTTTGAGGTGGAATCTATTTGAGTTATTTATTATAAGGAAAATGTTTAGGACCACCTGCAAAGTGGTTTTTGGCAAGCAAAATTTAGGGGAAAAAACCTTGAATATTTATGTCAGATTTTTTTCAAAAGTTATATTTTGCTGCTAATTAATATTAAACGCTTAATTTAAATGCTCAAGCTAGGTACGATAAGACAAATGAGCAAGATCAATAAATAAAGTTGTTAATCGAAAAATTACATTTGGAATTGTGAAAATTCGGAATTCCGATCTATTCGGAATTTTGATGTGCACCCTAGCCACGATATAGGCACGATACGTTTTCTGTGCGATTTCGGCCACACTAGTTACAATGTTAATAGTATTTATTCGTATTCACTTCTTCCTTGTCTTGGCGAAGCGAGTTAAAATTCTTGGAAAAATACTTTGACGCATTCCGTCATGGTCCTCATGGTTGTCAACGCATTTTCAATTCCTATTGCCATTCAAATTCCAGATTAACAGTAAACTTAGTGATATAGGAATCGAATAGCAATGGAATTAAGACAATTTAGCGCTGACTAAAGGACCTTACGTGTATAAGAGTCCAAAATATCCTTTAAATTACTGTGAACGCGGGAAGTAAAACGTGAAACTGCGCATATATTGTTGGAAGCGCGCCATATTGTTTTGAAAATTGGGTAACTTGCGTCCAAAACGCCAATTCCGTCTGCATACTTTATTTTAACCTCCTGAGCCTTCCTGTATATGTACTTTATATTTTATACTGAACTTGTCTATATTAATACTAATATTATGAAGATAAGAGATATATTTTTTAGTTTTTTATCGATAAACTCAAAGTACCGAATAATCCGATACTTTACTATTTTTTTATTTTGGAGAAAACTATGAGGCCTATAGGCACCACTTTGATATCAAATTGAAGCTAATTTAATTCTATTCAAATTTTTTCTCATAATTTTTCTCTAGGAGCATTAGTTCACCCGCTCTCTTGCAAAATGACACAACCGATAAATTTTCACTTTTGAAGAAAATTGCCCATCTTTGACTGGCTGTACCTCCGCAACAATTAAACTTTAAGTACTCGTGTTAGACTCAAATTGTAGCAAACTCAGTTAGCTTTACAAAAAGAGCTGAACAAAAATTGCTAAAAAATGGTTTTTCAAGGTAGTTTTTTCGAAAAAACTAAAATAAGTGCTAAAATTTCGAGTACCATAGGAGTAGCACAGGATTTTCAAGGTTGCAGCTATAAACTACGCTTAAGGGACCTAACAACATATAAAAAATCGTGGTTACTTACATACGCGTTTGCACCTTTTGTCTTTTTTGTGTTGATATTGACTAGGATAAAGCTACATTATCCAGAAATAACTTAGGCTACTTTTATTTCATAGTTGTTACTTGTTTAAAGTAAAATTACCTACGTCTAATTTTCTTAACAATGCGAAGCCAAATTTAGTCTACGAGCACAAACATTTCAAGTAAGATAATATTATTAATTTCTCCAGTTACTCATTGACACAACTTCTTCGCGTGACGCCAACGGCGGCAGATAACGCAGCACCAAGTTATCTGCAGCAATTACTGTTAAAACCCCCCGAGTAAGGCTGAGATAAAACAGAGTTGAAAATTGGGCTCGTTTTATGTTCTTTCATGACTTTTACTTAAGACCAACCCTAAAATTTTGAAGATTAAACTTTGACGTTTGTATAGGTATTTTTACGTGGATAAAATTCATGTGGGTATTTTTTTCCATAATGATTTCTTTTGGAATAAGTAAGTCTTTAATTCGGTTGTTTCTTGATGAAAATATACGTATTTTTATTCTGCTTTCTAACTGCTTCTTATAAATTCGACAGGTAAAAAAATTTAAAAGGTGCCTATTTTGACTGACGTTATACGTAATTTCTCATAATCATCATCATTATCACCATCATCATCATCATCATCATCATCATCATCATCATGATCATAATTTTAATTACTTTAATCGTTTTGACGCTGATTGATTAATTTTTGCTAAAATATTTTTACACGGCATATTAATTTTTTGAATTGATCGTCAAATTTTGATCCTGTATAGGTTAACGTCTATTAGAAAATGCAGGTTTGTTCATTTAAATTTGGTGTTCAAAATATCAAGCAATTTTAACTACAAGTTCCAACTCCTTAGCCCCGATGCTACAGGGACTTGCTTTTGACCAGATTTATTCAATGAACTTTTATTCTTACTAAAAAATAAAGACACAAAATCTACAATAGTATATCCAACAGGGTTTCAACTTGATCACTTAAAACAATACTTACCGTAAACTGTGGCAACTTTGCCTGATCGTGGTGATTCGTCACAATACTTCGCAAAAGCATCGCAATTATGATATTATCGGCAATGAAAACACTATGCATGAGTATCCAGTTAGAGTCATTCGAATATTTCGATGCATGTGCAATTACCGCGGTTAGGCAAAGTTTACACAGTTGACGGTACCTAAAGCTCTAATTGAATTCAATTCAATTCAATTCATTTATTTCGGATAACATGTGATCCATAGTATTTTAGTAGTTTTAGAAACAGAAAACTTACACATAAGATTAGTATAATTATGATTTTGATTACATCATTTTTAAATTTTCAACTAATAATTAAATTTAAATTTAATTAAAAAATATCAAGGTTACAAACGCAACCAATAACAATTTAGTCCATCACACAAAACAATGAATAAATTGAGACGGCAAGTCATTTCCAATTTTGTTACCTTTACTTAAAGTGACGCTTGAAGGTTTCAGAAAATCGATGGTACAATTGGCTATCATGAAAATCTATTTTTACAAACTGTTGTATAGATTAGTCACTTTTAGGGTTCCGAAGTTAAATTAGGAACCCTTATAGTTTCGTCACCACCGTGTTTGTATGTCACATTCAATTTTATTCAGAAACTATAAATGTCACAAAGCGGAATTTTGTATACGATATTGTTACCGCGCACAAAGAACAATTGGAAATGAATATTTTAGGGTGTCTCTCTTCCTTTGCTCTTATAACAACCTTCTGGTTTGAAAAAAGATAAAATATATTATATTTAGTAACCGCACGGTAACTCGTCAGAATCTATTAGCGCTTCCCAAGAGGAGACCACGGCTGAGAAGAAGCGCCGCAAAAGTCAAGTTAGTCATTCGTTATACATATAGTTTACATATTACAATGATACTAATTATTTTAGCATTATATATATTATAACTGTACTGTACTTCTCTCTCACTTGCTCTGATACGCTCTGATACGAGTTTACCCGATTTAGGCCGAACTCGAAATACTTTTTAAGAGCAGAGCTATCAGACTGGACATGCGCACACACGACAAACGCCAGGCCAAAGCAATTTGAATGTTATTGTAAATCAATAACAAATAAATAAAAATAAATGTACAAGTTGGATGGTACTGGCCTTGTCGATTGTCAATGACAAGTTGAATTTGAAATGGGCTCTAATGATAGACCGTTTAGGATATTTTAGGACATTATATGTGTTTGACCTTCTATTAGCGGTATCAATCAAATTGGAATTGGTTTGGACGTATACTAATCTAATGTGGGTATTTAATAGCCCAATTTGTTAATGTGGTACTCGTAGCAATAGTTCCGCTATCACAAATAAACGTTATTAGAATTCTCGAAAGTTAAAAGAATTAAAACTAAAAGCAATACATGTCAATTTAGTTTCCTCGTCCATGGACTTCCGATTTCTTCGGACAGAAATTAGTTCAATTATTTAAGTACTGCAGCCTTGGAGCTGTAATAATGAGCTTTCAACCTTTCAAGTTTCAGTTGGTGAAGATATAAATTTATTTTTATATCATTGCCTAGACCTTTGGATGGTTCATTTGTCAAAGACATAATCTGAGAGGTTTAGAAGATGGTGAAGAATTATGTATTTTAAGAATTACTAAGGAATGTAAAAGAGGACAGACGATGCGGCGAGCGTCTGATAAATGGAAGAGAAGAGGTTGAAAACCTACGCTTAGATACTTTGGCTAAATAAGGCGAAAAACAAATGAAATGTAAAAAGGCTGGCGAAGAAGAGAGAAAAGTGGCAATTACTCCACCTACTAAAGCTTCTTCTCTTGATATGTTAATTAATAATAATAATAAATGTGTTTTTACCTTGTGAGTTGAGTTCCGTAGCAGCTTTCGCCAGGTCTTTGGTCGCAACGGCTGATGAACAGCTGGGTCTCCATCCAGTAGGCGGCTGGCCACTTGACGATCTCTTATTAGACCCTCCAGAACAATACCCTGAACTCGCTGTATCGCAGCTCACATTCACCGACACAGACTTCCGAGGACTCGCCTCCTTGCTTGCACACATATCCCCAACAGTCATATTAGTTTCTGCACACTCTGTCTCTTCTGGACATTCAGTAAACGTGCTGTAGTTAGGACTGATGTCAGAAGGCCGTCTATCCGGGTGGAGATAGTGCGAATGATGCGCAGAATGCGACGTATGTCTCAAGTGAACAGAATTTAGAAGTATGTTTGATGATGTCCGCGTCAACGCTTCCCGTTGCCTGATGGCTTCTCTAAATATCCTGCAGTACATTGATATCATCACTAAACTGGGTATCCAGAATGACACACTCGAAGATACCAGAGCGTAGATCATATTAGCTTTAAAGACGCAAACGTCTGGATTGGCTTTTCTGTATTGCCGGTCTTGTTCTGTCGTATACCAGCCCATAAAAATTGGGACGAAACTGATGAAAGCTGGCCAAAGCCACACGTTGGCTAGCATGAAACAGACAGTTCTATGCGTCATTGTTACAGGGTACTCTAAAGGTCTGACGATGGCGTAGTAGCGGTCTACTGATATGCAGCATAAGTGCAATATGGAAGCGCTTGAGAAATAAACGTCGAGCGAGTTAAATATATCACAGACTATAGGCCCGAAAGGCCACGCTTGGGTCAATTCCGCGCTGGCGTTAAAGGTCATCGCGCATAAAGCAACGAGCATGTCTGCGACGGCCAAGCTGACGACGTAATAGTTTGTGAGGACGCGAAGTTTTCTATGGCGGTGGACTGATATGATGACGAGAGCGTTTCCGAAGAGAGCGCCGAGGATGATGGTGGAGAACACGAGGGCCTTGAGGATGAGTATGAGGGTGAGATGCCAGTGGACGGGCGCGGCGGGCGGAGCCAGCGTCGAGTGGAGCTCGTGGAGGAACGCTGGCTCGGTGCCGCGCCCGCGCAGGTCTACCTCGCTGCGGAGCGCGCCATCTGTTGACAATGAGACGGAAACTTAAAATTTGGCAAAAATAGTGACATAAGAGAGAGACGTTCCGCAGCCGTGAGTGAAAAATACAAGTAAATTCACTCAAGGGTAATAAAAATGGTGACCCTTATCATTGCTCTGTCTGGAGTGTATTTAATTGAGATTTATATGAGTTGAAATTAAAATTTGTATCGTATGACGTTAACTTTAGCAACATTGATCTGTCTGCAGAAACAAAAAAAAACCGTTTATTTTTGTTGTTAACTGTTTAGTTTTATTGGTTTTGACCTGCAATTGTCCTAAAATTAAATTAAAACAACAGTTTAACGCTTGTGCAAAATAACGTAATTTTGCTGATGAAAATAAATTTGGTCAACAGTTAAAGTTAATTGTACTCTGGGTTGACGTAAAATGTTACTCCGTTAAAATAATTTTCTGAATAAACATTTTTGTAACAGAGTGTGCATCATAAAGTTAATTTAAAATCCTTTTATTTTTGTTGCGAAATACTCGTTAAAATGTTTTGAAGGACTTTTTTAGAACATTATTTTGAATCACCGACTCATTTCATAGAATGTTTTAGAAATAAGACCTTTTGTACAACATAGTACCTAATTGCAATAAATGTTTTGATTTGAGGCCCAGAATAGGGAAGAATGACGTAATCTTGTCGCCACAAAATTACGTCATTTGATCACGTCATATTTGATCAAGAGTATTTTTCGAGTCTCTGAACAGGTGGAGTAAGTACCTGTAGTTCTTCAAAAATATAACTGCAATGAGATCCAAGTTATAATTTTCCTTTTTCGCGTGTAACATCATTGATACTGTAGCACTTAGATAATACGTATTTTAAAAAACAAATTTGTACAAGATTTATAGAAAGTACGTTTTTATTTTATGTTGTATGTAATAAAAAACAATCAATTTTCGAGCGAGACTGAAAATTAGTTTTTTTTTCGATTTATTTATGTTTTAAATAATAAACAAAGATTAAACTGCCTTCACTAGTCATATTTCTAACAAAGGTAGCTCTAATAGCCGCGTCAGCTGCTATGATTAAATTTTCACAAAATTAGTGCTTAGATTGATTATGATAACAAATAATTTGACATAGCTAAATTGAGACGATTAATCCTTGAGAAAATTGAACTGGAGATAGTGGAAAATGGCCTTATAATGTATAAGTTTCTATCATTTTTTTTTCTAAGACAAGCTTTTGCCCTCGACTGTACTTTTTTTTGCAAATGCCCCTTAAGCTCAGGAGGAAAATCTATAAGACCATTGTAAGACCAGTTGTCATGTATGGATCTGACTGTTGGCCAACTAAGGAGAAGGATGAAAGGAGAGTGCATGTGGCGGAGACGCGGATGGATGTGGCTAGAATGTGACTAGAATGGATAAGATTAGGAATGAATATGTTAGAGGGAGCTTGAAAGTACTGTAGCACCGATTACAGAAAAGTTGAGGAGTAATAGAATGGCGTGTTATGGACATGTCATAAGGAGGGAGGAAGAGATAATAAGCAGATGATGAGTCCAAACTAAACAGTCCAAACTCAGTGGGTCTTCGTTAAGTATAGCGGAGATCTGGTCGCCTTCCGACTTCATCATCATGATTGTTATTTAAAGCGGTAGATAGTTTGTAAGTAGTTCGAAATCAATCGTGTTTTTCTTCTATCCCATCTCTCCTTAACATTAACTATTTGCCCGCAGTGTTAAGTTCTCACTTAAACTTAATGTTGGCTTAGGACGGGGCGGGTTAATTCAAGATTGAGAGCTTTTCGAAGTAAATGTGTGATGTGCTGTTCTACTGTCAACAATCAACAGGTTTAACAGAAAACTTTAGAAAGGGTCAACAAGATCTTATCCCGGCTAATGAGGATTAACTTAACAAGAAAAGTTACTTTAAGGTTTTATAGATTTACTCGTATTTATAGGATAAAAAAGGGATGCTTTTTCTGTCCATATATCTTTTATTGTGGGGAGAGGAGTGGGTCAACAAAGTGAGACCAGGGGCCGACTTAGGGGGGGCGAGTAACCCCTTCGTCCACTGTGGCGCACCAGAAGACTGAGGGTGCCTTCGTAAAACAAAGTACCCTCCCGGAGTCATAAGCGCAGAGGTGTCTCAGCAGAGTCCGCTAGTCCACCTCCCTGAGAAGTGCTGAGGTTTACCGCTGGGTTTTTAGTGGGTATTTCGGCCGCCCTCGGTCGGCGAGTCCCACTTAACCATCCTGGGTCCCCCTGGCTGGTATGCGTAAACGCATTTACCCAGCGCAAAAAAAGGGGGGGGTGGCGAGCAGGGCAGTCGCCCGGGGCCTCGCTCTTGCAGGGGCCTCGCGCAACAACCTGAGCAGATTTTTTTTTTCAGAATTCATTAATTTTTGAATTTTACTTAGAACAAAAGACAAGGGCCTCGCAAAGATCTGCCGCCTGAAGCCTCGCAATGGTTAAAGCCGCCGCTGAGTGTGACACAGTGTAACAACGGGTGGGAAGAATCATTAAGCTTCGTGACGTCACATGTCAAAAAAAACACTTTTACCTCCAAACCTTTAAGATTCAGATTAGAACACAATTCCCCAAAAGCATGTTAAAGAACCGGGTTAAAAAGCTTTGTAATAAACAAGGATGTAATAAATCTCCCGTGAATTACTATCCGCCGTCTATAGCGGTGTAATCTCCGTTATTTACGATTCTGAGCCTAAAAGGCAATATAAACCTGTCAAGTGCGAACGCATTAAATATTTTTGGCGTAAAATCAGTAACAATTTCACGGATGACAGGATTTTAGGTCATCAATTCCACTTTGTCTCAAATTTTCAGCTTCGGTGTAAAAAGGTGTAAGTCGGCTTGTATTAAAAAGCCGGTCAAGTGCGAGTTGAACTTGCGCGCCGAGGGTTCCGCATAAACTTGTAGGTATGTAAATAGTTCGTAAATCACGGGAATACAATAGAAACAATTTCCAGATTCCAGTATAAACTGACACGCACTTGGGATGCACTCTCGTACTTAGTGAGTATCAGTTTATACTGGCAAACTTTTCATGTGATGTAACTACAAATTAAAGGTTTTCGGATATTTTCCTTTACTTGTGCTATAAGACATTGCTTGTTTTGATTCCCTTCAATATGCGGCATAAACGGCCGTATCTTTTGATTGCGTTAACTTAAGTCTGATTTTTTTACAGCGCCAAGGGATCGCAAACCTGAGTATTTGATATGAATGTCAACTTGATATTTCTTAGACTACCTTCCTCAGAAAAGTTCCTCAGAAAAAGGGTCTTGACAGACAGACAACAAAGTGATCCTATAACGACGCGACGACGACGCGGTTAGCCTAGTTGGTAGTGACCCTACGAAGCTAGCGGTCCCGGGTTCGAATCCCGGTGTGGGCAAATATTTGTGTGATGAGCGCGTGTATTTGTTCCTGAGTCATGGATATTTTCTATATATTTAAGTATGTATTTCTCTATATAAGTAAGTATATCGTTGCCTAGCACCCATAGTACAAGCCTAGAGCTTAGTTTGGAACTAGGTCAATTTGTGTGAGATTGTCCCTGATATTTATTTATTATTATTATTACTATAAGTAACGGTTCCTTTTTATTCCGGTTCATCCGTTTGCTAGCTACGATGCCACAGGCAGATACATGCATACACATAATATATTTACATTCGCACAGATACACAGTAACACGCGTTAAACCGTTTTGCGTCAGGTTGAAAAAAGTAAATTTGTACAAAATTACACAATCAATGTGAATGTGTTGGGCAAGAAAAAATTAAAACGAGTTTACGATGAGATGACCCTATTTATCTTTAAATATAATATATATTTTTTTCTAAAAACCCCAGCAAAAAAACCGCAAGAACAAACATTTCCTGAAATAATTGAAATTGAATGATTTTTTTCAGAATTTACTTAAGTATACAAGTGTTTGTTGCTTCATAAAAGGTGCAAAATAACGGTGTTGATATAAAATCTGGAAATTTCGGCGCGAGCAGCCGTCTTGAATTGAAGGAGCCATTTTTTTTAATAAGTGTGTATGGAAATTATGTACAGGATGAAATTGCTACCAGTTTTTGCATACATGTTTATTTGTTTGTATTTCGTGACTACATTCTTTCTGCGTATATTTCTCTCTCCCTTGTTTATTTTTGTCAGTTTGTCAGGAATAAAGGTTTCTTTTTTTCTTTATTTCTTTTATTCCAGGTAAAAAGTAAGATGCGGCGATAAAAGTATACATTTTCCACCTTTTGCTGGGTAAAAATATTTCAAAGTAATGGCCGTATAGTCAACAATATTGTTTTAAACAAAGAGGAGTAGAAGGGGTCACCAGAATTACCAAAATAATTCCAGTAATTCTTAACTTTTACTTTTCAAGGCAGGGCACATTTTTCGTAGAACAGATGTCCAATAGGGCCAAAAAGTTCTCGAAGGACAGAATGTTGCAATTTATTTAATTTGCTACATTCTATCCTTCGAGAACTTTACAAAGTCCGCTTCCATAACACTAAACCGAAAATTCTCGATTATCCGATCTCTAATGTTTAAGTTATAAGCATATTCATTAACTAAATGCCCTTCGAAGCCATATATACTTACATTGCCAACTCAGCATAGAAATAGCTTATCGTCAATTAGTCTAGACTAATACAGGTCTGGAAAAACTAATTTTCCTGCAGTAGAGAGTTGAAATACTGTATCGATCCAGGCGGTGAAGGTCAAATCTGACCCTCATTTGGCATACAGAGCATTTTGGAGTCGTGCCAGGAAGGCAGGGAGGGGAGCTTAGTTACTTTGTGACAAATAAATATAATTATCCATGTCATGTAACTCATAAATTTCGTTATCTGGGAGACCAAACGTCATATCTCGGGTCAAAACTAAATTTTCATCGATTTTCTATTAAAAAAAAAAGAAAAAAAACCCGACCCGTAACTGGGGTTCGAACCACAGTCTTTGCGTAATAGGCAATCGCTCTAACCATCAATCTATTCAGACGGCGGCAGCCAACCCGAAATTACGAACTATATGGAGCGGGATTTTTTTTTGCGTGAAATACGGGGAAAACGAATTTTCCCAGATGTGAGACCTAGCTAGATCGACTTTTCACCCCCATGTCGCAATTTTCATCAAAAGCGTTAGAACCGTACAAATATACATTATAAATATACAAATGTTTTCGTTTAATAGTTCGATTAATATAATAAAAAACGTTAATATTCCAAATATGAGAATTAACTTTTCAAAATTTAAAATAACATCGATTTTGGAACGCAAGTTAGTAGTTTGGACCGAAATTTGGACCGCAAGTTAGTCATCAGCAGGGATCGGAAATTCGGTAAGATATTTACCTAAAGTTTGGCGGCGTGAACGGTATGGAGACGGACCCAATTTAATTTTTCTAATAAAATTCCCGGGATTTCTAATTTTAGTAACTAGACCCCACACAATGCATATTTAAGTATATTTAACTTATTGCGTATTTATTTGAATTTATTTTCCATGCGGAAGTATTGAATTTAATTAACTTGCGATTCATTCAACTAACGAAGTATCAGCAGCAAATAATTAGGTATTAATTATCATTATCATTTATCATTATCTTCAACATTATCATCATCATCATCATCATCGCAACCATCACCATCATCATTATCATAATTCTTTATCATTATCATTGTAATTTGTGTATTTTTACCTTGTCGTATCGTTTTATACAATCCGGAATCCCGGAACATATATTATTAAAATAATTTAATTAAGAAGCCGCCTCCATATTTGCAAGACTTTTGCCGGGTTTTTGCCAACTTTAGGTAAATATCTTACCGAATTTCCGATCCCTGGTCATCGGTAATGACTTCTCAATTAATTGTCGTATTCAAAATTAAAAAGCATAATTATTTACTATTTTCAAGGTGACTCCCTTATGATTTAGAGGACACCCTTTATATTACCTTCAGTGTTAAGAATTATTAATGTAAGCGAAGGACAAGTAGTCAAAACGTCAATGATACTGTGCTCTGTCATTTCCTTACATAATTAAAAAGGCCGTAATGTGATCGCATATTTTTTTTCAGAATGCCTAAGTAATTAAATTATAATTAAAACGTGTCAACGTTTAAACTTTTATAATATTGAAGTACTTAGTAATTTAATTTAGTTTGAATGTGAATTATTTTAGTTGATCAAGACATAAGCATTATTATTTTTATTTAATTTTATTATAAAAAACTTGTATCCAGAATTCAAAATAGCTGACGTGATAATGATAAAAAAATAATTTGACATAATCATAAGCTATAGATTTTGAACTCTTTATTTCACACCATTACGTCCATTTTCGGCAACTTGTAACGCAAAATAAAAAATAAACTATTGGAAACAACGCAAAGGGTAACAACTAAGAAAAATTAAAAGTTATATTTTAAAAATAAAATAAAATAAATAAATATCAGCGACAATCTCACACAAATTGATCTAGTCCCAAACTAAGCTCTAGGCTTGTACTATGGGTACCAGGCAACGATATACTTACTTATATAAAGAAATACATACTTAAATATATAGAAAACATCCATGACTCAGGAACAATTACTCGCGCTCGTCACACAAATATTTGCCCATACCGGGATTCGAACCCGGGACCGCTAGCTTCGTAGGGTCACTACCAACTAGGCTAACCGCGTCGTATAAGTAATAAAAGTATCACCATCGTTTTCATACACGCCGTATTTATTCACTAACCTTACTAATAAACGTTGAGTAACGGCTGAGTGGTTATACAATGCTTTGTCCTTATCTGTCGAATTCAAATGTCACAATGACAGATAAGGACAAAGCATTGTATAACTACTCAGCCGTTACTCAACGTTTATTAGTAAGGGGGTTAGTGAATGGGCTGTCCACTGCCTCCAGATGGGAGTAAATTTTATGCGGCACGTGAGGTTTTGGTAATGCGCGGCCCGAACGGCGGCAGAATGACTTATTAGTTGGCGACTAGGTTTTGGCAATACGCCGCTGTGTGAAAATAGAAATGGGTTGATCAACTTTTTCTTGTACCTCGTTGTCATGGTTACGTCCGCTGGACAACTCTTTAACACCATGATTCTCTATACGTTTTCTATGGTTATAGTTCATCAAACGTACATTTTTGTCGTAGTTATAAGCCCATTATTTTATGGACTATTTCCTAAGCACATTAGTAGCATATATTATAACATTTTCTTTGAGAAACTCGGTCACTGTTGTCTCTTGGACAACGGGACAGAATAACAAACAAGAAAAAGTTGATCGACCCAAATGCTTTGAAGTTAGGTAATATAATTATAGATAAAATTATATTTATTCAATAAATAAATAAATATCAGGGGACAATCTCACACAAATTGACCTAGTCCCAAACTAAGCTTGTACTGGGTAGATAACGATAAACATACTTATATAGAGAATTACATACATATACATAGAAAACATCCATGACTCAGGAACAAATACTCGCACTCATCACACAAATATTTGCCCATACCGGGATTCTAACCCGAAACCGCTAGCTTCGTAGGCAGGGTCACTACCAACTAGGCTAACGTCGTATAGGTGCATGGGCACTTTTACACGTCAAAAGTATTTAAAGGTTGTAAGTAGGTAGTGTTAAAGGCATGAATAGGGAATATTCATGTTTTTTTTTTGCTTTAATTATAAGTCATTCATGTAACAAATGGTACAGAAAAAATATTTTTCGAATAACAATAAAAATAAGCAAGATATACCATTAAAGATTTGTTTCTATCTCTTTCTAGCAAAACAGAATTTAACATGGAGTTTATATGGCCGTAGTGCCCGCTGACGTCACAGTTCATGTCGGATCTCTTTCCAATTAGTAGTTTCTAAATGCTTATATTATCCGTATTTTTTGGCTGATTACAATTTTAATTTCACTTTTCCATCTCTTGTACGGTATTCTCATATTTTGTTAAAAAATGCGATAAAAATTGTTCATGCATATTCCCAATTAGCATTGACATTCATATTGAAAAGTTAAAGATATACCATGGAACCGTATTAAGCTTTTTATATCTTAATATTTTCGTAATGTTCTGGGACACCCTGTATTTACTTGACAATAATAGAGAATAAAGTGCGAAATGAGAAATAACAAGTTGCCAAATTAATAAATCCTCATTAACCCCCTTACTAATAAACGTTGAGTAACGGCTGAGTAGTTATACAATGCTTTGTCCTTATCTGTCGAATTCAAATGTCACAATGACAGATAAGGACAAAGCATTGTATAACTACTCAGCCGTTACTCAACGTTTATTAGTAAGGGGGTAAATATACATTTTATGTTTTCAATTCATACGAAATGAAAAAGTTGGCAGAAGGCCAAGTAAAAGAATATTTGAAAGCATTGTGTAAGTTATGCGTGTGTTGAAATTGCGATATTGGAAAATTTGAGACATGTTTTGGCGCATTCTATTATTTTTTAAATATTCAAAGGTACGAATTTCCAATATATCAATAAGTACTGTCAAAGAAGTCTGCAACTAAAATCATTGAGCTGCTAGAACGCTGGCGCAGAAAACCAGTCGTTAATTTGACTTCTCAATTCTCGACAATTAAAATTTAAATTAACAAGTATTTATTTAGCTTTTCGTGTATAATCTAATCTTATTGGATAAGTTCGGTAGCCAAACGGAAGAAAACTGAACCTGTGTACATTAACGCTGTGACTTGAGATGTAGCAGAAATTTTGTCGCCTTTGCTTCTTAAAGTTTTCGTTCGTTATCATTTCCACACAACTTACTCTACTCTTTGCGGTAAAGTTAAGGTTTCGCTTACCTATAGCAAAATACATACTCCATAATGTTTAAAACACAACGAGCCGCCTCCAAATTGACAAACAAACTTTGTCTAATTTACATACAAAACTTTACTCCCTTTTTCAACCATTTACCAAAAAACGCCGACATTCATCATCATCATCATTTCAGCCGAAAGACGTCCACTGGACATAGGCCTCCCCCAAGGTTTGCCACAAGGACCGGACCTGCGCCGCTTGCATCCATCGGTTTCCCGCAATCCTAACCACGTCGTCGGTCCACCTTGTTGGAGGTCTGCCCACGCTGCGTCTTCCAGTACGCGGACGCCATTCGAGAACTCTTCGCCCCCAGCGACATTACGACATTACATATATTATTGTTATTATTATTTTATATATTTATGTGTGAGATTGTCCCTGACATATATTATTATACTTTTTTAATATCCATTATTATTAACTTAAACTTTGGTATTCAAATTTCGTGTTTCTAACTTAAGTAGTTTTGGCTATACGCTGATTACTGATTTAACAATGGCTTAAGAGGATTGTGAGGTGACGGCTTTTCATACAAACGGCGATATGATAACGTTTTCCACCCCCTAAATGTTAACCGATTTCGACCAATTTTTGATACGGTGTCAGTCGGAACAAAAACTATGTCCGTACGTTTCGTTTTTTTCAATATTATTAATAAATTTAGATTTATTCCCGTTTTATTGTTTTCATACAAAAGTAATTTCGGCCATAATCTCTTTATAACTAATCAATATTAAAAAAAAACGAAACGTACGGACATACTCGTAGTTTTTGTTTCGACTGACCACATATCAAAAATTGGTCGAATTCGGTTAACGTTTAGGGGGTGGAAAACGTTATCGCCGTTTATATGAAAAGGCTAGATTTTGCAGTTGGTTCACAGTCCTTTTAATCACAAATAAAATTGATCTTCATGTAACCAAATTTTTAAAGGAAAAAGGTGGCCAGGATATCAGCCCCTTATGATTAACTCAGCTGTTAATTTAAAAAAGAAAGTGAATTTTACAGCAATGCCTTTCAAAGAGGTTTCAACGTGTTTTAAATGTATCGTCGTATCGATTGTCAGCGCAAGGCCGTTGCAACGAAGTTTAAAGGGCGGATGAGGAAATAGGGGTAATATTGGTCACTAAATAATAAATAGGTAAGGCCGTGGAGCATTTGTCCGCACCGCTGTTGCTTTATAAAAAAAACCGGTCAAGTGCGATTCGGACTCGCGCATTGAGAGTTCCGTACATATTTGGCTAGTTTTTAGTGGTAATTGTTATTTTGTAGGGCTTGTTTAATATTCATACCAAATTTGACGTTTGTATGTTTTACCGTTTTTACGATACAACAAAAATAAAAATACGTTGAAAATAAACGTTTCTTGTATGGGGACCCCATTTATTATTTATCTTTCTTTTTTTTTTTATTTGATAAGAAAATCCAACGCATATTCTGAAAAAAAAAATCAACCCGCTATGTACTACGCTTCAAAAGTACTCTTTATAGTTAGGACAGAAAGACGGACGGACGGACAGCGTAGACTTAGTCTAAGACCATATAAAAATCATGTAAACGCTGTATCTTGTCTAGGGGACACGGTTTATGTAGGAAGACATGTCAAACTGTTTTGTGTGATATATATATAAATTTTCTCGTAGTCATTCTGACATGTTTTCCTGCAAAACTACGCAGATATTTAATATTATTTTTACAGTTTTATATAATGTTAGAATAAGTAGTGACATTGTTATATTTTCATTTAAAAAATGACTAACTGTTGAGTTTCTTGCGGCGCTTCTTCTCAGCAGTGGTCTCCTCTTGGGAAGCGCTGGTAGATTTTGACGTGTAAAAGTGCCCGTGCGGCCTACTTACTGAATAAATATCTTTTATCTTTTATCTTTTTTATCTTAGGGTCCCATTTGACACCCTTTGGGTAAGGAATCCTAAAAATGTACTATAACATTTATTTTCGACGTATCATGTTAGAGCCTACACAGCAGCATAGGTACTTGTTTTCATTGAAATTTGTTATTTGTGGTAGCGCAAAAGCGGGGTAGGTCAAACGCTCCGCAGCCTTACGCAAGAGTTTTCAGGGACAATCTCACATAAATTGACCTAGTTCTTAACTAAGGTGTACTTTTCAGATAACGTTAAACACATTATTATATAAAACATACTTAAATACATAAAAAACATCCCAGACTCAGAACAAAATACTTAAGGAAAATAGCGTAATAAGCATTAATAATAACTGATAGTATAATATTTTGAATATTTTGAAAGACTCAATTTTTATATGATTGGTTCCTTGATTAAATCAAGCATATTAAAACACGATTTTAATGCAATTCAACCAAACAAGACCGCTCGTGTGTGCATGTCTAATGGCGCTTTACGTGTGGATGGTTTTGAATAGGATGCCTGATGTAATTAAATACTTAAGAATAGGGAATATTTATGATTTTTTTTAATAAAAACTCATTCATGTAACAGTAGTAGATAATTTTTTTTTCGAATAACTATAAAATAACCTAGATATAAGCGCTTAAAGATTTGTTTCTATCTCTTTCTAGCAAAACAGAATTTAATAAAGGAGTTTATATGGCCGTATTGCACGTACTGCACGCTGACGTCACAGTTCATGTCGAATCTCTCTGTCTAATTAGCAGTTTTTAATTGCTTATTGTATCCGTATTTTTGGTTTATTTTAAATTCAAATTCAAATTCAAAATCATTTATTTGTCCAACATAGGTTAATTACACGATGTTTAATTATATTGCTGTATCACTATGTGGTGCCCGTGGGCATACAAATGTTTATTATAAATCATAAGTTTGTACAAATGAAGCATGCTTAGGTTAGGTAATTTGCTATGAAATAAAGATAGGATATATACGATATTTCATGTCAGTGGCAAAAACTAATTATTATCGTTCAAAAATTCTGTTATCGAATAATAGGCATTTTCTATATGGAACAGTTTTAAGTTTTTCCTAAAATCCGCGTCATTACTTTTATTTGCTAAAATGTTTTTTGGTAGTTTATTATAAATTGTGTGGGCCATTCCAAGTATACTTTTACGCAATAGGGCCGTATTACTCGGCGGTGCTTTAAATCTGTCTTTTAGACGCACACTTCTAAATCTGTTAAAGTCTTTACTTTTTATATGGTTAGACTATACCATAATATAGGTTATTTGATGAATAAGTCAGCAAAGTTCAATTTATCACCGTAACGACGAATCATTATCTCCTAAATTTTCCAACGCATAATTGGAAATGCACTGCAGCAGCGCGACATTTAATTGTTCTATTGTGTACTATACAGTCCTGTTGTCCCGTTCGATAATGCAGTTTGAATAATAATGCAAGCTATATTCCATTTATTAATTATTGAATGTTTTAAAATAGCAAATGTACTTAAAAAAGTGTTTTAAATTTTTGCCATAACCATAACAATAATTAAGTTCTAAATAACCTTTAACCTGCCGCTAAGCAGGAGGAATACGAACACGTATTGTTGTATTCCGGTGTGGGGATAAGACAACCGATGAAATGACTAAGATAGAGCCATTCCATTTTAGCCCTCATTAGCAATGCATTTGCTGTCTTAAGATTGTAGTGTTTAGATTGCAAGTGTCTATAGAAGAAAGAAAGCAAGAAAGAAAGAAATCTCTGACCCCACTTACCACCAGGATGATCGTTCTTCTCCAAGCCAAAAAAATAGTTAAACATGCTAATAATTGAACTTGATTACGAAAACATAATATTTAATCATTATTATATTTATTATCATGTGATTCTGAAAACGCAATTGGAAACTACAACCTTATTTAATACGAAATATAATAAAATCAGCCATAAAATTTTATTTCCAACGGTAAACTTGTTTGAGATCCGCAGCCCCTCTTTGGTCGACGCATAAAGGAATCCATTTACAGCCAATCTCCATGATAAAGGCATTGATTATAACGCTGATTCGTTCATTTCTCCCCACGTTTTTATTCAGAGAGGTATTTTCAGTTTCAATGAAATTATCTGATGCTTTAATTAAGTTAATGACTCGACGTTGCAGCTATTGCAACTAACCAATAAAGGCCATTTATAATGTTATTTTCTCAATCATGTCGAAATGTCATTAAAATAATCTGATTGAATTTTTTTACTTTTGGATCAACAATTTGCAAAAAGTAATAGTTAATAAGTAATATAATGTTAATGTTTGAAAAAGGTTCATTTTGTTTTGTTTCGTTTGATTTCAGGGAAAGACACTGTTATTGACCTTGATAGTCATTCAATGACAGTCATAGTACCCAATCCAATTTTCAGCAAAATTAAATTGGGTATTAATATATAAATTAAAATTAAGTGAAAGTGATACTTGAATTTAAGAACTTGTTTATTAAAACTAAAGAACATTATTTAAAAACAAGTCAGAAACTATAAATTCTATTTATTCAAAACATTAAACGTCAACTCACTTTAAACTAGAAGCAATTAAATAAAACTAATTATTCATTTTCAGACTTCCGCGCAGTATTAGTAAGCTAGTTCCTTTCTTATAAATTAATCCTCCATTTCCCGTGTTATCCATTGAACTAATTAGTATTCGGGTTCGCCCACACAGATTAACTTCCGTTTATTATTCAAGCTTAACTAAAAGACAACGTTAAACGCGGTTGAATTTTCAGTTTTAGTTTGGCGATTACCATTTCGGTTTTAGCTTTAACGCATGCATGTTTTTTTTGCAGAATGTTTCAGTGGAAATCTAATTTAGCGTTTTCAAAGATATTGACTCGATTGACGTCCTTAAATAAGAAACTTTTATATTTATACCGAATATAAGACCGCCGACTATAATAATATTGAATTGCCACTTAGAAACAAACCTTTTCTCCACTTTGCTTTAATCTTTAGTAGCTTTTAAGAATAGAAACAAATTATTGAATATATATCAGTCAATATTTATTAGACTATCGATCTAGCCTTTCACGGTTTTTTCGTCGAAATATACAGACAAACAAGGAATTTTATATACACTGATCCATTACTTAACCCCAAAAAACTATCTAACCTTCACACTAACCTCTAAATCGAATTTTCCTAACGAGCCATATCACCCGCGTCTCCCCTCAAATTGTAGCCCAATCAAGGCTATCGGCCAAGGGCGACCGTGGCGTGCAATCCGGGCAGCTATACCACAGAATATATAATAGTTAGAAATCGGATATTCGGTCACTTATTTACCTAAAGCTTCATGTTGCTGCTGCTGTTGCATGTTATGGCATCGGATTTTTTTTCTTAACACTTGACGAACAATAGGTTTTAAAACATATTTACTAACTAACTAAAGATGAGAAGTGCATCGGGCCTGGCTTTACTTAAACCATTTGGGCCTTTGTATTGCCCTTACCTTAGATGAAAACAAAAAGAGGAAGATACGTGACCGGCGCGCGGGCTTGAGCACCTAAATATAGGCGCTGAGCGCCTATGTTTGAGTCAGTTGTCCGGCCGTCACCGATCTGTCAACACGTGCGACGTCGTCATTATTGTGAGACATATGGCTGTCTCACTTACTCGCACGACGTTAGTCCATCAATTTATCTCTATTGCTCCTTAGTGCATGTTTACAGCTGTGTGTGTGGAATTTGCGAATGTAGGTGTCGCGGCACGCATTATGTCAGTGTCTTGTACGGCGATAACGTGTCTTCCCCTTTTGCTTTAGTCTAAGGCCCTAACTAATAAATAATGACATATCGCACCCCCAGTACAACACTGTATTATGTCGAAAAATTTCAAAATCGACTTTTTATATTGCAATCACTTTGATGTACTCGTAACATGAGATAAGGATTTTTCGTCGATTCTGAAAACATGAAATATTTTGACTTAGTGCAGTGTTGTATTGGGGGTGCGATATATACATAAATAATAAATAAATAATAATCCAGCCTATATACGTCCCACTGCTGGGCACAGGTCTCCACTCACAATGAGAGGGTTGGAGCTATTAGTTCCCACGCGGGCCCAGTGCGGATTGGGAACTTCGCACACACAGTCAAATTGTGCTTTGCAGGTGTGTGCAGGTTTCCTCACGATGTTTTCCTTCACCGAAAAGCTCATGGTAAATTTACAAATTATATTTCGCACATAAATTCCGAAAAACTTAGAGGTGCGAGCCCGGGTTCGAAACCACGACCCTCTGCTTAAGAGTCGGCAGGTCAAACCATTAGGCTACCACGGCTTTTACATACATACCTATATATAAAAACACATACTTAAAATAATAGAAAACTTCCAACACTCATGAATACTCGGGCTCATCACACAAATGCCCGATTCGAGACTCGAAACCGTGACCACTACCTTCGTAGGCAGGGTCACTGCCAACTAGGCTAACCGCGTATTACCGCTATTACCTATTTGCTCACAAATTGTAGCCCAATCAAAGACCAAGGGCAGCGTTGTCAACTAGAAGAAAAAGGCAGTATGTAAGCACAAAGTCCATACAAGCTTAAAGCATTTTGTTGTCGTTGGCAGAGTGGTGGCGTGTCTGTAATATCCTAACCTTGCTGGATAGAACCTTGATTTATATTTGACATTGTTACGGCAATATTACGATTCATTTGTATATTGATATAAGATTTGAAATGAAAACGAGGAAGCGTGCGGCTGACATACAGTATTTGTTCATCAATGGAGTATGAACACACTCCAAAAGGAGCATCCTCCCAGGAAAATTGCTTTATTGTGTTATCAATCCATCCCAAGACTTGTCTAAAGATGGGGAACACAAACATAAAGGATATGATTGTTTTTTGTGTTTGACAGGTTTCTCAGAAGGTTAGAGGTTATGTATTACGAGTACAGGAAAGCCTGTTGTTTCCATTTTTTGTCATAATAATGTGGGTACGATGTCGACGTCGTAGTGCAATAAATATACCTTAACCTCCTAAGGGCCCTTGTATAATAGAATGTACATAATACGGTCAGTGGAATTGAGATCTATTGCAAAGGAAATAGAGTGGAATTTCTGTTACTTTATGATTGACAATTAAAATAGAAAAGATACTCTATTCTATTCGGAATAGGTTCATATTCCATTGGCAAATTTCGTTGTATAGTGGGCCTTAGGAGGTTTAAACGACATGTCAACGTTCGGGTTTGTTTTGTATTTCTTTCTCGTACGCTCCACGAACGAAGCGAACGAAGTCGGTTAAAAAATAAGACTAAAATATTAATGAAAGCGACTCGTATTTAATGTATTGAGACTGAGTGTTTCTTTTTCTCTACCTGAATCCTGACAGCATTTAAAGTCGAGTCAAAGATATGTAATCACTGTTAAGCCTTATTCCATTGAAATAGGGTGTAAAAGTGTGTACTAATTTTCGAACTTGACTGTACATAGTATTCAATTAAGAAGAAACTTGACGTCTTGAAGAATAGCCTCACAACGTTACGATTAGACAAAACAGAGCGGCACAAACAGGCATTGTTTTCGTAAAACAAAGATTTTGAGTCTTCGTCAATATCGAATTTCTATGGAACTTGAGACACGCGAGCGGTGTTATTTACATGCAAAATTATTTGAAGGTTACCTCCCTAGTTTGTGACTTACATAAAATATATGTATACTTAGCAGTATTTACTCGTTATCATTATTGTTTATGTTGTTTGTTCATTATCATTATGGTTTTATAATTATTGTTTTGTCGCCAAAGTAATTTAAGATATTGTTTAAGTAGTTTATAAATATAATGTATTTTAGTCAGTAAGGTATTTATCTAGGGGCCTAGCAGCCTTAGCCTTTTTTTAACGTGTATTTTAAAGCATTTTAAAAACTTAAAAAAAAAACCTAGTTTTAATCACCGCCAACAGACGTCTAGCGTATAAACTTAACAAGCAGTTACTTAATTACGGAACTTATTATTGTGCACGACAGTTTTATGCAACCAGCTTAATGCAGCGGTGTTTTCAGACCATTATGATTTGGGGACTTTGAAGACGAGCATAGGTGGGGCGAGGCGGGTATGCTCTCTCCGCAAAGGCCGGCAACGCGTCTACAATTGGACGTAGCTTAGGGAAAAGTATCCAACCCACAAAGTTAATGTATTTAAATTTAAATTCTATTGCTGTCAAAATTATGTCAAATTCTATAAGTGTGAAATGGTTGAATTGAATCCTTTTTCCTAAGCTACGTCCAATTCCACTCCTGGTGTTGCAGACGTTCATGGGCGGTGATCACATTAAATTAGGTGTAAAAAATGGGGTATAATCTTACACAAGTTGACCTAGCCCTAAACTCAAGGTTTGTACTCAACCTGGCTAGAAAGTGATGACAGAAATTTGCCCTTCTGGGATGAATCCAGAACCGCTTGTACGCATAACATACAGGAACATTTAATTTCACTTTATTCGATAAATAAATCAGGGACCATCTCACACAAATTGACTTGGTCCCAAACTAAGCTCTAGCCTTGTACTATGGGTACCAGGCAACGATATACCTACATACTTGTTAGGATGGTATATCAAAAAGTCAATGTCAATGACTACTCACGCCATCTATCCTCATAGTGTGTTACTAACCCTACCGTATATTTTAATAAAGTTAGTCTGTTGCAAACATTCAACGTGTCTTTATAATACTTATAGAAGACATCCAACTCAGGAACAAATACTCGTGCTCATCCCACAAATATTTGGCCATACGGATTCGAACCCGGGACCGCTAGCTTCGTAGGCAGGGTCACTACCAACTAGCCTAACCGCGTCGTCAAATATTATGTCAAACATTTTCTTTGCATCTCTCTCGTTCTGTAAGGTAAATGAGAGAAGTGTCAAATTAATATTTGGCAAATGCTTCATGTCGTGCCACCATAACGGCAATGTTTCTAATAACCGACCACCCCATCCAGCTATAAATTATTACCCCCTTACTAATAAACGTTGAGTAACGGCTGAGTAGTTATACAATGCTTTGTCCTTATCTGTCGAATTCAAATGTCACAATGACAGATAAGGACAAAGCATTGTATAACTACTCAGCCGTTACTCAACGTTTATTAGTAAGGGGGTAAATGTCTGACCATCTTCCGTTCCTTTGACGTAACTACTTTGAACGAAAATAACTTCGTACAGAAAATGATTCATGAAACATTTATTCTATATTCATTCATTTTATTATTTTTAGGGTTCCGTAAAAGGAAAAAAGGAACCATTATTAGGATCACTAAACTTTGTTGTCCGTCTGTGTGTCTGTCAAGACCGTTTTTCTCAGGAACGCGTGAAGGGATCAAGTTGAAATTCATGTCAAATACTCAAGTCTGCAATCTCTTAGCGCTGTAAAAATATCAGACTTCTAATTCAACGCAATCATAAGATACGGCCGTTTATGCCGCAATTTCAAGGAAATCTCAAGGGAATCAAAACCTATTATAGGGTACTTCCCGTTGAGTTAGAATTATGAAATTTGGCAAGAAGCAATGTCTTATTATAGCACAAGTAAAGGAAAAAATCCTTATTTAAGAAGGAATTAATTTTTAGTTATCTACTTCACATAAAAAATTAGGGCCAGTATAAACTGATACTCACTAAGTACGAGAGTGCATACTTAATGCGTATCAGATTATACTGGATTTTTTTTCTATTGTATTCCCGTGATTTACGAACCATTTACATACCTACAAGTTTGTGCGGAACCCTCGGTGCGCCAGTCCTACTCGCACTTGACCGGCTTTTTATGTGAACGCGAGTTTGTTCATGCGTTTTGGATCTTTTCTATTTAATGCAATATAACAATCTTACACAAACATAGTCCCAAACTAAGCTCTAGGTTTGTACTATAGGTACAGGATCCAGTACCTACAAATTTAAAAAATTGAATGTTCAATATATTGAAAACTACCAAATCCGGATAGGATACTTGACCTTTTTTACTGTAAATTAGCCTATACGCTCCTCAAAGGAATGCGTCACATTACCAATCACCCTGTAAAGTCAACTTTTTTGCGTTCCTCTGACTGTATATTAGAATCGCAGTCTGATTGGGTGAAATCATGTAGATTTAATAAATCAAACGCCACATGAGCGCACAATAATTTTACATGGCTTCATATAAATTAAAATTTGAATGAGTGAGTTCATTTCAGATGTTATTGCGAGCCTAACATGCATCACAGGAATAAAGTGGCAGGACGAATAAAACGTTACTAGAGTCATTAAATATCATGCTTAGCTTAGAGCCTGTGCACACTAGCGCTCTTACTGCCGCACTCAGAGACATCAATTAGTTTTTAAGTTACATTAAAGTTGCTTATTCTATTACTATAGCAAAGAAAGTGACAGCAGCTACTTTAATGAAACTTAAAACTTAATTGACGTCTCTGAGTGCGGCCGTTTGCCCATAGACCCTCTTATTCATAATCGCACAATAACTAAAGTATTCTTGATGGTTTGTCTTTATCTTTTATTGTGACATTTGAATCTGACAGAAAGTGACAAAGCATACTTTTACTAAAATAGGTTTGTTGTGCGTTTATGAATGAGAGGGTTAGGCTCTTAATAGATTTGAACGATTCATTTTATTACTCTAGCAATACCGGATAAAATTGCTTAGTCATCGGTTATAAAAGTCAGGACGAGACACTTATATTTTAAACGTTAAGCATTAAGTCTTAATAAATAAATATATCAGAGGGACAATATCACACAAATTGACCTAGTCCCAAACTAAGCTCTAGGCTTGTACTATGGGTACTAGACAACGATAAACATTACGTATATAGAGATATACATACTTAAATACATAGAAAACATCCATGACTCAGGCACAAATACACGCGCTCATCACACAAATATTTGCCCATACCGGGATTCGAACCCGGGACCGCTAGCTTCGCAGGCAGGGTCACTACTAAATAGGCTAAACGCGTCGTCTTACGTTAGAATATGGAATAGATGTATTAATTTCGCTAGCACCTGTCAAATTTTATCTCGTGCATGCATGCTAAGCCCGCTGGAGTAACGATTTCGATTTATTTGTTTTCACTCGACTGAACACGAAGGAGGGGAATGTTTTCGATCTGAGCCTGCTGATTGAAAACGGATTCAACTCGACTTAGCTCGTAATTAAAAAGGATATTAATCATAAACAGAGTAATGTAAATTCCATACATTTTTCTCACGTAATGTAAACGGTAACGTCCACCTAATGCATCTCGTCTAGCCCTACAGACTTGTAGCCCTATTCACTTGGGCCACAGGTATAACTCAATTGTCCCGAAGTCTTGGATGTTCTCTTATGTATCTAAGTGTTTCTCTATTTAAGCATATATTTATATATATATCGCACTTTTAGAATGAAGTGACCTAATACAAAATGTTAAGTTTTCTAATTCGAGTCATAACATTTTTTTTTTTTAAGCTTATTTTATAATTTTATTCCACAAAACGGCACTTATGATGATGAAGCTTATTTTCGGCGAAAGCGCTGCTGCAACCACCACATTATTGTTATAGAAACCTAATTCAAAATCTAAACATTTTGGATTAGGTCACTTTCATTCTGAAGGTGCGATATATAGTTGCCTAGTAGTATAGTAAAAGCCTAGAGCTTAGTTTGGGACTAGATAAATTTGTGTGATGTTTTTCCCTTATTATTATTTATTAATATAATGGTGGTCTGGTCTGGTCCTAAACGCAATTTTACTCCCCATCACCTACGTGTAAAAGATATGGCAATCGACTGGATAAATTATTGTTCTTACGTCAACTTAACACATTTAGTATGTGAAAAGTTGTCGATGCTCTCTGAAATTTAATTACTAAAGGGAAGAGCGAAGAAATAAATACGTTGTAGCAGACACATTGTGCCTCTAACAAAGGAAGTTAAGGACACAATACATTTGCGTGAAGCAGAAAGGGTCGCTCAGCATTATAATGCGGCCAGATGGCTTTATTTCACAATTGGGACCATTTACAAGTGACTCAAGATGGTTGGAATTGTGGTTCTAACGGTAGATGCATCAGCTTGCTTGGTTACGCATATTTTCATATTTATATTTATTATTATCTTAGGGTGCAATTTTTTATTCAGGTTCTGATATTCTGACAACCTCTATGGTTGAACCTCAGTTTAGTTGTCTCAAAAATGTAAGGAAATGCCAGTCTTACATCCAGATTAAACTTGATTCAAGTTTTTCCTGCAAGCGGCTCTTAGTTAGATATAAAATTTTTTTGTTAAGTGATCCCCATATCGGTCATTTTGTGGAGATTGTCCCCTGATATTTTTTTTAATGTACGTCGTATTATCACTTTGTTACTGTGTTTGCCTTCCTCATGTCATAAAAATGACCTGTTAAAATGTCATTACTTAGCATTCTTTCAAGCATTCACATTAACTTCACTTCATTCATCGGCTTCACAAAGGGGATCGCCATTGTCTCCTTGTCCTATAGAAACGTAATGCATTGGACGGAATGAACTAAGCTGTCTACAACTTTGTAGATAAATATCTATATTTACTTCGTTGTTTCAGTGATTTTACGTAATAATCGACTTATGTCCATTCAACTCTTTTGATACTTTCTTACCCAAAATAATTAAGAAGAAAAAAGTACGCTGACTCAAAAACCGATATTGGTTGACAAATGAGTTACATTTACTAAGCGGTTTTCAAAATGAAAATTGACAGCCTTTCTTTCTCAAATAACACTTCCATTAATCTAAGAGTCTTTGTGAAAGCAAAATAGCGGCAAATATAATCTACAGGTTGTTGATGAATGCAAAGTGAGGAGAAAAGAGTTAAATTGGCTCCCCTTACCTCCAGTGAAACGCTATATGCTGATTAGAGGGCGCTCGCAACTTAGAATAATTGTACAATTTGTTTCCTGCTATTCTTCCATTCATTGTGAAAATTTATTTGTTACCTACTCGACACTTAGTACGCCAGGATGTTTTTTTCTACGTTCAATTGTTTTAGCTGTCAGCTGTTAATGTTAAAACAGATTAACAAATGAATATCAGCGGACGATTTTACACTAATTGACCTAGTTCCAAACAAAGCTCTTGTATGGGTTTTCTGTGAAGTATTTTAGGGCAATTAGTATTTTGGATTACAACTTCTACCTATTTTCTTCTAGGATAAGGGTTAATGTTTTCCAAAAAAAAAAAAAAATATCTTTGTTAATTCATTCTAAAACGTCCTGCCTTGTTTCCTCAGTTTTGAAACTGACAAAGGGCACTACTCTAATGTGCTCATTGCTTTAAAAAAATCCATATTCAAATTGAAAATTGTGTATGGTTAATTTACTGCCAGGAATAAATAAAAAAGCATCGCAGCTTACCTCAAGATGACATAACAGCGCAGAGACAATCTAATTTGCAACTCAACAAGTTACATTTAAGCTTCAATTTTATTTCAAATAGCTGGTAGTCGGCGATTCTCCAGTAATTCCAATTTCAAATTTGACGTGGAGCAATCGAGCTCGGGGTCATTGTGCGTTTATTTCGGGCGGGATGTCACGGACAGGAAATCAGCGTTTGCGTTTTGTCAAAATTCTGTTCCGTCGTGTTTGAAGACGGTTGCGTAATAATTTTTATGAATACACTCAGTGGCATAAATATCTGCCCACCCGTCTTTTGCTCATACAAGTACTAACAAATGTTACTACTTAAACCAGACAGTAACGTCAAGAATACTTAATCAATTGGAATGAGGTTTGTATTGTTTTGCAGCTAATTACCTTAGGTCCAAAATGGCGTATACAAAATTCTTTCAAGGTCGTAACTTTTCCTAAAGAAGCCCAAAAGATCCGTAAATCACCTGTTCGTAGTAAATTATTGAATTTTGTGCGATATGAATTTCAAGTGTCATTTTGAAAAATACTGGAACTTTTAGGATTATTATTTGTAAACCATTTTGGACCTAGGGTAATTAGATGCAAAACAATGAGTGTATTTTTTTCAGTCGTTGGCTATTTGGCTAGAAATTTTAGATGCTGAAATTATAGTTAAATTGACAAGCTTTTACTTTAATATAAATCTCGTAAGGAGCGTTCTCATGAGAGCATTCTTACCCGAGCATCTGTAAACGAGCAATAATTTGTAAACTTTGTACGCTAGGCTCAACGTCCACACCACTCGAATATTCGACGCCGAATGCTCATTACACGCAAATGCTCTCAGTGGGGACGCTTTTTAATAGAAGTAATAGAGTATACTTTTTCCCGCGAATCCGTTCGCGTGAGTTTTTATCACTTTTCCCTCGATCAATTTCATGTCGTTAGATTGAGGTGTTGGACCGTGAAAACGGAACAAACAAACAAACACACTTGCGCATTTACAATTTTAGTAACGGTAAGGATAAGAATTTCATTTAGCTCTTCTTGATAAACTAACCTAACCGAGTTAAAAACCCCCGATATCAGCGCCTAAAAACCCTCTGAGCAATGAGCAAAACCTTTAACGGGCTCCAAGCACGTATATTTTCACTAGAGGGACTTCGTCACTAGAAGATTTCAAGAATTAAAAAATCAGATCCCCTCATCAACTAGAAAAGAGCTGATGAATTTCAAACGGCCGAACAGATTTTCATAAAACATAGCTAAGAACACTCGGGATAAAATTATCTATGACACAAAAAAAAAAAAAACGAAAATCGGTTCATCCGTTTGGGAGCTACGATACCACAGACAGATACACAGATACACAAACAGACACGTTAAACTTATAACACCCCTCACTTTTTGCGTCGGGGGTTAAAAACAGTCAATTTATCTTGACATTTTGAACCGTAGCATATAATCAAACCCTGCTAATAAAAATACAATAACGTTTTATACGGAAAGTAAAATCTACAAAAAACCTATCAGAAACTAAAATTACAATCTTATCCGATCAGCTTAACGTAACTTTGTAGAAAGCGTTTTGCGGAATGTAGCTTACAAAATAATCACAAATTAACGGTCTTTCGTGAAATTGAGAATGTGTACAAGGTATTTTTTTATTATTGCGACAGTTTGACATATATTTTAGTAGTTTGTGGGAAGCTTGTAAATACCTAATTCCCCAGTGATTTTAGAGTTCCGTACCTTCAGGTGCCAACATAACTATTAAATGTACACACAAGTAACACGCAGGCGCAGCGGCGAATAAATTCATGATTATCAGTGTTAGCTCACACCACCACAGGCTTGTGGCGCGTACGTGTAAACGCCCACTTACAAACCGCACGATGTACCTTTGTTAGACGATTTTGTATTGGTCTGTTTAAGCTTATTTCGTAATTTTATTCTACAAAACGGCACTTATGAGAATGTAACTTTACACGATATGAAGAAGCTTGTTTTCGACGAAAGCGCTGCAAACACCACGGCTTGTCCACAGCTTGCTCGCCTTAACAAGCAGGGTGACTAACAGATCTATTTATACTGTGCTGTGTAGTATTATTAAGCCTACGCGTTCCGTTTTTCAGTTCGTGTGTCCGCCCTATCTTCAGTCAGTCCTATTTTTTAAGGGTCGTCCTTTGATACGCAATGCGAATAATAATGAAAATAGAATACAAGAAACCACATTTTATTCCAAATTACAAGCTGTATAATAGTGTATGTTTTATCGTTTAACAACAATATTCCAACCACGTAAGGGCCGGGCCACGACTTTGCACGATCGGCTGAGCGGCGAGCGAATTTTCAAATACATTGCGTATAACGTTAATTAACTGCTGCACTGTGAGCGTCTCGACCATGTAATGAATAGAGCATTCGCTCGTCGCCACCGCCATCACCGCTTAAATGCGTGGCAGAGAGCCGTTACGCTGCTGTTAAATTACGGAACAATAAACAAAATCGTTTTTACGCGGTCATCCATCCTGCTTTGGTCTGTTTTAATGGTTGCTTAACTCGGCTATAAATTACTATGATATGATACCATTTAATCCGATTCGCAATTACCTACCTTTTTATGTCATTTAATTGATTTGAGGCTGTATAACGCTTTCGTATATCACTGATATACAACTTATTGCTATGTTATATCTCCTTTCGTTCACTTTATTGGCAAAGCAAAAGTAGAACGAAACAATGTTGATAACACTGCGCTCTGACGTCCTCCAAAACTTAGAAAACACAATAAAAAATTCT
Source organism: Tortrix viridana (assembly GCA_963241965.1). Lineage (NCBI taxonomy): Eukaryota > Metazoa > Arthropoda > Insecta > Lepidoptera > Tortricidae > Tortrix > Tortrix viridana. The sequence continues at coordinate 1,705,053 of OY725194.1, read as the reverse complement.
GAAGTTGCCAAAACAAGGGCAAAGAAGGCGGGCATAATTTGCATAAGCTTTTGATTGCTTTTCAAAACGCTTTTTTTTAGATAAGCACACCTTAAAAAGGTCTAAGACGTCATCATTATCATTACTGTATCACCCTCCTATAAAAGTAGTTAAAAACCAGAATTTGTCATAATAATATTCGTTAACTCAATTTATATAACTAAAATTAAAATACAAAAATAAATGCAGGATAACGAAACAAAATGTACATGTTAAGATGAACGTTTGAACGGATTTACCGTAACAAGTTAAAGATCTAATCTAAAAGGAAAGCAAATATGTATTTTGTGTAAATAAAAAGTCCGTCTCCTCGAGAACTCTACACATAAAATGTAAGATATCGGACGAGGTCATATAAAGATCCTAAAAGTGTCTTGGTTATCGCGACTGACTTTATTTCGTTTTTATTGGTTCTTCTGACATTAATAGTTTGCAGCGAAGCAGCAACTGTTGTTAGCCGGTCAATTGTCCAACCAAAAACCATCGTGAAACCAACCTCCTTAGTGCTTATAGGTTATCAATTAGCTGTTGGTACTCTTACTTAGTTTTTATTTAAGTATATATATATGTAAGTTTACGTTAGTTGGTAGGTACATAAATATGTATTTAATTATATGTTTAATTCTTTATGTATTGGCATGTATTATCAATATTTCTAACTGATTTTGAATATAATATTTTGAATACTTTTTGATACTTTTTGTGCAAAACTTGTGTGTCCAACCCCATGCATTGTCCTCACTCATCTACATCATGGTTAGCTGGAAGAGATCTCATTTAGGGATAAGTTCACCTTTGTACTTAATTTTACGATGTCAATGTATTATTTACTTATACTTTTTGTGTAATAAAGAGTTTATTTACATACATACATAAATGTTTAGCGTAGAGGCCAGCCATAGGCTGTTTTTCTTCTCAGCACCATAAACTATATATTATTATTATATTTGAACAACTACGTCCCTATTTGAGTTCATCAATTTGGCAATGCTCTACACATGTACAGTCACGAACGTTAATTTGGAACCCATTTCAAAAAAATATTGCTTGAAGTTGTCAATGTCATTAGAGATGCCAAGTCATTTGTAACTTACAGGAAAATCCGCCTTATTGCTGTAGAATGTCAGATTGACTTTGTACCTAAAGTGGGTCCCAAATTAAAGTTCGTGACTACCTACCAAAAGCAAAGCAAAGTTTCGAATACCGTAATGTTCTGTTGGATTCCACGTGTAAATATTGTTTATACATTGGGGCTTTTTTTAAATCTCCTTATCATGCAAGCATTATATTATACGCGAAAAGTAAAACGAAGTGTTTTAAATTTATACTTTTCGGGAAATTGACAAAAAACTTTAAAGATCTGTACTAAAATTACGGTATCTTTTTAGCTGTACGTTTCGTGGATTCGTTTCATAGATTTTTTCTTTTCATCGCGTTAAACTCTTCAAATTTTCAGTTGGCACATCTTTCAACACACATTTACGATTCCATATTGTTTTTGAATTAAATCAACTTGCAAAGTGGCAATACCTCGGCCAATTGCATTACTATATTTACGACACGCAATATTTCGTGAATTTTTGAAATGTAGTTTTTCAATTAAATTTTTTTTGTGTTATTTATTCAAATATTTGTGTGATCAGCGCAAGTACTTCCTGAGTCATTAATATTTTCTTTACGACTGAATTTTTCAATATAATTATAACGGTAAACATATCGCGTTGCCTAGTACCCATAGTACAAGCCAAGAGCTTAGTTTGGGACTATACTATGTCAATTTCTGTGAGATTGTCCCTTGATATTTATTTATTAAAAAAAACTTAATAAAAAATATTTAATAGACATAGCTTTACGGATTTCTTACCAGAGTAATTTTTCATCGTCCCGACCCTCTCGACGCGATCTCGAGATACCACCAGAGTTTGTGATAAGCCCTGGAGCGACACGTACTCAAAAGCCATATATTTTCAATGAAAAATAAACCTAGTTTCGTTTAGTAATGGAACACAATATATCTTAGCGCTGGATGTTATTTTGTGCTGTTTGTGGTCGGCAAATTTTGGAGCGTAAGAAGAGAAAATAGTGTTTTTCAAGTAGGTGCGTACTTCAAATATGGTAAAACGAATTTAATGCGATATTATGTCGATTTGTAAGTCAAATATATTTTGTGTTACGGAATAAGCCTTTAAATTACGGTATTTCATCATTTTATCGAATTTCACTTCATCGAACGTATCATTTCATCGAATTTAATTTCATTTAATCGAAAGCTAATTTCTGCTGAAACCTTGTTGTTATCAGGTTATCTTAAGCATGGGTTACGTAGTTAGGTTAGGTTAGGTTAGACCTGTGACCACCAAAAAATTATAACTCCCACATGAAATTAGCTTTCGATGAAATTAAATTCGATGAAATGATACGTTCGATGAAAGGTGTTTCGATAAAGTAATAGCTACCCTTAAATTACAGCGTGATTCGCCAAGTTTTTTTAAAGATTTGTGTGAGTAACATTTATTTTGCTATCGGTATAAAACACGTTGCACCCAAAAGTTAATCCATATCGTAAAGTGGATGTTACCTATTTAGTAAATATCCATCAATCACTCCAGCAGTTGACGTGTTAAAGTATAAGAAAACGTAGTATTTACGAACGCCTTGAAATGACAGTTGAATTTAATCGAATACGGTTATTGATACCGACGATGCTATAAAGAGGCAATTTTGAACCCTCGGCGTAAAACCAACTTTAACGTGTCTATCTATGTGTCTATGGCATCGTAGCACTCAATCTGAAGAACCGATTTTGATTTAGTTTTTTTTTGTTTTAAAGGTGACTTGATTCAGAAGACACGGCACGGAAAAGTTTTGTCATGACAAAGCTTACGGTGAATACATAAAAGTAATTTCTGTGTTGAAAATCCAATTTCAAATAGAAAATTAAAAGTAAGTATTTTAATCAAAAAGTGCGACTACCGCACATTAAAGAATCTTCAAGAATTCCATTACAATCCAATACTGCAAAGGTGACACCTTTTTAAATTTCATTTGATGACAATGAACGTGGAATTCATTTTCACCGTTATAACGTCGATTTCCTTTCCCGTTTCCATTTTCCGAACAGAGGGATTATTTCGTTGATTACAGTACGGAGCGAATGAGACTTCATTTAATGATATCGGTGATCTATATCTTTGGTTGCTGTTTTTTTTTGCCGTATTTTTATTCCACAAAGATACAGAGGTGTTGCGTAGTAGGAGTATATAATTAATAATAATACGATCCCGACCGATTTGGCATCAGCGACTAGGATCCGACTATTCAGAGCGTCGCTCGTGTGCTCTCAGGTGGCTGACATAGCCGATTTTTGCACGAAATGTTCGTGACATTTGGTGCAGGTCAGCACCTCTCCGATATAGTTATAGTGGATGGCCGCAGGTGGTCGGGCCTTGAGCTCGTCTCGTTTAGCATCGAGCTCATCTCGTCTTCTCCTTTCAAACTCAAACACCTTAGTGCTCACTGTTTGCCTCCAAAACGGTTATTATTGTGTATTCGATCGTGTTTTGTTTTGTTAAATTCAAATTCAAAATCAAAATATTTATTTCGGACTATGAATCCGGAGTGTTAGTAAAGAACTTATTCTAGTTTTAGTATGTACATATAGTTTTAAAAGCGATGGGGTGCAGTGACTACAGGTGCATGCAGCCGCCGCACGCAGCGCTGCAGCAGTGGCGCGTCCCAGCTGCGCCAACACACCCAGGATGCCGTTGGAGCTGCAGAGACTGCGACTAAGAAGCGAGACATCTCTTTATCATGATCGCAAAAAAGCAGTCTGTTTGTATGTCTGTTTGTGTGTTTATTAAAATAGCTACATAATTACTTTGTACCAATTTCACCATACGATGTTAAATGTTAATCGACTGTTATAACATTTTGACAGCTGTTAACACTAATCGTCTGTTAAATGGTTGGTGAAATCCAACATTAATATACTACCTAACGTATCTTTAAGTACTATTATTACAAATGTGAAATGGTTTTGTTTGTATGTGACGTGCCGCGTCAGCTGATAGAAAATAGGACAGAGTCGCGGGGTAGAATTAATAAAATTTAAAATGCCCTTGCCCAGGAGTAGTGCTCACACAAACTTTATCCAGCGAGAGTCAAAGCCGCGACTCTTGACACAGTTTCCCTTGCACCACCACTTAACTTACGAGTCAATCAACTTCAGCCAAAATCCAACAACTGTTGCTATTTACCAATTAATTACTGATAAAATGGGGCCCGTGTGGTGTCCGGGCAAGAATTGCACCACCCCATCTCATCCCGTGGGTGTCTGAGGGAATCATACCAGAGGATGGGCAGCAGCATCCTTCTGAACATTGTATTATATCATCAAACTGCGATCGCCAACCCGCCTGCCAAGCGTGGCGATTATGGCAATTTCTCCCCAGTTTGCGGAAGGCCTTTGTCCAGCAGTGGACGTCTTGAGGCTGATGATGATGATGATGATGATGATGATGATGATGATGATGAAAATGGGGCGACTTTAAAAGAACGGGGCGACTTTGATATTTTTTTAAATCATTGATTCTGTGTTATCTGTCAGTTATTAATGAGCGAGACATATGCGAGCGCAAATTGTAAGTATTTTAAATATTTTCAGAAAAATAGGATATAAAAACTTAAACAAAAACCCCTAATTTTTGACATACTTCAGGGGTGACTTTGATACTGTTTTACAAACACAGGGATACCTTATCAAAGTAATCGAAATAAATATGAGAATCGAGATCTTAATCTACGCTATGCTTTTTTTCTACTGAGCCATCTATCATAGTCCACCTCTAACTGCTTTAAATTACTCCAAATCAGTAGTCGTTATTACAATATTTTATACATTTTATTATGTGAATGAATACAGGAGATATATGAATTTATTTTTGAAATCAATCAAAGTAACCCCATTATTTTACGGTAGTACAATGAACAAGTTAACATCATTGTAAAAACTTCCCCTTCTTATGATTTCCTTCGCAATCGATAACTAAATCTCTCACGACTGTTCCATTACCATTGCAAAGCCGTAAAAACTACGTACAACCAATTATCTACTTAATAATTTAAAAATACTTAGAGTATGGCGTTTTATATGCAAGCGTGACGTGCAGAAAGCGATTTCTTCGCGTATATTCTGCCGTTCAAACGAAAAATGTCACATAAGAGTACGATATCTATGTGCCCATATTGCGTTTTAGCAAAGCAGTATTACGGTGAATTGAATACCGAATTGAATATTCTATGGTTATTAAGGAGTTTTAGACACGCGAGTGCTCCAAATTAGTGTAATGGTTTTGATTTGATTTGTTCAAACCTTTAGATTTGTTCAAACTTATGTATTAGGGACGTTCCCAAGGGACCTTATGGAGGCAGGCGGCTACGCCGTTTTTAGAACTGTTACCATAGTATTCGTATAGTTACGAGAATAAGAAGAGCGTAACTGCCTTCCTCCATAAGGTCCCTTCATATTGAGAACGTCACGATTTTAGGGTTCCGTACCTCAAATAAAAAAACGTAACCCTTATAGGATCACTTTGTTGTCCGTCTGTCTGTCTGTTTGTCTGTGTGTCTGTCAAGACCCTTTTTCTCAGGAACGCGTGAAGTTATAAGTTGAAATTCATATCAAATACTTACGACAGCAATTCCTTGAATCAGTGAAAAAATCAAACATCTAAGTTAACGAAATCAAAAGATACAACCGTTTATGCCGCATATTGAAGGGAATCAAAACCTATAGGGTACTTCCCGTTGACTTAGAATCATGAAATTTGACAAGAAGCAATGTATTATAGCACAAGGAAAGGAAAAAATCCGAAAACCGTTAATTTGTAGTTACTTCACATATAAAAAAAATTCCAATATAAACTGTCACTCACTAAGTACGAAAATGCATACTACTTGCGTGTCAGCTTATACTGGACTAAGTTTATATGGTATTCCCGTGATTTACGAACTATTTACATGCCTACAAGTTTGTGCGGAACCCTCGGTGCGCGAGTCCGACTCGCACATGACCGGCTTTTTTTTAAGTGGGCTGGTTTCCGCAACTCGACTTCTTTCGCCTATTTTGCGTTAGACACTTATGTAATTATTTAAACTTTATTAAACAAATAAGGTGTATTAATACCCAGTTGGTGCAAATAACACCAACCAAAAAAAAATATATACCGATATTTTTAATTCAGGACTGACCGGCAATTGACTACGAAGTAAGGTAATCTGTGAATTGACCTCGATCTCTTCTGATGGTCAAGGTTGACTGGTAGAGAATGCTTGTAGCATTAAGTCCGCCTTTTGTACACTTTTATTGTTGTGAAATAAAGTGTTTAAACAAAATATACCGAAGCAATCAAGAATCAATAAATGAATACCCAAAGTAATCAAGCTGCCGGTTATTTCATACAAAACTTCAACAATAAATATTTACAAACATACAGACATACATTTAGTATCATGAGGGAAATTAACCTAGGGAATTCCCAACTTTAAATATTGGCAGGATGGCCCTCATTATTTTGGCATTTTTGCTATTATAACTTCTATGTCTAAACATAACCCTTGCAAACACCCTGTATAAACTCACTAAACACTCCATTTTTCATAAATTAAAAACAAAAGATGTTAATGTAAAATCGACTTTGAAATGTGACAGGTAGCATTCGATTTCCATTGTCTGCAGTACAATGCGGGTCTCGTGTCAAGTCTAATCTTGTTTTAAATGGGCTACTTCAGCTCTTTTGGTATAATGAGCCCGTTGTATCCCGATAAAAGCCTGCAGAATCCTTTTATTGTCCTAAATTTGGACGTGAATATTATCAAATTACGTGAACTTATATATTAAAGGGTGATGAGATAAAAACTGTATTGGTTTTATAATTAGGAACCGTGTTAAAAAAGTCACTGTTATTTGAAATTTAAAAAGAAACATCCATTACATATTATACAATTAAACCGCGCCGTTTGTTTGTATAATCTGACTGCCTGTTTCACATTTGTCAAGTAAAGCATATGTGAAAAAAATTGAGCCCTTTTCGATTCTTACACTTGAGAATAGACAAGACGTGGGCTAACTTTAAATGCCAGATAAGTTTAATTGTCGATTGTGAACCGTGTCCTTTTCATGCCTAGAAGTTAGCCGGTTTTGCGGTTTCTGTTTTTGAGATTGTCTGAGCAATGTTTGGGTATAGGTTGCTTTGAGAAAACGAAGAAAATGGTAAATCCTACTTATTGACATTTTCAACGCCATGTCAAATAAAAACTAGAGCTAATGTCAACCTTAATTCATACATGCTCAGGTTTATTTTGGTTGAAAAGGTTAAACGAGAAACATTTGTAGGTATATATATATATATATATATATATATATATATTTATTTGTACTCACGTTCTCGAAAACGGCTCTAACGATTTCGATGAAGTTTGCTGAATGGGGGTTTACGGGGGCGAAATATCGATCTAGCTAGGTCTCATATCTGAAGAAATTTCGTTTTCATGCAAAAAGATTTCCCGCGCAATATGGTTCGTAATTTCGATGCGATCGTCGCCGTCTGAATAGCCTGATGGTTAGAGCGTCAGACTGCTACGCAGAGACTGCTGGTTCGAACCCCAGCTATGGATCAGTTTTTTATTTGTTTTCCTTTTGTCTTTTGTTTTTGTATAGAAAATAGATGAAAATTCGGTTTCGCCCCAAGCAATGACGCTCGGTCTCCCAGGTACAAAAAACAAATGAATAATATAATATGATAATTAATCTTTTTACAAACATTATTTTACGTTTTTCAGTTCGTCGGCAATATCCCAATTATAAAGTACCTAGTACAGTTTTATTAGCAGAAAAAAATAAAACGGAAATAAATTGTAGATCAGGGTTCCGTATTTAAGTCCGTACTTCAAAAATATACCTTTTTATATATTTTAATTCGTGTGTAATAACGTCTATTTAGAGCTGCCTAAATTCGACACGAATTTTCAAAGTTTTTAGTTATTTTTCAGAAACTGTAAATTTTGAACACTTCATTTTATTCTTCCCGTAAAACATAAATAATTAGCTATACGTCAGGAATTTTTCAGATTTTCCGGTTAATAAACTTCGGAGATAAGGGGGGGGGACGGTAATTTTTTGAATATTTTTGGTTATAAACCAAAAAAGTACGTCACGGAAAATAAAAATAATAATAGTTTTAAAATGTGCAAATTAAATCCTTTCATATGACACTCAATTTGCTATTATCAAATTACTTTCATTTTTCAACCCCCATTCTAGACCCCTTTTCAATTATTTATAAAATTAATTTCATTTTTTTTTTACTAAAAACAGATGCGGGCAAACAATTAATATAATTATGCCAAATTTCAAGTTGATAGCTTGTGTAGTTGCTGAGAAAATCTGCTGTGACATACAGACAGACAGACAACGAAGTCCTACGGAACCCTAAAAAAATCAAAGGTTTTAAAAAGCGATGAAAGAGTTTTGTTTTCAGCTGACGAATATCTAGAGAATGGTTTACTTGCTAATTGGCTTGTCAGTCTTCGAGCCTTTAGAAATGTTTATAATGACCTTGCCGCCGACGAGAAAAAATAATTTGCGTTCCGTTCAGTTGAATACTTGAAAAAAATGTTTAGTCGGTTTTGATTCCTTACTAAAGTAAGGCCAACGAGACGAGATAAACAAATAGATCTCTATTTTTATTCCTTCCTTTTTGTAGCAATTTTTTTCACATCTTCAAATTTAGATAAAAAAAAAAAAAACAAAAAAAAAAAAATGAGGTATTATTGCGAGCTACGTGTAATAACAACAACAAAATAATACGGAAACGAAAAAAATCGTGTCACTTAGAATGCAATCCAAACAGGAATGAACTTCACAAAATGGCGGCCCTAATGTTGACAACTTCTGTACTGACAGCTTTCCTGTACCACGAATCACGCAACGGCAGCCGTCATCGACCAACTGTAGATATTATTGCTTACGAGAAATAAGGACAGATATAATAACCGCTCGCTATCGCAATATAACTCAGTAACGGTCAGTTTATTTACATTCTTTATCTCATCTCATTGGTCGTACTTTAGTATTATGAATGCAAAGGTGAGTTTGTTTATTTGTAACGCTGAACCGATTTCGATTAAATTTGGTACCTATATGGAGATAAGAGTCCTGGGTAAGGACATAAGATACTTTTAAAATCGGACAGTTCCCGAAGGAGCGGCGATAAGTGACTTCTACGCGTACAAAGTTCGCGGGCGAAAACTAGTAGAAAGTGGATAAAGGTTCGCTTGTTAATTCGAAACTTCGACTTTATTTACTGTCATCGTTTCATAAGATGTGCTTTTGAAAAACCACTCATAAAAAATAAACCTAACTCCAGTGTTCTTAGTGCCGACTTTTCAATCCCCTGATAACCAATCTGTCAGAAATATTCAACTTCATTTATTTTACGTTTTGACATCTCCCAAATTATTTTTTAACGCGTTTAAAGGCATTTAATTTTCGTTTCGTTTCGTTGCTTAGAAGTCTCGGAGCTTTCATAGCGAAGCTTATACAGATTAATTCAATTTCGGAGTCGGAAAGCATGAATTAGGGACAATGAAGTTAACTTTATGAATATTAAACGGCCACTCCGACGGCTAGAACAATCCCATTTCGACTTTGTCCGTTTTTTTGTTAATTGTAGGGCAATTAGAATTTTATTGTTAGCTAGAATTTATGTAATGTATAAGCTATAATAAAAATGATAGTTCAGTATGGACGCTACTAATTTACGTGTTGGGTATATCGAGAACAGGGAATATACATTTTTATCGCATTTCTACAAAATATGAAAATACCGTAAAAGAGATGACAGAAAGTGAAATTAAAATTATAATTAAAGCAATACTCGTATAAGCATTTAAAACCTACTTATAAGACAGTGATGTCCGTGCTTTACGGCCATATAAACTCCATGTTAAATTCTGTTTTGCGAGAAATAGATAGAAACAAGACTTTAATGGCTTATATCTTAGTTATTTTTATAGTCATTCGAACAATATTTTTTCTCTATCGTTTGTGACATGAAATACTTTTTATTAAAGCAAAAAAAGAATTCATGCATATTTGCTATTATTATTTTTGTCCTTATGAACATACCAATTTTCTGAAACTGAAGAAAAAACGATTTTTTTTTAACCTACCTACTTACGTATGGGAAGGTAACTCTACCCGTGGGCAATTCTCTGAAATATAAGATACGAAATAAGGTAATCCAATAAACACAATATGGGTTCGATTCCCTCAATAGTCAGGATGGTTACCACGCGAATCGAAACTTCGGGTGCTCCATCCCTTTCACTCGTTATTTGAAACAAAATCTAGAGAGAGGGGGAGCTAACATAACTCGATTTTCAAAAAAGATCAGATTCATGTCATAATTCGTGAAAATAGTAGGTTACAGATGTAGTTTAAAAGATAAAGATAAAATATAGTTATGCAGTAAGTAGGCCGCACGGGCACTTAAACACGTTAAAATCTTCCAGCGTTTCCCTCGAAGAGACCACGGCTGACAAGAAGCGCCGCCGCAAGAAACATAGGACATCGTATTTTGTCGGATACGTTCGTTTTCGTATTGCTTTTTCAATAAGCTTATCGATGGGTACTAAAGCTGACTGAGAAAGCATGATAAATAGAACTTGTCCGAAAACGAGGCCATTTCACTACATCTGTACCTGCTTGCTCTATAATTGGCAAAAATATTGCATGACATACACAAAAAAATGAGAACTTCCTCTTGTTTGAAAGTCGGTTTAAAATACTGATTTGAGTAACATCAAATTACACTAACTAATTTAAAAAAAAATACTAAAACTATTCAAAATGAAAGTGCGCGTGAATAGTTATAAAAAAACTAAAACCTGACTACCTACTAAAAAGAATTAAACTCCTAGTTTTTTTTTTTTTTAATTTCCAGCCGTCATGTTTAGTTTATAATAAAACAAAATAGCCTGGTAACTATCGCACAATAAAGACAAATCGATAGACACCTCATTTGTCAAAATCGGTTCATTATTATTTTTTGTCGGTTCGGTATTAAAATCATTACCCTTCCTCCGCCGTGGTCGGGTAGTAAAAATAAGCTGATCATTATTATTCACAACGCTTCTGTTCTTTAGAAAGTAAAAATAAAACCATTTCAATTTAAATAAAAACTCTTCTTGAGTACTCTCCTTTTAGATGTTAGATTTATCTTGAAATTGTATGTCTTGTCTCACCCGTGGGAACATTTTAAAGCGTTCTAGGAAAACACTTTAAAAGCTTATGTAAATGTCACTCAGCAGTCACTATTTTAATGAACTCTCATCGTTATTGTCTTCATTTGTATATTATTTTATGTAACTTGCAACAAAAACATCTCATTTGTGTGATTTTTTATGAAATCGTTATTTCAAATGCGAAATGTTGACGTAACTTAAAACTGAAACAAAAAAAGTACTCATTATTTTTATACATTGACACTTATAATTTTTACTAGTGACCCGCCCTTGCTTCACTCCTGCTACTATTATACATAAACCTTCCGTGGTAGATTTTAGATGGTAGATTTTGACGTGTAAAAGTGCCCGAACGGCCTACTTACTGAATAAATATCTTTTATCTTTAGCGCTTTTCCGTCAAAATGTATAGGACTAACGTAAGCTAACGATCAGTCGCGCCACCCGCTCATGTCAGTTCCATACAAATCTTTGTCAATTTTCGAAAATCGATAAAAAGTTCCTATGTTCCAATCCGGGATAAGAAATACCTATGCGCCAAATTTGATCCAAAAATATTTGCGATGTGTCTATTTGCCCTAACATGCTTTATATTAGAACATAATCAATAATTATAGTTATAATTTAAGATTTTGTAAAACTTATAAATTAATTATGAGTTCGTATGTCCTAGATTGTCCTAGAAGGTTTTTCTAAGGCGTGTACACCTGTAAGGGTAGGTTTAAGTGAAACACAATTATAGCCAATGTACCTGCAAACTAATCTTAACCTATACATAATGAATTTCATTTCATTTTTCATTTCATTTTACATTTCATTTTTAATTTCATTTTTAATTTCATTTTTAATTTCATTTTTAATTTCATTTTTAATATCATTTTTAATTTCATTTTTCATTTCATTTTTATTTCAAAACTTAGATAGGAATTACGATCTCGATAATGACGTTAGTGTCGAAATTAGCTTAATAATTTTTCAGATAGTTTTATATTTACGATATGTGAGTTATATATGAGTTTTGTATATGAGTTCTAATATAGTTAGTTAAACTGTTTAAATTGCATGAACCTGTTCATATTCTTTTGTAAATCGTGTTGGCCTTAAAGGTCATGTATGTTTGTGAAGAATAAAGATGTTTATATATCTATCTATCTATCTATTAAATAACTAATAAAACAATATACTATATATTATACCTATTTATACAAATAACTAAACTAACTGCCGCACTCAGAGACGTCAATTAAGTTTTAAGTTTCATTAAAGTAGCTGCTGTCACTTTCTTTGCTATAACAATAGAATAAGACGCAGCAACTTTAATGAAACTTAAAACTTAATTGACGTCTCTGAGTGCGGCAGTAAGACTTAAAGATAATTAAATACTAAAAAGAAAAAAAACTAAAACTCCACAAAACAAATTATGATAAACTAAAATAAGCCCCCGTGGCATTGTGCCGAAGATACTGGCAGCAATTCCTCTCTGAATAGCATGCTGATTAGTTGTGAGAGGAAGCTCCCAGCTGTTGGGTCACCAGTGGTGTCGACTTGGCTTAATAATTAATCCTTGCGTGCCAGAGCCATCTCCCTAGCACAGTGCGCTTGAGTGGATCACTTCCATGTTTCATCTCATCCCTAATTGATTCTGTCCCTAGGGCTCTGAGATACAAGAATTCGTGTAAGCGGAAATATAAACCCTAGAGCCTTCATTTAAACTTAGCTTTTGCCCTTGATGGTGTCTGCAGAAATAATTCCGTGGTTAACCTAGTGACCCTACGAAGCCAAAGGTCCCATGTTCGATTCCTGGTATGGGCAAATATTTGTGTGATTAGCGTGAGTATTTCTCGTGAGTGTTGGTTTTTTGTATGTATTTTCTTTATAATTATTTTAATTGTTACCGAGAAGACATAGATTTGGATTAGGACAATTTGTGCAATTTTGTACCCTTTTTATTTAATTTATTTGTACCCTTATAATGATTAATTTTACTTCGATTCTTCAGAGTATTGTAAAGTTCAGCGTAATTATCCTTAATATTGAAAATGTGTTTCTTTGTGTGATAGTTCCGTTTTCCCGGTTCACCGTCTAAATCGATCGAATGTGAAATGTTAAAAAAAAATTGTACCTTAAACGATCACAGGGTACTTTTTATCCCGAAAAATTGATTAGTTCCCGAGGTAACAGCGATACAAGACTTCTGCGTGAAGTCGCGGGGAAAAGCTAGTTTTTCATAAAAGGTGCTGCATAAACAAATCAAACGGCCTTCATTGAATAAGCCACAAGAAAAAAAAATATATTTACAAAGCCTGTTAATATTGTTCCATCCTAAACAAATTCGCTTTTCTCGCATACACGCGGTAATTAACAAAAAATGGGTATTAAAAGAAACCGAATGAAAATTCATTTACGCGTTAACAACTAAGGGAGGAAATAAAATTACAAAATAAATACTATGCAGTGAGTATTTAATTTTACCTAAAACATTTTTCAAAAAAAAATCTAGAAAGAGTAATTCGTTACTATTTATTTAAGACGCTTTCAACACAATGTTTTTTTATTTTGTTTCTATTTGAAACCGCTATTTATTTATATTTTATATACTTTCAATCATAATTTAAAATAATTTTGACGCTATCTTCTTTGAACTCTACGTACTGAATTCTTTACAAAACTTAACGATTTTTTTTAACTTATAAATAACCTTAATTTTTTTTTAATAAAAAAAATTACCTTCATCCGATCCAAGAAAGCCAGTAGCATTTCCTCTCACTATGATATTGTACGTCGGTAACTCAGCTACGAACTTATCCACTTTTTACATAAAGTATCACTCAACAAAGAACCAATTCAACCAAACCCATAACTTAATAAAACCTTTTTAACTTCAAAAATCACGAGCGTAGCAGCCACGGCGTAGACGTGCTACGGACAAGCGCTACGAACACCAACTGTAGCGCGGGAGAATTCTAACGTAACGATATCTGTATCTCCTATCTCTGTTGCTCTTGTATTCTATTTTATGTGTTGTCTCCTTCAATAAATAGGGTGTTTTAAAGATATATGTTTGCTTGAGGTCGGGAGGAAGTATTGTTGTCATTTTGGCGAGAAGAAATCTTTTGTCGTAGCTATTTGACGTAGCAGCTTAGATATTTGGATTTCCTAAGAGTTTTAAAGCTATAAATATATTGATATTTATTTTTACAATATTTCAAGACATATAACAAATTAAACTAGTGTAACAAAAAGGACGCTTAAAAGAGAAAAAAGCATGTTTTATATAATACAAACATAATATTATTATAGATAGGTATAAAAAATCATATTTTATGCTTTAAAAATTCGATGGCATATTTTGATAATAATAATAATAAATATCAGGGGGCAATCTCATACAAGTTGACCTAGTCCCAAACTATGCTCTAAGCTTGTAATATGGGTACTAGGCAACGATATACATACGTATCCAGAAAAATATATACTTAAATACATAGAAAACATCCATGACTCAGGAACAAATACTCGCGCTCATTACACAAATATTTGCCCATAACGGGACTCGAACCCTACCGCCCCTTATCCACACCTTAACTCCTCTACATACATTTTTAAATCCGCTTTTTTTATTAAAGTACCCAGTAATACTCGCGACTTTAAACAAATCTAACGACACCTCGTTTGTCGAAATCGGGACATGCGTTCGGCCTCTACGGTTGAACAAAAACGCATACATACAGTTCAAACACATTACCTTTCTTCTACGTCAGTTCATTGCATAATTTCATTGCAAAAATAATAAATAATATTTTATTAACCGTAAGGGGTAGCTTTCAATCTTCACCATATCACCATTAATAATTTTTTTTAATTTTTTTTTTTAATTTTTAATGTGTCGTTTCGCCGAATTTCATTTCATCGAAAGCTAATTTCTGATGATACCTGTTTTTTAATTTTAAGCATCTGTTACTTAGGTTAGTATAGGTTAGACCTGTGACCACCAAAAAATTTTAACCCTTGCACGTGTTAATGCCTGTCAATTAAATGAAAATTCGGCGAAGTAAAACATTGTATGAAATGAGTGTCGGTGATTCAAGGGTAGCAGTAATAATAAATATCAGGGGACAATCTCATACAAATTGACCTGAGCCCTTAGCCAAGATGCCCATCGCTAACTAGCGTTTCTATTCGTTTCGTTTTTAAACCAATCGCGTCACTGGTAGATCACGTGACTCTCCGTATGAGGTGATCTGCCAATGACGCGATTGGTTTAAAAACTAAACGAATAGAAACGCTAGTTAGCGATGGGCATCTTGGTTAAGGGCTCACTGGTCCCAAACTAAGCTGTAGGCTTGTATTATGTCATTAATTAACGATCGATTCACACTCGGTAGGATGCAGTGCAAGCTCACTTAACATCGTTCATCATACTTAACCCCTCACATGTTTGCTGGAACATGTTAATGTTCAGAATTATACCGTAATTTATGCGTTTTCTCATAAATATTTATTCATTTCGGGCAAATACACGCTGTCATAACGAGAATATCTTAATAATGAACATTATTATATTATTACTAACGCCCCGCCAAACAAAGTCGCTGTCCGCCGTCTGTCCCTTTGTATGTACGCTTAGATCTTTCAAACTACAAAACGGATTTTAATGCGGTTTTCAATATCGGTTAGGTAATTTTTCATGAAAGGTTTATGTATATAATAGCATTCGGAGCGAAGCGAGGGCGGATCGCTAGTATAAAATAAAGAAAGCCTATGTTTCTTTAGAATAACGCACCTTTCTAATGAAAGAATTATTAAAATTAGTTCAGTAGTTACAGAGTTTATCAATTACAAATAAAGTAACAAATTTTTCTTATTTATAATTGTAGTATAGATATAGATATAGCCTTTACTCGCGACTTCATTTATTTCATTTTATGTTTTGCTATCATTTGGGAATGGACAAAGTTAGCTTTTTCCCCTTTTACTATAATTTAAAAGTCACTGCGACCCAATAATAAGTTTTATTAAAATTAAAATTGTAGTCATTAATTTAATTGCTAAAATAAAACGACGACGCAAGAAACTCGAACAGTACTTTTCTATGATAAAATACAATAATAGTTAATATGTTAAATCCCATACTCGTAAAATTTGAAAGTGTTATGGATGTTGCGCATGTAGGTACGTGCGGGTGCGCACACATACAAGCCGCACGATGTACCTTTCTTTGAAGATATTCTACTGATGTTTATACGTGCTTTAAGTCTTTACAATCAGATTTTTTTAACCCGGACCCAAAAGACGGATGTTATAAGTTTTCCGTGTGTATCTGTATGTTTGTGTATCTGTGCATTTGTGTATCTGTGTATTTGTGTATCTGTGTATTTGTGTATCTGTGTATTTGTGTATCTGTGTATTTGTGTACCTGTGTATTTGGGTTGTGTATTTGTGTATCTGTGTATTTGTGTATCTGTGTATTTGTGTTGTGTATCTGTGTATTTGTGTATCTGTGTATTTGTGTATCTGTGTATTTGTGTTGTGTATCTGTGTATTTGTGTATCTGTGTATTTGTGTATCTGTGTATTTATGTATCTGTGTATTTGTGTATCTGTGTATTTGTGTATCTGTGTATTTGTGTATCTGTGTATTTGTGTATCTGTGTATTTGTGTTGTGTATCTGTGTATTTGTGTATTTGTGTATCTATGTATTTATGTATCTGTGTATTTGTGTATCTGTGTATTTGTGTATCTGTGTATTTATGTATCTGTGTATTTGTGTATCTGTGTATTTGTGTATCTGTGTATTTGTGTATCTGTGTATTTGTGTTGTGTAATCTGTGTATTTGTGTATCTGTGTATTTGTGTATTTATCTGTTGCATTGTAGCTCCCAAGGATAGCACTTCCGTGCACAAGACCTGAACAAGGACATGCACATCGAGGATCTAGACACCCCTGGTGACGCCTACATCGGATACGGACAGCACAACCCCCTACTAACCAATACCAGACTAGGTAAAATCAACTATGTACCAAAAGGAAGTGAGTTAAAAAAAAAACCCGACATTACCGCCTAAAAAAACCTCTGAGAAATGAGCAAAAACTTCAACGGGCTCCGAGCACGTACATTTTCGTCACTAGAAGATTTCAAGTATTAAAATACTCCTGACAAAATCGGGATCAGAGCTCATAACTTTTAAACGGATTAACGGATTTTTATCAAACTAAGCTAAGAACACTCTCAATTAAGTCATTCTAATAAAATAAATTAAATCAAAATTAGTTTATTCGTTTAGCAGCTATGATGCCACGGACACAGATAAACACGTCAAACTTATAACACTTTTTATGCGTCGGGGGTTCAAAAAAGACAGGAGTCGGCTGCTCAGCAAGTGAAAGCTCCACCTCCCCATAGATTGTAAAGCTGCCTTTCCACAGAAGCGGAGACGAGCGGTGCGGAGAGGAGCTGTGTAGGAATCGACCAATCACATTGATTGTAATCCACATCTCGTCTCCGCTTGACTGTTTCCATTGAAGCGGAGCGGAGACGAGATGTGTATTACAACCAATGTGATTGGTCGATTCCTACACAGCTCGTCGCACCGCTCGTCTCCGCTTCTATGGAAAGGCAGCCTAATGCCACATTTTTAAACGCTGACCGTGTTTTGTAGCCAGTTTTGATTTCATTAAGATTAGACCTTTAATGAATCCTCGATCTACTTACAGGCAGAAACGCCGAGTAAATCAAAACTTGATTACGTCTGGCAAATTAAAAGCTAGCGGCGTCGCTAGAAGAAGTTTCTTTAAAAAAAACTAATTGAGTTAAAAGTATTCGCGATGAAAGAAAAGTGCGGGTAGGCTGATTTCAGGGTCCCGTACCCGAAGGGTGTCTAACGGGACCCTATTACTAAGTCTACACTGTCCGTCCGTCCGTTCTTACTTTAAAGAGCTGTATCTCTTGAACTGTAAAAAGGGAATTTCAAAAAAATAGCACACCTTGATTGAATTCCTCATGTTTCCCCAAAAAGATGTATGGAATTGTCCATTTTGTTACCTAAATTCAATACATTTCTTGGTAACATAACGGACAATTCCATACATCTTTTTGGGGACATATCAGGAATTTCTATTTTTCTTGTTCATAATAGTGGTCCCCACCAACGTGCAATTTTTTTCCCAAATCTGAAGAAAAAGTGAAAAGTGTGCTATTTTTTTTAAACTCCCCAAAAGATAGACCGCTGGTTTTTTTTGCAGAATATGTGATATAACGGTTAATTAATAAGGGGAGTCCCTATACAAGAAACGTATATTTTCAACGTTGTTTTGTTTTTGTTCTATCGTAAAAAAGTTAATACTTACAGGCGTTAGATTTGGTATGGTTATAGAACAACACCCTGTAGAAAAACAACAAATACCAAAAACCAGCTAAATTTTTACGGAACCCTCGGCGCGCGACGCGAGTCTGACTCGCACTTGGCCGTTTTTTTATCTAAGCGTGGCAAAGAACTTCTACTATTCCCGAGTATTAATCTTTTTTTTTTTTCAATTAAATGTGAAAGTGTTTGTTACTCTTTCACGGCTAATCCGCTGAGATAGTTTGAGTTCCTGAAAGGACAAACGATACTTTGTATCCCGGAAAATCGTACAGTTCCCGAGGGAGCAGCGATAAACGACTTCTACGTGGACAATGTGGCAAGCAAAAGCTAATATGTAATAAATAAATAAGTCATGTTGATAGCGACCTTGCCTATGGAACTAGCGGTCCCGGGTTTGATTCCCGGTATGGGCAAATATTTGTGTGACGATCGCGAGTATGACTCTCAGTGTTATATGATTTCTATGTATCATAATTGTCTTGCACCAAAAGTGCTAGCCAAGAGCTTATTTGGACGTAGTTACGCGAAAAGGATCCAATCCACGATGCAAATGCATTTAAATTTAAATTCTATTTCTGTCAATATAATGCCAAAATCTACAAGTGTGAAATGGATGGATTGGATCCTTTTTGCTTAACTACGTCCATTTTAGAAAGCGTAATTTGTAAGAGATTGTTTTTTGATTGTTTTACCAGTAATAGTAGCTCTGTGAGCCGTATACCCGGATATCTCCGCCATTTTGAAAAATTTGCAAAAAACTGGTTTAAAAAAAAGCCCTATAATTATAGAACCTGGTAACAAAACAGCCGAAACATCATACGAAAGCATTTTTGCCCAAGCTGAAACGGAGACGATTCGCGCTTCAGAAAGCGGACGATCGTACATACACATATCATGTACCTAGTACATACCTGGGAGACAGCGTCGTCGCTCGGGTCAAAACCGATTTTTTATCGATTTTCTATACAAAAAAAAATGTTTTTTTAGCGATTTCGGGGTTGGTCCCATTGTGAAAGTTGGTCAGTAGGTATGACTTAATGATTTAATCTCCAACATTTTGTTACTGAATTTAATTGTTTCTCGTTTATTAGTTGAAGGTATATTCATACAAATGATAATTTTGTTCATTCAAATAATGTTGGGAATCAAGATATTAGCAACTTACGAAAGTAATTAAACCTGAAAAGCGTCGAAACTAAATTCAATGAGCTCGTTGTTAGGGTTCCGTACCAAAATGTGAAAAAAGGAGTGAGTGGTGAGACTTCGTTGTCTGTCTGTCTGTCTGTCACAGCAGTTTTTCTCAGCAAACACAAGAAAATTTGGCATAGTTGTATAACTTGCTTGCCCGCATCTGTTTTTTGACAAAATTTAGGCAAGTCAAAATGGATCTTATTGCATCCGAATTAAAGTACATAAAATGTTAAAGTATGGTCATAAATACGGAACCCATTGGTGCGCGAGTCCAACTTGTACTTGACCGGTTTTTTTCCTTCTTGTTTGCTCAGAACGCTAATGAAATCTTTTCGTTACTTTGCAACTGTGAAAAATAAAACGAACCTTAGGTTCATACTGAATAAATTAAGTAGTATTCCCAGAGGCGACAACAGATTGACTACACTTTCGGTGTGGTTGATGGAGCCGGTCTGCCTGCTTGACGTTGGTGCGTTTGGTAGGAACACCCATTCAAAACGTGTCATGTGACTAAACATAAACTAAATGATCATTACGATGGCTGATTCAAGGATAATATGATACTATGAATAGTAGCTATACGCACAGTATAAAAACTAACATGATTCGCTGATGCGTTTAGTATATAGCCGTTCAAAGGTACTTAATTCTTGTTTACTTTTACGACGCAATTTGTTACTACAGTGTCGGCAAGATACAAAAAATTCAACCTAAAGAATCCACTTTTGTATTTAAGGCCGCTAATTAACGGACACGGAGGTTAATTGCCTTTGTATCCGTTGTCGCCTCTTAACTATAGGTATTGCGTAACGAACGATGATATTTGTTGGTAGATTTTGACGTGTAAAAGTGCCCGTGCGGCCTACTTACTGAATAAATATCTTTTATCTTTTTATCTTTTTATTTTCTTTTTAGAAACATTTAATTAAAAACATTTTATATGGCATGAAAAACTTCCTGATTTTTAAATGGGGTATCTTTGGACCATAGAAAAATATCACGCGACAAAATCACACAAATTGACCTAGTCCTTAACTCTTGGTAAGCTCTACGCTTGCACTATATGTGTACTAAAACAAACAATCACAATTTGGTAAGACTTGGTAAGAAAAAATGTATTAAAAAATATTTTCACTGTCCGCAACATTTTTCAAGTTATATTCAAAAACTAGAAATAACCGCACAAAACCGGAATGCTTCAATATAAACAGAAATTAAGGCACTCGTCGACCAAGCCTTAGCTACTGTTTACTCTCTTTCTGATTGCTTTCATAGCGAACTGCCGCCTCGGAGCTGGTACACAAATATTGTTCTACGATTAGTTTTAAGTACTAGTCTTTTTTCTACTTATAAACTAACTAACTAACTTGTAAACTTTTAATGAATGGCTTTTTGCTGCCAGTATCAATGATAGCAAAGGGGTAGAAAGAGAGGGGTAGAGTAGAGGTGTTTTTTTTAAATAAAGAAAGGCATGTAGCACATACGTCATCTGATGTTAAAGGTCTAAGACCTGAAATCTTGAAACGAAGTGGAAGCCTCCTTGATTTCACTTCGTTTCAAAAAATCAACGGGCTATCTTTTACAGTTCAAAAGATACAGCTCTTTAAAGTTAAGACAGACGGATGAACTGACGGAAACCATGGGCTTAGTAATAACTTAACCATAAGCTTAGTAATAGCTTAACCATAAGCTTAGTAATAGCTTAACCATAAGCTTAGTAATAGCTTAACCATAAGCTTAGTAATAGCTTAACCATAAGCTTAGTTATTCGTGTACGGAACCCTAAAAAGCAGCTTATCCAACAATGTGACTGTCTGCAAAATAAAATTGTTAAATTACAAACGTCTAGACATCTTTCATCTTCAGTCAAATTGTCAAGGCTCTAACAAAAATAATCGAATTAGACATTATTATTCACTTTCAAGCTCTCAATTTAAATACATTTTAACATAATCCGATTAATATTTCTCTATCTAAAAATGTTGATGAAATAAAAATTCATCGCACAGGGGCGGGGAGTTGAGATGTTGAGTTTATTTTGGTGCTGATAAGTAGGTCAGGGTTCTACCTTTGAAACAATTTATCGTCTTAGCGGGATGAATGTGAGCATGAAAGTTTTTTTTAAATTTTGTTTATAATGGCGTCTTTTTTTTATATTTTAAAGATAATAGCTACTATTTGTTTTACATTTAGACGTAATACAAAATAAACCCCTTATTCATAAACGCACAACAAACCTGTTTTAGTAAAAGTATGCTTTGTCACTTTCTGTCATATTCAAATGTGACAATAAAAGATAAGGACAAACTATACTTCAAGGATACTTTAGTTATTGAGCGATTATGAATAAGAGGGTTTTTCCGAATAAATTGATGACGTGTATTAATAAGTATAATGCTCTAACTCATTTGTTAAAATCCGTCATGTTTAATATTTGCAACTTTTCTAATAAAAAAAATATAAGATTGTCATATTGTGGTTACCCTACATCAAATAGCTGGCATTTTATTAGCCGTCAGAACAGAATGCATTTTATTCATAAATTATCGGTCAACGTAATCAAGGAGGTGAGTATTTACTAACAACTAGTTTCAAACTTTTTACTCTTAACAAAGTAGTAGGGTAACCAAAATATCTCAAATTAATTAGGACTAAATACTCTTTTATTACAAAATCAATGTTATAAATACATCTCCACATTTCTAAAACTCCCTGCTAGCTACCGTGTTGTTACATTATTTTGTAATAAACGTCTTGGCAATAACCTAAAAATAATCTAAAAATACTTGGCAATAACTCTAAATTGGGTCAGTTTTCGATTCAAATGCGAAAAACCGAGTCTCCCTTAAGAGGTCCGCTTTGAAAGCCAGCTTTGAAATGAGGACTTTAGAATATTCGCGTTAACGATGTCCCTACACAACCCTTAATTCAGAGTTTGAGTGAGGTTTATAAGACTTCCTGGTCTGGAAGGATCGACTATCAAACGATTACAGGACAAAACAGTGCTTCAACTGTCTAGTTATTTAAAATTTAGTTATAGCCGTGTATATTTTTTATGAAGAAAACAAATATTTTTTTCATAATATATGCATTTTGAAAAATATTCTATGAAATATTTTGCTGTCCTTTTCCTTGCTTCACAGCGCATTAGGAGCAACTTATACCGCAGCCCACAGGAAGCAAATCATCATCATCATCAGCCGCAAGACGTCCACAGCTGGACAAAGGTCTTCCCCAAGGTTTTCCACAACGACCGGTCCTCTGCTGCGGTCATCCAGCGGTTTCCCGCGACCTTTATCAGATCGTCGGTCCACCTTGTGGAAGGCCTGCCGACACTTCGTCTCCCGGTTCGCGGTCGCCACTCTAGAACCTTTCCGCACCAACGGCCATCGGTTCTACGAGCAATGTGCCGCGCCCACTGCCACTTAAGGTTTGCTATTCGGTGAGCTATACCAGTTACTTTAGCAAATACCGTTTAGGAAGCAAATACCGTTGTTAATTTAAGTCCCTAACTAACTATAAGGGAGGCGTGGAAGAGGAAGACCAAGAATAAACTATGCGTATTTTTTTTGGAAAACGCCCAAATATAGTATAGGAAATTGCACCACACTTAGAAATTACTGGAAATAAATTATAAATGAACTTATCCGACAAAATACGATGTCGTTTGTTTATTCACTACTTCTTTAATATTCATTTTTATTTCATTTTCGTTTTTCATCTGTAACTCGCGTGTACGTAATCCCAACATAACGTCACGAATTCATTTTACTAAAGTGGGGTTAGTTGACCCGTTGCCTTTGAGATCCTATAATTGTATAAAGAATTCATCAGTAATGTTGGCAATGCTGAAGTAAGTATCTTTGGCCTAAAATAACAGTATCGGTATTCTCTTAAAAAACATTGTATATCAATCTATACTTACGACCTTTACACGACGACTTTTTGCAGCGATCTAAACGCGCGAATGTTTCACCGAATTTCATTTCATCGCCATTTTTTTTTTTTTATTTAGAGTTACCAACAAGTGACACATAACATTGTGACAAACATCTTATTATAGTCTTAAATCGTAACAATTGCCTTTTGAGGTCTGACTCATTTAGGGCTGTTTGAATTCCATTTTTAAACTGAACTTGATTGAGATGCTCGTCTCAAGACATGTCAGACAGTTTTGTTATTACTGAAACGGGCGTTTAAGTTCAGTTTATTAATACGGCCCTTACGGCCGCACTCGGAGACGTCAATTAAGTTTTAAGTTTCATTAAAGTAGCTGCTGTCACTTTCTTTGCTATAGCAATAGAAAAAGACGCAGCAACTTTAATGAAACTTAAACATTAATTGACGTCTCTGAGTGCGGCAGTTAATGTCTCGATCTTAATATTACATAAAAATCAAAAAACAAAAATAGTTTCCATTTGTTTTGCCAAGATTTTCTTTTCAGCGTTGTTTTCAAGTAATTTCAAGTGACGGATGGACGGGCCCGATGGGTAGCTGAGAAGGGTTTAGGAAAAAAGGATATTTTTCTTATTATGTCCTTTTTCGACCAAATAGATAGTTGTTTGGAATATAAACCGACGCGTGCTAAATGTCAAAGTATCAAAATGTGACTGTCCCGGAAAAATTAGAAAAGAACGACAACGTACAAAAATAGAAATAAAATGTTCAGTCAAATAATTCGTTAGACCACAATATAAAATTGAGGAGGAAAAAAAAATACATCCATTACACTCGCTTTTCGGATATTTATTTTCATATCACATAATTGATAGATCTATAGGAACTTTGGCAATATAATGAACGATATATCAGTTTAATTTAATAAAAGTACAAGGCATAATCATGTGAAAGTCAAATTTAACCTCAAAGTAAATAAAATCGATACGTTGGTATGGATTGACTTTAAAACAACAAGGCGACTTTGATATTTTTTCAATCATTGATTGTGTGCTATGTGTCAGTTATTTATTGAGCTATTTCACGACTTAGCTTTTATTTGTTTCATATGCGAGCGCAAACTATAAGTGGTTTAAACATTTTCAGTAAAGTAGGACATAAAAACTTCAAATCAAAAAACCACTCATTTGACTTTGGTATTGTTTTATAAACAAAGGGATATTGAACCTAAACCCAATTTATAAATTGAGATTTTAAACTACGTAATTTTTTTATTTCTCCTAAGCCATCTATCGTAGTTCATCCCTAATTTGCTTTAAATTATTCGAAATCAGTAGTCGCCAATACAATATTTTTATACAGGGTGAATTTGTAATAGTATAGAGGAACCAATTTTTCTTAGTCCCTGGACAAAATTAAGTCTTATTCCTAAATTGTCCAGTTCAGTTTTTTTTATTCCTAAATTATTTATATAATAATAATAAGTTAATAAATAATACTAATTAAACTCATGGTCACCCTACACTTGAGGTGCATACGTCAACTACATTTGACAAGTTGGCATAGAGTAAGAAGCTCTTATAAGGTTGTGAATGTTTTTTTAGGAAACAGCTGTTTTAAAGAAAGATGTCTTATTGCTAAACTAACCGATTAGATTAATTAACCAGGCGTAGGGTGACAATTAATTTGGGTTGGAAAATTATAAATCCTTAAATTATTAAATGGTTTATAAAAAATATATTTATTTTATGTACCTCCGATGCAAATGTAATTGCCATCGATTACTGGGTAAGAAAAAATAATTCCTTTATAATTAAACAAATTCGCCCTATATTTTGTTATGCGAATAAATACAGGAGATATAGGAGATTCATTTTCGAAATTGATCAAAGTAACCACATTTTACGTACGCGTTCAGAATACTAAATAAAAAACGGGTCAAGTGCGAGTCAGACTCGCGCACTGAGGATTCCGTATTTAAGTCCGAATTTCAAAATATACCTTTTATGTACTTTAATTGTATGCAATAAGGTCCATTTCGACTTGCCTAAATTTTTAGTACAGATCTTTAAAGTTTTTTGTCAATTTCTCGAAAACTATAAATTTTGAACACTTCGTTCTATTTTTCCCGTAATAAATAAGTAATTATCAATAAGTAAGGAATTTTTCAGATTTTTCGGTACAAAAACTTCGGAGATAAGGGGGGAACGGTCATTTTTTTGAACAGTTTTGATTATAAATCAAGAAGTACGTCACGGAAAATATAATAAAAAATAGTTTTAAAATATGCAAATTGAGCCCTTTCATATGACACCCTAATTGATATAATCAAATCACTTTCCTTTTTAATTATTTATAAAATTAAACTAAAAACAAATACGGGCAAGCAAGTTATACAACTATGTCAAATTTCAAGTTGATAGCTTGTGTAGTTGCTGAGAAAAACTGCTGTGACATACAGACAGACAGACAGACAGACAACGAAATTTCACCATAAGGGTTCCGGTTTTACCATTTTGGTACGGAACCCTTAAAAAGAACATAAGACAGACATTTTGCTGAAGCACCGGTCGTCTGTATTAAGCCAATATGTAAAATTGTTTTTTTTTCTTGATTTTTCTTGTAACCATTGTTTATTATAATTACCGCATAATTTTTACAGCCTTTATAAAAGCCAATTATTACGCAAATTAATGTTAAATAAAATTAATGGTTCGTGTGTAATCATAGCCGTAAATATTTATGAATTATTAAAATATTTAATATCGCCATATAATAGTTTTTCTTCTTTTTTTGAACACCTTTTAAAATGTAGATATATTATCCCGTGCGTAACCATAACTACTAATAGACCAAGAGCGCACCGTCTGAGAACCCTACATGATCGAGTACCCAAACCAAAGTCGCTATGGGAAGAAAGACAAAAAATTTACCCACCACAGCGGGAAATTCAATTTTATTGATTGTATATTATTGACGAATTTATAATGGAAACAAATGGAAAAAACGAAACTAGCCCTAAAATGGTCAAATAGTTGCAATTTTTAGAGCGACGAACCCCTCTTTTCAGCATGTCATACCAACATTATTCATTAATTTTTTTATTACCACTAATGAACAGCGGTCAGGCTCTCGAAACAATCAATAACGATGGTGTGGCATTCTGATCAGAGAGGTTTCATTAATCTTTAAATTGCAACCCTTTTTCTGGGGCCAGTTCCCCGTGCAATAGGTTGCATGCAGGTATAATTGATACTTCCTTACGTAGTATAAAATAATTCTCTTTCCGCGTCTCTCTGTCTGTCTGTCTGTTTATCCGCTAACTCCTCCTAAATGACGCCACGGATATTGATGCGGTATTCATCATCAGTTAGAGCCAAGGAGACAGACTTAACTTCCAAATCGTGGCTTCTAGCATTACTTGCCGAGTTTTACCGTATACCTTATTAAAGTGAAATGCTCCTCTTGACGTATTTCGTTGTTTTTCATAATTGTACACAACCAGCCAAGTTCCAAAAGTAATTTATTTATCTCTTATTACTGAGTATTCTGCTGCTCGATGAGGTAGGTTCACCAACGGTCCGCTCCGGGTCTAATAAGATAAAACGCTACATAATATCCCTAAGGGCTTTCACACAAGAATAATGCCTTTCTCATCCTTCAGGAGAAAAATTACATTTGTCATAATAATCCTTGTTGAATTCAGGCTACATTTTAACTTGGATGAAATATTGTTTAGGGACAAAATGTTGGACTCTAAATTTATATTTGAATTATGTTATGTACTTAACAAAAAGTTTGGGAATGAGATGGAAAATGGCTCATAAAGTGTAATAGGATTGTTTGTTTCTACCCGACCGCAGCAAACTCCAAAAGGAGGGTTATGTAAGTGTTATTAACTAAATAACAGAAGATGAAAAAGTAAAATTAAAAATGTTGCAGAGGGTTGTGTATATAATCGTGCTTTCTTCGGTATCTCATAATTTTATTGAATTTCACATCATCGAACTTATCATTTCATCTAATTCCGCTTTATCGAAAGCTGTTTTCTGCCAAAATGATGTTGTTTTCACCTTATCATAAGCATTAATTAGTACTCTATGTAATTACTACAAATTATGTTAGACTTGAGACCGCCAAAAGATTTTAACTTATGCGGCGAGACAATAAAACCTTTCGATGAAATGAAATTCTGCGAAATCATGCTTTTGATGAAAGTCGTTTAGATAGAATAATAAACCGATAATTAATCAGTACAGCTGGCTTGAAAATTGAACATTATTACCTACAGAGTAGAATTCTGACAATGTTCTCGGCAGAAGGAGACAGATATGTATGAATCCTATATCTTTTTCGTTGACTAAAACTCAGAATTAAAAGCTTCACCTTTTTACTGCAACCTGGAATAACGTTTTTTACTAGCTGTTTTGAAACAAAACTAGGTAAGTAGTTAATTCCAGAAATCCTTGGCTTCCAGCTCCAGACGTACCGGAATTCCTGAGGGTAAGTTTCCTAATTTAAAGTTAGAGACGAGGCGAGAATACCATAGACGAATTGGCAAAGTTGGTTGGCTGATTGGGCAGAAAAAAAATACTTAGCTTATTGTAATAACGTAGCGGAGATGATAGTTTTAGTAGTGAATAAGTATGCATGATTTTTTTGCTTTAATAAAAACTCATTCCTGTAAAAAACAGTAAAAAAAATCATTTTTCGAATAACTATAAAAATAACCAAGGCAAATCAATATTGGTTTCTTATCTCTTTCAAGCAAAACAGAATTTAACACGCTGACGTCACAGTTTATAACGGATCCCTCTGTCTAATAAATAAATACTTTGTCTAATAAACGATTTTAATTTTCTTTTCACTTTTTGCCATATTTTACGTTATTTTCATATTTTGTTAATAAATGTGATTAAGAAAATTCATGCATATTTCCTATTAACGGGACTACCTACAAACATTAATTAACTGTACCTATTCGCTGTCGATGTTATTCAAAATTCAGTAAAAAAGAGATTTTTGAAATTTTAACTAAATCATATATAGGTACAAAATTCAAATTCAAATTCAAAATTCAAATTCAAAATCATTTATTTGTCCAACATAGGTTAATTACACGATGTTTAATTATATTGCTGTATCACTATGTGGTGCCCGAGGGCATACAAATGTTTATTATAAATTATAAGTTTGTACAAATTAAGCATGCTTAGGTTAGGTAATTTGCTATGAAATAAAGATAGGATATATACGATATTTTATGTCAGTGTCAAAAACTAATTATTTTCATTCAAAAATTCTGTTATCGAATAATAGGCATTTTCTATAAGGAACAGTTTTAAGCTTTTCCTAAAATCCGCATCATTACTTTTATTTGCAAAAATGTTTTTTGGTAGTTTATTATAAATTGTGTGGGCCATTCCAAGTATACTTTTACGCAATAGGGCCGTATTACTCGGCGGTGCTTTAAATTTGTCTTTTACACGCACACTTCTAAATCTGTTAAAGAGGTTTTGGTTATTGTTTACAAAAATGCATATTTCATAAATGTACAGACAAGGTAACGTTAGAATTTGAAGGTGTCTAAAGTGCGATTTGCATGAATCACTTTGTTTAATACCACTAAGAGATCTAATGCATTTTTTCTGCGCCCTAAACGTATTTTCTCTATGAGTTGAATTACCCCAGAAGAAAACACCATACCGTAAAATTGATGTAACATACGCGTGGTAAGCAGTAAGGACAGTTGACTGATAGCTCTTTTTCTTAAATTGTAGAGAGCATATGAGAATTTACTTAGTTTCTTACATATTAGGTCTATTTGGTTTTTCCACGTCAATTTATTATCTATGGTAAGCCCTAAGAATTTGGTTATATCCGTTTTATTTACTTGATATCCTTTATAAGCTATATTTAATTTTATTTATACCTTGAGAACCATATTTTAATATTAATTCGTTAATATTTTACCAAAAAACATTTTCCAATCTGATTCATTTCCCAAACATATCATTTGGTAAACCGCTTTTTTTCCGAAACTGTAAATATTTCAGGATTTTTATAAAACTAACCTAACCCAACTTTAAGGTTTTACATGATGGTCCTGAAATAAATCCTAAAATATTGACAGTTTAAGAAAAAAAGCGGTTAGTTAAATTATTTGTTTGTGAAATGAATCAGTTTGTGAAACGTTGTTTGGTAAAATGACAGGATTAACCTACCCCTTAAACATTAATTATTTACCGATAAAAATTATCACAAGGTCTCATTAATAACTGACACATAGCACACAATCAATGATTAAAAAAATATAAAAAATTAAAAAAATTACGAAATTTACATTGAGATATTTTACTTAGCAAGCCAAATATTTAAACTGTGTACACACGTTCTTCGAGGCAAATAAAAAGTAATTTGCGCCCTTGACTACAAAAGGCACGAACCGCAAATCGCGATGATGAAATAATGGACTACTTAATTGAAACGTGACTATCCTAGGGATTGAAGTTGTTTACTAAGATTCGTAATGGGTGGACGGTTACGGACTTTGTTGACCCACCCATGAATTTAAGCCCGACTCACGCTTGGCTGGGTTTTATTATTAGTTTTTTTCACGTTTGTACTAAAATCAAACCAAATTTTATTTGTATTTATTACCGTTTTTACAATAGAACAAATGCAATATAAATTATGTTCAGTTTTTTAGGGTACCGTACCAAGTTATAAAAAACGGAACCCTTATAAGATGACGTTTGTTGTCCGTCTGTCCGTCCTTTTTCTCGGGAATGGCTAAACCAATTAGGCTGAAATTTGGAATATAGCTTTAAAATATTTAGTGATCCACGGATACAAATATTATTTTTATGAGCAAACTAAGAGATTATATAAACGAAACACATCTTTGTTTTTGAGCTGAGAAACATTGTTGAAATTTATACTAGCTTTTGTAAACAGTCACCTAGTTTGATCCCTATGTCAACATGGATTATTTAATAACCTAACCTAACCCAGTTAAAAGCTCCTGACATCAGCGCCTAAAAAACCTTTGAGCAATGAGCAAAAACTTCAACGGGCTCCGAGCACGTACATTTTCACTGGAGGGACTTGGTCACTAGAAAATTTCAAGTATTAAAAAACTTCCGACGAAATCGTGATCAGAGCTCATAACTTTTAAACGGCTTGCCGGATTTTCATCAAACAAAGCTAAGAACACTCAAGATTAAGTCACTTTCAACTTTATAGTGGCCTTGAAATAAAAACGACTGTACCAAACTTCTGAGCCCATCCAAGGTGATACGCATTGACTTCTCTTTATTAAAAAATACAACCATTTTAATAAAAAGTTTTAACTTTTCTTTATATATAAACTAGTGACCCGCCCTCACATCGGTCCGGGTACTATTATATAATTATAATAAACCATCCGTGAAAAATTATCTAACCGATGGTGAAAACCACATTAAAATCCGTTTCGTCGTTTGAAAGATCTAATCGTACATACGGCGGGAAGCGACTTTGTTTTATACTATGAACACATTGTGAAACATAATCACCGTTCACACCAGGAACTGAAAGTTACCCAAATTGGCTATAACAAATTTAACTAACAACTCCATCTAAAATAATTAATTTATCCTATTCTGGCGGAGTTTCGAACTCGTTTCTCTAAATTAGCGTGACGTGTCTATCTCATCCGGGTTTCGTGCGTAATTTCATAATTGATTGGGGACTTTGAAATTGGGTACGGTATTCTCTGAGGCTACCAATAAAGGTGCAGATAGACCATTTGCTTGAAACATAACAAAATATTGCTCGAAGAAGCCGTTTCTGGCTATTCCCTTAAGAATTGTCTAAATTTTGTTTAATTTTCCGTCTCTGAACTATAGAATCTCTGTACCAAATTTCTCGTTGTTTGTTTAAACCCGTTGAACCATGAATTAGGAACAAACCTAATTGGTAGTCAAGTGATCCTGCCTACGAAGCTAGCGGTCCCGGGTTCGAATCCCGTTATGGGTAAATATTTGTGTGATGAGCGCGAGTATTTGTTCCTGAGTCATGGTTGTACATATTTATAAAGAAACGCTCTAAAACATAACTTCGCATGTATAGTCACAACACGGGATTGTTGAGCCACTATAGAACCCTCTCACAGAAAGTCGACGGAAAATTTTGACGTAATTTCTTTTGAATGACTTGGCGTTGTCATTATTGCAGGGTTCTATGGTGGCTCAACAATCCCGTGTGGTGACTGTACGTAACGAAATTTAGTCAAACACCTATATGGTTAATTTTCGTGACGTAATGGAAAAAGTTTGCGTGCGACAACCTTTCTGAAATTTGCCCGCCAATTGGCAAACCTAATTAGCGTACTGTCCAGCTGTCACTTGTCATGTATCTAGTGTGTCATTGCAATATCTTACTTATTTAAACGAGAAACATTTTGTATATACAACGTGTTATAAAATAACCCGTAAAAAATCAAAGCCAAAAATAATGCAACCATAGTAAGTTGCCATCTCATAAAGTCATGCTAAGGTTTTCATGCATTGACAATTCCCCTTTCTGCTTTACGGGTATTTTTGTAACACTCTGTATAATATGTATATATTTGTACTCATGTTCTTGAAAACGGCTCTAACGATTTCGATGAAAATTGCGACATGGGGGTTTACGGGGGCGAAAAATCTAGCTAAGTCTCATATCTGGGAAAATTCGTTTTCCCGGTATTTTCACGCAAAAAGATTTCCCGCGCAATATGGTTCGTAATTTAGGGGTGACTGCCGCCGTCTAAGTAGACTGATGGTTAGAGCGTTGGCCTACTACGCAAAGACTGAGGGTCCGAACGCCTGCTATGGATCGGTCTTTTGTTTTTGCATAGAAAATATACAATTCGGTTTCGACCCGAGCGACGACGCTCGGTCTTCCATGTACAGTCGAGGACAGAAAGATGTATACACTTTTGGACCTTATTACAATGGAATAAGGTGAAAAATTGTAAACATCTTTCTGTCCTCGACTGTACTATACTTAGGTTTATGTGTGCGAGTGCCGGCCATTTGTACTCCCGGAACATCGTGGTAACCTGTCTACATAGGTACCTCATTTTACATTACATCATTAGAGAGTTGGCAAAGATTAGTTTTTTTTTTTTGATAACGGGCTTTGCTCTTGACTAACTCTTGCCCTTGGAGGACGAAGATTCAGTCTACGATGTAACGAGCTCACCCAGAAGATGCTTCACCCTAGCTTTAAATAGGTTCAGATTGTATGCACTCGGAAATACAGACGCCGGAAACGCATTCCACACTTTTGCAGTATGAAAGATGATGCAAAGCGCTTCGAATTCGATAAGGCGGAATTTTTTTTTTTTTTTTTTGAAATCAACTATCACAATAAAAACAAACTTTTCGTTAAAGTAACTATCTAAATGTGCCTATTAACAATCGCTATTGTATAAAATCACATAACTTTCATTGGACACGTAAAATGACGGGCAATCCCCACCCCGTTTCAATTATGCTTAAGGAGCTTATCCGACCCGGGTAACCGTATCAAACGGTAACCCTTCAAACCTCTTAACTAACCCTACAAATAACTTACAAAATGTACCTTGATATTTACGAAATAAAGCTAGAATTTCAATGTCGTTTATTAAAGAGATACGTGATAGGGTAAGGAAGTGGTTTATATGGAAAACTCCTAGATATGTAAAATCGTTATAAATCCCGCATATTGTGCGCTGGGGCGTCGTGAAATTGGTTCTAAAACATCCTTATCCTTCCTTATCCTTACGTAGTATAAAATAAAGTCGCTTTTCGCGTCTGTCTGTTTATCCGCTAACTCCTAAACCACGCAACGGATTTTGATGCGGTTTTCACCATCAGTTAGATAATTTTTCACGAAAGGTGATGTAAGCAAGGGCGAGTCGCTAGAATTTGGAAAAATATGATAAATATTTGAGGAAACTATGTCGTTGAAAAAATAAGGTATATTTTGTGACTTTGTGAGTTTGATAAAGGAAAATGGTAGATAGACTGTGTAAAAATGAATTTTATGAACAGAATAGTTGTACTTTTAATGTATCTGTAATTTCATATTTAAAAAATTAACAGGTTTAACGGCAAATGGCCCTTAAACTTAATAACTCACTTTCCAAATGGTCGACGATGTCTTAATGGAAGACTTAAGTAGCTCTTAAGCAAGTATGGCAGAGTTAAATACATAACACTTTAGCCAAGCTAATGATTTGGCCAAATACGTTTTATTTTCACCAACTAACAAACAAATACATTAAAAGTAAAAAAACATAAAAATACCTGCAATAAAATAGTTAAAATGCACTAAAGGGACAAGAGGCTCTAAGATTATTTTTTTTAATTTGAGCGACCCACCCCGGCTTCGCACGGGTAGCATTATCTAAATTCATAAATAGCCTTTAATCTTCCTAGATAATTCCTTTTTCTATTGCTGAAAACCGTATGCAAATCTGTTCAGTAGTTTCTGAGATCAGCCTAAACGGACACAAACTCACTTAAAGGGGTTTGGGTAAAAGTGTTGTAATTTTTTAGTTGAGCGGCCACTCATAAAAGTGGTAAATTACGATAGATCTATTCAAAATAAACATATTTTGTAATAACATGTAATACCTACTCTAAAGTGCATCGGAGCCGAGATATTTTTAATATAGATTTTCATAGGTCAAATAGAAAAATTATAAAATCGAGATAGATACATTTTCTCAAACCTGTATATATTATAAGGCCAAGAGGGGCCAAAAGGGGTAGGCAGAGCATAATGAACAACAAAATTATGAGTAAGATCGACAAAATGTGATGGGCAGTGATGGTTGCTTTCGACGCATAGACCCTGTTGTTTCAGGGATGGAGTTTCCAGTTATAAGTGTGGATGATCTAACCATCTATGCCCTGGGAAGATATTAAATCCAACAGGCACATAGTTACTATGCGGAACTTGCCAAAAACGGAACTTATTTGTTGACGACGCAGTTAGCCTAGTTGGTAGTGACCCTGCCTACGAAGCTAGCGGTCCCGGGTTCGAATCCCGGTATGGACAAATATTTGTGTGATGAGCGCGAGTATTTGTTCCTGAGTCATGGATGTTTTCTATATATTTAAGTATGTATTTCTCTATATAAGTATGTTTATCGTTGTCTAGTACCCATAGTACAAGCCTAGAGCTTAGTTTGGGACTAGGTCAATTTGTGTGAGATTGTCCCCTGATATTATTATTATTAAATATGTATATCGGGACCCAAGTTAGTTCGGAAACCAATACGTAGATTGTATTAACCCTTGGATGTTAAGGGGAAGAATCCAATCGCGACACATTTCTCGCCGAATATATTATGTTTATACAAGGTGGGCCAAAAGAAGTCATCCGATGTTGTTTGACTCTCTTTTTTTGAATTGTTACGCAAAAAAATAGACACGATTATTCCGCGTTCTTGGGGAGTGTATCGCTCCATGGCTTGTTCACTTGTATTTTGCATCTGTCAAGTCCACAAATGTCAAAACAGATTTGACATTGGCGACTTTGCAAAAATGAGAGCATCTTCCAATAGGGTGATTTCTTTTGGCCCACCTTGTATATTAATAGAAAGAGGTGCAATTGGAACGAATGCCATTCATTATTGGCCACTATTGCTCATGCATTGTGGGAAAACGAACATTAGGATGTTGTTCTCACGTAATGTCCATTATATAAATAAATAAATATCAGGAACAATCTCACACAAATTGACCTAGTCCCAAACTAAGCTCTAGGCTTGTACTATGGGTACTAGGCAACGATATACATACTTATATAGAAAAATACATACGTAAATATATAGAAAACATCCATGACTCAGGTACAAATACTCGCGCTCATCACACAAATATTTGCCCATACCGGGATTCGAACCCGGGACCGCTAGCTTCGTAGGCAGGGTCACTACCAACTAGGCTAACCGCGTCGTCATATGGTATCTAGGATGGGGAAGATACCAAGAAAATCCTGTTCCTCCGGCAGTTTTCTTGGACACAATAATAAGAAGTAGCAATAGTAGTGAATAAATATGTTTATACATAGTTGACTAGGCTTTTTTCTCTAAACTTAAATCTTAAATATCTCGGCTCCGATATTATTAAACATCATAAATTATATATATCTATGTGTATTTCGAGGTCCTCTAAATAACTATGTAAAAATAATCCGGGGCCGCTGAAAAAAAAATGACAATATTCTTCAAACAAATTTACCCAATGCCCTTTAAGTATAAAATAATGTAGTGATAGAGAAATTTCGTTGATTGTGGAACAGTAAATACGGGACACCCTGTAGTTTGCGTTAACGTATTGCATACACAGCAATGAGCAAATACCTGAGCAAATTGTGCAATCAAGCAAACCGAGCGAAGCGAGCAAATTGAGCAATGCGATTACCTCGGGGCTACGCTAGCTCACTGACGTGCCCGAGTGTTTGAGCTAACAATGTGTTATTCCATATTGTAAATATCTAAAACTCCTTTTATAAGGTGTTTGGATAAACTACGCGGAAAAACACTTGTATTTTTTTAAATAATATTGCTTCTTTATAGTTGTTTTAATAACCAAAACATAATACAGATTAGGTATTTAATAAACCATGTTTTACACATGTTCCATATTCAATCTACATAAGTAATCACTATACAACATCTAAAATACCTCTATTTGAAAATATTTAAAAAGGTTAATCGGGCTCAAAAATCTATTTTTTGTGGCTACCCTGTGTTACCATTTAACCTACAGTGTTGCACTGATGTGTTTCGGTATCGGGTTAAGACAGCTGATAAAAAAACTAGGCATTTCATCTTAATAGGCTACTTGACTAATGTCAAAATGAATTATTTTTACACTACTAATAAATCAAGCTTCCGAAAATAACACGGAAAACCTACCTATCGCATATTTTTGGAATTTAAACAATTTTCAATTCAACAAAAACTTTATAAAGGAACACTAAAAATTGTGATGTCACAGGTTCTTTTCAATAAAAGTTGCTAATTTGACTAGTCAGTCAACTAACCTTAATTCTTAGGGTTGGTAACACATTCGTTGTCTTGAGAGGGTGTATACATAATATTTCAAAGCATTTACTATCATGGGTTTATTTTGATTCGGCTTACCCCGTCTTGCTTCGTTATCGTAATCACATGGTTGACGTTACGAAACTTTCTTAAAGTTTTCAAATTTAAACGTTTTGCATCGGCACGGATCATAGCACTCGAAGTTACATAATAACCACTGGAAACAGCAGCTAGCAATACTCCTTTGTTCTTTCTATAATTCTGTGGCTCCAATTATGAAAAGGTATAAGTCCTAAAGTTCAAATGAAAAACGGCATAAGTCTAGTATATTCTGTATATGATTTATGCCCTTTTTATTACGAGGTAAGTCGACTTATACCCTTTTACACTTGAGCCACAGAATTTTTTCCCGAGTTTCCTCTGGGGGCAATACGACAATATTGCATACTGCATCACAAAGCAAGGTTTATTGTCACTGTGCTTACAATTTTATTGGTCTAATTTGCTTCGTTTTAGCTTTTCGATTAAGGCCCGATTCAACCAACTAAATTAAGTTTAATCTACGATTTATCCATAGTATAACTATTTAATTTTGAAAGAAAGAAAGAAAATAAGTTTATTTGATAGGCATTTTACAACTTACAGATTGAAATATTATTTTTGACATAATTTTAGACCTATCAAAATGGTTTCCACTCAGCTTGATGTGCCAAAACGTTGATATGCGTTTTGACACGCTGGTTTTCAGTGGAACCAGGGTAAAACTAAAACTAAGTAGGATGGTGGCGCTAACTCCAAGCTATTTACACATGAACCGTCACGTATCATGGGCAACTTTGACCAAAAACATAACATATCTGCAACTTATTACTAATTCGAGATTGGAACGCAAGCACTTAATATCCTAGTCATTGTGTGACGACATGATTGATCTTGGGATTACTTCTGATATGGCCTTGGGAATATATGCAGCAGTAGGTATGGCAAAGCACGACTACCTATGTCTGGGTCTGAGATTTCTGCGTATCTAGTAAATATTTTTTGAACTTAAATTTAAATGAGCATAAAGATAATTTAGAATTTGGTCGACTCGGTTTAAATCGTAAAATACTTGCCTTCAAAAACTTTTAATATTTCGCAATAGTTTAAGCAATAATAGCGAATTGGAAAACTGTTTCTGGAGTTTTAGAGTAAACATTTAAAAACAAAACTCGAAGTTTCGTGTTAGGTTTTTTATACACGGGTAACACGCCGCCAATGGTGGTTACATATTTTTGAAGCTTTGAACGTATCTATGTTTATTTAAACCTTGACTATATACAATAAAAACAGACAAAGCTTAGTCTTGAAACGGACGTAAAATTTAAATTGAATAGTTCTTAAAATAATACCATTAAGCAACTTCTGCATAAGAATTGGAGTGAAAATTGTTTTTCTAGCATTCTTACTGATCTCCTAAACCCGGGAGTTTATGCGCCATACAAGTTACCAATATATAATATCAGTTGGAACAATTTCACACAAAACCTAGTACTATGTAGCTCTAGTCTTGTTCTATGGGTACTAGACAACGATATACATACATATGTATATAGAGAAATACATACTTAAATATATAGAAAGCATCTCGCGCTCATCACACAAATATTTGCCAGTACCGGGATTCGACCCCGGGACTCTACCAAGGCTAACCGCGTCTTCAGAAATAACCAATGCAACGTCAAATTACCACACCAAAGCCACGTTTCCCATGTAACCTTGAAGTAACCTTGAACCCAACACCGACTGGATGCTTTGGCACCGGATTCCGGCGCCCCGTCGTCTGCCCCTGCTGGAAGGTCGACCAAATCTGTTTACTGTGCTGGCATTGGGATATGAATTATGATAGAGGAAATAGTTAATTAGCACACAAGCTGTATAAGAGCTTATACAGCTCTTAAAATGCTGAAACAAGAGTTGAATTGGTTGTATAAGCTCTTATACAGTTTTTGTGTTACATGTGTAATGTTTAAGCTCAACTAGGTAAAAGAAGATATAGGTATAATAATCTAGGGAGTTTTAGTGACGTAATTAAAAAAAAGGCTTAAAGCCTTAAGTAATACTTATTCTTACAATTCTTACTACAATTATAAATGGGAAAGTAAGTTTGTTCGTTTTTTTGTTTTTTACGCTTTCACTGCTCAACTGATTTCGATGAAATTTAGTATGAAAATAGTTTGAGTTCCGGAGAAGAATATATAATACTATTATCTCGGAAATCGTACAGTTCCCGAGGGAACAGCGATAAAATAATTACGCGGATGAAGTAAAAAAAATACAATGGGCCTCTGGTACTAAACAACGATAAAAATACTTATAGAGAGAAAGAATACGAGTACATACTTAAACATTATTATTATTATTATGGCCTCTATTTCCATGCCTTTCAAATATAAATATAAAATAATAAAATAGTAAATACACAGCTTGTAGTATTTAAGGTGTGGCTCACGTGGTCTCTTCTCGGGTATAGGCCTCCTCCAATAGTCTCCATCCTTTCCTATTTATTGCCTCCTGAGTCCAATCTGTACCGGCAGTTTTATGTATCTCCGACTTAAATATACACAGGAACAATTTTTTTACGCTTATCTAGCAAATATCGGTAATCGAACTCAAGACCACAAGCTTTGTACACACTACTAACTAGATTCACCGCGTCGCAAGATGCTGGTAACAATCCGGCGAAGAATTTAATAAAGTGGAAATATAGAAAAAAACTGCGAACTTTCTTTTTGTTGCACAAAAGAATACGTTTCGTAAACTTTGTGAGAGAGCAGTTTCTTATATTCTTGCTGCGCGTAAATAGAGTTAAGCGCGAGTTTGTAAGAACTACGGGGAAATCCAGAAGCACAGGATATTGCAAACAGTGGTTTCATCTGAAATAACGTTCACATTTATTACACAAAGAAACTGCGCCAAAACACATTTAGGACGACGTTGCACTACATTTGAAAATAGTCTCTACTCGTTACGGCTCGTATATTTAATTTGCCACTCGTATCACAAGACAGTATCTTCATTATAAATGATAGTTGAATAAATAATTATTTTTAGCGTGCTTTTTATAGGTATAGGGCACTTTTCGAGTTCAATATTTCCTAAACTGTCCCCTAAATCTAAAAGTTCAATTTTCATGAGCTATCCAATGATACCTCATTCGATGTTATAAATTTACAATGTACAAAAAAACAGGTTTAAAACCCCGAGGACTATCTAACGGCCAAAAAGGCTTGGCGTAAACCCAAAAATTAGAAAATTAACTAATAGCACTACCTCATAAATAACTCATAAAAATCATGTAAACGCTGTATCTTGTCTAGGGGACACGGTTTATGTAGGAAGACATGTCGAAACTTTTTATGTGGTTACATGTATAATAAATAATATGTTTATATATGTATAATATGTATGTGTAATGGATGAATAATATATATTTTTCTTTCGTAGTAATTTTGACATGTTTTCCTGCTGAACTACGCAGATATTTTAAATTATTTTTATAGTTTTATATCATGCTAGAATAAGTAGGTAGTATTATTGTCATAAGACTCATAAGCTTTATTTAAAAAATGACTAACTGTTGAATTTCTTGCAGCGCTTCTTCTCAGCAGTGATCTCCTCTTGGGAAGCACTGGTAGATTTTGACGTGTAATACTTACTGATTAAATATCTTTATCTTTTTATCTGTTGCCTTAATTCCCGGAACTGGCACACTAAATGTACAGTCACCCTATAGAAATGTTGTGCATACTTAGAACCTTGTCACTGTGATATCACTGTCATTACCATACTTCTTCTTCT
This sequence comes from Tortrix viridana, assembly GCA_963241965.1. Taxonomy (NCBI): domain Eukaryota; kingdom Metazoa; phylum Arthropoda; class Insecta; order Lepidoptera; family Tortricidae; genus Tortrix; species Tortrix viridana. The sequence goes on along the minus strand of OY725194.1, from coordinate 1,664,345 downwards.
TCGTCAGGATACTCGGTTTGAAGTTCATTATGACAAGGCACTAAAGTCACAGTATAAATATAGCTAATAAAGCAGTAAAGAAACTACGAACAAACGTTCGCAACGTCGCACTCACACAGACGCACGTCTCAACGAGAACCCTAAGCGGACATGGGAGTGCTGTCAGTGGCGGGTGTCGTGTGGAAACAAATGGTTTCGTGGAGAAGAATAAAATACAAAGCGAAACCATTCGTCTCCACGCGATACCTAGGGGTCTCGTTGAGACGTTCGTCTGTGTGAGTTTTTTTCTTTACTGCTTTCGCTATATTTATACTGTGCTAAAGTGCTCAACATTTTCATTAGCTGACTGTACTGCGCGGTACCAATTAACCTGGTTGCTATGCCAAAAATCAGCACGAAACGCCTCGAAAAAAGGTTTTTTCATAAATATTTTAGTCAATATTAATCGTTACAAGATGCTGTGGAGTCTCGAAAATTAGCTAAGATGTTCTGTTTGCCTGTTACTTAATAAATACGCTGTGCTAAGAAACAAGGTGTATGAAAAACTTTATTTTATGTAATACTACGCAAGTTTTTAATAACATAGCGTTATCGCTTTATGCATACAGGACTTTCACAATATACTCGTAATCACAATAATAATGTTTTGAAACCTAATAAACTCGCACGATTTTTTATTCAAATTTTCACTTCACTTCTTTTCTAGCTCCTCTTTTGTTTCGAAAACAAAACACTCATTATAAAAATGAATGATCATTCGTTACATTTGAATTTCGAATTTGCTGTGCTACAGTAGCCGGTAAAGACTTTTGTATGCAGATATTGAGCGACAAAGAAGTTATTTCCGAGCTAGTGAGGTAAAAGAGGTTTTAGCGTAAAATGAGTACGACATACGGACACGACAAAATTAGCCACTTGATACCCTATAGGTTCAATCATCATTTCAACCAGTCCACGTTTATTCACATCATAAATCTCTTTGTTATTCTCCATGACTGCCAAAAGTTCCCGTTTCGGCTGGCCAGTTGGCAACGTACCATGAGTCAAGGCCGAGGCACAATGCGAGATGTGGGTCAAGAGTGGAATGGTTAATGGTGTGTGCCATTGTTACGGAGTAGGCTTGCTCTTGAAAAGTGTCTGAAAGCGGTTTTGAGTTTTATTGTAGTGTTTGAGAGCTAGTCAAGTAAAAGGAACTATAAGAAGTGAAACGTAAAATTTACACATTGTAATAATAATAACCCTGGATAGTAAATAAAAAGACAAGATTTTGTTGCTGACTGTAGTACATTAGGCACAGAGTGACTCCATCGTCAGATTAACTCTTCGACACCATAAAAAGGTTATGCATTGTCATTATATTTTTTTTCGGTAAGTATACAGAGTCTAAAATTTTCACCGGATTGCCCAAGAACTGGGGTTATATTTTTGAGCTATAGGTATGTGGGTATTTATGTAAAGTATAGTTTTTCTCCCCTTGTAGGCGCTGAACAATGGACCGATTATTTAAAAAACAATTCAAATATAAAAATTTTCAACAACGGCCGAGTTTTAATAGCTTGCCTTTTATCAAAACTTGTGAAATAAAGATAACTTGAGCCTGCTGTATAAGAGCTTATACGGCCATTATAACTCTAGTTTCAGCATTTTAAGGGCTGTATAAGCTTTTATACAGGTTTGTATGCTACTTGGGTTTGTTGATGCGTTGCGTAACACAACAGGTAGAAACAACCTTCAAGAAGGTTCATAAGGATTGTATGTAATTGGATGTTTCCAGGTCTCTCGGCTGCACTTGGCCTACTCATCAGATATTCATTAGGAAACCAGGGGCAGGCTTCAGACTTAAAAATCAATACCAGTTCTATCCGCCTTTCTATCCTACTAATTATATATTATTTATTAGCAATATAATAAATATGTGAAAGTTTGTGACATTTTTGTTTTTGATTATGCGGTTAGCCAAGATGGTAGTAAGCTAGCGGTCCCGGGTTCAAAACCCGGTATAGGCAATTATTTGTTCATGAGTCTTAGATGTTTTCTATATATTTAAGTACATATGTATTTCTCTATATAAGTATGTGTATCGTCACCCAGTACCCATAGTACAAGCCAACAGCTTAGTTTGGGAAGTCCATTTGTATAAGATTTTTCCCTGATATTTATTTATTTATTAGATGTTTATCTTAATCTAAAGTCTTGTCTTATTCTCAGTTTTTAATCTGCGTAACGGTTACTTTCGTTGACCATCAGGTGATCAATTATGTAATTGCCCTTACAATGAATTGAACCCAAGACCGCAAGCTTCGTACTACCTAAGCGTACCGAAATAGTGTTTATATCTTATGCTTAAAATTACCAGAGCCCTTAGCCAAGATGCCCATCGCTAACTAGCGTTTCTATTCGTTTCGTTTTTAAACCAATCGCGTCACTGGTAGATCACGTGACTCTCCGTATGACGTGATCTACCAATGACGCGATTGGTTTAAAACTTAACGAATAGAAACGCTAGTTAGCGATGGGCATCTTGGCTAAGGGTTCAGGTATGTTATTCTGTTAACCCATCGTCGTTCACTCCTGCTGAGTCGAAGAATAATCAGCGAATTTACGTCTGTCATTTATGTGTAAAATGACACTTTCATTTAGTCGCCGGTTTTAAGCGACTGAATGAAAATGCAGGCAGCTAAACGTCATTTACACACCTTGACGGATGACGTAAATTCTCCGGTTATCTTCGACTAAGTAGAAGTGAAGGTGAGGACAGAATCACACCCCTGGTTAACTTGTATTCAATGCCAGATATTTTTGACACTTATTGGCCTGCAAATAGAGTTCTTGGCAGCAAAACGGTTTAAAAGCTTCCGTTCCACATTTTCACATACTTTGCGATCTACTAACTTGCCGCTAAGGCATTACCAACTTTGACTTTAAAAAGTTCAGATAAGTTACTACCTATGTAACGCTATACATTCAGTCAACAAAGTATCGGGAATGGATGATTTGTTTATGGTTCCAAATTCAAATTTTTGTTTTTTTTGTTGTTGTTAGATTGGCACAACTGTTTTCTATTTTGGCGCGGAGTTTGAGTTGCATCTGTTATTTATATTAAATACAGTGCTGTTTTTAGTTATATCATATCTAGTGTGAATTGCGAATTTCATAATGGACAAAAACATTGAACAAAGAGTTTGTCTTAAATTTTGCATCGCCAATGGAATTTCGTGTTCGGAGTCACTGAAAATGTTACAGAAGGCTTACGGTGATTCGACTTTATCAAAAACACGTGTTTATGAGTGGTACAAAGCGTTCAAAAGCGGTCGAGATGTGATGGAAGATTTGCCTCGCTCTGGTAGGCCATCAACGTCTTCAACTGAAGTTAACATCGCAAAAGTGAAGGAAATAGTGACTGAAAATCCTCATTCAACTTTGAGAGAGATAGCCGCCGAACTTTCTGTATCTCACGAGTCGATCCGTACTATTTTAACTAATCATTTGGGTATGAAACATGTTACCGCTCGGCTAGTCCCAAAAGACCTGAATTTTCTCCAAAAACTCAATCGCATGAGAGTCGCTGAGGACGAGTCAATTCCGACCCAACATTCATGAAACGCATTGTTACTGGTGACGAGACGTGGGTTTACGAGTTTGACATGCAAACTAGTCAACAAGCTTCGGAGTGGCGCCTTCCAACTGAACCGAAACCGAAGAAACCACGCCAAAGTCGATCAAAAGTCAAAGTCATGTTGACTGTTTTCTTTGACTATCGCGGTGTTGTGCACTCGGAATTCTTGCCGGAAGGTCAAACGGTAAATAAAGAATATTATTTGAGCGTTATGCGGCATTTAAGAGAGCAAATTCGACGAAAAAGGCCAGATTTGTGGAATGAAAATTCTTGGATTTTGCACCACGATAATGCGCCTTCGCACAAGGCCATCATTGTGAAAGAATTTTTGACCAAACACTCAACAAATACCATCGAGCAACCACCATATTCACCAGATATGGCTCCTGCCGACTTCTTTCTTTTTCCTAAACTCAAATTACCACTTCGTGGCACCCGTTTTCAATCGGTAGAAGACATAAAGGAGAATTCGCGCCGAGAACTGAATTCAATTCCGGAAACAGCGTTTAAAAAATGTTTTGATGATTGGATTATTCGTTGGCGTAAGTGTATCGTTTCTGAAGGAGCATACTTTGAAGGTGATAAAATAAATTTGGATGATTAACAAACAGTTTGTGTATTATTGATCTTTTCCCGGTACTTTCTTGACAGAGTAGTACAAATTCAACGTTGAAATCACCATAAAACCATTACAATAACGCAAAAATTTAAATTTGATTGCAAATTTTTTTAACAATTTAAAAACTTAAACTCCGATAATACTTATCATATATTTACTATCATTTTATTATTATTTTATTGATAATGGGTTTGCTCTTGACGAACTCCCGCCCTTGGAGGACGAAGATTCAGTCTACGATGTAGCGAGCTCACCCAGAAGATGCCTATTCACCCTAGCTTTAAATAGGTTCAGATTGTATGCACTCGGAAATACAGACGCGGGAAGCGCATTCCACCCCTTTGCAGTACGCATTATGAAAAATGATGCAAAGCGCTTCGTTCGAAAAGGCGGAATTTGAACCAAGTACGGATGGCATCCCGCGGTGCGCCTGGAAGTCCGATGGTAGAAAGGAGACGGCGGTATTAGCTCGTGGAGCTCCTGTGCACACTCCCCGAAGTACAGTCTGTAGAACACCGACAAGCAGGCAACATTCCGTCGGTGAGCTAGGCTTTGAAGCTTAGCTTTTTCAAGAAAGTCGTGGCCGATGAGTCTCTTAGCTCTGCGTTCCACCGAGTCAAGTATGGCTAGTTGGTATTTAGCTGAACCATCCCAAAGGTGACTGCAGTACTCCATGCCTGATCGGACCTGAGCTTTGTAGAGAGATAAAAGCTGTCCAGGCGTGGAGAACCGCTTCACCCTATTTAGGATGCCCAGCTTTTTGGCCGCGGTTTGCGCTTTGTACTCAATGGTGGCACCAAAGTTGAGATTAGACGTCAACTCCATGCCGAGAAGCTCGAGACGGTCGGTAATAGGCACAGATGTACTTCGGAAAGTAGGGGTCAAACTGAACTGACTCCTGTTGGCAGAGAATAGACACGCCTGTGTTTTGGAGGCGTTGAAACTGACAAAATTTTTGTCACCCCACTGGGAGACAAGACTTAAAGTCAGATCCGTTCGCTCTACCATGGCCTCTCTCAGAGAATGTACCTCCGCTGCACTGGCTTTCGCACTGGATAAGTAAATAGCCATAAGGTCAGAGGAGCAGCCGTCAAGATTTCAAGTTACATACTTAATATTGCAGTATTATAAAAATATATTAAACAGTTTATAAATAATTTTTTAATCAGCTAAATGAAATGTAATTTTAATCTAATCAAACAATTGCTATAACCTTTTAGTACCTACCTAGTCAATAAGTGCCTGCCATTTTTTTGCCATCTGTCCTTTTTTTGCCTAGTCATTAGCTTATCAAGACAGATCTAACGAGCTACGGTAAATGTAGCAGAAATTCGATCCTCTTGCCAGCTTCCGGCTCCATCACTAGATTAACTCTTAGATACCATAATCACAGTATAAATATAGCTAAAGCAGTAAAGAAACTACGACCAAACGTTCAAAACGTCGCACTCAACCATTCGTCTCGACGCGACAGCCGCCTGACAGCACTACCATGTCCCCTTAGGTCGTTGAGCGTGCGTCTGTGTGAGTGCGACGTTTCGAACGTTTGTTGGTATTTCTCTACTGCTTTAGCCATAATTATACCGTGCCATAATGTTGCATTGTCATCAAGTTTACATATATATCCCAAAATCCAGCCTTTTTCTATAACGTGAACTGATTCTTAATTAATTTTCAAGAACTAAATCATAACTAAACATCTAACAAACAAGAGAAATAACAAGATAAAGTTATAAAACGAACCCGACTACGAGATGACAAAGTAATGCTACATTTTTAGGGTTCCGTAGTCAACAAGGAACCCTTATAGTTTCGCCGTGCCTTTTATTATTATTACTTATTATTTAATTTATTTCAGATAAATATCCATATTACGAGTATGTTTGTGAATTCTTAAAAACTATATTAGTAGTACTAATAATGTCAATGTCAATGTAATTATGCTTTGTCCAGCAGTGGACGTCTTGCGGCTGATGATCATGATGATAATGTCCGTCTGTCCGTCCCTCCGTCTGTCTGTCCGCGGTTTAACTCGGGGGCTCTTGGTACTACAAAGCTTTACTCATAATTTAGCATAGTTATTTATTTAAATGACGATGACAAAATTGTAAAATAAAATGTTGAAAAAAATGTTTTTTCGGGTACCTCCCATACCAACATGATAATAACGAATTTAAAAGGAAAACTATTACGACTAAGTAGACTTTATTAGTTGGTTGTATATGATGCTGGCGGTGCCGGGTTAGGGAAATCTCCTGAAAAATAATGTTTTTGCGACTTTTATTGAGTTTTAGATAAGTATTTTCAGTTTCTATAATAAAAGGCTTAATTAAATCTTAAACAATGGTGAAATCACATATTATGGACAAGGCTCCAGTGAAGAACAATATTTTTTTTATAGAAAACTTGGCAATACTGAAAATTTCATTCTAATTTCAATGTAATCTAATTTTAACGCTAACAATTCTAATTTTTAATATAACATATATATCTCGGAAGCTTATATTTATTGGATTGTTCATAACTGGAGCATTGTTCATAATAGGTGCTTATACCTTACATTAAAACTCATGATTTTTACTCTCATTATGTCTGTAGGAAACTTTTAAAATATTCCTTTGTCTGAAATATAAGATTATATAACTCTATCCTTGTTTGGCTCAATACAGAACACTAGCTGACTCAGCAAATCCGTCCCGCTCTCTGCTGCACTCTGAAAAATCAATATGGCGGCCAACGACCTGATCCCGGGCATAGAAATAATGCCAAGGGCAACTTCATCATTTCCCCTTCCTTGGGCATGGGGCCAAACGATGCCAACGACGGAGTCTTGGATAGGAATCGATGGGACTTTGTTAAGGTTAGGGGATAATCGAACAAATCGCACCTTTACAATTAAAGTGACCTAACTCCAAAATGTTTGGATTCGAATTAGGTCTCTATAATAATAATTTAACTCAAAAAAAAACTTAACATTTTGTATTTAGTCACTTTAATTCTAAAGGTGCGAAATTATGGTAGTTTTTTTTACCGCTGACGTGAAACAGAGGGGTGTTATCTTACTTGTTAATTGAGAAACATTTGTATATATAGAATAGAATAGAATCATTTATTCGGCAGTACAACACTGCACTAAGTCAAAATATTTCATGTTTTCAGAATCGACGAAAAATCGTTCACATGTTAAATATATCAAAGTGATTGCAATACAGGGTGTTTTTTTATTCGTCTTAAACATTTTGGGGGTTAAATCAGCAAGTCATACTGATCAACTTTCACTATGGGACCAACCCCGAAATCGCGAAAAAAAATTTGACCCTCCCATACAAAACATCGTCAGCTGACTAGCCAAAATGTATGTATAAAAAATAGATTTTGAAATTTTGCGACATAATACAGTGTTGTACTGGGGGTGCGATATACAGGGTGTTAGGTAATGAGTGGATAAACCGTGATCTGCTGATAGGGGGCACTTAGGTCGTTCTAATAATGAGAAATAAGGTTTAGTAAAAGTGCCACGGTTTTCGAGATATTTGTAGATATTTTTTAAATTTCGAATAAATGGCATTAAAAAAAGTACTGCCCAGTATTGTTATTATTGCAACAAAAAGGTTGTAATGATTCGCTCGGAACACAAATCTTTTCTTTTTAATAAAAGGTTTCACAATATTAGTGGCCAGTATTTTTATTTTCGCAAGGAAAAGTTTGTCATAATTAGGTTTGGAATTCTGGAGCACAAATTGAATAATATGAAATAATCGAATCGATTGCGGAAAACTGATGTTGTTTTTTATTCTAATATTTAAATAAAAAGATGTTTACTGTTTTAAAATCTCTATTAAATGGGCATGTTTTTTAGCTCATTGGCTACCATGTGATAATATTTTTTTTTTCCACCGCAAGAGCTCAAAATTTGGTAAATGTTCGATCGAAGATGCAAAATTCAAGTTTGCGATTTTTTTTTAATTAAACCGCGATTGTTACGCCAAAATGGTAATGTTTATCGGATAACACAACTATTAAACAATAATAAACTAAAAAGAAAATAAAAAAAAAACATCTTAGTACACTAACCACGCCCAAAAAATCGAGTAAGGGTGTCAATTTTCTAAAAAATTAAAAAAGTCCAAATATCTCGAAAACCGTGGCACTTTTACTAAACTTTATTTCTCATTATTAGAACGACCTAAGTGCCCCCTATCAGCAGATCACGGTTTATCCACTCATTACCTAACACCCTGTATATATGTATGTATTTGTGAGTTCACGTTCTCGAGAACCGCTCTAACGATTTCAATGAAAATTGCGACATGGGGGGGAGCGAAAGTTCGATCTAGCTAGATCTCATACTGAGAAAATTCGTTTTCCCCGTACTTTCACGCAAAAAGGTTTTCCGCACAATATGGTTCGTAATTTCGGGGCGGCTGCCGCCGTCTGAATAGACTGATGGTTAGAGCGCTTACTACGCAAAGACTGCGGGTTCGAACCCCAGCTATGGATCGTTTTTTTTTTTATTATTTTGTATAGAAAATCCATAAAAATTCGGTTTCGACTCGAGCGACGACGCTCGGTAACCCAGGTATTGTATCTGTGATTATGTCTGTTGCATTATAGTTCCCAAACGAATGAACCTTTTTTTATATTTTTTTTACCCTACTACGAGGAATGATATTATGTATGTTTGTATTTACGGATGTTCCAATTTTGCGCCTAAACTACTGATCAAATTTTGATGAATTCATTAATAGATTCGTAGATATGTTCCGGGGGACAAACGTATACGTATTCTTGCAAGTTAAAATTGTAAAAATTAGCCTAGTTGGTAGTGACCTTCCTACGAAGCTAGCAGTCCCGAATTCGAATCCCGGTATGGGCAAATATTTGTGTGATGAGCGCGAGTTCCTGAGTCATGGATGTTTTCTATGTATTTAATTATATATTTCTCTAAATAAGTTTATCGTTGTCTAGTACCCATAGTACAAGCCTAGAGCTTGTTTTGGGACTAGGTCAATTTGTTTGAAATTGTCCCCTGATATTTATTTATTTATATAAAGGTTATGATTATGATAACATAATTCTCCTGCCTCGAATCCTAGCAAGCTATTCAAGATATCGTTCCTAGTGGAAGGTCAAACTGCGATGCACGTCGCTGTAATAATTCCCGGCCTTCGACTACGAACAATATTTTGAATAGCTTGCTAGGAGGCGAGACGGCGATCGCAATGTATGGAGTTCCATTCACAGGTGATTCTTGCTGCCTATGTCTTGGATTTTACAGACGAAACGAGCGGAGCGGAGAGGAGCCGTGTAGGAACCGGCCAATCACATTGGTTGTAATCCACATCTCGTCTTCGCTCCGCTTCAATGAAAACAATCAAGCGGAGACGACTGTATCAAATTTGTATAGTACGCCACTCCTCCCCGCTCGTCTCCGCCTCAGTGGAATCACATACCTCTTTTCATAGCTCCGCTCCTCTCCGCTCCGCTCGTCTCCGCTTTTATTGTTTTACACCACCGGTGAGTTAATTTTGTTTAGTGTTAAATCCTAAAACGGGTTTTTAAATGAAACGAACTGATATCTTTAAAGTTACCCATATCAAAAGTTTTTTCTAAATTAAACTTTGCCAAAAAAGAAAAGCAACTTTCACTTCAATTCAACTTTATTTATTTTTTCTATAAAATAGAAAACATGGAACCGCATTGTTATTTTCTTATTTCTAAAAACTGTTTCTCAACGCGCCAGTTTCACACCTTTTTCTTATTACTATTAAAAGGAACAATATAACTTTTCTACCCGAAACCCAAAAAAAGCCACAAGCCTTTCCAACTTCGGAATTGTCATGTTAAGACGTTCGGAACAAAAGTTACGATGTTTTATTCTTGTGGGTTTATTTTTCGCCTTTATAACAACTTTGTGAGCCTTGTAAATATTTATTTGACAAAAATAAAAATTATTCTTTAAGACGTTTGGTTCGAAAATATAAGCTCTCCACCCTTTACCCGTTGGTTTTATCTTTTCTTTACCACCTGTTTCACGTTGACGATTGTCAAGTAAAGCTTATCTGTCAAATAAATTTAGCCCTTTCCCTTTCTTACACTTGAAAATAGACAAGGAGAGGGCTATCTTTATTTGACAGATGAATTTAGGTGTCGATTGTGAAACAGGCCCTTAAAGTATCAAGTTTTATGGTAGAAGAGGCGAAGGCAGCGGCTCGCCTGAGTGGACCGTTATCTGTAAAGACAAGTTAGAAAAGGAGATCCTAGCGATAAACGTCATCATAGGCCTTTACATCTATATCAGATGATTTAGAGCTGCCGCACATTGGGCCACTAGTGGCGGCCACAGCGTAGCCACTAGTGGCCGCCACAAGCTGCGGTCGAGTATTTTCATACATTTTGTATAGCATCGGCGCACACCGAGCGTTCGAGTGGCTGCGTCTGAGCCACAAGCTGCGGTAGTCGCCCGCGCTCGCTACTAGTGGCCGCGTTTAGTGGCTCGCCTCGCGCGCACACTTAGCCAGTCGCCGGCTTCTCAGATAAACAATAGCCAATAGTGGCAGCCACTAGTGGCCGCCACTCAGTCACCGATTGGTGGCTGCGTCTAGTGGCTTAGCCGAGCCACTAGTGGTCGCGTTTAGTGGCGGCCACTAGTGGCTCAATGTGCGGCCGCCCTTAGGTAGCACTACGAATTAAGGCACTTGCGTTCGTGACTTGATAGGCCGATTCGGGACAGGATCCCACGACCGCACGCACAAGTGTAAGCACCTCCAGCGAGTCCAGCGAGCTTAGATACACGAGATAAAATTTGACAGGTGCTAGGGAAATGAATGCATCTATTCCATATTCTAACGTAAGAATTAACGCTTAAGGTTTAAAATAAAAGTGTCTCGTCCTGACTCTTATTACCTTTTATTGCTATGCGACTATTGCGATTTTCACATTTTTATAGCGATTCTATCAAGACGGGACACTTTTATTTTAAACCTTAAGCGTTAAGTATTACGTTAGAATATGGAATACGTTTCCCTAGCACTTGTCAAATTTTATCTCGCGCATGCGTGCCAGGGGGCCAGGCGCGTCACCGGCACTGAATGTGTAAACACTACCTTTGTTTTTGTTTATGAAATACTATAAGAGTCAAATTCTGATGTTTACTTATGATTAATAACAGATAGTGACTAGTTTGTGCTGCTTGCTTCTCTTGAGAATAGAGGAATAACTAATAAATACTATTAAATATTATTGTTTTTATTTATTTATTAAAACCTATATTGCACGATAAAAATAAAGTATAAATGGCGGATTTAATGCCTTAAGGCTTTTAAATGTGAAATAAATAGCATAGCTTGTTAAGCGATGCTCGCACAAACTGTTATAAGCCAAAAAGGGATAAGTTACGTGAATTACACCTTAAATACCTCGACGTTTCGACCGTGTAGTAACGGGCGTGGTCACGAGCAGACTACATATCAGCATAAAGGCTAGACTTCTTTTTAGGACTCTTAGGACCGTATTAACATTTTCAACGCTAATGACAGCTAAAAATAAGAGCTAATGTCAACCTTATCTCAGGTATATTTTTAACTGTCAACCATGACGGAAATATCCGTCGTAAGCGTTGTAAAGTAAACTATCTTGACTAAAATACCTGTCTCAATTGTCAAGAAACATCAGGGTGATCGTGAAGGCATAGAAAAGTGTAATTTTTGACGCATCTTGGGACGGACTCCTCAGCCAAGATGAGTTTAATAGGCCCCTATACCTCAGAGCCTACGTAGCATCACTCTCGCATACTCGTTTACAAACAAAAATACATCCCTGACGAATGAAATCAATATTATATTCTACAAGATAAAATTATAAAACTAAAAAGAAAAATCATTGTTACCACGTCGCCTCTCATGCTTTCAACTGTCACAAAGTAATGCAAAATTTTTCATTTATATATTACTAGCGACCCGCCCTTGTTTCGCTCCGGGAACTAATATACAAGGTGAAATTAAATTCAGTGACCAAATTTTGGGGGTCTAATTGGTAAGTCATACTGACCAACATCCACTATGGGACCAACCCCGAAATCGCGAATAAAAAATCTACCCTCCCATACATTTTGGCTAGTCAGCTGACGATGTTTTGTATGGGAGGGTCGTTTTTTTTTTTCGCGATTTCGGGGTTGGTCCCATTGTTAAAGTTGGTCAGTATGACTTACTGATTTAACCCCCAAAATTTGGACACTGAATTTAATTTCACCCTATATATACATAAACCTTTTGTGAAAAATTATCTACCTGATGGTGAAAACCGCATCAAAATCCGTTGCGTGGTTTAGGAGGAGTTAGCGGATAAACAAACAGACGCAAAAAGCGACTTTATTTTATAATATGTAAGTATACATTTTTGGAATATATACTTTAACAGCTTTCATCTAACACCAAACTCGAAACATAATTGTAAAAAAATGTTTGTGCTATATAATTTATTCATGTCAGATCCGCCATGTTGGATTTAATATAACGTCACATATTATAGCCTACTAGCGACCCGCCCTCGCTTCGCTTCGGTTACACAAGTTAAAATATAGCCTATAGCGACCCGCCCTCGCTTTGCTCCGGATTCTATTATATAAATAAACCTTCCGCGAAGAGTTATCTAACTGATCGTGAAAACCGCATCGAAATCCGTTGCGTAGTTTTAAAGATCTAACCATACATAGGGACAGACAGACGCGGAGGGCGACTTCATTTTATACTATGTATTGATGACACGCGGAGCACTGTGACAAAGACAACGTCACCTCATTTGTTAAAATATAAGGAAAGTATAGGAACTACGAGGGAACAGACAAACATACAAACGGACATGCTAACAAACTTAAACTGCGAAAATCATAACCCTCATTTTTACTTCGCCGTAGTCGAGTGAAAATACGATGGACATATAGTATGCATTTATTTTATCTTAGTTGACACGAATTTGGTAAACAATTGAATGATATAAACATTTTTTTTTATTTAAGATGGTGTCGGGTGCTCATTATTTTAGTGGGGCATATCATTTAATAACAGGCGGTTGTGAATTGTGTACAGCGATGAATTTAAAAAGGTATTTATTTACTCTATTAATTTTACTATTTTATTGTTTTTCTTGTGCCTTTAGTACATTCATAGGTCTTGGACAATTTGTGTGAGATTGTCCTCTGATACTTTTAACCCCTGATGCAAAAAGAGGGGCATATTTGACGGTACCGTAGTCCCTTAACAAATTCAGATTCGGACACGGATTGTTTTAATAGAAATCTAATCCCACCAAAAACATAAAATGTCCAAAAATTTCAAGTCTCGCAATGCTTCCACCGCAAAAAAGATCTCATGTAATTTATTGATTGTATTAATATTAGACATCTTTATTTCTATAATAAGTATAGTGACTTGGCAATCACACAGCACAAATTAAGCGCTACTGCGTGGAAATATCTCTTCAAATCGCTAATTAATTTATATTATGTCGATAAATTATCGCCCAGTAGTGGGACACTGAAGTGGGCCAGAGAAAGAAAGAAAAATAAGTAATTATGTTGCCGTGCGATTTCCAAGTCAATATACTTATTATATAAAGATGTCTAAGTAATATTAATTCACTAAATGTAGGCTTAGCTTTACATGAGATCTGACAACTTTTTACGGTGGAAGCATTGTCAGACTTGACATTTTTGGACATTTTATGTTTTTGATGGGATCTCATTTCTTTTTGTAGGTAGTCCACCTTTATGACAGATTGTTTACATCTATCTGTGGCTGACTGTACCTACCTATATCCACTTCGTCTTACAAATAAGATTACGAAGTTTATTTGTCATAGACTTTATACGGCGATGTGAATTTACCAACCACAAACGGGACTGAAATTTCAGGTTGTTTCAGTTTTTCCTTTCTGTGTGGGCTAAACACTACATTGCAAAATTTAAAGCTTGTGTGTCTGCTAGAAGTACCTTAGAATTTTGATCATCAGTCAGTGACAAAATTAAGGAACTTTGACTTGCAAACTTCTTAAACTACTTACTGGTTCAAATTTAATGTAATATGAAAATTCACTGAAAATGAAGGCTTCTAGTTTTCCACAACGAAGTTACAGGGGGGTCTAAAATGGCACGAATGGCTTCGGAAAAAGGACGGTAGGTACTACCGTGCCCCCAGAATTAATTAAGGGTGGTTTTTAGCTAAGTTTCATGAACATCTCTGAATAAAGAGGTCGCGATTACGTCGGGGGTTTTTAACTTTTAAAAGGCTATAATAACTTATCTATGGTTTCAGACTGTTCCTAAACATTATTTTGTACCACAAAGCTTATGGTTTCTGGGAAATGGGTACCACTACACTGTCAGGTAACCCCAATGAAGATGAAAGACCTCGACAGAGTTTTTTCAGATGGCAAATAACCCAGTTTGATTTCTACGAGTTCTGGACACCAGATTGGGACTGGTTAGACTTAAAATACCGACGGCGTCTGGCCGTTGTATGTGGATATTCTATACGTAAGTTTAATCGGACATGCCACTAGATTGTTGACAGTCAAACAAATTATTGCGATTCATGCATTTTGAGGTCTAACTAGGCAGTTTTTTTTAATACCCCAACGTAAACGTAACACGCATGCGCGAGATAAAATTTGACAGGTGCTAGGGAAATGAATACATATATTCCATATTCTAACGTAAAACTTAACGATTAGGTTTAAAATAAAAGTGCCTCGTCCTGACTTTTATTACCTTTTATTACTAAGCAACTATTGCGATTTTTATAGCGATTTTATATTTAGGACACTTTTATTTTAAACCTTGCGTTTAAGACAAACATCAACAACACTTTGATTTTACCCGACAGAGTGAAGGAAAGAAGGGTAATGATTTTAACAGTATATGTGTGTGTGTGACCAAAAATCAGATGTTCCACTCTAGCTCGTAAACTATTGGACCGATTTTAAATGGAGTGTCATAATAATATGATGGGACAAGACAGTGCTTATATAAAAAATGTAATAAAAAAAGATGAAATTTTTTTTTTTATAAAAAATAGAACCGTCTTCAAAAAAACCCACTAAACAAGACTAAATAATGACCGGCTTCCTAGGAATTGCCTATTTGATGGGTGCCTAATAGGTACATGGAATATATCTAAGCCGGTGTCAAGTAGGTTTACACAATAGCAATGTCACATGATTCTTGCCACCGACTTCGATATATTCCATGTACCTATTAGGCACCCATCAAATAGGCAATTCCTAGGAAGCCGGTCATTATTTAGTCTTGTTTAGTGGGTTTTTTTTGAAGACGGTTCTATTTTTTATTAAAAAAAATTTACATCTTTTTTTATTACATTTTTTTTCGCTTTTTAGTGATACGAGTATAACTATCACTAAAAAAAAATCGCGTCAACACAAAGTCGGTCGAGTTGAACTAATATATCGCTTAATAACGGATCCATGCGGATGACGTCACGGGGTATCCATTTCTTGTATACCAAAACCTTCTCCAGAATGTAACAAATACTTTGCTGCAAACCGCATCTAAATCGGTTCAGCCAAACGCGAGATAATCGTGGACAAACATACATACATACATACATACATACATACATACATACATACATACATACATACATACATACATACATACATACAAACATACAGGTCAAACTGAGAACCTCCTTTTTTTGAAGTCGGTTAAAAAAGGGAATTTGCATAAAAAATTATTACTATAATAAGAAGTCATTCATGTAACAAATTGTAGAGAAAAATATTTTTCGAATAAATTTAAAAGTAACCAAGACAAGAGCTATTAAATATATTGTTTCTATCATTTTCTAGCAAAACTTAATTTAACATGGAGTTTATATGGCCGCAGTGCACGCTGACGTCACAGTTCATGTCGGACTTCTCTGTCATAGCATTTAATTTTATTGCAAACCATAGTTGTACAATCTCTGTCTTATTAGTGTTAGTATTTAAATGCATATTATTATCCGCATTTATTGGCCGATTTTAATTTTAATTTCACTTTTTACTATCTCTTTTACGGTATGTTCATATTTTGTTAATGCGATAAAAAAAATCCATGCGTATTATTCCTTATTATTATTATAAGGGTACGTAGTTACTGATTGCCAGACGGGTTAGAGTTTCTTTTTTGTGTCCAGACTTCACTAACCTTGGGACAGGAGCCATTTTGAATCGGAGGACCACGATAACTTCGGCAAACTTCTTGGAACCTCACCTGGATACTGCGTACGATATCCGCATTTGGGCTTTAGGAAGGGGAGGCAACTTTAGAACACCTTACAGGTAGGTATAGTCTTTATTTTTTGAACTGAGCTTATCTACTTAACGGAATAGAAAAAGCCATTGTATCTATACAACACTATTGGGTAAGGTGGCATAGCGTTCAAACCGCCCGTCTCTTGTGTTACGCAAAATTTAATACGTAAGATGACAAATTACATTAGCTTTTGAGGAATCCTGAGAGCACGTTTGCTCAACTCCTTCGTCTTAATTTGATACCAGTAGCCTATATACCAATTTCCACGTTCCTAACTTCAAAAATGCCCAAACCCCTATACAAACTTTAACCCCCCATTTCAACCCTTTAAGGGTAGTTTATCCAAAATCGCTGAAGGTAGTATTTTTCATTTGTTAATTAGCCTTTATACCAATTCTCACGTTTCTATCTTCAAAAATGGATGACTTTCATACAAACTTCCAACCCCCCTTTTACCCCCTTAGGGGGTGAATTTTGAAAAATCCTTTCTTAATGCACCCCTAGACCTCATAAACCAACATATGTCAGTCAATCAGTCAGTTTCTTCTTTTATTAGAAGATTTTGTTTAGACTGACATTTTTTATTTGTAATATCTTTTGAATGGAATGTCCGATTTGAATAAATCAAAAAGTAATCTACAGGTATTGAAACAGTCTTGAACAAGAAATGTTTTTTTTTGATAAGGATTAATACAAAGTATGGATAACACGATCTGGTTTTGGTCAGCATTTCTATCAACTTTTAAAATGTAAAAAAGTAGTTATAGTGACATAACTACAATAGTTGGGCATATGTTATAGCGACGTTTTTTGTAGAGATTGATATGTTCTTTAATATTGTTTTTAATTTTTTTTGTTCTATCATCAATAGTTTCCGCAGCGCATGCGATGAAATACATTTTATGGCATTTTTTTTACACCTTTGGTTACATTATTGAAGTTTTAGTAGGGATCCCTAGTTTTTTCTAGTCATTAATATAGCCTATGTTATTCAAGGTTAATGCAGCATTCTAATGGTGAAAGAATTTTTGAAATCGGTCCTGAGCCCTTAGCCAAGATGTCCATCGCTAACTAGCATTTCTATTCGTTTAGTTTTTAAACCAATCGCGTCAGAGCCCTTAGCCAGATGCCCATCGCTAACTAGCGTTTCTATTCGTTTCGTTTTTAAACCAATCGCGTCACTGGTAGATCACGTGACTCTCCGTATGACGTGATCTCCCAATGACGCGATTGGTTTAAAAACTAAACGAATAGAAACGCTAGTTAGCGATGGGCATCTTGGCTAAGGGCTCAGTAGTTTTTGAGTTTATTCGTTACATACAAAAATACTAATCTTTCCTCTTTATAATATTAGTGAGATGGCAAGCGTTTAGTTACCAGGTTTCGTTATTTGCTGAAATGAAATTTTGCGATAAATTGCATCATCATTATCATCAGCCCACTTCCGTTCACGTCCAGGCCTCTCCCACGGCACGCCACTGAGCTCGGTCTTGAGTCTTTTGTTTCCAACCGCTCCCAGCCACCTTACGTATGTCATCGCTCCATCTAGCAGGGCGTCCTACACTTCGTCTGGGAAGTGTTAATTGGTGGAAACATTTTGGCTAATACTAGGGTACCTAACCGTCATTTGTGTTTTTTCATTACGAACAATATTTTGAATAACATTCTAGCAGGCCAATGGATGGTATTCCGTTCACAGGTGAAGCTAGTTGTCTTGGATTTTCCTATGTACGTCATCATAGGAGTAGCAGGTTTGGTTATTTTTTGTAGACCGGTTTTAGTTATTTTACATTAATTTCAGATATCGCGTGTGGCGAGCCCGTAGACTGATACCCCGAAGCAACAACCCGGAACATTGGCATGGACCTAGAGGGCGCCACGTGCCACGACACGACGTATCCATCGTCCACAGCTTGGACCAGATATATTTGTACCCGTACTTGTCCGACAGATACCACTACGCTACTAGGGCCTTTATATATGGCAAGTACTGGAAAATACCCGATGTAGTGTTCTTCGCAGGCTCGTGCTACGAAGACGCGCTACACATAAAAGAAAACTACAAAATATACTACTTTGTTATACGAGGTGGAATAAAGGACTGTTCCAGATACCTCCCAAAATGGTGGGGCAAATTCTATTGTTACAATAGCCAGATTAGCCGCATTAAAAGAGCTGCTTGCGTTCCTAATGGAGGGCCATTGCTTACCTGGGAACTGTACCTGTTAGGACTCGGTTGCTTCGAAATAAGATATAATGAAGAGCGAATTCAGGTCTTCACTGACCTGAGATATTACGTAGACCACATTCATATATTTGCGAATATAACTCCCGGAGAATATTATGAGTATGCATATCAGTCCTGGGGATCCGAAGCTGGTTGGTTGTTTGATTCTGGTACGAATTATCCTTTTATACCTTCGAAGAGTATTCATTACGATTTGTATCCCTTAGGAAAGTGATTATTTATAATTATAAATATTAAAAAAAAAACCGGGCAAGTACGAGTCGGACTCGCGCACTGAGGGTTTCGTAC
Organism: Tortrix viridana; assembly: GCA_963241965.1. Lineage (NCBI taxonomy): Eukaryota > Metazoa > Arthropoda > Insecta > Lepidoptera > Tortricidae > Tortrix > Tortrix viridana. Next base: position 1,645,264 of record OY725194.1, on the reverse strand, counting down.
ACATTTGGCTGGTTTTTAGTATTTGTTGTTATTTGATAGGGTTCGTTCTATAATCATACCAATGCTTGTATATTTTACCGTTTTTACTATACAACAAAAATAAAAATACGTTGAAAAAAAAAACGTTTCTTGTATGGGGACCCCCTTTATTATTTCACTTTATTTTTTTTATTTGTTAGTAAAGCTGCCGTAATGACACATATTTTGAAAAAAAAACCCACCCGCTATCTATTACGGTTCAAAAGATACAGCTATTTATAGTTAGGACAAACAGACAGACGGACGGATGGACGGACAGCGTAGGCATATTAATTAGGCAGTAAATCCACCGTAATACAATACAATACAATACAATACAATACAATACAATACAATACAATACAATACAATACAATACAATACAATACAATACAATACAATACAATACAATACAATACAATACAATACAATACAATACAATACAATACAATACAATACAATACAATACAATACAATACAATACAATACAATAACTCTTTATTGAACACCACATACAGCAAGAACAAGAAATACAACTAGAAAGAGAAGTGTTACGTAGTGAGTCAACAGGCGATCTTATCGCTAAATAGCGATCTCTTCCAGACAACCTTACAAAGAAGAGAAGATTAAAAATAAACATCAAACATTGGCAGGCGGTGCAAACTAAACGTATTAATAAATGAATTCGATAACCAAATATACATAAACAAATAGATATAAACATAAGTAAACTTAAACAATAAATATATACCTACACTATGTAGGTACGACAAGAGAGTGACCGGTAAAACTTAAAGAAAAAGCCGGTCAAGTGCGAGTCGGACTCGCGCACCGAGGGTTCCGCACAAACTTGTAGGCATGTAAATAGTTCGTAAATCACGGGAATACCATATAAACAAAGTCCAGTATAAACTGACACGCAATAAGTATGCACTTTAGTACTTAGTGAGTGTCAGCTTATACTGGTCTCATTTTTTATGTGTAACTACAAATTAACGGTTTTCGGATTTTTTCCTTTACTTGTGCTATAAGACATAGCTTCTTGCAAAATTTCATGATTCTAAGTCAACGGGAAGTACCCTATAGGTTTTGATTCCCTTGAGATTCCCTTCAATATGTGGCATAAACGGCCGTATCTTTTAATTGCGTTGACTTAGATGTTTGATTTTTTCATTGATCCAAGAGACGGCAGACTTATGTATTTGATATTAATTTCAACTTGATACCTCCACGCGTTCCTGAGAAAAAGGGTCTTGACAGACACACAGACAGACAGACGGACAACAAAGTGATCTTATAAGGGTTCCGTTTTTTTTCTTTGAGGTACGGAACCCTAAAAAGAAGAATTATCTATAATCGCTTGGCATCTTCTTGGCATACTTTCTACCAAATTTTCAGCGTAACTGCGAGGTAAATACCTCCACACGGACTTCAGTTCTAGAGTTAGGTCAGCGACGCCAACAGTATTTTTTCCTCGTAATTTGAGCTTCATCCAAGCACAAACATTTTTAATTAGATTGGATTGAAAAACATCGATGCCATTTTCAGCTTTCCACGCAGTACAGAGCAGACTTCGCTTAGGGTCATTATCCTCTTGCAGGATCCAAGGAGCATTATGCCTTGGGAACATTTTTTAGCGGAAGGCAACAATGTCTATTCATTTTTGGTAATTTTTTTGGGCGTCGAGTGTACCAGTGAACAAGTGCAAATGGCCAAAACCCTGCTTTGAGAAGCATCCTTAAACATGCACCTTTACTGGGTGTTTGACGGTGCGCACGAGCACTATTTATTATCCGCCGTAGACCAAGCTCGAGTCAAGTAATTAGCTGCCAAAAAAAAAGCTTCATCGGAAAAAAATATCTTATCCCAATCCCGGTTTTTGTTTTCACTCGCCCATGACAACCTTTTTTCCATATGTTTTTCAGTAAGGAGCGGCCTGAAATATCGGAGTACGGTGAAGACACCGTACTCCGATATTCCAAGCCATTTTACGCCTTCTTATTGTAACTAGAGACATTGAAACCTTTTTTCATTAATTTTTCCCGCTCTGAACGCAATGATAAAAGTGGATTTTTTTTAAATATCTACAAAAGCCGTTTATCCGCTATGGAGGAGGTCACCCTCGTTTTCCCGCGTTCTGGTAAGTCTTCGACGGTTTTTGTTTGCAAATATCACTTCACCCACGTTACTACGCCTTCGAAAAGTTTTTTTTTTACGAAGCATTGTAGGCAGAAGACAATGCTATTCAGCCAGTACTTTTTTTTCTGTGCCACACTCTTAAAATACATATTATACCGGTCACGTTCTTGTCGAACGGACGTACATAAATAAATACACGAATAAATACATAAATAAATCGGGGAAAATTATAACAATGTCAGCCACAACAATAAATGGAACAGAAATAGGAGAAATAAAAATAAAAAGGGAAGGAAGACAACTAAGGAAGTGACAACACATATTCACATATTCTAAAAAAAAAAACAACTTGCTATCTATTATGGTTCAAAATATACAGCTCTTTATAGTTAGGACAAACTGACAGACAGACAGACGGACGCACGGTCGGACAGCGTAGGCATATTAATAGGGTCCCGCTGGGCGCCCTTCGGGTACGGAACCCTAGAAAGGGACGGGTTTATTTTTAACAAGCTTTTCTTTAACCTCGCATGATAGTGTGTTTGGGTAACATTTTAACCGACTTCAAAAAAGGAGGAGGTTCTCAATTCATCGGGATCTTTTTTTATTTTTATTTTATGTATGTTACCTGATTACTCGAAGACGGCTTTGCCGATTTTAAAAACTATTTTTTGTTAATATACTTTCCACTTGGTCCCATTGTCATCAGATCAGGATCTGATGATGGCATCTTGGAGAAATCGAGGAAATTCCTCAAAAATTATATGCACACATACCTACAGCGATTTTGGTATTACCTGTCAGACCTTAAGAATATGCATTCTAAAAGCACCTCTTGGTGAAGACGAACTGATGATGAAGACCAGAGATGGCCACTGGAATTCCTTAGTCGTGATTCACGAGCAGCAATTAGATTTCTTTATTAAGAATATGAAGCAACTTTTACTGATCATAATGCATTTGGTGAAGTGCAACTGACGGTGAAGTCCTGGGAGAACTATTCTCAATGATTATCGGCCTTGCAAGCACCGTATTAGGCTAATGTTTCTTAATGTATCACATAATAATATCAGGGAGGTACATCACTAAATGCGAAAAAACTAATTTTTTTACCCGACTACGGCGAAGCAAAAAGGAGGGTTACGATTTTGACCGGTATGTATGCATGTATGTTCATCTGTTCCCTCATAACTTCTGAACTACTTATCTAATCTGACAAAGGAGGTATCGTTAGAAGCGTTTTGATACAGGTGAACACATCTTTACAAAAAACATGGTGGTATGTGTAAAACATTACAAAGGTCCAAACTTGTTTTGTTCGTTTTGCAGTCGGCTTTTAGTTTTTAAACTTACTTTATAATTTAATACATTTTGGTGCCTAAATAGGGACATGTAATTTAAAAGCTGGGCATCCCAAATAGGGTAAAGCGGTTCTTCACGCCTGGACAGCTTTTATCTCTCTACAAAGCTCAGGTCCGATCAGGCATGGAGTACTGCAGTCACCTTTGGGATGGTTCAGCTAAATACCAACTAGCCATACTTGACTCGGTGGAACGCAGAGCTAAGAGACTCATCGGCCACGACTTTCTCGAAAAAGCTAAGCTTCACAGCCTAGCTCACCGACGGAAAGTTGCCTGCTTGTCGGTGTTCTACAGACTGTACTTCGGGGAGTGTGCACAGGAGCTCCACGAGCTAATACCGCCGTCTCCTTTCTACCATCGGACTTCCAGGCGCACCGCGGGATGCCATCCGTACTTGGTTCAAATTCCGCCTTTTCGAACGAAGCGCTTTGCATCATCTTTCATAATGCGTACTGCAAAGGAGTGAAATGCGCTTCCGGCGTCTGTATTTCCGAGTGCATACAATCTGAACCTATTTAAAGCTAGGGTGAATAGGCATCTTCTGGGTGAGCTCGCTACATCGTAGACTGAATCTTCGTCCTCCAAGGGCGGGAGTTGGTCAAGAGCAAACCCATTATCAATAAAAAAAAAAAAATAATAATAATAATATCGAAGTCGGTTGCAAGAATCATTGCTATTGTGTATACCTACTTGACACGGGCTTGGATATATTGCATGTCCCTATAAAGCTCCAAATAGGCAATTCCTAGGAGGCCGGTCATTATTTAACTTTTTTCATTGGGTACCTATTTTGAAGACGGTGCGGCAATGGAGAGGGCTATGCTCGGAATATCTCTGCGTGATCAAATCAGGAATAAGCAGATCCGCACGAGAACCAAAGTCACCGACATAGCCCTAAGAATTGCTAGACTTAAGTGGCAGTGGGCGGGGCACATCGCTGCAGAACAGATGGACGAACTATGTGGACCGACGACGAGGTTAGGATTGCGGGAAACCGATGGATGCAAGCGGCGCAGGACCGGTCCTTGTGGCAAACTTTGGAGGAGGCCTATGTCCAGCAGTGGACGTCTTTCTGCTGAAATGATGATGATAAGGATGAATTTCAAAACAGTTTTATTTTTTGTTAAAAAAATTTTTGCAAGTCTAATTCTGACTCCTTTCCAATATTGTAATGCGCTGAAAATATTCATAGTCATATTTATTTATTGCTTTATGTTGTACATGAGGTCTTAAGGTTGTACAATAGGTAGTTTTAACATAAATCCTGAAACGGCACTGCAACAAGACACTTTAATTACTTACTTGTTCAATATTACATAATTAAAAATAAAGCTTACATTTTCCCTCACTCTATGAATGTAAAAAAACTCCTCTAAATTATAAAAACATTTTGATATTTAAAAACTATTTAACTTACTACAAAATATAGACTCTTTGTCATAATTTTTATAGTGAGACGTAATAACTTAATCTTTTGTACAGCCATGTGTGATACATAATGTTAACCCGATGAAAATGCAAGCTATGTTATATATTAAAATTTGACTTTGTTGACTTAATGTTAAGTTCCACTTAGAAATTAAGAAAATATATCCTAACCTGAGAGTGCATGCACTTAGAATTAAGTAACTCTGTACATGTTAGTAATAAATAATTTATTTAGTTTTTGTAATATTTTCCGCATTCGAAGACACTCATATAAGTAACATTTTTTTTTTCATTATCTCATTAAAATATTTTGCTATCAAGTAATTCGTGTTTACTTATTCTTTCTTCAAAAAGATCCCGCGCATTAAGGTTCGTAATTTCGATGCGGCCGCCCGTCTAATTAGACTAATGGTTAGAGCGTTGGCCTACTACGACATGAAGGCGGGTTAGAACCTCAGCTGTGGACCATTTTTTTTTCGTGTTCTTTTTGTTAAATTTTGGGTAAATCTTTTTTATTTTTGTATAAAATCGATGAAAATTTGGTTTTGGCCCGAGCGACGACGCTCGGTATCCCATGTTATTTAGATCATGTAATAAAGTGCACTTTGTCATATTTTATTCAGTGTAATATATCAAAAGATTAAGTTAAGCTGTTTATACGCCATTTTCTTGTAGAAATATTGGTTAAAATAGCTTAAATCCCCATCGAAACTTCCTCCCGTGTTTTACAATACATGCCCTAGTAAGGTGCCTTGAGGCACACCCTATGGGAATCCAAAACAATACCCAATCGTGTAATCTGTCCTAGGAAATAAACACGTCAAGTTATTCCTGTCCTCAGTAAATCTGTCGTAATGACCTCAAAGGTCAGGCGGTGTCCTTGATTGGCATGCGTGTCACGCGCTGAGGTCACGAAGGGTTTGAGTACCTTATTATTTTTAACTTTGGGTCAATGGGTGTTGAAGTTAGAACGTGTGGATGTGGTATGGGTTTGATCTGTGGAATAATCTGGTACAGCGACTTCCCCAAAGTGTGACAAATCCATCAAACAGAATATGTTAAAATTGATGTAAAAACCTTACGATCTATATGTTCCAATTAAAATGATTACATACAATAATAAATCGAAAATTATCACAAAAATCATTGTATTATACTAGCACTATTATGGAAACGGTGGAGCGCTGCAGTAGGAGCATGGAGTAAATAAGGAGGAAATATTTTTAGTTAAATAATTTAAAAAAATAAAAGTTATTACCCAAACATTAATAACTAATACTAAAAATGAGATTTGTGTAAAGTTTAGTTTTTATCTGTTTTTATTCCGCTTGTGGAATTTGCTACAGGTTTATACCACGGAGACAAATGGTTTGGTACATTTTAAACTGAAAAAAGTCACAGTTACCGAGAAATATGTAGTTATGCAGGTGTGTTGCAGGTTTCCTCACGATGTTTTCCTTCACCGATATTTTTTTTTATGTAGTTATAATAAACATACCAAATGATGTGCTAAGTAACGAAGAAAAGCTAGCTATATTTAATTATAAAAAGTATTTTTTTGATCATTTATTACATGCCATATCCACATTGATGACTTACAAGGGGTGCGAAAAAAAGAACGAGGCCCGAATCCCGCAGGTGTTGATCAGATTCGGATCTAAGTGGTTGACCCTCGCACACTTCCTGGACTGGTTTATTGTTCTAAAAACACTTGAACCAGACTTTATCGGGTTCTATTGGACAAAATCTTAGATAATGCGGTTTTAAGTTACATTACATAGTTGGGACACTGGAATTTTCGGTACCTAAAATATAAATGAGAATTAAAGAGCAATTTTACAAATTTGCATATATTTTGAAATAATTATCCAGTAGTCCCATGGCGATTCATAACCAGGCCTCTTTTTATTATGAATTAAACTATTATTTGTGTATTTTTATTAATGTACCTATTTTCTACCTATTATTATTTATTATTATTACCAGTCCCCACACGTTCCCTTGCAAATAACGACTACTATTACTACGATATAACAGCTTTTTTTATTAACCGTTTCACATAAATCGGTGCAAAATATTATTCGATTACCTACGTCGATCAGAATTTTGATGTTTAACTGAGATTATCCGGTTCTGAACGGAAATTATGCTCTTAAATGTACGTTCATGTTAAAGGACGTTAAATCAGGCATCAAAAAATAGAATGACCCAGTTTTATTGGGTTTGCTTTTTAATGTACGGGAAAAAAAAGATTTAAACCTGCACGAGATATATTTTTGCGTGAAAACACTCGTACAGGGAAAACTAATTTTCCCAGATATGAGACCTAGCTGGATCGAATTTTCGCTCTCGTAAACCCCCGTGTCGCAATTTTCATCGAAATCGTTAGAGCCGTTTTCGAGAACGTGGGTACAAATATATATACAAATGTTTCTCGTTTAATAGTATAAGATAATTTTAAACATTTACTTTACGAAAAACACCAAATTTAACCGAATACTCAGCGACTCGATAATATATTTTTTACAGGCGCGAGGGAGAGCAATTATATTTCGCTCATTTAATTAAGTGTCACTCTTGGATTAACAACAAAATTTGGAGAAGGTATTTTTTTTTCGGAACTATTTACATTAGAACCTTCCGTGGTTTCACCTGATGGTTCCAACGGAAGACCAGCGCCGACTTTAATGCCGGCATTACGCTGAGTTGGGACCATTTCGTGACTACATTCTTACTGTGTGTATTTTTTTTTCCTTTGCTGATATTGGTCACGAATAAATGTTTTTCTTTCTTTCTTTCTCTTTCTTTCCAGAAATTCTGTATAATTTTGCTTTGTGCTTCGCATCAGCATTGTTTATTTATTTATTTATTTGTTGTTTATACGAAAAGCAGGTATTCCTGAATCATTTCATTTTTCCTGAATTACTTCATTTTTCAGTGGTATTTTATTACTTATTACAAAAGGCAATTTACATTCTCAAAAAATATTGATACATAATATTTTTTATATTGTCAATTAAACAAAAAATGACGAAGATATAGTGCTGGAGTTCGGCGTGACGTCATGCCTTGGCACACTTTTTACCACGTTGTGACATCACGAGGCCCACTCCCGAACTTTGATGCGCATTGTCTTTGTCAATTTTGATTGATTTAATAAACCAAAAAATACGTGTTCAATATTTTTTGATAATCTTACTGACGGACTAAACAGAATTATATTTTTTTTCACCCAGGACGCATCCCTATAAAAAAAATTAACTTCGTTTAGTAAACTTATAACATTCGAAAATCAATAACTAAAACTGAGCACAATTAGTTGAAAAAAAAAATTAAAAAAACTCTTTTGGAAAAACATTTGAAAATAATTTTTAAATACTGATACATACATTATCGTTACATTTTCTTCTTAGATCGGCCGATCTTAAATTGGGGCGCTAAAGCAAAGACGGTTTTAATTTGCTTGACTGTACTGACGCGTCATAATGAGACTCGTAATATCCTACTCATTAAACGAGAAGCATTTGTATATATTGTTTGTATATAATATTATGACGACGCGGTTAGCCTAGTTGGTAGTGACCCTGCCTACGAAGCTAGCGGTCCCGGGTTCGAATCCCGGTATGGACAAATATTTGTGTGATGAGCGCGAGTATTTGTTTCTGAGTCATGGATGTTTTCTATGTATTTAAGTATGCATTTCTCTATATAAGTATGTTTATCGTTGTCTAGTACCCATAGTACAAGCCTAGAGCTTAGTTTGGGACTAGGTCAATTTGTGTGAGATTGTCCCCTGATATTTATTTATTATTATATATATTTATACTACTCACGTCATTGGAAACGGTTCTAAATTAGCAATATGAGCATTTACGGGGGCGAAAAATCGATCTAGCTAGGTGTCATATCTGGGAAACCTGACCTACTACGCCAAGACTGCGGGTTCGAACCCCAGCTATGAAACGGTTTATTTTTGTTTTCTTTTTGATCTTTTTTTGGGTAATCTTTGGTTATTGTTTTTGTTAGCGACGACGTTCGGTCTCCCAAGCATTAGTAATCTCAGCTCCAATCTCAACGATGACGTAGTAAGAAAACAAGTAAGTGAGATACTTATTAGATATTCTGTTATGATCATAAATGTTAGATTTAGGGGAACGGTAGGTAATTGTTTGAACATTTTTGTTTATAAATCAAAAAGTACGTCACGGAAAATTATAAACCAAATAGTTTTGAAATGTGCAATTGAGCCCTTTTATACAGACACCCCATTTGCTATAACCAATCACTTTCGTTTTTCAACCCCCCATTCTAGACCCCATTTCAATTATTTTTGAAATCATTTTCATACTTTATTTATTAAGCAAGTAAGTTATATACAATTATGCCAAATTTCAAGTTGATAGCTTGTGTAGTTGCTGAGAAAAACTGCTGTGACATACAGACAGACAGACAACTAAATCTTACCATAAGGGTTCCTTTTTTACCATTTTGGTACGGAACCCTAAAAATAGGTCAAGGGTTAGTTACGATTGTTAGGCGAACATTTTTAACCCATGACGCAAAAATCAAAAACGTTTTTAAGTTTAACGTGTCCGTATATTTGTCTACGGCATCGTAGCTCTCAAATGGATGAACCGATTTTAATTTAGTTTTTTGTTTGAAAGGTGACTTGATCGAAAGTGTTCTTGTTAATTTTGGTGAAACTCCTTTATTTAAAGGTTAATAGCTCTGAAAGTCGGGTTTCCAATGTTTTCGGGGGTAATTTAGTTTTCTTTTCAAAACTACGTTCGTTCAGTGTCAAAAATATGTAACCACGACCTTATTTACGGCGACATAAGATCGTGGTTACATATTTTTGAGGCTTTGGATGTATCTATGTTTATAACCTTGACTGTAATGAATATCCTTTTTAGATGTAGGTAACATATTCCATTTTAACACTCGAAGTGTAGATAAATTCAATTACGTCATCTAACTTCCATTATTTTCACTTAAACCTTTGAGAAGGCCGCCACTGATCCTCGCCACTGTAATTTATGTGGGTAAGGTACACTCGCTGGAGTCACACTCGATACTGGAGTTACAGAATGATAGGTAAGTCCGGTAGTTAGTTATCATTTTTAAAGGTCCTTTTTTTAAAAACATGTAACATTATGTCGATCGCAGATATTTTTTTAACGTTCATTCATAAGCAGTTAATTTACCCACTCACGCTCAACTGTCGTAAAAGTTACTTACTTTTACCTTGATTATTTGTTTCACCTTGGAGAGATTTAACTGTCAAAACAAAAAATACTTATTGATGAACAAAATTGTTTCCTTATCAGTAAACTAGATAATCTAGTTGTTTAAAACGTATTTTCCAATATACCAGGCTTTTATAACAAAATAAGCTCCTATTTGTATTGGAAATATTTAATTTCGATTTGAACTTTGGGGAACATCTGCTTCCTGTAATTTTGTCCAACTCTAAAGTTATACGTGCGGTTTGAAGTTGAGAGTTTTACCAACATTTTGTTGCGCCGCCGTTTACAAAGTTCTTGTTCATGTCTTTGTCACAATGTAGTTGTGACAATACTCACTTTTATGCTACAATTAATGAACACAACTTTTAACTTCACAAATTATAACATTAAAATCATCACAGTACTTTCTGTTTGTTTTGATTGTCAGTTGTCAATGTCACTTCTTGCGTGCTATTTGAGCTATGTTAACAAAAGCTGAATTTAGATCAATAATGACGTATGTTAGCTACGTTTTCTTAGTTGTTAGTGTTAGGTGTTAAATATGATTGAGGTAAAAATAAACATGATTAGGTCCTTTTCGACTCCAGTTAAAATTGTAACTAGTTAGTGTACTTAATGCATTGCATTGCTGCATGCAGTTTTTGCTGTTCAAAAAAGCTGTCTATAGTAAAACTTTCATAATCCTGTTTCCTCTTGCTATAATTATTTAGGTTCTATTTGTCTGTTTTTTTATTTGTTTTTTTTTTTTTTATAATTTGTTTTCTTTTCTTTTTCTTTACTTTTCTGAATGATTAGATGTCTTGATACGTTATGAATAAAATTGATAGAAACACAACAATTTTACGTTTTACAATTCTTAATCTCTTCATAATATCCAACTAATTATTGAGAATTTGACAGTAAAATCGACTGTAGCACTCATAGACGATGACGGATTTAATTGTAACTTCTGTTCGTCTCACATTGGTGTCGCGGTATTCTGTTACAATAATTATGTCAGACTGTCGTCTCACACCTGTCATTAAATCACGTTTTCAACTGTCAGTTGAAAAGCTGCCCCACGACTCGGCTGTATACGTATATGTAAGTTACAATAACTCCGTAGATATTAACCCCTAGGTCACCTAATATCAATTTAAAATTCAACTTCGCTATAAAATCACGGTAAGTAATCAATAAAGTCTCGCGGGAAATCACTAAAGACAAAAATTAACCCGACCGGAACACGAGCTGCATCTGCTTTTGAATTTACCGGGGAAAATTCGTAGCGTATTTCGTAATCATGCACCTAATACCAGAAAAATAATCATTTATTTAAATAACGTCTAGATTTTTTTTTAACAATTCACTTTTTTGTCACTTTAGGAGGGTAACTATAAATTTATCTTAAAAGCTGTAACGTGACTGAGATGTTTTATTGACTGTTCTACGTTTAGTTCTCTGTAGCATGGTGATCCCGAAGCACACAATTAGATGTGTGAAAAAAAATGTGTTGCCTGGTGTAATTTATTTAGTTGATCACGTTAAAATGCATTTAAAGCATGCACAATTATTTAGGTTTCCACACGTAGGCCAATATCGTAAAAAGTTAGTCATTGGATCAAAAGTGAAAGAACTGACTTATTTTTATAAAATAAATCTAAACAAGCTCTATTTTACCATTACGATGAAATGATGCTACCAAAAAGGGCTTATAAACGTTACCAGATAACATAATAAATAACGTTACTTAACGGTAATTTCGTAAAAATACTTTGGTAACGGTATACATTTTAATGTGATTTGGTACAGTAATTTTATTATAATGTTAACTTACTAAGGTTAAATTTACCGTTAATTTTAACAATAGCTAGAGGCTTGTTAGTTACTAGATGATAAAATAATAAATAACACGTAATTTCATAAAAATACCGTTAACTACCGTTAAATTAAACATAAATACTGATAAAAATAATGATAATGGATAAAAATAACGCTAAAATATATTAACAAAATTTTGTTACTATATTTAGCTAACGTTAACTGTCGATCAGCGGGTAACGTTAGCAACTTTTCAACGTTAAATCAAGCCCTGCTACCAAAAACAGTTTGTTTTAAAAAGCCGGTAAATTAAAAAACTAAATAATTTCAAATAAATTAAAAATATCATGACATTCGTGACATTTACGTAAAACAATATATCCCCAATATATCTAGACAAGTTAGATGCATAACGCTAACTTAACACTAACATAAATCAATGAAAATGTACAGGGTAACATTGTCGATTCCGTACATTGTCTGTTTTCAAATCTCATGTTATGCATCTTGTGTAGGTCCCAAGGTCCCTTAATAAAGTTCACGGATCTCTAGAAACGATTTTGTCTCCGAACAGTGTTCGACGGCTCATTAGGCACTAATTGACTTATCGCTGCTGACGCGGGACAAGGGAACAAAGAAAAAAAACCGTAATTAATGATTGTTTTATCCGTAGAAAGGCAGGCACTTATGGGTAAATAAAGAAATAAATAATAAGCAGAAATACATAAAATAATAGACCAGGTATTAATGTTTTAAGGAACCGGTATTTTTGTTCGTAAAGTTGTTAGTATCAAGGTTATAAACATAGATACGTCCAAAGCCTCAAAAATATGTAACCACTTATGTCGCCGTAATAAGGTCGTGGTTACATATTTTTGACACTCTGAAGGTATCGTATCGTATAACACGATTTTAACATATATTTATGAGACGGGACAAAATCGGGCAATTCTTCGAGCGTTTCAACCGCCGTCATTCCCGTGACCGCATTGGTGTCGAAATTCTTGTTGCTTTGGAAGCATTTTCAGTTAATTTTTTTGTAGAAGTCGGGGCACTCTACAAGATAACCGAAAATAACATCCAAAGCTACTGGAATTTCGACGTAAATGCGGCCACGGGAATGACGGCGGCTAAAACGCTTGTGTAAAACCCTATCGCGTAATAAACCACTTTTATTTTATTTCGTTTCGTTAGTATTCTAAGACCAAGGCAAGGATACCAATAGCCAAAATACACAATAAAGCTTCATGAAATAAACTTATAATTTTTATTTCGTCGCATTTATTATTATTATTATTTTTATCATGTTGCTGTTTCATTTCCTCGCAATCGAAGTGAAAAGTAGAGTGTACAACTCGTCGATAAAACCCATTTAACACTCGACTTTATATCCATCCTCGCTCGCAAGCTCGCTTGGATGGATAAACGTCTCGCGTAAAATGGTGCGTTTTATGCACTTGCTGTACATACAATCTACTATTATCGCTGCGTTTCGACTGCGTTACAAAAGCCGTGGTCCGTCGACTCAATCAAACTTTATTTTTGTTAAAAAACGAAGGCAAGTTTCACCTAAACGGTCAACTTCTTGTTTTAAATTGCTTTTTCCAAACAAAATGGTATTTCCTTTATGGTCTGATTGAGTTGTGCCTGCAAGAGACAAAACGTATCGATTTTCCTTCCCCCGGGAAATCAAAGAATAGCGTCTGCCTTTTTCTTGATGACTTGAGTCGGAATGAATATCATCGCTGAATCTAATATTATGAAATTGTAACAAAAATGTGTTTATGCATTAAAGCCATTAAGAAATGTAGAGTTGTGTAGTAAATGTAGACCTTGTCATAATAACTCTAAATGTCATTTACTACGTCATATTTGTCATTATATGGGTACTAATAAATAGGGATGATGAATATTTTTTGTCAATCAGGTTGATTATCAAAAAGTATTGGACACATATTTTTCTTTTCACACACAATTATAAAAAAAAAAATTTACCTTTTCATGAATGGGATTATTATATTACCTTTACCTAATTTTCATATTATTTTTAAATTTTATTATTGATATTATAGCTAAGAAACAGTGAGTGTGACATACAGACAGATAGACGGACCGGACTCAATACGGAACCCTAAAAGTTAACGTCAAATCATTGATTAACTTTCAGTGTGTTTATATGCCAATTCTCCTATTACATTGTAATACTAAACCTTCGCATTTAAATTTATCTCTTGATAAATTCCACGCCTACAATAATAACACCAACCAGCATACTACATAAATTATATAATTTACATAGTTTGTTAATCCATTCAGACTTGATGAATTTGTTATTGTTGGAAATTCTACCAAGGCCTCGATAAGATCACCCTGTACTCGTGCAAGATGGAGTCCACTTATGGAATCCAACTTATATGTTACTTATCCCACCAGGCCCCCTGGCATGCATGCACGAGATAAAATTTGACAGGTGCTAGGGAAATTAATACATCTATTCCATTTTCTAACGTAAGACTTAACGCTTATATAATTATCCATCAACGGCGTTGAAAAGATTAAAAATAGGCTAAGTTAGGTTGGGTACACGGGGAAAAAAATCTAGTTTCCTTTAACAGAATATTGTAAATTCTACTTGATTTTATTTATGTGACAACTATACGTTTTTTACACATTAATAGAAAATTCTACTTCTGTACAACATAATTTCTAGTACCTATTACCATTTACCTAGTATCGTAGGCAAATAATTTTGTGTAGTATACAAAACCTGTTGTATGCTAAATGCATATTTTACTCTGTAACTATTAGATGGTAACCAAAACGATATGAAAGTTTTCGTGTACTAGAATATTTTAACTAGAATATTCTAGTAACAAAAATATGACTTGTAGTCATAAAAAAAAATCTGTTAACCATAGCTGAAATCTGTTTTCCTACACCAGAATCATAACTACAATACAATCTGGTAATATTGTAAAATATTTTTTTCTCCGTGTAGGTTGGGTAGGTTAGGTAATGGTAGTGCCACCGAGGTTTGAGATACTATCAGACGTTTCGTGGGAGCCCGCTATTTAGTTTCTTCTTCTCCATATTTAAGAGCTCTTGTCGGTGTAGCTCAAAGCAAGCCCTCCATTTTGTTCGATCCCAGGCCGCTTTGATGTTTTGATACGACATGACCTTTTAGTTTTTTTTTAGTTTAGTTTTTTATTATTATTTAGTTAGCAGCAGATAAACTATAGAGCTATAATACATATCACCTTAATAAAGAAAACTAAATATTTACAGGGTAAAATTAAAAGCTGCAGCGAGAAAAGTATTTCTGTTCAGAAGTTGCGAGTCAGGGCCGTGATTCCGACGCTGTAGGACACTTCTTGTAATAGAACAACTTAAGTTTTTAATGTCTTCCAACTTTTATAAAGAGAATGCTTTTTGAAACTCCGATTTAAGGTGTGTCCGATTTTACTCGTTTCTGTAAGTTTACAACACGCGTTGGAACGGATTATTTTGGTTGCACTTCACTTCGCTATTAAATGTCAAACATTTTTGTTGCATCTTTTTTGTTCGGTATGTCAAATTAGAGTGATGTTTTTGACAGGTTGCCAAATTTTTTAATTGACCAATTCCCACATTGTCCAATTCCCAAATTGACCAATTCCCACATTGTCCATTATCCAAATTATAAATAAATAATTAAATTAAATGAAAATTATAAATTAATATAAAAGATGTAAGCGTGATCATTGAATTAAGGGGAAGTAATGATCTTTAAGACAGTATCAAAATTTGAATGATCACGTTTACAGTTTTAACAAAAATCGCATTCATGTGAAAATTGCAAGGGTGGCTCCATTCCTTTGCTCCCAAGCATATTTACCGATGGCCAATTCCCACATTGACAAATTCCTCTACCTAAATGGACCAATTCCCACATTCTCCAATTCCCAAATAAACAAATAGTGAGTTCTCAAGAAAACGAATAACTGAGTGAACGCGGACGCGTTAACTACATACGATTACGATTACGGTTACGTCACGATTCTAAAAAAAATATTTCACTAAAATTTTACGGAACCTTAAAAACTATCAATCTCGCTCCAGTTTTATTTTTATCAAACGCCAGATGAAAATAAGTCAGACGGACAAAGTTACAAAGTCGTCTCGCTTCAGGCGATTGTTGTTTTATCTCCGAAGTTTGCTGCTCCGAGAACAACAAACGACGCTATTTCTTACAACTTTATTGATTTTGTTTACAAGTACCAAGTAAAGCTGATTCTTGTTACTTTATAACTTTTATATATACGACGTCCCCTGACCTTACAAGGAAAGAACCCTTATAGGATCACTTCGTTGTCCATATCTGTCTGCCTGTATGTCTAGACCCTTTTTTTCATGAACGCGTGGAGGTATAAAGTACATTTTCAACTCTGCAATCCTTTGGAGCTGTGACCAAATCAAACTTCTTTGTCTACGCAATCAAAACTCAGTTTATAACAAATATTTGCCCATACCGGGATTCGAAGGGACCGGTTCGTCGTCAAAATCGTAAATAGAAACTGCATTTCGTATCACAGTGACTCATTTTAATCTCGAGTTAACTAAAAAACCCCCGACAAAATCGGTTTCAATTTTCAGAGCTCATACTCTTAAAAGGATTTTCATCAAACCAAGCTAAGAATGCTCTCAATTAAGTCACCTTTCTAAACTAAATCAAAATCGATCCATCCGTTCAGGAGCTCCAATACACAACACGATATACAAATACACAAACACACACACGCTAAACTTATCACACTCCTCTTTTTGCGTCGGGGGTTAAAAACAGTCTACCATTAGGTACATACTACTACTGCGGCCTTAGCATGCATGCACGAGATAAAATTTGACAGGTGCTAGAGAAATGAATACATCTATTCAAATTCTAACGTAAGATTTAACGCTTAAGGTTTAAAATAAAAGTGTCCCATCTTGATAATATCGCTATAAAAAAAATGAAAATCCCCATAGTCGCTTAGTAATAAAAGGTAATAAAAGTCAGGACGAGACTCATTTATTGTAAACCTTAAGCGTTAAGTCTTACGTTAGAACATGGAATAAGTAGATGTATTCATTTCCCTAGCACCTGTCAAATTTTATCTTGTCCATGCATAAGCCCGCTGTGTTACTGCATAGCACCATCCAACAACGCGAATGAATCGGAATCCCATTAATCCCCTATATTGTATTTCAATTCAAGATAATCCTTGGTTCAGATTGAGATTAAAAGCACATTTAAAATGGAATTGGGGCTTAAGCCCTACATGAGCTACGTTCAGGGGTGTTATTCTGTAAAACAAATCGTTTTCCAATTCGTCGACGAGGTACTTACTAACCAACCTGGAGTTGCCCCGCGCGCTTATAGGCATGTAAAGCAGAGTTAGGTTCTTGCCTTTTTGGATGAGCTGCTTCGTTTTTTAGGGATCCGTACCCGAAGAGTGCCTAACGGAACCCTATTACTATAAGCCTACGCTGTCCGTCCGTCCGTTAACTTTAAAGAGCTGTATCCTTTGAACCGTACAAGATAGCCCATTGTTTTTTTTGCAGAATAACGGCGGATTTTCTAACAAATAATAAAAAAGACAAAAAGTAAAATAATAAGGGAGATCTCCAAAGAATAGTTTTTTTTTTTCACTGTTTTTTGTATTTTTTCTATCGTAAGAACGGTAATACATACAATTGTCAAATTTTGTATGGTTATAGAACACACCCTATAGAAAAAAAACAAATACTCAATCCGGCCAAATGTGTACGGAGCCCTCAGTGCGCAGGTCCAAGTCGCAGTTGACCGGCTTTTTGTTAGAACGTGATTTGATCGGGATTCGGGAGCCAAAAGAAGGGTTATGATTTTAACAGTCTATGTGTGTGTGTGTGACCAAAAATCTGATGTTTCACTCTAGCTCGTAAACTATTGGACCGATTTTAATAAATTGGGTTTTATTATGATTCTTACGTCGGATTTCACCAACCAATTTAACGGACTGTTAAATCCTAATCGGCTGTTAGTCAATACATTTTGACAGCCGTCAGACCTCTAATCGCCTGTTTAACTGTTGGTGAACTCTGACCTTAGAAAATGAGCGAGTGTCATAGGCCAGGGGTCGGCAAACCGCGGCTCGCTTGCGGCTGTTTGAAGGGTCAGTTGCGGCTGTTTGAAGGGTCAGTTGCGGCTCTTCAAGTTATTTTATAAAAACCTGAAACAAAAAACTGTGCCTCTTTGATTTTCCGGATGCTCGAAGAGCATCCGGAAAATCGATATATTTCCGGCACCTGGCTCTGTCTAAGAAGTTTGCCGACCCCTGTCATGGGCTATATAAAAACTGTAGCAATCTACCCGTCCTACTTAGTCGTCAGTTGGGTTTTAGTTTGAATTTGGTTGATCTAGTACAAACTAGTTATAACAATCACCGAACTTCGCGGAAATAAGCGAAATTCTGAAATGTATTCAACTAATCTACATAACTAACTAATATATGGTAACTAGTGTTAGTATAGAATTCAAGCAGGCGTAAAGTTACTAACGAATAATTATAAAGTTCTAGCAATTCTCGAATTCGGTGCTGTGGTTTTTTTTATTGTCATACAAAATGTGCCTTAGACTGTGCTATAACACAAATTAATAAATATATCGGGTTTACTAATGATTCGCAACCGCACGTTTCGCTAACTGTTTCATTTCGCAACCATTTCATTTGACCAAACGCTTTTTTTACCTAAAACTGTAAATATTTCAGGATTTTTATAAAAGTAACCTAACCTATAGGGTTCTACACGATGGTCCTGAAATAAATAATGAAATATTTACAGTTTCGTAAAAACAAAGCGTTTGGCCAAACGAAACGGTTGCGAAACGTAACAGTTTGCGAAAAGTTTTTCGGCCAAATGGAAGGACACCAATATATATCGTGCTATTTGTATCTCGAGTCCTTGATATTTTCTTAGTATTCATTTATCTATATAAGTAGACTAGCTTTTACCCGCGACTCCGTCCACGTAGAAGTCGTTTATCGGTTTTCCCTTACCGAATATTTCGGGATAAAAAGTATCCTACACGTTAATTTACGGTATAAGCTATCTCTATTCCAAATTTTAACCAAATCCGTTTAGCCGTTGCAGTGTGAAAGAGTAACAAACTAACACACACACAAGAAAAAGAGAAAAATCTCTGTTCCCATGCGATGTATAAATAAATAGGAGTTAAAGCGAATAACTAATTCTCCGCAAAAGAAGAAGCTAGTCAATTTTGTACTATAAATATTATAAAGAGAAAAGATATGTTTGTTTGTAGTCAATAAACTCTAAAACTACTGAACCGATTTTAATAATTCTTTCACAATTAGAAAGCTACATTATCCAGAACCTACATAGATTATATTTTATTATATAGGCTATATTTTTACTTGTTTAACCAGATCGAAGCGAGGGCGGGTCGCGGGAATAGTATAAAAACTGAAATTGACGTACTGCTGTTAAAATACTCCCTCGGCATAGAAAAAAATCAAAGTGATTGATAATCCCAATTATGGGAATTTCCCACTCGAGGGAAATGGAACAAATGCCTACTCGTTTCTTTTTAAGTAATGGTCCGGAAAACTTCGTTAATGGTCAATGATAATCTAATATTCGCATTATTTAATTACATTGAAAAGTTATTTAATATTTTTGATAATGTCAGTCAATAAGAATCACCCTAACAGTACGCACTTAGAAAATTATCAAAATCTTATTGTCAAGCTCACTTTCCAGTTCATAATACACAGCGTAAAACGTTATACAACGGGCTCAACATGCATCGATGAGTTAAAATTTGACAGGTACTACGGAAATGAATACATCTATTCCATATTCTAACGTAAGACTTAACGCTTAAGGTTTAAAATAAAAGTGTCCCGTTTTGATAAAATCACTATAAAATGTGAAAAATCTCGACTTTTGCGGTCACGCCACGGGCCATTTCCTGACTTTAATACGCGCATGAGTGTTACTTTTGTGCTCACGTTGAGACTGATGTCTGTTTGTATGTCATATTGGTTTTTTTCAGCATCTATAAAAGCCCTTAAACTTGGCATATTTGTATAACATGCTTGCCCGCAAAGAAAAAACAATTTTATAATTATTGGAAATCGGCTAAAATGAAAGTAAAATTAATATAGCAAATGCATTATTATCATACTCAAGGACTCAATTTACAAATTTTGTTATCGCGACACATTGTTAAAAATTTACAACCAAAAATACTTGATGTTTATGTTATGATTTAATTGTGAATAATAATAATTAATAATAATAATAATCCAGCCTATATACGTCCCACTGCTGGGCACAGGCCTCCACTCATAATGAGAGGGTTTGGGCTATAGTTCCCACGCGGGCCCAGTGCGGATTGGGAACTTCGCACACACTGTCAAATTGCTTTGCAGGTGTGTGCAGGATTCCTCACGATGTTTTCCTTCACCGAAAAGCTCACGGTTAATTTACAAATTCGCACATAAATGCCGTAAAACTTAGAGGTGCGAGCCCGGGTTCGAACGCACGACCCTCTGCTTATGAGTCGACAGGTCAAACCATTAGGCTACCACGGCTTTTTAGCTAAGCTGTGATTAAGTAAGCTTTTGTAAGAGACGTTTATACCTAAACACGGATTCACAGGTGAGGCAGCTTTAAGCTCGAAATAAAATCCCTAGATCTAGCTCAGATTAAACGGAACACAAGCTGTAATAGCTCTTGTAATTCACGAAGGCGAGTGGGCTTTACTTGTGGTAAACACGTATTCGTATACAGCGTCGTGTATATACACGCACACACAGAAACAATAGGCACAAGTGACTTGAGCGACGGCGCGCTCGCTGTGGTTCGCTCCGTCAGAAACGCACACTACCGCAATGTGCATGCACACGTTCAACACTAATAAAGCCCACTCGCCTTCGTGAATTGCAAGAGCATTTAAGCAGTCCATACACACTAGGGTATGCCTGCGCAGTTTTGCCTGTACAGTTGAACTGCACAGGTAAACCGGAGCGTGTATGTGACACAACTGTGCAGGTTTCGGTGCAGCGGGCCGTGCAACAATAGTGCATACCTGCACTATTGTTAGGCATAAAAAGGAATGTCAATAAAGTAATGAAACAAAGAAAATAAATAGCGTGGTATTTAGGTTAGGTTATAGTGTGTATGGCCAGCTTAACGCCGAATACGCTCGAGGTGAAGGGGGCGGGAGGCGCGGGCGCCGGCCGGTCTTCATATTGTACATCGTGCTTCTATTATAATATTAAAACATCCGTTATTGTTACAAAAAGAAGATTAAAGGAATAATAAAAAATTTGGAGTCAGATTTTTATTGGGCTCAACCACAAGTCATTCTATAAGGCCTTGGTTGTAGAATGGGGTAGTACGAATTTAATGCCTATTTTTTATAGCATGCTAGTCGATCATTATTTTGTAAAAACAAAAAACAATTATGAAAATAATTTTGGAGAAAAACATTTTTTTATGCTTCTGCTTCTATTTACATAAGGAGTTGATGATAGGTGTCATTGATTTCGTCAATATATTGGTTACTTTAATGACGGCGGTTGAAACGCCCGGAAATTCATCCTAAAATACATTCAACTACGTTCAAATACATTCAGCTACGCGAGCGTAGTGCTCGTAGCAGTATGACTACCAATTAGAAAAGAGCTGCTACGAGCTACGGCGTAGCGCTCGTAGCATAGCCAATGAATGTGTTAAGTATTAACACGTCATTCGCTGCCACGTAGCGCTACGCGCTACGCTCGTAACCGATTCCAGCGTTTTTCCGTTTTGTAGCGAAATCTGCCTACGATACGAACAGAGAACCTGACTAGCGGGTTGCTGGCACTGAATGTGTTAAGACATTAGCTTTTCCCTACAGCTTAGCCTGCGTAGACGTCGTTAATCGCGATAGCCGCGGGGACTGGATATTTTTCGTGATATTATTAAGCCTTTTACTGTTTCCATGCAAAACACGATTAATTACTTCCTACTGGATAATTTTTATCCTACTGAATTGCAAATGGTTATTTTCAGATAACCTAATTATTTGCCGTGGTTTAAGTTTGATGTGTATATCTGTGTATTTTTGAGTTTTTGTGTTTGTATATATTTTGTAGAATTGTAGCTCCTAAACGGATGGAGCGCTTTTGATGTAGTATTTTTTTAGAATGATGACTTAATCGAGAGTGTTCTTAGCTTAGTTTGATGATAATCCGTTAAACTGGTTACAAGTTACGAGCTCTGAGAGTAGAGGTCCTGATTATGGGGGTTTGTAACACGGTTCGGTAACGTTATTATTACAGCATTGCGCTGAGGATTTAACACGCGTATGCACTAACTCACTTCAACAACAATACCTAATTGTTGAGTTTCGAACAGTTCAATAGAGTACAAATACACTGCCGACCAAAGGCAGCCTTCTCTATCTTCAATATGGTAAAGCGATACGCAGATTATTGCAAAGGGATGTCTTAGTTTTAACTAAAGTAAAAAAAAAAAACACGAATTATAAAACCCAGTACAAAAGTGTTTTAGCGGTAGTTTTTCAGAAATGTTCGGTCCGAAGTAGCAGTAGTACTATTTGTATGAGAGATTGCGCACTAGATCCGAATTCCGTCATCCGATTTCTCATACAAATAGTAATACATCTACTTCGGACCGACATTCTCGGATACGGATCGGACGTAGTACGAAACCGCTCTAAAAGTAGGGTTTTAATTTGAAAAATTAAAAAAAATGCATGATTCAGATTCACATTCAGATTTTATTACTCAATATAAATTACAGTATAAATTGCACTTCATGTCAAATTACAAGTAATTACATTGAGATCGTCAGAAATAGAAGTTACACATTAATGAAATTACAACAATATAAAATTTTTATTATTTAAATTACGTGCTAATGTCATTTTATAAGTACCTATATCTCCATTAAGGATCGTCATAACAAAATGATATAAATACATGGTCAGTAAAGAAATTGGCAATAACAACATATAACAACAATGAAAGTCAAAACAAAATACATTAAATGTCAATATTATTTACATGTCAAGTTCTATATACTCATTGACAGAATAAAGTGGGTTATCCAACAAAAGATTTCTCAGCCGGCGCCTAAACGTTTCGTCAGATGGTTCGCGTTTGAGATCGGCGGGCAGATGCTCGTAGTAGGTGGGACCGATGACGCGCCATTGTATGATGGATTGGTGCAAAGCTACAACATTTGGTAAAAACGCCATCTGTATGATTCTCCAGTAACTACAAAACCTGAAAGTTGGCTTGAGAGAATTTTCACCCTCGAAGCGAAAGCCTAACATGCGGAAACTCAAATCACCTAGCGCTTAGTTAGTTCTAATGTTAGTACATAGATGGCGTTATAATCAAGAGACTGCTTTCATTGTTTTAAACTAACACGATTATCACACACTATAGGCCGTAATAATAAACTCATCTTAATTTTATTGAGACGCCCGTCCCATGAAGCGTCAATAATGACAGTTTACTATGGGTTGACGTTTTCTTTGACGTCTTAAGACGGGGATCTCAGTCGCGTAGAATACTTGGTTGCAAGAAATTAAGGGCCGTATTAATAAACTCATCTCAACTGTGATCCCCGTTTCAAGATATGTCAAAGTAAACGTCAATCCATAGAAAACTGTCATTTTTGACACATCTTGTGACGGGGATCAGAATTGAGATGAGTTTATTAATACGGCCCTAAGAGCGGGAGATGTATTTTGTGGACCGATAAAGTTTAACGCATTTAGTTAAATAGGTAGGTAATTAATAAATGGTTTTACGGTAATCAGGAGGGTATGTAATTATTTTATTTTTAATTTGATATGCAGGATATAAAAAACTAGTTAGTTACTAACCCATTTACAAAATAAAAAAGCCGGTCAAGTGCGAGTCGGACCCGCGCACCGAGGATACCACAAAAACTTGTAGGTATGTAAATAGTTCGTAAATCACGAGAATTGAGTCTCGAAGATTTTTCCCTCTTTTTCAAAATGTGTGTGAAAAAATGTGATAAAATCAAACTTCTAAGTCAACGCAATCACAAGATACGGCCGTTTATGCCGAATAATATATTCAAAAGAATCTCAAACGAATTAAAACCTGCAGGGTACTTCTCCTTGACTTAAAATCATGAAAGACGCAATTTCTTATAGCACAAGTAAGGGGAAAAATCCGAAAACCGTTCATTTGTAGTAACATTATACTGGGTGTTTTTTTATTCGTCTACAAAATTTTGGGGCTTAAATCAGTAAGTCATACTGATCAACTTTCACTATGGGACCAACCCCGAAATCGCGACAAAAAAATTGACCATCCCATACATTTTGGCTAGTCAGCTGACGATGTTTTGTATGGGAGGGTCAAATTTTTTTTCACGATTTCGGGGTTGGTCCTATAGTGAAAGTTGATCAGTATCACTTACTGATTTAAGCCCCAAAATTTTGTAGACGATTAAAAATACACCCAGTATAAAAAACAAAGTCCAGTATAGGCTGACACTCGCTAAGTACTCAGCGACTATAGCGATTTTCACTTTTTTATAGCGATTTTATCAGGACACTTATATTTTCGACCTTAAGCGATAAGTCTTACGTTAGAATATGGAATAGATACTCATTTCCCTAGCATTTGTCGAATTTTGTCGCATGTTAAGTCCGCCGAGCTCACGTACGCACCACAGGCTTGTGGTTAGGCTCACACTCATACAAACCGCACGATGTATCTTTTTTAACTCCCGACGCAAAAAAGGGGGGTTATAAAATATTGTTATGTGTGTGTGTATGCCATCGGTAGATATCGTAGCGCCCAAACAAATGGAACGATTCTGATTTCGTTTTTAAGAATGTTAACTGGATTGAGAGAGTTCTTAGCTAGATTTGGTAAAAATTAATTAATTTAAAAAATAAAAAAACCTGACTGCTTTAAAAAATATCAACTGAAATGCTAAGAACAAGCCATAATCTAAAGAATACGTAGGGCATACTGAAAGTTTCTGGGACTTGCCACTATAAACAAATTAAAAAGCAATATTATAACACAATTTGAAAATGGAACTCTCTATGAACATATTACTTTTCAATTTACGAGGCTGTCATTTGTTTTTTAAATTTGGCGGGGTTCAGAGAATTGTGTGTCGCTATTATAATGAAACTAACTCGTGAAAATTTTCGCACAATTATTTTTTACGATTTTCGATGCGGCTTATTTCATACTTTTTTTTAGTTTTTATAAATAGCCATTTTAGGCTATTTATTAGCTTTCATTTGATACCTATATTGTTATAATAAAAATACTTTTTTTTATTCCTACTCCATTTATTTTTCGCGGATGCCATATTGAATTATTATATGCTCTATGTCACTCAGATAGTTAAGACCAATCCAATGATATCTAAAATGTTAAAAATGTTAAAAACCGTCAAGCCGTTTAGGCTGCAGAGCGTCACAAAGAAACATACATACATACATACGCTCGAAAAACATAACCCTCCTTCAGGCAGTCGGGTAAAAATCCGTTAAGCCGGGGTTTTTCTATTTAATAGTTATTTATTAGAACATTTTCTACTGGTCTGTTTTAAGAGTGAGAAAGTCCTCATATAACTAGATTAAGCCGCATAGCGCTTTAATAATTCATGCCGTTGCACTAACTGCAAAAGCTCACTCATTAAATGGAGAAGTTTTGAACGTTACCGGAATCCCAACTCCAAAGTTCTAATGCATTGGATTGGTGAAAGCTTAGTTGGAGCTTTGAGCGATCCATATCCAACTTTATGTCATATCACACGCGAGCTGACCACTTGCTAACTATTGGTATAATGTAAAGGAAATTTGTGATGTTATTCCATTACGTAATAATGTTGATTTGGTTAACCCTTGAATCGCCGACACTCATTTCATAGAATATTTTAATTCGACGAATTTTCATTTCGTCGACAGGCATTTCCACGTACTCCTGTACAATTTTTTGGTGGTCACAGGTCTAACCTAACCTACGTAACCCATGCTTAAGATAACCTGAAAACAAGTTTCAGCAGAAATTAGTAGCTTAGTTTCAGCAGTAGTAGGTTAGGTTGGGTTAGACCTGACACCACCAAAAAATTATAACTCCTGCACGTGGAAATTAGCTTCCGATGAAATGAAATTCGATGAAAGGAGTTTCGATAAAGTGATAGCTACCCCCTGATATTACTAAAAATCTTCAAATTTTGAAATTAGGTCACTATAATTTTTAAGACGCGCGCGTGGGTTTCAGGGAAAATTTAGACTATCTGTACCAAATTTAGACAATCTGTACCAAATTAAGACTATCTGTACCAAATTTCATGTCGATTGGTTGAGGATTCAAACCGTGAAGATGAAACAAACAAACACTCTTTCGCATTTATACTTAATTAAAGTATAGACAGAATTAAAATAATAAAATGAATATTTAATTTCCCTAACTCTGTAGATTTACTCTGAATCTTGCGTAAGCCGGATTTTTTATTTGAACCTTTACTTAATGTACTGGAATAAGATAGAACCAGGGACAAAGAGATAAAGACAAATAATATAAAAGAAAGTCCACTTTGCAATAAAAACGCTGTGACACGCGAGAGATTATTAATGTGCTAGTCGGTTGCTTCCTCTCTGTATTACTAGCCTTTTATATTGTTTTTTTCTTACCACATTGCAATTAAATGTGTAAACACTATAAGGCTACGTTTCTACCTGATCCGCCACGTCCCCCAAATTTGACAGGTGCTAGGAAATGAATACATCTATTCCATATTCTAACGTAAGACAACGTTTAAGGTTAAAAATAAATAAAAGTGTCCCGTCTTGATAAAACCGCTATAAAAATGTGAAAATCGCAGTAGTCGCTTAGTAATAAAATGTAATAAAAGTCAGGACGAGATACTTTTAATTTAAACCTTAAGCGTTAAGTCTTACGTTTTAATATGGAACTAACTAGTTATATTATATTCATTTCCCAAGCACCAGTCAAATTTTATCTGTAAGGCCGCAGAGCAGCAGCCAAGCGGTGTGCAAGGAAAAATCCACTAAAAAGATTTCTCTCGAACACCGCTTAGCTTCCTCACACAGCTCTGGTGGAAAAGCAGCCTTATAGTCTTGTCAATACACAAAATCCCGCCCCTCTGCATCATATTTTTATTAATTGACGCAATCGTGCAAAGCTAATGCTATAGAACGCGAGCGTTTTTTTTTTAAGTGCTCCTGCTGCTTTGACTGTGTTGTAATGAAACCATAGCCGAACTCATAACGAGTCCCACTGGACCGCCATCATACCTATAATCTAGGTACATAATGTCGCATGCTAGCTTAGAAAACAAAGAATTCGCTTTTAAAACGCCGTAAGGGACCAAAGATAATTTAAATCTCAAAATCAGCATTAATGAAGAATTTAAATTAAACTTTATCATAGGTTGGTTTCCTAATAAACAATTATAGGTCAAATTTAAACACAAGTTAGAAAAAACACGCAGTTTTTGTAACTATAATAATTATCAAGCGAAGCATAAATAAATATTAAAAGAGACAATTTTTACACGCAAAATATCAATTAATAACCTTTTAAACTATGAACCAATATCGAAGGACGTCGCAATTCTAAAATTAAGAATTTTAAAACCGTTAAGAGTACGGCAGTTATTTTTAAGTGACATTTCTTTGGCTAAATAGTCTGAGGCTTAATCGAGAAATAATGTTCTAGATAAGCTTAATAAAGTTTTTGGTTCCGTACAATTTACTCTTCGAAAAAAATTATATGCGTTAGACGTTAATTACACAAAGAACATACCGTAATTTTCTAATTTTAAAATCAAATACGGTTTTCTTACATACATTGAAAGTTTGAGATGGTGGCAAATTGTTGCGAAACGGATGCAGCTCAGGATGTGCTATATGTGTATGTGTATGTGTATGTGTGTGTGTGTGTGTGTGTGTGTGTGTGTGTGTGTGTGTGTGTGTGTGTGTGTGTGTGTGTGTGTGTGTGTGTGTGTGCGTGCGTGCGTGCGTGCGTGCGTGCGTGCGTGCGTGCGTGCGTGCGTGCGTGCGTGCGTGCGTGCGTGCGTGCGTGCGTGCGTGCGTGTGTGCGTGTGTGTGTGCGTGCGTGCGTGCGTGTGTGCGTGTGTGTGTGTAGTTATGTTCAAAGCTGCTTAAATAAGGATTGGAGATTTTTTTCAGACAGTTATACGAAAAAAGATGGTGTCGTGGTTGAGTCGAGTGAGACAATTCCTAACAACATTCTGAATGCGATAGAGGTGGTACGCTAACTCACGCAATTAAATTATCTAAGAAACTTTCCGTTGTGTGACAAAAATTTGCGATACAATTATGCCCTGCAAAGCTAAAATGCGATATCTCAGACAATACTGTTGTAGCAATTGCTACCTCATTACTAACAGGAGAGGACTGAATCTGCTTTGGCTATTGTATTTGAGATACCGTCTTTTAGCTTAGGACGGCAGAATTGTAGGAATACTTTTAGTCGCACAACGGAACTTTTACGCTTTCGTTGTTTGTATATTTAACTACCTACTGTTAACTACGCTTAAAACTATTTGCTAATAAGGAATATGCATGAAATTGTTTTGGCAGATTTCTTTGATTCTAAAGTTTTGGGTAGGACAAGTCAAGGGCGTAGGCCACGTGATAAATAGTAATGAAAGTATATCTTACGATATTTACTGGTGTGCACGTAAATTGACAAAATAAACTGACAAAATGAGGATTTTACGGTCCGAAATAAAGATATTTTTTTTTATTTAGCAATAATAATATGATTTTTAGAGTTTACCAATTCCTTATACCGGAAAACTTTTATATCCTATATTGTGTTATACATATTAAAGTCAAATTCAGGAACTCTCTGTATATTATATGATAGTCCTTACACGTGTAAAAAAGCGTTGCTTTTTATCCTGACGTCCTTTTGTTCCATAAAGCTAATGGGAAATGTAAACACTAGTGATGGGAGTTAACGTCCTAATAATAAAAATGGATTCAAAGACATCCAAGAATAAATATTACTCAACAATCCTTAGGCCCGATTTATCCAACCCCCAGTTAGTTGTAAAATATTAATCTGGCAATTATGATTATCACATATCACTCGTTTTCTGGCATATGAAAGAAAAAGATAGAACTGAAGTTTCTCTGTCAAATTACCATTGTTATCTGGGTATGGATTAATCAGCCCTTTGAGATCTTTTCCACGCGCGTCAGATTCAGATCTAAGATAAATAGATACACTTAGCAGTATAGCATTGACAGTTTGTAAATATGGACCTTTTTGCTAGAAATAATGGTTTTTCATTGTACCAGCTCTTAGAACGTTATTATTGTGAAAAAGCGGCACAAGAATCTGAGTCAGTAATTTTTTACCCACAAAGTAACTCACTAACTGCCACACTCAGAGAGGAGCTACTTAATAAAACAGATTAATTAAAAAAAACTCTAACAACTCAACGGATCCAACATGGATGTATCCATCGACATCCACCGGTCCCCTCCCTACGCGACGCACTCTGATTCTATTTAGCGAGGCCTAACTAAGCGAGTTCTTTTGTTGCTCCCTGCATACAAACAAAGCAATGCTCGCGACGTTGTGAAAGGCGTAGATTGTCGCAGCTGAATCAATTGTTAAATTCTTTACGTAGAAGTGGATAGTAAATTTATAATAGCTTTTATTATCGCGTTTGTCGCCAATTCTTTGTTATTGCAAGTTAAGTTTATATAGTTCCCGTAATTGGAATGGACTGTTGGAATACGTGTTTAATACAGTCATAGAAAGCTCTTTGATTTTGGTTAAGACAGCCATCTGATGGTATATACCAACGTATACGTACGCTGTTTCAGAAACTTTGAAGCAGCCGTGTTTTACCAAAGAATTCGTTACACCTCATACGTGCCGCAGAGGTCTTTGATACTAACGCAATATACTATATTCTGCCACCTCGGTCGAAACGTGTGATGAATATAAATAACACCAACTTATCGATGCCGGTGGATAAATGGAGAAAATTTGGTGTCACATAGAAAATACACGAGTTGCTTCGATAACAGTGGCATCTTTGAGTGTATTTGTAAGTTTTTTTTTTCGTATGAAGTTATGGCGTTGCGAAAAAGTTTTGTTGGAGGGATTTTGTTTCTGGTCCGTCTATGGCTGAAGGAGAGTAATGAGGGGTTTGCGGTTGGTTATAGGTACTTGTGAAGGGTCCTTCCCAATCGCTAGCACCGACTTACCTATCAGTAGGGCTAGACAAGTTGCATTCGGTGAACGTTACCGCTTATAAGTTAACAGTTTTCTATAATCATTCTCGTTAGCGTTATGTATCTTGTCTAGGGCGCTGGACGGGTAACACCAGTAGTCCGCGACTAGTTTTCCGCTTGGATATCTCTTTCTAACTAGTCGGTAACGATAGAGACCCACTGAGCGACAAGCGAAAAAATTCAACTTGTGCTAGCCGTACTGCTAGCCTGCTGCCAAGCAGTAGTGTTCGAATTTTTGTGTTCCAGTCTTATCTTCCTAAGGTTACAATAAAGAGTAGTATGTGTGTGTGCGTGTGTGTTTGTGTGTGTGTGTTTGTGTGTAAGTGGGTAACCGACTCCTTCAAGAAAATGTAATTTCAGAGAGAGAAAATTGGGATTCAATCCAAGCCTTAATTAAACCAAGCGAAATTCTCTTTATAAGTAGGTAACCATAAAATGCGTTCATTAAAAAAACAAGTTAATAAACTTTACTCCCATTAATAAAATTACCCCGTGGGAAGGGGAAAGGTGAGTGTAATTTTTACCCAACTCATTACGAAAGATATAATTAACTGTTGCTGTCTTTGGGACTTTAAGAGTTGATGTCGATTCATTTTTTATCTAGATTAAAATTATATTGCATAGAAAAATGTTAATTTATTTATTTATTTTAGAAAAATTCATCTGACATATTCATTTTCGAAACGAGTTTTTTTTTAAATGAAAGTTCATAAAAGGCAAATGATATACCTTCCCCCTGCTCTTTAGGCACGATATTATGGTTTATATTCAAAATTACACATATTAAAAACGTATACAGAACTCTTATCTTTAAATAATTTACATTAATATTTAAAAAAAGGTAATTTTTTAGGTTTTGATATAGGATGGAATATCTGAAACCACTCATCCAATTTCAAAAATTGTTCTACCAATATTTAGAAATAACCCTCAGCGAGCCTAACATGCATCACAAGAATAAAGTGACAGCACGAATAAAAAGTTGCTAGAGTGATTAAATATCATGCTTAGCTTAGAGCCTGTGCACACTATGTAGCCCTTAGACCCCTGGTCAAAAACGCTAGGTGTGCACAGGCTCTTAATAGATTTGAACGATTTATTTCATTAATCTAGCAATACCGGATAAAAAACTAAGGTCTGCAATCCCTTGGATCAGTGAAAAATCAAACATATAACGCAATCAAAAGATACGGCCGTTTATGCCGCCTATTTAAGGAAATCTCAAGGGAATCAAAACCTATAGGGTACTTCCCGTTAGCACAAGTAAAGGAAAAAATCCGAAAACCGTTAATTTGTAGTTACATCACATAAAAAATATAGTCCAGTATAAACTGACACTCACTAAGTACGAAAGTGCATACTTATTGCGTGTCAGTTTATAGTGGACTTGTTTATATTGTATTCCCGTGATTTACGAACTATTTACATACCTACAAGTTTGTGCGGAGCCCTCTGTGCGCGACTCGCACTTGACCAGCTTTTTTAACAAACTTCATACCTTTGCAGGAGTTTATGTTATATTTGACCGACTTCTACATATAAAATATTTTTTTTCGGGTCTCAAAATATAACACGTTATTGTACCATTTTTCAAGCTAGCACAAAAACTGTATAAGTGCTTATACTGTCGAATTCAAATGTCACAATGACAGATAAGGACAAAGCATGGTATAACTACTCAGCGGTTACTCAACGTTTATTAGTAAGGGCAGTGTCCGCATTTTAAAGGCTGTATAAGCTCTTATACAGCTTGTGTGCTGCTTGTGTATGATTAAAATGACTGAGTCACCTGCCGACATATTGAAAAGGATTTTTTATTTATCCTTTACGAAGAAGTGCATATTTTATTTATTTATGTAATAATGTCATAGAGTTCATCTTCTCATTGTTAATGAACAAAGGAGATTGGACGAGAAACGAGAAATGTACGTAACACCTAAAGGCGTCTTTACTGGATTAATTTCACACTTAAACCTAAAGCCCCGATATGCCTTTCTGACTGTTTAATCGGAATTTAAACCTCTAACCACACAACAGAATCATTTGTAAAATTTGGTCTTGCAATAATTGAATGAATAAATAATTAAAGGACAATCTTACACAAATCCGTTAAGCTGTTTACTTATGCGTGATTGCAACACAAAAACACAAACTTTCACGTTTATAATATTATATGTATATGTAAACTGTATATTGCACATAAACAAGTTGACAAGTTAATATGTACCTACACAGAAAATAAATTATTAGACAATATTTTACTGAAAAAAGCCGTGGTTGCCTAATGATTTGACCTGCCGACTCTTAAGCAGAGAGTCGTGGGTTCAAACCTGGGCTCGCACCTCTAAGTTTTTCGGAATTTATGAGTGAAATATAATTTGTAAATTTACCATGAGCTTTTCGGTGAAGCAAGACGGTGTGTGCGAAGTTACCAATCCGCACTGGGCCCGCGTGAGAACTATAGCCCAAACCATATAACATTGTGAGTGGAGTCCTGTGCCCAGCAGTAGATTATTATTATTATATTTTTATTATACTGATTAATATTGCCGCGGGCGTCTCGCGCGCTGTGTGGTAAAGCCTTAAAAGAATCCCTCTCGGTCAGGAATGTCAGTCGATGCAAAATTCACGGAAATGCATTCGCGTGCTTTCTACCGGCTGATGAGATTCCAGCAGGCAGATATTTGACTGCATATTTGTGCTCGTGAATACGTCATTGTCGTCATACGTGAGTGTGATCATTTGTGCTGACGGGTAATACATTGCCAATGACTCGAAAGTGGGTCATAGATCATACTTATTTCTTAAGTAGATAAGGAATTTCTGCTGCACACACACAGACATAGGTGTAACTTATAATATAAGTCTTATAACTCCCCTATTTTTGCGTCGGGAATTAAAATAAAACAACAACAAACTTATAAAGAACTTTGTAACAAAAAAAAAAAAGTTATCTCAGTAAGTGAATAATAGAGTTAATGTTTTCTTGCAACTAATAGTTGAAAACTGGGTTAAGTATCAATTAAATAACTAAGTCTACTACTATAAGCAAGAAAAATACATCTCCAATAATAACCCTCATATTAAATGCACCGTCATTTATAATAGCAGAGAGTCGATTTTGCTTTAAATTTCTATTTGTTGCACCCTTTTTGGTTTGTGGGAAGTCTAGCTGTTTGAACAACAATCCAACTTTACATTAACTAATTGAGAATCTTGGCTTAAATGAAAATAAACTTGACTTAGACCAGGAGCTAAGGCACATTTCATTGCACTGCACGGCACTGTTCATGATTTTTGCCAATTTTTCGCGACTCTTCTGACTTCTGAATTTGTTTGCCACTCGATGCTGTCTAAAAAAAACTTGAAAAAATAGACCTAGACTATATAAGGTAAGGATAGATATGCGCGGGGATAAAAAGTAGCAAAAGCTGCAGAAATTAGACAAAAGCATTTTTACTATGGGAACTTTTTTTATTCTTACGACCTTTGGGACATATTTTAAATTG
This sequence comes from Tortrix viridana, assembly GCA_963241965.1. Lineage (NCBI taxonomy): Eukaryota > Metazoa > Arthropoda > Insecta > Lepidoptera > Tortricidae > Tortrix > Tortrix viridana. The sequence goes on along the minus strand of OY725194.1, from coordinate 1,611,420 downwards.
ATTTTTTGATAATAATTGCCAATTACCTAAAACGATACTATTATTTTTTACTAGAATATTCAAAATTCGGTTATTGTACCTAATTAGCATTTGGCATTGTCGATCTAGTCCTGACTCTTTGGGCTCGACTAGGGTCAGTTAGCAAACCCATTTAATAATAGAAAAAAAAATCTAATAGTAAAAAAAAATGTATTTCTCAAAATAAATGTTCGGTTAAAGTGACCGTCACAAAACTGTCAGTTAATGTCAAGCGCATACAATTTGGTAACAAAATTGTAAGTTAAACATTATTTAAATGACACTTAAATGCCGTCTTTACGTACACTTATTTTGAGAAATACTTACTCATATACAAACGAAATCGTTCCGGTCAAATTCGCGAGAAAAAAATTAATAAGCTAATAAATTAAAATGAATAAATGCTTTTTTCAAGTTTAAGCTCCCAGTTTAGAAAGACTAAGCTTCCGCGGAAGTGTTGGTTTGCAGCGAGTCGGTGAAAGCTCCGATTTCAGGAAAGCTTTTCAACAAGAGCAACCTGGGAATGTTTTTTTCTTAACAACAATAAGCAATGCTAATTGCTAATTAAATAATAAATACAAATACAAAATACAAATACAAATATCTTTATTTTGCAAAAAATGTATAATAATATATAGTATAATAATTATTAAAATTAACCTTATTTCAAAATAATGGACCAATAGCTCTATATTAGTCATTATTTAATATGCGAGTCCTTTCACATTACAATTACTATAATAATCATTAGGTTAAATAAAGTAATTACAATTTATTTGGAATAACTAATGGGTATAGTGAGATCACTTTCACTTAAGTATAAAGCGCGTGCTACACGGTTTCGAACAACCAATCCATATGCCAATCCATATGCGAATTACAAAATATGCGAACAGTAAATAAAGGTGAGAAGATTCCTAGAGTAACTAATGATTTGATACAGGATGCAAGCAGGTGAATTTATACAATGACATGAAATTATACAAATACAGAACAAACAAAAATGAAATTATACAAATACAGAACCAACAAACAAGTGTGTCTTCATGAGTGTTTGTGAGTGTGTGTGTGTGTTTGTGAGTGTGTGTGTGTGTGTGTGTGTGCGTTTGTGTGTGCATGTGTTGAGTGTTGAAATTATGGGTTCAGGGATATCACCGCAAACCCCTCAGTATCAGCTCAATTTCTTCATAACAAAGATTACTGAGCCATAAATGCACATGTTGCTTTAGTTCTCCCAGAGATAAGTTTTTTATAGGCAATTTCGAACTTACTTTATTATAAATAAACGGATGAAGGTGCGTGATTGACCTCCTGGCGAAAACGGTGTTGGTATAAGGTACTGTAATTTTAAAATTTCGTTTTCGTGACCAATCGCAAAAATTGGGGGACTTAATGACGCGGTCATGAACCTTTGTCATTACTCGAAGGATAAAAAGACCACGAATATTTAGGACGTTCAAGTCCTTGTATATCAGATGTGTTGGATATTTTATTGGTTTTGCCAGTATTACTTTTAAGACGGCGCGTTGTGCTCTTTCCAGAAGTATCATATTCGTTTTGGCTGCACCGCCCCAAACAGCTATACCATATGTTAGCACAGATTGGCCTATACTGACGTAAACCGTTCTGAGAAGGTTTTGGTATGTGGTACAAAAGATGGCCTAATAACAAATAAAATACACAAACTGGCCTAGTCCCAAACTAAGCCCTAGGCTTTTACTATTAAGTGCTGTTGCAATTTCATCAAGCAATCACCAGGCAACCATGTTTCCATTCTGTTTATAACGCTAACAATTCTGTCTATTTTATTCTTTGATTTACCAGCAGTAAATAGAGGGAGACAAAATGAAACGGCAGTTATTAAAACCGTGTAAAAGAACAATACTTCAAACTGATTTGGAGTAACTTAAAGCAAATAGGGGTGAATTACGACAGATGGCTCAGCAAAAAAAAAACCATAACGTAGCTTAAAATCTCTATTTTTCTCTGTGTTTGTATTTAAAATACAATATCAAAGACAAAGTCATCCCTGAAGCATGTCAAAAATGAGGGATTTTTTGTTTTGAAGTTTTTATATATATTTTATTTTTCTGAAAATATTTAAACTAGGTAATATTGTCGCTTACAATGGGCCTCATAAGAAGGCTCAAGGTCACTCAAAGGGCGATGGAAAGAGCTACGCTAGGTGTCTCCTTGCGAGATCGAATCAGGAATGAGGAGATCCGCAGGAGAACTAAAGTAACTGATATAGCTCACCGAATAGCAAACCTTAAGTGGCAGTGGGCGGGGCACATCGCTCGTAGAACCGATGGCCGTTGGAGCGGAAAGGTTCTAGAGTGGCGACCGCGAACCGGGAGACGGGAGTGTCGGCAGGCCTTCCACAAGGTGGACCGACGATCTGATAAAGATCGCGGGAAACCGCTGGATGACAGCAGCAGAGGACCGATCGTTGTGGAAAACCTTGGGGAAGGCCTTTGTCCAGCAGTGGACGTCTTGCGGCTGATGATGATGATGATGATGAGGTAATATTGGGCTAGGCTAGGTAATATTTAGGCTAGGTAGGTAGGTAGTTTGCGGTCGCATATGAAACAAATAAAAGTTATGTCGCGAAATAGCTCATTAATAACTGACACAATACACATTAAGGACCTTATTAGAATTGACTGTAAGGGTGGACATTATTTGCTATATTTTAACTTACAAACGTACTGGTTTAATAAATAACCAACTTAGGTGCCTTTCGAGGCGACCAGTGCCGGATTATGACTACTTGATCGATTACTCCACAGACAAGAGCTTGGCTCTTAAATAAAGAGAGAGAGAGATGCTCTGAGCAATCCACGCCTTTGTAATCCATAAGTAACCTAAATAATCCCGCCTATATACTATATGTCCCACTGCTGGGCACAGGCCTCCACTCACAATGAGAGGGGTTTGGGCTATGGGCCACGCGGGCCCAGTGCGGATTGGGAACTTCGCACACACCGTCAAATTGCTTTGCAGGTGTGTGCAGGTTTCCTCACGATGTTTTCCTTCACTAAATAGGCAATTCCTATAGGACTCCTAGGAGGCCGGTCTTTATTTAACCCTTTTTAGTGGGTTTTTGAAGACGGTTTTATTTTGTTGTTATTTTTTTTTTTATATTTGTTAACTAATTCGCCGTTATATCATATATATTACAAAAAAAATCAACCGGCTATATTTTTCGATTCAAAAGATACCTACAGCTCTTTAAAGTTAGGACGGACGGACAGCGTAGGCTTAGTAATAGGGTCCCGTCTGACACCCTTCGTATACGGAACCCTAAAAAGCTCTTTAATCACTTATTATTAATAGGCGATATCTCAAATTCAATAGCCAAAGCAGATTCAGTCATCTCCCGTTAGTAATGAGGTAGCAATTGCTACAGCACTTTTGTCACATATCGCAGTTCAGCTTAGCAGGGCAGAACTTAACAGATGATTAGAGTTAACAGCTGTCAAAATGTATGAACTAACAGTCGATTAACATTTAACATATCGTTTGGTGAAATTGGTACATAAAATATTCCACTTACCTAATCAATCAATAACCAAATATTACCTGAATATACTTTCAACTTAAAACACACCCTCATCTCGATTCACCGGGAAACCCTTTTCTTAAGAATAAAAAGATTACTTGAATACGAAATTAAAGGAAAACATACTGTGTTTTTCTGTTTCGCAAGAAAGACTGGCCACGATCTTGAGCTGCGACGAGCGAATACTGTCTTCATTGCACGGTTGACACGCTCACCGCAAAGCCGTTAGTTGACAGTACACTCAATGTATTAGGAAATCGCTTGCCGGTCGCACCAAATCGTGGCCAAGCCCTTTTGCCGCAAATTCGAAATGGAGGTTGTTTGCGTACACACTGGTCGCTGACTATGAAAGACTTGTTTGCTTCCAGTAGGTCAGTAGGTAGTGTACACGCAAACAACACACGCCGCCGTTCCGAATTTGCGGCCTAGTGTACATTGTGAGCCTAGCATGAATCTTTACTAATGTTATAAATGCGGTTTACTAATGATTCGCAACCGCACATTTCGCAAACTATTTCATTTCCCAACCGTTTCATTTGGCCAAACGCTTTTTTTCTGAAACTGTAAATATTTCAGGATTTTTATAAAACTAATCTAACTTAACCTATAGAGTTCTACACGATGGTGCTGAAATAAATCCTGAAATATTTACAGTTTCGGAAAAAAAGCGTTTGGCCAAATGAAACGGTCGGGAAATGAAACAGTTTGCCAAACGTTTTTCGCCGGAATGGAAGGACACCTATAAATGCAGCAGTGTGTTTGTCTGTTGGTTTGTTAGTTCTGTCGTCAAGGTTTAACGCTTTAACCGATCGACAGGAAATTTGGTACACAGGTAGTTTATAGCTCGGAGATAATCCAGTCATTTCCCAGAGGAACATCGATTTACAGGGTGGCCGCTTTTTACAACATTTGAATTTCCCTGACTTTTCCCGGTTTTCCAGGCACTTTTTCGGTTTTTTCCCTGATCATCCAAGCAAAAATAAAAAAAATGTCACATAACTTTTTATATTCAATATAAAAGTAGGTACATCGCACGGAAAGTATGGATTTTTTTTTCTCCATAAATTTTTCTATGGAAACAAAATCTAGAGATCTTTTACATAATATTTTTTTTTATATAGGATTTTGATGCCCTTCGATGATTTTTACATTTTAATCAAGACTCGTAACATATATTTTTTTATTAAAATGCACTGATATTTTTAATTTTTAATTTAGTAAATATATTGAAATTAATTTATAGTTTTTCGTAGTTTAGAATTAGTAGATGTTACAACGATAACACATTTCATGGTTGTTATTACACCGATTTTTGATATTTGTCATATGGGAGGAACCACAGTGCATTGAACAAATGTATTTTTTAATAAAGTGTACTTAGTGATTTTTCCTCTCAATAGACGAAATGCAAGTTATAGTTTTAGTAAGTAATGTATTTTTCCCTGACCTTTTGAAAATTTCCCTGACATTTCCCTGACTTTTCACTGACCAGCGCATTTCCCTGACTTTTCCCGGTTTTCCAGAAAGTGGCCACCCTGGATTTAAGACCTAGTGCTAGTGATATGTCACTTACAAGAACATCTTTTTAATTTGTCGCCACAATATCTTATAATGGGGACCTCTCAAGTTCGAACTTAAGAATAAGAATAAGAATAAGAATAATTTATTAACATACAAATATTAACAGTTACATAATTCAGAAACAGTATCCGGTGAGTGCCAAACTAGGCTGAGCCTGTATCTTGGGACCCACTGAGTCGGTTTACAAATTCGACAGATAACACGTTGGATACACTAAGCTAGTACTTACAAATTAAATCTACTATTATCGTGCGAAAAATAACAAAAAGAAAAAATATATATTTTTAAGGTATTAAAATTAGGCAAAGGAAAATTATAAAAAACTACTACTATGCAGTTGATACTCGATAATCTAAGACGCGCACGCGCGTGCGTGCGTGCGCGCGTGCGTGCGTGCGAGCGTGCGTGTGTGTGTGTGTGTGTGTGTGTGCGCGCGCGCGCGTGTGTGTGTGTGTGTGTGTGTGTGTGTGTGTCTGTGTATGAAGCGAGGGATGGTACGTTTGCATGAGAATGTGTGTGTGTATGCTCGGGATCTCAGTTAGCTATGTGATTGTGTTCTCCTAACTGCACGATCGCAGAATGTCTTCAGTATCATTATATGTGAGAGTAGCAAACCATTGTTTGAGTATGGATTTAACTCTGTATGTGGTACAAGTTTTCAAATCGCAAGCTCTGCAAACTGCATTGTACACAAACGGGTGTATGAAACTTGCAGAGCGTCTAGCATGCACCGATTTGACGATGGGTACTGGTACGCGATATATTCGTCGGCTCATGATGGAATCTTTCTGGGGTGACTTCGCAATACTCCTGTGGACCCTAATAACTGCGTTGCAGACGAATAACTGCCTAACTCTAAGGTACCCCGTTTCCCTGTACAGAGTGTCTGTAGGGAAACGGAAAGGTTTTTTCAGCATCACTTTAATGACTGCTCGTTGTGCACGCTCAAGCTCAAGTAGTGCCGTTTTACCAGCACTGCCCCAAACCGCGATACAGTATTGAACTATCGACTGACAAAGTAGGTCTTAAGCGTCGAGACAGTATCACCAACTTTAAGAGTGCTTTAATGCCGCTTCCTCACACAATTATAAATTGAATTTTTTTTTTATTTTTTTTTTTACGTAATTGCTTTGTTCGGTGTGTATTTCATGGATGAGCGTCTAAGATTTCAATTTGGTAATTAGTGCCGGATGAAGTGATCCTTTTCGCACCGCTCCGCTCGTCTCCGCCTCAATGGAAAGGCAGCCTTAGCCATTGAAGAGTTCTGTTCCTATGACCACCTTCTGTCTCGACATCCATCCATCCAAACTTTCACATTTATACTATAATTACTAGGATAAAGTAAAAGATACACAATAAAAAGTTTTTCTTTATTGTATGGTAGCCGAAATAACCCGCGGGTCTCTTCTAAAGAGCTCTTCTTTCTCTTTAATTAAACTTCGTTACGCTCACTCGTAACTGCTATTCTGCGTCCTTTGCCATTAACTGGATCTATTTAGTTTTCTTCTAAAAAGTGTTCGTCATTTAACTTGAACATTGAACTATTAATTTGTGTAAATTACTATGCTTCTGCCCGCGATTCCGTCCGCGTAGAATTCGTTAATCGGTTTTCTTTTACACACATACAAAATGGAATACATCTATTCCATATGCTAACGTAAGACTGAATGCTTAGGGTTTAAAATAAAAGTGTCTCGTCCTGACTTTTATTACCTTTTATTACTAGGCGACAAATGCGATTTTCACATTTTTATAGCGATTTTATCAAGACGGGATACTTTTATTTTAAACCTTAAGCGTTAAGTCTTACGTTAGAATATGGAATAGATGTATTCATTTCTCTAGCACCTGTCAAATTTTATCTCGTGCATGCATGCTAAGCCCGCTGAGGTAATACACCTGCGAGCTTAAACAAGTTCATGAGTAGTTTTTACACGTTATTCGGCGTCGGCGACGCGTCTGGCGTGTCAAAATTGCATACCCATAATCGCCACATCTATAATATCAGCACTGATTCGAAATTTCACTATAGAAATTAGCAACTTTATATGACGATGCGCACGTATCAATCCTGCTCTCGCATGCGTACGCGCCTTCATACAAAACAGCCTTTTTCTATAGACAAAATGCAAATCGGTGCTGATAGGTGTGATTCCCTTAAAGTATTTTTTTTATTAACAACATAGTTCACGATCTTGTTTATTCCTAAGGAGCGTCCCTACTGAGAGCATTCGCGTATAATGAGCGTTCGGCGTCGAATATTCGAGTGGTGTGGACGTTGAGCAGAGCGTACGAAGCTTAAAAATTATTCAAAATATTGCTCTCTTAAAAACAAGACGTACGACAGCCATTAAGTACCGTACTTTAACATAAATACTACACCCCGTTGCAGCACCTGCATATTTCCTGGTAAGTAAAATAAATAATATCCGCTCAATGCGCTAAGTTTCCAATACAGGACTGGGTAAGGCTGTATTCCTGAGGATACGAAGCGTAAATAATTACTTATATAAGTACCTAATAAAGACAGAACTCTTGTAATTAGGTACTTTTGTTAATTTAATTGGAGAGTCTGACAATAAAAATTATACGCCGTGTACTTTCTTTTACAAAAATCTAAATTTGATGCCGTCATTGATTTATTATTTTTGTCTTTAGATATAGGGCAAATATTCTTATTCTAGTTTCATAAATTTAGACATAGGAAAACCGAAAACGCGATTATAACTCTTGAATACATGGATTATGACATTTATGACTGATTAAGTCTCTTGTGCTCATCCACATTACACATACGATTGGGATCTGGGCAGATAGTATTCTGTTTTTTTTCTTTCGTAACTAGAAATCAATTTGTTACTTAGTTTGTATAGACGCAGAGTAGTTTTTATTATAAAACAAAGTCTCCCCACCGCGTTTGTGTATCTGCCTGTTTGTCATTCTGATTGCGATAAACTCAAAAACTACTATTTTTCATTACGGAGTGATTGATGAGGAAGGTTTAAGTGTATAATTCATTAGGGTTTAGGTGCGTAAATGCTCTGCTACCCGTGCGAATGCGAAGCCGGGGCGGGTTGCTAGTTAACCAATAAAATATTAACCGCTAAGCTTGTCTCGGACTCCAACCTTACACCGAACGAACATGTTTAAAGGCGAGTCCACATTGAAAGAGCTTTTCAATTCGGTATTGAATGGTCGGTAAAACGGAACGGTCGCTCTTTGTAAGTAGGTACTTTCAGTAACGTAATTACATTCTCTTTCTCTCTCTAGCGTTATCTTTTCAGCTAAATCACTTATTTTACTAAGCTAGTAGGTCACCTTAATGGCAGAACCAGGAGAGGAATCACAGATGCGCTGCTCGTCACTCGTCAACAAAGAACCGAAATATCTGACAATTTAAACAAAAACGAAGACTTAATTGACTGTATATTTAATTTGGCGCGTCGACGCGTCGACAAAAGACTAAAAACAGCTTTGATATTGTGTACAACAAATTCAAAAATCATTGGTTGAATTGCGTTAAAACAAAGGCACCGATTCTAAAGGTATGAGGCTTTACAGCGATTTTGGTAGAGAATTGCACCCCCAAAGCGAAACGGAACAATAATCACGCGAAACAAAGCGAGAAGAAACAATAGACTAAGTCAAAGTTCGAGTGATCAATGTGACGAATCAGTTATAGCACAGTATAAATATAGCTAAAGTGGTAAAGAGACTACGAACAAACGTTCGAAACGTAGCACCCACACAGACGCACGTCCCAACGAGACCCCTAAGCGGACATGGCAGTGCTGTCAGTGGCGGGTGTCGCGCCGAGACGAATGGTTGAGACGTGTGTCTGTGTGAGTGCGACGTTTCGAACGTTTGTTCGTAGTTTCTTTACTGCTTTACCAATAACTATTTATACATACTGTGGTTATAGTTAGTTCAGAAGCTGGGTATTCACGGTAACCGTCTTGCGTGTCTATGGTCTTCCATGGGCCGGAGGAAGCGAGCCGCTATTTAAGAATAAAGAAAACAGATGCAAGATGCGTGGCGTAATTAAATTCAATGTGATTATTTTTCTAGTTTCTGCTCCACAGGTTATGTTTCTTGATTACCATTAGATGATATAATGATGTCGATTCCTACACAGCTCCTCTCCGCACTGCTAGTCTCCGCTTGAAAAGCAGCCATAAGCAAAAGCGGGTACATTTAATCGCAAATTATACAAACACAATCCAAAATGAACATTCGATTAAATAACGAACCAAATAGAACAATGAGTTAATTGTTACCAGGGTGTTATTCTATTAAATAACTCGCTTCTCTATTCGACGCTGAAATTCCATTTTAAACGACGTCGAGTTGACGATGCGGTTAGCCTAGTTGGTGTTGACCCTGTCTACGAAGCTTGTGGTCCCGGGTTCTATTCCCGGTAAGGGCAAATATTTTTTATAATTATATTGTATATTTTGTGTGTTAATTAAGTACTAGTTAAGTTTCTATGGTGACTCAAGGATTAAAACCAATAGGCTAAAACATTGCAGCGAGTTAAAAAGGTATAATAGTAGATTGTACAACAAGTGCATAAAACGCACCATTTTACGCGAGACGTTTATCCATCCAAGCGAGCTTGGGAGCGAGGATGGATATAAAGTCGAGTGTTAAATGGGTTTTATGGACGAGTTGTACACTCTACTTTTCACTTCGATTGCGAGGAAATGAAACAGCAACATGATAAAAATAATAATAATAATAAATGCGACGAAATAAAAATTATAAGTTTATTTCATGAAGCTTTGTGTACTTTGGCTGTTGGTATCCTTGCCTTGGTCTTAGAATACTAACGAAACGAAATAAAATAAAGAGGTTATTCTATGAAGTTAAAGTTGTTCATGTGGCTGTTGGACCGATTGCCTAGGTCTTCGACGAAGATTTTACTTTATGCACTAGAGCATAAGAAGCGACTTTATGTCGCCTACGCACGACATGAAGACGAACTTTTAGAGCATGAGAAGTGAAAAACATATTTTTACCTTTGCTTTACATTGTATGTGAGGTACCTACCCTTAAATATTTTTTTTACAATTTTAATTATTGATCTTTGTGCACGGTAAAATATATATAAGTAGGTATACAACATTTTAACTTATAGCTTCTGAGAAAAAGTGAGTGTATTCAGACAGACAGACGGACGGACATGGTGAAACTATAAGGGTTCCTAGTTTGACTACGGAACCCTGAAAAGTAAATAAACATCGTTACATCACCTAATCTCCATTTTAACCAGGTTACAAACTGAATAAATTGTGAATAACTCTGAATCACACGAAATAACATGTTTTCAGTAAAACGTACGTTCTCATTTTGCACATTTGCGCAAATAAAGAAAAATATTTCGTCCTCTCAAACAGGATTTGTTCCAGTTGGAGCTTTCTGCTAAGGTAGTTTATTTGCAACAAATGGTGGTATGTTAATTATAATTATATTTGGATAGCGTTATGCAGAAAACAGCCATCTGACTTTCAACTTCACATCAGTTGGCTGTTTTCTGAATATAGCTATCCAATTATTTCTCAATGCATAATATTTACCTACCTACTTACGGTACTATTTTTAGCCTATTTAGCCTATTACTAAACCTCCGCTGGATCTATCAGCGGGTAGTATCTCATGAACCGTATAAAAAAAAATAATTAATTCAGACTTAAGTCCATACATGGTTAGTAAACAATAAGATCTTACTACTAGTGTTAGTATGACATAAGTCGAGAGTATAGGTAGAGAGTTGAAATTTTCAGTGTGTATTTTTATTGCCCTTATAACTGCAAATAATAAAAATAAAATAAAATTAAGAATTAAAGCGACTCCCCATACAATAAATTTTTGTTTTTGCTCGATCGTGATAATGGCTATAATGTAACTCCACAAACCGTAATAGGTAGACAGTTGAAATTTTCACAGAGTGTAACGTGTATTTCTATTTCCGCTATACATTATAACCACAAATAACTTAATTAAAAAAATATCTTTCGTAGATACATTAGTGAAATCTTGTACGATGGTACGGAACCCTTTGTGTGAGAGTCCGACTCGCTTTCGGCCGGTTTTTTATGATTATTATTTTTATATTGACGATCTTATAGTGAATTCATTATTATTTAATTATGTGACACAAAATAATGTAATTTTCAATATAAAATGAATACCTATCTAAGTTGAGTGAGACTGCCATTTTAAGTCATTTGATATACATATTGTTATAACAAAAATACTTTTTTTTTATTCCCCCTCCATATTTTTCGCGGACGCCATATTGAAATATTATGTACCCTAGTCACTAAGACAGTTAAGACGAATCGAATGACACCTCATATATACTCGTATTATGTTAAAATCCGTCAAGCTGTTTAGGCTGCAGAGCGACACAAAGAAATAGACATACATACATACATACTTCGGGCAGTCGGTTATAAACGGTAGGTACCAAGAGGAACAAACCGGAGCGAAGCTGTGCATACACGTCGCTCAGCAAATAGAGAGCTTTAGGCTAAATTACGAATTCAGCCAAAGTATTTAGAGATTTGAATAAGGAGCTTACATAAAGCTAAGGAAACATGTCTCTTTGTAAGAAATGTAATTATTTAATAATTTGCCAAAATGCTTTCGAATGTAGAAAAAAACTAAGTTTTCGTATAAGCAGGTACGTTAATTGCAAATTGTAAAATTATGAATGTTAAGATAAAATATACCAAGGCAAATGGGTAAATTTCCGGGCGTTTCAACCGCCGTCATTAGTGTCACCAATAATATTGACGAAATCAATGACACTACAGCAACTTCTGATTTATACAGAAGCAGAACCGGGGACGTAGTTTCTATCAGCATCATAAGTTGCTGTAGCGTCATTGATTTCGTCAATACATTGGCGACACTAATGAGTAATGACGGCGGATGAAACGCCCGGAAATTTACCCATATATAGAGAGTACCTACTTCAGATTTAGGAAATACTAGCGGTTGGCCGCAACTCCGTCCCGCGTAGAAGTCGTTCGGGAGCTTTCAATATCTTCCAGGAAAAAAGCTGTGTCAATCCAGGATAAGGGCTATCTGTGGGTGAATTTCAGGGCGTTTCAACCGCCGTCATTAGTGTCACCAAATATATTGACGAAATCATTGACACTACAGCAACTTCTGATGCTGATAGAAACTACATAGCCGGTTCTGCTTCTGTTTACATCAGGAGTTGCTGGTAGGTGTCATTGATTTCGTCAATATATTTGGTGACACGAATGACGGAGGTTGAAACGCCCTGAAATTCACCCCTGTGTGCCAAATTTCATCCAAATCCGTTCAGCGGTTTAGCCTTGATTGAAACACAAACATCCAAACATCTGTACATATTTGACGTTCTCAATATAAAGGGACAATATTACAAATATTGCATAAATACTAAGCAATCTTTTTTCGATTATGATAATCAATAATTAACTGTGGTATGTAGCTGACTGCAAGTCATTCATAATTTCACTCAAATAACCGCAGAAAATGGATAGTGTAAACGGGAACAACTTTTTTTAGGTTGGGACCAGTTTAGAGCTGCACCAAATTTGATAATGACCCAGCTATGTCAAATGTAAGTAGGCCAGTAGAAATCGACACTATAAAAGGCTAAAATCGCAAAGCATGATGTAGGTAGTTCTGATGTATTGGTATGTTCTATGACTTCTATGGACCAGTTAGAGTGTGAATCCAAATTTGCAACTTCGTGAAACTTGTGCTCGCTGTTGCGAAATTTTGGGACCATTTTGGGGAAAAAATCGACCCTCCCATACATTTTGGCTAGTCAGCTGACGTTTTGTATGGGAGGGTCGATTTTTTTTTCGCGATTACGTGATTGGTCCCATAGTGAAAGTTGGTCAGTATGACTTAGGGCCGTATTAATAAACTCATCTCAACTCTGATCCTCGTCTCGAGATACGTCAAAGTAAACGTCAAACCATAGAAAACTGTAATTTTTGTCGCATCTTGTGACGGGGATCAGAGTTGAGATGAGTTTATTAATACGGCCCTAAACTGATTTAACCCCCAAACATTGTCCAACTAGTTCCATCAATGGAACTAATATAATAATGGAACTGTGGGAATATACCCTTTTTAATATATAAACTTTGGCCTCTATTTCTCTTCGTTTTAATTTTAACCCACTTTGCTTTCAAAGCATTTTAACAATTTATGGTATACATACAAAAAACCGGCCTAGTGCGAGTCTGACGAAGGGCTTCGTACACTCACGGACTTTAATTGATATGCCGCCATAGAACCCTGTCATAATGACAGCGATTAATCACAAGAAAGAAATTACGTCAAATTTCCTTCTTGTGACTTATCGCTGTCATTATGACAGGGTTCTATGGCGGCATATCAATTAAAGTCCGTGATGGTACAAGGGGCCGTTCATAAATTACGTCACACGTTAAGGGAGGGGAGGGGGTTAACAAAGTGTCACAAGGGGTGGGAGGAGACATCTAACAGGGTGGCCACTTTTTACAACATTTGAATTTCCCTGACTTTTCCCGGTTTTCCAGGCACTTTTACGGTTTTTTCCCTGACCATCAAAGCAAATATAAAAAAATGTCACATAACTTTTTTATATTCAATATAAAAGTACACCGCACGGATAGTATGGTTTTTTTTCCATACATTTTTCTATGGAAATTATATATAGAGACTTTTTACATAATATTTTTTTCTATATAGGATTTGGATGCCCTTCGAGGATTTTTACATTTTAATCAAGACTTGATACATATATTTTTTTTATTAAAATGTTTAATTTAGTAAATTTATTGAAATTAATTTATAGTTTTTCGTAGTTTAGAATGAGTAGATGTTACAACGATAACTTATTTAATGGTTGTTATTACAACGATTTTTGATTTTTGTCATATGGGAAGAACCACAGTGCAGTGAAGAAATGTATTTTTTTAATAAAGTGTACGTAGTGAGTTTTTCCTCTCAATATCTATTGAAATGCAAGTTATACAGGTTGTTTGGTAGCTAGGTGCAAAGTTTTAAGGGGATGATAGCTGAGATGTTTTAGAATATTTTAAGCCATACTTATCATAGACGAAGTTAGTTATTTTTTTTTTAGTTGCAATTTTAATGATTTTATGAAAAAAACCCAGAAACTGACAGTCTAACACTAATAGTGTCTCCTTCTGGGCTGGTATGGCAATAAATTATTAGTTTTTCGTTAGTTTAGTAGTTATGGTGTCTAATAAAATGATTTTGAAGCGTCTATGTTCGAATAAAAAAAAATTATAGACATACAAAGTTTTGTAAATGAGTTAAGTTGGAGTGAACTCTTTTTTTCCACGGCATTTAAAAAAAAATATCCTTAGATGTTCAAACAATTTAAAAAACATGCCGGTTTATTGCTCTTTCTTTTAAGCCATCGCTCGTATAGATAGCTTGCAAATTTTTGAAATTAAGGGAAAAACACCAAATTAAGGTAGCACTCGAAAAAACGACTTCTCTTGAAACTTTATTCTAGATGGTAAAATCATGGATCATCAGAACTGTGAACTGTTATTTATTGAGACAGGCGTCTTTCCTATTAGACGAAAGAGACTCCGCCCGAAGAATTGATTTTTTTAAACAGTGACATTGAAGACCCGTCGTTTTTTAAATCTATCGTCTGGACTGATGAGGCAAAGTTTTCGCGAGAGGGAATAACAAACTTTCATAACCTGCATCAATGGGCTGACAAGGACTCAAATTCTCACTGGACGAAGCAGCTATCATTTCAACGGAAGTTTTCCGTTAATGTGTGGGCTGGAATGATCGGGCGGACTTTGATTGGGCCTCATTTTCTCCCAGATAATTTAAACGAGACAAATTATCTTGCCTATTTACAAAGCGATCTTCCTGACCTTCTAGACGAGCCTGGAGTCCTAGAAACTGAAAGATCAATTATCTTCCAACAAGATGGCTGTCCAGCACATTGGAGTTTGACTGTCAGGGATTATCTGAATAACGGTTTCCCGGAAAGCTGGATCGGAAGAGACGGACACATCCCTTGGCCCCCTCGTTCACCCGATTTAACTCCTTTGAATTTTTTCGTCTGGGGACGAGCCAAAGGGCTCGTGTACACGTCAGAGATCACAACCAAGGAGGAATTAATGACGAGAATCGTAGAAGCTTTTCGCATCATGAAGGCGGAGATGAAGCTGAAAATCACGACCACAGAAGTTAGGAAAAGAGCCCGTACCTGTCTCTATACGAAATCGCGGATTACATTTTGAACATCTGATTTAAGCGTTGTGTTTTGGTTATTGACATTTAAATTGAAACTTTAACTCGTGTAGTTTTTTCGAGTGTCTCAATAAATAACAGTTCACAGTTCTGATGATCCATGATTTTACCATATAGAATAAAGTTTCAAGAAAAGTCGTTTTTTCGAGTGCTACCTTAATTTGGTTTTTATCCCTTAATTTCAAAAATTTGCAAGCTATCTGTACGAGTGATGGCTTAAAAGAAAGAGCAATAATGCCTGGGCCACACCAGATGCGTTGCGTAGACGTGCACGTACGCGTTTGCGTTCCACTGCGTTGTATAGTATGAATCCTCACATGAGGACGCAGCTATACAACACAGTGGAACGCGAACGCGCACGTGCACGTCTACGCAACGCATCCGGTGTGGCCCAGGCTTAAACAGGCATGTTTTTTAAATTGTTTGAACATCTAAGGATAGTTTTTTTTTAATGCCGTGGAAAAAAAGAGTTCACTCCAACTTAACTCTTCACAAAACTTTGTATGTCTATAATTTTTTTTATTCGAACATAGACGGTTCAAAATCATTTTATTAGATACCATAACTACTAAACTAACGAAAAACTAATAATTTATTGCCATGCCAGCCCAGAAGGAGACACTATTAGTGTTAGACTGTCAGTTTCTGGGTTTTTTCATAAAATGATTAAAATTGCAACTAAAAAAAAACTAACTTCGTCTATGACAAGTATGGCTTAAAATGTTCTAAACATCTCAGCTATCATCCCCTTAAAACTTTGCACCGAGCTACCAAACACCCTGTAGTTTTAGTAAGTAATGTATTTTTCCCTGACCTTTTGCAAATTTCCCTGACATTTCCCTGATTTTTCCCTGACCAGCGAATTTCCCTGACTTTTCCCGGTTTTCCCGGTTTTCCAGAAAGTGGCCACCCTGTCTAAGCTTCGTGACGTCACATGTCAACACAGCCCGCTGTAGTGTTGTGTCGTTAGTAAGTTACCGTTACCGGTAATTTCCCATTTGGAAATATTCCCAGTAAATTCCCGTTGTTCCCGGTAATACTCCCAAAAGCAGATATACAATACCTGTGGATTCATTATTGTTCTTACGTTATATTTAGTTCATTTAATTGGAAACAAAACAATCTTATCGGAAAGTTACCGGGTAACATTAGGAATATTCCCAGTAATATTGGGAATTTACTTAAAAAGTAAATCGTGTTGATTTTTTGCACTCTGTATGATGCATTTAGTCCACACGTAACGGTTTAATGTAAAAACAACATATGTTTACCTACATTTACAAAATTTGAATACTCCCGTAAATTGCTGAGTTTTGGGAATATTACCGGTAACGTTACCGGGAATATTACCGGTAACGTTACCGCCAATATTCCCGGTAACGACACATCATTAACCCGCTGACAGGCAGACGAACAGCAGAGGCTTAGTAATAGGGTTCCGTTGGCACCCTTTGAGAACGGAACCCTGAAAAGGAATAGCGTAAGGGTCCACATTCACGGTCAGTTAAATTACTATAAATGTGCGTGGTCCAGAGCCCAGAGCACTTTAGTAGAAACTAGTGTTTAGAGGATCGTGACGTCACAGCGACGCCATGACAGAAGTTAGCGTTTTAGCGGGAAATTTTAAAATGAAATTTATTTTAAGGCATAATTTAATATACAGGTGTTTTGTTTTTTAATACCGTAAAAACGGGTAACTTTAGCCCTGGGGGTAACATTGTCCGCCCCTATATTTCAAGCTTTTCTTTGTATATTTTACAATTTTAAGTAACAAATACTTTCTTTAGAATACATAGTGCAAGTCCGTATAATCAATCTATTTTGATAAAAATAAAAATGTAAAGTGTTTTTTTGGGTGGGCAATGTTACCCCAACTGTTAACTTTCGTCACACATTGGAAGAAAATTAACGTTTTTTAATTAAGGCCTTAACTACGTACATTTTTTTTGATAATCACCCACATACATGCATACATACATACATTGCAAGTTAAATAAAAGCTTGCAAAAAGAATCACAAACTCAGCAAATAAACAAAAAACTGTACTTAAAATAATCATTTATTCAAAACCAATTCCAAAGCATTCATAATAAAATTTATAAATCATCTTCGGTAGCAACTTCAACCTCCAAAGGAGACTCTTGATCTAATGAATCAACATGTATGAAGGAGTCCAGGGTCAATCGTCCAATATTCCCATAAAAAATTGCATCAGCAATTAACTTCTGAGCGATATTTTGTTGATTACCTTCCAAAGCGCTTAACTGAAGACCGATTGCCTTGCCTATCACTTCCCAATCTTTTTCTTTCTTGGCTAGTATTTTGCTGGCAATGTCTATGAATTTTTCTTGCTTTTGTAATAAACTGTTGACCCTACGCTTTGGGTTGGACGGCCGGTGGATTTCTGGTGATTTGTGGTGTGGTGTGGTGTCCTGAAAAAAAATAACCCAATTTAAATTCTAGGTTAAGTTTAAAAGAAATGCTACGGTAATCTAAGTAACAATGCCAACAACGCCTAATAAGCGTCCTTTGAATGAGTTATTCTTAATTTTTCATGACTTCCTTAAATTTGTCACACAAGGAGCTTCCTAGGAGCTTTAAGTCCCTGATGAGGGATAACAGGAAAATAGCAGCATCATCATCATCATCATCATCATCATTCTTAAAGTTATTAATACATAATTTAGTTATCACCTCTCCTAGAAAATCTCATTAGAAATAACATTTTGGGCATAGTTTGCTGATTATCTTGCTAGCCTCGCCTATCACTTCCCAATTCTCTTTCTTGTTTAGTATTTTGGTAGCAATGTCTATGACCTTAATAATATAAATAAATAAAATAAATAAATATCAGGGAAAATCTCACACAAATTGACCTAGTACCAAACTAAGCTGTAGGTATGTACAGTCAAGGACAGAAAGATGTTTACACTTTTTCACCTTATTCCATTGTAATTTAATTCCATTGTATTGTTGATGTACACTACGCATGCTGAGGTTACCTATGATTAGGGAAACAATTAGCTCTAAAAATTCAAGATACCTATCCATTTATCAACACAAAACCATTGCATTCTGTTGGTAATCCATAATAATAAATAAATAAATAAATAAGGTCCAAAAGTGTAAACATCTTTCTGTCCTCAACTGTACTATTACCAGGCAACAATATTTATTTATATCCAAATTTTGAGTAAGCATATGCGGTGTTAAGACAAACCCGGAGAGTACTTGGTGGGTCTATATTAAGTAGGTATCCAGTGGTCACCTTCAAGAAGCAGCATCATCAGATCAGCTTTAACACATCATAATTTCATTGTCATTGGGTTTATATTATATCTTATATCCATAGTAATATTATAAATGAAAGTGTCTCTGTTTCTTTCCAAGTTACCTTTTAACCACAAAATAACTGAACAGATCTTAATGAAATTTAACAACATAGACATTATGATACTTTTTATGATGGAAAATTCTACAGTTCCTGAGGCAACAGCGATAAACGACTTCTAAGCAGACAAAGTCACAGGTAAAAGGCTAGTATACATAGATATTCCAAATAGCGACCTACCCTCCTTTCTCTTCGGTTAATATTAGTTGAAATACAGGGTAGATTTTGATATACAACATAAAAGTGTCCGTGCAGCGTACTTACTAAATAAATAATATATTTTATATCTATTTCTATCTTTTATAATATTGGTTAAGATTCCAGCACATTTGAGTTATAATTTGACAAACAAACAATCAATCAAACAAAAAATCAAATGAAGTTAAATTAAAGCTTAAAAACCTTTTACTAACCTCTTCAGAATACTCCATCGGACTGATATTAATATATCCTTGTCTTCTTTCTTCTCTAGAACTACTCACACTACTTTCTCTTTTTCGCTTCATCCCATTCCCAGCATGTTTCTCTAAATATATTTTGTTTTTAGATTTATTGAATTTAAAACTATACATCTCCTGGGCCTCATCCTTATCTGGGACTGATGTTGACCTATTTGGTTCTTCTAGGAATGTGAGAAGATCATAATACCAAAGTGTGGGTACATATGGTCTTCCTCCATTTTCATTTGACAGCTTGGCCTGAAAAAAAATGTTGCATTAGTATACTGCAATTATAAACCATCTCACATAAATTAACCTATTGTTAGTTGCTCGTAATACAATATTGTAAACTTAAAACCTTAAGTGAAGTTGCACAATATTGCCCCTTTTACCGGAGGACCTAATCTAATTACAAATGTACATGGGTTGCTATAACTTAACACAAACAAATTAACCCCTTGTATGCGGGAGGTGAAAAAAAAAACCGAGTAGATTACCTATGATATTAAACACACAAATAAGCAAAAAAAAATAATCGAAATTTGGATCATCAATCCGTGCCTAAGCAGTTAATCTAAGGGGTTAATCTAAATTATATACCTAAATCAAATAGGTATGTATCTACAATATTCAACGACTCTGCATAAACTCATTTGCTTTTGATAGTTTTTGCAGTATTACACTATCACCGACGCTATCCCAAACTAATCTCTAGGCTTGCTATGGATACTAAATGATGTATATTATACATAAATGTTTATCCTGAAAAGGAAACAAACCCAGGAAAGCTTAATAGGTTGATAAGTAAGATTGTACCCTAATGTAAAGTCTTTGAGAAGTTAATGTTGAATGATATGTTAGGTCACTTCAATAGAAATAAACTGCTTAACAGTAATCAGTTCGGCTTCACCAAGGGACGATCCACTACTGATGCAGCATCTGTTCTTATTAAATATATATATAATATCTGGGAGACATCTTGTGATGCAGTAGGAATATTTTGTGACCTTTCGAAAGCTTTTGATTGCGTTGATCATGCGACCCTAATTTTAAAATTGGAACATTATGGTCTATCAAATAATGCTCTAAGACTTATGTCTTCTTACCTCAGTGATAGAACACAAACGGTTGTTGTAAACAATACGCAGTCTGCTGGCGCTGCAGTTAAATTAGGTGTGCCCCAGGGTTCTATATTAGGTCCTTTCTTATTTTTGGTTTATATAAATGACTTACCACCCATAGTAGATACACTTTGTGATATTGTACTATTTGCTGATGATACATCACTCATTTTCAAGGTAGACCGAAAATCCGTCGACTACAGTAGGATAAACGCCGCGCTTGTTAAAGTACTTAATTGGTTTACGAGTAACAACTTACTACTCAATGCTAAGAAAACTAAATGTGTTAGGTTCGTTTTGCCTAATGTTAAACCGGTAAATTCTAGTATTTTTCTTAATGGCGAGTGTTTAGAAATGGTAGATAAGGCACTTTTCTTAGGCATAACTATAGACAATAATTTGCAATGGAGTCTAGTTCTAGCAGGCAAATTAAGTAAGGCCGCTTACGCCGTTAGGAAAATTAGACAACTTACCAATGTTGAGACAGCTCGCTTAGTTGATCATAGTTATTTTCATAGTGTTATGTCATACGGTATTCTGGTTTGGGGAAAAGCAGCTGACATACAAACTATATTTGTGTTACAAAAAAGGGCCATTCGCTCTATATATAACTTAAATTCCCGTGATTCATTAAGAGAACTTTTTAAACAAATTAATATTTTAACAGTAGCATCCCAATATATTTATGAAAATATTATGTATGTTATTAAGAACCTAGACTCTTTCGTTAAAAATTCTGATATACATAATATAAATACTAGGAATAAAAATAAAATTGCCATAAAAAAGTTTCGTGTCCATAAATATAAATCATTTGTAGGTCAATGCATTCATTTTTATAATAAATTACCCGACGTAGTTTTAGAGTTACCCCTTCCAGCACTTAAAAATTACTTGAAAAAGTCGTTGATGTCAAAGGCGTACTATGGGGTCGAGGACTATCTAACGGACAAAAATGCTTGGCCTAAACCAGAAAATTAACTAATGTTTAATGTTCAATAGCTTACCTACTACTCGTACATACCTCATAAAAATCATGTAAACGCTGTATCTTGTCTAGGGGACACGGTTTATGTAGGAAGACATGTCAAAACTGTTTTGTGTGATATATATATAAATTTTCTCGTAGTCATTCTGACATGTTTTCCTGCAAAACTACGCAGATATTTAATATTATTTTTACAGTTTTATATAATGTTAGAATAAGTAGTGACATTGTTATATTTTCATTTAAAAAATGACTAACTGTTGAGTTTCTTGCGGCGCTTCTTCTCAGCAGTGGTCTCTTCTTGGGAAGCGCTGGTAGATTTTGACGTGTAAAAGTGCCCGTGCGGCCTACTTACTGAATAAATATCTTTTATCTTTATCTTTTTTTATATCTTTTTATTTACCTATTTATAGTTATTATATCTTAAATGGCCCAACCATTATATACCTACTAACAACCACCATAACAAAAGTTTGCTACTTTTTGTGCAAAACTTGTATGTGTCTAACCCCATGCATTGTCCTTACTCATCTACTTCAGGGTTAGCTGGAAGA
Source organism: Tortrix viridana (assembly GCA_963241965.1). Classification (NCBI taxonomy): domain Eukaryota; kingdom Metazoa; phylum Arthropoda; class Insecta; order Lepidoptera; family Tortricidae; genus Tortrix; species Tortrix viridana. Next base: position 1,589,466 of record OY725194.1, on the reverse strand, counting down.
GATCCCATTTAGGGATAAGTTCGCCTTTGTACTTTAAATTTACGATATCAATGTATTATTTACTTATACTTTTTGTGCAATAAAGAGTTTACATACATACATACATACAAAATTGGCTAGCAAACACAAATAATTGCATTAGAATTAGTTTCAGCGCTGTGATCAAAGGGTTAACTTAGATTAGAACACCACACATCTTTGATTGAGTACTTTGCTACTACTTAATGAACATTGTAGGTAATCATCATAATAAAGTGCCATTTGAAAACTTTACATCAGTTTTGTATGTTGTCTGTAAAAATCACAACTTTGATTTCTTTACTACTAAGTTTTATTTCGTTAACCTAAGTTAATTGGACAGCCTTCAAGTAGTAAGCTACTTTCTTCTCAACTGATTAAATAATTTACTTAAGTCCCAATTCACTTATCACAAACTTATTAAGATTACATTTACACCTGGGTTTACACTATTAAATTCGTGTTTACTATGCCGCAAAACTTTTCAATAACAATTATAAACAAAGTATACCTTCTTTCTCTCTCTATTAAACGCAGTTCTCATGTTCTCCAAGCGTTTCTTGAAAACTGCCATATTGCCATTTGAATCTATTTTAAGGTATATTTGAAACATAATTTCGTTGGCTTCGGCACGCATTTTCTTGTTTACATAATTTCTATCTTTCGGGTCCCAGAGAAATGACATTTCTCTATAAGCTTCAAGCACATCCTTCCACACCTCTTTTTCACACTCCAGCATGACAAAAAGGTAAATAAAACAGTTCCACTACTTCCACTTCCACTGCCTGCAAGACAAGCCAACTTAGACGGGCGACTTTACAAACAAAATGGAGTCAGCGTGCGGCGTAGGGCCCTACCGAATGACAGTTTTACCAACTTACGCGATAACGTGGGCAAATATAGAACTAATAACTACCGTACTCAACCGTATGATTTGCGCGGTGGTGGCGCCATCATCAACCGCAAAGTTTAGGTCGGTAATATTAGAGGTGCGGGGGAAACAGAGATAGCTATTCGTGATTCAACATTTAGTTAATACGGCTTGCCACATGTGTAAGACAGAGATAGCAACCGGTTTGTCAGCTGCGTGATGTCAGACAAGGTCAGCAGATAATTTTAAGCTGCACTTTGGTGTGTTAGAAGGTAACATAAAATCAGGTCATATCGTGACGTGAAACGATTATTAACCGATATTTCCAGCTAGTAGCGTAAGCTCACTCACGATCAAATAAATAATTAATAACAATTTATTTAAACATTTATTTCCAAAACAGGAAACCAGTTTGTAATTTTTATAAAAATAGATTCCAAGTCATGTTTCCAACTTGCAGTGAGCCGACAAATCGCTAAGTCGCGGGACCCGGCAAATCGTTCTTTGAGTAAAGCGCGTCACACACGGAGCTATAATATATATTATAGGTCGGTATATTACGATATATTTTCCCTACTATTTGACAGACTCCACACACGCAGCTATATATTATATATTAATAATTATATATTATAGGTCGGTATATTACGATATATTACGATATATTTTAGTATATATTATTTCGGGCAAATAGGGGTGTTCCTTTTTCAACACTCTTCGTAACCGAAATGTATACATTACCGTCACTCAATTTAATGACTAACTCCCTAAATCGTCGAAATTACTTGACTCTTGTTGGTTTTACCTTGTTGTCCATACAATGATACACTCTATGTAGCATCACTCCCACTCAATAACGACTTCAATACGTCGATATTAAGCAATAAACAGTACTTTCTAAGTTGCCGAAATTAATAAGAACTGCAGCTGTGTACGATCTTCTGCTTATTATTTTATTGCTTTATTGTCTAGCCCGTATTTACCTCGACACTTTTGGCATCAAACGTACTGAAGATTCTGAGAAATTCGTTCCATTGTTTATTGTTGCACGTGTTTACCTCGGCTGTTATACCTGCTGCAAACCAAATTGGCATACCGTCGTTAAGTTATTATGCATTATCTATAGGTACGTTATCATATTTTATACTTTATTAGTAAATAATTCATATTATAATGGTAAAATAATATTGATTTTTCTCCTCTCCATTTAACGGCAACTCTCAATAACGCCAAAAAATGCGCAGTCCCTTCAGTGTCGCTATTATATATAAAGTTTACACTGTATATCGTTCGTTCAAATAGTGTGCAGTACACCCACACACTGCTATGGAAACCATATAATATTATCTGAATAGCAATACCCATTATTGACTAATTTAATATAAAATCCATATTTCACTTTTAGAACAACCTGTACATGTTGAAATCGTGCGCTCGCTAGGACAGCGACGAGTCAAATAAATATATTTTGATATCTTTGTCGTGTGTGGTGCTTAGCTATAATATAATATATATTTTGGTATATTAATATATATTATAGCTCCGTGTGTGACGCGCCTAACTTGCTCGAATGTGGCTCGAATACTCGAGCTGTTGGACTCAAATGCTGTAATTTCGATATACCTACCACTAAACACCTACAAGAACTAATAAATCGTCTGGTTTTAGTTAAACTATAGCGTGTGCTAGACGGTTTGAAACCAAGTGACCTCGGTAGTTTGAAACCGTCTAGCACACGCTTATGTTGCTACTTAACCCGTCAGGCGTCCCGATGACAGACGGTGGGCACTAACGATTTTTGGCGGGTAGGGTTCGATGACAGACGGTGGGCACTAACGTATTGCGTTGTCTTTGGTATTTTTTCTTGATGATTATTTGTGATTGGCACACCTGCAAATATTTTTTCAACCTATTACCCCTTCTATACGGTCGGGCGGTTGGGCCAACCGAGAAGGACGCAGCTATCTGTCAGAATGAGATAGTAATATTTACATCTCGTTCCTACAAATAGCTGCATCCCTCTCGGTTGGCCCAACCACCCGACCGTATTGAAGGGGTATATCACAGCTATTGCTTTTTACGAATTCGATTTTTAACCAATAGAAATTGAGTATTAAAAAATATAAATAAATAAAAACCGGCGGATTGCGCCCGTTGAACGGCCATTGAGAAATGTCATTTTTGCGCATATAAATAATGATTGAGAAGTAATTATGTGTTTTGTTATACTAATATTAGGTAAAATCAACGCGTTAACAACCAAGATTCAATTTATTGTATGTGCAACGTGGTTTTTGTGCAAAATTTAGTGTTATTTGTGTATGTGAAATGTGAGTGGCGGAATAATAAAAAAATATATGTTAAGAAAAAATCAATTTCTAATTACAAGTAAGTGACGTCATTACTCTATATAAAATCGTATATAAAATTTATCAACCTTTCTAACGACATATAACACATTAAGTTACGTTAAACTAAAGGTAGGTAGAATTTCAAAGTTCTGCGAGAAATCGGGAATTTTTCGTTTTGTATGGTGACATTTCTTGTACATTACCCTGCGAGAGGCCGGACGCTTGAGGGGTTAAAGCAAAATTCAATCTTAATCAAAGTCTTCTTTGGGATCCGAAAACAGTCTAATGTCTGAGTTCACCAACCAATTTAACGGACTGTTAAATCCTAATCGGCTGTTAGTCAATACAGTTTGACAGCCGTCAGACCTCTATTCGCCCGTTTAACTGTTGGTGAACTACGATCTTAAGATAAAATGATCAATGAAAACAAAGTCCTTCATCATTTCACCAATATATATTTTTAAGCGCCTCAATTTAATATTATCGCAAAACTTTTCCAAACATATAAAAACGTGCCACCACTTGCGAGTAGCGAGCGCCATTTTCTTCAAAACAGCTGTTTCCCGTATAAAAATAAAGTAGGGAAGTAATGCGCTTTGGAAGTTAAATTGGTAGGAGTTTTTCTTTTATTTTTATTTATCTGACTGTGCGGACTTAGTAGCTTACCTACTTTGATTATGTTTTTTCTTTTATCTGATTATTTTGCTGGCTGCAGGCATAGGTGGTACCTACCTAGTTACCACAGACTACTTAGAGATATTATACTTACGTATCAAGCTGGCAATACACACTAGGGCATGCCTGCGCAGTTTTGCCTGTACAGTTGAATGCACAGGTACACCGGAGCGTGTATGTGACACAACTGCGCAGGTTTCCACGCCTGTACAGGCAACTTGTGTCACATACACGCTCCGGTTTACCTGCGCAGTTCAACTGTACAGGCAAAACTGCGCAGGCATACCTTAGTGTGAATGGCCAGCTTAAGAAAAACGTAGGATAGGGATAGGTAGGTAGGGAAATAGAAAAACACCGGGAGGCCAGCATACAATAAGCCGTAAGTTTTAGTTTTAATTAGAAGAACAATATACTTGACAGCAAAGGTAGGTCTCATACTTACTGACTTAGTTTCCTCATGCATCAATAGATGGCGCTAGCGCACAGTTTCTCCATGCCAGCAAAGATAGGTCTCATAGTTACCGACTTACTGCCGCAGAGACGTCAATTCATTTTAAAGCTCCATTAAAGTTGCTGCGTCTTATTCTATTGCAAAGAAATTATTATAATTATTCTATTGTGACAGCAGCAACTTTAATCAAACTTAAAAGTTAATTGACGTCTCTGAGTGCGGCAGTAAGTTCCAGTATACGTCAACAGACAGTATAGGCACGGCATGTTCACATTTAGGCTGGTGCAGGTGCTGACCGGGCATGGTTGCTTCGGAAAGTACCTGCACCAAATAGCCATTAGGGAGAGCACAGCCACGATGATGTGCGCCACACCGTGGAGGAGTGTGCCAGTTGGGGGGCCTCAGAGGTCGCTGCACACTAACATCGTGGGCGGGGACCTCTCGCTGTCAAGCTTGGTTGATGCCATGCTCGGCAGCCGAAAGGCGTGGAGCGCGGTAGCCTCCTTCTGCAAATCAGTCATCTCACTGAAGGAGAAAGCAGAGCGGGCCAGAGAGACCAGCGCCCTCGCTGAGCCAGGCGTCGTTATGCGCATCTCCTTTCCCTACCGCAATAGTGCGCCAGCCGGAGGGGTTGGGGGACCCCTTCGTGCACCGTGGCTTACCGGAGGTTTGAGGGTGCCTTAGTAAACCAACTCTCCCGAAGTCATAAGCTTTGAGGTATCACAGCAGAATGCGCTTGCTCGTAGTAGTCCTGTGGCACCTCCCTGAAAGACGCTAAGGTTTACCGCTGGGTTTTTAGTGTTTATGCTGGCGGCTCTCAATCGGCGAGTCCCACAGAACCATCCTGGTCGCCCCGGACCTTAATGTTTGATGCCGTATGAAAGGATTTTAAGACGGCTGACGTAAAAAAAGTACCACGATCCAATACAATCCTAGCAGGAACTCTAAAGTCACAAAATATTTTTCAGAGTTTTAATTGTGGTTTTTGTTTTGAGTCTTTAACTGCCCTAACGAAAACATATTTAATGAAGGAGTCGACTAAGGTAAGTATTACCATCTTTACTCCTAACAAAAGGTCCAAGATGGTCCATATGAATGATATGGGGCCTTTTCTATGGGGAACAAGTGACCAGATTTTTGTTTTAGTGCAAACAAGCTGCAATGTGGCAATCCTTACACTTTACAATTACTGTTCCACCTTTACCCTTCGACGATCAAAAATAATCTGCCGCAATTGGCGCCAAGATGGCTATTTAAGTCAACCGCTAACCACAGAGATTACATATAACCAGATAAGTGATGCCTACACAAAAATTCGACTAATACCTACATTCAAGCAATAACTTTTTAGTTATTAACATTGCAAAATCTTTTTTCAACTTTATTAATGAACAGTTTAAAGTAAATGCAACTTGCATTTAAATTAGTCCTCAAAATGCGATAAAAAATAATTTAATTTCAAGATTTTGCATTGCAATGTTCGCATCCGGTATATATTTAACCTAAGAAAGTACGATCATGTGTCGATCTTCCATGCACAGCTAAAATGGCTTCCTATCCGTCGTCGTAGCGATTTACATGTACTTTGACATAGCGATCCTGATGTGTTGGCTCAGCAATGGACATTGACGTTTGATCCACGCAGGATGATTGCCATACGCATTGATGACATGTACTCTTCAATGTCCTCTTCCTTCCTTCTTCCCCTCCCTATCTTTCCGAAAGATTTAGCTGTTTGGCCTGCGGCTGCGGTCATCGTCTGCGTTCCAGCGCCAATCTTTCCCTTGCTGTTCCGTCTAATATAACCGTCTATTCTAGACTCTTCATAGTCCGTGCTGTCCAACTATGGAACGAGCTCCCGTTGTCCTTAAAGGAATAACCTTCTGTTGACTCCCTCAAGAGAAATTTAAAAACGTAGCTGGATGAATCGTGAAACCAACTTAGGTAGTGCTTATAGGGTATCTATTAGCTGTTGGTGCTCTTAGTTAGTTTTTATTTAAGTATTTATATTATGTATATGTAATATATATGTAAGTTTGCGTTAGTATATGTATTTATTTATATGTTTAATATTAAATGTTTAATGTTTAATGTATTTACATATTATCAATATTTTAAACTGATAGTTTAATATTTTGAATTATTTTTGTTACTTTTTGTGCTAAACTTGTGTCTAACGACAATGCGTGGCATTGTCCTTACTCATCTACTTCAGGGTTAGCTGAAAGAGATCCCATTTAGGGATAAGTTCGCATTTATACTTTAATTTTACGATGTCATTGTATTATTTACTCATACTTTCTGTGCAATAAAGAGTTTACATACATACATACCTACATAATCATTATTACTATACTTTAATAATATGCTCTTTAGAAAAGCACAAAAACGACAATTGTTTAAGTGCCGTGTTCAAGTATGTATAATATTTTGGATCGTTAGGACACTGTAGATAAACTTAGGAATAACATGAAACGGGCGGTCAGCATGTTATTGAAATGACATAGTATCAATATAGCTGGTTTGTTTTGAAAATAAGTTAAACATTACCCGTGGCATTTGTACTGACGCAGTATAATGGGTCATTGGTAATGTGGAAACATCTATTCGTTCTCGCGTTGATGCTCGCGGCGGGAGAGTTGGTCGACTACAATTCTTATGGTGAGAAATTTATTATTAGCTATAGCTTAAGAACACCCCGTAGGTAGTACTACCCGTGTTACGCTCTTCTTATTCTTGTAACTATACGAATACTATGGTAACAGTTCTAAAAACGGCGTAATCGCCTGCCTCGAATCCATAAGGTCCCTTTATATTGACATATAATATACAAGCAGGAATCTCTCTTGGTTTAAACACATTTTCAATTTATTGTTGAAATATATTTAATGCAAAAAAATGCATTACCTTACCTTGTACTAGCGACCTTCGGCTTCGAACGGATAGCACTAATTATGTATAATGTTCATAAATTATAGCCGATCCTGTTAAGGCCCCTTGTACTATATAATGTACATAATACGGTCATTGAAATAAAGATCCATTGCAAAGGAGATAGAGTGAAATTTCTTTCGTTTTTATGAGTGACAATTAAATTAGAAAATAGACTATGTGCTATACAGATTAGGTTCATATTCCATTGGCAAATTTCATTATATGGCGCGCCTTAGGAGGCTATTCTATTGGTGAAAGTCCTTACAGAAGTTTTTGAGGTCCAAACAAACAAACTCGGTGCGGCGGGGAAGTCAATCTTCTTCTATTCTATTTATACATAGGTATAATAAAAGAGTAGAGAGAAAAAATCTGTACATTAAAGATATTTGAGAAAAACTACTCGGAGGGTATAATAAACGTTAACAGAATACATTTCAATGGTTTTTATTTAGAATTTCTGTCCGTCTGTCTGTGACTGTTCGCGAACTCCGTAAAAACAGAACAGAATTTGATGAAATTTGGTATGGTAACAGTTTATACCCTGGAGAAACATTTATAGGATATTTTTTATCCCGGAAAAGTGATGAACGATTACTACGCGGAGGAGACGCGGGCAAAAGCTATTTATAATATTGATGAAGCGTTTGCTTAAGTAGCATTATATTATCTGTGGTTTGGTATACCAACATTATTTTTGGTTTCAGAATGTACCGATGACCCCAACACTGAGCCAGGATGCGGCTTGAACTGCAGCAAGCAATGCGCCGACGTAGGCAAGGGTGCGAGACGGTGTCCTCAAGTAAAATGCCCGCCGAATGGATGCGAATGCAAGCGCGGCTTCTATTTTAGCAAGACCTCTCGCTCTTGCGTGACACCTAACGAATGCTTTGGTTTCAATGAACAAAAATGAGAATAAATGAAACACACGTTTATTTTTCTTTTTTTTTTTCAGTCAACGAACGTCGCTTAACCATCACCTGGCTATACGCGAAATAAGATCCCTTTTTGTCAATGTAGTTCTGAGTGCTCCGCAATCTGTGTATATTTTGAAATGGATACCCAGGAGGTACACCCTAATTTTTTTAAGGAACAACTAACGCCAGTGTCTCCAGTTCATATTAATGCAAGTGCATCTCCTCTTGTGTAGTCTATCGACTAAAATAAGCAACGGGCTTTTGGACACGCGTATCACTTTGCATCAGTATACCTCCTATGCCCTGGGAACTGGCGTCGGTATGCAACTCCATCTCCATTTTGGGACCGTAAAGTGCTAGAACTGGTCGACTAGTAAGTATTTCCTTTAAACATTTAAATGCTTGTTCCTCATTATCCGTCCAATGCCACGTGGCATATTTTTTCAACAAATACGTTAAGGGACCTTATTAAATTTTCTAAAATAACCCGTGAGCCCTAAGAACTGTTGCACCTCGTCCACATTGTGAAGGGTAGGAAACTTTTAACGGCCAAAATGTTGGCTTCACCGGGTGGTATACCATTAAACTCATTCCAACCATATATGACCGCGCATTTATTAACTTTACGTAGCCAGCAATTGATGGTTTGAGTTCTATTAGACGGATCGTACTGTGGAACAACATTGTTCATATTATTACTAACTTAAAGAGGAATGCTTACTATTTTCTCCTTTCCAGTTCAGCAATAGATTCATCACTTCTTTCGTAAACAACCTGCTCGATGTCCATGAGAAGAGGACGACGAAGAAGTTGACGAGGAGGATAGATTCCTCCGCCTAGCTCTTTTCTTAGCCCGCTTCCGTCTAGGAGGCGTACCAGGTGGTGTGCCGCCATCTTCATCATTCGCCATAGTATTACCACTGTCTGAAATAGCAATAAATTCCTGAAAGTATCTTATTCAATTTTTATCAAGAAGTATTTTATTTATATAGGAATCGTGTAAAAAAAAAAATATTTGAAATGTAAATCTGTTCATCCAAAATCCAGCGGGTTGAGCCCGCTCAATCTGGAGAACAAGTTCTCCCGATAACAATGAATCCGGCGAAAATTTGCGGTCCACTCAGTAACCAGTAGGATATATACCCACTCAACAATCCAGTGAACTCACAAACCTCACCCAATAAACTAATAAATAACCCAAATAAATAATTATGTGCATATCAAAAGCATTCTACATGCCTTTGTAAAAAGAAAGTAAGGAACTTACGTATACTGGGTGTTTTTTTATTCGTCTTAAACATTTTGGGGGTTAAATCAGTAAGTCATCCTGACCAACTTTCACTATGGGACCAACCCCGAAATCGCGAAAAAAAATTTGACCCTCCCATACAAAACATCGTCAGCTGACTAGCCAAAATGTATGGGATGGTCAATTTTTTTTTCGCGATTTCGGGGTTGGTCCCATAGGGAAAGTTGATCAGTATGACTTACTGATTTAACCCCCAAAATGTTTAAGACGAATAAAAAAACCAGGGACCGGACAACCCTTTCATCGGGAAAAGCCTTTCAAAGGGCTTCCCTTTGATATAGCTAGCCCCGTGATTTGCTCACCCATTCCAATTGGCAACCCATACGATTGACTTTCCCTTATCGAATGAAGAAACCAACGATAAGGGTAGCCCTTTGAAATAGGTAACTGGTAACTGATTCATCTTGATGTCCCTAAGAAAGGGTTTCCCTAACGATTTAAGCGCTTATTATAAAGCTTTCCCTTTTGTACGAGCCAATCACAAACGTGTGCCATAGGAAATCGAACCGTATTAGATCTTTTGCCGCTCCGCGCGGTAACTTCAAACGATACGCCGTCGGTAACGTATACTAATAAGGGTTTTATAAGGGTATTGGGTTAGCGCTTAGTTGAATGGGCTGTTTACTTTCTTCGAACGGGACGCAAGGTAACGTGGGTTTTATGAAGTCTACAAAAGGTCTAAAATTGCGTATACACTAGTAACCTTTTTTAAAGGGTTTAGTAAGGGTATTGGTTAGCGCTTAATAGAATGGGCTATCGTTTGGAAATAGCGCTTTAAAAGCACATTTAAAGGGTTTTGACGGGCAGAGGGTTTGGTAAGTAAATCCTTACGAAAAACCCATACAAAACCCATTGAAAGGGATAGCGGGCCGGTCCCTGAAAAAAACACCCTGTATATTACACAACATTACATTATCATTATTAAGTATCATTAGTAAGCAAAGGGTACTGCCGAAGAGTACCCTAGACCATCACGCATATATCACGTGAAGACGGCGGCGTTATCAGAGAGTAATACCCCTTCTACACGATCGGGCGGTTGGGTCAACCGAGAGGGACGCAGCTATCTGTAAGAACAAGACATTACTATCTCATTCTGACAGATAGCTGCGTCCCTCTCGGTTGGCCCAACCGCCCAATCGTGCGGAAGTGGTTTAACTCTGACCTAACAGCCGTCAAATAAATAAAAAACCATTAGTACGAGTAAATACAGTAAGCAAAGTGTACCACCGAAGAGTAGTCTGGGCCGTGTACCCTACACCATCAGATAGTGATACTAGAGATTGCCTACGGTTGCAGCGATTTAGTCTCGAATGAAGAGTGAAAAGGACGAGATATTCGAATTCAGGTGCGTCGTCCTTCTCACATTGGATAAGTACCTACCTAAAGTTAATTCAAAAAGAGAATAACTAAATAGGCGGTTACTACACTTGCAATAAACATAACAGCGGAAAAGTAATCCGAGTTTATGGCAGAGCCGCTCAGCGGTACTAAAACACAGGCTCGGTTTATGCGCTACGTGCAAACGTGAACACTCTAACCACAGAGTATGCCTGGACACATACATAAGGAGCTACCGGTTTCAATAATTCAGATTTTTGTTCAAAACAGTAAAAATAACGAAGGGTATTTAAAACAAATAAAGATTTTTCGTTTTAACGTTTTCATATAGATTTAATTGATCAAGTTTAACACAGCGATATATCGCTCGCGAATACTATACGTAGCGGTTAACCGCTGCCTACGTTTATCGCTGCATAGCTACTGTACGAAATCCTGGTAGCTCGTATTATTCTTGATATGATAACTTGATAAGTGACAGGAAAGACTTTCTAGATAAATAACTTTTTATTTCTCTTGCTAAATATGTGTGCACACTTTCTTGATAATGAATGTGAACTGACTTACAGTAAAAGCAATTTGAATTGAGAGCAAAATGAGGTCAACGCTGATGACGCGACTAAACAATGTGCGATGTAATCGTACAGTCAGCAGCAAAATCAGTTATGGTCTAAAAAAAAATAAACAGCGTTTACCGTCCAAAAATACAGGAGTGGAACTTGCTTCCGTCATCTGTAGATATTTCCTTAGAGATCAACTTGGGTATCTTTTACCCTACGGTGACACTTAAGTGATTCGGGCGAAGATCGTGTTGGTGTCTCTTTTTTATCTATGATAATGAAAGAGAGGCTAACGCGAAACTTCGCCGGTCGCTGCAATGTGGCCGTAGGGTAACAAAAGATCTGAACCAGCCGTGACACTTATCATCGACCAACCTCATCAATTTAAGGTGCGACGACGTATTTCCTCATCACTCTCATCAGTCGGGTGTTACACGTTCAGTCTGGCGTCAGTCTCGCCGAGCGCAGACAGACTGACGGATTTCTAAATATTTAAAAATCCATCCGTTCGGGGATTTCAGTCTGACATCTAACCAGACTGATAGACCAGACTGACACGAGACTGAACATGTGACCGACTTAGGTATGCGGTCCACATGTAAGATACCCTATGAAGATACCAATTAGAGGCTCGCATACCATCCAAAATAAGCTTAATGGTTCAACATTTACAATTTGCGAAGAAGGCAATTCGGCGAAGGTTTGCGTTAGCCTCTTTTTCATTATCATAGAGAAAGAAAGAGACACCAACAGGAACCTTCGTCCGAATCCCCGGTGTGTGGGTTGGTGCTTTGAAGCATGATATTGCATAAGGTGTATCACGTTGACGCTTCGATGTACTTCAGTATGACCAGGTAAGTTTAGGGTAACAGTGTAAAAAGTGTAAAGTCGAATGCAAAAATAATATCAAAAGTTCTAGAAATGTATCCACACCACTCTTGTTTTAAGAGCTGGCAAAGGAAAAAGATTTGGTGCTGCCAGGCTCCCGATAATGAATAATGATGGTGGCACCCTGATTAGAGGGGTTTCATAGCTCCATAAATTGCAAACCTTTTTACGTAGTCGGCTCTCCGTCAGATGTTCAGATTTTGGTCGTGTACCTACATCTTTTTAGGGTTTCGTACCAAAATGGTAAAAAAGGAACCCTTATGGTGAGACTTCGTTGTCTGTCTTTCTGTCAGTCTGTCTGTCTGTATGTCACAGCAGTTTTTTTCAGCAACTACACAAGCTGTCAACTTGAAATTTGGCATAGTTGTATAACTTGCTTGCCCGCGTCTGTTTTAAGTAAAAAAAAATGAAATTAATTTTTATAAATAATTGAAAAGGGGTCTAGAATGGGGGAAATTTATAGTTTCCGAGAAAATGACAAGAAACTTTGAAAAATTGTGTTAAATTTAGGCAACTCAACATAGACCTTTTATGCATACGAATTAAAGTACATAAAAAGGTATATTTTTGAAGTACGGACTTAAATACGGATCCCTCAGTGCGCGAGTGCGACTCGCGCTTGACCGGCTTTTTTTAAACTTGGGATGCTACCATATTTATTTTTGCAGCTGACTGTACAGCCGTCTTGACCAATCAGAAGCAGCATTATAAACGCGGCGGTTAGACGAAGCAATTAGCCTAGTTGGCAGTGACCGTGCCTACGAAGCTAGCAGTCTCGGGTTCGACTCCCGGCACATATTTGTGTGACGAGCGCGAGTGTTTTGTTCCTGAGTCTAGAGATTCTTAGAGCTTGGGATAATCAATTTGTCTAAGATGGTTTGATTGGTTTTATTTGAGACGCCACGTTGTAAAATCTTCTCTATATTATCGACAATGGAAGAATCAATTAGTGTACAGGACGGGGACAGTAGTGTCCTTTGCCTTAATTGATACATCCACATTAATAATAATATAATAATAATCCAGCCTATATACCAATGAGAGGGTTTGGGCTATAGTTCCCACGCGGGCCCAGTGCTGATTGGGAACTTCGCACACACCGTCAAATTGCTTTGCAGGTGTGTACAGGTTTCCTCACGATGTTTTCCTTCACCGAAAAGCTCATGGTGAATTTACAAATTGTATTTTGCACATAAATTCCGAAAAACTTAGAGGTGCGAGCCCGGGTTCGAACCCACGACCCTCTGCTTAAGAGTCGGCAGGTCAAACCATTAGGCTACCACGGCTTCCACATTACAGTCGATATTTTAAATTTTACCGTTTATTTGTGTAAACACCAGCACTGTCACACTACACACCGAAATAACTACGTAAAGCTTGTCAGCTATGTTATTCTGTTAACGCATACTTCTACTGAGTCGATGAATAACCGGCGAATTTACGTCGTCCGTCAAGGTAAGTAAATGACATTCAACTGCCTGCACATTCATTTAGTCGCTGGTTTCACAGACGACTTAAATCATCCCACAAACTCATGGTATTGTAACATCACACGCCAGAACAAAATGCTCGTAAAAAATATTCAGCGTGTAATCTACGCACCACGGTGTTTTATCAAAGATCATAAAGTTGTCGGTTGGAGCCCGAGGTTTGGGCTAATAGAATATACGGGCTCGGGGGACCAAGGGACAGGGCGCGTGAATCTCGGAGGTCCCTTGTTCTGAAAAAACGAATATACAGGATGTCCCATAAGTCGTACGTCACATTGACACCGGAGGTAGACCAGCCTAATACGGACCGAACAAGCCATTTTTTTATGACGGGTGGAAATGCGTTACGCATCATCTCCACACCGAACCAGCTTAACATGATTTTTCCAGTTTAAAGTTTGCAAAAACTTGAACTTTAAACTGGGCATATCTTGCAAACCATGCGACTTTTACTGAGGTCAGGTTGGCTCGTTCGGTGCGTACCTTTGGTGGCAAATGTGACGTGCGACTTATGGGACACCCTGAATTTTGTTGGGTTACCTATCTCAAGTCCGAAAGTACGTTTGCCCGCTGTTTCGTTTGTCCGAAAACCATTTTTCTCTGAAACCGTTTTACTTTCCTGGATTGTTATAAAACAAACCTAACCCAACCTACGGGTTCTGTAGGCATACCTCTGTAAACATTTTGAAAAGCTAATGGGTTCAGAGAAAAATGATTTTCGGACAAACGAAACAGCGGGCAAACGTACTTTCGGACTTGAGATAGGTGACCATTTTGTTGCTGTGCTGTTCTTAAAATGAAAACAAACCAAACCAATGCTCTGTGAAACAGTCAATCGAAACTGCTATGTTATTCTGTTAACGCATCGTGTCTTTCATTTCTACTCAGTCGATGAATAGCCGGTGTATTTACGTCGTCCGTCAAGGTTGGTAAATGACATTCAACTGCCTGTACATTCTTTTAATCGGTGGTTTCACAGCTGGTCGTCTGTGAAACCAGCGACTAAATGAATATGCAAGCAGTTGAATGTCATTTACCCACCTTGACGGACGACGTAAATTCGTCGGCTATTCATCGACTGAGTAGAACTGAACGACGATGTGTCAACAGAATAACATAGCTGTTTTGTCGAAAATCAGTATCAGTGTGCTGTTTCTATAATATCATGTGTTCTTTTATTTTCTAAACGAAATCTTCATTTGTTCAAAGTTTCTTTTTTATTTGTACCTAATAATAACATACTAGGTAGTCAAGCTAGCATCGAGTCGACACCGCTAGCTACTAGGCCACCGACACACTGTAAATATCTATTTATTTATTTATAAGGTACAAAAATGTGTAAATAAAATCAATTTTGTGACTTTGATAGTCTCTGAGAAAAAGTGACTGTGATATATCACAGTCTATACAGACAGAAAAAACAGACGGATATGGCAAAAGGGTTCTTAATTTGACTACGGACCATAAACAAACATGCCTTCTCCATTGCGACGTGTTCCCACATCGAGCGCGTCGCGTATAGGTAGGTACTTGTGTCGTCCGCGAAATACTGAGGGTACTACGACCCAGACAAGTAATTTATCCGCGCTGTCCTATCTCAGATCTTAAGGCTGTATCTATACGTGTGGAATATTCGAGAAAGCCTTAGAATATACGTAAAAATATCTAAAAATTCCAGCAGATATTATCAATTGTGTCAATGTGGGTAATTGGGGATCACTAAAAAAAAAAAACTACTTGTTTTTATTATTTTATTCGTAAGAATAGACTTTTATAAGCAAATAAAAAAAATATCAGATTTTTTGGTTGCGTAATATAATTATAAAAAATAAAAACAGTTTAATAAATCTGGGACGGACTAAATGGACATTAACCTTAGTCCGTCACATAATTAAAAAAACAGTGACAGATGTGACAGATATGACGCAACCAAAAAATCTGGTATTTTTTTTATTTGCTTATAAAAGTCTATTCTTTCGAATAAAAAAATAAAAACAAGTAGTTTTTTTTTAGGTGATCCCCAATTCCGTATGCGGGGCAAGACCGTACACAGGCGTTTGTGCCCATTCTAATAACGGCACACTTAACTCTGTCGATAAAGCAGGGGAACTTATTAATACTATGTTTTTACAAGAGATGGCGGCGTGACGCCATTACGAATAATCAGCCGCAAAACGTCCACTGCGAGACAAAGGACTTCCCCAGGGTTTTCCACAACGATCGGCCCTCTGCTGCTGTCATCCAGCGGTTTCCCACTCTACTCGTATGGTCGGCCATTTTTTTATTAAAAGCATATTATACATGGTACTTTACTTAAGATACAATTTCATAAAATGAAATTCAAACTTTGGACGGAGACCCATTTGTTTTGGTATACCTAGGTAACTTCATATTCAATGTACATACTTTCTAAAAGGTAAAGTAGATACTACCATCATAATTTGTTAATTGTCACGTTACAAAATTCACAAAATCAATTTCAAAACAATTTTGAAACATTCTTCAATGTAATAATTATGTATGTATACGCGTCTTTATAGGCCCTTAACACAAACAACGTATGGGCAGACGTGTAGCATAATAAGTTTATTAAATAAATCCGCTTCAGCAATTTACTACAGCCCCCCCTATTTTTATCTGAACAGGTTTCGCATTTTATTAGAACTTAATTTATTTCAAACTCTTTGTAAAAGTTAAAAGATATTTTTTATCTTATGATTACACTTGGAGCTCATTAAAATACTTTTAAAGTTAATTACATTTCTAAGTCTAATTAATTGAAGCCGGAGCAAGGATTAATTGCTAATCGGTCATTTGAGTTGAAAAATGCTATTCATTACGTTGAGTTTTACTTTTAATTGCTCTTTTTTAATAAGATTGTTTGTCGAGTTTTACCGAATTATACAACCGTTATTAAAATTATATAGGTACCTTCTTAAACGAAAAGAAGGTTTAATTATTTTTGTCTCAAAAATTATAAAACATAATAAGTAAGTAAATATGGTATTTACAATATAAAAATACTTTTTTATTTTACATTTTATTATATGTACCTACGTACTTAAATAAGTAAATACTGTATTTATGTGACATCCTGTGTAACTATCAAAGTAACGAGAAACCTTTTAACTTTTCATATCTCTAAACTTAGTACAGGAAACTTTGTAACATTAAGATGCTGTTACCTCACCGGCATCACCCGCGGTGGCAATGGACTCTTGTAAAATGATGTTAAGCTGCTCAGGGCGCCTGTCGCTAGGGGATGTTTATAAAGGAAACCACTATATTTGGATACAGATAACGCCGTTTAATTTAAAGTTCTTCAGTTCATCACATAAATTAAGTCTCAGCACACACTTGATACTGACCTTCGGGTAACACTCTTACTATAATTAGCAGCAGACGCGGATGAGCTCTGGAAGCTGTTCCCAGCAGGCTTGTCCCAGGTTCAGAGCAGCTCCTGACCGCCAGTTCTCCATGTACTGCTTCCTCGATCAAATGGTGTATCTCCAAGGTCTAATCGTCTACGTGTGATATTAATCAGTACCCATGTGTGGTACCAAGGGACCCCTATAACCAATAGGTAAAATCAACTCCTATCCAGAAATGTGGACCCATGAGGAACCTCCAAATTACAACACTAAGAGATATAAATTTAAGCTACTTACATGAATGGGATTTATTTTTAAGCGTTAGGTCGTCATCTGGTGTCCTCAGGCTGACATGAGCCTATTTTATGTGTTGGTGCGCATTTTGAATATGCACATAGCCGTCGCGCCGATACATAATTAAGGTGCGTGCGCTCAGAACCGTGGTCTCAATCAGAAAAGGAAAGGCCGCTGAAGCTATACGCAAAGATACTAGCGCCGCCGCGGGTGTTTAAAGTACTAAGTCACCTTTGATCTAGATGCTTCTAAACGAGCGATATCGGAAGACCTCCTTAACTAACAACTTACACTAATTATCGAAAGATGGCGTGCGGGTAAAAAAAACTTTGTTACAACTTCAAAAAAATAATGTTGTAAAATTATGTTTTATTTTTTTTACTTGCGTAAAAATGTCATGGGCAGAACTTTGCGAACTACACATTTGACCAGTAACCGACAGAAGACATGTGAATTTACACTAGAATTTATGTGTTTGTGTAGCGAGCCAATCCTGATTACGTCAGCAAATCCGAAAGGAAAAATGCTTTCACTTCCTAAAAAAAAATCCTTATAAAAATGCTTGACCTTTTGGCAGTTTATCTCGATCTTTTTTTCCCGACCGATATTTGGCCAGTAAGTGTAATCCCTATGCTCTTTACATCTCAAGCATTATACTCGTATAAGATCCCGTCGAGGCAAATTGCTTGTATAATAGACTATATTAGGCCTATTTTATCTATGATTAATATGAGAAAAAGGTAAATAGATATGGGTATTAAGTACAGGCTTATTGCCAACATTATTATGAGAAACGTGAAAGGAAAACCTTTAATGGAAGTCCATTTGTAAGACAGACAATTTGATATTTTGATCAAAATGATTGTCATTTTGAGGACCATACTATTGTCTTATGACATTAATAAATTAACTTAAATATGCTTTATAAACAGATCAGAAAAAAGATACAAATTAGTCCAACTAGTCCATATTATTCCCCAGGGCCCCTAGCATGCAAGCACGAGATAAAATTTGACAGGTCCTAGGGAAATGAATACATCTATTCCATATTCTAACGTAAGACTTAACGCTTAAGGTTTAAAATCACTCACTGTATTCTTTAATAGTATTTAAGGTGTAGCTGTAACATGTTATTGCAATAAATAAATATGAATATGAATATGAAATAAAAGTGTTCCAAGTAAGATGGGATATAAATACGTTCCTTAGGGCCGTATTAATAAACTCATCTCGACTGTGATCCCCGTCTCAAGACACGTCAAAGTAAACGTCAATCCATAGAAAACTGGCAATTTGACGCATGTTAAGACGGGCATATCAGCCAAGATCAGTTTATTAATACGGACCTTAGGGTTGTAGTCTTTAGATTGCAAATGACTATCTGCCGCACTCAGAGACGTCAATTAAGATTTAAGTTTCATTAAAGTAGCTGCAGTCACTTTCTTTGCTATAGCAATAGAATAAGACGCAGCAACTTAAATGAAACTTAAAACTTAATTGACGTCTCTGAGTGCGGCAGTAAAGGTCTCAAATCCCACTTAGGTAAGTAGGTACCATCAAGAGGCCTGTGCGCACGTTTGCCTTCTCCACACAAAAAAAGATACAAACAAAAGATAAAACAAAACAAAATGGTTGAAAGCAATCGGACAGTAACAAAATCCTTCTCGCAAGCCCCTTACAAGTCTTACAACTCTATTATGAACAAAAGGACTCGCTCATAATAAATTAAACATAATTATGATATCAACGGAAAAGCTTCTATTAACTGTAACAAAGTTTGTGCCAACTAGGAATTGAATAATCTAGCTTTCCTCTCCGCGTTTCCCTCGAGAGATCCAATCAGGAGATCCTACCAGAGTCTGTCAAGCGAGTCGTGTCCTAAGCAGGCACACAAAAGTCCTAAGAGCTTATACATCCCTTAAAATACTGAAACTAGAGATATAGTGTAAATTTCCGGGCGTTTAACCGCCGTCATTAGTGTCACTAATTTATTGACAAAATCAATGACACTACAGCAACTTCTGATTAGAAACTACATCCCCGGGTCTGCTTTTGTTTCGGCGCAGTTATACGGGCAACTTTTCGAGCAATCATTTTATTGCCCGTCAACTATAGCTTCTCTTACTCTAATAATAAGTCGCAATCGCAGAGCACTTGGTAGGGCCTCCATATTTGTTCAGAGAGCGAATCCGCCGTTGGTAAACGTTCTTCAGCCACTCTATATTCCAGCGTTTCTAGTTCAGTTGAAAATGCATTAGGACGTTTAGTTAATTGTCTATTTTGAAAATTAACTCCGTTATGACTATTCCATTCATTGTTATTTTGTGTATTTGAATACCAGAGAATACGTAGAGATACGCTTGTATTTTGTTTTGTAGCTTAATGTTGGCAAACCGGTATTGTAGGAATAATTGGGTCATACACGTTACAGTCACAGAAACAAAAGTTGTCACTCCTATTCCAGAAAGGAGTCCTTAACGGACTTTAAAACCAATTTTGTATTTGTTAAGAAATATCCGCGTAATGGAGGTCTGGTCAGGCTACCACCACTCTCATAGAAAATGATAAAACCTACTATTTGAACGCGCATATTTTATAGCTTTTCATACTTACGTTTGTTAATAAGTGTACTGCGAGCGAGCGCGCTAGAACGGACCTTACGCGCTCGCGCTAAGTGTATCAATTGCGTCGTCACGATCAAATTAGGGTTGTCAACATTACGATAAAAATAAAGTAAAATACTTTCGTGCGCACAAAGCGGCTAATAAAATAAGTTTTTTTGGGGGGTTTTTTCTATGCATTTTCACATGTAAGTAAAACAAATATTTTTTTCTTTTGTTACCTTGAACAGGGTAACATTTTGGTTTGATTATTTTTCTTATTATTCATGCATCCATTAACCGCACAGTATGCATAATTCACTATTTTGAACTTAACTACTACACTATAACGCTAATCCCTAATATACAACTTCAACTTCAACTTCACGAATAAAATTAAACCAATATTAAATAAATTTGAGTAAATAGTACGTCAATGATCACAACACGTGCTAGCGACTGAATGACCGCGCGGTCCGCGCGGCGCCAGCACCACCTAGCGCCGTCACACTTGAATGCGTGCCGGCGCGGCGTGCAACATCGCTGGCAGCCCGTTTCGATAAGCCCGTTCCAAAGGTGTCCAAAGGTCAGAAAACGGTAGGCTAATACCGGATGTACTTTGCGGAGTGGTGTATCTGTTACGAAGTAAGGTAATCTGTGGTCTGGTGTTGTTTTGGCCTGTATCTAAATTATATGAGTTAAAAACGTCGTTAACTTTTAGGAACAGAAGGGACAATGTTGAATCTAACTCTGTGTATGACCCAAATACGTATCTATCTGCTAGTAAATAATATAATGAATGAAATGAATTTTATTTTTAATCTATAACAGCTGGTTGAAGCTGGGTGAGTCTGCCAGCGCCTGTGATCGCCTAACTCTCGAAAGTGCAAAGCGATTTTAATGCGATTTTTTATTTTTAGGGTTCCGTACCCGAAGGGTCCAAATGGAGCCCTATTGCTGTCACTCACAAGTCCGTCTATCCACGTGAGTCTGTCGTCTGTTCTGTCACTCAGGTTTTACATCCAAACGGTTAGAGCGACAGTCTTCAAATTTTTACAGTATAAGCATCTTGTTGACTCAAATATTTTTAAATATTTTTAAGGGTCCCATACAGCTAAAGGGGGGAGCGAAAAATAATTTTGACCTACCCCATCAAGTA
This sequence comes from Tortrix viridana, assembly GCA_963241965.1. Lineage (NCBI taxonomy): Eukaryota > Metazoa > Arthropoda > Insecta > Lepidoptera > Tortricidae > Tortrix > Tortrix viridana. The sequence continues at coordinate 1,568,240 of OY725194.1, read as the reverse complement.
GAGGTATCGTTATTAAGAACTCGTTGAGTAGATAAGTACTATATTTTTGTTTTAAAATATATTGGAAAACAAAAGTCAGCTCTTTTTTTACAAAATTTTTAACCTATTAACTTGTTTGATGATAATGTTTATTATTACGTATATTTTACTAACAAATACCAATATATTTATAATTTGGTACGGAACCCAAAATGTGCGAAGTCCGACAAGCACTTGGCCAGTATTTAAGTTTGCGTGCTTCTTAATAAAGTTTTTTTTCCAATCAAGGTAGGTATAACTGTAAAATTTTATTGTTTGACAACTTTTATGAACTTTCACAAGGTGACTCTGATACGTCTTACTTAGGTCGTACATCTTGCTTTATTAGCCTCGTAATCTTGAATTATCTTACCAAATTACGCAAAATTTCTCAATTTAATGGTTTTAACTTCTAACTTAAACCAAAATCAAAGGTCAGAGATACTCAGATTTCAAGATAAATTATTAGTTGAGGTTTAAGATAAAGCAGCCAACATAATAATTTAAACGACGAGACGCGGTTAACCTAGTTGGTAGTGACCTGCCTACGAAGCTAGCGGACCCGGGTTCGAATCCCGGTATGGGCGAGTATTTTGTTCCTGAGTCATGGATGTTTTAATGTAGGTATATATAAGTACCTATTTTATATAAGTATGTTTATCGTAACCTAGTACCCATAGTACAAGGTTAGTTTGGGACTATGATAATTTGTGTTTTGTTTGTTTGAATGATTTTTTCTTTCATTCTTTAATTTGTTGTGAGATTGTCCCTTCTTGATTGAATCATGACATGACTAACACCCTGCGGGAATTGATTTTTGAGTCACAGTGATGATTAGTGAGAATAATGAAAATTATGTCACGCGGTGATCTCGCTTTCGTCTTGCCACTGACCCAACAATCCTCTATTCCGCGATTTTCATCAAAATTTTGATTACAAATCAATAGGTATACATATGTGACGTTCTCAATATAAAGGGACCTTATCGAGGAAGGCGGTTACGCCGTTTTTAGAACTGTTACCATAGTATTTGTATAGTTACAAGAAGAAGAAGAGCGTAACTGCCTTCCTCCATAAGGTCCCTTTATATTGAAAACGTCACATATATAAAAATGAGTCCCTGTTTCCCTTGGTCACGGCATCACGCGTGAACGGCTGGACATATTCCGCTATTTTTTTTTAATATTCCTTGAAGTCTGAGGAAGAGAAGAATTTGATATTTCAACTTTAAGGGGGGGAATGGGAGGGGGAACTTTAACCGAAGAGAAGCGAGGGCGGGTCGCTAGTATACTATAAAATAGTATAGGTATAGGCATAAATATTGCTCGTATATGAGTAAGTAGGTAAGTATAGCATTTGTAGCATTTTATTGAGTCCGCTTTCAGTTCTAAAAGAAAAAAAATAACCGAATTGATAACCTCCTCCTTTTTTTAATCGGTTAATAAAGCATTCTTACCCACACACTTACAAAATAGATAAAAACCCACTACATAATTGGGACTCCAACTTTCAGAGGGACCTTATGGAGGAAGGCGGTTACGCCGTTTATAGAACTGTTACCATAGTATTCGTATAGTTACAAGAACAAGAAGAGCGTAACTGCCTTCCTCCATAAGGTCCCTTTATATTGAAAACGTCACAAATAGCACCAAACTTAGCTAAGAACACTCTCGATTAAGTCATCTTTCAAACAAAAAAATAATCAAATTCTGCTCATCCCTTTAGGAGCTATAATGCCACAGACAGATACACTAACACAAACGTTAAACTTATTACCCCTCTGTTTTGCGATGGGGGTTATTTATTGAGTGATTTAATTGCAAATTAGTTAAACGAGTTGAAAGCCCTTTCGTGTTAAGTTAGTCGAGAGTAATCGGTGCTCGTAAGTTATTTAATAAAATTTGGATAAAGCGTCTTTAAGTACCTATGCAGAGTTTTAAGACTGGTATTTATGAAGATCGTGACTCCACTCTAAATCTTGAAGAATTTGTTATTTTGATAACTCTATGTTATGATATGTTTCTAGCGCGTACTATAAGAACTTGGAATGAACTTCCCGCTGAGATTTTCCCAATGCGCTACAATATGGGGCTTTTTAAAAAGGGTGTCATTAAATTTAAATTTAAATGTCCACAGGCGGCGGTGACCACTTCCTAACAGGTGGGCCGACTGCCTGTTCAGTTTGTCTGTCCAATGCAATAAAAAAAAAGAAAAATACCTTAAATTGAATGTCAATCCCTTTGAACATATCATACGTGAAACCCACCAATTTACTTGTTAAAAAAATGATTAAGGGTCCGTCCAATTTCGTTGAGAGCCTCCTTGGTCCCTCTTAACTTTCTTAAACCGTTTGAGGTCACAGTTGGGCTTATTTGGGCTTAAAGCATCTGGGATGTGTAGGGCTTTTAACTCAAGTGCCTGTTGCCGCTAAAAAGCTGTAGATGAAAGCTTTGGATAGATAGGTTTGATCGAGTGTTTGATTGTTTCGATGCTTATGGCTTTTAGAATATTTTTACGTAAGGTGAGTAAGGCTGCGTTTTGCTGCATTTGAGCTGAGCGAGACAGTTATGGTGGAGGCTAGGACACAGTCAAATAATACAATATCTCTTTATACACCACACCACACCACACATCACCACACACAGCAAGGACAAGAAATACAACAAGAAAGAGAAGTCAATAACAAAATATACATAAACATAATTAAACGGAAAAAATAAATATATACAAAGGTACTAATGTACAAAGAGCAATACTCAGGGAAAATTATAACAATGTCAGCCACAACAATAAATGGAAACAGAAATAGGAGAAACAAAAATAAAAAGGGAAGGAAGACAATTAAGTAAGTGATAAAAGATGTTCTTTAAGACGGATTTTAAAAATAGAAAGCTATCTCGCTTGTCTTAATTTCAAGGGCAGAGAATTCCACAATCTAAAATCCTGAAAAGTAAATGAGTTATTGTAAAATTAATAATCTGAGTAATGTAATTCATGCGTGATCGTGCCGCCGGGGCACGGACAACTATGAATTACAAAAGTACCTATACTGAGATCATTTGTGACGTTCTCAATATAAAGGGACCTTATGGAGGCAGGTGGTTACACCGTTTTTAGAACGGTTACCATAGTGTTCGTATAGTTACAAGAACAAGAAGAGCGCAACTGCCTTCCTCCATAAGGTCCCTTTATATTGAGAACGTCACATTTGACCGTGGCCTGGACGGGCACCAGCCCGGGGCTCGACCAGGTGTAACGTGAATCCACCTTTAAGCATAAGGAATAATTCGTCCAATATACAAAAGCTCCGCTGTGCGAGGATAATAACAATGAAGGTAAGGTACTACTCTGTCAAGAAAGTACCGGGAAAAGATCAATAATACACAAACTGTTTGTTAATCATCCAAATTTATTTTATCACCTTCAAAGTATGCTCCTTCAGAAACGATACACTTACGCCAACGAATAATCCAATCATCAAAACATTTTTTAAACGCTGTTTCCGGAATTGAATTCAGTTCTCGGCGCGAATTCTCCTTTATGTCTTCTACCGATTGAAAACGGGTGCCACGAAGTGGTAATTTGAGTTTAGGAAAAAGAAAGAAGTCGGCAGGAGCCATATCTGGTGAATATGGTGGTTGCTCGATGGTATTTGTTGAGTGTTTGGTCAAAAATTCTTTCACAATGATGGCCTTGTGCGAAGGCGCATTATCGTGGTGCAAAATCCAAGAATTTTCATTCCACAAATCTGGCCTTTTTCGTCGAATTTGCTCTCTTAAATGCCGCATAACGCTCAAATAATATTCTTTATTTACCGTTTGACCTTCCGGCAAGAATTCCGAGTGCACAACACCGCGATAGTCAAAGAAAACAGTCAACATGACTTTGACTTTTGATCGACTTTGGCGTGGTTTCTTCGGTTTCGGTTCAGTTGGAAGGCGCCACTCCGAAGCTTGTTGACTAGTTTGCATGTCAAACTCGTAAACCCACGTCTCGTCACCAGTAACAATGCGTTTCATGAATGTTGGGTCGGAATTGACTCGTTCTAGCATGTCCTCAGCGACTCTCATGCGATTGAGTTTTTGGAGAAAATTCAGGTCTTTTGGGACTAGCCGAGCGGTAACATGTTTCATACCCAAATGATTAGTTAAAATAGTACGGATCGACTCGTGAGATACAGAAAGTTCGGCGGCTATCTCTCTCAAAGTTGAATGAGGATTTTCAGTCACTATTTCCTTCACTTTTGCGATGTTAACTTCAGTTGCAGACGTTGATGGCCTACCAGAGCGAGGCAAATCTTCCATCACATCTCGACCGCTTTTGAACGCTTTGTACCACTCATAAACACGTGTTTTTGATAAAGTCGAATCACCGTAAGCCTTCTGTAACATTTTCAGTGACTCCGAACACGAAATTCCATTGGCGATGCAAAATTTAAGACAAACTCTTTGTTCAATGTTTTTGTCCATTATGAAATTCGCAATACACACTAGATATGATATAACTAAAAACAGCACTGTATTTAATATAAATAACAGATGCAACTCAAACTCCGCGCCAAAATAGAAAACAGTTGTGCCAATCTAACAACAACAAAAAAAACAAAAATTTGAATTTGGAACCATAAACAAATCATCCATTCCCGATACTTTGTTGACTGAATGTATATTGGGGACGGCGCTCGTAGTCATTCTAATTAACGCGTCACCTATAATCGTTCAATATATTAAAAACTTGATATATAACCAAATGCTTAGCCATAGATAATACAGGCCTGTGCTTGGTATAAGCTTTAAAATTGACGGTAGTTGTCTATATAGACAATAATTAGGTGACTCGTTAATTAGAATTACGACGGGCGGTTGAAACGCACAGAGAATGACCGGGGTAATTCTTCGAGCGTTTCAACCGCTCTCATTGCTCTGGTCGCATTAATGTCGAAACTCTTGTAGCTTTGGATGCTATTTTCGGTCTTGTAGAGTACCCTGACTTCGACAAAATAACTGAAAATGCTATCCTAATCTTCAGGAAATTCAACATTTGCAGCTATGCTCAGCCGTGGTGGAAAACGTGAAAATGTTCACAAATAAATTATTCATTTATTTACTCATTCAACGCAGCCACGTGACTAGCGGCCACTTCTTTTACAACCAGAGGACTAAGCCAAGATGCTTTAGAGCCCTTACCCAAGATGCCCATCGCTAACTAGCGTTTCTATTCGTTTCATTTTTAAACCAATCGCGTCACTGGTAGATCACGTGGCTCTTCGTTTGACGTGATCTACCAGTGACGCGATTGGTTTAAAAACGAAACGGATAGAAACGCTAGTTACCGATGGGCATCTTGGCTAAGGGCTTAGGTACGCAAACTTAACAATCAGTCGCGTCAGCATGTCAATTCCATACAATTTATCGATTTGCGAAAATCGTGAAGTCAGCGCAATACATCTTGGCTAGGCTCCCAGGTGACCTTATTCTGAAGCGTCAAAAGTTTTTGGGAGCGAAATGGACAGTGCTATAGCAGTAACATAATTCCGACGACTTTTAACTGTTTGATGCGATACGTGGTTATTATAAATGAATTGACCCATTTTTTAAATAAAAAATGGGTCAATTAATTATTTTTTTCCTAATACTCTTAAATATATTATTACATTTGACAGCGGAAATAAAACGACAATTTGTCGAAAGAATCATTAAAAAATATAACAATTTGCATGTGGGTCAACCTTATTCTTCGAAATGGTGTACCGAATCTATTGTAGAAAACAATACATCTAAGGCCACGTACCGTTATGATAATGATCAGATTCCTCGACTGCGGGATCTTAATGTAAATGTGCCATTTACAGAAGCCGCAGAAACGTATAATAAAAATAAATAGTGCATTTACCTTTACGATGTGAACAAATACAGCTCAGCTATGTTATTTTGTTAACTCATCGTCGTTCAGTTCTACTCAGTCGACGAATAGCCGGCGAATTTACGTCGTCCGTCAAGGTGACATTGAACAAATGACATTCAACTGCCTGCACATTCATTTAGTCGCTGGTTTCGCAGACGACCAGAGCCCTTAGCCAAGATGCCCATCGATAACTAGCGTTTCTATTCGTTTCGTTTTTAAACCAATCGCGTCACTGGTAGATCACGTGACTCTCCGTATGACGTGATCTACCAATGACGCGGTTGGTTTAAAAACTAAACGAATAGAAATGCTAGTTAGCGATGGGCATCTTGGCTAAGAACTCAGCTGTGAAACCAGCGACTGTGCAGGCAGTTGAATGTCATTTACCCACCTTGACGGACGACGTAAATTCGCCGGCTATTCATCGACTGAGTAGAACTGAACGACGATGTGTTAACAGAATAACATAGCAGAGCTTTATTATGGAAAAATTCGTCTTTCTCTTAGATACACAAGAAGTAACAGTAATTCAGTACTTTCCATTCTAGTCGGAGTACCAATTTCACCAAACAATAATGATCAATGTTAGTTAATACATTTTAACGGTCATTCTCTGTGCGTTTCAACCGCCCGTCGTAATTCTAATTAACGAGTCACCTAATTATTGTCTATATAGACAACTACCGTCAATTTTAAAGCTTATACGTGGGTATAAGCTTTAAAATTGACGGTAGCTGTGCTGGCATAAGCCTGTATTATCTATGGTTTAGCATTTAGTTATATATCAAGTTTTTAATACTGGGTGTTTTTTTATTCGTCTAAAAAATATTGGGGGTTAAATCAGTAAGTCATACTGACCAACTTTCACTATGGGACCAACCCCGAAATCGCGAAAAAAAAATTGACCATCCCATACATTTTGGCTAGTCAGCTGACGATGTTTTGTATGGGAGGGGCAATTTTTTTTCGCGATTTCGTGGTTGGTCCCATAGTGAAAGTTGGTCAGTATGACTTACTAATTTAACCCCCAAAATTTTTTAGACGAATAAAAAAACACCCAGTATATTGAATGATTATAGGTGACGCGTTAATTAGAAGGGCGACGGGCGGTTGAAACGCTCAGAGAATGACCGTTAACAGCTGTTAAAACTCTAATCGTCGGTTAAGTTGTTGATGAAATTCGACATAAGCCTAGGGAACTAGCCGAGGCGCTCGGCCTGGCCACGAGTTTGAGCGGCGGCGGTGAAAATTCTCTCTTCATTGCTCGGTCGAGACTCTCACCGCGCATCGGTTACTTGACGTTATACGCAATGTATTAGAAAATTCGCTCGCCACTCAGCCGGTCGCGCAAAGTCATGGCCAGGCCCTTACGCTTAACTTAACGATTGACATACTGACGCGGCTGATAGTTAGCTTACGTCAATAAATTTTCTTTGATTTCGAACATTGATAAGTTAGGGAAATACATCATAGCTAGGAGTACTAAACCTAGGATCACTGATCTTCTGGAGAGCTATGCTTTCATAGCTCTTAATTGATTAATGATGATCAGACATCGGAATTTTAGGGGCAAAATCAAATGACAGATAGGGTTTTTGTATATAAACTCGCTTAAACTAGTGATCGCTCCTAGCGTTATAATAATAATAAATAACAGGGGACAATCTCACACAAATTGGCCTAGTCCCAAACTAAGCTCTAGGCTTGTACTATGGGTACTATGCAACGATATAGATACTTATATAGAGATACATAATGAAATATACAGAAAACAGCCATGACTAAGGAACAAATACTCGCGCTCATCACTCAAATATTTGCCCATACCGAGATTCGAACCCTAATTTGTTTGTAAAAAGGTATTTTTATTGTAAACAAGTTTTATTTTGGTAACGATTATAAAGTAGGTAGGTAGGGTCAATTCCAAAACAGTGAAGAAGAACACAATGAGAAGTGAAGTTAAAAAAAAAACTTTTTAAACGAAGAAGCGGAGTATTACCCAAGGGTTTTTTTTTCCATTTTAATGCGTACAATAAATATATGTGCATCATAATGTGTGTGTAATATGTGTGTGTTTTTGTGCAATACGACGCGGTTAGCCTAGTTGGTAGTGACCCTGCCTACGAAGCTAGCGGTCCCGGGTTCGAATCCCGGTATGGGCAAATAGTTGTGTGATGAGCGCGAGTATTTGTTCCTGAGTCATGGATGTTTTCTATATATTTAAGTATGTATTTCTCTATATAAGTATGTATATCGTTGCCTAGTACCCATAGTACAAGCCTAGAGCTTAGTTTGGGACTAGGTCAATTTGTGTGAGTTTGTCCCTGATATTTATTAAAAAAAAAAAAGAAAAAGAAAAAAAAAGAAGAATAAAGAGTTTACATACATACATATATACCTCTTTTACAAACAAAACTGGGAGGGATCCCTAGTATAGGGGACAAATGTCGATGCATGGTTTATTGTTGATAACTGCCTATCTGTCATTTGATTTTGTCCCAAAAATTGATGATGATTGTTCAAAATAACTTGAACGAGTTAATTTTGCCTTAGCAAAATAATAACATAGGTACCTGCTGCTAAGTAACACAATTAATTTTAAGTCTAACATCTGAGACTAAAATAAAATCTGAAACTTTATTGCTCACAACCCTAATCCACTTTTAATCTTATCCCTTACATTACAACGTCTAGGTTTGTTTAAACCCGTGAAACGAGGGTCGTTAACTGCTACATTATGTGTTTGTTAGCGGAACTACAATTACTTGGGTATACTGCGTTAACTGGGTCTTCGTGCTGCGTTTACACTGCTGGGATGATCTCTTATTTTCCTTTATTTAATACAATGAGAGGCTATGAAAGGATATATGAAGGGAGACCTTCCTATGTCGCTTAAACGAAAACTCATGGACATGTGCATTCTTCCAATCCTCACCTATGGAGCACAGACTTGGTCTTTGACTAATATTCAGAAATCTGCCCTCAAGGTTTGCCAAAGAGCTATGGAGCGTAGTATCTTAGGCGTGAAATTGACGGATCGCATTAGAAATACTGTAATACGCTCTAAAACTCAAATGGCTGACGTAGCCTTAACAGCTGCCATCCTCAAGTGGAACTGGGCTGGACACGTCTGCCGTATGCCTAATGACCTTTGGGCAAAAATGGTTTCGAATTGGGTCCCAAAAGACCGGACACGACGACGCGGCAAACCACGGCGCAGATGGCGAGACGAGCTTGACACCAATCGACAAGATTGGCGGGAGATTGTCCACAATCGAGATACGAGGAAGGATGGGAAGGAGGCCTTTGCCCAGCAGTGGGACATTCCAGGCTAATAATAAATAAAATAATAATACAATTCAATATAAACCCGATTAGCGATTCGAAGGAATAGGACATTGGATAAATAGTGCTGTCAGATAAATAATTAATGAAGTTCAATAGTGATGAGGAACTGTCGATATTTCGGTACATACTGTCTCTACCCTAAACGAACATTTCAGTGCTGTCAATGGCGGGTGACGCGTAGAGACGAGTGGTTGAGACGTGCGTCTGTGTGAGTGCGACGTTTCGAACGTTTGTTCTTAGTTCCTTTCCTGCTTTAGCTATATTTATACTGTACCATCAATCTAATGGAGAAGGAAAAAAATGTACTCACGTGGCTAATTTAATTACACTCGCTCGATCACTGGAACGTTTAAACGCAGCACTAACGACTGGCATCGTTTCCACGTCCTATAACAATTCCGCGATGTAGTCTACCGTGAGTGACCTTCCTTTTAGACTGTATTCGTATGACGATAAGGTCTAAGGTGTTTTAATAATTTCGAAGACCTTAGGACCATACAGCGGTATAGTTTGAGATCGTCTATTCACACCAAGAGACCTAATACATCTCCCATAGTTCCTTCTTATCTTCCTTTCCTAGTGGTCGGCTAGCACATCTTGTATTTACTCGCTTCGCTCAGTGTGACTCTATCGTTACAAACAAGTTAGAAAAGGACCAAGCGACAAACAAGTCGCGGACAACTTGGTGCTAGCTTCTATGTATTTGGTTTTATTGCTATTTTCACTTGTTAACTTATTTATGAGAAGGAATAAATTATCTTTTCACAACATTAAGGACATTCTCAACGAGAACGACAGCGCGACGTGATCACCGCGGGTGCGCAACGTTGTCGCCGCGAGTGCGCAACATGATCGCTATTTTGTGCTAGAGATCGCGGCGCTCACGTCGCAATGTAGCGGCACGCACAGACGCGGCGAGCCCCTTGAGCAATCGCGTTCGTTCGTTAACTTTGTGAGTCTTTTAGCACTTTTTTTAAGGCTAGCCTTGATTTTTACACCTTGTGGGCTGAAAGCCTATAAAACTCTTTAGCCCCCAAGCCTAAGAAATGCCCCCTTCTATCGCAATCGCAAAAAAAAAAAATGCTTATTACCACAACCATAAGCCTTCTCCTATATCATTCTCCGGAACGTCATTTTTTAATAAGCCATCGCTATAATCGCTATCAATGATAGCGCTATCGCTATCGCAATCGCTATCGCAATTGCTATAGCAATCGCTATAGCAAACGCAATCGCTGTAGCTATCACTATCGCTATCGCTATCACTATCGCTACCATAATCACTATCGCAATCGCTATCGCTATTGCAATCACTATCATATATATAGGTATGCAACCGAGTAATGGCTTATTTCCTCGTCGCATTAATGTCGAAATTTCTGTAGCTTTGGATGCTATTTTCGGTTATCATGTAGAATGCCCGACTTCTACAAAATTACTGAAAGTATTATCCTAATCTACAGGAAATTCGCGTCCAGGGGAGCGAGAGCGGTTGAAACGGTTAAAGAATTACCATGTTCCCACCCCTTTCTGGACCACAGAGCTATAATATTCTGCGAAGGACAGACAGTGGTTGGCCGCCCCTTAGAGCATTGTGGTTTGACCTACTAAGCGACCGGAGCTTTAGTTATTGCAGAGATATAAGCGCACTATTGATTATCTGAGTGATGATTTTGTATTACTAGCTATAGCGACGTCTGCGTAGAACGTTTTTTCTCCGAGAACTGTCAAATTTACCGGGATAAAATGGAGCCTCAAAAATGAAATTATTGACAGAAACTTATCTTGTTAGGTACTTTCCCGTTGCGTTACTATTTGTTAGTAAATCCGCCGTAATTACACATATTCTGAAAAAAAAACAATCCGCTATCTATTACGGTTTAAAAGACATGTCTTCATAGTTAGGACAGACAAACAGACAGACGGAAGGACGGACGGACAGCGTAAACTTATTAATAGGGACCCGTGTGGTGGCCTTCGGGTACGGAACCCTAAAAAAGTAACTCAACAAAATGCATTTACGAATTAGAATTCAATCCCTCTCGACATATGATTGAAAGCCGCTTTATTAGTTTTATTAGTTAAGATACTGTTGTATGAAAATCACGATAAACCTACGGAACCAAAACGTAGTCACTAGGGTTGCCACCATAACATGAAGAGAATTGCCTCCCAATTGAGTCGCCTGCGGGGCAGCACCAACAGCCTAATAGCCGATATAGAGGGGAGATGGGACAATCCTTTTTACAAGAATTGGGTGTCGTCTCATCTCCCAATATATCAAGATCCCAAGTAGTTACACTAACATTAGTCATGTAAGTATTTTTTGTAACTAACAATTTATGGGCCCAGTTGCCTGAGAATAAAGAATAAATAAATAACAATAAACTATAACAATTTAATCGCCTGCAACTCAAGAACTAAAAAGTCAAAAAGTCAATTTTAACTTTACATGTATAGGTTAACCTTATAATAATAATAATAATCCAGCCTATATACGTCCCACTGCTGGGCACAGGCGTCCACTCACAATGAGAGGGGTTTGGGCTATTAGTTCCCACGCGGGCCCAGTGCGGATTGGGAACTTCGCACACACCGTCAAATTGCTTTGCAGGTGGTTTCCTCACGATGTTTTCCTTCACCGAAAAGCTCTTGGTAAATTTACAACTTATATTTCGCACATAAATTCCGAAAAACTTAGAGGTGCAAGCCCGGGTTCGAACCCACGATTCTGTTTAAGAGTCGGCAGGTCAAACCATTATGCTACCACGGCTTTTTCATAGTCATATATATGAACGGCTAATTGGCTACATGTTGGTTAACCTTAACCTTAAATGTTTTTTAGGGTTCCGTACCTCAAATGAAAAAAACGGAACCCTTATAGGATCACTTTGTTGTCCGTCTGTCTGTCTCTCTGTCTGTCTGTGTGTCTGTCAAGACCCTTTTTCTCAGGAACGCGTGGAGGTATCAAGTTGAAATTAATATCAAATACTTAGGTCTGCAATCCCTTGGATCAGTGAAAAAATCAAACATCTAAGTCAACGCAATCAAAAGATACGGCCGTTTATGCCGCATATTTAAGGGAATCTCAAGGGAATCAAAACGTATAGGGTACTTCTCGTTGACTTAGAATCATAGAATTTGGCAAGAAGCAATATCTTATAGCACAAGTAAAGGAAAAAATCCGAAAACCGTTAATTTATAGTTACATCACATAAAATACATGTCCAGTATAACCTGACACTCACTAAGTACGAAAGTACATACTTAGTGCGTGTCAGTTTATACTGGCATTGTTTATATTGTGTTTTCGTGATTTACGGACTATTTACATGCCTACAAGTTTGTGCGGAACCCTCGTTGCGCGAGTCCGACTCGCAGTTGACCGGCTTTTTTTTTACCTTATTTTATTATTGTTCCTTAAGCACAGTATAAATATCTATATGTGTATGACGAAGTCATAAATATGTTCACACTTTAGTACCTTGTCACTTTAATCGCTGTGACAATTTCATATGACGGTTTAAACACGATGTTGAATAGACAAGGTACTAAAGTGTAAACATATTTATGACTTCGACTGTACAAAGTTTCAGTTTTGTGATTATGATGTGTGTGTGACGTACCAAATAAACCGACAGACAGACGGAACGAAACTATAAGGCTTCATAGTTTGTCTACGGAACCCTTAAAAGTACAGTCAGCGACAAAAGCTGTTTTAATTTTTGATAGAAACTTATTCATCTAGGACGCTTAGGACACTACAACAACGTCAGCTGCCTCGCAGCGAGCACATTAGGCTCGATTCCCCCGAGCATTAGCTGAGCAACACGCGATAGAAAGATTTTCGACCATCGGGAAAACTAATGGGAACATAGAAAACCGGGCGTTATACGTGCTAGAAGTGGCTTTTTAATCGTGAAAAACTTGCACGATAACAATACATTCATATCCTTCAAAATAAATCTTATATCTTGTACAATCATGTTATGTATCCATCTATGTTATTCTGTTAACACATCGTCGTTCAGTTCTACTCAGTCGATGAAAAGCCGGCGAATTTACGTCGTCCGTCAAGGTGGGTAAATGACATTCAACTGCCTGCACATTCATTTAGTCGTTGGTTTCACAGCTGCTCGTCTGTGAAACCAGCGACTAAATGAATGTGCAGGCAGTTGATTGTCATTTACCCACCTTGACGGATGGCGTAAATTCGCCGGCTATTCATCGACTGAGTAGAACTGAACGACGATGTGTCAACAGAATAACATAGCAGGTTCTTGTGAATAAATAGATTAAATACTTATTTCAATAACTTGATTTTAGACTGACAGTTTGACACAACCACCATTAAATAAATTAAACTAGATATATTTTTGCTACTACTCGTAGTAGCTCAAAATAAACAATATTCTAACATTCAAGGATAAAATTAGCGTAAACTATTATTGTAGAAAGTTCATTTCTATATCACTTTAATCGCCAGATTGTTTAGAATTGTTTCGTATGCAGTTCTATTGATAAAACAGTAAAAAAACCATTCCCAGGTAGCACACAAGCCTGTATAAGAGCTTATACATCCCTTAACATGCTAAAACTAGAGTTATAATGGCTGTATAAGCTCTTATACAGCTTTCGTGGTACTTGGGTTGTTATGGTATTAAGCACGCGGTTGTTTTGTGCGGCAAACGCAGCGGGAAACGCATTGCAGCTGACGCGCAATATTTAGTTACATGTAAAGCAAATCCTTTGCATTGTTCATTGCGTTGAACGCAACGACAATCGCAGCCTGAGATGTAGCCGCAACGAAGAGCGTCTGCCGCGTGGTGTCTTTCGTAGCGTTAATCGCTTAAGTAAACCACTCGTTTTATATTTGAATACATAGTCATATGAACGGCTCATTGGCTACATGTTGGTCTGTTTAGTTTCATCTCGTTTGACTTGTATTTTAACAGTGAGTTAGCGATCAGTACCACAAAATCTATCATAAAAACGTTTCATCAGAAATAAGCTTACATACGTCTCCTTTTAATAGTTATTACTTTATTGGTATTTTATAAAATACTTTAATAAATTTAAAACAATCTCAAAAGCCGCTTCCAGTAGCACTAAGTCAAAGCTACACTTTTTGCAAGCCCCAGCAAGAAAGAATTTTAGTCTTGCATATTACCGGGTTTTATGTCGTACAACAAAGAATTAGGATTAGGTTTATTTCGTTTAAGGAAAAATTATGAAAAAAACAGTAAAAAAACTTTACTTCGGCGTAAATACGCGCTTCGAGGAAAAGTATTTCTTTATACTCATTGAATTATCGCAGAGATATAAATTATCTGCATCGTGGCTCTAGCACGTTTCTAACTGTAAGACTATTGTGAACGCGTCTTTAGGGCAACGTAGTAAAATTACCAACCCAAGTAGCACACAAGCTGTATAAGAGCTTATACAGCCCTTACAATGCTGAAACTAGATTTATAAGTCAATAAGTCATTTATTTGGTAAAGCCAGACTGTAATACAAAGCTAGCGGTCCAAGGTTCGATTTCCGTTAAGGGAAAATATTTGTGTGATGAGCGAGTCGTTTACTTCTGCGTCAGATGTTTTCTATTTAAGTATGTATTTCACTACAACGGGCTTAGTGTCTCGTCATGACTTTTATTACCTTTTATTACTAAGCGACTATAGCGATTTACACATTTTAATAGCGATTTATTTGAAACCTAAGCGTTTAGTCTTAATTTAGAATATGTAATAGATGTATTAATTTCCCTAGCGCCTGTCAAATTTTAACTCGTGCATGCATGCTAAGCCCGCAAGTATGTTTATTTGTCTAGGCCTGGAGCTTAGTTGGTGATTTGGTCAATTTGTGGGAGATCGGACCCTGTTATTATTTTAATATGCACGCAAAAGATATCAAATACACAAAGGTACAAACAAATGTTAAATTTAATCCTGCCCAAGTTAACTCTGTCTCGTAGCTAATTATGCAAATTTGCCATATTTTGGGTGTCTTAGCGAGTTGTTTCCAACAGCCTCAGGAGTTGGAAGTTAAATGATGTGCTATATAAGTTCTAAATGTGTGACAAGAATTTTGACTATGATGTATGAAGACAATGAAACAGACGATACGGTATTTTTGAGTTTTCTATCTAGCTATCTTATTTCCTATCCACCTTCCGGCTCCATCATCAGACCAGCTCCATGGTACCATACTATTGCACTGTCACAGAAGTTACATAGGGATACCAAATGTCAGCTCAATCGGACACCGGGAAGTGGTTCTAATTCAGTTCGCAAGTTTGGACCTAAACAAACAAACTCACATACATTGCAGGTTAACTAAATAAAATCTTGTAAAAATCAATTGCCACATTATGGATCATATTACGGATCATCTTGAGGAAGGCTCGACCGATTTTACTGTTTTTTTGTGTTCATAAACTTCAGGACAAGGTTTGTATGAATTTTTTTTTTTGGAAAATGCTCCGTTACAAAGCCGGAGCAGGTTAGTTTTCAATAAATTCTATAGTGCTCTTAAAATAACGGTCGGGTTTGTACTTCTTTCTCACTCGCTCTCATAAACTCTTACGGCGGCTGTACACTCTCGCCGAGACACTCCGAGGCAGGCTTGCCATCCTTCTCAAACATATTATAAGTTAGAAAAGGATGGCAAGCCTGCCTCGGAGTGTCTCGACGAGAGTGCACAGCCGCCATTATGTTGGCGATGCTGTTGACAATGGCCGATATTAATAGCGACGTGTCACGGAGCCTAGACTCTGGCCATGTTCGGTTCAGCCAATGTTCACACCCACGGCATAAACGCCGCTGTACACTGTCTGACAGAGCAGTGCTGCGCGCGCACTTTTGTCGCGCGGGAACTTAAACTTTTTAATTTGTGTGTAAATGGCGGCATTAAACTATTGACCGTCAAATGAGCTAAAACATTAAAAAAAGCCGGTCAAGTGCGAGTCGGACTCGCGCACCGAGGGTTCCGCACAAACTTGTAGGCATGTAAATAGTTCGTAAATCACGGGAATACAATAGAAACAGGTCCAGTATAAACTGATACGCAATAAATATGCACTTTCGTACTTAGTGAGTGTCAGTTTATACTGGGCTTTTTTTATGTGATGTAAGTAGGAAAAAAAGTACAAATTAACGGTTTTCTGATATTTTCCTTTACTTGTGCTATAAGACATTGCTTCTTGCCAAATTTCATGATTCTAAGTCAACGGGAAGTACCCTATAGGTTTTGATTCCCTTGAGATTCCCTTAAATATGCGGCATAAACGGCCGTATCTTTTGATTGCGTTGACTTAGATGTCTGATTTTTTCACTGATCCAAGGGATTGCAGACCTAAGTATTTGATATGAATTTAAACTTGATACCTTCACGCGTTCCTGAGAAAAAGGGTCTTGACAGACACACAGACAGACAGACAGACAGACAGTCAGACAGACAGACAGACAGACGGACAACAAAGTGATCCTATAACGGTTCCGTTTTTTTCTTTTGAGGTACGGAACCCTAAAAATATCTAATTATTAGCATTAGGACTCAAGTTACACCTTTTAAAAGTGTTTAGTTACTGCACGCTGTCTTCAACTTACACATGTGAGTCTAGGTGAGAATACCCAAACAAGACGACGCGTTTAGCCTAGTTGGTAGTGACCCTGCCTACGAAGCTAGCGGTCCCGGGTTCGAATCCCGATATGCGCAAATATTTGTGTGATGAGCGCGAGTATTTGTTCTTGAGTCATGGATGTTTTCTATGTATTTAAGTATGTTATTCTCTATATAAGTATGTTTATCGTTGTCTAGTACCCATAGTACAAGCCTAGAGCTTTGTGACTAGGACAATTTGTGTGAGATTGTCCCTGATATTTATTTTATTTATTTATTTTAAGAAAGTATTTTTATGGGCTATCACGTTGTACTTATCCATTGTTTCGTGGCACCACGTTTTCTTATCTATTCGTATTCTAAGCATGAAATTTGTAACGTCAGAAGTTCTGCTACATCATTATACGAGATTAAACTTATAGTTAATTTGCCAAAGGGTTTTGATACCTAATCTTTGAATTATAAACTATAGGAATTCTCAAGATCGAAATCTTTAAAGGGACTCGAGACTTAACGATTAAGGTTTAAAATAAAAGTGTCATGTTTTGATAAGATCGCTATAAAAGTGTGAAAATCACTATAGTCGGTTAGTAATAAAAGGTAATAAAAGTCAGAACTAGACACTTTTATTTTAAACCTTAAGCGTTAAGTGTTACGTTACAATTTGGAATATATGTATTCATTTCCCCAGAACCTGTCAAATTTTATCACGTGTATGCATGCTAAGCCCGCTGTAAGTCTTCAGTTCGAATTTAGTACTGACGACAACTGGCGGATTATTCCTTCCTGACATTTATTTGGGCCGTGGCATCACGCCGCAGACTGTGAATGGACAAGTACCCATGCATTTGCCGTTTCATCGACCGAGAAATGACAGCCATTGGACTGATGTCGCAAGTTAAGCAAAATTTTTGGCGTCATTCCATTGGACTGACGACAAATGGAGTAACCGTGAATGACCTTTATGCTTATACGTCTTGTTTCTTTCCCCATTCATAAACTTTGTTAATTACAAATCAACAAACAGTCGAGCCAATTAGCTAAATTGAGTTTCGGACATTTTATAAATCAACGTTACAATTTACACGACTTCAATATAATATTTTGTCTAAGTTGGCAAATTAGAACGTTTGTTGTGTCTCAGGAAATCGGCTTAATTTGCAGAGTTTGTCTGACAGGTAGGGTTGGGAGCAACGATGTAAATAAAGGTGGAGATGACGAATATAATAAGTGAAATAAAAAGTATACGTACTTTAAAAACTCGACTGCTTTTGTAGAATACGAATGACCGCGGAGTTGGAACTTGAATTTTTGTGAAAAATCGTTCGCTTGATATCTTCAATACAAAGTAAAATTAATAAAACCTTAAATCCTAGGTTTATAAGTACTAAATATTTTTTAACCAGTGCACAAGTTAACATATACTAATAACAATAAAAAATTAATAATCAGGGACAACCTCACACAAATTGTCCTAGTTCTAAACTAAGCTCTAGGCTTGTACTATGGGTACCAGGCAACGATATATACAATTATTAAGATAAATACATACATATGTTATTGTAGTGAAAAAAACAGAAAGCATATTTTTTATTGTTGTAACTTATCCTGCTTTAAACTTATCGTGTGGCCACCGAGTAACGTAGTTATAACTTTTTTTCACTAGAATATATTCTATTATCACCGGTATCAAAACATATGTTATTTGTGCACTAAATAAAAAATTACCCAGTATAGGAAGTGTCTCTATAGTATCACCTCAAAACATGTCAAGCTATTTTAGTCTGCAGAAGATCAAAATGAAATAGGCATGTGTAGAAATACATAATTATATACACCCAAAAAATATTACTCCCCTTACGCATATTGACTAGCAGCGCAACCATGTGATTATCTCGCCCTTCACATCGACTGAGCCGAAGAATAACCGGCGAATTCGCGTCGTTCATCAAGGTGTGTAAATGACATTCAACTATCTGCACTTTCATTTTAGTCGCCAGTTTAATTGTTTTTAGGTACCTCATATTTTAGTAAAATGACTATGACTGTCCATACCAACAGCAGCCGCGATTCAACAGAGCCACGCTGTTTTGTCGCCAAAATAATTAAGGATACTGTTAAGTTTATAAATATATGTATTTTACTTAGTAAGGTATTTATATATGGGCTTAGTAGCAAGAGAATAAATAAATAAATTTGATTTGTTTTGATTTGATAACATGTCATTTTCTTATAACGGTGCATTAATAATGATGTTTGTCAAATATTTCATTCGTCACCTCCACAGCCGCACTTACTCTGTTCCAGTCCTATTACAGATAATTCTCGGAAACGTCAAAAGTTTTCGTTAGCGACGATATTTCTCAGGTGTCTGCTCGCTCAGGATTTACGGCGAAAACAGTGCGGTCTCATTGGATAATGGGTTTTAAATGGTTGGTTAATTAGGTTTCTTTTAATTTGAAAAATAAACTCATTTAATTATTTTCATTCAAAAGTTCAAATGCAAAAGTAGCGAACTAAAACCGATCTGGCGACTAGTACCGTAAAATGTGGTTACTTTGATTAATTTAGAAAATGAATCACCTACATCTGTATTTATTCGCATAATAAAATATGTAAAATAATGTACTTGTGATTTGGAATGATTTAAAGCAGTAAGGGGTGATAAAAATCATTACGTAGCTTAAAATCTCAATACTTAAATTGGGGTTAGTTTGATTATCCCCTGTCACCCCTGAATCATGTCAATATGAGTGGTTTTTGATTAAGTTTTTATGTCCAGTCGAGGACAGAAAGATGTTTACACTTTTTCACCTTGTTCCATTGTAATAAGGTTCAAAAGTGTAAACGTCTTTCTGTCGTCGACTGCCCTATTACTGAAAATATTTAAACTACTTATAGTTCGCGCACGCATATGAAACTAATAAATGTTAAGTCGCGAAATAGCTCATTTATAACTGACACATAGTAATAATTAAAAAAAAAAAACGATGTTGCCCATGCCATCAATAGCTCAGGACCTAGAGAGGAACATTTTAGTCACATATAACACATATACTGTTAAAACCATACCCTTCGTTTTGGCTTCGTTCGATCGGATAACAAAGTAAATAGTAACTATGTTACAGCAAAAGTTTGTTTATTCGAAACTCTGTTGGAGTCTCGATTCGACCTATCAGATGCAGTGATTCGAAAGGCTCCCAATTTAGTGTTAACAAGTCGAACTAAGTTGCAGGGATGGAGTTTATTTGGTCGTTATTAATAGAAAAGCATCTTATCCACAACGAAAATCCGTTTAAAATTGGGTTCTAATGCTACGGAAATAATGTCGGTTATGTACATTAAGGGTTATGTGCATTGGATCCTTTTTTCGGAATAACGTCTAGTTGGCTGTGATCGCTCCGTATCCTGCTTCTGATGCGTCAGGGCAAAACTCAGGTAAAGTAGTTTTAAAGGAGAACGTAATACTTTATTTTAATAGACACATTCAAAATAAATTATTCAACTCTCTCACACCGTGCTTCTTAGTGTGTGATTCAGAAGAAAGGCTAGTCCTTCTCCTGGATTTTGATACTTTTTATCCCGAAAAGTTTCATAGGTTCCATGAGAAACGAGATGAATGACTTCTACGCGGACGTCGTTGCGGGCAGAAGCTAAAATTTCATAATTATACAGGCTGTTTGGCACATGGTTGGACAAACGAAAACAGCGAAGAGGTGGGGCCATATGCTACATGACTGATAAAAATGATAGAATTAATTAACTGGTATTTTTTATTTCCCTTTGTCAATTGCTCTTTTCAATTTTCATCTTTGCACTTTGTTATTTTTATTTTTTCCATAACCTTGCATAGGCCGGATTTATAGGGCTAAGGAAGTAGTCGCTGTTCTTTGTCCAACCATGTGCCAAACACCCTGTATTATGAATAGTCAATTGCTTTATTCTCTCTTTTTACCTCTCTGCCCTCTTTTAAGAGTTGTTCTAAGTTGGTGTCTACTTAGTTCGCTAACAAGGCGGGAGTTCTCTAAATAGTTGTGCGATTGTTTTTCTCTAAATGAGGTTAGTTCGGTTGCTAAGGATAAAGAAAAGTAAGTGTAGCTACATACATGTAAGGTATGTGTATGTCATCTTTCTTCTTTCTAATGTAATAATAATTGAACTGCAAAATGAGACAGAATCGCTTCTGTTGCAATGAAGATAAGTAGTGTAACTTACGCACACATACACCCACACATCTATACACACACATACACAGATACACACACACGATGATAGCGTTGTGTACAAATGTAAGCTAGGAGGAGCGGGTACTCCTGACACAGGTTACTAATTTACCTAATAGAAGAACGTTGTCGCTCGGGTCGAAACCGAATTTTCATCGATTTTCTATACAAAAACAAAAAAAAAACGGTCCATAGCTCGGGATCAAACCCGCAGTCTTGGCGTAGGCCAAAGCTCTAATCATCAGTCTATTCAGACGGCGGCAGCCACCCCGAAATTACGAGTCTAGTAAATACTAAAATCTACGAAATCTTAAGAGAAACTGATAGTCTGCGTTTAATACGATGAACTGGCAAGTTAATATTGGCCGGTGGACATCTTGTGTTTTCTCGTGTGTCGCTCAGCGGGCTTAGCGTGCAAACACGAGATAAAATTTGACAGATGCTAGGAAAATTAATACACTAAACGCTTAAGGTTTAAAATAAAAGTGTCCCGTTTTAATAAAATCATAATCTATAAAAAGTAAAATCGCTATAGGCGCTTAGAAATAAAAGGTAATAAAAGGCAGCACGAGACACATTATTATTATTATCATTATGCATGTTATGCCCGCTGTGCGTCTTTATCGTTATAGGTAAGTTAGAAAGGGAGGGCCAGAAAATAAATAATAATAAATAAATAAATATCAGGGGACAATCTCACACAAATTGACCTAGCCCCAAACTAAGCTCTAGGCTTGTACTATGTACCCATGGGTACTAGACAACGTGTCAAAAGTGCTTTACAATCACTGTTTTGTATTTGTTAATAGGTATTTGTGGCAATCACGGCGTTAACTATCTAAATATATATTTTTTGTTTGCAATAACTAACCTCTAACACAAGACCGATTCGTTCTACTCACAACATGTCCGCGCCTCGTAAAAGTAACAAATGGCGTGATCACTCACGTCAGTCCCACCACGTAGCGAACCGATAGAAGTGCTCTATCGGTTCGAATCCCATTTCACATTATTTCCTTATCTATTACCTTTTAATTCTAGATTTTAGATCAGTGGTAGTGTTCTTGAGAATCAAGGATTCGAAACAACAGGGCTCATAGCCAAGATGCACCCAAGTAGCACACAAGCTGTATAAGAGCTTATACAGCCCTTAAACAGCTGAAACTAGAGTTACAATGGCTGTATAAGCTGTTATACAGCTTGTGTGCTTGGATTTCGACTTAACGACTTTCAAAGACTTTCATTCGGCTGGTAATAACACCCCGCTATGTTGCATCGGGGGTTAAAATACAATACCCAACATTTAGGTAAGTATAGATTTTTTTTTAATAAGTTTAGTTTAATGTAAGTTGGTTAAATTTATTTTACTTGTAGCGTCGTTATTTAAATAAAGAATAATCGACAGACACACTTCATAGTTACCCAACTCAGAACTAGGAGGAAACTTTCAAGTATAAAGTATCGAAAACTTTGCAATATAATTACAGAAAAATAAAAATTTAAAACTTCACTATGATCTTGGCCAACCTCCCAGTTTTTATGAAGCATACTTAATTTCTATCAAACTTAGTTCCTTCCATAAGCCATAGAGTAAAGATAATCATGGAAAGGCTGTTATTTTTATTTGATTACACTTACATTGTTGTAATCCAATCTTAGAAAACGATTTTAATCTACTTCTAATTATAGGATTGACTTGAAATTTTGCATACTTATGTAATTTCGATGACAATAGAATAATATGGTACCATCGAGCTGGTAGAGGGAGACGGAAGGTGGCTATAGGACCGACTATCCTGGAGATCCTTCGGGAAAGCCTCAGGTTCAGCTGTAGTGGATGATTTATGATGATGATAACTAAACATTTTTTTATTTTTTTGTAAAAAAACCTGTTTTTAAGTTAAGTTATTGTAAATCTTATGAGAATATTGTAAAATCTTGAACCTAATCTCTAAGGGTTTAGGATTAAAACAATATTTTATGTGTATATTTTCACGTCTATTCTCAAAGCAACTAAAATCTTTAAGGACCTCACGAAAAACAGTTTACCAGGAACTTTATAGGCAAACATTTATCTACAAAGTTTTACAGTAATAACATCACACTAAACTCACTACCTACCTTAAATTGGCAAACTAATCCTAATGACACTTGTAATAAAAACAAAAATAAAAAACAAAGTAATCCCGGTCATCTCCACCACTTCTCAAATCGTGGAAACCTCAGTTTCCTAGCCAGTCTTAACAAGCTTACGGCCAGGAAAATCGAGTTGCCGTCTCCGAAGCTTCCGGAACGAGGCCATTGTGGTGGCGGAATGGATTTCAAACAGGGTTATACCATGTTCTTTTAAAACTTATGTGTGAGTGTGTAAGGGGCTTTACTTTTACGGTATGTTGCCCTGTACCTCTACCATGAGTTGCTATCGAAAACTCGTGTTACGTTCTACAGTCGATAGCGAGTAAACGTCCTTCGAATAGTTTTTGATTAAACTCGTACCATGAGTCACATAAACGTTTACTATTCTCGCTAACGTTAACTCGATAGTTCGTGTAGTTATCGTTACGTGTGCCTAATTTCACACCAAACGAAGTTGTCTCTTTCTAACTACAATAAAAAGACAGAGTAAGGATGATATTGGGCTAAAAGATAAGTATCCATGTCATCCATTTAAAAATATAGAAATAACCCTGCTAATTTAAAAAAGTGCCCTAGAGCAGTGTCACTATGTAAGTGTAAGTGATTCTTGAATTTGTTTTGATTTTTTTGTCAATGTGACAGTTCATTCATACGTCTGTGTATTGTCAAATTAGACAAAAACTTATTTATTTATGTGCCGAAAGTTATAATATACTTACATATAAGTCATTAATTTCATATCTCATGGCATTCTTTTAAAAAAATGCTTTACAGGAAGAAGTTACTGAAGTGGCACTAGAAACAAATGACAGCCTATCAATTTTCCTGCTAAATGAATAACTTGCTCAACAAACTTGTTCCAGTAAGTTTCCCTATCATTGTTACTATTGAAATAAAATAAACAATTTATTATATATATTTAAGATAAAAATTCATTTAATTCATGTCCTAGGAAAGATTATTTCAATGTGTTTTTTTTCACTGCAGGCGTTGGAGACTGGAATCTACTTGTACCACTTGTACCAGGGACATCAGCTCAGCCCTCCTTTTTTCCACCATTGCTTGTGGCTAACAGCACTTGCAGTGAACAAGACTTGGTGGACAGAGAGTATCCCGAAACAGTTAACAGCCCAGGTATAGTGACTGCAATGACAGTCAATTTCCATCAGCTCTTCAAGAAATAGGTTCCAATAAATTTTGCTGTTATTATCACATTTTAGAGTAAAATGTACCTACCTATCTAGTTTCATTAGTTAATTAAGAATTCAAAATAGTACTGTAAACGTTTTTTATCCATTACAGCCCTGCCCGAGGTGGACGGGAGTGAGACCGGAGTAACGCACGGTGGTGAGCCTGCGGTCACAAGAACAGCATTAACAGCTGCTAATGCCAGGTGGCAGAGCCCCAAGCTCTTACAGCCCACACCGCGTCAGTGGCGAAGATGTCAGGTGCAAAACCACTAATCTCCTGTCTACAGAAGGACTCGCACCCAGACAGTCAGATTTGGCAAGGCAAGCCTTTGTCAGAGCTGACAGTGAATGGCGAGCTTTTAAACAGGAAGTGGAGCGGGAGAGGAATAGGTTAAGGGAATCAGAGTTTAGAATGCAAGAACGGTGGTTAGATTTATTTGGTAAATTTTTAGCATTAGGAAATATAATTGTAGATACTTTAGCAAATAAATAAAGATTTTGTGTAATAAATAAAGATTTTGTGTAATAAATAAAGATTTTGTGTAATAAATAAAGATTATGTGTGATGTATGGGTACTTTTTATTTTTATATTAAACAAAAAACAGAAAACATGGTACAAGTATTTGGAAATAATGCATTGATGCAAGTCTTCTAACTAATTGATCCCGCGGTGCTCTCTCCATTAATAAATCACTGGTGCCTTCATTTTCCAACACTAACTCCTGGCCCTCAAATAGTTCTGATAATAATAGGTACCTACAACAAACATAATAAAGATAAGGACATATTTAGTATTAAAGTTAATATATAATCATTATCTTTCACTATAAATACCTTGACTTTCTTCAGACATATCCTTGTCATCAGGATCGGGAACATTATATTTGTGAGTGGATTTCAAATCCGTGTAGTACGTTAACGAATCGCACAAATTCTCAAAAGCTTCCTTACTGAGCCTATATCCTTTAATAAAATTTATTCTCAGTTAAATTTTGAAGTGGATTTCTTAACGTAATATTTCTCATATCAGCTTGAAATCCTCCTTGTTTTCGTCGTTCGTCTTCATAAGCCTACATATTCCACGCTAAATAATGTCTTGCCGATATTATTTGGATAGATAAATAATTGGAGTAACGTATTAAACAATAATTCTAAGTTTTCACGCACCAATTTGCTAGTGAAATAGTTAACTACAGTCGATACGGTATTTTTCGATGACATCTGTCAAATTTACGACTCATGGTACCGATGTTCTACGGCAACGGTTACAAAACGTTAGTCGCTAACGAATAGATTTCGATAGGTTATTTACCGTTGTACTCATACTAGCGATCTTTAGTTCTTTAAGTGACCGCTAGAGGAGCTGTACAATTCTCCATACAAATCGTTTACGCCGTCGCTAGCGAGTGCGGTCACTGTAAACTCATGGTAATGGTACTGAGATGTTAGGGTGCATCCATAACGAAGTTACCTTTTGTAAAGCAACATTTTGCAACATGATTGAAAATAAATAAAATGTAATATGGGAATGAAAATATGCCTTAAAAAAACATACATACAGCCGAATATGGAACGTACTCCTTTTTTGAAGTTTGTTAATAACGGTTCGGCATTCACTTGTCATAATTATGTTTTTTTTTTAATGTAGGTATTTTGTATCATGTTGTTTATAAATTCCAATAAATTACTATTTTGTAAATAATTTAAAAGATACAGGCTAAGAAACGGGTGCTGGTACGCCTATTGATTTACACATTTTCTGGCAACACTTGGCGTAAGTACAATTACTTCAAAGGTTGCCGAAAACATGTGTGAAGATTGCTGGCGCGCGGAAAGTCTTAGGCACTTAAGAGCACCTTTTTTAGGGTTCCGTAGCACAAGGAACCCTTATAGTTTCGCCATGTCCGTCTGTCTGTCCGCGGTTTAACTCAGGGTATCTTGATACTCGTACTACAGAGCTGTGATTTGACATAGTTATACATTTAAACTACGCCGACAAAGTTGTAAAGTAGATTCTTGAAAATAATTTATTTTAACCTCGCCAGCTTGGAAAGGCTTTCTTTGTTAGTTAAAGTCCACTTAAACTGCTAGCGTGGAATGGAATTGTGGTACTGTACGCGGAAGAGGCGCTTCGCAACGACGGCCACAACTAATGTGACGCTCGTGCTATTGTTTTTCCAACACCAAGTGTTTTCCTCGCTACATTATTTGGGTCACGGCGCCTTGAATCCCTTACGCTCATGATTCTATTTTTGAACCACTCGCGTGGCTCGTGGTTCAATTTTAGAATCCTTCGCTGACTCGGGAATTAGGGGACCGTTTAGGAAATATATAACTCGAAAACTATCATTTTCCCTAGCCAAAACTACAAGTAATAAAAATCTGAAAACATATCTTAAATGAAAGCACATGATAACGGATTTAAAAGAAATACTATCACGACTAAATAGGTTTTATTGGTTTTTAACTTAAAGACGATTAAAATGTTTATACCTACCGAAAATCAGCTAAGATAACTTTAAATAGAAAATTTGCTAATATTTTTTTTTGGAGATTGTTGTTTGTAATTGTCAGAATGGCAACGGAACCCTACACTGAGCATGGTCTGACATGCTCTTTCCCGGTTTTTTAAATCGCGGGCACTCAAGTGGATATGGGTCCTATAATCTTCTTACAGAGCATGTGGTTTCAGATGTTTCTCTGCGATCCCGGGGTAAATATTATTATTATTTATTATTTTATTGGTTAGCCCAGTTGGTAGGTAGACCCTGCCTTCGAAGCTAGCAGCGGTTTGAATCCCGGTATAGGCAAATATTCGCGTGACAAGCGCGATTATTTGTCTCAGAGTTAGTTGTTATGGATGTTTTCTATTTATTTAAGCATTTCTCTATATAAGTATGTTTATTGTTGCCTAGTAGGTACCCATAGAACAAGCTTAGTTTATGATTAACTAGTGACCCGCCCTCGCATCGCTTCGGTTACATAAGTTAAAATATAGCCTATAACGACCCGCCCTCGCTTTGCTCCGGGTTTTATTAAACACATAAACCTTCCATGAAGAATAGTTTTAAAGATCTAAGCATACATAGGGACAGACAGACGCGGAGGTCGACTTCATTTTTATACTATGTATTGATAATAATAACTCAATGTTGGACTTTTACATTTTATAAATGTTTATATTAATTCCAGAATACGGAGCTGAAAGTTCTAAGCCAATCAAAGTTTTCTCGAGTCAGACTGTAGCTTCAACTCATTGAGTACCAACCTTTCTGGTTCTTATACTAAATGGGCTACATATGGAGGACTTCGCATTGACTGTAGTTTTAAACTCAGGCGCAAGTTTACTATAAAATAAAGTTACACAGAAAGTAACTAAGTAAGATCAAAATCGATGGCAAATAATTGGAGAAAGTTGGAGAAAGCAGTGATGAAAGGCAGTAAAATTATTGTTATGCTTTTGTAAAAGTATAAAATTATATCTCTGTGCCAAATTTCATCCAGATCCGTTATCATGTAATGAATATAAAAAATGGGGATAACTTTATACCAAGACCTAGTCCCAAACTAAGCTCTAAAGCTTGTAATGTGGGTAATAAATAAACAACGATAGACATACATTCATAGGCCTTAAATAATGAAATACAGACTAGGGATTGGGTAAAGAAAACGATTTAATTTTCAATTAAATATAATTTAACTGACGAATCCGTCAGTTAAATTATCAAAAAATATTGATCACGTATTTTTACTTTTGTCAATCAAAAAAAAACTGACAAAGATAAAGCGTGTCAAAGTTCGGGAGTGGGGGCTCGTGACGTCACTTCTATGAAATTGTATTGAGTGAGACGTGACGTCATGCAACATTTCCACTCAATATATCTCCGTTATTTTTTGATTATGTAAAAAAATATTTTTTGATAATCTACCTGATCGACAAAAAAAAATAAAAAAAATTGTCATCATCCCAATAAATACAACATCCAATAGGGTACCGGACTCCGGTATGCGGGTACTTCATAATGATATACTCCTTAAGGTTTCCTATAATTTAAAAATATTTAAGAATATAGAACTTCGTGTCTTTTTGCGACAATCATGTTTGAGAATACTCAACAAAGAATTAGAACACGTTCAAACTCGAAACAAAATGGAAGCGTAAAAGGGCAATACTGACTCCCAAGCTCTTTGCATTTTAGTCCCGTGCTTCAGATAAAGTCTACATAAATCAGGCTGAAACGGAACACTGAAGTTTGTAAAGCGTACGTACAGATATACAGTTTTCACCTAAACTCTTGCTAATGAAAATGAAGAATGTATGATTGAATGGGTAAAGAAGATTCAATTCTAACTCGTTAGTAATAAGGTTGTAAATACTGTTGGTGTTTTATGCAGATGGGCCTTTTTGGATCAGGAGGAGATTAGGTAGGTTATTCTTTAATGTAAAAGCGATAAGTTAAAAGTCGACTTTAATATCGATTTAATCAATTTCAACTCGTCAAAATCAATGTGTCTGATCTACCCGAAATATAATTACTGGTGAGTTAATTTTCAAAGGAAGCTTAAAAAATTAAATGAAAACTTTTATAGGATGCTCTCCATTGTGAGTGGAGGCCTGTGCCCAGCAGTAGGACGCATATAGGCTGGATTATTATTATTATTATATAGGATGGTCTTGTAATCTTTAACTGATATTGTAATCTTCTATTGATGCAACAAAAATATTTTAATATTAGTAGACTATAATTTGTATCAAGTCGAAAGACGTCCACTGTTGGACAGTCAAGGACAGAAAGTTTACACTTTTGGACCTTATTACAATGGAATAAGGTGAAAAAGTGTAAACGTCTTTCTGTCCTCGGCTGGACATAGGTCTTCCCCAAGGATACCCACGGTCACGGCCACGGATATCTTCGACCTCATCGTCACTTAACATCAGGTGAGACTGAGGTCAAACGCAAACCCATTTATGATAAAAAAAGCCAGTCAAGTGCGAGTCGGACTCGCGCACCGAGGGTTCCGCACAAACTTGTAGGCATGTAAATAGTTCTTAAATCACGGGAATACAATATAAACAAACTCCAGTATAAACTGACACGCAATAAGTATGCACTTTAGTACTTAGTGAGTGTCTGCTTATACTGGGCTCAATTTTTATGTGATGTAACTACAAATTAACGGTTTTCGGATTTTTTCCTTTACTTGTGCTATAAGACATAGCTTCTTGCAAAATTTCATGATTCTAAGTCAACGGGAAGTACCCTATAGGTTTTGATTCCCTTGAGATTCCCTTCAATATGCGGCATAAACGGCCATATCTTTTGATTGCATTGACTTAGATGTTTGATTTTTTCACTGATCCAAGGGACTGCCGACTTTTGTATTTGATATTAATTTCAACTTGATACCTCCACGCGTTCCTGAGAAAAAGGGTCTTGACAGACACACAGACAGACGGACAACAAAGTGATCCTATAAGGGTTCCGTTTTTTTCTTTGAGGTACGGAACCCTAAAAATACCCAAGGCGTACGGATTTGTGCTGCTGGAACTATCATTATGAAAACCAAAACTTGAAAAATCTTAAACTATTAAATGAGAAACATATGTTTGTATGTACCTACTCACGTTCTCAAAAACGGCTCTAACGATTCCGATAAAAATTACGACATGGGGGTTTACGGAGGCGAAAATTATTTCTAGCTAGGTCAAATATCTGGGAAAATTCGTTTTCCCCGTATTTCCACGCAAAAGATTTCCCGCGCAATATCGTTCGTAATTTCGGGGCGGCTACTGCCGTCTGAACAGACTGATGGTCAGAGCGTTTAAGCGTTAAGACCGCGGGTTCGAACCCCAGCTGTGAATAGTTTTTTATGTTATTTTTGTTATTTTTTTTGTTTTAATATAGAAAATTCGACAAAATTATTTCGACTCCGGTACAGAATAACCACGTCTCTTTCACAAAAAAAGTACTTTGCAAAAGCTGTCACTGAATTGTGTAATCAACTAATTTGCAATCACATTGGGTTCACATCGACATTTTGTCTAGGTAATTCAAAAACCTGTGATATATGTCACGCTAAAAATGTGGGATCTCTTTGAAACGCCTAAAATTGTAGTGTCGAAGGAACGTTTGGTCTAAAATCTTTTTCACTTAACACCCTATTAGACTGAAATAACAGGATTTCAAGTTACTACTTCAAATACAAATCTTAATTTCCTTTTTAACCGACTTCAAAAATTAAGAGGTTCTATGTTCGGCTGTATGTATGTTTCTTTTTCTATTTCTCCGTCAACTGTGGACCGATTTTGAAGCTTTTGTACGTAATCTCCAAAACAAAGAAAACAAACAAAATCATTATTCAGATTCAGAAGCAGATCTGATTATGTCTTACGTTATATTCATGGTTTAACATACTGCATTTATTTACATAATAGCTACTGTACGAGCAGATGCTTCGAAATATATTTACAGGTAATTCGACGAATTTTTCTTGACGGGCGCAGCCCGTCAGCAAGGCGCAGGAGCGGCCTGGAGTGCTGCCCTGCTAAGGTAAAGGGCAGTATTTTATACAAAACTACTGTAGCAATTGCAACCTTATTACCTAGTAATGAGGCAATTATTACAGTAGTTTAGTGTAAAATACTGTCTTTTACCTTAGCAGGGCAGAGTGGGTGATCTAAGGTCAGTGCGCGGTCCCCGCGGCGTACACTATTCTTACTTTAAAAGCGGTTTTAAAGCCGGTTTCAAGCGACTAAATGAAAATGCACGTACCCAAATGTAATTTACACCACCTTTTGACGGACGACGTAAATTCGCCAGTTTTCTTCGTCTCAGTAGGAATGAAGGATGTTAACGAAATAACATGGCTGATGTCTGTGTTCTAAAGGAGCGACCCCTGAGAGTATTCGCGTGTAATGAGCATTCGGTGTCGAATATTCGAGTGGTGTGGACATCGAGCCGAGCGTACAAAAGCTCACAAATTATTGAAATTATTGCTCGTTTACAAATGCTTGGGTAAGAATGATGGGAATACCTATACGATGAACTAACAGGCCGATATCGGCCGACGGTCTTTATTGCCTATAATAATGTGGAAACTGTTTTAATAAACATTATCATCTCCGCGCTATTGATACCCCGTGTTTAAATGAAATCGCTTATTCAGTGGATCGGCCAGGAATGACCTGTTTTACAAGTTAGATCAGAGCCTTTACAGTATTAATCTAGCAATAGGGGCGAGTTTAGCATACACCACGACGTCTTCTTACCTACTAGCTTCTGCCCGCGACTCCGTCCGCGTAGAAGTCGTTTATTGCTGCTCCCTCGGGAACTTTTAAATTTTCGGGGATGAGAAGTAGCCTATGTGTTAATCCAGGGTAAAAGCTATCTCCATTCCAAATTTTATCCAAATCTGTTCAGCCGTTGCAGCGTGAAAGAGTAACAAACTCTCACACACACAAACTTTCATATTTATAATATTAGTAGGATTGATTTAACATTTCATTGAATTAATTTGTTTATTCAATGCTGTTTGAAACTCGACTAAAAATAATGTATACAAAGAACGAATGTAAACATACTAATTTAATAAAGTTAAAACCAAATTAAATAGCAACAGAAAAACACATGTGAGTGTCCTCGTGCGAGGTGTGCGAGAAAGAACCACCAATAGGATAGCTGCGTTGTGTGACGCTGGAAAATAAAGTGATCCTATTGGTCGATTTTTCCTCGAACATCGCTTAGTTGCCTCGCACAGCTCTGGTGGATACAGCCTAACTTAAATAGTGCAACGAAAACCGAACGTGTCCAAACAAGAACGTGTCCAATGAACGGACGGACTGCGCAGGCGTAATCGAAAATACGTGCATTTTTATTATTTAAGGGGCTGCCTGGCCAAAACGGTAATTTTTGTTGAAGTTTAGGTTAGGTTAGTTAGGTATATGTATGAAAAATTCTATAATAAATAGGTATTAGAGATGGGCCGAATACGGACTTTGCCGAATACGAATATTCGGCCAAACATTCGGTTCAGCCCTTGCCGAACCGATTCGGCTGCACCGAATCGCTAGAAACAGATTTTGACACGTCCGCGCTCAGCGCTCCGCGCGTTTCGGACCTTCGCGCTCGCGCCATTTTACTTGTCAACCTTTAAGGCTCGAACAGACAGCACCGTCGCGGGCGTGCAGGCCGCGTGCCCGCGGTGGTGCTGTCTGTCCGCGCCTTTAGTGGATAACTGAGAAAGGTAATTACTGATTAATAAAACTTATTTAATTAAAAAAATAATTAATTAACTTACGATGTCAATGTATTATTTACTTATACTTTTTGTGCAATAAAGAGTACATATATACATACATACATACATAAAACAACTCTGGTATTTCTTATTTAAGCTATACGGTTTTTTGCAAAATAATTGTATTTATATTTAGACGCATATTTATCTCTTTTTGGTAGTTGCTTAGAATGCTGATGTCAATCCGACTAATTACGAAACAACCTTCGCTCGTTATTTACTTTGTTTATTCGGTAAATATTCGGCAATGTAACCGAACTATTCGGCCGAATACGAAAATTGAAAAACTTGCCGAATATGCCGAATACCGAATATTTACCGAATATTCGGCCCATCTCTAATAAATATCCTAACATTCATATTTGTTTCTGTCTAACAGAATCTTAGAATAACCTATGCCTATTTTTTATTATTTTTCATTTTGGCATCAATTTATATGAAAACTTCTGAAAAAAACTGAAAATATTCTTTTAAGTGAAAAATATAGAAATAAACGCCAACAAACTACTTTTTTGCAGTAAAAATGTCAAACTTTGATAGCACAAATCTCGATACTAGTGATTTGTAAAAGAAAAATTGAGATGGCAGCTAGTTAAGAACAGCAGTTTTAATCCAAAAAGGTTTTAACTACAAGAGAAAGTGGAGAGATACAGATCGAAGGTCATTTGCATAGGGTAGCCCCTTTATTGTACATAGTTAAGCGAGCTCAATTACGGAACAAACTAATTCAATTTTTGTTTAACGGAAATTAGTCATACATTCATATGGTTAATTATCGTTACATAAAAATGAAATTCGTTTGATTCCTTAATAATAATTGAGCTCGCTTAACAATGTACAACATTTTTGCAAATTACCCTTAAGGAAATTTTTCTTCATGTGTCATTCGTGTTCTGAATACACTCCGGGTTTAACCAAACATTACCTTAATAAATATAATCTGTCGGTTGTTTACAAAAACCTCTCTTTTCATATTTTCAGCGGGCCTATGCTGCCCTGCTAAGGTAAAAGGCAGTATTTCACACAAAACTACTGTTATAATTGCAACCTCATTACTGGGTAATAAGGTTGCAATTGCTACAGTAGTTTTGTGTAAAATACTGCCTTTTACCTTAGCAGGGCAGTATAATGGTCGTGTTTATCATGTGGACACAACGCGGATACAACATCTGTCACTTTCTGACCATCGCGTAAGTGCGAGAGAGACGGATTCTTGATCCACGTTTATCCACCGGGATAAAGGCTACCATAAATAAGGGAGCAAACTTCACTTTTTATTTTCTCTTCATACTTTACGACGACGTGCACAAATGTGACGTTCTCAATATAAAGGGACCTTATGGAGGAAGGCAGTTACGCTCTTCTTATTCTTGTAAGTATACGAATACTATGGTAACAGTTCTAAAAACGGCTTAACCGCCTGCCTCCATAAGGTCCCTTTATATTGAGAACGTCACATGTTTGCTAGCTGTCACAAACAGAATGAAATACGGGGTGTATAGTATAGTAAAATTAGGCTTTTTAGGGTTCCGTACCGAAATGGTAAAAAGGGACCCTTATGGTGAGACTTCGTTGTCTGTCTGTCCGTCCGTCTGTCCGTTCTCATCAACTACAGATGCTATGAACTTGAAATTCGGCAAAGTTGTATAATTTGCTTGCCCCCATCTGTTTTTAGTAAAACAGAAATGAAATTAGGGTTGTAAGGGTTGAAAGTAGGGTAGGATTGTAAATATTGAAAAGGTTGATTATAGCAAATGGGCTGCCCTAAAGTCCTACATAAAGGACAATTGTCAAAATTACTTTTAACTTTTGTTGACTGACATAGGATTCTGTTTCGAACTAGCGAAATTTTGACGTAGGCCTCAGGAGGATATAAAAGTAGGATATAATCTGCACATTCCAAAATACTTATTTTATAATTTTCCGTGACTTTATTTTAGTTATAGCCAAAAATTTACAATAAATGACCGTCCCCTCCTTATCTCCGAAGTTTATGAACCAAAAAATCTGAAAAATTTCTGACGTATTATTTATATTTTACGGGGAAAAGAACATTAAGTGTTCAAAATTGTCAGTTTTTAAGAAATAACTACAAAACGTTGAAAAATTGTGTTAAATTTAGGCAATTCAGAATAGACCTTATTGCATACGAATTAAAGTACATGAAAAGGTATATTTTTGAAGTACAGACTTAAATACGGAACCCTCGGTGCGCGAGTCCGACTCGCACTTGACCGTTTTTTTTTGTTTAGGCGAGATTGGACATATTTCTCACCATAAACAAAATCAATAATACTGGAATATTTATTGAGACCAATATGCGTTGAGGAGGATAT
The DNA here is from genome assembly GCA_963241965.1 of Tortrix viridana. NCBI lineage: Eukaryota > Metazoa > Arthropoda > Insecta > Lepidoptera > Tortricidae > Tortrix > Tortrix viridana. Next base: position 1,533,166 of record OY725194.1, on the reverse strand, counting down.
ACGGTGTAATATTTTACCATTGAGAGTGCTCCCAAAGTTGTATTATTTATTTAGGATGAAAGTATACGTCGATATGTCAAATGACGACGTATCTCACGCTGGAAATTTGCAGTAATTTGAATTTTGACTCAATGACAGTTAAGTATTGAATACAATAGCAACCTATTTAGAGTTAAGTCATTGTTTTTGAAAATAAGCTATATTTTTTTACGACGTCACAACAATAAATATTTTGCTTATAAATAATAGGAAAAGTACGAACATTATATGATCGATCTTGGATAAGATTGTGTAACTCAGCTTGAGATTGAGTAGTTAAATTTTTAGGAAGAGTAATAAAAGGCTATAGAAAAGTACTAATAAACGCCGGGAGTCACTTTTACATTTTTTTTGCGTAAATATCTATATACAAAAAATACGTTTAAAAATATTCACTTCGAAAGTGAATTATTTTTTTTTTTTTTTTTCATTTTCTTACGTCTTTCGGAGGAGTAGGTATATTTTGTTTCTTCCCATAGGGACAATGGTTTTTTTCGGTACGTTATTAGGTAGGGCTACTAGGTCTACAGATACGGGACCCATGGTAAAAAAAAAGAATTTATGAAATTATCCCGTAATTTCCTTGATTATCAAACTACTAGCTCTGCTCTTGTCCGCAACTCCGTCCGCGTCACAGACTTTTATCGCTGTTCCCTGAAAAAATTACAGATAAAAAGTGTCTTTTGTCCGTCTTCTTTATACCGAATTTGAAGTCGATTTGGTTGAGGAGTTAGACTGCGAAAACGGAACAAACAAACAAAACAACAAACATCCTTTCACATTTATAATATTAGTGAGGATTTTTGGAAGAATTATCGCGTCAGCCCTCTCTGAGGTTGAAGCGTGAAGGCTTTAATACAATGGCATCCTTCAATCGGTCCTAGTTTTACGACTCCAGCGAGTCTCAATGGCTGCGCAGATAAAATCCAACAGCAGTGTTATTTTCCCACAGTTTCACTTTTACCAAACAATAGAAAATCTTCAAACAAAGGTATACCGTGCGGTTTTATACGTATGCCTATGGTGGGGCGTGAGCTAACACTGATAATCATGAATTTAGTCGACGCTGCGCCTGTGTGTGTGCGTAGGTAGGTACCTAAGTTCTCCTATGTTGAGTTATGACAGTTGGATTACTTGTCTGTATGTATTCACTGTGGGTAATTCCGTCTGCGGGGAAATACCGTACACAGGCGTTTGTGCTCATTCTAAGAACGGTACACAGTTGTTAACTCGACGTCGATGAAGCAGGGGAACTTAGATCTATGTTTTCAAAAGAGTTGGCGGCGTGACGCCACTACGAATGGCCACAACGCGTGTGTACGGTATTGCCCCGCAGGCGGTTTTACCCATATTGACAATAGGTACTTTGTTTTAACCGACGTCACACGTAACTGCTAGCAGACTACGTAAAAACTTAAAAACACTATTGAGATTATGATTGTCGTTTATAAATACTTTCTGTACCACGAAACACATTTAAGGGGTCTGCGTATAGCGGTTGCGTTAGTCAAGCACGGCGTAATGCCAATAGCTGTCCATTAACGCAACCAGTTTACGCAGTTGTGTTACTTTAGGCCGGGTTCACATTAATCGAATATTCGTGTTGACTTCTATATGCGGATACGGCCTTAAGTTCAGGCTGCCTTTCCATAGAAGTGGAGACGATCGGTGCGGAGAGGAGCTGTGTAGGAATCAACCAATCACATTGGTTGTAATCGTCTCGTCTCCGCTTGACTGTTTCCATTGAAGCGGAGCGGAGCGGATTACAACGCCTCATGCTCGGGGTGAACGGACAGTTCTAAGCTACGACCAGCACCGCGCAACTCCAATTTGCCAGATCGTAAAACATCAGGCCCCAGATTTAGGTCGCCTTTATCTCTTCGAATAAACGTGGATATAGTGTCTGTCACTCTTACACATACTCATTGGTCAGAAAGTGACAGATGTTTATTTCGATAGACCCGATCATAATAGACCCGCAGTGTCCGGATGATCAAAATGTACTCCAATAGTAATTTGCGCAGACGGCCCGTAATTTGACTTAAGCGTTTGGAATGAGAATTTAATTTTGCAGTTTTATATCTTTGGATATTTTAATAAGTTAGCTTTATGTTTAAAGTCTAAGATAATATTGAAGGTGTAACTTCGTCCACATAGCTTTGGTTACTATGATGGTATCCCTCGGAGCCAAGATAAGATGCATAACGCTAACTTAACGATTTTTTAAACAGAAAAATTGTATAAGACTAGCGACACGCCCTCGCTACGCTCCGGTTTCTATTATAACATAAACCTTCCTCGAAAAATTATCTAACTGATGGTAAAAACCGCATCAAAAGCCAGTTTATTTTATACTATGTAAGGGTTTAAGTAAACTATGATCAGTTGCGCCAGTCGCTTATGTCTATTTCATACATGTCTAGGCCAGTTAAGTAAATGGAAAGTATTATATTTTTTTTTACAAATTTTGCAAGAAACACATTCTTTGATATATGTAGTTAAACGGTCTTATAATCACGTAAAAATAACGTTGTTATCAATTATTAATATTACCAAAACATCGAGGTAATCTTAACCAATATCATAAAAGAGAAGTGAGAATTTTGTGACTTTGTGTTTTTATGGAGAGTAACTTCCTGAACCACTGCAGCACCTGTTAGAAAAATCATTCACCATTTGAAAGCTACATTATTCCAAATGGACAGACTTTTAACTTATATTAAACGAAGCGAAGGGAGCAATTAATAATGTTCCTTTTATGCGAAGTATTTTGTAACATTTGTAAGCTTAAATGCAAAATGTGTGAATATCGCGAACCTTTAAGACAATACGTTCCATTATGACAAGAACCATCGCGAACAAAATGGTCTGTACGCCTTCTAATTAGTTTTCTCCTTGTTAAAGACTTACACGTAACTTCATGATGGGGTTACACGAGCTTAGTAACTAATGCTTAGTACTAGTAACTTTCACTTTTGCCATGTGTGTAAACGTATTGTATAAGAATAGAATAGAATTTTATTGCCATAAACTTAATACAAACAATTACAAAAAAGATACTTTAGAAATATAACAATTGCAAGTTTAAAATAACAGAAATCGTGGCAAAAGGAGCCCGCTCAGCATTTGCTGCGAGTGCGGCCAGGTCGTGTCGTGTCTACACAGCGTTGGTTTTCTGCAGGAACCTTTGCACTCGGTACGACTGTGCCTTGTGGTAGTACAAATTTCTTGCAAGTTCCTGTCGTACAAAACTGTCGTATTTTTCTCGCAGCATCAGCATTTTATCCAGGTGTTTTTGCGGTTAGTATTAATAAAACTGCAAGTGATTAGAAGTCGATCCTGATTTCTAAGAGATAAGCGTCTTATCTACCCCCAAATAAAAATAAATAAATAAATAACTATCAGGAGACAATCTCACACAAATTGACAGTCCCAAACTAAGCTCTAGGCTTGTACTATGGATACTGGGCAACAATACATACTTATATAGAGAAATACATACTTAAATACATAGAAAACAACCATGAATCAGGAACAAATACTCGCGCTCATCACACAAATATTTGCCCATACCGCGATTCGAACCCGGGACCACTAGCTTCGTAGGCAGGGTCACTACCAACTAGGCTAACCGCGGTGCCAAAATCTACTAATACCTTTCGCTTGTTGAGTTGTGTGAACAGAGACGGGCAGTTATCCATTGACATAGATCTCGTTCTAATATATCTTACTTATACTATATACTATACGTATAAACTTTTTGTTTCCTTTTTCTTAGTTTTTAGGGTTCCGTACCTCAAAGAAAAAAACGGAACCCTTATAGGATCACTTTGTTGTCCGTCTGTCTGTCTGTGTGTCTGTCAAGACCCTTTTTTCTCAGGAACGCGTCGAGGTATCAAGTTGAAATTAATATCAAATATATAAGTCTGCAGTCCCTTGGATCAGTGAAAAAATCAAACATCTAAGTCAACGCAATCAAAAGATACGGCCGTTTATGCCGCATATTGAAGGGAATCTCAAGGGAATCAAAACCTTAGGGTACTTCCCGTTGACTTAGAATCATGAAATTTGGCAAGAAGCAATATCTTGTAGCACAAGTAAAGGAAAAAATCCAAAAACCGTTAATTTGTAGTTATATCACATAAAAAAAGTTCAATATAAACTGACACTCACTAAGTACGAAAGAGCATACTGATTGCGTGTCAGTTTATATTGGACATTGTTTATATGATATTCCCGTGATTTACGAATTATTTACATGCCTACAAGTTTGTGCGGAGTCCGACTCGCACTTGACCGGCTTTTTTCATTTGTATTTAAAATGTTTGCTCGTTGTAGCTCTGTCGTTCCTCGGGGTAGTGACAGAATACTAGTGTTTTGTTCACACGAGCAAAGCCATAGTACACTGAGCCACGGCCCTTTTGCTCTGCTGCAACGAACACATGCTTTTGGCATTTTAGTGTTTTAGTGTTATTATTTATGTAATATTCTGTCAAATGTTTGTGTGATTTGTAGTACCCAAATAAACGTTTTATCTATCTATCTATCTACTGTCACTTGTCACGTCGCAAACAATTACCTAAGCAATACTAAGCTCGTGTAAACCCAGCAAGTTCCTGTCTTGTTAGCAAAACTGCAAGAGTAATTAGTTATAAGAACGGAACCGTCTCGGAACGGCTTTAACTGTTCCTGAATTGCTTCTCTGGATGGAATACTGATGTGTTTCGATGTTTTAAGGCACAGAATGTAGCGTATAATGCAAGATCCGTTATTAACATAACATGTATGTAAAAATTTATGCGAAATAAATATTTTCTATTTCTATTTCTATAAAGATGTATGTTTTGACAACTGATTGGTTTGGCATCATAATCCATGGTAAGATTAAAAAAACTCTGATTTAGATTCAAGTATTTTGGCCGCTATTAACCTGTTAATACTTACCCCCGTTAAAACAAGCCCCGGCCGTTTTATTTAACCTTATTGCAACTGTATATCTGGACTGGTACGACTTGGGAACCTTCAAGAGACGAGCATATCGACGGGTCTCTGACTCAACCTCGTATATTAAATTTTACGAAATACGAATATCTACTTTATGTACACGTCCTAAAGTAGATATTCCAATTACATAAATTTTCATATACGAGGTTGAGTCAAAGACCCGTCGATATGTTTTTCTCAAAAGCCACGTCACGTTACGTCTCATTTTCGAATCGCTTACTAAACGGCGACGCATTCGAAAACGCGCCGTATGTCAAACTGTACCGCTTCGAATGCTCTGTACCTTCACTCCAATACAATATAGCTGTAGAGTGAAAGAGACAGAGACCCCCTAAAACAGACTCACGTTTCCATACATTACTTTACGTTTACTCCACCTTTACTACTCGATGATGATACAAAATGTCAACCGTGAAAATGGACCAACAAATAAACACACTTTTGCATTTATAAGGGCATATGCACACGGCGTTTTCTAAACGCGCGTCCTCTCTACGTCGTTGGTGCAATTACCAATTAATTGCTGCGCGTCTCAGTTTCGTATAACGCGGGTCCTCTGCGCGTTTAAAAAACGCCGTGTGCAGCCCTTATATTAGTAACTAGCGACCGGCCCTCGCTTCGCTCCGGGTTCTTTTATACAGGGTGTTTTTTTATTCGTCTTAAACATTTTAGGGGTTAAATCAGTAAGTCATACTGATCAACTTTCACTATGGGACCAACCCCGAAATCGCGAAAAAAAATTGACCATCCCATACATTTTGGCTAGTCAGCTGACGATGTTTTGTATGGGAGGGTGCGATGCTGGTGAAAACCGCATTAAAATCCGTTGCGTAGTTTGAAAGATCTAAGCGACTTCATTTTATACTCGTACTATGTATGTAGTGAAGATAAGATAACAATTGTTACGTAACTTTAGCTTTGTTTTAATTAAACTATTTACCCTGCCGTCGTCAGACAAGCCCTTTTCCCAACAGAGGGGTTCAAATTTTAACACGTGTATGTAAACGCGTCACTTGGCAACTTTTAACAAAGGGTTTTCGATGTAACACATCAATTTCCACGGCTGTACATCACATTATCAACTTGCCCAAGTTCCCGAAGTTCTATCGTTAATTACTGAATTCCCGAACTTGGACGTACTTGTTTTACACTACTTTATTTATATTATATGGATTTAATTAAATCTTGTTTGGGTACAGGAAATGGTTGCAGTGTATTTAAAAATTAGCTATTGGTGGTATTCGTCGGAACACCCAAATATTGCGAAATATTTTTTTCCGAACATTCATTTGTCCGAATTTTCATTTTTCCGAAATCTATGTTATGCTGGAGATATTTAACATGAAAAACAAATTTGAATTGCTATACGTAGGTTAGGTTAGGTTTGATTTATGTGCGATATCAAAAAATAAAGCCTTTATAAAAAAAAAAAAACATTCGGAATTATGAACATTTATTATTCCCTATTTTATTTTTAATTTTTAATTTTTCGTTACACGTCCGTGTTTAGGTGAAAGACATACATTATGTGTACTCAACTTAATCGGTCCAGTAGATTCAGAGCAAATTGGCTGTAACAGACGGACAGACAGACATACAAGAGTGATCCTATAATGGTTCTCTTGTATCATTCGAAGGTACAGAACCCTAAAATGACCAACTTAAACCTGTACTAAAGCCTATTACAAATTATGATGTCATTATACACATTATTAAAGCATCGCAGTTTGAACAGTGGGTCATACCCGGGTCACTATAATAATATAGTTTGCGGGGCCGCAAACTTTGAGACAACAATTTATATAGTTAGACGGCCATTTTGGTTTTAAGGAGTTTGTTCTAGAGAAACTGTAAAAGATCGTAAGTCACTTGTAAGCATTCTGTAGCAAATATCGTTAATGCCTATAAGGTAGGTAACTCATTTGTTGCGGCATTAACGGCAGTGTGTCCGGACAAGTTCGAAGAAAAAGCCGAGCTCATGAGAACTTGGCTTATTTTTTACATTTATGTTTTTGGTGGAATTGATTATGATTATACAACAGTGAAACAACCCTTCAATTTTTTTAATTATTATTCTTGCTTGCGAATATAGTAAGTAAACTATGAAATACCTACGGCTGTCACAGTGTCCATCTGCATTGACTGAATTATTGTTATTAGTGTATTGTGTACGACTATTAATACGTCTTTATACATATGCCGTTATTTTATTGATTGGTTGGCTGCTATTTCAATTGAAACCACACATTCAGAGCTCCCCTTGAGGCACCCAATTAAAACGTAACTAAGTTGCTCTTCATTAACACAATAACGTAACTAACACCATCTCTTTATCGTAAAAAGAGCCTTTGTTATTAAAGATACAGTTGAAATTTCATGAAGCTGCGTTAGTGTTATAAGGTGTTTTGAATGTAAATATAGTACTGGCATAAATATTTCAGGAAACTTGTGTATAAAGTTTTGCTTTTTGGACGGAAATTTTAAAGTACAGGGAATGTTTATCGGAAAATTCCTTTGACAGCGAGGGAAGTATTATTAGAATATTTTGTTTAAAATTTATTAAGTTTGCAACCGTGTTTGAACGTTCATTATGTCTCGAAGGCAATTATTTTAATGGAAAATATAATTTGTAAATTTATCACGAGCTTTTTGGTGAAGGCAAATATCGTGAAGAAACCTGCACACACCTGCAAAGCAATTTGACGGTGTGTGCGAAGTTCCCAATCCGCACTGGGCCCGCGTGGGAACTATAGCCCAAACCCTCTCATTGTGAGTGGAGGCCTGTGCCCAGCAGTGGGACGTATATAGGCTGGATTATATTATATATAAAATGTTTTATGCTTTAGTTATTTGTTATTATGAGCAGGTCCAGATGAGGCGTGTTACGCACGAGTGAATTGGCGCGATTCGACTTCGCGCGATTGCGAGGTCCTAGCTGTAGCCGCCCAACTGTTTCCCCTCACAAGAGATAAAGTCAAATTTGTGAAGCTGACTGCCAACCTTCGCTAGTCGGAGAGGCACAAGAAAAAGAAGCCGCAAATAGTATTCGTCCACATGCACGCGCGTGAATAACGTGCTATACGCAGACGCACGACCCACTTACGCTACGCGCGTAGCGCGCGAGTCATGGTGATAGGGTTTGCGTCTAGTAATGCGTGGGCTACACTGTTTAAAACAAGCGGTTTAAAACCGTGTAGACAGTGGTTTTAAACCAAATTTCGCATGACCTTAACCGCCCTTGGCAGATATCAAACAAATAGGCGTGTTTGAGACCGTATAGCCGCTCGCTTCTACCAAGGTCACTTGATTTAAAACTATGGTTTCAAACCGTGTAGCACACGCATAAACGCGCGTCAGTGGACGTATTGTTGTCGCATTCTGATAAATGAACCTGTCCTCTTTTACTTGCACGTAAGACGCTCTAAAGGCCGTCTTAACAAACTGATCTTGGCTGAGAAGTCCGTCACAAGATGCGTCAAAATGACAGTTCTCTATGGATTGACGTTTACTTTGACGTGCATTGAGATGGGCATCGCTGTTGAGATGAGTTTATTAATACTGCCCTAAGTGCAGGTAAGGTGAGTGTAGCTACCATAAAGTTACGAGTACGTCTACGCCTACTGCGGAATCCTATTGCTATCTTGCGACTCCATCATGAGATCAGCTCTTGCCGTAATATTGCATTGTCATTTACATAAATATTCAATTATTTTTTTTGCATAATCATCTGCTTATCGAGACTAAGCCCGGTAGCACATCGCCGCGAAACCGCGAAACTGTGGCGGAATCGTGATATCTAATACGAAATTGAACTTTATTTCGTTGCCAGAGTTTCGCTACTACAGTTTCGCGGCGGAGGTGTGCTACCGGCGTAAATGGGTCCAAATTCGGTGGGTCTACATTTTGAGTCCCTGTTTTTACCTTCTGATTCCACTGTCAGATGAAGTCTAAGGGCCGTGTTAATAAACTCATCTCAACTCTGATCCCCGTCTCAAGATACGTCAAAGCAAACGTCAATCCATAGAAAACTGTCATATTTGACGCATCTTGTGACGGGGATCAGAGTTGAGATGAGTTTATTAATACGGCCCTTACTGTCTCTGACGTCAATAAATTTTTAAGTTTGATTGTGTTTTTTTTCAGGGGACACTATCCCTAACTATGTATTCCAAATTACTAGCCTATTCAAGGACTGGTTGAAAGTCGTCTTGTAACATTTGGATTAAGCATACCGACATACAAAGAAGCAAACAAACAAACAAATGAAGTCAAGTAAAGGCTTTTAAAAAGCAATTTCGTTTTGAAAGCAAGGTGGTCAAAAACGATGGATGACAGACCCGTGGACATGGGTTTTTTAAATGAAATTTTATAAATACACTAGCGACCCACCCTGGGTTCGCTCCGGGTACTTTTATATACATAAACCTTCCGTGAAAAATTATCTAACTGATGGTGAAAACCGCATCAAAATCCGTTGCGTAGTTTTAAAGATCTAAGCGTACGTACCCTCTGTACGTACGCTTAGACGGACGGACGGCGGGAAGCGACTTTGTTACTATATAGTGATATCTACACATAAAAGGTAGTTAATTTAAAATGGCTAATGCAATTCAAAAGGAAAGAATTGAAGAAAAACTGGAACTTTTCTTCCATTTAACATTTACGATCAAAATAAATCCGGAACTCGAAGGAAAAAAAACACGTTTCACTGGAACCAAAAGTACAGTCGCGCAGGAAAGTTCAAGTTGGGAGTTTTCTTTATAAAGTTTGTACTTCAGTGGAGCATGCATTTTGGGTTCGAGCATCCGGTTTAAATTTAAAAGTTTGGGAAGCTTTGGAAAATAAGGACTTTGTAAAAAATAAGTTGCGTTTTGCATTAAAAGCTTTGTTTGAGCTTATCCGCTTATGTCGGATTTAGGATCCTCCATCGTATAGTTTCAAAACTTTTAAGTTGTCGTATTTCAAATTTGACAGTGTTTTCTCGTTAATTCCTGATAACAATAATAAATAAATAAATAAATAAATAAATAAATATCAGGGGACAATCTCACACAAATTGACCTAGTCCCAAACTAAGCTGTAGGCTTGTACTATGGGTACTATGCAACGATAAACATACTTATATAGAGAAATATATACTTAAATACAATGTGCCTATTGAAAGTTTTAACATTCAATGTATACATTTAATAATGTCACTGAACAGGTTATAGTGGAAAAATGTAAATTAAGTACATACAATAACTACATATGGCGCATGATAGGTTTCGTGTGAATAAAAATGACAACGCAAGACTTAGCGGTACTACATGACATATTTATTGAACTACTTCGTTTTACAAATTTATAAATAAAATAATAGACAGATCTACATTTGGTGGAGAAATTTTGCCTGCGCGATGGAGAAACCTATTGACAAATTATCATGTTATTAATTAGGTATTAGTAATAGTATATTTAGTATTTTAATTTATTTTAGTGCGTTCTTAGCGGACGGAATCATTTGTATTCCGTCATCCTTCTGTGTGTATACATTTAAAGACTGTACTTGGTAGGCTTGGTACTTGGTGGTTGGTTGTTTAACCGTCTCACAATTTACATCTAACAGTAAATTTTAAATCGAAATTGACTGCTAATTTGCAAGTATGATTTGTACAAATACTTTTACCATTTTAGGATATTTTGATGTCCTAATTTATTCTTCTCATAAATTTTCGACTTTGCAACTATCGGTTTTGGCATAAAATTAATACCTACAAACCAACACATTTTCGAGGTTGTGCCTGAATACAACTCTTGTATTCAGGCTGAAAACATTTGTAAATTCTCTAACTCGAATAAACCAAATTAAATTATTACATCCGAAGAACAAGAAACAACTAAGTCTGTATTATTCATACAGATAAAGGGAACGGTATCACAATGTATGTGCGTGTGTTGTTCATTTGCGAAAAGTTGGGTAATTCAATACTTACAGTACAGTAAAACTCGATTCGCGTTTCTAAACCGTTAGCCTTGGAAATTATTTAAAAGTATAATATTTTTGATGAATTATGTATGTAACTTTATTTTAAACGCTAACTTAAATTTTAAGATTGGGGTCCATAAAACATGGAACAAAAAAAAAATATTTTTTTTTAATATATTTTTTTAATACATTTAAAAATATATATTTTTTTGTTTTCCTTCCTTTACGGTCACGTAAGTCTATTATCTCTATGTTTTAAACGTGGCATTGGTATTTATGGCATGGCATTTTATACATATTCAAAAAATTAAGGAATTTCTTCTCGTACGTTACTATACAATACTTTGTAAATATTGTAACACAAATCAAATACACATTTAATCAACCCGTCTGCGGTACCATTGGAAACATAAACCTGTAAACTTAATTACATTAGACGGGTAAACACTTGTGCTGTTGACTGTACCTTGCCAACTACGTCACCAAATAACATCTGTAAATACAAGTTACGAATACGTAAACCCGATTGACTAATAGTTGTTAAAATAATCAAGGAATACATTTAAACTAATACTAATATAAAAAAAAGGAAAGATTTGTATTTTGTTTGTAAATAAACACTCTGAAACTACGAAACTTTAATAATTCTTTCACCATTACCGTTATATTAAATAAAAGATTAGATTAAATAAAAAACCATTTTAAGCTAGTATTTGTATTGTAATGTAAACCTAGGCTTCTATTCTATGTAATATTGCTCTAGATGTAACTAATATGAAATCTGGGGTTCCTTCTTTTGATATAACGTCAACATCATAACAATTTTATCATAATAATGTTTGATTCCCTTAAGGCATCGATTATCATAACACATTTTAGACAATTTCAGTAGTCATAATTTTTAAAATTCTTAAAGTTAGGTACGACGAAGAGCGTAGCGAGGAGGAGTGTTAGGTTGTACTGTGACAATTTACGCCGAGCGAGCAAAGCGAGCGTGTCGCGGCAGCAGCCGACGAGTGACAGAACCGATCTGCTAGCACTGTAACAGGATTCTGGCAGCAAATCTGCTTTATGGAACTGCGAGCATTTTATCAAATTATCGTTAGGGCAAATTATTATTACGTACAAAAACTTTATGTCAAGAGAAAATAGGTCATTAAACATTATGTCAAGTAATCTCTAGGACAAACGATTATTATTACCACAAACGTTATGACAAGTGAAATTAGGATTACAAACGTTATGCAAGAAATTAGAGAGCCATGACGTCTATAGCAGTCGCGTTCCGGGGCTATATGCCTGTTTGTAGCCCATTTTGCTTCTCATATATCGCCTTTTGAAACAGTCTAATAAATTGTGCTATCCTAACACCTCTTCACATAAAAGTTTGCAAACACCTAAAAACCAATAGTAAACGGAAGCTTCGCTCTTTCGATCAGATTGCATCCGGACCCTTTGTACAACTTAGAAACCATTCCGAAGTTTCCCTTTGACACTTAATCCTCGTCTGTTTCAGGCGTTAAACAAAAAATAACTTGGATTCTCACCTTCATAGCTTCTTACGCTAAGCATACTTTAAAGAGCTTATTTTCTTGAAATATATTTTTTCCTTTTAAGGAAACATATCGAAATACACACACGCACACGCACACGCACACACACACACAACCAAAATCTGTAAGTGTAATTTAGAGTTAAGATGTGTTGATTGATTGTTTCTTTTTAAGGTCATGATTTAAAATTCTGTAAGGTATAAATCAACTGTGTCGCATATTATAATCTGGGTCCTGTAACACAGGGCATAACTCAGGACCCAGCCAGTATCTGATATTTTGTAAATATTTATAGAAATAAACTTTTTCATTTCATTTCATTTCATTTCATATACATTTAGTAGCTTTTAGCCGCGACTCCGCGTAGAAGTCGTTTATCGGTTTTCCCTTGGGAACTTACCTAATTTTCCGGGATAAAAAGTATTATATATGTTAATCCAGGGTATAAGCTATCTCTGTTCCAAATTTCATCCAAATCCGTCCAGCCGTTGCAGCGTAAAAGAGTAAAAATACTTTGTCACCCCTATTCCACATTAGGGGCTGAATTTCGAAAAAATAATTTAAGTGGGTAAGTATTTGAACTAGATTCTAAATTTCTAGATTTCTTCTTTTTTTCCAGGATGTTCCAATAATGGTGACACCTTGACTGCAGAGTTGGGCAAAAATTATCTATTTACGAAAAATCGGAAAGATAACTAAATCATCTTTTATTTGAAGTAACTAAATAATCCGTCATTTGTTATTTTGAAATTATCTAGATCAGTTTCATTTTTATCTAGATAAATTAGTTGGGATTTTAAATAAAAGATGAATGTCAGTAGTACAGTCATGTTTTTTTTTTTTTTTTTTTTTTTTTTTTTTATTGATAATGGGTTTGCTCTTGACCAACTCCCGCCCTTGGAGGACGAAGATGACGGACGGAGATGTAGAACTAGAAGTGGTCGGGCATGATGAAATGAAAATAACCTACAACAAAAGTAATTAATGTTATTGTACATACTTAAATATATGAAATATAAATATATGGGACATTTTTCTCCTGTAGTAGCTACTATATTCTTTCCATAAGTGTGTTGAATAGCTATTCAACACACTTATGGAAAGAAACATACACTGTTGATTGATCGTATCGATACTGAGATGTAATTGGTATACAGCCTGTTTTGGCTTGTGATTATTTTATTGCATGTTGAAAAAAGAAGAACAAATTAAGCGTTTATGTTGCAACAATTATTTTCTGATTATATGAGCAATGTCAGTGTGACGGTTTGACCCGACGTGACATTCTGTATACATTTATTATTATAAGCTTACTTCAATAACAAACGAGGTCGGTTATCTTCATCTAGATAATTTATCTAAATAAAAAAGTTGTCAACGCAATATTTGTGATTGAATTTATCTTCGAATAAATCTATTTGAAATGATTTTATTTGAAATAATTATCTAGATAAGAAATTATCTAAATAACGCCCAACTCTGCTTGACTGGAGGTAGAACAGCCTAAGATGGAACGACCCGCTCAGTAAGTCGCATGGTTTTCAAGATTTGCCAGTGTAAGTTTAATGTCATTTTAACTGGAAATATCTTGAAAACCATGCGACTTTAACTGAGGTCATGTTAGGCTGGTTCAGTGTGGGGGTGATGCGTAAGGCATTTACACTCCGTCAAAAAAAAACATATATATAAGGTTCGATTTTAAATTAAAAAAATCTTTACACATTTAAATCAACATTCAAAGATACATAGATATAAAGAAGTAAGTATATAATTAACTTATTCTTACCACACAAGAATAAAAAAACACAATCTTTCTTTATAAATACAAGGTTTTATTCAATTTGTCTCTTTCAAAAATTCATTTCATCGAATGAAGTTCGTAAGCTCTGCGGATTGAGCTTTATTTTGTTTTTAAGTCTACTTACGCACTTAAAAAAAACGATTGCGGCTTTATCAAGCTTTTATTTATGAACATACGAGCTTTTTGCCCGCGACTCCGTCCGCGTAGAAGTCGTTTATCGATTACTCGGGAACTATCAATTTTTCCGGGGTAAAAAGTATCCTTTGTTCTTCCCCAAGACTCAAACTATCTCCATACCAAATTTTATCTAAATCGCTTCAGCAGTTTAAGCGTGAAGAGGTAACAGACAGACATAGTTACTTTCGCATTTATAATAAGTAGGTATTATTAGGGATTTGTTATGCGTGATTTTTACGGGAATCGGTTTAATTTATACAACATTTTACCCCACCTGTTTTTGCAAAATGGACGGAAATTCAAAGATCCATATTTTACGAGCTATTTGTGCACTGTACCCATATTTTCAAATAACCAAGTATTTATGGATTTAAGGAGACGGAGCAGTATCGTGTAATGTAGTTAGAGCCTGTATCGGGAAAGCAGTAACTGAGTTAGTCAGTTTGATCGATACAGCGGGCATTCGTTGCGACATTGATATTTGGCGACGTGACTGGATTTTAAGAAATGGGTAATTCTCCGAGCGTTTCAACCGCTCTCATTCTCCTGGTCGCATTAATGTCAATATTCCTGTAGCTTTGGATGCTATTTTGGGTTATCTTGTAGAGTGCCCTGACTTCTACAAAATAACTGAAAATGCTATCCTAATCTATAGGGAATTCGACACAAATGCGACCAGGAGAATGAGAGCGGCTGAAACGCTCTGAGAATTACGTGTGTTTTCGTGTGTTTTTTTTTAACAAAGTGTGGGTTGTCGTTTCTTTTGCACACGTTAAATAAAAACAAAAGACAAGAGATAAATGTTAAGCTAGTTTATATTAAGCCCCTTATTAAATATTTGACTAGATAAGAAAGAGAAAATATGTTATGCGCATTCCAAGAAGAGACATACTGAAAAGCCCTGCAAGAAACTCAACAGTCAGTAATATTTAGAACATTTATTGTTACTTATTACAAATAACATTATAATATATATTATTATCATAAAACTGTTAACATGAAATATCTTGCGTACCTAAAAATGTTCTCTGCTAATTTTGCTGTACCCAACAGGATCCATAATTAAGTTTAATAAATTATTACTTAAGTTAGTCGTACATCTGTAAACTAATATTATGGAAGGCAATTCATGTTTGGGTATTGAGTAATGTATCAAAAAGACTACAAGAGAACATAAAAATAAAATTAAAAATAAAAACTTATTTTTCAATTTTTTGACGAATTTATAACCCGGAAAGAAAGTCCTAAGTCCTGTCAGAGCGTTATCGGAACAAAATCTTTTTCGTTGCACTGAAATTCTCCACTCTGTCACGATCTTAATTTTTCTTTATACACCTATATGTACAGATGGCCACTGGGGCCGAAGAGTTCTCGAATGGCGTCCGCGTACTGGAAGACGCAGCGTGGGCAGACCTCCATCAAGGTGGACCGACGACGTGGTTAAGATTGCGGGAAACCGATGGATGCGAGCGGCGCAGGACCGGTCCTTGTGGCAAACCTTGGGGGAGGCCTATGTCCAGCAGTGGACGTCTTTTGGCTGAGATGATGACCTATATGTAAAAAATATCTGTATTTGAATCAGTAAAGTATTGTCATACATCGTCAAACAAAATAAAATATTACTTCCTACAAAAACAGCCACTATCACATTTCCTGGGGACAAATTTCAATGCAAAGAAAAAGATTTCAACCCTATTAACATTTCAATAAGTGCATGTATTTCGTCTTGGTCGCAAGTTGACGAAGCAGCCTTCGCATAATGGTCGCCTTTAAGCGGTAGATAAATGCGGATAAAGCATCCGTCCCTCTCGCACTTACATACTGGGCCCTTAGCCAAGATGCCCATCGCTAACTAGCGTTTCTATCCGTTTCGTTTTTAAACCAATCGCGTCACTGGTAGATCACGTCATACGAAGAGTCACGTGACCTACCAGTGACGCGATTGATTTAAAAATGAAACGAATAGAAACGCTAGTTAGCGATGGGCATCTTGGCTAAGGGCTCTGGTCAGAAAATCCAGATGTTTTATCCACGTTAATTCACACGATAACCACAACCATGATAGACCAAAACGATACCTCTACGGTTAAAGGTGGATTTATACGACGCGTGATAGCGCGAGTCGAACCAGACTCGTGTTTTTATCTCATCTAAACAGATTTGGATACATTTTGGCATACGGGTCCTACACAAATTTAGGTTCAACATTGTCCCTTCTGTTCCTAAAAGTTAACGACATGGGTTTTTTTAACTCATATACAGTGGTCGGAATAGGTAGAGCTAATTTACCTAAACTCATTTCGATACAGGCCAAAACTGCACCAGACTCCCATTACGCTATATCCTTACCCGAAAAATTTGGTTTCAAAGTCCTTAACTTTTTATAATAATAATAATTAATAATAAATATCAGGAGAGACCACTTTTGTTTCTGTGTATGACCTCAGATAGTCCTAATCCTGAACTATCTGTATGCCAAATTTTATATAAATCCGTTTAGCTGTTTAGATGAGATGGAAACACGAGCCTGGCTCGGTTCGCGCTATCACGCGCGGTCCCACCTTAACGAATCTCCGAGCACGCGTGTAAAGTAGTTTGCCGGTTATTTTTTCAATAAATTGAAATGAGTGTTCAATAGTAAAACTCATCTGAAAGAAAAACGGCGTCTAAAAACCCAGTGCGTGCATAAATCGAAAAGTAACCCATGTCTCCAAGATGTATTCAGGAGATATAAAAATGTAAATTCCCTCTTTGTCTTTTCGCAAACGCCTCACCGCTTATGCTAAGTATATTTATTCTTTCTGAATACTGCGACGGATATACTGAATAACGCGTAAAAAAATTAGATTCGAATAAATAAATTAAATAAATATTAGGGGACAATAGACAAAAATTAGCCTAGTCACAAATTAAACTCTAGGCTTGTACAGTCAACGTCAAAAGTAGATACTTTTGTACTTTATCACATTAACATATTTGACAATCTTGTTTGACATTGGTAACGTGGCTAGATTAGCATATAGCGACAAGGTACAAAAGTGTGTATCTACTACTAGACATCGAAAATAATACGTAAAACCTCCATAAAACCTCCATGACTCACTTCATGAGATTGCCCCCTGACATTATTTATTATTTATTTTCTTGTAACAAACATATCGTGTCATTCACAACTTTTCTGTTACCGTTCGACTTATTTGTCAAATTTTAACTCCAGTAAATTGCCACTGCAGATATTATTGGCCATTACCCCAGAATCGCTATTATCGGCTCTCTGCAGGCTTTAGTTGGGGCTACTCCAAAGCACTAATCGCGAAGCTATTGATGTTCTTTCTCTCTTACTCTCCAGTTATACTAACTTTGTTAGAAAGGGACAGGGCTGACATAACTTTAAAGTTTGATTTTAGAAATAGTGCCACAATAATCTGTATAGGGTTAGTGTTGCTAATTTACTTGCACGATGCTGTACATATACATATATATGAGCTTTATTAGCATTTGTGATAGACTAAGGACCTGTTTCACAATCGACAAATAATCTGTCAGTTAATGTTAGCCCTCTCCTTGTCTATTTTCAAGTATAAGAAAGGGGAAGGGCCAATTTGACAGATACGCTTTACTTGACGATTGTGAATCAGGCGGTAAATCTAATTAAATTGAAGTAGAGAATGAATTCATACGAAATATAAATAAATAAAAATAAGCCTTAAATGAATCCATTCTAACCTTTTTGTTAATCATCAAACCATTACCCAAGCGTTTATAAAGCAAAACACTCTTATAGTAGTTACAGCCAAAAGTAGATTAAAACTTTACGTTTCCACTTGTGCTCTTAAACGGCGTATTATCATACGAAGTTGCCGTCGTAATGAGAGAGACTTATAAAAATATTTGTTTAAGAGCTGAGTGGGACGAGCTCTCGCTATCCTATCTTACTGGTACCGGGGCACAGTTTGAAACAGCTGAGACAGTATTAAAAAAAAACTTTCGACAATAAAATGTTGTGATAAAATAATTGAAAAGTTGCAAACCCGACTGGCCCATACAATCTTTATATAGCCTTTGTCACACGTTTTTGACATATCATGTACATTTTAATTTATTAAAATAGGTCCAAAAGTTTAGGAGATAGAGTGTAACATACGATTTTTGGTCACATACATACACAGACTGTTATAATCATTACACTTCTTTTGGCTTTTTTATGTTAGACTTGCGGCCCGCCCTGGCTTCGCCCGGGTGCATTAAAAAAAATACAAACCTTGTCCGGTCAATTACAAACACAACAAAAAAAGAATTAGCGAGATCGGTCGAGCCGTTCTCAAGTTATGCGCGTACATACATTCGGCAATTGATTTTTATTAATATAGTTTAGTTTAGTTTAGTTTAGTTTAGTTTAGTTTAGTTTAGTTTAGTTTAGTTTAGTTTAGTTTAGTTTAGTTTAGTTTAGTTTAGTTTAGTTTAGTTTAGTTTAGTTTAGTTTAGGTTAGGTTAGTTTAGTTTAGTTTAGTTTAGTTTAGTTTAGTTTAGTTTAGTTTAGTTTAGTTTAGTTTAGTTTAGTTTAGTTTAGTTTAGTTTAGTTTAGTTTAGTTTAGTTTAGTTTAGTTTAGTTTAGTTTAGTTTAGTTTAGTTTAGTTTAGTTTAGTTTAGTTTAGTTTAGTTTAGTTTAGTTTAGTTTAGTTTAGTTTAGTTTAGTTTAGTTTAGTTTAGTTTAGTTTAGTTTAGTTTAGTTTAGTTTAGTTTAGTTTAGTTTAGTTTAGTTTAGTTTAGTTTAGTTTAGTTTAGTTTAGTTTAGTTTAGTTTAGTTTAGTTTAGTTTAGTTTAGTTTAGTTTAGTTTAGTTTAGTTTAGTTTAGTTTAGTTTAGTTTAGTTTAGTTTAGTTTAGTTTAGTTTAGTTTAGTTTAGTTTAGTTTAGTTTAGTTTAGTTTAGTTTAGTTTAGTTTAGTTTAGTTTAGTTTAGTTTAGTTTAGTTTAGTTTAGTTTAGTTTAGTTTAGTTTAGTTTAGTTTAGTTTAGTTTAGTTTAGTTTAGTTTAGTTTAGTTTAGTTTAGTTTAGTTTAGTTTAGTTTAGTTTAGTTTAGTTTAGTTTAGTTTAGTTTAGTTTAGTTTAGTTTAGTTTAGTTTAGTTTAGTTTAGTTTAGTTTAGTTTAGTTTAGTTTAGTTTAGTTTAGTTTAGTTTAGTTTAGTTTAGTTTAGTTTAGTTTAGTTTAGTTTAGTTTAGTTTAGTTTAGTTTAGTTTAGTTTAGTTTAGTTTAGTTTAGTTTAGTTTAGTTTAGTTTAGTTTAGTTTAGTTTAGTTTAGTTTAGTTTAGTTTAGTTACACAAACACAGACAGGTTACACAGGTTAGTACAGAAACGCTACGGAGCGTGTGACACTTAGCTAGACCCCCAGGGCCCTTCCAAGATGTATTACGCTAAGTAGCGTTTCTATTCGTTTCATTTTTAAACCAATCGCGTCACTGTTAGACCACGTGACTCTTCGTATCACATATCAAAGGTGGTTCCCGGCTTCTACAATTATCTTATTTCCCTAACAAGAAACAGGATATCTCTTTCAAAAATGTAAAGTATCATCGACCAGCGTTTTTTATCGAAACGTTACACAAATAATAAGCCCTCCTTTCATTTCGTTTTAATAATTCATAAGGTATCCATTTGCGGGGCTCCGTACTTTCTATTTACATTTTTATTCCAAAGTGGATAGGCTGGGGATAGTATAATTTTATGTCGCTGGCCACGGGGACAAACGCGATGATGAAAAATTAAAAATTAAAAAGTTTTGCTTGCAAATTTAATTACTGTTCGATGATGCGGTCAGTCTAGTTGATAGTGAACCTGTCTACGAAGCTAGCGGTCCCGGGTTCGAAAGCATTTGTTCCTAAGTCATGGATGTTTTCTATATAATTTAAGTGCGTATTTCTCTTTATAAGTATGTATATCATTGTCTAGTACCCATAGTACAGAACTAGAACTTAGTTTGGGACTAGGTCAATTTGTGTCAAATTATCCTTCGTCCTCTGAATTTCGGGACATTCTGGGAAATAATTGCACCAATATGAATTTAACTTTTTAAGAAAATGTTTTATATGCAAAAGCTACTTAATTGTCAACTCTTATCCTGAATTATTTAAAAGACAGAAAAGTTTTCATATCTGATAGCTATACATTTATGTCGAGTGTTTTGGGTATGGATATTTATATATTATTTATTAATTTGTGCTAGATTGTCCCTTGACATTTGTTTATTATTATTAACGCAACCCACCCACACTTTGTTTCGGTTAAAATAAGTTTAAATAAAGCCTATGTTCACCCTGAACCTGCATTCTAAATATATTTTTTTTTTTTTTATATATCAGGGGACAATCTCACACAAATTGACCTAGTCCCAAACTAAGCTCTAGGCTTGTACTATGGATGGGTACTAGACAACGATAAACATACTTATATAGAGAAATACATACTTAAATACATAGAAAACATCCATGACTCAGGAACAAATACTCGCGCTCATCACACAAATATTTGTCCGTACCGGCATTCGAACCCGGGACCGCTAGCTTCGTAGGCAGGTTCACTACCAACTAGGCTAACCGCGTCGTCAAATATTGTAAATATTGGTGAAATAATTTCTGAAGTCCGACGAGTAGTATCGGAAATTATCTCCTACATCCAACCTACAAAGTTTATCCCTTTTTAGTTAGTGTAGACCAATTTATCTATACATACTTTTATAGCATTTCTTAACAAAATATGTAAATACCGTAAAAGAGATGGCAAGAAGTGAAACTAAAATTAAAATCGTCCAAAAATACGGACAATATAAGCATATAAAACTACTAATTAGACAGAGAGATTCGACATGTCCTGTGACGTCAGCAGGCACTATGGCCATACAAACTCCATATTAAATCATGTTTTGCTAGAAAGAGATAGAAACAAATCTTTAATGGCTTATATCTTGGTTATTTTTATAGTTATTCGAAAATTTAAAAAAAATCATGCATATCCCCTATTGGCAGACTACGCAGCCTAAACTGCTACCCCTACAGACTTTAAATTTGTAGAGAATAAGGATCCGTGGTAAACATATGGATAATTCCAATTAACGAACCTTATAGAAGAAAACTCAAGTATATAAATAATTATAATTAAAAGTAATACTTAGCTGGACTCTCTCAAAGTATACTACTTTCCTCGTATAACACCGACTATATCCCAGAAAGTCTTGAAAATTTAATGCGGGAAGCCGTATTTTTTGTACAAAACTGACACGGTGTCACCTTTAAATATCTTACTACAATGTTGCACATGCATGAGAGGCACTCTGACCCTCCGAGGTGCTCGCCTGAATATATTCATCACTGGATTTAAGTCGAGGCTAAAACGACTGCGTTGATAGGGTGTATGCTCTACGTATATTTAAATTAAATATACGGTAAAATAAAACACTCAATTGTTGGCTTCAAAATAACAGATACTGGCATGCATTATCGTTTTTATTACCTTGAAATGAAGTTTATGGTGCCAATAATTGAAATGATGAAATCAATTTCTCCTAATCGGTCAAAGATCTTTCGACCAGAGTATTTTAGATAACCATGCTTTATAATCATACTAGCGAGCTAAAGTATATTTATTTAATAACTTTATTTCACGGAAATAAATACGATAATTCTACAGGAGCGACACGTTTACCGCTTCGTCGGTGTAGAAGTTGTTTATCGCTTTTGCCTCTCGAACCTTAGATGAAAACAAAAAGAGGAAGATACGTGACCGGCGCGCGGGCTTGAGCACCTAAATATAGGCGCTGAACGCCAGTTGTCCGGCCTTCACCGATCTGTCAACACGTGCGACGTCGTCGTTATTGTGAGACATATGGCTGTCTCACTTACGCGCACGACGTTAGTCTGTTCCTGTTAGTCTGTTAGTATTGTTCCTTAGTGCATGTTGAGAGCTGTGTGTGTGGAATTTGCGAATGTAGGTGTCGCGGCACGCATTATATCAGTGTCTTGTACGGCGATAACGTGTCTTCCCCTTTTGCTTTAGTCTAAGTCTCGAACTTCTATACCTATTTTAGGGGATAAAAACTATCCTATCCACGATAATGATTGAATGCATACTTTGTCATGAAACGTTTCATCGGGACCAGTTTATAAAAATGAATCTCACGGGAACGATACTGGAAATTTTTGGATTATTTTATTGTATAGGTAAATTACAACAGTTATACACACACTGTTATAATTTAACATGTTCCAGCAAATGCTGATATATACTTACCTGGGAATATACCTGTTTAATTATTTATATCATTTTTCTTTCTTGAAAAATTACATAATACACTTCTGAAAAAGTGAAGTAGAGCATACGTGATGTCGTAGCAACAAGCTAACACCCGACTCGGGTGCCTCGAGCGAGTCGATAGCTCGACCAATATGCGCTTATATCCACCGCAGGGAAAATAGCCAGTCGGCGAAGAATATCCGTCTTTAACCACTTGTGAGTTGTAACCAAAAGTACTAGATGAAAGGCAAAAAAAACCGTTTTTAACCGACTTCAAAAAAAAAGGAGGTTCTCAGTTTGACCTGTATGTTTGTATGTATGTATGTATGTATGTATGTTTGTCCACGATTATCTCGCGTTTGGCTGAACCGATTTAGATGCGGTTTTCAGCAAAGTATTTGTTACATTCTGGAGAAGGTTTTGGTATACAAGAATAATGGATACCACGTGACGTCATCCCCATGGATCCATTATTAAGCGATATATTAGTTCAACTCGACCGATTTTGTGTTGACGCGATTTTTTTAGTGATAGTTATACTCGTATCACTAAAAAGCGAAAAAAAAATGTAATAAAAAAAGACGAAAAAAAGTTTTAATAAAAAATAGAAACGTCTTCAAAAAAAACCCACTAAACAAGACTAAATAATGACCGGCTTCCTAGGAATTGCCTATTTGATGGGTGCCTAATAGGTACATGGAATATATCGAAGTCGGTGGCAAGAATCATGTGACATTGCTATTGGGTAAACCTACTTGACACCGGCTTAGATATATTCCATGTACCTATTAGGCACCCAATTAGGTTTACCCAATAGCAATGTCACATGATTCTTGCCACCGACTTCGATATATTCCATGTACCTATTAGGCACCCATCAAATAGGCAATTCCTAGGAAGCCGGTCATTATTTAGTCTTGTTTAGTGGGTTTTTTTTGAAGACGGTTCTATTTTTTATTAAAACTTTTTTTCGTCTTTTTTGAGAAAAGATTTTGCGTACACATACATACGTCTCCACGCCTGTCTCCCAATGAGGCAGGCAGAGACTACGGAATTCCAGGTGCACCGGTCCAAACATACCTACCTCTTTCGTTTCCTCTACATTGGTCAATCTCTTCATGCACGTACGTTAGGTTTCAGGAGCTTTTTGCTGCCGACTAAAATGAATTAATCTGATTGATTTTCTCTGATTGAAAATCAATCGCTACGCGCATCGCATTTTTCACTAGATGGCGCCTCTAAGAAGTGAATTTGACAGTTGATATAAAAAATTACTCGAAACCAATTTATATAAACGTCGAAGTTGACAAGTAAATTGAGACATTCACAACAGCCATTTCTTTTCGGAAACTTCTAGACGGTTTGTTTCATTTTATCATTACTGTTAAACACCTGGCGCTCATCCTCTCGTAATTCGCTCGCTCTAGATAACTACAGTTTAAAACCAATGGTACAGTCAGCATCAAATAGATATGAGCAGCTAAAATGGCCAAATATATCGCAACACATCTTTATTACTATAGGAATAAGAATGTGTTGCGGTATATTTGGCCATTTTGACTGCTATCTATGTATTTGATGCTTTGACAGGTAGGTCATTCTCTGAAATAGTTTAATTTTTACTGCCTACCCAAAGGGACACGAACAAGGGAACACTA
Source organism: Tortrix viridana (assembly GCA_963241965.1). NCBI lineage: Eukaryota > Metazoa > Arthropoda > Insecta > Lepidoptera > Tortricidae > Tortrix > Tortrix viridana. The sequence goes on along the minus strand of OY725194.1, from coordinate 1,508,681 downwards.
TATATTACTAAGCCTCCGCTGTCCGTCTGTCTGTCAGCGGGCTGTATCTCATGAACCGTAGTACGTAGTTGAAAATTTTACAGAGTATGTATTTCTATTGCCGCTATAACAACAAATAATAAAAATTAAATAAAATTAAAAGTTAAGGGGCCTCCATACAAGAAACGTGATCTTTTCGGCGTTTTTTTCTCGACCTTAACAATCGCTGTATCTCTTGAACCGTAGTAAAAATTTCAAAAATTGAGTGTAATTATTAAAAATTAAGTTAATCATTAAAGGGGGTCCCCATACAGTAGTATAGTACGGAACCCTTCGTGCGAGTCTGACTCGTACTTGGCCGGTTTCTTTAATTTAGCCGCCAGTTTGGACTACAAAGTAGCGCGGCTATAGCGTTAAGTTAAGGGGCAACTAAACTTGGTCGGTTAATAGGCATTTCTTTTTTAATAATTTGTGGTAAAAAAAGTAAGCTGTTTAAGAGATGTACAACCCAGAAAACAGTTTTGAATCCTGTTCAGTATATTGCCTGATATTTATTTAATCTCTCGCTCGCTCACTCGCTCCGAAACGCGTCCAAGTCATCCCGCCATCTCCTTTTCTGCTCCGGTGGCCATCTAACGGGGTCCATTCGGTAGCAACTTTGGCCCACCGTTCCGGATGAATCCGGCAGACGTGTCCAGCCCAGTCCCACTTGAGCTTACCCTGCCTCTCACTCTATTTATTTATTTATTTATTTATTAATAATGTACAGTAACAAATTACAAACTTAAAATTATATCAAAAGTAGGTTGCTTATCATAAATTACATGTCTGCAACTCAACAATAACTGTAGGCATGATAGGCAAGCATTGGACCTCGATCTCACCGGATGGTAAGTGATCGTGAAGCCGAAGATGTAGCATGCTTACCTTAGTCCCTATTCACTCTTGATTTGGAAAGGTCCAAGTTATACTTCCATTAATGTATCTCCATTGTAATAAGAAAGCCAACTGTATATAGTCTGTGCGTATTCTAGATGAGCAGCTGTGCAGGTGACTCCGCTCCGAGCTAAAAGCACTTTGTATTAACAATGCGTCCGCCTTATTTATTACGCTGTTAAACTGACGCTCAGTGCGACAGTTATTTCTAATTATAAAATTAAATTTAAATATGGAATGTGGAAGGGGGAAGTAATTTTTGTTGAGTAGAAAAAAGACAGAATGATCGGGAAGGATAAGTCAAATTATTGATGACTTGAAAGTGGAACAATTGCTGTCATTTTGTAGGCAGACTTGCCTTCAACTGTCAAAAATGAAAGCGATCGCGATCGCGAGTGCGTTAGGCAATAAGCCCTCTAGTTAGTTAATTTGGTCGTGTAGATATTACGTAAAGATAAACTTAATGTAACACGGTTATATTATATAGGTACGTCAACATAGATACAATTCAATGCAATAACTCTTTGTTGAACTCTACATACAGCCAGGACAGACGAAAATCAGCAAAAATCGACCAAGTTGTCGGACATCGCACATTTAGGGTTCCGTATCAAATTATAAATAAATACACTCACCGGCAAGTTGAGCGGAGCAAAATAAAAGTAAGACATTTCGAAACAGTTTTGCCCGAGTAAAATGTTTTGAGTTATTTGTTTTTCATAAAAATGAAATTCAGATAAGACGTCACTAATTTAGCGTAATAAGAAATAAACATTGTTATATTTGTGAAACAAAACTATTTCGTTAAAAATTGTGACTTTTTATTTTTGTTCCGCTAAATATGCCGGTGAGTATATATTGGTATTTGTTAGTAAAATATACATAATAATCCACATTATCACCAAAATTCAAGTTCACAGGTCAATAGGAAGTTAAAAAGTTCTTCGGTACAAAGTTTAGTTTTTCGCGCCCTGCTTTAGCTTTAAAGAGCTCCCATTAACACATTTAAAGTTATTGATTGACAACTTACATGGCTTTGGGTCAACAAGATACAGGTAGTTCCACGAGAGTTGAGGCCACGCATAGAACAACAAGTCATGTAATGACAGCGGCATTTTGAAATTAGTGTTCTTTTTTTGTAACTGTGTTTCATAAATCCCGGTGTCTTTACATGACTTGTAGGTGCGTTCGTGGCCTCAACTCTCGTGGAACTACTTACCTATAATAATATTGTGAAAATTCAAAGACTGTAGCTCCAACCGTTTGGCTGTAAAACCTGTGTGACACACGATGGACAGACGGACAGATGGACACGTGACTGACAGCTAATAGGGCTACTGATCCTTCGGGTACAGAAGCCTAAAAGAGAAGTGATAAGATGTTAGTCGAATGACATAAGAACTTGCGCACATCAACACAATCGCGTAACATAAAAGTCGAGTTAAATCATTTTGGATCTGAGTAACTGATATTTTAGGTCGGAAAAATCTGCTCGCAAACGTGTGTCGTATATTTGACGTTTCCAACATTTTTAGAGACAATTTTGTCGCCGCACGTTTTGTGGCGACGGGGACGTTTTTGGTTAACCTGTTGGGAAAATAGGAGAATTCATTTAATGAAGTCGTTGGTATACCTTTTTTAAATGTTCTTTGTAAATACTATTTAGGTTACTTGGGTTTTGAGAGTGTTTAGATTAATGAAATGACGTAGTGAAATGAAATGAAATGAAATATTTTATTGATAACACTCGTTACACGTCAGAGGTATGAATACGTATACAAATCAGGTTGTGCATACTTCGTAATTAATTAACTAATTCGGTATAATGGTATTGTAATATTTTAAATTTTATAGCGTTAGCGGAACACTCAGAAATTCGTCGTAAGTATAAAAAACGTTTTCCAGAAGCCACTTTTTCAGTTTACTTTTAAAGGTCGCGATGGAAGATGCATTCCTGACCGCGTCAGGTAAACGGTTGTATACTAAGGGCCCGAAGCAATAAAAGGATTTCCCGGATTTCGCTAGTTTAGATGGCTCTGACACCAGCCTGTTCATATGCTTGTTGCTGCGCAGGTGGTGTTTAGGGTTTGTACCCCTACGCTTGAATACATCAAGGTTTTCTTGAGTAAACACTGCCACTTGGTATATCAGAATGCAAGGCAGGGGTAGGATACGGAACTCCGGAAAGAGCTGCCGCGCCGGGGCGTCCTTCGGTTTGCCTGCCATTGTGCGAATCGCTCTTTTTTTGCATGGAGAACACGCGGTGCCAGTCCGCGGCCCGGGCCCACAGCTCCACGCCATACGTCAGCACCGAGTGCACCGTTGCGAAATAGCACTGCCGCACCGCGGGCGGCCCGGCGGTGCGCGCCAGCCGGCGCAGGGCGAAGCACGCACGCCCGAGGCGTCCGCACACTGAGTCTATGTGACTCTCCCATGTCAGTGCGTTGTCTAGGTGAAAGCCGAGCAGGCGTGCGCAGGTCACATGCTGTATAGGGGCGTCGCCTGCGCACACGTGCAGGGTCTCACTCGCATGGCCATTAAGTTTAAACGTAGCCACCTAGGTTCTTATTAATAGGTATGTTATAAAAAATAATGAATGATATTTATTTCGCAAAGTTCACAGTACACGTTGCATGTTAAGTAGGTATAGAATGGCATTGAGAACGTCGATGAAATGAAAATTCAAACACTCTAAAACATTATATGAAATGAGTGTCAGTGATTCAAGGGTAAACCTAAAAATATATTTGTAAGTAGGTACAATCAACAAAATATAACCCTCGCCTAAATAAATATATTTGTTTGATTCTCGTAATTATTACATTTATAACATCACCGCAACACGGTTATATGGTGGGTCAGGGGTTTCATTTTGTCAATAAAATATTAATTATAACATACAATTACTCAACCTCAATATAATTTGACATGCTGTGCAATTAATAGCGTTACATGTCATGTTATTGAGCAAATACATATGAAATCTGAAAATCATTTAAACCAAATTGCACCTTCAGGATGAAAGTGACCTAATCCAAAATGTTTAGATTTTGAATTAGGTCTCTATAACAATAATATTATGATTCGAAGTAGAAAACTTAACAATTTGTATTAGGTCACTTTCATTCTAAAGGTGCGATTAATTTAATGATTATGAATTTTGATGGAATGAAAATAATTCAAATTTCACATTTACGGGGTGGCTTTGACTATGATCTTAGGTGATAGACGTAAGGCCTAATATAGATAAATATTTCTTCTTTAACTGCCTAGCTGTAGGTAGGGCATAAGTAAAGTTCTTCTTTAATTTATCAAAATCAGGGATCGGATACCAGTTAAAACTTCAAACCGCTATTATGTACCTACGTGATGCCAAATCTTTTCATTAATCCTGACGCATGATAAACAAGGGATAAATGGAATGCTCTCCCTGCGTCTGTATTCCCGCAATCCTATAACCTTGGTGTTTTCAAGGAAAGAGTGAATAGGCATTTTCTGGGTAAGCGTGTACCATCTTCGACCTCGTCTTCACTTAACATCAGGTGAGACTGAGGTCAAACGCAAACCCAAAAAAAAAAAAAAAATTAGATAGTTTTTGAAAAAATGTGACTGTGACATACAGTCTGTCTACAGCGGGCAGCATCCATACACGAGATAAAATTTGGCAGATGCTAGGGAAATGAACATCTATTCCATATTCTAACGTAAGACTTAACGCTTCAGGTTTAAAATAAAAGCGTCTCGTCTTGATGAAATCGCTATAAAAAAGTGAAAATCGCAATAGTCGCTTAGTATCATATAATATGTATGCATGCTAGTTTAGTCCGTTTGATATGTAAAATAATAAATAATAATGTACAAATATTGTTCGTAACTAGTTAATTATTACAATCTGGAAAGAGCGAAACCTCCTGACACATGTATTGTTATATTTACTAGGAGGCCTCAACCTTGTATGTAATTATACAAAACAGTGAAGTAAATATTTTTATCATAATCATTAAAAGACTAGACTGTTAAAATCATTAACTTTTTCGCTTCGGACAGTCGGGTAACATGTTCAACATGAATTCTAAAAAACAATCTCTTTTGTCAACTATTCAACAAGAGAACAAAACCCGACATTTATCCCGCCAAAAAAATGGGTGCCAACAAAAATGTCCGGACAAGGATCGCCACGATAAATCATGTTTCACCTTCTTGCCTTCGGGTAATGTACGACCTTTTTGTTTCCCTCCGTATTTATAAACAAGCCTCGATAGAATTATTTTGAGGCCACAGTACAAGATAAATTAGCGATTGTTGCGATTTATTATTAGCCGAGGACAGGAAAAAGAAACAATATCTATATAAATAAAATCAATTACCGCGTCCATGAAAGATCATCACATTCATCACTAACTTGAGAGCGGCTCGATCGATTTGACTTTTTTTCGTGTTCATAATTGTGAGAACAAGGTTTGCATGAAATAAATTTTTAGGAAAATTTCACCCGTGCGTGAAGCCATGGCGGTCATTGCGGGTCTCTAGTCTACTCGTATATATACAAATAAAAATGGAATAGTATTTGTTTGTAAACGCATCACAATGACAACAGACAGCTTTGGTTAGGATTTAAAATGTTCGTTAAAGTCCGAATAAGGTTTTTGGCGGGAAAATTGGAAAAGTTGCCTAAAAAATAACTGGACAACCTCTGCTGGGTCAGCTTGTAGAAAATAACAGTCTATCAGTCTGTTCATATTAGAATACAGACCGTCAGTTTCCCATAAAATTTCTTACATTTTCTTCATAGATTTTGGCCGGCAGGCTGCCTGAGGGTTACCACACCAATCGATCGATATCGGCGACAGACTCGGGACTGCCGGCGGACTGTTAGGGGCGTAACAATAAACTCATCTTGTCTATGCCCGTCTCAAGATATGTCAAAGTAAACGTCAAGACATAGAACACTGTCATTGTTGACGTATCTTGAGACGGACTTCTCAGCCAAGGTTAGTTTATTAACGGCTGCTACAGCCCTTCTAAGGTAAAAAGCAGTATTTTACACAAAACTACTGTAATAATTGCAACCTCATTACTGGGTAATAAGGTTGCAATTGCTACAGTACTTTTGTGTAAATTACTGCCTTTTACCTTAGCAGGGCAGAGTATTAATAAACTCATCTCGGCTGTGATCCCCGTCTCAAGACACGTCAAAGTAAACGTCAATCTACAAAGGACTAAGGTTTCACCCATACATCATCGATATGCCAACTATTCGCACGAAGCGGTTCGCCTCTACGTTTTTCTGGACCGCTAAGGAGTGGAAACTTCCAGCTGACCATTTTCCTGAAAAGTATATTATTATCATGGACCTTTTCAAATCGAGAGTGAATAGGCACTAAGGTAAGCATGCTACATCTTCGGCTTTATCATCACCTTCCACCAGGTGAGATCGAGATCAAATGTTTGCCTATCATACATCAAAAAAAATTGACGCATCTTGTGATGGGCATCTTAGCCAAGATCAGTTAATACGGCCTTAATACGCCATAGATCTGTGTTGCTCTTGAGACAGAAACTTGAGTCCTTATGCAAAACGTATTCGAAGTATAGAATTAACTGTTCGACGCTGTTATTACGCGACTAGATTAATTATAAAGCTGTTAACTCGATGAGATGAAACAAACTTTGTAACGATACGATAATGGGCGAAGTTGACGACTCTTTTAGGGTTCCGTAAAGGGGACCCTGTTACTAAGCCTAAGCTGTCATCAATTTCTTCATTTGCTTTTTCCATAAAAAATTATACTAGCTTTTACTTGTTACTCCGTTTGCGTAGAAATTGGTCGCTTTTCCCTCTAGAACTAATTTTATTTTCTGACTAAAAAGTATCTCGTGTCAATCCAGGATAAGAACTATAAATGTGCCACATTTTATCCAAATCCGTTCAGCCGTTTAGGCGTTATTGAAACACAAACATCTTATTGATCTAGTCCCAAACTGAGCTCAAAATTTGACAGGTGCTATACTGAGAAAAATATTTAACCAAACAACTTCGGATTATTCAGAAATAACCATAATTTGATAAGGCGTTATTAAAGTTTATTTGATTTAACAAATTGTTCGTCTGTAAGGTATAAAACCGTTAGTGTTATTAACTCGACTGATTTGGTTAAGTATGTTATGCTTTAGTTATGTAGTCACTTTTTTAAGCTACAGATAGACGAAGTTCGGTTCCATTAAACAAACTTTTTTTCTCAGTGGAAAATGATAATGAATACATCTATTTCATATTCTAACGTAAGTCTTAACGCTTAAGGTTTAAAATAAAAGTATCTAAAATAGAAGTCTTGATAAAATCGCTTTCAAAAGTGAAAATCGCTACAGTCACTTAGTAATAAAAGGTAATAAAAGTCACTTTTATTTATACCTTAAGCGTTAAGTCTTAAAATATGCAATAGATGTATTCATTTCCCTAGCACCTATCAAATTTTATCTCGTCCATCCATGTGCCCCCTGAGTAAAATACCGCGTCTATTTTATTTTAGTACCCGAAGAGTACCTACCGCTGTCCAACTAGCGAAACAAACAAAATTTGAAAGCAAACAACGACATTTATTTGGATACCAAAAACAAGGGTTTCAATTAGTACGCCTGTAAAACTTGTAGATATTACAATGTTTTATGTCAAATGTTTTTAGAAATGTATATTTTTAGTTCGCAAAATGGCAGCATACTTTATAATGTTTACTTTATACATTTTGAACTTCGACGTTGAAAACACATAAAATTTATGTTAGTGGGTATTAAATAAATTGTATTTTTTTTAAAGAAAATATGTTTAACTCATTTCGTAGGTAACGATTATAACAAAATTACTGTTTAATAACAGACAACTTCTGATTAAAAAAACTATTAACTAGTCTCTAAATTTCAATAATGTATATAGTTTCAAAAAAAACTCCATTTCCGCGGGGCCTTTTCCACAAATACGAGTGAAGAGTCCGTTGATTTTAAAATGTGGATAATACGAGTATAGTCTAGAGACATATTATATGCGCAACTCTAGCGAAAATGACACTTTTCGATTTCAATATTTCATAAACGGTCCCCCAAAACTAAAAATTAATAATAACATATCCATCATATTTTTAAAAGCTATCTAATGATACCTCAGTCTATGTTATAAGGAAAAAAATCACTTTGCTTAAAAAAAATATTTAAAGACGGATAGACAAACGGACATGGCGAAACTGTAAGGGTTTGTTGACTACGGAACCCTAAATCTACTTGTGAAACCATTAAGAAGTTATCTGTATAACCAGCGTCATTTTCACGGACGTAAACTTTATTTTAATCAAAATTCCCCATCAAACTAGTACTGGCATTCTGACAGTGTTGCAAACTTTCGCGGCGTTTCAGGCAACATAGGTATATCACATATCCGGTATGTACGTGTGAACTTCCAACCAGAGGCAGATGGCTGCACTATCGATTGGGTGGTTCGTATTGGGTAGATACAGACCAGCACACTGTTGGAACTTTTTACCCGGCTGATTGAAGTTAACAGAAGGGTAATGACTTTTACAATCTATGTATGAATGTGACATGTTCCACTCTAGCATCTAGTTTGGCGCTGTAACAAAATGGGGTGTCATTATGATTCTTTACAAACATGCGACTGTCATAGACTATGTAAAAATTGTAAGGGTGCGTCATTACTAGTCGTCAGTTGGGTTTTAGTTTTTTTTTATGATTGTTGGGTTAAATATTAGCTCTTCAGACTTTACGGGGCCTTTATTTTACATTGTTTTTCCCGTTTTGCTTATATCGTTATATATTTGTTGACGTTAAGCTCATATTTGCTTGACAAAGAGAGCTACATTAACATCAATAATATGAACGCGATATTGAACCGTTAAATAAAAACAGCACCGGGAGATGATTATAAATAATAATAAAAAAGTATAGTAACCATAAGTTTTTTTTTAAGTTGATTCGCGGCTCACAACAAAGACAATAATAAGTAATAAGTTTTAAAACAATCTCTTTTAAAAACAAAATGACCCGTCTTAATTTTATTCGTGCAACTCAATTATGCAACGGGGTGATAATGGTTCGTACAACACCGTCTTTCTTTACCTATTATTTCTGTTTACTTAGAAACGGGTTGAGTTTTCTGAGCATCTTCTTTGTTCTCGAGTAGTCCAATTAAAGCTGCTGTAGTTTTAAGGACTTCTTTTGCTATTGCGTTCTGTACCTAATAAGATTTCATTGGTTCAAGCTTTTTGTATTCAAGTATCAAATTTAGCATCATCACTACATAGTTTAAAACAAAGTCGCTTCCCGCAGTCTGTCCCTTTGTATGTACGCTTATCTTTCAAACTACGCAAAGGATTTTAATGGGTGAATTTCCGGGCGTTTCAACCGCCGTAGTTAGTGTCATCAATATATTTACGAAATCAATGACACCTCAGCAACTCCTGATGTAAACAGAAGCAGAACCGGGGATGTAAGTATACCTAGTTTCTATCAGCATCAGATGTTCCTGTAGGTATTGTCATTGATTTCGTCAATATATTGGTGGCACTAATGACGGCGGTTGAAACGCCCGGAAACTCACCCTAATCCGGTTTTCACCATCGGTTAGATCATTTTTCACGGAAGGTTTATGTATTAGTATCCACAGCGAAGCGAGGGGGGGCTCTCTCTAGTAATGTATTTAATAGTACCCGGAGCGAAGCGAGGGCGGGTCTCTAATTAACTTATAAAATTATGATTGTGAGCGAATCTATTTTACATAAAAACTCCCGACAAAGCCCCTTTATTTCATAGGCGTTATTTTAACTTAATTTACCAGAGCGAAGAGAGGGCGGGGTGCTAGTAGGCATATATTCCATTCTGTGACCATCAGCACCCCTTACAAGTTTCCATACAAAATTTTAAATTGCGAATAATCCCCTATGATGGATACATTTTATTAACGATATATTTATTTACCGATAGATACATTTTATTAACGATATATTTATTTTTGTGCGTAAACTCGAGTTTAAAAAAAAATTAGATTGCCGAATTAAAATTTTATTATTTAGCATTTTTTTAAAGAAATATCAATTACCTTAACTTAACGTATTTATTGATTAATATCAAATAGATAGGAGCAGCAAAAATGGCCAAATATCAACACATCTTTATCTCTATAGTAATATAGATGTGTTGCGCTATATTTGGCCACTTTTGCTGCTCCTATCTATTTGATGCTGACTGTACAAAAAAAACCGCACGAAGACAGTGTAGGAAATTGGATAACGCCCGCCTTGCATGCATGCTTCTCAAAGGACCTTAAACATTTACCGACGAGTGTGCTCCCTAATTCCCGCCAGGGGGGCTCAACCCTCAACAAAGGGGGTACTTCGAGGTAGACCGGCCCTTTCCGTGTAGCGGCTTGAGGGAAATTGTGGCGCATACGACGTTCCAAATTCAAATACTTTCAGTGTCTATCATGCGAGATATACACCTTTTTAGGGTTCCGTACCTAAGGGTGCCAAACCCTATTATTAAGCTTCCTCTGTCCGTCCGTCCGTCTGTCTGTCCGTCTGTCAGCGGGCTTCTCATGAACCGTAATAAGTAGACAGTTGAAATGTTCATAGTGTGTTTCTACAATAAATAATAATAAAAAAAAAAAGATAAAAATGATGAATTACAATAAAAAATTCCCTGATACTGACATATTTCACATGTCGTTACAACAATTTGTTTCTGCATTAAAAAATAAGTATAAATAAAATGTTTATACTTTAACTGATGTTATATGTTACTCGTATTAACGTAACATATTCCATAAAATCACTTGATTACCTTTTTCTAATTTAAATTAAGATGTGTATTTGTCTTGTCTGAGCAACCGAAATGTTATTGGTTATAAGTGGAAACTGTTTGGGCTTATGAATTGCTTAAAATACTTATCTATATGTGCTGTTTGTGCCTGTTTGTTTCCCAGAATAAATAAATAAATAAATAAATAAGATGCCCCCATACAAAGAACGTGATTTTTTTTTTCGATGGTACGGAACCCCGTGGGCGAGTCCAACTCAAGTTTTTTATTATGGCATGAAAAAAGTACTTATACTTTTTATTGCGAAAAAAAACTATAACTAACCAAACTACAGGATGTCCCAATATCAGTAACCAACATTGACACCGGAGGTAGACCAGCCTAAGACGGACCGAACCAGCCTAACATGACCTCAGTAAAAGTCGCATGGTTTTCGAGGTATGCCAGTTTAAAGTTTGTACTGGAAAAGAACTTTAAACTGGCAAATCTTGAAAACCATGCGATTTTTACTAAGATGTTAGGCTGGTTCGGTGTGGGGACAATGCGTAACGCATTTCCACTCCGTTAAAAAAATAAAAAAAATCAAAAGTGAAAAAAAAAAAATAAAGAGAAAAAAAAAACAAAAAGTGTCTGGTTCGGTCCGTCTTAGGCTGGTCTACCTCCGGTGTCAATGTGGGTTACTGATATCGGGACATCCTGTATAATCTAAAGTCTTAGGGCAGGATCGTGGTCGTAATCCAGACTGATCTTACTAAAAGTCCTATACTCCAGGAAAGTTACGGTCGCTAGTATGGTGAAACGGAAATAATTTATAATAGCTAATTTTTCTTGTGTATCGGGTATATTATAATTCTAGTAATTAGGTAAAAACATAATCCAACTAATTATGAGTCAATAGGTCATTAAAAAAAAATTATAAATTTTAAAAAATCCTGAAAATCTTGCTAAAAATAATTATAAACATTTTTTTTTCATATTCCTTACTTAATATTAGATCTATAATATTCAAGATTAATCGCACAAAAAATAACTAAGGATGTCTCATTTATATTCGATTAGCTAGAATATTGTTTTCATTTTGCATATTTCCGTATTTAAAAATCGTAATTGGCTACAGTTTTCTTCATTCCTTATTGATTACAATAAATATAAACGTTGCAAGCAAATCATACATAAAATTATACCGGAAGGTGGATTTTATGGTGGTAAATAATAATTCCTTATAAAAAAATACAAATTTATCAATGTGTTTTAACACTTATAAATAGTTTTATGTCATTTTTATCAAAGCACTACTTATTACTAACTTTTTCTATCATTTAAGGGTATATATAACCGGAACCATATATTTTGCTGATTTGGTGGCTTTCCGTGTAAATATTTTGTTAGATTTCACCTTCTGCTCATGATAGACAAAAATATTATTATGCTTAGACACAAAAAATTACAATTATGATTTTTAATTCAAAGGAAAAAGGCATTTTTGACAGCATATTTATATACCTACTTCCGGGTGGAAAGTTTGTTGGATTCATGAATATAGTGTCTTAGAATATCTTATAAAAATGGAGTTAAAAAAAATCAGGCTATTATAAATTAATGTTTTAAAAACCGTATCTTTCCTGGAGTACTACCACTGCTGTAATTATGTGTAGAATTATTTTTTCTCTAGTTAGCTAAGTAAACATTAACTAAATAATAATTAAGTATATTTACACAGCACACAGTCAATAGTAAATAACAAACTCAAACGCCTCAACTGATTGCGTCTGTTGATCACACGAGACAACTATGTAAATAAGTCACATCTAATTTAAGGCTTAGATCTAACTTTAGAGATACAAAACACAAATCGCTAAAGGGTTGCCGTATTTGCGTGTAGAGGTAAAACTGACACTAGAACGTTTTAGTACAAAATTCACACACACATCGAGGTTCGTGTGAGTGTGGTCTATAGTACAAAGCTTCGCACACATGTACAAATGTGAGGTTGAAGTGGGTTAGCTGTACGAAGATACTTACTGTGAGTGCAGAACGAGCAATTAAGGTAGGCGGCGACACAGAAAATTAATTCTAAAGACGCTCCAAAGCTAGGCCTGAAGGCTATGGACGAAATACTCGGGTTAAAGTAATTATTTACCAATCAGTTCATGGAATGATGAGATTGACAGATAGCAAAAGAATGATAATGGCTACTTATAATTTGACTGTCCAGAAGGATCGTAATATTTAACCTGTATTTATCTATGTATGTTTGAACTGGAAAAGTGTTTAAATGACGCCTAAAAATGGTTCATTTTACTTATTTTATGGACAATTCACGCTTGGCTATAAAATATACTATACTTACCGAATTATTTTACTGTGAAAAGACTTAATTTTTTAGAGACATACAAACTTACTACTACTACACAGTCTCATACACAATTACAGACCAGATATAAAGAAAAAGAATAAAACGGTAGTTTTAGGAGCTTATTAACTAAAACTTTTTGAAACTCTTTTATAAACATCTCTAATACTAAAATACGAATTGAATCTAACAATCCGCCACAACTTTACCGCGAATAGCCACAACGAAACTTTAAACGCCTGCCAAACGACACGAGGCAACCATCCCCATGGATGCGCGACCAACCCCGCCCCAGGCGTCTCTTAAACAACCGTTCGCGAAATAATTTATGGGATATTTTAATATTAATTAACACGATATCCGTCTTTAAATAGCCACTTAAGGATAGCCTAAAATACCGCAACTCCCTCGGCGAATCTTGCGACAGATCGCCCGATAAGTCGCCGGATTTCTGAGTCTTGATCCGCATTAATATTTTTAACGAGGCGTTTGTTCAGGCTGGTTTGAATGGGGGTTTTATTATGGCAATTAGTTTGCTTGAAATAATAGGGTGTTTAAATGAAGTTAGAAGTGAAAATGTTAAAATGCGGACTTGCTTTGCATATGGAGTTAAGAGTTTCTGAAAGTTCGTTATACTTTGTTATTTTTGTTTAGGTTATTCAAGATCTCTTGTTTTTTTTTTAATAATGGGAAAGCCCGTTAAAAAGTAGCCGTAATAATTATACTTACGTCTGCGTAGATGACGGTTATCACCGCTCCCTCAGGAACTGTCAATTTTTCGGGATAAAAAGTATTCTATGTCCTTCCCCGGAACTAAAACTATGTCTATATCAAATTTCACCGAAATCAGTTCAGCGATTTAGCAGTGAAAGCGTAAAAAACAAACAAACTCACTTTCCCATTTATAATATATGTAAGGAGGACACCGATATAAAATTTTTTAGGGTTGTACGAATGGTTCAATATCGCCTAAATGGAAGAATGGATTTTGATTAAATTTAGAACATAATCATGTAGACAATGTCCTAAACAGAACAGTATAACATAACTTTGCTTAGGATATCGCAAGTAATATTAAAGATTCACGGCAAAAACAGGAAACAATAAAAATGCCTTTCCTTTTGGAGCTTGTGTAAATTCATCCAATTTGAACCTTATTTCCATATTATAAAAGGGCAGCAAACAAAATGCACAAGATTGAAGATTAATCCCGGCTAACGTACCTTTTTCCGCGCCATATATCACCGAAGTAATGAAACAGCAAAATTTCTAATCTCCCGCCCCGTACATTCAAAGGATATAACGGAAATAAAACCTTACGACTAAGATGTGTATGCCATCGTGAAACACGAAGATGTTGCTTTTTGAGACTTGACTAGTAGAACTTCAAGTTAAAAAAATATAATTTAAGAATAAGAATAATAAGAATACTTTTTTTATTCCCATACGCTAGAAAGAGTACAAAACACAAAAGAAAAAAAAATACAAACCGTGTGACAAAAGGCACAGACTCAGAGCGCAGGCGCGGGCTCGAGCTTCGCAGCGTTGCCCCATTCCGCACTCAGTAACTAGATAACACAAATTCCCCTTATTTAGCCTTAATTTGGCAATGTCCATCAGTGAACATACCTACCACAACATTCGCTTTTTAAATTTATTGTGACTAATTTTTTATGCTGTTTTTAAATTCTAAAGAGGAACCCGACTTTTATTATTTTTGTCTAATTAAGGGTCAACACACCATGTTGCCGACTGTACCTACTTCTTACACATAACTCGCTATAAAAGGACGAGTCCAACAAGTCCAAACTCGATGGATCCACTATTAACCATTAAGGAGTTTCTATAACCCCACCTTTCGTCTCCATCATCATATCAGCTCGATGGTACCATATGAGTCACCTTTCTTCCGAGCTTTGGATTCCCAGTGTATTCATGCGGAAGTGGTTACGTTACAATTTGTGACGTTCTCAATGTAAAGGGACCTTATCGACGGTTAATAGGCGACGATTCAAGCGCCACTCTGGGCGATATTGAGTTATATATATCATTGGAATCAGCAAATTTTTCCGCGTCGTTTGAAGTAAGCTTGAAGTAAATCGGAGCACTTTTTTGGCGCTTGAATCCATGGTATCATTTATAATTACTGGGTGTGACGGGAATTTAGTATTTTTTTTAAACCATGGTTTATGAGCCCACGTAAGAAGTATAATTTTTAAACTACTTGTAATTTAAGCCTTTTTTCCCTTATAGGTTTAGTACGAAAATGTCACTTCAATCTTTTTTACTTGATCCAAATAATTAAACATCCGACTTTAACGCGTTTTACCTTAATCAGAGTTTTGAAATGTAGTTACTTAAATCTTTTTGCTTTGAACATTCAAACATATAGCTGTCACTTAAATCTTTTTCCTTTGAATATTTAAACATATCGATGTCACTTAAATCGTTTTACGTTGAACATTCAAATATATCGCTGTCACTTAAATATTTTTCCTTTGAACATTTAAACATATCGCTGTCACTTAAATAATTCTTCCTTGAACCTTTTTATGGACCGATGTTAGTTGTGCTGTTTTTCTTTGAACAGTATTTTGTGTTTATGACTGTTGAAACTATTTTTTAAGACGGAAAAAATAAATCTGCTCGTGAAAAAATGTTTTAAGTATAAGTAAAAAATTAAGTAAAACAAGTGTTGATTGACAAAACAATGTTTTATTGGAATTACTATGGCCAAAAATGAATAATTAATTATTTAGTGACGTCTACTAACTAAGGAAAACTGACTTAAAATTCTAAGTACTTTAAAGTATGGTTATTCCATCAATATATTAAGTTATTTGTCAATTGAGATGTCCTTTCAGTCGTTTTTCCTTATTTGTCAGTTTTATTTAATTATTTTACCTAAATCAGATTTCAATAAATCTTTCCATTAAAGCTTTTTGCCTTTAACCTGATGTAACAATTGTGTAATTTGAGTCATTTCGGCGTGAACAGTTTATAACTACCTTGCCATCATAAATCATTTTTCTTAAATCCGTCGTAGGCAACTCTTGCACTTAAATATTTTAAACTTGATCAGATAATTTATACTCATTCCCTTAAATCATGTTGCTTTGATCAGATAATTCGTATTCATGCACATCCTTTTACCTTTATCAGATAATTTGTACTCATGCATTTAAATTATTTTACCTTGATCAGATAGTTTGTACTAATTTACTTAAATCCTATTGCCTTGATCAGATAATTCGTGCAAATGCACTTAAATCTTTTGACCTTGATCACACAATTGTGCATAATGGCTTAAGTTACATCTAACTCTGTAAAAAAACATTATTTATTTGTCGTATATATATCAAATTATAGCAGGCTTAACGATGTTTTGTAATTGAAGTGTGTGTTTACGATTAAGTAGATACACAGCGTGCAGTGATTTCTTTTCCAAAAAAAATAACTTTAAATTGCTCTCCTGTAATGTTTCCAAAATGGCGCTTGAATCAAGTCGCCTTTTAACAGTCGTTATGGAGGCAGGCGGTTACGCTGTTTTTAGAACTGTTACCATAGTATTCGTATAGTTACAAGAATAAGAAGAGCGTAACTGCCTTCCTTCATAAGGTCCCTTTATATTGAGAACGTCACATTTAGAGTTACATGTGGTAAATGTTTGCACGCGTTCAGGGCGGTGCTGGAGCTGCGGCGTTACTGCAGCGCCTCAGGCATGTTCGCGGAGGAGCGCACGCGCTGCATCCACGCGACCATGCGCATGCGCACCCTCTCGCTGGTGAGCAGGGCGCGCGCCAGCACCAACACCGTTGGTTGCCAGCGATGATTGCCGACAGACTGGACTGCTCATACGACACTACTGTGCTAGATATATCACGCACCAAAACATTGTATGTGAATTTCATTTGATTTTGTTCTTTGTGACTTTATATGTAATTTTAATCTTATTTTAATTTTATGAATTCAATGTAGACTGATTTTAATTTAATTTACTACGTGCGTGTGTGTGTTTATATTGATTGTATTTTATGAATTGTGCTAATATGGATCTGAAATTACTAGGAATAAATGAATTTTATTTTATTATTTATTAATGTGGAAAAATTCAATACTAACATAGAACTTCGATTTTCTTAATTGATGCCATCTCTCAGATCATCGAAAATCATCGTATAGTGATTGCATCAGACTTTTAGCTGACAGGCACCAATAATTGACACTTAACTCTTCAAAATAAATAAATATCACGGGACCATCTCACACAAATTGACCTAGTTCCCAAACTAAGCTCTGAGCTTGTACCATGGGTACTAGGCAACGATATACATACTTATACTGGGTGTTTTTTTATTCGTCTTAAACATTTTGGGGGTTATATCAGTAAGTCATACTGATAAACTTTCACTATGGGACCAACCCCGAAATCGCGAAAATAAAATTGACCATCCCATACATTTTGGCTAGTCAGCTGACGATGTTTTGTATGGGAGGGTAAAATTTTTTTTTGCGATTTCGGGGTTGGTCCCATAGTGAAAGTTGGTCGGTATGACTTACTGATTTAACCCCCAAAATGTTTAAGACGAATATAAAAACACCCAGTATAGAGAAATACATACTTAAATAATATAGAAAACATCCATGACTCAGGAACAAATACTCACGCTCATCACACTAATATTTGCCCAATTGGGATTCGAACCGGGACCGCTAGCTTCGTAGGCAGGGTCACTACCAACTACGCTAACCGCGTCATCAATTAAATAACCCTTATCTTTTTCAAAATAAGAATCATGTGTCTATCATTGGTGTCTTGTCCATTACTGGTGTCATCACTAAATTTTTCAGTTGCAGCATTACTGCTTTAGTCAATACCGGGTGATATTGGGGCTGCCCCGCTTCTGTAGCGCATCAGGGATGTTCGCAGCCGCCGGGGTCGACTGCTTCCACACCACCATGCGCAAGCGGGCCGCGTCTCTGGTGCGCCGCGTGCGGGCCAGCCCCAATATCATCCTTGGCATGATAGGGAGCAGAGTAGACTGCCCCTATATGCGTCACTGTTGCGGGCTACACGTGCCCTGTATTTAATTATTTAGTTATAAGTATTAGTTTAATGTATTAACATTTAGGATTAAGAAAACACTAACAATATATGAGTTGTAATATACTCGAAATAAATGATTTATTATTATTATATTATTATTATTAATACGCAAAATTCAAATATTTTCACTTTACCCGTAACGTATTCATGGAAGTATACCTTCCTACCCCAAGCTTCAAGCTATTTGCCCATTTAATAATACGTTTGCATGAGACTTTAACGCGTAAAAATAAGGTCTGATTTCCATAGTATTAGCATTTGTCCAAATTTGGTATTGGTTTTATAGATTCCTTGGAAAAACGCCAGTGTGTGTCAATCATTCATCATTTCTGCTCTGTGATGAGATCCGATAATATTGGGGGCGGTTTCATCAATATTTGGAAATTTGATTCCGGTAAAATATTGGGTTATTTATTTCATGTTGGTTAAAGGAAATTATTTTAACGACATTTCCGATTATGCCACTTTACCTTTTTGGGGTTGTTTAGCCGCGGGTTCAACTCGTACTGATTCTACGTAATCCTTAAAATAAATGTAAATAATCTATATCGTGATACCCTTATTTCATCGACAAACTTTTGATCGAATGGGTCGCTTCACCGAATTTATTTTCATCGAAAGCTAATTTCTGCTGAAACCTTATCGTTTACAGGTTATCGTAAGCATTGGTTACGTAGGTTAGGTAAGGTTAGACTTGTGACCACCAAGAAGTTATAACTCCTGGGGGGTGATTTTTGATTTTCGAATGCTCGAAAGTTCCACTCGGGAGAGGGCAAAAATGGTGAACCCGTATTAAAAAATACGAGCGATTGAAAATTTAAAAATGAGCGATCCACACCATTCGTTTTCATTTATTTCATAGGAAATTTGTTTTGACTGTCCGCAGTCTGTCCGTTGTTGACAAACACAATTGATTTCAAGCACTCGAAAGTTAAAAATCGCCCCCCAGCGTGCTTAGCATGCATGCACGAGACAAAAATTTACAGGTGCTAGGGAAATGAATACATCTATTCCATATTCTAACGTAAGACTTAACGCTTAAGGTTTAAAAATAAAATGTGTGTGAAGTATGTATTTATCTATAGAGTACACGGAGAAAAAAATATTTTACAATATTACCAGATTGTATAGTAGTTATGATTCTGGTGAAGGAAAACAGATTTCAGCTATGGTTAACAGATTTTTTTTTTATGACAACAAGTCATATTTTTGTTAATACAAGAATATTCTAGTTAAAATATTCTAGTACACGAAAACTTTGATATCGTTTTGGCTATCATCTAATAATTACAGAGTAAAATATGCATTTAGCTCACAACAGGTTTTGTATACTGCACAAAATTTGTTTCCTACGATACCTACTAGGTAAGTGGGTAATAGGAACTAGAAATGATGTTGTACAGAAGCAGAATTTTCTATTAATGTGTAAAAACAGTATAGTTGTCACAAATCATACAATAAAATCAAGTCGAACTTACAAGATTCTGTTTAAGGAAACTAGATTTATTTCTCCGTGTACGTTTATCGTTGTCTAATAGTACCCATAGTTGGTACTATGGGTACTATTTGACCTAGTTCAAAGCTCTAGGCTGGTGCCTAGAGCTTTGAACTAGGTCAATTTGTCTGAGATTATCCTCCGTCCTCTAAATTTCGGGACGTTCTGGCAAATAATTGCACCAATACGAAGTTAACTTTTCAAGAAACGTCTTAATATGCAAATTCTACTTAATTGTAAATTCTTATCCATCTTGAATTATTTAAAAGACAGAAACGATTTCCATGTCTGATAGCTCTCTCGTTTCTATGCATTTATGTCAAGTGTTTTGGGTATTGTCTCGTCCCAGACGTAAAATTTTCTATTTTATTTGTGAAAAGTTAACTCGCGTGAATGTTTGAATTTGTTATATTTTAGTTTCGAAACATTACTTTATCAGATGTCCGTGTTTGGAGTTTGGACGCAGTTTGAATGGAAGTTGCTATTTGCGTTCAAAGTAAGAGAAATCATTTTTGTTTTACACGATTTAATGTTCTGTAAAATGAACATTTTAGGAACTATGGTGCTTTTTAGGCAGGCTACTACTACTGCTAGAATGCTGCATTTTATGTAGACTACTTGATTAGGCTAATAAATTATTTAAGTTCTGATCCTTGAATTCAAAACACAATTTGATTTGAGACACATTGATTCGAGATACACATAAATAATTTAAATAAGTATTTTTTTTCGGTAAATTCGGGCAAATATTTAAATGTTAATCGCCGGTTTGATGAGAAAAAATATTAAACGAACGTATTATTATATACCCTTTTGCATTAGGAAAGATTAAGTAGTTCAATTTAAACAGCAAATTATTAAAGTTGCTAATTCACCATACATCACAGTTATTATTTCCAATTCGTCGACTAAGCAAACGGCCAAAGATCCTTATATTTTAAACCTTAAGCGTCAAGTCTTACGTTAGAATATGGAATAGATGTATTCATTTCCTTAGCACCTGTCTTTTATCTCGTGCATGTATGTTAAGCCCGCAGAAATTAGGGGTCCTAATTTGGTCGCGGATTTTTATCTGTTATTGAAGTTACACGACAAGAACGTATCCCCCTCTTGCTCAGAATTAATTGCAATCAAGCCAAGTAAACAAAACGAAGTTATTTGATGTAGTTAAGGTAATGAGCTTGCTTACTCCGAATTAACAGGTACGTTTAGTTTGTTGGATAACTTAGTTAGTTCGACTTTGAACGTGATTTTATTTGCTTTTGATTTCCGGATTAAACTAGATTAGTTGGTGAATTGGGAACCAGTTTGTGAAGTGGGCGGGGCACATTGCTCGTAGAACTGATGGCCGTTGGGGCGGAAAGGTTCTACCGGAAAGCGAAGTGTTGGCAGGCCTCCCACAAGGTGGACCGGCGATCTGGTGAAGATCGCGGGAAGCCGATGGATGCGAGTAGCACAAAACCGGCCGTCGTGGAGATCTTTGGGGAAGGCCTATGTCCAGCAGTGGACGTCTGTCGGCTGATATGCTGATGATGATGAGTTTGACAATATTTGATTGATACTGTTGACTAAGCTGCTAATTCTGAACGGCGGCGCGTGCAGCGGAGAGTTGCACGAATTGCACGATGACCTGAGGGAGATTTCTGTTCCATTTTATTCTATTTCCAGTAGTTCCACCAACGGATGGCGACGGCTACTGTTGCCTTTTTGGTTTGGTTCGTTGTTTTTTATTGATAATGGGTTTGCTCTTTGCTCTTGCCCTTGGAGGACGAAGATTCAGTCTACGATGAAGCGAGCTCACCCAGAAGATGCCTTTTCACCCTAGCTTTTTCGATAAAATCACATTTTTACATCTGTTTTTTTAAAGATTCGATTTGAAAACCCAACTTATTTTAGTAAATGCGCGCTTTCACCCTTAACTTTTAACATCAAAACTGCTACATAAAACAGAGCTTTAATCGTGTCTCCAAGCAACGTAACATAAAGTAACCCTTTCTTAAGCTCTCATTACAAAGCTTGAGAAGCTTAGGGATGTCAATTACGCCCGAACCACAAGCAAAGCGAGTAAAGGTGTGCTTACACTCAAGTTACGAACTTAACTTATAAGTTATCATCCAAGTTCTTGGCAAATTACTTTAATGTTGTAACTTGAAGTTTATTAGTACTCGTGTTTGTTAATTAAACTTTTATTACAAACGAAATTACGCTTCAATTGCTCAGTGAAAAGGGAATATGTATTAATTTTTTTTATCACAATTTTTAACAAAATATGTAAATACCGCAAAAGAGATGGCAAAAAGTGAAATTAAAATTAAAATCGGCCAAAAAATACGGATAAAATAAGCATTTAAAAATTACTAATTAGACAGAGATTCGACATGAACTATAACGTCAGAATTTAAATTCTGTTTTGCTAGAAAGAGATAGAAACAGATCTTTAATAGCTTATATCTTGGTTATTTTTATAGTTAATCGAAAAATATTTTTTCTCTGTTTGTTTACATTAATGACTTTTTATTAAAACAAAAAAAAAACCTTATTGCCTATTGCAAATACAGACTCCCCTAATCATGCTAAAGAAAATAATAAAAGGGCTTAAGATACACTTACGATATTTTATAAAAGTTCCTTAATCATTGATCTTGGTCCTTTTTGTGACCTTGCTCTTACATCTTAATCCACATCTTACATCAACAGATAAACCTTTGATTTATCCAAAACCTAAGCGACCTACACGTTTGATATTCGCCTCGGTGACAGTATCTCCTCCAGGAATACTGAACTCATAAAAATGTAAATCGTGAGATAGAACCCGTGAAGTGATGGAACGGAGACGAGCCTATTGAATACGGCGGGCCACTAAGTCAGCGGCGAGCTGAGCGAAGAAACAAAACTGGACGGCTCACAAGTGGTCCGCGACTTGTTTGTTGCTTGGATCTCCCTTTATAACTAGTCGTAACGTAAAGACGGACTGAGCGACAAGCACTTTATATGACACTTTATATTGTTTTAAACTAACAAGATTTTCACCGTATCCCAACTTTACAAAAAACGTTTCACAAACTGATTCAATTCACAAACATATCATTTGGCAAACCATCATGTAGAACCCTACAGGTTAAGTTAGATTAGTTTTATAAAAAATCCTGAAATATTTACAGTTTTGGAAAAAAAAGTTGTTTGCCAAATGATATATTTGTGAAATGTATCAGTTTGTAAAATGTTATTTATCAAATGATGGTAAAACGATTTTCATACGCAAATACGCGATTAATCCCGTTAATATTTCGTCAACGTATTCAAAAGAGAGTTGTTTAAGGAAACAGCATAAATAGTTTTCATTATATCTTTAATTCACTCGCTGTTTTAATGGCCAAAATCACCTCCACTTCTAAGTAACGGGAAAAGTTACTGAATTTGAAAAAAAGTTATTTTAACGGAGACATGATCCGAGTTTCAGCGCAGGTGTCGTGCTTGAAAAGATAAAAAGTTGTTCTAAACTTTAAGTTGTTTTTGGTATACTGCGAGACTCTTTTAATATCCTAAGATGCCATTACCGATTTAACCCTTAAAATTTGAACACTGAATTTAACTTCATCCTGTATAGCCCAAAACTATACTAAC
The DNA here is from genome assembly GCA_963241965.1 of Tortrix viridana. NCBI lineage: Eukaryota > Metazoa > Arthropoda > Insecta > Lepidoptera > Tortricidae > Tortrix > Tortrix viridana. Next base: position 1,485,367 of record OY725194.1, on the reverse strand, counting down.
TAAAATTTACTCTTTAATTTTTTTCGACAACAAATTTAGTGGCAATAGAAATACAAACACACTTGTGAAAATTTCAACTGTCTACCTATTTTACAGTTCATGAGATTACAGCCCGCTGACAGACAAACAGACAGACGGAAGAACAGCGGAGGCTTAGTAAGTAATAGGGGTAGGCACCCGTCGGCTACGGAACCTTAAAAATTAACTAAACTAGACTAGACCAACATCGTCGTCAAATGTTTAATGTTTATTTGGACACAAACGGTACAATTGCTACTATTACATAGATAACTTAAATATAACATTGACCAGTGAAGATGCCACAGTTAAGTAATACAACAAAGAGTAACCCGTTACAAATCAACTCGAGGCTATATGAAAAACGAAAAACAACAAAAAAATCCGCAGTATGGGCACCCCCATACTGTCAAATAAATATCTAAATTAATGATTAATAAGGCCATCTATGTTATTCTGTTAACACATCGTCGTTCAGTTCTACTCAGTCGATGAATAGCCGGCGAATTTACGTCGTCCGTCAAGGTGGGTAAATGACATTCAACTGCCTGCACATTCATTTAGTCGCTGGTTTGACAGCTGGTCGTCTGTGAAACCAGACTAAATGAATGTGCAGGCAGTTGAATGTCATTTACCCACCTTGACGGACGACGTAAATTCGCCGGCTATTCATCGACTGAGTAGAATTGAATGACGTAGCGTTAACAGAATAACATAGCTGAATTGAGTGTATGATAACATTTCATATCTGAAAAGACATATTTCAAACAGTTATATGAACTCTCGTTATAAACATGAAACTCGAACAAAACTCCTCTAAAAACTTTAGTAAAAGACGACCATTGTTCGGAAAATGTAAAAGCATCTAAAATTCGAGTAAAACGTGGATAAGAATCCAAAACTTTAGCTATTTTAAAGTTACTTCGTTAATCACTTTATTTCGTATCCATTTAGGTTTTACTTAAGAGTATTTCTCAAAATAAATACCTATCCATCAGTTAAATAATAGTTTAAGTGACCGCTAGTATAAGTTAAGTTAGATTCAGATTTTATTACTTAATATAATGTCACAATAAAACAATAAATTTCACAGCAGCGGGCTTAAGATAAATGCTCGAGAGAAAATTTGACAGGTGCTAGGGAAATTTAATACATCTATTCCATATTCTAACGTAAGACGTAACGCTTAAGGTTTAAAATAAGTGTCTCGTCCTGACTCTGATTACCTTTTATTACTAAGCGATTATAGCAATTTTCAATTTTTTATTGCAATTTTATCAAGACGGGACACTTTTATTTTAAACTCTAAGCTTTAAATCTTACGTTAGAACATGGAAGAGATCTGTTAATTTCCCAAGCACCTGTCAAATTTATCTCGTGTATGTATGCTAGGCCCGCAGCGTCCCAGCTAGCAAAACGAACTATTGTGTGTGCTTAGGTATCTAACTAGTTCACCTACATATTTATCTGTATATATACTTTGATTCCGAGTCAGGTCTTCAAACCTTTTTATTAAACCTGTTTTCATTAATATTCTGGGGGGTAATACAAACGATTGTTTCAAGTGTTGTGTCAAGTCTTCACATTTTAGTTGAAAGATGTAACCCGAGCACTCTTAATTAAATGAAAATCTCAGGGGTTCCTAAAGTAATAATTAATATTAAATATTCCGGAGAGTTAAAAGTTAATTATTATTAATTATTACACGTAGGACACGCGCGGCGTTTAATTCGACCCTTAGTTCTCAGGATGGAGCTTAAGGCAAAGTTAATGAGTTTATTAAATTAAATGCACTTCAATGTCGCAAGATTTTTTTTTGTAAACCTGACCTGCCGACTCTTAAGCAGAGGGTCGTGGGTTCGAACCCTTATGTGCGAAATATAATTTGTAAATTTACCATGAGCTTTTCGGTGAAGGAAAACATCGTGAGGAAACCTGCACACACCTGCAACGCAATTTGACGGTGTGTGCGAAGTTCCCAATCCGCACTGGGCCCGCGTGGGAACTATAGACCAAACCCTCTCATTGTGAGTGGAGGCCTGTGCTCAGTAGTAGGACGTATATAGGCTGGATTATAGGTATATTTATATATATATATATATATATATATATATATATATATATATATATATATATATATATATATATATATGGCAGTTAAGATTCTACTAATAAACAGTATGACAAAATGCACTCGTGTGCATCATAATTTACTCTGACGTCCACATTCACAACACGTGTCACTTGCCAAATACATTTCGATGACTCCTTGAGAATATAATTAGCTTTCTAAAATATCTTCATATTTACAACGTTTGCTGCCATGTCATGTCTGAGTCACTCTGTTAGTATTAGTGGCATAAGAAATATTTTGAAGATCATTGGATGGTCTTTTAGGAAATCCGCCGTTCTATTACGGTTCAAAAGATAGCTCTTTAAAGTTAGGACAGACGGATGAATGGACGGATACTCGGACAGTGTAGCATTTTGGGTGCCAAATCCTTAAAATGCATAGCTAACTTAACATTTCAACATTTTGAAATATTTAGAAGAAGAAGAAAAACATTTATTTGTGACAAATATCAGCAAAGGACAGAAAAATACACACAGAAAGAATGTAGTCACGAAATGGCCCCAACTCAGCGTAATGCCGGCGTTTTAACGCCGGCATTACGCTGAGTCAGCGCTGGTCTTCCGTTGGCACCATATCAACATTTTACGTCTAAAAAAATGTACTAGCGTACCTAATAAGACTTACTTGTAAACTCGTAGCTTCAGTTACCATACCTCCGTAAAAACCACACGCCAAAATAAATAAAAAATCGTAAACTAAGAGTATGTTCCCCTTAAGCGGTTACAATCAAGCGGCTCAAGCCTGACGAGGTTAGCGGCGCCCCCCGGGACAATTTACCGCGTTCGGGGGTAGTTACATAAATTACCGAATTAACCCGGGGTACGGCGCCAGAACGGTCACACGGGTAGCATGTAAACTACGTGTTACTTTACTCCCAGGTTAGCTACCAGCAGGGCTTGAAACCGGTTTATTTTCCGTACCGGTTAGAGCCACACTTTGAGGGCCTAACCCATAAAGGTTATCCTCGCAAGAAAACGCTCTAACCGGTTAATATCTCGAACAAACAGGGAACGACATCCATTTACCGGTTAGAGAGCGATTTACCTTTTAGAGAGCGATTCCCCGTGTGAGCGGAAACTAGGGTGAATGACCGCTCGCTTAAGAATACAGGGGATTGGTTCGCTTAAGATTACAGGATTGGTTTGCAGGATTTGACTTTTGAAATGACACCTAGCTAGATCGATTATCTTCCCCCGTAGCAAGAAAGTAAGTTCAACATAGTTACTGATGATTTTGACTCGACTGCCATGAAGGGTTATGTAACAATTTTATTTTAAGTTTGCAAAAACTGTAATAAATTATGTCTTGTTCATAGTAAGCTTAGACACTTATATCATAAACTCGACTTTTGACGCATTATTTAAGAAAGCTGGCACTTGGATCGATCAACTTTTTGTTGTTGTTATTCTATCCCGTAACATAGGAGACAACAGTGATAGTGTTTCTTAGAAAGATATTTATAATATATACTACTAACATGCTTAGAAGGAAACCCACAAAAGAATGGGCTTATAATTGCCACAAAAAATCATGTAATGTAGATTTATATTATCCTTTAATAGTTTTAAAGAGTAACTTAAGAAACGTAATTATGGCAATGTGCAGATGTACCTACATCAAAAAGTTGATTAATTAATACATAATATATTTAATTTTTTTTTGTGTTTTCTTATTGTCATTAAACTAATATCCAAATAGTTCTTTTCATAACATAATAATTATTTTAAAGACAACCCTGCCCCTTCACCTGTTACAAGCCTGGCGAGGTTAGCGGCGCCCCCCGGGACAATTTACCGCGTTCGGGGGTAGTTACATAAATTACCGGATTACCCCAACTGCGGCTACCGCTGGGAACGGTCACATGGATAGCATGTAAACTACGCGTTAGTTTACTCCCAGGTTAGTAGGTATCTGTTCGCTAATGTTTCACAAGGTATCATTTAGCTAATTTATAATTGCAAAAGTGAGTTTTTACCACACCAGCTCGGAAAAGATTTCTTTGTCGGTCAAAATCTGCGCGCAAAAGTCCACTTTAACCGCTAGCGTGGAAAGTAATGGTGGTGCTGTGCGCGGAGGGGGCTGCGCGAGCACGGCCACAACTGATGTGGCGCTCGTGCAATTGTTTTGCAATTGTTTACCAAGTGTTTTCCCCGCTACGGTGAGGTGAAAAATTGTATGATTCACACGGCAGAAAACATATTTGGGTGACAAAGTCAGGCTTCTATTTTAGAATCCTTCGCTAACTCGGGATTCAATACTGACTCTCGCATCAAATAACAACTTTGCAGCCTTGCATATCAGATAACTATTCTTTGATTGTTTCGCATTCACGGCTAAACCGCTGAACCGATTTCAAAGAAATTTGGTATGGAAATACTTAGTTCATTCTAGGGGAAAAGATAGAATACTTTTCACAGTTCGGGCGGGCAAAAGATAAAAGAAAGTAAAATATTTACGATAAACATTATATATGTATGTTTATTGTTAATTTTTTTATTGGCTAATTTTATTTTTTTAATAATGAAAAATTTACAAAATAATTGTGTAGGTATATATGCAATGTATCCTAACTTACTTTGAATAGTGTGTTTGTTTCGTTTTCACGGTGCAACGCCTAAATCAATCGACGTAAAATTAACGAGATGGACTTGAAATGTTTTGGTGGTTCCTCTTATTACATAGGATTAATAACCTAACCTAAAAAAATATTTTTTGCAACAAGCTTTTATTGCCGACTGTACTTTTTTTGCACAGTCATCATCTGCTTATCAAGACAAATCCAACGAGCCCAAACACGACGGGTTTATCATGTGTCGTTCAGGAGTTCCTATGACCACCTTCCGTCTCCATCATCAGGCCATCTAAATAATATCATATTGCATTTTCATGGGGTTTCCATACGTATTCCAAATTTCAGCCAATTCCACTAAAGAGAACCGGTTCAAAATTGATTTGGAAAATTTGACCTAAACAAAACCACACACACACACACGCACGCACGCAGACGGAACCGCAAGGAAGAACTAGTAGAAAAATAAGATGCGTCTGTCAATTAATATTGGATTTTTTATTACATACGATATTGTTTAAATTGATATTCCACTCATTTGCACGAATTCACATCAACATCATTTACACCTCTCTTTCGAATTTGTTGGTAATCAATCCAATCTCGAAGTATATCGGCACCCCTACCCCAATACTATAGGTGCTTTAACGAGTGCAACCCCTCTGCACTTGACCTATTTTTACCCCGCCAGCTCAAGTGCCAATGGCTCCACTAGCCCTGTATTTTCATACAATTCTTCTCCCCTGGGCACTTGAAACCGCTATTTCAGGTAAAAACGTTAGTGAAGAGATTTCTGTTTTGAATGGGAGTTTGTTGACGAGTATATTCGGGTGGCAAAAGGTATATTGTGTATGTTGGGATGCTTGACAAATTGTTGAAAAAACCTTAGAAACCCCTAAAAACCCTCAGTGCAGGGTTCCATCGCTATTATTACAAACAAACAGAAATAACAATCTCAAAAAAACATTCTATTCAGTTAACGAAGGTGATTTTCAGTAGGCATAAACATTTTAATAGCATGTAACTCAAGAACCAATAATGTCTACTTAGTTGTGATACTTTTTCTTTTAATTTCGTTATATGCCCTTTCATTTAAGATATTTTTCAGAATTTTAGTATTTGTAGTTTTGACTGTAGGGGGGGACAGTTGCCGCTAACAAAAATTAGCACTTTAAAGCTTTATATTTCACAAACGGATCCCTTAATCGAAAAATTGTTTTCACAAACCAGCAATATTTTTAAAAGACCTATCCAACGACACCCCACACCATGGAGTAGATATGAAATAAAAACCATAACCATTATGTGTAGGGGAGGAACCCCAAAACATTTTTTTAAAGATTTTTTTGTCGGCGTGAGTAATATGTATATTCATGCCAAATACAGCTTTATAGTACTATGTCTCTGAGCTAATCTGCGGACGGACGGACAGACGGACGGACATGGCGAAACTATACGGAAATATTTACAAAAACCGCAGTCGAGAAAAAAGGGGTGAATCTTACTCATGCGGATCCCAAGAAAAAATGGGTCACCACAACAAACGAGAAAAGATGAAAGGTAGAGCGTAATATGTCACTGAGGCAACCTTCCAGTTAAATTAGGTCTACAGCGGACTTAACACGCATGCACGAGATAAAATTTGACAGGTGCTAGGGAAATGAATACATCTATTCCATATTCTAACGTAACACACACACACACACACACACTAAGGTTTAAAATAGAAGTGTCTCGTCCCGACTTTTATTACCTTTTATTACTTAGCAACTATAGCGATTTTATCAAGACGGGACACTTATTTTAAACCTTAAGCGTTGTCTTACGTTAGAACATGGAATAGATGTATTCATTTCCCTAGCACCTGTCAAATTTTATCTCGTGCTTGCATGCTAGGGAGCCTGTGCACATTTCATCACTTCACTTGCTAAATATTGTTTTACCCCCGACGCAAAAAGGGGGGTGTTATAAGTTTAACGTGTGTATCTGTGTATCTATCTGTCTGTGGCATCGTAGCTCCCACACGGAAGAACTGTTTTTGTTAGAAGTGTTAGTGAAGAAGATTTAGTTTTTGTTAGAAGTGTTCTTAACTTGGTTTGATAAAAATCCGTTAATCCATTGAAGAGTTATAAACTTATGAGCTCTGAAGGAAGTGATCCCAATTTTGTTGGCATTTTTATCTATTAAATAGTTAGCTACATAATATATAAGTTGATTACTAACTTTTGCTTGCAACTTTGTCCGCGTAGTAGTAGTTTATTGTTATTCCCTTGGGAACTGTACAAGTTTAGGGGATGACCGTATCGTACGTATTTTCCTAGGATAAAATCTCCTTGCAAAATTCCATAAAGATCCGCTCAGCGGTCTTGTTTTGAAAAGGTAGACAGAGTTACTTGAGAATTTTCAAATATACGATTAGATTTATTTCTCTATTAGAATGTGGTTATCGTAGCCTAGAGGTTTGTTAATTTGCGTGAGATTTCCCATAGTATTTTTAATAACACGTGTCGGTTATTACTCATCAATATTTTTGTATTAATAAGTGTAATCTGCACAGATTTGGATAAAGTCCAACTCCATTATAGACCATTATGTTAAGAGGGTTACGTGTACAAAAATAATTTACTCCACTCCAGCGAAGGTTGTGCAGAATTTGGGGTTTATATAACAAAATTTTGACTCCTTTTCGGTTTCAATTGTCTAATAATTTTATTTTTCTTAATTAAGTTTTAAACTTGATTTTAACCGGAATGTATTTGAAAATAAGCACTTAAATAATTTAAATCATTCTATAAATTATCACTGGCAATAAATTCATATCCAACATTGGGTTTAAAATTCAGATGTGTCAGGTATTTTGAATTCAGTTGGCTTAAAATAATTCCTGGCGATTTTACTCCGTATATGTAAAAAGTTTTTTTATACTTTCGCTTTTTATTTTAGCGTACACACATCTACATTTTACGTTGGAATCGTCTAAACCACCTTAACCGCATGTTCCAATAAATTTTCCTCTTCTACCCATTAACCTTTTGAAATTAATCCATAAAATGCCTTTTCATCAATCTCCAATAGCCCAAATCCTTCTCTAGAAACAAGGTTTACCTGTCAGTGCCAACGACTCCCCATGGAGTCCTTTCGAATGGAAATTAGGTCGTCTGGTCGTGAATGTATAAGGTATTTTACAGTCCACATGCAAATCTTCTGATTTATGGCCCCCGTCCGTTACATATAAAGAACCTATCCAACTTGACATGTGATAAATGATCAGGAGACCAAGTTACTAGAATACAAACTACTAAAGCAGCTCCTGAAATAAATGACATTCGAAATTATGTCGTATTTCGTGAATCTGAAGGTTTGGACATGTTAGATGTAGAAGTATTGGGAAGTTGGGATGGATTTATGAATTACGAAATATATGACGGTATGGACGTCGTTGGGTTTAAAAATGTTGTTTTGTATTTTGGCGGATATTGTGCTTGGTAAAGATGTATGAGTAGCAATTTGAGGAATGAGTGGAATGAGTCTTTGTGAGGCCCACATACAGTTGCAAGATTGAAAATCGGTGGCAAATCTGATCTTTTTGTGCATACATTTTATAATTAGTGTAAGCTTTGAGCGGTTATTGACACATTTTAGGATAATAATTGTGCCTCCTATTGGAATGGAAATGGAAAGGCTTCATGAGCTGAATTCAAAATTATATATCCTTCCTGACATTCGTTTAAAAAACCTCAAATCACGCCAAGTTTGGGCTCTCTAAGTGTGTTACCTTACTCTTAGAGGATATAATTCACCGCCTCCGCTACACGTCGCACCGCTACCGCCCCTGTGTGGACACTTGTCAAAGATTCCTTAAATTACATAATTATTTAAACGCAAGTTTTTTTCTATTTTTTTACGCAAATCACCTGATGTATTATGTCTTTCAGGGTAATTAAAGTTAAGTTTGGCTGTATTAAGAATTGTTAAAATGTAACAAGTCTCAAATAGTGGAAGACTAACTTTGTCCCTTTCACTAGCTGTACCTTGTATTCAAACATACATTCTAGTGTTCTTCGTAAATATTGGAAATTAATGTTATAACCTATAATAAATAAATGATTGATCACTAGCTTTTGCCCGCGACTCCGACCGCATAGAAATCGTTTATCACTTTTTCCTTATCAAATATTATAAGATAAAAAGTAACCTATGTGTCAATCCAGAATAATCACTATTTGTGTGCCAAATTCCATCTAAATTTGTTCAGCCTAAAAAGTGAGAAAAATATATTACAAACCTACATTCCGTATTATTTTGATAGTAAATTAAATCACATACAGGTATAAGAAAACCACACTATTTTGTAAGATGGTTTATGATTTTGTTTTCTGACAAACTAAATAATTTAAATCAGATATTGTTAAAAAAATACTTATGTAATTTATGAATAAATAAATATGAGTTAATTATTTTATAAAACATTATGCCTAATTCCGTGTTAAAAATATTAGTTAGTATAAATTCTGCTTACAACCATTTTTTAACATATTTGTTGACCAAATTATTTAAAAATAGAACCTTTTACTTACAAACTGGCCAATTAAAACAACTGTTATGTATGTAATCATAAATTTAACAGTAATTTAAATATATTTTAAGTTTAAAACCACTTTAACGTTTGATAGAATTTAATCAGAAAACAACAAAAAGTATATATTTTTCTAAGCTAAAAAATACTGCTTATTGCACTGTTTTGATTGGACTAGAATTATTGCTTAAGTAAATGTATTTAAAGATTAAGTTATAATAGTTGAACAAACTATAGATGCAACGAATATTCGGTATCAGTTTTTAGACAAAATTGTACTATTTGGCCAGATACCGGATAGCAGCGTAATATCCGGCCGGATACCGGATAGTAAATGTGCATTTAAATTATATTGAAAAGTGATAAACATAACAAACCACGTATAATAATTAACCAGATGAAAACCAGTTTTTCACAAGCTCAGAAAATCTCACACTGTCAACATTGCTACATGATGCAAAATATACAAAATATTGGGAAACCAGGCTTTCGGCCGAACATTCGGCGGCCGGTAATTCGGCGGCTGCTGGCCACGCTGGATATCCGGTTTTCGGTATCCGGCCAAACTATTCGTTGCATCGATAGTACCTACTAACCGTGTAAATTAAAAAAAAAACTTTTCAAAATTCGCTTGTCACCTAACAACTTCATAACTTAACATTAACGACAGTAGGTTAGAAACTGTAACAAAAACTGGTAATTCTTTTAATATAAATATTTAAGCATGTTAACCACAATACAAAATGTAAAAGATAAATATAGTGATAGTAGGTACATTGCTTCGTTTCTCAATTTAACTTTTAAGTAGTTTATTAAAAAAATCATTATACATTTATAAAAATTGCATTCAGAATTCAAGCGACAAAACCAAAGAATAAGTTTATAATATAAAAAATTATCACACAAGATTTTTATTATTAACCTACTGAAGCGTTATTTGTCCCCAATTTAAACAACAGAATTTGTTTTTATCCTAAAGTTTCTACATAATATAAACCACTTATAAACTTAATTTATGAAAAAAAATACATGTTTCATACTAAAGTTACTTATACTCGATTAGCTGCACGAATACCGGTCATTAATCTTTCAAGGCACCCTAATTAAAAATAAATATAATATACAGGCAACTTAACTAGAACTTTCTTTTCTTTAAAAATTTGTCATTATAACATTTTATTTTATTTCAGAAAAAAAAAATCTTTGAATTAGTTTAATTACTTATAGAAGAATTTTTGAAATATTATTTACAAATTAAAAATATATTCGTAATAAACACGTTGAATATTTTCTGTTGTTAGTAATATTTATTAATGATAGCATTTTTTTATTAATTTATCTAAATAATTATTTTACATATTTACGCAATGTCCTTTACTATACTCGTATGACAGACACACTAATATTTTTCTGTGTACAGTCGATGACAGAAAGATGACTTTTGGACCTTATTACAATGAAACAAGGTGAAAAAGTGTAAACATCTGTCTGTCCTCGACTGTACTAAATATTATCACTATAATCACAACACAAGCTGAGATACACGCGTATCAAAAAAAAAATTATATATATTTTTTTATTATTGCTAACGAGCTTAGTCTAGCTTCAGTTTTAACTGACCACAAGATGTGTAAAAAAATGTGTTTATTAATTGGCACAAAATTATTATTATCTTAGTTTTAAATGTCCATTAATTTTAATCCTCAGACCAACAACAAAATCCCACAGACATTTAAACGTCAATATTACTAAATTTGTAAATTAAAACTAGTGTCAGACTGAGACTATAGAACCTCAAATTTAACAACTAATTTTAACCTATTTTAATTTTACTCCTGTTCCTTTCATATTGAAGTTAACTCAGACTCTCGCCGCCTAAACGATCCTGGAACTCTTAACAACCTTCCAGAGCCATGTCTTTCTAACCTCTCCGTCACTTCTGAATCTATTGTATTTTTCTTACAAAAACTGCAAAATGCACACGCCAAAGTATTTTTGAAAGCGTTCCTAAATTCCTTATTAAAATACGCATATATTAGGGGATTAAGTACCGAATTAAAGTAGCCAGTCCAGAACAAAATAATCGAAACCACTTCTGGATAATTGCAAGAACTGCACAAAGATGTAGACACGTAGAAGAGGAAAAAAGGAAGCCAGCAGACGATGAATGCTCCCATAATGATACCCAGAGTCCTCGCCGCTTTGTGTTCCCTCTTCATTCTCAAGATATTCCTATCATTGATGTCTCTTGAATGCCTCTGCATGAGCCTCGTATGACCAGCTATGGCTTTTTCTTGTCTATTTGCTTCTTTAAATATAGCAAAGTATGTAAATATCATAATAGTGCAAGGGATCCAAAATGATATTGAGCTGGATATAACAGCATATGGCTTGTTGACGACCCATAAACAGGTGTTGTTATTTCTTGGATCTTCTCGAAATATGATGTGTTCTCCTGTAGTGTACCAGCCCAGGCAGATGGGGGCGTAGGATATAGTCACCGGACTCAGCCATGTTGCTGCCAACATGACATATGCCATCTGAAAATGAAAGTTTATAGCCAGATTATTGGTTTAGTTAATAAACATTATAACAATTTAAAATCTGGGTTCATGTAATTGCTGTTAATTATCAAAAATAAGGTGTTTTGAATTAAATAAAAACAAATGATTTGTATAACTGTAAAATCGTATGTTTTATTACACGGAGCAACATTGTGACACACATTCCCGGGAATCACTCACTTTTTAATGAATTATAATTTTATTAAATCATCATGATGATTTATTATAATATAATATTAATATTACATAATATCAATATTACGTATAACATAGCATCGTCATTATTCTACATATTGGCATTATCACCTGAACCTATATCCCAATTTGTAATCGTATTGTAACGTTATAAATAGATCTTATCTTATAGGGTTGCGAGGTAAAACCCGATAAGTAAACATAATTGGTTTTCGAATATTGAATTTCGAAGGCGAATTAAGGAGCTTCAATTTTGCATGGTTCATTATCTGAACTAATCGGGTTTTACCTCGCAACCCTCGATAGTGATCTTTCTCGACAATATAAGTAGGCGGCAGAAAGACAAGAATAATATTAAGATTAAAATATTTTAATTAAAATTTTACATTGATTATCGTTCAATATCTCCATTATATGGTTTACCCTGGAATCACCGACACTCATTTCAAAGAATGTTTTACTTCGCCGAATTTTCATTTCATCGACAGGCATTTCCACGTGCAAGAGTTATAATTTTTAGGGTGGTTACATGTATAACCTAACCGTACCTATGTAATGCTTAAGATAACCTGAAAACAATAAGGTTTCAGCAGAAAGCAACTTTCGATGAAATTAAATTCGGTGAAACAACACATTCGATAAAATTATTGTCTGCAAAACAACGGGGCACTTCATTTAATCCATGTTTTATTTTAAAACAGTATTAAAAAAAGGGTGAAATAAAACAACAGATATTATTATATTATGTACGAAACAAATTTCGTTTATTTTGCAAAAAGCATTTGATTACAAGCAATTTTTAGGTAATCTACCTAACAGCCAAATCACTTATGAATAAATAAATAAAAAATATTATAATTTTTCTTTGATCAACTAACTGACTGAGTTGCATTATTTCGAAAATAACATTGTTATAAATCTTGAAAAAAAAAATTAAGGGATTTTTAACATTAAGACAGCCAAATCCGATTTTAGGTGAGAGTTCATTACACTAAAAATAAATGAACCACTTGTAAGTTTATATTTTAAATGTTTCATGACCAATCTCATTCATTAATAATAAACAACATAATATAATATCGATTGTCTGTTTGTTGGTTCTCATACATATTTTTTACTAAAGAATGTGACGCGATAAATACTAAAATAATATTAAAATATCAAAATTCATAAACTATTCACAGTAAAATTAACAATCTAAGCTATCACAGTCTAAAGTAGGATGCAACAGAATTTCTTAAATGTTAAATAATTTATTGTAAGAATAAATAAACAATTAATGTCACAGCTGACAAAGTTACTTAATCTCAGATTAAAAATTAAGTGAAAGAAAAAAAATTATATAAACTACATATACTAACACATCGATTTAGATGTTTTCTCTATCGCCCTATTATTGTTTTTAATGATACTTAATATTGCTGTTGTTTACAATTATCTAGATGTTTTAACCAGACTATGCTATGGATTTTAGCTATGTTTAATGAAAATACGTTAAGCTATGTTTAATGGAAAATTATAAGTACCTACCTATCGTAATATTCTGATAGATATTTACACATTAATTTCACATTTATGCATGACTACAAAATACTTCAAGCTAACACATATAGTATATTTAAAATACACCGATTAAAAGTTAGAGATGATGAGTTTTAAATAAACGTTGGACGGATATCAACCAAAATTTACGAGTTGAATTTAAATAAATAACATTATTAAAAATACTTACTTGATATTTTATTAAAAGACTTTTAGCCAAAAGTTTTGTTTAAACAACACAATACAATTTGAGAATATTAAAATTTGTTAGATTAGGAAAAATTAGTTAACAAAATACATTTTGTCAGAGATATGAGAGTTTGTTAGAACAAAGTACGTCTAAAGAAGTCACAACCATTTATTATTACTTTTTTTACAATTTACGTCAATGTTAATATATATTTCATTAGCGAAAATTTATAATTTCAGGAAATATTTCAATATTATCTAATGTTACAATGCCACTGCTAAATATGTTATTTCCTAAAAAAAAATGGTAATTTTAGGCATTCATTGTCCCAAAATTACACCACGTACCTACTAAACAAAAGGGCACAGGTCTACTATGTTGCTAAAAATTTGGCTATGACTTTTATTAAAAAATTCGATATATGCCTAAATTTAATTTAAGATTTTCTTGAATTATGTTATGAACTATCACTAATACTGTTGAGCCTTAATTACTTATTTAAGAGGAAGACACATTGAATTTAATTTATATTAGCGATTGATCATAGAGGGCAAACTAATGCAAAAATGTGAAATGAAGAGGTTTCATTGAAGTAAAATGAAGGCACAATCAGCAAAGTAAGTGGTCATTTACTTTTGACACTACTTCAAGGAAAAAAAATATTTATGATAATTAATAAAGAAGAAAATGTCACTAAAGTCCCTTCAAATGGACATACAATTAATTTTATCAACCTTATTGTTTTATGTAAGTTAACCAAATTCAACCTAAGACCACATATTTAGCTGACTGTACATTGTTTTGACATGGAAATATAAACATTCTGAGCCTAAGCAATGTTATTAGTTTCAAATTGGTCGATACAATTTTTTTACACTAATTTGAAGTGACACGTGTTGTATTAGTCAAAGCATACAAAAAGTGAAAGATAACATATCGATATAAAACAAAATGATTATGATCTCAGCTTGTAAGAGGAAAGCCAGTACAGAACATTGCTATTAGTGAGTAATTATTATTTAAAACCTACTTAGTTTCAAACATATTTATTTTGACACAACACTGACACACCAAATCTAACGGATTTGTTAAAAAGTTAATTGTAGCACATCGATAATTATTTTAAATCGTTTTTTTTTTTTCTATTGAAGCGTTATTTGTCCCCATATTTTTACCGTATCTTCCTATTAAAGTTAAAATAAAATAATTTTAAAACTAACGACTGTACCTTAACAATTTCTAATATCTACATTATTATTTTGCATTTTGCAGATAAATTGGTATTTACATTAAATACTAATAGTATTAATTTACAGTAAATACTTGTTTAAATGAGATGCCGCCACCAAAGAGTAAAAGATCATCCACATTTAAAAAAAACATAAGTTACTACCTTTTTTTTTATAAAACCAATTGATAATTCTCAATATTTGTGCACTGTCGCATCGTTTTTACAGACTTAAATTGTAAAACTAAAGCAAAAATTAAATTGTAACAGATGCGGTTAAATCAAAAAATATTAAACACCTAAATAAATATTGAATAATTATCTATTACAACTACAATTCAATTTCCTAAACACAATTAGCCTACAAATATATAATTATCATAATTACGTTTTAAATATTTTGCAGCGTCTATGAACTAAAATGCTATTTTTAATTATTTTATCTATTTGCTATTAATTCTAATGACATTTTAGGCCTCTTACATTAGTCAGCCTAAATTAAGTGATAAATAAACATGTCTTCGGACAAGAAATTGTGGAATCAAAATCACTTACAAACGTATTATTTTTACAATTTGATGAGTATCAAGTGCACTAAATCTAAGTAAAGAGTGTAAAAGAAAGGGTTAGTAACAGCAGAAAGCGATTATGTAAAATAAACATTTCAAACCAGAATATTTTGTAGAAATCTTCTCTATCTTTGAATTAAAAATCCTACCTAATCTTAAGAGTAATTTATTCACATTTCTAAATTTTGTTGACTAACACATTTTTACTGAACTATCTATGACAGTCACGATCAATTTACTAAGTACACTGCCTTCGTTGACAACTACTCAAACTTTAGTCTCTTTATCATTTTTTTTTGTTCAAAGTGACGCTAAGTCAGACGGTCTCCTCGAAGCTGCTGGAGCCCTTAATTGGCCTGAACCCCTTCTTTCTAACCTCTCCATTGCATCTAAGTCCAAAGCATTCCTCTTACAAAAACTGCAAAACGCACACGCTAACGTGTTCTTAAACGCATTTCGAAAGTCTCTATTGAAATACGCATAAATAATCGGGTTTAGCGCAGAATTAAAATAGCCAGTCCAGAACATTATAACTGTCAGCACTTCTGGATACTGGCAAGTTTGGCACAGTGACGTCGATAGGTAGAACAAGAAGAATGGCAACCAGCATAAGATGAAAGCTCCCATGATGATCCCCAAAGTCCTCGCCGCTTTGTGCTCTCTCTTCATTTTTAGTAAATTCCTATCTTTGGTGGGCGTGTTTGCATTTATGTGCAGTGCACCATTTTTATCACCGACTTCTCTAGAATGCCTGTGCATTAGCATCGCATTACCTGCTCTAGCATGCAATGCCTTCTCTTGCCTATTCGCTTCTTTGAATATTGCAAGATATGTAAAAATCATGATTGTGCAAGGTATCCAGAAAGATATTGAGCTGGATATCACAGCATACGGCTTGTTGACCACCCATTCACATTTGTTTAGGTTTTCTGGCTTATTCCGCGTTTCTATGTGTTCTTTTGTCGTGTACCACCCCATGAAGATTGGGGCGTAAGATATTGTCACTGGACTCAGCCATGTTGCTGCCAACATGACGTATGCCATCTGAAAGTAAAAAGTGTTTACTGCTTTAATTTCAGTTTATTCCCCATCTCATTCTCAACTGATTCAGCCAGATCTTTTATTATTTTATAATCAGTTTTCAAACTTAGCTCATGTATAATTATTATTGTTGTCAATAATAATAGAATATTCTCATGCACTATCTCGATTTTAATTATTTTCGTGTTAAAATGTATTTTGTCTTATTTTTATACTTTAAGTATTTTTATGCATTTTTTAATGATGAAAATAAAAATGAAAAGCTCTTAAAGCAGCCCAAAACTTCCGAAACCAAAAAAGGTATGTAAAAAACCAAATGCTTACACGATAGATTATTTGTTTTATTTCAACTATTTATTTTAATAATAAACTCAAATAAATAAACATTAAGAAAAATAATACGATACCAATCACGTTGAAAACTACAGTTCATTTTTAAAACCGAATAGAACCTTACAACATTTTATGGTTCCACCCAATTTGTATAGTATGCGGTAAATCATAACTTGGATACAATTTTCAGGTCTGCGCAGCCAGAATTGAACCTAAATCATTATAACTGTCAAGGTAATGGTGCTAGAAATTGAAGCACTAAATTTTGTACAAATTGGGTCAACGGTGTACTTGTCTTGTTGCCAAGTGCATACTAGCTTTCAAATTGCTTTTGCAGACTTTATATCACTTTTTTGCTGCACTCTATTTAGTGTTGATTGACCCGTGTGGGATTACTTTCTCAGGTTAGTTTAGATTGGCGATTTTTACTCCACCGAGGCTCTAAAATATAGATAATTTTTTTGTTAAAGGGAGAACCGTTAACTCATCGCATAACTTCGCGTAAATATAAAACGAGACGGAATTTCTGCTAATATAATATTATTTTTAAATATCGTTAGTAAATAAAACTTAAAATAATGTTAGTAAAAATAATACAGGCAATCTTACTTTAAAATATCGCGAATGACACGGCCACCATTTTCCTATTTACAGCAACAAAAGATGATAATAATGATGAATAATAATAATGATGATGAACAAACAAATGAATTAGGATAAACAGAAAAAGTAATTTACCTTTTTGGTCATTTTAATGGGGTACTTCAAAGGTTTTACGATAGCGTAGTATCTGTCGACGGATATGCAGCAGAGATGCAGAATCGAGGTCGACGTGAAGTAAACATCGGAGGAGTTCCAGAGGTCACAGATGATAGATCCGAAGCGCCATTCGTCGTAGAATTGCACGCTGAAGTTGAACGGCATAACCACCATTGCGACCAAGATATCGGCGAAGGCGAGCGACACGACGAAGTAGTTTGTGATGACGCGGAGTTTTCTGTAGAAATATGTGATATTAATAAACACATTTTGGATTTTGATAAAAATTATTTAATTTTACAGATAATAATAGTTAACTTCAAACCAAGAAGTTTATTTGACTAAAGTAGGATTAGACGATGACAGGTAAGTATATTTTTCATTTATTAAACATTCTTAATAACACAGATTTACTTTGGTTTATTTGCTAAAGCTGCTGCTTCCTAAAATTGGTTATGGACTTATAACAATTCGGATTTCCGATATAGACCCGTCATGTAGGTAACTAACTCTTATCAGAGAAACAATTGACAAGTTAATTGCCGAGGCTACTTACTGTTGTATTCTCAAAACAATGGAAAGAAAACAAATGGCGGTATTTGATTAAGGCTCAAATATGCGTTAGATTAAAATTGTGAATTTCATTTAGAGCCACACATACCTATGTCTCATGACAGAGACGATGACCAGCAGGTTCCCCAGAACAGCCATGATGACGATGAGCAGAAGCACGGCGACGCGAATCTTGAAGAAGACGCCATGAGTCCACTCTTCGCCGTGCGGTGCGGCTGTGGCGTTGGCGCTAGCGTTGAAATACGTCGCGTTTGACGCCATCAGGGGTCGTCTAGAAACGAAGATTATCCTTACTGCAAACGTTGGTTAAATGCAAAGGTTGGTTTATTTGTACGAGTATGTTTGTTTTGTAGGCAGGCTAGTTTAAAAGGCTAACCGCGACGTCACTTATAGTTTGTTTCTAGACATGCAATCCCACGACCTTGGTACAGTAGGCAGATTACTAGTACTAGATCAACGAGTCAATGAAATTAGTTAGTTAGTTTTTGCTTTAGTGCACACTTTTAGTGTTATAACGAATTAATTTTCATTGCATTTAAAGAATGGCATATATTTAGAAACCATGATAATAATACAGATCAAGGGACATATTATTTATAGTGATCTTGAGTAAGAAGAAAATTTCAAGTCTTAGAAAGCTGTCTCTGGCGCCAGTCGGTATCTTACTGAAATTCACTTTAATAAGGCTCTCAGTATATTTCATTAATAACTCTAATCAAGCAGTTTCATTTCAAAAATGTATCGTACCTAATAATTTTGTTAAAATAAAGGATAAACCTTGCTTCCTTAAAATTTTACCTTTATCTCGCTTGTTTGATTTTCGCTCCAAAATTATCTTCCAAAACAGTAGTTTCAGCGTCTTGCATCATTTCGCTGCACTAAATTCTGTTCAATTCTTCTAACATCTTCAAATCTTTCCTTTTCTTTTTCACTGTCTCACTTCTTAAATTCTCAAAGATCTTCTCAACATACATGTTTTCTCATGTCACTTTCATATTTATCAGAAATGTTTTCATTTGGAAGTAACGCGTTGGGAAATTCTCGTGTCTCCATTTTCAGGACATTTTCTGTAACAAGGAAAAATATGTGAATATACGAGGGGATTGCGTTACATTGGGATGAATATTCCTGGGAATTTGTATGCAAATGATATATTACGCGAGACGCGTCATCGTGTTTTTGCATTCGTGGTGTTGGGCAAGTCGCAATTTTTGGTTTCACTGGATAAAACTTTTTGAGCATGATGTCCATAAAGTACACTTAATTGTTAATTTGACTGTTAATGTGATTAACAAATGTTTAATAAATCAAAATGTACTTAAATGCTAAAATGTAATGAAATATTTTTTGATATAAAGTTTTTTCAGATATTAAACAAGTCTATGATTACAAAATATTTCTGAGTAATGAACGTTTGATTGCTCAGAAATATGCCAATTTGTTAGACTGAAATATTTTAAAAAGGCCGGAACTTAAGAATTCGAAGAAAAAATGTCTTAAAGAAAAATGAAAAGCGCTCATTTGAAATTCAATTTCTTTGAATTGTTCAACGCGACGGGAATTTTTAATAAAATTGATTCATCATGTAACTTCGTGAATTGATTGATGTTAATAATCATTATTGTGCTATAAATTGATTATTTTTTGTTGCACTAAAATCTTAAATCTTGTTAAGACGTTAAATCTGACTTAGGACTTTCTTGAATTTTTACCCGTCTGCCGAAATAGGAGGGTAATGATTTTGTATGTGTGTATGTATATGGTTCTTTGTTCATTCGTAAAGGTTGAACGGATAGCCCGATTTCGACAACCAGGGTCACACACACAATGACCCTAGAAAAAAAAACCGGCCAAGTACGAGTTGGGCGGTGTGGAGCCCTCGGTACGCGAGTCCGACTCCCACTTGACGGTTTTTTTTCACATCTTGTGTGCGAAAATGAAATTTTCCCGTCGGCCTGTTTCCTACAGCAAAAATAAAGAAATGTTATTTACACCGTGTAATAAATTTAAATTTGTACCTGTACACATATGCTTTGTTAAAAGGCACATGTTACATGTGCCATATTAAACAAAATTACTCGTGACTTCGTCTTAGAAGAATTCGTTTGTTGTGTTTCTAACGAGAAAATTAAATGTTATATAATATTTTGTCACTCATTTTTGAACCTTTTTTATGAATCGCCAATAGGCATTTTTTTATATTAATTTCGTCATACTTGTATTTCAGCTTTTTCGCTCTGCGCTTCGAATTAAAATAAAGTTTGATTATGTAACAAAATAAATAATGTTAATAATAAGTTATTAATAAATATCAAGAGACAACCCCACATAAATTAATATTTTCCCAAACTAAGTTCTACGCCTACACTATGGGTGCTAGACAAATATAAACATTATATTAAATATATAGTATAGTATATAGTAGATAAATAATCAAATACACAGAAGACATCTTAGGGCCGTATTAATAGACTCGTCTTGGGTGATACACCCTTTACAAGATGGGTCACAAGACTGAGCTTTGATTAATAAACCAATCTCAACCCCATAATCCTGATCCTCGTTTCACTTGATACGAGAATCTCATCTCCATTGATTATGGTTATTTGGTGACTTGAGTCCGACTCACCTTTTAAAAAATGGCGGATGCACTGCCATAAATCGATCATCTGGGTGCGTTTTCACAAATAAATCGGTTCAGAAAATAAGAAAATCCTATTTTGCATCGTGTATTAAGCAAAAAATAATATCTCAATCGTATTTAAATAAGAACATTACCTAAATTGTACTTTTGCCGCTGCATACAACTGCCTAAAAATGGTGTGCTTTGTGTCGTGTTTATGTGAAATTATAATGAGAGCTAGATACTTTTCTATTAATAGTAAAAGTACGAGGTATCGACCAAGCGACGGCCAAATAATAGCTCATACCCATGTGTACCTATAACAAACCAATGCTTCCGTGCGCCGGCCGCCGGGTTGGCCCTAAAGGCGCGAAACTAATTTCATTCAATTCAATTTCAAGTAAGTACCTACATACAATTTACTTTTTATACTTATTACTGATCCGTAATATAAATAGCATTATATCATAATAACAGCCAAATACTAGGCCAATGCTTACATTTATTAGTTATGTTAAATATTTACTTTTAAAGTAAAAATTATGCGACGTTTTATTGGTAGGTTACTCATCCAACCCGATATGCATCGATACCTCAATCAATAGGTACCTATGTTTTATTATACTGGTGTTTAGAAAACCAACAAAATCTTATTAGCTATTTTGTTAATTAATTGTGTAGGTTCCTACCTATTATAATGTTTCTAAACGTAAACGTAAAACGGGTCGCTATAAGTAGAGGAGAGGGATTTGACAATACGTATTGACTTGACATAAACATGAACGCATGCCGATGCGTACATCTACTTTATTATTGTTTGATAAATAAAAAGTGCCTGATTTGTTTGAAAACTTGTACTAACTGTTGCAACAATCAACTAGTAATAACTGTGAGATATATACAGTTTCGTGTCCTAACATAAATGTGGTGTAAAAAGTGTAGGTACCTATGTGTGAAATGAACGAAACCAAAGAATCTGCATTTTCTATCATTTATAGTGCTTAGATATTGTGTTTAACTTAAATTCGTTTTGTAGGTTGTCGTCAGTGCAATAATGGAAAACTTGGATAACAGGCAAGGTTGGCCGGAAACAATTAGGACTCCAAAAAAGGTACATCATATATTTGGAGGAGACAGTGTTCACAAACTTCAACGCCGACAGCAAGCAGTTGACGACAATGGCTAATCGTTTGCCAATTGACAAATAAACATGAATTTTACTTGTCTAAATAAAAATAAAAGGGCTTTTTTACAATGATGATCAAGTTCCAGGCCAGGTAAATTCAGTTTATAATGTACCTATTACATGACCTTTCAAGATAAAACAATTAACTTATATTGTTTTTAAATAAAATACCTAACTTTAGATGTAACTCAGGCGCTAGGGTACCCAATGTTTGTCAACTGCATTATTTAAAAGATAATATCATGTAAGATTATTATAGGTTAGAAATATCTATTTCTAATTAAAAGAGGTAAGTATAGGAGTTGTAAAGATCAGTGTTAATTAGTTCTATGGTACTGCACATAAAATATAAAAAACATTTGACTAATTTTAGTATTAGCTTTTCAGAGAGCGCTGATGCAGGAAGTTTTACAGTTTCATCTGTTCAATATTTAATTAAAATTTTGTTTGTATTGTATCATCAAGTGATACATAATTCATAGAGTAGATAAAACAAGATAAAGACAGATTTAAAGAATACATACATACATACATACCTACATATCATGGACAATCTCACACAAATTGACCTAGTCCCAAACTAAGCTCTAGGCTTGTACTAAGGGTACCAGGCAACAATATACATACTTATATAGAGAAATACATGCTAAAATATATAGAAAACATCCATTACTCAGGAACAAATATGCTTATCACACAAATATTTGCCTATACCGGGATTCAAACCCAGGAGCGCTAGCTTCTTAGGCAGGGTCACTACCAACTAGGCTAACTGTGTCGTCATAGAATAATAGTTAAATGTTTAAAATACTGCTTGTAGGAAATACAATATAGGTAAGTATTTATTTCAAGTTACCAATGTTACCTACTTACTTATACTCTCATTGCCTTTATTTATTACCAAGTGACAGGTTAAAAAAATTATTAGGTATTTTATAGAAATAGAATAGTTGGGAAAAAATGGATGACCTTAGTACAAGACTGGCCAAGGTAGGGTGAAAATTAAAGAGGCTTTAACCTGCAGCCTGCAGTGCATCGATGTGGGCTGAAATTATGATATTTATTTCACTTACCGCCTGTTTCACAATCGTCAAATACAGCATATCTGTCACATAAATTAAGCCCTTTCCCTTTCTTACACTTGAAACTGGACAAGGAGAGTGCAATCTTTATTTGACAGATGAATTTACTTGTAGATTGTGAAACAGGCCCTTATTTAATCTAAATTTATTTATATAATTATACCTTTTACATCTTTGAAACAGGTGAGTATTCCGGTCAGGTTGGTTAATAGTTAGATACCTAGGCTAGCTGTGAATCAGTTAAAAATAATCTGAAGTATATTTTGATTTTAAAACATATGAATGTGTAAAAATTAAGTATTTTTCTTTTATATAATAAACTGACCGCATTCTTAATAGTAGTTTTATTTATTGGTGAAGACATATTCAGGGTCTGTTATAAAGTTTTATTTTATTTATTGTTTTGAAGTTTTAAATATAATATTTAACTTAGTTCCTGTTCCACTATTGACAAGTAAATTTATCTGCCAGTTAAAGTTAGCCCTCTCTTTGTTTATTTTCAAGTGTATGAAGGGGAAAGGGCTAAATCTACCTGTTGGATATCTTGATTTTCTTGACAATTGTGAAACAGGTGGTTAGTGTGATGAAAGTAATTAATTAGGTTGGTCCTAATCATTCAGAATTTGAGAGGCATATTAAGAGGCATATTAAGAGAGGAGGAAATGAAATAAAAGTCTACTAATCTCTTGACTTTAGAGAGCCTTCACTGAATGTCTTAGTAGGTACAATAAAACAATGTAGTGTGGTTCTCATAGTAATGAATTAAATAGACACAAAACCATCAAGCTACTGTTGAAGTTGTATTGGCTCTTGGTGATTCAGTGCTTATATTGTATACATATAATAATGATAACTTTTAAACGTTAATACTTTGACATGAAGTTTCCGTTAGGTTTTCCCCTTATAGACCTAGATACTAATTGTTTTTTATTGAATGGATTGATTATGGAACTCGTATGCCTTTCTTTTTTAGGGTTCCGTTCCCGAAGGGTGCCCAACGGGACCCTATTAATATGCCTACGCTGTCCGTCCGTCCGTCCATCTGTCTGTCTGTCTGTCTGCCTGTCGGTCTGTCTGACCTAACTATAAAGAGCTGCAACTTTTGAACCGTAATAGATAGCGGGTTGATTTTTTTATTCTGAATATGTGTTATTACGGCGGATTTACTGAAAAATAAAAAAATAATAATAAATTGAAATAATCAACGTTTACCCCATACAAGAAACGTTTCTTTTTCAATGTATTTTTATTTTTGTTGTATCGTAAAAACGGTTCAACATACAAGCGTTAAGTTTTCGTTTTTTTCATACAAATGAAAATAGTTTATTTCAAATAAATATGTGTCTTTACACAAATCGGCGCAAAACATTGTAACGGCGGCGTGGTTCAACATCTACTGTGATTTTTTATAGTAATCAGCCAGAGACGAAAGGATTGATGTAAATTAAACACGATGTATTAGCCAGCAGTATTAGCGAAAAAGTGAAATTAAATGCCAAAAAAGTTCATACATAAAAAGGGAAAGGGCCAATGAACAATGAGCCATTCAGCGAACAGTACAGTCAAGGTCATAAATATGTATACACTTTAGTGCCTTGTCTCTTTAATGTCATGTTTAGGTCGGAGTTCAATAACCAATTTAACGGGCTTTTAAATCCTAATCGGCTGTTAGTCAATACATTTTGACAGCCGTCAGACCTCTAATCGCTTGTTTAACTGTTGGTGAACTCCGACCTTAAACTGCCATATATGGATGTCACAGCGATTAAAGTGACAAGGTACTGAAGTGTATACATATTTATGACCTTGACTGTACCTACGACACTCAGTACACGATATCACGTCATTTATACGCATTCTTATTGGATGACAGTTTCGGTTGGTAGTTATTAGTTCAGGATCTATCCGTAGAGACTAGAGGGTGGCTCCTTCGGTGATGCTTTAATAGGCTATGATCCCAAACACATTATTGAATTAATTAAATGACAACTCAGTGATCACACACTTAAATATTAAAGCGTTGTGGGCAAAGTCGTTAATGGTGCCGCGTTTGTATCCGCCTAAGCCGCCTAAGGTTACCGCGTGATACGCGGCATACGAACGAACAGCAATGACTGATGACCGTTGGTGATATAAGTAGGTGTTCCTATTCTTAGGAACACGTCCTAATAGAACGCGAATGCGCGAACTTGCGATGATCGCACATTCGCGTTCTGACGACGCCTTAAGGTGTCGGTTGGTAGCCGACTGCAAGCAGCAGCAGCAGACAGCACGTGCCGCCGCGGCACTACTGATCTGCAGTCGGGCGTAAAGATCAGTAGTGCCGCGGCGGCACGTGCTGTCTGCTGCTGCTGCGTGCAGTCGGCTATCAACCGACAACTTCGCCCGACTGCAGACCAGTAGTGCCGCGGCGGCACGTGCTGTCAACTACCAACCGACACCTTTATGCAGTTATAACGAGTTCGCGTGAAGATCTAGCCTCATTTGTTCTGCTCCCACTAAATACGCATTAAGATTAGAGGAACTTGCTCCATCCGAGTTGGAAAGCCCGTGCCGTGTTCCAGGGTAGGTACCTAGTAATGGGCTAGCAGAGGCCTCCGTTTGAAAGCGAGCCCGCAGTGCAGCAAAGTATTTGGGGGCTATCTGCCGCACTCAGAGAAGTTAATTAATTTTTAAGTTTGATTAAAGTTGCTGCGTCTTATTCTATTGCCATAGCAAAGAAAGTGACAGACACAACTTTAAATGAAACTTAAAAGTTAATTGACGCGTCTCTGAGTGCCGCCGAAAGTCTCGACATTGCCTGAACAACATTGTTTCAGATTGTCTTATAGCAACAGTAATAAATAATTATGATCGGAAACCTTGTTAAACCATCATATCTTCCCATTGCCTTTATATAATTTAGGGTCGGCGCAGCATGGTTTTATTCTTCTACACATCTACTTATCAGCCATCACTATAGAGGCATGCTGGTCCGGGTCGGTCTCCGAGGGCCCCCTGTGCTTGAGGGCCCCGGTGCACGGCACCGCCTACCTAGCCCTCCGATAGCTACGCCGCCACTGCTTATAGCCCTCCGCATTTAGCCTTATTATTTTGTTTCTTTATCACCGCCGCTAATTTCAATGCTCTCCTTACAAATTCAAATAATTTATTCAGTAATTTGGTCACATCAGGCTGTTTTACTGTCGGTTTTACAGGCGCTTCGGACAAGACCAACATTTGATTGCTGAGAAGAAGCGTCGCAAGAAACTCGAGCATAAGGTTTTATACACTCATCATCATCATCATTTCAGCCGAAAGACGTCCACTGCTGGACATAGGCCTCCCTCAAGGTTTGCCAAAAGGACCGGTCTTGCGCCGTTTGCATCCATCGGTTTCCTGCAATTTTAAGCACGTCGACTGTCCACCTTGTTGGAAGTCTGCCCACGCTGCGTCTTCCTGTACGCGGACGCCACTCGAGAACTCTTCGGCCCCAACGGCCATCTGTTCTGCGAGCGATGTGCCCCGCCCACTGCCACTTAAATCTAGCAATTCTTAGGGCTATGTTGGTGACTTTGGTTCTCGTGCGGATCTCCTCATTCCTGATTCGATCACGCAGAGATACCTATTCCGAGAGCCCTCTCCATTGCCCTTTGAGTGACCTTGAGCTTTCTTATGACGCCCATCACCAGCGCCCACGTCTCAGTACCGTAAGTCATCACTGGCAACACACACTGGTCGAAGACTTTCGACTTGAGACATTGCGGTAGGTATATTAGACGAGAAGAT
The DNA here is from genome assembly GCA_963241965.1 of Tortrix viridana. Classification (NCBI taxonomy): domain Eukaryota; kingdom Metazoa; phylum Arthropoda; class Insecta; order Lepidoptera; family Tortricidae; genus Tortrix; species Tortrix viridana. The sequence goes on along the minus strand of OY725194.1, from coordinate 1,458,417 downwards.
ATCGCGTTGCTTCCCGAAAGCTGCCCAACCGAGTCGGATTCGACCATTAACCTCTTTCTCGAAGTTGGACCTACCTAACTGGACAGTATGTCCCAGGTAAACATAATCGTCAACAACTTCGAGTGCCGAGCCTCAGATTACCACGGGAGTTGGTATTACATGGGTGTTCGACATGATCTTTGTCTTGTCCATGTTCATCCTCAGACTAACTTGATCAGAGGCTCTGCTGAGGTCATCGAGCATTGCGTTTAGGTCTGCCATGGTCTCACCCATGACTACTATGTCATCGGCAAACCGAAGGTGGGTGATGTACTCGCCGTTTGTACACGTCCTTCCCAGTCCAGAATCTTGATCACATCTTCCAGCGCAGCGGTGAACAGCTTCAGAGAGATTACATCTCCTTGTCTGACTCCCCGCTGCAGCGGAATACGCTCCGAGTCCCGGTCCTGAAGTCGGACTGACATGGTGGCATTTTCGTACAAACACTTTAACACCTCGATGTACCTGTAGTCGATTTGGCACCGTTGTAGAGACTGCAGCACAGCCCATGTCTCGATCGAATTGAAAGCTTTCTCGTAGTCCACAAATGCTAGTCTATACAGTAACCTATACGAAACTATATTTCCTATCAGGACGAGTCGTGTGCCATACTTTCTTCATTTCTACCTATGTAGGTAGTTTTTATTGTCGCTCGCCACTCGATATTTGAGAAAATCTATTATTGGAGGTCTTTATTAACGCAATAAAACCCAAAACAATGATTTGTGTGAGTTTGTACGCGCAAATCTCAGAAACGACTTAACCGATTTGGATTAAATTTGGCCCACAGATTGTTTATCACCTGGATTTTAACACATGGGATACTTTTATCCCGGACTTTTACGCGGACGGAGTCATGCGGAGTCGTGGGCATGCTATATTATGAAATAAATAAAAATCTTAATGGGAACAATAAAGGCATTAAGTCTGCCATTTGTACCTACATTGTGTAATAAATATGCAAGTTCAATAAAACATTAGATTTGTAGGTGAAACTTTATTAAACTATCTTTATTAGATTGCTAAACAAACACCTGGCCTGGCTCGGGACCTTGAATGTGGATCTATAGTTATCTTTTTAGTAATGTATATTTGAAATGTTTATGTAAATGCACCATACGATTAAATAATTAGGTTGCTTGTTTAATTACATATAGGTATATGCCAATAAACCATGCCATGTGGCATAAACATTCATTAAATTTAGTGTTACCTCAAGTTCCTTGTTGTCACTTTATAGTGTACCTTAGCAAATTAAAAAGTGACAGTTGTTCTTATGGGATATTAGTGGAACATGGATGAAATGCTGTTGATAGTGTGCATAGTAGGTGCAATGACAGAAATATGGTTAAATTTGCAGGATCAATAGCACAAGTTGCCCATGACTTCTTTGTCGCTTGGTAGCTCCTCTCTACCTAAGTTTAAAATCAAGAGATAAATACCTATCAGAGGGACAGGGATCCACTGAGTGACAAGTAAGAAAATACAACTTGTGTTAACCATACTGTTATAATAAAACATTAAGGTAAATTACAGCTGAATTTTAATAGAAAAACAATTATTTAACATGGATAATGAAAACATGTTTTACTCCTATCTTCCAGGGTGGCAGTACGAGATGATCATCTGAAAATAAAAAAACAACAAGTATATTATAATATACACCAACCTGTTAAATACAGTTTGGTTTCATAATTGTGTTAGGTAGTTTAATCTTTTAATGAACATTCACTAAACATGCATAAATCTATAATAATAATATTACTCCTCATGTAAATTGCCTGGCTGTGTTAAAAGTATCTCTGATAACATTATTTAAATAAGGATTGGCCCATTACAACCCTAATAGCCTTATATATTATGTTTAACCAAGACTGTCTGAGACAAGAGGACTGATTTATATTATACTAGTATTACCTTAAACTCATACAACTATATTCCTAGCTTGCAATATTAGTCCAAGTTTCTTCATACATTTATTGAAAAAAATATTCAGTTATGAACATTAGTTTTTACTTTTCTATTACATTATATCAAACTATTAATAAAATTACATGTATTGATAATGTGTTAGTAGGAAAATTGGACTACCTACTCTTGCAAGCAAGGCGCATAGTTCTACGAGTTTACCTGGTGTGATTATCCTAGCTAACTAGGTACCTTCTTATGTTTAAATAAATAAATTAACACTACATTTTACCTTCTTTAACCCGTAGTGTCCTGTCTACAGGACCTCTATATGGAAACTTTCCGTAGAAACTGCTGCAGACTACGTCAGTCTATTTTGTTATTTTTCATCTCAAGCAGATGGAACTGCAGCTCCCTGGTAGAAGTCCGTCTTTCTTCAGGACTCGTTTCATTGATTTAATCAAATCCAGTTACGTCAGCGCTGTTGTGGATTCGAGACGCTGCACTTTTTCACCTTTATCAATAGATAAAAACCTCATGTATTTCACTTTATGAACAAAGACGGCGAAAAGAACTTATAACCTGTACTGTACCTATAGGAATTTCATTCCATTCCCGGCTCCCAGTATGCGCGTTTCGTTTTTACGATTTCACAGGGTTTTTGAAAATGTGTTATATTTACATAATGACCTTATAATAAAAGCTAGTAAAACAATTTTAAATAAATGATCTAAAAATAATGACTTGCATTTCCACTTTACATCGAAATATTCATTTTTGATAGTTCATAATCTGTGTCAAGTCTAAACGCAAAAACATTTTCTTGCAGAATCAAAACGTTACACCGTTTCGTTCATGATCATCTGTTTGCCCATTCGTAAAAAATGTCATCTGCTTAAGCTAATGGCCTAGAAGCCAAAGCTCAAAATAATAATTAAAAAAAATCAAGGATCAAGGTTGGGATGCGTTTCTCGAGTCCGACTCAGGTGATATTAGTTTATTAATAAGCGGCAATCCTAATCCTAGGATCACGTATTGAGTCGGTCTCGTAAAAGAGCGTATCAACGATGGGGTTGAGATGAGTCTATTAATACGGCCCTTAGACTCTGGAACATACCAACACTCCTCACACAAATATTTTCCCTTACCGGGATTCGAACCCACGACCGCTAACTTCGTAGACAACTACCAACTAGAGTAACCGCGTCGTCAATATATCAAATCCTGTTTAAACAATTTAGTCCAGGTGTCAAAATATTTAAATATATTGAACCACTTAACATCATAACTTAGCCAAATTTGTTTATACAAAATGCCCGCAGCTGTTGCTACACTAATAGGTTAGTTATTTAAAACCATTTACAATTTTTGCATGGTACAGTCACTGCAATAAGTGAGATCGCTTTTGAACCAAATTCAAAAAAGGAGGATTGTGTATCCTACCTACCTATGTTACGCCATAATTAAGTATCTTTGCCAATTTATGGACCGATTATTCTTTTTTTGATTGGATAACTAACTCGAGGGTGGTCCCATTTTATTTTCTTCAAGATCAGGTCACCATGTGATCCATGGAAAATCAATGGGACTCCTTAATAATTTGGCGCTTTTTTGCTGAATATTTACATACGTACATACATAGACTGTTAGTCACATTACCCTTATTTTTGCGCAGTCAGGTTAAAATTTAGGTGCATTTTAATGAAAACAACCAACTTTTATGTTCTCTCACTGTAACAAATTGATCCCTAAGGACATAACCTAGATTCTTGAACTAGAAAACAAAGATGTAAAAGAGCCAGCATAAGACCCAACGCTAGCAAATTGAAACAATAAAATGTAATAATAAGTGCATTAGAACTAAACCGATGCAGGAAGAGGCCATTTAAGTTGCCTGAGCCAATAGAGTATTATACAGATGTAGAGAAAATGGAAGGGCGTTGGATTTAATAAATCGAATGAAAACCACGCTTTTATGTTGCAAATTGGTGGGAAAGAGAGAGCGCTTTGGAAAAGAAACTCCTCTCTTCATTGCTCGGTGGAAATGCTCACTGCACAACGGTTAATTAACGTTATACGCAATGTATTATAAAAATTACTAGCCGCTAAATCGATCGCACAAAGTCGTACCTAGTCAGGCTCATAGGGTTAGCAAAGCATTTGCATATGTGTTGATATTCACCAATTAGGATCGCTTATTTTCAAAGACAAAGACAAAGACATTTATTGCCAGAACATAGTAATTAAACAGATCTTCGTAAAACAGTATGTGCTTTTATGTTCTACCTTAATTAGGCATGCAATATTAAGATGATAAAAATGTTATTTAAAGTTTAAAAAAAAAGTTACAATTAAATATGTCATATTATTATTATTAATTAATTTCCCATTATGTCGTCATGTCGTTTATCATTAAGAAACTCCCGAACGGAGTAGTAACATTTTTCGAGGAGCCACCTTGTGATTAATTGGTTGAATCTATTAATGGGGCATTTCTGTATTTGAATTGGTAAATAATTGTAGACTCTAATTGCCATACAGAAAGAATTAACTTTGAAAGTATTCGATTTTGATCGAGGCAAGTACAGTTTATCCTTGTATCTAGTGGATCTTGTGAAAACTTCAGCATGAGTAGTAAACAGATTTAGGTGTTCTCTAGCAAATATTGCAATCTGCTTAATATACATGCATGGCAGAGGCAGTACTCCCATTGCTTGGAATAGAGGTTTACATGGAGTCAGAAAATGAGTATTGCATACAGCTCTTATACATCTCTTTTGGGCTACAAATGCGTATGCGTTCAAAACTTATTAGATTTGACCTCTGAAACGGGAAGATTTGACCTCGCTCACCGTTTAGCTATCTCGCACATCTCTGGTGGAAAGGCACCCTTAGGGTTGCTATCGTGCGCTTGCCAATTTCTATAGGTCTTAGATCCCATTAAACATCAGAGCGGTTAGCACATGTTTTCTCGCCTGTCGCCCAGGCGTCTCTATCGTTATAAACTAGTTAGAAAGGGAGATCCAAGTCCCGGAGCAGGTGCTAGACGTCCAGGTAGCCTGTGTGCTGGTATGCCTTCTCCACGTCATAAAAAAAAAATTTACAAGGTCAAACGCAAACCCAAGTATGATAAAAAAAAATAATTACAAGCAGATATCATTTCCAGCGTAACTATTCGTATTTACTCCGCTCGCGACCGGACGCCGTGTAATACGCAATTTCCTTTTTATTTCGTCCAATCAGAACTTCTGAATGAAACCATGGATAAATAGGGCGAAGTAAGTCCAGGGCACACTTTGATGTACCTAAATTCGGAGTCAAATTTGAACTGTTTATTTGGAATAGTTAACCCATTTTTTGGAATAGTTCCTCCAATTTTTAGTCGAAAAAATACTTAAATAAAATCAAGATTTATTTTATCCAGAAAATGTATGTACGGCATAAAATTTATCCCAACGCACCTAAAATGATTAAAAAAAAAAACAAGTTCGGCTAAACTCTATTAGAAACTGGTTTTTGATCTTTAAATTTGAATCGCAGAATAATTCAGTAATGATTAGAATTTCTCCTTAAACAGATTTTATCTTTTGAAATGTTAATCAACAGTTCAGAAATTCTAAGAAGTAATTTATTTAAGAGATGTTCTGAATCTAAATTGTGATTTTACATGATTGGAAATTTTAGAAAAAATATTTAAGAGTAGTTAACGTCGATATAGTACCCAACGAAAATATTTGGTGTTGTGCCATGCCATAATATAAAATACTAACTGAATATTGGACGATGACAATCACAATGACAAGTTTCTAAGTATGCTCAATATTTTTAGGTAAATACATGTTTTTCAAATTGCTTTGCAGGTGTGTGCAGGTTTCCTCACGATGTTTTCCTTCACCGAAAAGCTCATGATAAATTTACAAACTATATTTCGCACATAAATTCCGAAAAACTTAGAGGTGCGAGCCCGGGTTTGAACCCACGACCCTCTAAGAGTCGGCAGGTCTAACCATTAGGCTACCACGGTGTGTGCGAAACTGCGAAGTTCCCAATCCGCACTGGGCCCGCGTGGGAACTATAGCCCAAACCCTCTCATTGTGAGTGGAGGCCTGTGCCCAGCAGTGGGACGTATGTAGACTGGATTTTTATTATAATGTTATTACGTGTCTTTCAATCATTATTTAGAAAACAAACTCCTTGGAAAATTTACTGTAGTGTATCAGTTTTTAGGGTTCTGTACCCAAACGGTCCGTCCGTTTGTCTGTCAGCGGGCTGTATCTCATGAACCGTAATGTAGATAGTTGAAGTTTTCACAGAGTGTGTATTTTTATATATGTTATTTTATTTATTTAGAAACAAACAGTCTTACATAAAAAATAGGTAGATTACCTAATTAGCCTACGGAATCTTAATCATATATATATATATATATATATATATATATATATATATATATTATTAAGCTTATTAAAAGAATAAAAAGCAGTCGAGATATTTTTTAAATTTCGAATAAATGGCATTAAAAAAGTAGTTAGTGCCCGGTATCGTTATTATTACAACAAAAAGGTTGTAAAGCTTCGCTCGGATCACAAATCTTTACTTTTTTCAATAAAAAGTTTCACAAAATTAGTGGCCAGTATTTTTATTTTCGCAAGGAAAAGTTTGTCATAATTAGGTACGCTTTGGAATTGTGGAGCACAAATTTAATATGAAATAATCACAGGAAATAATCGAATCGATTGCGGAAAACTGATGTTGTTTTTTATTCTAATATTTAAATATAAGATGTTTACTGTTTTAAAATCTCTATTAAATGGGCATGTTTTTTAGCTCATTGGCTACCATGTGATAGTAATTTTTTTTTTCACCGCAAGAGCTCAAAATTTGGTAAATGTTCGATCGAAGATGCAAAATTCAAGTTTGCGATTTTTTTTAAATTAAACCGCGGTAGTTACGCCAAAATAGTAATGTCGCATAACACAACTCTTTAACAATAGTAAGCTAAAAAGAAAATAAAAAAAACATCTTAGTACACTAACCACAACCAAAAAATCGAGTAAGGGTGTCAATTTCCTAAAAAATTAAAAAAGTCCAAATATCTCGAAAACCGTGGCACTTTTACTAAACCTCATTTATCATTATTAGAACGACCTAAGTGCCCCCTATCAGCAGATCACGGTTTATCCACTCATTACCTAACACCCTGTATATATACCTATAGTTTCCTATATTAAACTTATAATAATAAACTTCTTATTATGTTATTACCAATACTGTGTTTTGGTTTGCGTATCTAATTTACGTTTTATCTTATAATACTAGTAAATCTGTTATAGATATTTACAAGTAATATAAAACCGCTTATTACCGCTATAACAACAAATATTAATAATTTTGGGGTATCTAAATAAATATTCTTCTTTCTTGCTAAATCTAGATATTTTAGACAAACTGATACTACATTTAATTTCCCAAGAAGATCGCATAATGTTAATCCAGTTTATAAAGATACCGCTTCTACGATTTCTGTAAGGTGAGACCAAAATATGCCAAAGGTTGGGTCCCAAGGTGTCAGTTCAAAATGGATTCGACTAATGAGATTTGACGAGTGAGTGCAAAACTGCATAATAAGCGAGATGTAATTGGACGTAGCTTAAGGGCCTGCGCAAACCGGCGGAGCGCAGCGCAGATCACTTTAAATTTATCGATGTATATTCTTCCCTATTTTAATTACAATAAGGTATAAATTTGAATGCTCTGAGACCGACCTCGGAGCATCACGGGGGATTTCTACTCTGCTAAATTTATACCTTATTGTAATTAAAATAGGGAAGAATATACATTGATAAATTTAAAGTGATCTGCGCTGCGCTCCGCCGGTTTGCGCAGGCCCTAAGGAAAAGGATCCAATTCAACCATTTCACACTCGTAAAATTTGACATAATATTGACAGCAATAGAATTCAAATTTCAATACATTTACTTTGTGGGTTGGATCCTTTTCCCTAAGCTGCGTCCAATTAATCTACGGTTTTAGAGGGCACGATATGCCAAAATCGGTAGTGTTTGGCGATCTGAATCTCAATAAATAATTATTAAACTTATTTTTTTTACTTCAAACTGTTCAACGTGATAACACGATAAGTAAAACACCTCAATAGTTTTTTATTTAAACAAACGTTTTGGTTGAATTTTCGAAATTATGGTCTTAAAAATAGGTACTTGAATTGATCAATCATCACAATGCTGTGCTCAACTAAGTGAAGGTATTTCAAATACAGAAATAAGCTAAAAAAACACACTTTGGTGAAAACTGTTCTTTTGAAAATGATCATAGTTCACTAAAGAAAAGACGTGTCCAACGCGTTCAAGTTTGAACGCCATTGAGGTGATTCTATGTCCTATGACCACATTCTTCCGTTTCAATGGGGAATATAGGATTTTTTTTTTGCTTTATTTAAAAGTCATTGATGTAACAAACAGTAGAAAAAAAATATTATTCGTAAAACTATAAAAATAACCAAGATTAAAGATTAAAGATTTCTTTCTATCTTTTTCTGGCAAAACAGAATTTAACATGGAGTTTGTATGGCCGTAGTGCCCGCTGACGTCACAGTTCATGTCGGATCTCTCTGTCTAATTAGTAGTTTTAAATGCTTATATTAGGTATCCGTATTTTTTGGCCGATTTTAATTTTAATTTCACTTTTTGCCATCTCTTTTACGGTATTTTCATATTTTATTTTAAAAAAATCATGTATGTTCCCTATTATCATACCAGCTGAATACGAGTATGATAATTGTATTGTCATCGAAGTAGGTTAATGTGCAAGACTTTATTAAATACATTGTTTAGTTAGTTATTACAAGTGAAGCTAATATGAGTAAAGGGTGTCCCAAAATTTTGATTGGATTGGCCTCCTTTTGTATGGAAAAGTACTGGTAAATAAAAAAAAACATAATAAAAACAGAAAAATGTGTTTTCTATTTCATACAAATCTTGCGTAAATTTTGGGACACCCTATATAAGCTAATGTATTTTAAAGATTATATTTTATCCTGAACAAGGCTGCATATAAGTAATATTTATTTATCAGACCTTTCATATTTGATTTACTAGGGTAGTAGTCATAGCTAAATCACCTTGATTCAATGCAATGCTGTAATTGGATAGCTCATTGATTGAATTGCTAACGTTGCCAATATTAAACCAGTAATAATCAATGATCCGTATTCAATAATATCAAATATCAGATAGGCATTAGTTAGTAATATTTGATTTAACAAAACATGCGAGTCGTAATGGATTAAATATTTCTATGAAAGGCACGAGATAAAATATAGGTATATTGAAACTGTTAAAGTGGAAAGTTATGGGTCAGCAACATTATAAAAATGATATCGGAGACAATTTCTCACTTTAAGTTTGTTAAATAACCAAATAAAAAAATACAGATATAGAAAAAGGTCAGTTCTTGCATTTTTATTTTAATCCCATTATAATCAAGGACCAAAAAACTATTTAACAACAATTCGACGAATAATTTAGGAAAATCGGATATTTCAAGCACTTTTTAAGCATAATAAGACGTTTTTTATTATAAATAAACCTCACAAAACGTGCGGAGTCAACTCAAATAAATAAAATATGTGGCGATTAAGCGAACAAAATATAATAAAGTGGAATAAAAAAATAAAATTAACAATATTTCGTATTTTGCGGAAGTCGTGGGCGCTAAAAGCTTTTTATCTTATAACATAGTAAATATAGATTCCACGAATCAATTTGTGAAAGTATCAGGTCAATAAAGTTCGGAACTAATATCAGTTGTTAGGAACTTAGCTTAATGAAAATACTTCAGAGTTTGGCCAATCAAAACGTCTGGGGCCAGGAGATATTAATATTATATATTATATCAGTCATTTACATGGATGACTTGACAGCACGACGTGTAAACTCAGACTCGAACTATGTCAGAAGCGCTAGTAACTAGATTCACTCCACAAAACCAACGCGTAAAATAAACTACCCTATAGCCTAGTGATTTTGTTACACATTTTACCTTTGACATCGTCGGATAAATCATTAACCGGCAAATTTACGTCGCCCGATGTGTAAATACGAATCAGAATCACATGGCTGACGTGGTTAATTTACTGAATAAATAAGTATCTTTTTATCTTTCATGTAAATTCCAATTCCAACTCTAATTATTATTGCCGACAATTATTACTATTATCGCATGCGTGGCCTGAGAATAATCCTGTGGTTATTAATTCAATTTTAAATCTAAATTCTGCATCCAGTCTAGCCCCCGAACATTCGCAGTAAACACGAGAAACAATTAATTGTTAGCTCACCTAATTAATTACGACTAGAATGTTATAATAATGAATCTAATTGGCTAAATTGTGAATTATTACTACTGTGTGCTTAATTTGTTTGTTAGTGTCGGAATACATGTTTGGTGATATGTTATCATTTTGTTAGTTGAGCAATATGCTGCTATTAATTAGGTACTCAACATTTCATATAGTCGGCTACTTGACCAACACTTGATGACGCGGTAAGCCTACGAAGCTAGCGGTCCCGGGTTCTAGTTTTAGAATGTAGAATGACCCACGACGCGAGGCACTACCAATGTTTCCGAGATAAAAAGTATCCTATGTCAATCCAGGATAAGGACTATCCTTTCTCCCCCATGTCCTCAAAAATAAGAAAAGCAAAGACCCCCCTTCGGTATTCATACTTGAATAGCCCCTAAACAGTCTTTAGACCCAGTTTTATAAAGGCCCGATAGTAAATATAACGTTTTTGACATTCATCATCCCTTTTTCCCGTTCTTCGTCGGGGTGCGCTTGACCATGATCCAGATTCGGCTAGTCTGGTTATTACAGTGGAGCGACTGCCATCTGACCTCCGTAACCCTTGTGACAGGGGAACCAAACCAACTGAATCATGGTTACACATTTTGCCACCTAAATATACAGGTTTCCGTACTATATTTTCCCTCACCGTAAGAGCATCGATTACTGTGCTACTTGCACATAAGTTAGAAAAACTCATTAGTACATGGCGACCGCTAGGAGGATCTTGGGGGAAACTTGATCTAACGGATCTTTATAAAACCAAGCCCCAGCAACGTAATATGATCTTGGCAAGTGCACCAGCCGGTTTAAAGACCATAACCATTTAGTTGCAGTTTAAAAGGCAATAAAAAAGTTATTTGAACTGGTGGCCAGACGGCAAGCTGCCTAATGACGGCTATACTTGGCTTAGACTTCTTTGGAGGACTGAAGGCTGGCTTTCTTTTTTTTTTCAAACGATAACAGCTATGGATCATCCCCAAATAAATTAAGAAGCATCATCTCCCATGAAACTGAAGAAGAGATTCTCTTCTTCTCTACTATGTTCAATCTAATAGATAACGGAAGTTTAACATAAATACGTAATAACATAAATAATAATGTCTTTTTTGCTGTACGCCAGTTTTTATGCAAACTGTTTTTGTTTAAGTCGACATCAATATTACGGTACTTGAGTAACGTCAAAATTAATCATTTTACACTTCCACTAAATAAAGCTTGCGAAAATAACATGGAAAACCCAAGCTATTGCTTATTTTTGGAACTTAGACGATTTTTAATTCAACAAAATCACTACATAGTATAAAACAAATTCGCTTCCCGCCGTCTTTCAAACTACGCAACGGATTTTAATGCGGTTTTCACCATCAGTTAGATAATTCTACACGGAAGGTTTACGTAGATAAAAGAACCCGGAGCAAAGCGAGGGCGGGTCGCTATAGGCTACCGAAGCGAATACTAAATAAAGGAACACTGAACAGTACTTTCATACTAACTTCATATTAACGGATCGTTTTGACGTTTCAATAAAAGTTGCTGATTAGACCAATCAGTCAAATAGCCTATTACTATTTCATTACAACTGCAAAGTAAAAAAATAATGTGATATTGCAAAACAATAAAAATATATTCTGGTGCTTATCATTCTACATAAACCATGTCCATGATTCAATAACCAAATATTAAACTAAAATGTTATTATCAGTTTCGTACCTTCATTATAATTTCCTTACGCTCATTTTAAGCACTTGGCACAAGCTTTTACGTTAAAAGCTGCTCGAAAGCTCTTACCTTTGTGGATCTTCGTGTATTACAGAGACGTTAATGTAGGCAACCGCAGGTAAGGCACATAGTTATTTAACAAGTTAAATAACGTTTGAAATGTCGATTAATTTATCATTTTGACATAAATATAGCATAGCTTCATACTAGAGTCTGTAAAGTCAGTTTTGCCAGCAGACGGTGGTAAAACACCATTTCACCTCACCAGCTCGAAAAAGTTTTCTATACCGTTCAAAATTTTTCACTTAAAGAATTGCTCAATAATTTCATTGGCCAATACGTGTAACAACGCAACATTTGATTGAATTAAAATATTTTAAAAATAAATGAAATTGTAAAAATATTGGATTGCCCTGTAAATTGTGTTTTTGCAAAAGCACTGTAATAAAACAAATTTTGACATTAGGCAAAATAAAATGTCACGTAAGATAACTCGAACAAATTAATAACGTTATAAGAACGTACGAAAAAATATCACATAAAAAATGTTGGCACCTTCCTGTATTATTGTACCATAAATAAAGTAGATGTGGATTTGTAACAAATGAATTTGAACTTTATTTTATAAACATAAAGTTATATTTTGGGTTGTTAGGGTTACAGTATTCAGTGGGTTTTATAGAAAAGAGTGACAGTAAATCTCTTATATTATTTTTAGTGCAAAATTTATATTTTTTCTGACTTTTATAAAGAGTGTTGCTGTTTTAATTTTAGACGAAAATTTATTTTGCTCTTACTCAATAAGAGCGTTTCATTTTTTATATAAGATATCTATTTAGAAATAACAAGATCTTTTGGTCAAGTTTAATTTAAATTTAATATCTTCGAACAAACGACATTTGGACAAAAATATCAAATACAATTGTATCTTCAAACTCGTAAAACAAACCCATGAAAAGTAAGTGCGACCTTAATAAAAATATTATATTCTATCCACGGTCCATTTTCCCCGACCTTCCTCGCAAGGCCGGAATCCCACTATGCGAGGGACGTTGGCAAACTCGGAACACAAATTATATACCCTAGTACTATAACACAATAACTCTGAATTGAAGACAAACTACTTGCTCTTCTTTGTCTAAACACGTAATGTTGTAAGTGATGAGTCTTGTATTTGGAGTTATCCTCTTATGGTTCTGTGGTAGTGATTTATGGGTTGGTGCCAACACTACGGTGGAAGAATGGTGACGAAATGACGGCGAGTATTGTGATGCGGCGGCGTGTTACACCGAAAGTTTAATAATGTTTTAGGTAAGTTTTTTTTTTTCTACTAAAATGTGTCAATTAAATGATTGACAGTTTTTTTTAATACCTACTGAGTGAATTTAAATAAATTAACGGCGCCCGGAGTATTTCCGGTTTTATGGTAATAAAAATAAAATCATTGCAGTGAGTTTTTCATTAATGTAATAATTGTATAAAATTATACCTATTCCAACTTTGTATGTGAAACAAAATAAATACAAGCCGCACAATGTAATTGATGGAAGATTATTTACTGTTTTATTTATAGTGTCGTAACGAGACAATTTTATAAATAGTATTATATTTGACTCGTACAATATCAAACAGAAGTGCTTCCTTTGAAAACTTTTTTTACTAAGACTGGTATTGTTCACATGAATTAGTTCAAAGAAACGAGAATGTCATTCTGTAGCATCAGTACGCTTTGTGAATGTAAAGCGAAACCAAAAGAATTTCACTCACTATTATATTCGTTGGGAATTTCTTCGCTGACATATAAAAGGCGATTTTACGTTGCAATTTTTTTGTAAAAAGTGTAGTAGCAAAACCAGCTCCTAGTCGTCTTTTAAGTTTGCGGCACTGTTTCTACATAACTTTTTAGTAGCGCTTCAAAAGACGTGTCCCAGTGAGCCTAGACAAGTCGGTTTTGACTCAGCGTTATCAAAAATAGAAAACGACATCAATTCCATCGCCGTTTTACGCTACCGAGTCTTATATAATCTTACAAATTTATTATTAACAACGTCTAAAACACATTTGAATTATTAATTAATTTGACGACAAACCATTTGATCATTCGGTGTGACAGGAAACCAACTATATAATGAGCAGCCATGATTGTCAGAGATAAATACAGCGTAATGGGCAATGTCTGGTGGCCTATTGTTTTGCAGAAAAACGCCTTGAAGGAAACTTGGTGTTTGCAGTTATTTTGTGAGATTCGCTTTTGTTTCGTAAAAGACGTTTTGGGTTTTATACGCTTATTTGGCAACGCGTTGGATAGTTTTCAAGGTTAATTGCCATATTCTACAGTAAAGTAACGGCCTTGTAAGTAGTTTACTATTTTAAACAGACGATTTTGTGTCGTGGTCGTGTTTATCGATGTGAATATAACTGGATTGAACTGGTCACTGTCGGACCTATACAGGGTGTCCCAAAATCGGTAGGCCACACCGGAGGTAGGTCAGCTTAAGTGGTACCGAATCAGCCTAACATGACCTCAGTAAAAGTCGTAGGTTTTCGATATATGCCAGTTTAAAGTTTGTACTGGAAAATAACTTTAAACTGGCCAATCTTCAAAAGGTCATGTTAGGCGTGTAATGCGTGACGCATTTCCACTCCGTTAAAAAAAAAAAAGAAAAAAAAGTATCTGGTTCGGTCCATTTTAGGTTGGTTTACCTCCAGTATCAATGTGGCCTACCGATATTGGGACACCCTGTATTCACCGCGATAAAGGCATCCATAGAACGGGGGCCGGCGTTATCGATAAAGAGTGGTATCGCTAAGAAATTAAAGAGAAGAATGTGGTTAAATATAGCGATTGGGGATTGGATTAGTTTATTTAGTAGATTTAATATTATTAAATTCGTAAAGGCAACTCTTACGTTATTTTCAAGATGTTATTCCATATGCTTATTTTTTTTTTAATGCATAAAAATATTCGTGTAATTTAAATGAATATGCAACAAGTCCCTGTCAAAAATTTAATTTTTGGGACAAGCTTTTCTTATAGACAGTACTTCTCTTTGCAGTCTTCATATGCTTATTAAGACAAATCCAACGAGTCCAAACAATGCCTATCTTGTTTCGGGTCGGAGTTCCTATGGCCACCTTCGGAGTGCATCATCAGACCATCTCCATGGTACCATATTCCTACGCTGTCAAGGAATTTCAGCTAAATTGAACTTCGGGAAGTGGTTCAAAATTCAATTACAAGATTTGACCGAAAGAAACACACAAACTTTATTAAATAAAAGCTTGTAAACAAGGCCCAGATCTATAGTACCTAAATAATGGTACCTATTGCTTATTACTTCTTAAAATAAAAATGTACTTTAAGGGGTCATCATATACTCCAAGAATCTTAGTATTAACAAAATTTGATAACTGAATTAAAATCTTCTTCATTGCATTGAAATTTGTCCCCAGGAAATGTGATAGTGGTTGTTTTTGTAGGAAGTAATATTTTATTTTGTTTGACGATGTATGACAATACTTTACTGATTCAAATAAAATAAACATTTAGATAATGTTTTCATATAGGTATACATATAAAGAAAAAATTACGATCGTTACAGAGTAGTGAATTTCAGTGCAAAGAAAAATATTTTGACCCACCTACAGCAACTAAATTGGCTAAAATTCTGTTTTTATACGCCATCCTTAGTTACGTGGCATCGCACAATTTAATTTCACGATCGAGACAACGCACTTATTCACCTAAAACACGTTTGTTACTCGTCTGTACAATTTTTTATTCCCCATTTAATTTCGAAGCAGCCATAATTCAACTCGAGAAAGAATATAAAAGAGAAATTTCTTAACGGGAAACTCTTCAGAAAAGTTAAGTAAAGGGACCCAAAGGACAATTTGCGTGAAATCTCTCGGCCCAAGGGCCGAAATTGGGCCCTTTCTTAACTTTTTAATCCATTAACTAAGCGTTGAAAAGGGGATGAAAGTTTATTAATTGTTGTATTGAAACTTTTTGTGTTCGTAAAAATGACTGTATTTGATTGAATTAATTGAAATGGTTAATTAAGCGTCGGTGGCCTAGTAGCTAGCGGTGTCGACTCGTGTTTATGAGGTACCGAGTTCGAACCCCCAAGCGGTCGCCATGTACCAATGAGTTTTTTTTAACTAATGTACATTACCTGCACGGTAACCGATGCTGTTACTGTGAGGGAAAACATCGAGAGGAAACCTGCACATTTGGGTGGCAAAATGTGTAACCATGATTCAATTGGTTTGGTTCCCCTGTCACGAGGGTTACGGAGGTCAGATGGCAGTCGCTGACTGGCCGAATCTGGATCATGGTCAAGCGCACCCCGACGAAGAACGGGAAAAGCGCTAGGAGGATGATGAAGTTTGTTAAGTGGAAGAATGATGGGAAAAATGGCTGATAAGCCAAGCGTTCTATGACATGAATAAGTTTTACCGTGACAATAAACCTACCCACTAACTTATTTTAATTTTGACTTGTTTGTTGTTAGTGTGCCTAAGTAGAAAAGCAGACATTGTGATAAAAAACAACAATAATAATAATAATAATACTTTGACATGTAATATTTTGATATTATAAATAAATATGTATGAGTATGAGTATGGTGATAGTGATAAGTTTTTAAATTTAAATTTTATAAAGACTTCAGACGTAAAATGTTACTTGAATCATATAAATAAAATAAAGTTAAGATTTCACTTAGGTATAGGTAAAATTTGACAGTTCCATACATTTTGACAAAACTTAACCATCCTTAAAGCCAACAAGTTGCAAACCAAAACCAAAATCGA
This sequence comes from Tortrix viridana, assembly GCA_963241965.1. Classification (NCBI taxonomy): domain Eukaryota; kingdom Metazoa; phylum Arthropoda; class Insecta; order Lepidoptera; family Tortricidae; genus Tortrix; species Tortrix viridana. The sequence continues at coordinate 1,441,571 of OY725194.1, read as the reverse complement.
CTAGTATGTCCCTTACTATTTTATATAGCCTACTCGCACATTTAACGAATCAAAATGACACCCATCTATTAAAATCGGTCCAATAGTTTAGGAGCTAGAGTGGAACATCACATATTACTTATATATAAGTACATACATAGATTGCTAAAATAATTAGGTACCCAAGTACCCTTCTGTTAGCGTCGCTTCTCGCTCGTATAAAAACTAGATTTTTTTTATACAAGTTGCGTATAGTCATTGAGATTCTGATATAGCGCGGTATATTAATAAATATTTTACCCGTGTCATAACGCGTTTTACGACAGTGATCTCATTGCGGTGTGAGCGTAACTCAACCAATGTCGAAAGAAGCCCATTATACTACTACTTTCTGCCGACATTCCGCGATAGGATAGTGTTACCGCACAGGAAAAAACAGGGGCACGTAACACGTAGTACTTATATTTAAAACCCCGACGCAAAAAGGGGTGATAGGTTGGTCATTTTCAAATTTTGCGCAGAACACTCTGTTACTGTTTGTATGGAGCTACCACTCTGTTACCATATTAAAAAAAATATTACATAAATACTCTTTTTTCGATTCCGATAATCAATAACTATCTGTGGTATATTAATAGCTGACTGGTAATCATTCATCATTTCACTCAAATAACCGCAGAAAATGGATAATGTAAACGGAAACTTTTTTAGGTTGGGACAAGTTTACCAGCACAAAATTTGAAATTATATATTATTGAGAATAAACAGTGTTTTATTAAGACCTTAACAGACCCAGGTATAAGTTTAACGTATATGTGTGCTGCATCGTTACTCCCAACGGATGGACCAATTTCGATTGAGTTTCTTTTGTCAGAAAAACTTGATCGAGCGAGAGTAATCTTAGCTAGGTGTCTCCACGCCAAATAATAAAGTATATTTTCCACACTAGCTGTCGCCCGTGACTCCGTCTGCTTAGAAGTCGTTAATCGCTTTCCTCTCGAAAACTATCAATTTTCCCGTAATAGAAAGTATAATATATATAAATGTAGGATATTAACTATGTGTTCCAAATTTTAGGCGTTTAGGCGTGATTCAAACACAAGTAATTAGTCAAACTCCGCAAAGAAAAAAAAATCGCCTCCATTATAATGCTGATTGTGAAGCGACTGTTCAGTGAAATTAAAAAAAATGGAAACGCAAATTAAAATTTTCCGTTCTTTTTAAATGAGACATGATTTTGGAGAACAACGGAGACATTATTCTGAAATGTTTCCCTTTATAAACGTTTTTTTTTTTCATAATGAATTGGGTATTGTATATTTTGACCGTTATCCCCTTGATCATTTTCAGGGTTGACTTCTGAAAATGAAATGATTATAAAACAATGAACTTTTAAAAAATTACATTTCACGGTTCATCTTAGGTGAAGCAAAGGGAAAGTCGGCTTTTGGTTTAAAATATTGTAAGACGATGATTTTAGCAAATAACCAAGTTTAAAGTATACATTTTTAATAAAATCTACATAAGATATTGTTATATATCTATTGGTAATTTAGTTTTTAAAGTAAAAACGATTGGTTTTTCTTTAAGCTGGATCTAATTAATTAATTAGCTCAATACAAATTTACTAAACTTTGAAAAGCGTTTGGTATTCAGCAACGGGGTCGTATTCTTGTCATTAAAATGTTTAAGCTAATTATTATTTTAATAGCAATATGTTCTAAAAATACCACCGCTATTTTGTATTCGATGTACTGCTGCTTTCTGCTTTACGTCGTCATAGACGAAGTGTCAAAACGGAGCGATAGCGTGACATCCGATGACAGCCCCTATCACACCGTAACGAGCGTTTGTATCTGATAGACCTGATTGGCACATTGAGAATAAGATGCAAGCTGTAAAGACCAGTGTAATAGCATACTAGAGCTCTGAACGTTTCACCATAATTTGTGTCTTGCTTGTGTGTGTATATAATGTTATTCACAATATACTTGTTATAATAAATTTTTAAAATAGATTTTATTTTATCTTTAAAATAAAACCAGTAAGACGCAAAATAAATAACAAATTCCACTTTTACTCATTTTAACATTGCAAAACAGTCAAATTATGCAGCCATGGTATTTTTTTAGTAAACGAAAATATTAAAAAAAATTGTGTTATATAATTTACATATACGGTACTTATAGGTAAATGCAATCCCCAGACCACATGAATGTATACCTCAAGTGGCAAGCCAGTAAAATTTATAAGATAATCCGAATAACCATAGATTCTGATGCCTAGCGAAGTCTATACCTTAAACTAATTTTATTCAATCGATCAATCAATATAATTTATTTGCAGAATACAGTTTACAAGATGTTACAGTCAAATTGAAAAATAAATAATGTTTAGTGTATTCAGCTTGCAAGTAAGCATGCAAATACCTATTTAATTGGTGAGCAATATAGTTTAGTATAGCAATATAGGCTTTTGCCCAAGACTCCGTCCGCGCAGTTGGTTTTTGCTAATCCCTTGGGAATATATAATTTCTCTACCAAATTTTACATCAATTAGTTAAGGCGTTAAATAGTGAAGATGGGACAAACAAATAAATATAAATGGGTAACGTATGCGCTGTACATGTACAAAAATAGCTACTAAATAGAGAAGCTAAAGAATATTTTTTAGGTATTGATTAATAAAAATGTGATGTCCCGAAAACAACTAAAGAAACGAAATTTTCACCAAGAAACCAGCAAGCAAAAAAAGGAAAATAAGTGCCTATGCTAACTAAGTAAGCGGTCCCGGTTTCGATAAGGTAAGAACAAAATATTTGTTTGCCGAAGCCGAATATTTGCTATTGAATTTTCTATGTTTTATGTAAGTATATTTAAGTATTTATGTATGTATATACGTTGACTATTTCCTGAAGCTCAAGCTTAGAGCTTAATTATTTATTAAAATATTTTTTTTTTTTTGCCGCTTTACGTCGGTGTAAATGCGGACCATTGTAATAACATTTGAAACTAACTAATTGTTGTGTTTGGTCGTATCTGTAGCTAGCAGCTCGCTTCCATTCACGCCATGTTACTGTTAAAATATCAGAACTTACAACTGAGTTTAAATAGCAGGTTTTAGTGATAAGTATGTCAAATCAAATTGTATGTTGTCTCATAGCCTATTATGACACGCAGAACACAAAGTCGAAGCCAACGACACCCCATTTGTCAAAATATAATGCATAGTATACGATCTACGAGGGAACAGATGAACATACAAACATACTAACTAACCTACTAACAAAGTTATGTCGGATTTCACCAACCACTTAACATTAGAGTGTTAACAGCTGTCAAAGTGTATGAACTAACAGTCGACTAACATTTAACATCGTGTGGTGAAATTGGTGCTTTAACTGCAAAATCATAACCCTCCTTTTTGCTTCACCGTAGTGGGGTAAAAAGTGTGATAAGTGTTCTGCCCTGCAGGTAAAAGGCAGTATTTTACACAAACTACTGTAGCAATTGCAACCTTATTACCCAGTAATGAGGTTGCAATTATTACAGTAGTTTTGTGTAAAATACTGCTTTTTACCTTAGCAGGGCAGTGTTTATTTCTGGGCTTCTTTTTAGGGTTACAAGCAAGATAAATGAGACACCAGGACCAGCACAAGTGGCCCGCGACTTGTTTGTCGTTTGGATCTCACTTTCTAACCTGTCTTTAACGATAGAGACGCGCTGAGTGACAAGCGAGAAAATACAAGATGTACTATAACCGCTCAAAACAAATTAACCAATAATAAACCACATCTTCAATGTTTCTACTAATAACATAAGAAGTGGTCCAGAAAAGAAGTAGCAAGAACCTTTTTTGAATTTTGATCAATTTACGAAAAATTTAAAAACTGTTTGTTTCACATCTATCACGTAACATACCGAGAAGTTATTTTATGGTAGCAATTATTCGATTTATTTAAAAATAAAAAAAATGTCGGCATCTGAAGTTACTCGTCGTAAGTTAATTATATACACCTACCTAGAACACGCCGGCTGGAGTCAAGTTCAGGTCGCCAAACATTTAACTATACCCAGATCCACAGTAGGTAAGATTTTGCGGACTTACAGACAGAGGTCAACTTTACTGTTGATAAAAAAGCAGGCTCCGGTCGGAGAAAAAGGTTTCAGGACAAAAAACTAGCAAATACGATCAAAGCTGCATACAGGACCAACCTTAACTTGTCCGAACGAAAGCTTGTCGATAAGTATTGGCAAGTCTACGGTCCATCGGATTAAAGAGAGTGCTGGACTGAAGTCATACAAGGTTCAAAAAGTATCAGAGAGAACCCCAGAAAAACAAAAAACAACTGTTGTACTTTCATTAATATACACACTAATATGACGTGCTACTTCTTTTTTTTTTTGGACCACTTCTTAATATAAATAATAAGTGAAACAAATACGCAGGAAGAATCCATAAACCTCGGACCGTAAAATAGGAAGTTACTCCCGTATATTAAGGGCTTTTGAGTGGCTCCGTTTATTGAGGCTATTGGAGGTTTTTATATGATGTTTATGTTAATAATTTATCAATTTCCCTTTCGGAAATGACGTCAGTCAGATACATTTGATGTGGTTTCAGACAACAGTTTTATATTTTAACCGACCCATCTATTACTCCATTTTGGTTCTTAATTAGCTGCGCAACACTACAAAAAAGGCTTTTCAAAATCGTTTGATTTTTAAAGGAAACATATATAGTCGTAAGAAAAGTCGCTTAGAAAAGGTTTTATTAAACAGCAAAAGTTGTATTTAGTAACATTAAAAAACATTATGGCCGCCATATTAAAATCCAAATTTGATATCGTTTTCGGAATCTGCGAATACCCATGACGATTTTTTTATAAAAGTAGAACCTGCTTAAAATTAATATAAATTACGTAACTTGAGTCTCATTCCTCATCGAACTAATCGTAACTTCGGTGCTTAATCAGGATTAACGATTTAGTCAATCATGATTGATGATTCTATTTGTAATCATGATTAGGTACATAATTTCATAAATAAATTTCTTTCGAAATTGATTGCTTAATCTGATTATTTTTGAAATCGATTAATTTAAACACTTCGCGGTTTGGACGGATTCCACTTACTATCTCCACTGAATATACATATTTAGTAATATTTCCAGGTGTTCCAGGTTAAATAACTCCAAGCAATCTTGTCAACTGGCACAACGCCCGACTAGTCCTACATATTCTGTGATGAATGGCTAGGTTTTGACGGACATAGGCTGCCCGTAGATTAAGGTCAGCCGCCGTCATAACCAAACGACAGTTTAACCTAGAACGACAACTTAACTCCGACTTTATTTGTTTATGCATACGGATGAAAATTGCTTGGTTGTCTTACGGACTTATTTCTTTTTTTGTTAAAAGAAAGTAGAGGCTGTCTCGTAGGATTTATATGAATAGGATAGAGAGATGTGATAGCGTTATTTATGATGCTAGGGTGTAAACATCTAAATATTTTGTTTATGAAGACACGTCATAAATCCGGATGTTGTACCGTTTCTCCAATTTATAAAATAACAAAGAAAATATCTGTTGACGTCGGATTACTGAAACGCTTGTTTACCTAATACAATTTTGTGCTAAGACACAACTTATCTAATTTTATAAGTAGTGTCGCCAAGGTGCTCAAAATATCTGAACACGCGCCCTTATATCTTTAGTCCAGTTTAAATATATAATATAATTTTTAGCGATTATTATTCGTGACGTTCTCAATATAAAGGGACCTTATGGACTTAGGCGATTACGCTGTTTTTAGAACTGTTACCATAGTATTCGTATAGTTACAAGAATAAGAAGAGCGTAACTGCCTTCCTCCATAAGGTTCCTTTATATTGAGAACGTCACACTCTATGTTTGTATGTCATTACCAAGCACGGGACCATGGGTGTCCCGGACCTTTGGAAGGCGTACATGGAGCCGAAGCCAACACACAGAGGCCCTTTTGACAAATTTAATTTAATTGTTATGTAATGGGATACCGACCGACGATTGTCCCTGAGTTCACACTATATAAGTATGCTCTATATAAGTATACTCTTACAGACAACCCCCGGATAGTATAGAACTATTTTAGATGGACATCCATCCAAATAATAAAAAATACGTTTAAAAACTAAAACCCGACTGCAAAAAGAACGAAACAAGTTTGGACGTTTGTAATGTTTTACACATACCACCATATTATGGACCAGTAACCTATGGCTCAACCAAGGGGAACTGGGAGGAATGACCGTGAAGACGATCGACCGCCCGCCTGCTCCGGCCGGGCGTCCCCATCCATCATCATCATCATCATATTATGGTATTCGCTATCTGATTTACATTAGAACCAGTCCTAGTCCTCGTATGATCACGTAGAGTCCTTTAGGAAAATCCAAGACATTGGCAGCAGGCATCACCTGTGAGTGGAACTCCATTCATTGCGATCCTCATCGTGCCTGCTAGGAAGCTATTCAAAATAATATTTGTAGTCGAAGGCCAAACTGCGATGCACGTTGCTGTAATAATCCCTGGCCTTCGACTACGAACAATTAATGGTTATAAAATTATTGTGTAAGTGTTAACTGATAATAATACTGTTGCTTGAACGCTAAGGATCGTATTAATAAACTCATCTCGAATGTGATGGCCATCTCAAGACACGGCAAAGTAATCGTCAAGTCATGGTAAGATGCCTCCCGACGAAAGTACGGTACACCATTTATAATTGCTTCTAAAGCTGCTAGTAAAGTCACACATAGAATACCTAATTAAAATCTGGGGATCAGCAGCTAAAACTAATTTAAAAATACTACAAACCGCACAAAACAAAATTATAAAGACATTATTTGGATACAAATATTTGACTCCAACTACTGAAATCTATAAGGAAACGAAGTTACTTAATCTGAATCAGCTTTATAAATACATGTGTGTACTGATTAGGAAAATTATGACACAAGACGTACGTCAAACATAACGTTTACAAAACGTGCTCAAATTCAAAAACGTGTGGCTAGACATGCTAATAATATATCGACGGTGGAAATTTCAAATGTCGTAAGGGACAAACGCTTACCTGTCCCTTACGACATTTGAAATTTCCACCGTTTATATTATTAAGGATGTATAGAACAAAAACTTACGGTAAAAAATGTATAATGTACGAGGGGGCTGAAAACTATAATTCATTACCCAAAGATATAAAAGAAGCGAAATCACTAAAGTCTTTTAAGAAACTATTAAAATATCACGTAACAAGAGATTTTTCATAGAACATAAACACTTAATTATTTTATAACGTAATTGGATTAGCTCACTCACGAAAAAATTGCAAGAAAATTGCTTATATATTATGTTAAATTTCCCATAAACAGGAAAGCTTGATCTCAGCTGTAACATTAGGTTAATTTAGATTATAATTAAAATAAGTACGAATCGTTTACAAATTAACTAAGTTCGGTCTGGCAAGCCACATCAGAGTTCATGCTAGTAGATATCCATAATTTTCGCCGTCCTCGAAATCAAAGAGGACTATACATTGTATACCATACGCTACTAAATGTATAGAACCATTATAAAACTCTTAATGTGTGGCTGGACCTTGCTCTTGAAAGATTATTTGAAGCCCTTCATGACTTTTTTGTAACCCACTTTAGAAGTCTAGAGCTTTCGGACCAGCCAACTCTTGAGACACAAATTGCTAAGTCTACTCCAAAACAACTTTATTTGCTCTCACAATAGAAATAGAAAACATAAACTTAAAGCCGAGATTTAGTTGGCATCGACTTTTATACTAGTGGTCGTATTTCTGTGAAACCTGAGCTAGAGAGAACTTGCGAGAGAATATTATTGGCATTGACTTCTGACTTTCAAACACAACAAAGTACAACATTTTAACAACATAAATTTTAATGATAACTAAAAGGATTAAGGATATATATTTTAGATAATAGATGGTAAAATTAGACGTGTTGCGTTGCAAAAAAGAACTTAGCGTAACATGTGCTGCAGTTGGAGTCACACCGCTGGTTTTCAGCTGAATCCTGGTGATTACCTACCTAATCACTCCGTAGATGAAACATATCATTTTGATTTTGAGGCTTTCTACTTTTATCTGATTTAGTAACGTGATTGAAATGATTATCTGCCTTTCTAGAATAATTTATTGTTTTATCTTTTTGTTTAGATTGTTGGACCGCTGGGCGGACCATCAGGTCGTTTACTGGACGAGCTCCGATATACCAACTGCTACCAAAAGACCTAAACAACCTAGAGAAACTAGTGATAGTCGGGAAAGTAGAGGGGAAAAGACCACGAGGATGATCACCGAGTAGGTCAGACCACGGCAAATCTATGACCTACCAATCACTTCAGCCCTTGCACTTGAAACAAGCCTAGGACAGCAACATGTGGAGAAAGTGAGGCAACAGAGGAACGAATGGAATGACAACGCGGCCCTGCGCGAACCTGCCTACGAAGCTAGCGGTCCCGGGTTCGAATCCGGGTATGGGCAAATAGTTGTGTGATGAGCGCGAGTATTGGTTCCTGAGTGATGGATGTTTTCTATATATTTAAGTATGTATTTCTCTATATAAATATGTATATCGTTGCCTACCTATAGTACAAGCCTAGAGCTTAGTTTGGGACTAGGTCAATTTGTGTGAGATTGTCCCTGATATTTATTATTATTATTATTTATATAAAGGCTTTTCAAGATGGACACAATATTCAGTTATGAAAAACACGACAAGAGATATATAGGTTGTTAAAGTGAACTCTCTCGACGCGTCTCTCTGAAGCAACTTATTGACTTTCTCTACGATAAGTGTTGGACTTAGATTTACTTTTTTGTTGATGTCGTAAAATATTTGTCTAAGTTTTATCTCCAATATAGAAACTTTCGGTTTCCCTTAACTTTGTTATAATATTGGTAATCGAGTAATCGGCCACGGAAGTAGAAACTTGGCTAAAATATTTTTGTAACTTTATAAGAATTATATTTTCGTTCTTTACTACAAGTTGTTCGACGTTTTTTACGTATACATTCAGTCAACAAAGTATCGGGAATGGATGATTTGTTTATGGTTCCAAATTCAAATTTTTGTTTTTTTTGTTGTTGTTAGATTGGCACAACTGTTTTCTATTTTGGCGCGGAGTTTGAGTTGCATCTGTTATTTATATTAAATACAGTGCTGTTTTTAGTTATATCATATCTAGTGTGTATTGCGAATTTCATAATGGACAAAAACATTGAACAAAGAGTTTGTCTTAAATTTTGCATCGCCAATGGAATTTCGTGTTCGGAGTCACTGAAAATGTTACAGAAGGCTTACGGTGATTCGACTTTATCAAAAACACGTGTTTATGAGTGGTACAAAGCGTTCAAAAGCGGTCGAGATGTGATGGAAGATTTGCCTCGCTCTGGTAGGCCATCAACGTCTGCAACTGAAGTTAACATCGCAAAAGTGAAGGAAATAGTGACTGAAAATCCTCATTCAACTTTGAGAGAGATAGCCGCCGAACTTTCTGTATCTCACGAGTCGATCCGTACTATTTTAACTAATCATTTGGGTATGAAACATGTTACCGCTCGGCTAGTCCCAAAAGACCTGAATTTTCTCCAAAAACTCAATCGCATGAGAGTCGCTGAGGACATGCTAGAACGAGTCAATTCCGACCCAACATTCATGAAACGCATTGTTACTGGTGACGAGACGTGGGTTTACGAGTTTGACATGCAAACTAGTCAACAAGCTTCGGAGTGGCGCCTTCCAACTGAACCGAAACCGAAGAAACCACGCCAAAGTCGATCAAAAGTCAAAGTCATGTTGACTGTTTTCTTTGACTATCGCGGTGTTGTGCACTCGGAATTCTTGCCGGAAGGTCAAACGGTAAATAAAGAATATTATTTGAGCGTTATGCGGCATTTAAGAGAGCAAATTCGACGAAAAAGGCCAGATTTGTGGAATGAAAATTCTTGAATTTTGCACCACGATAATGCGCCTTCGCACAAGGCCATCATTGTGAAAGAATTTTTGACCAAACACTCAACAAATACCATCGAGCAACCACCATATTCACCAGATATGGCTCCTGCCGACTTCTTTCTTTTTCCTAAACTCAAATTACCACTTCGTGGCACCCGTTTTCAATCGGTAGAAGACATAAAGGAGAATTCGCGCCGAGAACTGAATTCAATTCCGGAAACAGCGTTTAAAAAATGTTTTGATGATTGGATTATTCGTTGGCGTAAGTGTATCGTTTCTGAAGGAGCATACTTTGAAGGTGATAAAATAAATTTGGATGATTAACAAACAGTTTGTGTATTATTGATCTTTTCCCGGTACTTTCTTGACAGAGTAGTATATGAGCCAGAGCAGTTCATCACTGAAATAACAAGCTTCTCAATTCGTCGAAAAATTATTAAGAGGCTTGTGAGTTGACGGCTTTCCATACAAACGGCGATAACGTTTTCCACCCCCCAAATGTTAACCGATTTCGACCAATTTTTGATACGTGGTCAGTCGGAACGAAAACTATGTCCTCTTATGCCCCTTCTCCACGATCGTCGATCATAGGCGATAATACGGGTCGAAGAATTATGCGTAAGAGAGAGCAAGATTGTCTTTTTTCTCACTCTAACGTATAACTCCGTCCCTCATGCTCGCCCATCGCGATCGCGGAGAAGAGGTATTAGAGCTGCCGCACATTAGGCCACTAGTGGCGGCCACAGCGCAGCCACTTGTGGCCGCCACAAACTGCGGACGAGTTTTTTTATATATTTTGTAATAGCATCGGCGCACCGGGCGTTCGAGTGGCCGTGTTCGAGCCACAAGCTACAGTAGTGGCCGCGTTTTGTCGCTCGCCTCGCGCGCACACTTAGCCGCAGTCACTAACTTCTGAACAATTTCTAGCCAATAGTGGCAGCCACTGGTGGCCGCCACTCAGCCACCGGTGGCCGCGATTGGTGGCTGCGTCTAGTGGCTTAATGTGCGGCCGCCCTTAAAAAGCGAGCTAAAGATGCCAAGCTCGCTGCGTAGGCACGTTAGGCCGAGTAAGTTAGGTACCTATCACTTAGCCGATCGGGGATAACTGTTATGGTCGTATTTATTAATGTTGATAAGCGTGGATAAAACATCTATCACTTTCTGACCAGAGCCCTTAGCCAAGATGCCCATCGCTAACTAGCGTTTCTATTCGTCTCATTTTTAAACCAATCGCGTCACTGGTAGATCACGTGACTCTTCGTATGACGTGATCTGCCAGACGCGATTGGTTTAAAAACGAAACGGATAGAAACGCTAGTCAGCGATGGGCATCTTGGCTAACGGCCCTGTATGTAGGTGTGAGAGTGACGAATGCTTTATCCACATTTATCCACCGCGATAAAGGCAACCTTAACCGCGATAAAGGCAACCATAATACGGGGGCGGCTTTGTCAGTAAAACCTGCAACCAAATAGTTGTGTGAAGAGTGCGAGTATTTGTTCCTGAGTTTTGGATATTTTCTACGAATTAAATATGAATTTATAAATATATATACTAGCGACCCGCCCTCGCTTCGCTTCGGTTAAAGTTACCCCCCCCCCCCCCCTTAAAGTTGAAATATCCAAATGTTTCTCTTCATAAGAACCTTCCTCAGAGTTCAAGAAAAAAAAAAAAGAATTAGCGAAATCGGTCCAGTCGTTCACGCGTGATGCCGTGACCAAGGGAAACAGGGATTCATTTTTAAATACAGGCTGTTTTTTTATTCGTCTACAAAATTTTGGGGTTTAAATCAGTAAGTCATACTGATCAACTTTCACTATGGGACCAAACCCGAAATAGCGAAAAAAAAATTGACCATCCCATACATTTTGGCTAGTCAGCTGACGATGTTTTGTATGGGAGGGTCAATTTTTTTTTCGCGATTTCGGGTTTGGTCCCATAGTGAAAGTTGATCAGTATGACTTACTGATTTAAACCCCAAAATTTTGTAGACGAATAAAAAAACACCCAGCATAATGATACATGTAGGTATGTTTATTATTGTCTAGTACAGTCACCACACGGGATTGTTGCGACTTTCTGTGAGAGGGTTCTATAGTGGCTCAACAATCCCGTGTGGTGACTAGGCTGTACATATACTACAACTCTAGAGCTTAGTTTAGTACTAAGTCATTTTGTGTGAGATGGTCTCTTAATAATCTCTCTCTCTCTCTTAATTCTTTTTTCTTAATAATAATAAAATTATCACGTAGCTATTCGCATACTATATTTACGTCTCTCTTTATTTATTTAACCATTAACCTCTACCAGAGTCCAAATATAACCGTCCCCTTAATCATTTGGGCAAAAAATAGCCCTCCCCAAAATTAACCCCTCGAATACCTGACCCGTGTTATAACCGGGTGAAACTTTTTTAATTTGGAACCCTGCCAGAGTCGATCGCGCGACCTGTTAAGACTAATTATATAGCGATTTACTTTAGTGTTACTGCTGCTGTTTTGACTTTCTCGAAATTTTTAACCGACTTCAAAAAAGGAGGAGGTTCTCAATTCGTCTGTATGTTGCTTTTTGTATGTTTGTTACGCGATTACTCCGTCAATTATGGACCGATTTTGAAAATTCTTTTTTTGTTTCAAAGGGTATACTTCCGAGGTGGTCCCATTGTCACGAAATCAGAATCTGATGATGGGATCTATGAGAAATCGAGGGAACTCCTCAAAAGTTATAGGCACACATACAGCGATTTTGGTATTACCTGCAAGACCTTAAGAAATTGCATTACAAAAGCACCTCTTGGCGACGAGGAACTGATGATGAAGACCAGAGGTGACCACCGGATCTGGCTTAGTCGTAAGTGATTGACGCCAGCAATGAGATTTCTTTATTAAGACTATGAAGCTATGAAGCTAGTTTTATACTCATTATAACACATATGGTGAAGTGCAACTGATGGTGAAGTACCGGGAGAACTCCTCAATGATTAACGGCCCTGCATCTTGGGCAGCGACATTTTGTTAAGGGTGATGAGAGATTGGTATTAGGCTATTGTTTCTTAATGTGATGTTTATGTGCTTTAGTTTATCACATAATAATAAGAGGTGCATCACTAAAAAGCGAAAAAAAAAATTTTTAACAAAAAAATAAAACCGGCTTCAAAAACCTACTAAAAAGCGTTAAATAAAAACCAGCCTCATAGGAGTCCTAGGAATAGCCTCTTTAGTGCCTAATAGGTACATAGAATATATCGAAGTCGGTGGCAAGAATCATGGTGTCATTGCTACTGTGTATACCTACTTGACACCGGCTTGGATATATTCTATGTACCTATTCGGCACTAAATAGGCTATTCCTAGGACTCCTATGAGGCTGGTTTTTATTTAACGCTTTTTAGTAGGTTTTTGAAGACGGTTTTTGAGGTAGAGGTTGGTCAGAATATTGTTATTTTTATTACATAGTACAGAATAGTACAGAGGCCCGCGGGGTTAGCATACTTACACGAGATAAAATTTGACAGGTGCTAGAGAAATGAATTCATCTATTCCATATTCTAACGTAAGACTTAAGTTTAAAATAAAAGTGTCCCGTCTTGATAAAATCGCTATAAAAAAGTGAAAATCGCTATAGTCGCTTAGTAATAAAAGGTAATAAAAGTGAAGACGAGACACTTATTTTAAACCTTAAGCGTTAAGTCTTACGTTAGAATATGGAATAGATGTATTAATTTTCCTAGCACCTGTCAAACTTTATCTCGTATAAGCGAGGTGGTTGAAATACGAGTCAGGCTGTCCCCGTTTCCGCCAAGGCATATAAAATGCTTGCAGATATCAAAATTGATATAATAAAACCAGGCATGTGCGAGTCAGACTCGCGCACTGAGGGTTCCGTGCTGGCTGGTTTTTAGTATTAGTTGTTATTATATAGGGCTGGTTCTATAATCATACCAAATTTGACGTTTGTATGTTTTACCGCTTTTAAGATACAACAAAAATGAAAATACGTTGAGAAAAAACGTTTCTTGTATAGGGTCCCCTTTATTATTTAACTTTCTTATTTTTTTTTATTTGTTAAGACATCCGCCGTAATAAAACACAATATGAAAAAAAATCAACCCGCTATGTTAGCTAGTTGGTAGTGACCCTGCCTACGAAGCTAGCGGTCCTGGGTTCGAATCCCGGAATGGACAAATATTTGTGTGATGAGCGTGAGTATTTGTTCCTGAGTCATGGAAGTTGTCTATATATTTAAGTATGTATTTCTCTATATAAGTATGTTTATCGTTGTCTAGTACCCATAGTACAAGCCTAGAGCTTAGTTTGGGACTAGGTCAATTTGTGTGAAATTGTCCCCTGATATTTATTTATTTATTATTTATTTATGTATTACGGTTGAAAAGATACAGCTCTTTATAGTAACCTAAGGACAGACGGACGGACAGCGTAGGCTTAGTAATAGGGTTCCGTTTGACACCCTTTGGGTACAGAACCCTAAAAAGAAATTCTTATTAGAAAGATGCATCGGCGTAACGAACTGGTTTTATGAACGATTAAAACCTACCAAGTGCCACTCAATAAAAGAGACCGAGCTATTTAGGAGTCAAATCAGGTTTTGACAACTCGTAATACGGACCAGGGCCCTTAGCCAAGATACCCATCGCTAACTAGCGTTTCTATCCGTTTCGTTTTTAAACCAATCGCGTCACTGGTAGATCACGTCATATGAAGAGTCACGTGATCTACCAGTGACGCGATTGGTTTAAAAACGAAACGAATAGAAACGCTAGTTATCGATGTGCATCTTGGCTAAGGGCTCAGGGGTTACCATGACATACTAAAGCAGTTCAGTTTAGGTTGAAAGGGACAGAGCTCACAGTTATACGACTCTGTCCTTGTCTCTACCTAATCTAAACTGCTTTATTATGTCATGAAAAACCCCCTGGCCAGTAAATTAAAAAAAAGGAGCCTATCCAAAAAAAAACCAATACATAGTATAAAATGAAGTCGCCCTCCGCGTCTGTCTGTCCATATGTATGCTTAGATCTTTAAAACTACGCAACGGATTTTGATGCGGTTTTCACCATCAGTTGGATAATTCTTCGCAAAAGGTTCATGTATATAATAGAACCCGGAGCGAAGCGAGGGCGGGTCCCTATAGGCTGTAATTTAACTTATGTAACCGGGTCGTTTATAAATAAATTAAAAATACATAGGTTATAATACTTTAGTAGTTATTACCCTTTTGGTTTCGCTCAGTCGAGTACAAAACTAGTTACCTATAATTCATAACATGGAAAAGAGTCTCACAATTATACAATAAAGTTTGACCCGTACACAAAAGTCAAACACTAATGCTTCGTGATAGCGCTCCTTAATTGCCGAAAAGCAAAAGTTATCAAAAAGCCATTAGTTTATAGGCACGTGCACGAGATAAACGGGCCAAGTTCGATAAACTCCTTTGTGTGGCAGCGTACACTGTGTTGAAAAATAAGTTTTATTTATTATTTTCTTCTAAATATTTCTTTTTTATCGTTTTGAACTTCTCATAGAAGCAAAGCTAACAAGTTCAAACTCAATGGATCTAGTGAAATAAAGCAGAGATCCTGTTGTTACCTTCCTACTTCATCATCAGATCAGTTCTGAGACATCATTATAATACAACTAGGTATTTAATTTTTTTTTTTTTATCATCTTATTTTGACAATAGCGTTTTTTTCGGAAAGAAAAATACAGTCGCAAACAGGGCGTCTAGCCAAGTATCTCACGCACCGTAGCGTTTCTGTTCGTTTCGTTTTTAAACCAATCGCGTCACTGGTAGATCACGTGATACGAGGAGTCACGTGATCTATCAGTGACGCGATTGGTTTAAAAACAAAACGAATAGAAACGCTAGTTAGCGTAATGCATCATGGCTAAGGGCCCAGAAACGCTACGGAGCGTGTGACACTTGGCTATAGGCTCAGCTATGTTATTCTGTTAACACATCGTCGTTCAGTTCTACTCAGTCGATGAATAGCCGGCGAATTTACGTCGTCCGTCAAGGTGGGTAAATGACATTCAACTGCCTGCACATTCATTTAGTCTGGTTTCACAGACGACTAGCTGTCAAACCAGCGACTAAATGAATGTGCAGGCAGTTGAATGTCATTTACCCACCTTGACGGACGACGTAACTTCGCCGGCTATTCATCGACTGAGTAGAACTGAATGACGTAGCGTTAACAGAATAACATAGCTAAACTGTTTCGACAGACCAGATTCCAATTTTTAAGCGGCAGTTTTATTTGGCTCGCGGTGTACAAACAATATCTGCGTAAAAAGCATTTACAAAGCCTACGATGAGCTTTTTCAGGGCACGATTGTGATTGTGTTTTTTCATAACTGAAAACTTTGTTGCGCTGGATTTTGCTGCAACTTTTCTAGATTGGTTGTTTCTTTTTGGGGTTCCGTTCGCTAAACCGTGTTATTAAGCCTACACTTTCCGTCTTTTCTATCAAAATTCAAAATTTTAAATATTTATTTTGTATTCATATTGGCCACATGCGGGCTCTTTTACACGTAACATGTAGTGAATCTACTGACGACGTGATTAGACTAGTATCTATTGGTAGTCACCCTGCCTACGAAGCAAGCGGTCCCGGGTTCGAATCCCGGTATGGGCAAATATTTGTGTGATGAGCGCGAGTATTTGTTCCTGAGTCATGGGTGTTTTCTATATATTTAAGTATGTATTTCTATTTAAATATGTATATCGTTGTCTAGTACTCATAGTACAAGCCCTAGAGCTTAGTTTGGGACTTTGGGAAACCATCCCCACTTTATGTGTAGGGGAGGTAGGTACACAAAAAAAAAAAAATTAAACATTTTGTTTTACCACTTTGTCGGCGTGACTAATATGTATATTTATGCTAAATAACAGCTTTCTAGTACTAAGAGTCTCTGAGCTAAGTTGCGGACAGACGGATAGACGGACGGACATGGCGAAACTGTAGGCGTTTGATTACGGAACCCTAAAAAAGGTAGACAAAATCCACGAATACACGAGTAAAATATTGTAAAATCCTACCCAACAAATACGAGTATTATAATTATTATAAATGTTAAAAATTGTGACGAGGTTTAGATGTTAGGCCCTTTGTTATGTCATCGTGAAAAACCGGTGGATTTGGATGAAATTCGATATAAAAATAATCCAAGTTCATTATTAGGTTAAGTAGAATACCTACATTTCTCATGCCACTGGTTTTTATTATATCCCACGCCAATAACGATAGCTTTCACATGGATGAAGACTCCACTTGCTAGCAATAACAAAATTCCTTCTAAATAGGACTTTTAATATAGCAAAAAAAAACGTAATTTAAGCCACTTTCTTCATAAACAATAAATTTAATTATAGTCCGAACCGTATTACAGTCGTAATTTCGAAATTCCTTCGCGGGAATATTTCCTGTCGACGAGGATTAATTGTTTAGCCGGAAAATTTGTTTTTCGCAAATTATATTTTATTTATGATATCATTGATAAACAATTTTGTACCGTATTTTCGTCGAAATATTTCGTGTTGAATTTCTATTATTGCTTAACTAAAAAGAGCGGGCACTAATTATTAATTAAATTCTGCTGCTTAATGTGGAAGTCATCTCTTTTTTGGTAAACAGTTTAATATTTCACGCAGTTACATTACTTATAAGTAATAGACTTTAGTGGCTATTATATTTCTACAATAAAAAAAATACGATAATCCTTTTTTAAGTCAACAAATTTTCAATTATTCAACTAGTAACCTTTTTTAAACAATTAATCGTTTTTCAAGAATAGCAATAACAAAACCTATCTTTTTGCTACAGTGAAAAAAATTATAATGTAGGAAGCTGAATACTTACTACCTAATTAATACACTTTTTTAATTCATAATTTAAAAATACTAACTTTTAAACTTTTAAAAAGTAAATAGGTAGGTTACTTACAACATAAAAGTTAATAACACTAGCATTGAATATTTCGTTCAATACGTATTTTCAATTCACGCTGTACTTCGAAAACCTGATATTTCTGTCTAGAGGAAAAATAAATTCTTAACAAAACCGTGGAAAGAAGCAAGTAAATAAATAACCAGGTTCCGTGACTGCCTCCTTTTCCTGCATTAAGGACTGTTCACACTTGGCTCAGCGCGTCGTTGTTTACCTAGTACGCTAACAGTGGAAACACTTCATCCTTCTATCCTTTCTGGTGGTAATATTATGATAAAATCGAAAGTGGGTTTTACGTCCCGCCATTATGGTTCAACGCTTCAACCAATCAACGTGAAACAAAGTATAAAGATTCAAATGGGATAGTTCCCGAAGAAAATAGCGAAGTAGCGATAGCATTTCACTCAAATTCAGTTAATTAAAGTACTAAAGGTTAGTAATCTTCTGGTAAAGGGTTTTGACCGAAGTGTAGCGTTGGTTATAGTGAAATATCGTGTAATTAACATAGCGGAATAGGGTAATCTCTTTTATTTTCTCCTTAATAACTCACTTCGGTTTCGGTTAGCATAGTATTAACTAACAAAATAACGTTGCCTTGAATGCTTGTAGGCAAAGTTAGACAGCAATGTTTTGGCCGAGTTAATTCGGCAACAAAACCGGCTGTACTGCTGGTTGATTAGTAGTCGACGTATTAAATAGTGAGTAGACTATCTAGTTTTTTCAGCTTATCAAATCCGTTAGTTACACTATATATCACTGAGGTTAGTTTATTTATTTACGCTTTGTCCGGTGAGAAATTATTCGTCTCGCCAGGTGTAAAGAGTCCTTAACTCCGGTGTCTACAGTCGTCCCGCATTGTACCGCATTGGGTGTCCTGGCACATTTTAAATTATAGCCAGTGTAATATCGGGGTGTCGCAATTTATATCTGATATTGTGCTAGAAGATATTTTTGAAATACTCATGTGATATTGTTATTTATACGACTTTCATAGGATTTTGCGAGTTTTAGAAACTGAAGCAAGCAAATATGCACTTAGGTATATAATGTCATGTTTACAAACGCAAAGTGATGATGACACGGATAGCTTAGTTAGTAGTAATGTCCCCCCTCCCCCTGATGTCCCCCTGATGTCCCCCTGATATATTGAAGGGCAGAGTAATTTGGTTGTACAAAAATGTATTCATAAAACGTTAGGTTATTCCGATAAATGTTCAAAGATTAATATGAAAATTGACATGTCGCAGAGTCGGCATTCAATTTGAATTGCCATGCATAAACTGGAAATGTAAATTATCAAATAACACGTCACATGTAAATTTACATTTCGTCCGTTATTTCTCTCGAATTACAAACGTGAACGTGCAAAAATTACTTTGACGTGTTTGAAATAATGTTTTTGGCGGCAGAAATGACTCGATAATTTTGTTTTCACCCAAGCGACATGTGAACAATTTGCTTTTGTCTCTTTGTCGTCATAATATGAAAATGAAATTTTATTGTTTTTGATCTTAGAAATATCGTGAGGAAACCTGCACACAGCTGCAAAGCAATTTGACGGTGTGTGCGAAGTTCCCAATCCGCACTGGGCCCGCGTGGGAACTATAGCCCAAACCCTCTCATTGTGAGTGGAGGCCTGTGCCCAGCAGTGGGACCATATATAGGCTGGATTATTATTATCTTAGAAATATAATAATGCCACCTTCGCCCCTTTTTACCAATTCTTCTAATACATTACTAATTAATGATTTTTGATTGTAGGTATAATATATAGTTATTATTGATCAGTGTGTGTTGCCTGGGGATCTGATACCTGGTCGCTTACAATGGGCCTCATAAGAAGGCTCAAGGTCACTCAAAGGGCGATGGAAAGAGCTATGCTGTGTGTCTCCTTGCGCGGTCGAATCAGGAATGAAGAGATCCGCAGGAGAACTAAAGTAACTGATATAGCTCACTGAATAGCAAACCTTAAGTGGCAGTGGGCGGGGCACATTGCTCGTAGAACCAATGGCCGTTGGAGCGGAAAGGTTCTAGAGTGGCGACCGCGAACCGGGAAACGAAGTGTCGGCAGGCCTTCCACAAGGTGGACCGACGATCTGATAAAGATCGTGGGAAACCGCTGGATGACCAGCAGAGGACCGATCGTTGTGGAAAACCTTGGGGAAGGCCTTTGTCCAGCAGTGGACGTCTTGCGGCTGATGATGATGATGATATATAGTGCAGTGCAAATATGTAGCTCTTAAAAGGACCTCCATGTTTTTACCTGCTTCTCTCTCACTCGCTCACATAATGATCTTATTCTAGTATAACTGACTGTACCCGAACCAGCAGAATTTTTAAACATACACACTGTACCTATATATGTGAATATGTGAAATTTATTCACATCCAGGGCTTGATTTAACGTTGAAAAGTTGCTAACGCTACCAGCTGATCGACAGTTAACGTTAGCAAAATATATCGTTAAAATTTTGTTAATATATTTTAGCGTTATTTTTACCGGTAATTTGAGGTAGTGTTAAAAGCAAAGTATTGTTAATATTAACGTTATTTTACGAATGTTATCCGCGTCTGTCATCAGCTTGATTTAACGTTATTTATTATGAGATCATCTAGTAATTTACAAGCCTCGTGCTATTGTTAAAATTAACGGTAAAATTAACCTTAGTAAGTTAACATTATAATAAAATAACTGCACCAAATAACATTAAAATGTATAAGTACCGTTACCAAAGTATTTTTATGAAATAACCGTTAAGTAACATTATTTATTATGTTATCTAGTAACGTTAACAAGCCCTGAGCCCTTAGCCAAGATGCCCATCGATAACTAGCGTTTCTATTCGTTTAGTTTTTAAACCAATCGCGTCATTGGTAGATCACGTCATACGGAGAGTCACGTGATCTACCAGTAACGCGATTGGTTTAAAAACGAAACGAATAGAAACGCTAGTTATCGATGGGCATCTTGGCTAAGGGCTCTGTTCACATCTGTGTTTGTGACCTCCTTTAGATTAGACGGCATGATGGATTTTAATTCAATTCAGATGCTTTATTTAAACCTAGGATCTTTCCCTAAGTATAATATTATTATCCCAAGTATTCCCAAGATACGGTAACAAGATTTTACTCCATTTTTCTCGTAATTTCTTTTACAATTTATAAATACACCCAAGATGTTATTTCCATAAGTGAATACTCGTGTTTTTCGGATAAAGTTATTACCAGAGTCTGCCGTATCTTTATTGTAACCAGGATATTCTGTTGCTTTAGCTATATGTTTCTTCTAGGGAAATAAACTACATCTCTGCCTAAGCACAATTTTATTATACTTACATAGTTCTTCTTTTGCCTTAATTTTTCACCTATTTCTATCATCTACGTGTATATATTTTGTTCAAAACATGGATCAGGGGACAATCTTACACCAATGGGGTGTAGACGATTTTTTTTATATTTTATTTTGTAGATATACATCAAATATATGTAAAAAAATATTTAAAAAATTATTTACTCGTATATTAATTTAAAATGCCTTCCTTAAAAAGAGCTCCTAATCCACACTGGGCCCGCGTGGGAACTAAACCCTCTCGTTGTGAGTGGAGGCCTGTGCCCAGCAGTGGGACGTATATAGGCTGGATTATTATATTTACATTTATTATTATTAAAATAAATTTCATTTTAAAATTTCTCGCTAAAACACTAACTTCTGTCATGGCGTCGCTACGACGTCACGATCCTCTAAATACTAGTATATTCTAAAGTACTCTGGGCTCACGCAAATCTTGTTTCTTGGCAAATGTCAAAATGTTGTTTGTTTAGAGGAACGCGACGTCACGCGCTGTTTGCGGTCACGTGATAACGAGGATGTAATATTTATTTTTGTATAATTAATTTAAAATATATTATAAATATAATAAGCATGAAAGTGTGATTTTCGGTAATTGTACATTAAACACTACCGGAAAAAATATAATAATTATTTATTTATTTTCGTATAGTGTCTAGTCTACACCCCTATTAAGATATTTTAACCGCCGTATTATTAAACTAATCTTGGCTGAGATGTCCGATTTCAGATGCGTCAAAATGACAGTTTTCTATGGATTGACGTTCACTTTGACGTGTCTTGAGACGATGATTGCAGTCGAGATCGGTTTAATAAGGCCCTTACTGTCTCCGATCTACGAAGTCGCGCCACGCTATTTAGCCTGCCGCGTCTGAGCCACAAGCGCCCGCGCTCGCTACTAGTGGCCGCGTTTAGTGGCTCGCCTCGCGCGCACACTCGGCCACAGTCACCGGCTTCTCACATAAACAATAGCCAATAGTGGCAGCCACTAGTGGCCGCCACTGAGCCACCGGTGGCCGCGTTTGGTGGCTGCGTCTAGTGGCTTAGCCGAGCCACTAGTGGCCTAATGTGCGGGCGGCCTTAATTTCGCGTACGATGGCGCAACGGTACAATGCCGATTTCAGTGGCGGGACGTTCGTGGATTGGGGACATTATAGTCCCAAACTAAGCTTTAGGCTTGTACAGTCAAAGGTATCATCATCTGTACAGTCATCGCGTTCACATATATGTATACACCACCTTATTGTTAGTAGCATAGAGGTGTGTAGTTATTTACGGCATCTTGGGAATGTTTATATATTTATGACTTTGACTGTACTAGTACACAAAGAAAAACATTTATGTACAAATTGATAGAAATATCCAAGACTCAGGAGTTAATAACTGTACCTACTCATAATTGTGACGACGCGGTTAGCCTAGTTGGTAGTGAACCTGCCTACGAAGCTAGCGGTCCCGGGTTCGAATCCCGGTATGGACAAATATTTGTGTGAAGAGCGCGAGTATTTGTTCCTGAGTCATGGATGTTTTCTATGTATTTAAGTATGTATTTCTCTATATAAGTATGTTTATCGTTGTCTAGTACCCATAGTACAAGCCTAGAGCTTAGTTTGGGACTAGGTCAATTTGTGTGAGATTGTCCCGTGATATTTATTTATTATTATTTATTTATAATTCTTTCTATTTTGTTGCCAAGTCGTATCAATTTTAAGCTGGAAAGTGTGACCATTCCCAGACTCGTTTTATATTCAGACAAAAATTATTTATTATGATATAATCCAGAAACCATTATTATCACTTTTAGACCTTAACGTTTTAGGTAAATATAATAGACACTTTTGTAATATAATTACACTGGTCAACAAGGTTCTTGCCCAGATTTTCGATTCAATTTTCTGAATTATGCTCATGGTGTGCTTGTTGTAACACATTACATCAGTGGTGATAAAAGTTCACAAAGGTCTCACCTTCAATCCTGACACTCTAAACCGAAGAAGAGCTTACATGGTTGCACAGGTGCCTTCAACCAAATCCATGTTTGCAAGAAGGCAATTTGAAGTGCAGTCTACGCGAGTGTATAATAAGATAAATACAATTTTACATATTTATCATTTAAATGTATATGACTGCAAAGATAAACTCATGGACTGGGTTAAAAAGCTCAGCTACAACGAAATTGAGGGCCTACTTAGTTGAAAAATAACAAATAAATAAGTATTAACAGCTGAAACTGATTACCCCCCCCCCCCCCCCCCCCACACACACACACACAAACAAACATACTACATACATAACTAAATTTCCAAATAAATTTAACATTTTTCCATTTAACAATTTATGTTAAAAATGTACTAAATTTGGAAGGGCGAGGTCTCCTGACACAGGTATAATACTTAATAGGAGGTCTCAACAACTTTGTAATTAGCACTTAAGTTGTTAAATGAAATAAAAAATTTGAATTTGAAATTTGAACATGTACCTATTGAGTGTTAACGCCGCGCATACCCACGAACAAAAACCAACCCGAGCTAACTAAGGCATACAATTATTACCGCACTGCGAACGATTTTTAATGTTCTATTAAAATCAGTTGAATTCCTTTCATGGGTTTGCAAAAGTTGTTTTTTTGTTGACCAGTGTTATTTTATTAGGCTTTATAAATTGCCTTTGCCTAAGTTTTTTCATAGTACAGAATTCCTTAAAGAACTCGTATTGTAAGCCAAAGGTCTTTCGAGAGCTCTCAATTAATTTAAAGACACCGTAAACAGCAAAATAAAATTCTCCGCGTAAAATTCTTTTCATAAAATTTTAATGAAAGTGGAATTTAGCATTTTGCTAACTTAATTTATATTTTAGACGATTGTTCACTCCGTGTCTTACTTTATGCTTTTGATATTGATTTTTATTGTACGCTTGTATATTTTTTTATTTGTGTAATAACATTTTTTGCAGCAGCTCATAAGCAACATAGAGTATTTCAAGTAGCTAATTTAGTCATAAGTAAACTCGTCGAATTTGCAATGTACACCGAATTGTCGCATGTCACCTGTCAATGTCAACGTGGTGAAGTAGGGAGCCTGGTGCCTGGTGGCCTAATCGAGATGCTAACGCTAACTTTAGCGCTTTTCGACCATTGTCAAAATGTATAGGAATTAAGTACTAACGGTATGAATACATAATCTCCATACACTGAAAAAAAAGAGTGCTAATCAAGTTGGAATTTAGCTTCATTGAAGAAAATATTATCAATCCATATAAAAAAATGTTAAATGTTATAAAGTATCGTTTGTTCTGACGATTAAGTAAATTTGATCAAATTTGTCATTAATGTTATTTGTTTGATTCTATTACTGAACTTGATTCACGGCGAAACATTGTAAAATTAACCATGCTCATTTTTCACTTTATTACTTTTATCAAGTTGTTATGAAGGTGTCACAATGAGTAATTATTAAAGCTATAAACAAATTACACTTACCTTGGGCAGATTCTGCAGTTAGGTAAAAACAATTTCGAGAAGGAGGTCAGGAGGAGAATCCAGCTAGGTTGGGCAGCGTTTGGGAAACTACGTCGAGTCTTCTCGTCATCCATACCGCAATGCTTGAAAACGAAGGTTTTCAATCAGTGCGTCCTACCCGTTATGACCTACGGAGCTGAGACGTGGACACTCACGGTAGGGCTGGTCCACCATTTCAAAGTCGCTCAGCGAGCCATGGAAAGAGCTATGCTCGGAGTTTCTCTGAAGGATAGGATTCGTAACGAATACATCCGACAGAGAACCAAAGTTATCGACATAGCTCAAAGAATCAGCAAGCTGAAGTGGCAGTGGGCCGGCCATATCTCACGAAGAACCGACAACCGCTGGGGTAAACGTGTTCTTGAGTGGAGACCGCGACTCGGCAAACGTAGTGTAGGACGCCCTCAGGCCAGGTGGGATGACGATCTGCGAAAGACTGCAGGCAGATGCTGGATGCGGCAAGCTGAAGACAGGGCGCTATGGCGCTCATTGGGGGAGGCCTATGTCCAGCAGTGGACTACTATAGGCTGATGATGATGATGATGATGAAACAAATTTATTCATTCTAAAAAATAACAATGTACTTATGCAATGTAATATACTTACGTATAAAAACGAAATATTGTCACATTTTAAATGTACTAAGTACTTGATAAATGTATTTAAGCTGTTAATGACATTCATAAAGCAGCAGGTCATCGCGGCAAATATCAGACTTGATCTAGTTGACAATAACTTGTTTGGTTTTGTTATGGCTACTTGTTACAAAGCTTAATCAAACTAACTTTATTTCTGGCATCATGTTACTTTATGTGCTCGTATATAAACAAGTTCCTTGATAACAGTAAACATAATTTTGATCAGTTAAACAATTTTTTTTTCTCAGTGTATTCTAACGCAAGACTTAGCTTAAGGTTTAAAATAAAAGTGTCTCATCCTGGCTTTTATTACCTTTTATTACTAAGTGAATTTTGCGATTTTCACGTTTTTATAGCGATTTTATCAAGACGGTGTAACAAGGTGGTTACAACCTCCTTTATTTATTGATTTTATTTTTGGCCACTCTTACGTTTCTTTTATTGATTTAAATTCTTCAAAATTCAAAATTATTATGATCGATTCGCTGATCGATAAGCGATTCAGTGTCTGAGCTGATTGAATTAAAGACATACAAAATCTAGAATATATATTAATTTAATATTATATTTGATTAAAAATGAGATTGATGTATTAGAGTATTAACCTATTGAAATATAAAAATAATTAAAATTCAAGTAAAAGTTCAAGAGATTTATTTATTCCATCACCTATAATCTCGTCATCCTGGACATGGTGATACTTACCCATACTGTCAGAACGGGACACTTTTATTTTACACCTTAAACGTTAAGCCTTACGTTAGAATATGGAAAAGATGTATTCCCTTGCACTTGTCAAATTTTATCTCGTACTTGCATGTTAAGCCCGCAGCGTTTAGAATGTATTTCTACTGTCATAGTCATAACTTTACACGCTCACAAAGCGCATCGTCGACGTAACGATCAGCGGTAACGCAGCGTTTACGCAACAAGCCGTAAGCGAGCGTAAAACTTATCTGAAGCATAGACGTAGGCACTCGACGCCTGTGTTGATTTATTGAGATGCAAGAACACACATGTTTTTGGTATCCAGCTAGGTGATTCTCGCTTTACAGTTCGTCGACGAATTTTTAACCGGCGACCGTTCGTTTAGAATCAGATCGTTATTAACATTCTAGTTCGATTTTTAGGGTTCCGTATTTCAAAGAAAAAAACGGAACCCCTATAGGATCACTTTGTTGTCCGTCTGTCTGTGTGTCTGTCAAGACCATTTTTCTCAGCAACGCGTGGAGGTATCAAGTTGAAATTAATATCAAATACTAAGGTCTGCAATCCCTTGGATCAGTGAAAAAATCAAACATCTAAGTCAACGCAATCAAAAGATACGGCCGTTTATACCGCATATTTAAGGGAATCTCAAGGGAATCAAAACCTATAGGGTACTTCCCGTTGACTTAGAATCATGAAATTTGGCACGAAGCAATGTCTTATAGCACAAATAAAGGAAAAATTCCGAAAACCGTTAATTTGTAGTTACAATACATAAAAAAAGATCCAATATAAACTGACACTCACTACGTACGAAAGTGCATACTGATAGCGAGTCAGTTTATATTGGACTTTGTTTATATGGTATTCCCGTGATTTACGAACTATTTACATGCCTACAAGTTTGTGCGGAACCCTCGGTGCGCGAGTCCGACTCGCACTTGACCGGCTTTTTATTACTGATTTCGTCCAAGAAAAGGTAGGTAAAAAAAGTATTGCAAATGACAAGTATTTTTTCTCTTTTCACATATCAAAAAATTACGGAGTTTTATTGAGTTGAAATGTCGCATGACGTCACGTCTTGGTAGGTACAATGTAGTACAATTTTTACACAGAAGTGACGTCACTCCCAAACTTTGACGCGCTTTATCTATCTCGTTTTTTGTTTAATTGACAAAAGAAAAAATACATGTCCAATATTTGATAATCTAACTGACGGACTTAATAGAATTTCGTTTTCTTTACCCAATCATCATTCCTATTGTATGCACTACCTATTTAGTAACGATACGCCCTCGCTTTGCTTCAGTAAAATGAGTTATATAGCCTATGAAATAAAGTATAGCCTATATGTTACTTCGAATGATTAATTGGTTCAGTTTGTCGATTACAAACATACAACCAAACAAATCGCACATTTAGAATGAAAGTGACCTTATTCCAAAATGTTAGATTTTGAATTAGGTCTCTATAATAGTAATGTTATGACTCGAAGTAGAAAACTTAACATTTTGTATTAGATCACTTTCATTCTAAAGGTGCGAAATCTTTCTTCTTTATAGTATTACTATATATATATATATATATATATATATATATATATATATATATATATAATGCTTGAATCTGCTAAGATAGTGGAAGGTGCCTATTAATTTACGGCTCAATTCAGTGACATGAGTCTTCCAGGAAAGAGTGCTATCTATAATCAGGCCTAGGTCTTTGACGCTGGAGCTAAAAGCAATGGGAATATTATTATAAGTAACTAGCGGAGCAGTTGCCAAGTCAAGTTTCGCAAGTTGTCGAGAACTACCAATAATTATAGCTTGACACTTAGATGGGTTGACAAACAAGCCAAACCTCTCACCAATGCTGAATGTGCTGCAGGTCATTGTTCAATTTTCTGACAGCACTATCAAGCTCAGTCACGTGACACTGATCGTAGATTTGCAGATCGTCTGCATACAGATGGTGCGTGCAGCCAAGTCCAGAAGTAATAAAGTAAAATTAATCCTTTTACCTTTTTTTTAAGATGTCCTGGAATCTGTAACAAAAACAAACAATTCAGTGGACATTATGGTCTAATTTGCATACATACCAGCTCATTTTAATCGCAAAACGATTTAAAAACAAACGGAGCGGCAGTTTGCGTGAGATTAACCTGAAAATGCTATTTAGAGCGTATCTTATACATTATTAATGCTAACTAGCGACCCGCCCTCGCTTCGTTTCAGTTAAAGTTCCCCATTCCACCCCTTAAATTTGAAATATCCAATTTTTCTCATCATAAGAACCTTCCACGGACTTCAAGGAATATTTGAAAAAAAAAATTACCCAAATCGTGCCAACCGTACTCGAGTTTTGCCCTTAGGTACATTTTGGTATTCATTTTCATTTAAATAACTTGGGAATGGGTACCTATTCCAAGGACCGGGCTCGAGACGTTTTACTTTTCTAATTTATCTGTGTGTAATTACTTAAAAAAACCGTGGTAGCCTAACGGTTTGACCTGCCAACTCTTAAGCAGAGGGTCGTGGGTTCGAACCCGGGATCGCACCTCTCAAGTTTTTCGGAATTATGTGCGAAATATAATTTGTAAAATTTACCATGAGCTTCTCAGTGAAGGAAAACATCGTGAGGAAACCTGCACACACCTGCAAAGCAATTTGACGACGCGTTTAGCCTAGTTGGTAGTGACCCTGCCTACGAAGCTAGCGGTCCCGGGTTCGAATCCCGGTATGGGCAAATATTTGTGTGATGAGTGCGAGTATTTGTACCTGAGTCATGGATGTTTTCTATGTATTTAAGTATTTCTCTATATAAGTAGTTTATCGTTGTCTAGTACCCATAGTACAAGCCTAGAGCTTAGTTTGGGACTAGGTCAATTTGTGTGAGATTGTCCCTGATATATTATTGCTATTATTATTATTATAGTTTGACGGTGTGTGCGAAGTTCCCAATCCGCACTGGGCCCGCGTGGGAACTATAGCCCAAACCCTCTCATTGTGAGTGGAGGCCTGTGCCCAGCAGTGGGACGCATATTAGGCTGTATTATTAATTACTTATAATTTGACATGCTGTGTAATTTATACTTTGACTATTCACTACATAGTATAAAACAAAGTCGCTTCCCGTCTGTCCCTTTGTATCTATGTACGTTTAGATCTTTCAAACCACGCAACGGATTTAAATGCGGATTTTACCATCAGTTAGATATTTTTTTACGGAAGGTTTATATATATATTAGTACCCGGAGCGAAGCGAGGGGTCGCTAGTTGGGTAATAAAATCCGAATCTGAATCTGATAATGCCTTTGCAGCATTTATTCCACTTGTCCATCTTGCTATCATGTAATATAAAACTGTTGATGGTAATATGACCAGTAGGTCGGAATAAATAGTGCTTATAAATATTTTTTCATTTTTAAAATAAAGTAAAAACTTAAAACCGATGTACTGGTTATTTTTACCCAACTGCCGAAGGAGGGTAATTTATAAATGGGCGATTCCACGAGCGTTTTAACCGCCGTCAGTCCCTTGATCGCATTGATCGGATGCCATTTTCGGTTATTTTGTAAAAGTCAGGGCATTCTATAAAATAACCGGAAATTGCATACAAAGCTCCAGAAATTTCAACTTTTCAACTTTAATGCGATCATGACGGCGGCTGAAATGCTCGTGGAATCACCGATATAATACCTTGTATTGTATGTGATTAAATGTCAACTGCAATTACCATCTCTTTAGACATACTACAAAATAATAGGCTAAAACTAAGCTATAATACACAAGCCATTTCCAATTCCGCTAACAACGCCTCGTCGTCCGCTATCTCGTCTCCCTGTAGGCTCGTTAATACCGCAGGAACGACTAAAGTACCGTGGAAATGGAGCGGGAGTTAATTGTAATATAAGACTATGATTTTATAGTAAAGTTATTAACTAGATGGCTTCGACTTCAAATAAGATTGTAGGTGTCATTCATTATTATAACTAATCAGTTAAATATTTGAAATAATAAAATAATTCTCAAAGCAACGAATAGAATAACGGCATTTTTTATTCGTAAGTTATTTATTTTGAATAGTGACTTATCATTATGGAATTAAGTCACATTTCAAACTAATCCCAAAAAACTTTATATGGCCAAATGTCAGTTGTTCGTTTTTAAAGTTGTCTCCACTTACAACTTTGATTTTATTTCTTATCTTGTTGTTTAATAAGTATTTGTGTTGTATTGTTAACTACATATTTTATGACAACAGCTCCCGGTCTACTCTATAGTTAAACACCTGAGACCGCTCAAGCCTCTGACAGTTTGTGATTTTGGCAGTTAGTTAAAATTCAGAGACACACCTAGTCTGATGATGAATATTCAGGGAATTTGACCTCTCGATTGACCTCGAAAATTGTCGAGCAGTTACTGTTCTAATATCTTCAAAAACCTTAAAAAAAGTTGACTAGCGGTGTTGTTATTGCTATAGTACCGCAGCGGGAAACCATCATTATGTCCTAAAACATTAATACGCATCACGAGCCCGAATAATCATTTCTACTAAACTGGTTTTCAGCTGAGTCAGACACCTTTTTAAATTAAAAAAAAAAAAAAAGATATTTATTCAGTAAGTAGGCCGCACGGGCACTTTTACACGTCAAAATCTACCAGCGCTTCCCAAGAGGAGACCACTGCTGAGAAGAAGCGCCGCAAGAAACTCAACAGTTAGTCATTTTTTAATAAAAAATATAACAATGTCACTACTTATTCTAGCATTATATAAAACTGTAAAAATAATATTAAATATCTGCGTAGTTTTGCAGGAAAACATGTCAGAATGACTACGAGAAAATTTATATATATATATATATATATATATATATATATATATATCTCACACAAAACAGTTTTGACATGTCTTCCTACATAAACCGTGTCCCCTAGACAAGATACGGCGTTTACATGATTTTTATGAGGTATGTACGAGTAGTAGGTAAGCTATTGAACATTAAACATTAGTTAATTTTCTGGTTTAGGCCAAGCATTTTTGTCCGTTAGATAGTCCTCGACCCTATGCCTTTGACATCAACGACTTTTTCAAGTAATTTTTAAGTGCTGGAAGGGGTAACTCTAAAACTACGTCGGGTAATTTATTATAAAAATGAATACATTGACCTACAAATGATTTATATACTTTACGGACACGAAACTTTTTTATGGCAATTTAATTTTTATTCCTAGTATTTATATTATGTATATCAGAATTTTTAACGAAAGAGTCTAGGTTCTTAATAACATACATAATATTTTCATAAATATATTGGGATGCTACTGTTAAAATATTACTTTGTTTAAAAAGTTCTCTTAATGAATCACGGGAATTTAAGTTATATATAGAGCGAATGTCCCTTTTTTGTAACACAAATATAGTTTGTATGTCAGCTGCTTTTCCCCAAACCAGAATACCGTATGACATAACACTATGAAAATAACTATGATAAACTAAGCGAATTTTCCAAGAAAACAATCGGTTGGGTTAGGGTTGTTTTTATAATTCAGACGGAATAAGCTTTAGGATAAACGATGTTTTTGGACTAGTCCTAATATATATTAGGATAAGTGACAGTTAGGATTTTCAATAAGTGGTGCGCTGTGCAATGGACTGTCCCTTTCACAGCGCAAGTGGCCTTTATTATAAAATACCAAAATACTTACAACTTATACTAGCAGAACTACTACAAAAAAGGATGTGTACACTTATTACGCCTAATTCCTTTAAAATAAGGTGCAAAATTGAATACAATGTGTTTGTAGTTGGTAAAAGCTCCGAGAAAATATAAGCGGTTTTTGTCTAGCTTTAGTATCTGATTTAAACGAAGCTCTTTAATTGGCTTGTTTAAAGTGCAAATAAATCTTGGAAGATATCGCTAAAGGATAAATTGTTTTTGTAAACAGTAAATAAATACGTCTAGGTAATCTAACTATGGATCGGATCTGAGTCAGGTTGTGAATGCTGCTTTTCTTTATGTAGTTGAAAGATAAATAAATAGGTGCTCTTTTTCAGTTTAATTAATTCGAGTGTTTGTTTCTATGTGAAACAATAAAGTAATATCATAAAAGCGAAAGTTTGAGAGTGTGTATGAGTGTTAGTACGTTTGTGTGGGAGTGTGTGTGTGTATGTGTGTTTGTGAGAGTGTATGTGTGTTAGAAAGTTTGTGAGTGTGTGTATGTGTGTTAGAAAGTTTGTGAGTGTGTGTATGTGTGTTAGTAAGTTTGTGAGTGTGTTTATGTGTGTTAGTAAGTTTGTGTGTGTGTTTATGTGTGTTAGTAAGTTTGTGTGTGTGTTTATGTGTGTTAGTAAGTTTGTGTGTGTGTGTGTGTGTGTGTATGTGTGTTAATACGTTTGTGAGTGTGTATGCATGTGTGTTAATATTAAGTTAGTAATTATGTATGTGAATGTGTGTTAGTAAGTCTGAGTGGGTGTATATGTGTGTTAATAAGTTTGTGAGTGTGTGTGTACGTGTGTTAGTAAATATGTGAGTGTGTGTATATGTGTTAGAAAGTTTGTGAGTGTGTGTGTATGTGTGTTAGTAAGTCTGTGAGTGTGTGTGTATGCGTGTTAGTAAGTTTGTTACTCCTAAACGCTGAAACGGACGGATTTGTATGAAACGTCGAATGGAGTTAACTTATACCCTACATGCTAACTTTTATCAAAAGGAAATATTACAGTTGCCGCGCCATGTGATGCTCGAAATCAAAACAAGGGTATCTACCCTACACGA
This sequence comes from Tortrix viridana, assembly GCA_963241965.1. Taxonomy (NCBI): domain Eukaryota; kingdom Metazoa; phylum Arthropoda; class Insecta; order Lepidoptera; family Tortricidae; genus Tortrix; species Tortrix viridana. The sequence continues at coordinate 1,408,613 of OY725194.1, read as the reverse complement.
TGTCGTGCGGTTTGTATGTGTGCGTTGCATCTTCGCGCCACAAGCCTGGTGGTGTGTGAGCTAATACCACAGTATAAATATAGATAAAGAAGTAAAGAATCTACGAGCAAACGTTCGAAACGTCGCACTCACACAGAGGCACGTCCCAACCATTCGTCTCCACGTGACACCCGCCACTGACAGCACTGCCATGTCCGCTTAAGGGTCTCGTTGAGACGAGACCGAGGGCTATCTATATTTGACAGATGAATTTACTTTTCGATTGTGAAACAGGCCAACAGTCTTGTTTATGCTAGTAGAAAGATTTAAACGGCTTTTTATGCACTTGGGCATAAAAGCGTTGACTTCTTTTAGGACCTATGACAATATGGTCGAACAAACACACAATAAATCTCCATAAGAAGAAACTTTTTTATTAAATTGAAGAACCTATTGACTTCAGTATAACCAGTAGTAAGTACTCAGTTCATCGTAGAATTTTGTGCTATAAAATAAAATTAATCTTAAGTCTTCAGTCTTAATTGAAAATATTGGCAAAGTTTTAAAAGCATTAAAAAACTTCCATCGCTTACGTTAGTTCAGCCGGCCTTCCGCGTTTTCAGAATTTATGTTAGATTAATCCGTTTTAATCCGATACCGATGTATTTCCAACTTTCATACGTGAAAAAAATAACTGCGATAGGCTTTTAAAGGATTTAAGTGCTTATGAAAACATTTATAGTTTTGTTTGTTATGGCTCTACGAGCGATTTGGTGAATTTATAATATTATCTGTGTAATCTTCAACGTATAATAACGATAGGTTAGAAAATGTTACTTAAATATAATAAAAATCAACGCGAATAATTATATTGCATCTATATTGGAAAGCGACTCATTTACGTTTTTAAGATTTCTTATTAAAAAAAACACAAAACACAAAATTTATTAAAAATGTATTGAACCTGTATTATTACCATGATTCTCAAAGCAAATTAGCCAGTCAAAAGAGCCAGAAACACTTAAATAAAACGTCCTCAATTGTACGGACATACAGTAATTTTTTTTTAATAGTAGTAGTGATTACAAACATTATAATCATTAAGTTGTTACCAAACCAAAACAAACACTTTCTAGTCTATTAACTCATGTGTTTTTAAAGGTTAGTTTCCCACGATAACCTGATTTTCGGGTTCAACTGGTACCACCAGTGACGAACATAGCGTGAGCACAGGGATATTTAGGGCAATTATACCAAATGATAGATATATACGCATCATAAAATGTCAAGTTTTGAAACTAGTTATTAAATATTCGTTTTCACAAAAAAGCGCGTTTGGCTTTTTTAAATATGGTGTAAGAGCAATTTACTAAGTAATTTAAACGTTAAAAATATGATTTTATATTTTTTTTATAATAGAAACTTTCTCAGTCGTCTCATTTTGCATTATTTAATTACATATTTTTTTTCTACAAAATTGATTAATGCCATTTTGGCAAGCGACTACTATCACGGAAAATTCTTAAAATAATACTTTCTTCTATCTACAACAAATGTGAAATATTATGTTTTTTTTTTAAATTAAGTACCTAAATAAAAATAAAAATCCTAATAACAGTAGTAAACCAATTTATTGTATAAACAGGCACGAACGAACAGTAAAAAATATTGGGACCCTCTTGAATTTCCGACAATGTTTAATGTTTCATAGAATATAATGTATAATTTCTCATAAAAGCTTTCTTCTAATAATCGAGAAGGAGCTCTTTCTGCTAATAATCGTGATCATTAATTCCGTAGGTGATGTTAGGTAAAGAGTTGTAATTAAAAAACAGAAAAAAAAAGGTAAATTCTATGTTATGAGAATCAATGTAACAAGTACAAGCAATTGGCTACTTTAAAGCAATTATACTAAGGGCCTGTTTCACAATCGACTAGTAAATTCATCTGTCAAATAAAAATACCCCTCTCCTTGTCTATTTTCAAGTGTAAGAAAGCGTAAGGGCTAAATTTATTGGACAGATATGCTTTACTTGACGATTGTGAAGCAGGCGGTAAACATATAGCAGCGGGTATACTTCAGGCAAAATATAAACGACATTTTGTTTGAAAGTTTTTCGTAAGTTGTTACAGTTTTATCTGTCCAAGATTAATCTAAAACTTATCTACACTATAATATGTACATACCTGCAGAATTCATCCTATCCTACTAATATTATAAATGTAAAAGTTTGGATGGATGGATGTATGTTTGTTACTAAATCACGTCAGCTGCTGAACGGATCTGGATGAAATTTGGCATAATATTAAAGTCTGGAACAGTACACATGCTACTTTTTATCCCAAAAAAATGCATTAAAGCGATGTTTGGTCTCAAACCGTTAGACCATATTTTACAAAATATAAGTTGTTGACATTTCCTTCAATTTATATCTATGAGGTAGCTGTATTCGTTAAAAATAACCCTGACCGATTTCTGCGTCATAGTGTAGTATGTAGTCATCTCAGACCACGAGATAATGATAGGATAATAAGCCAAATCACCAATACTGCCCTACTAAAGAAAAGTATATTTGGTCTAGCGCCTAAAATCTATAATAAGATATCATTAAAAATTAGGAATTGTACTATTGACATGTTTAAGAAAAAGATGATGGAATTATTATTGGAAAAATGTTACTATAATATTAATGATTTTTTAAGTGTAATAGTTTTTAAGTGTTTTGTGTAATTATTTAATTTAAATTGATTATTAACGCAGTTATAAAGCAGGATCATTTAATTTAATATTTTTTTCCATGATATTTTAATTTGAATTTGTATGCCGAAAGGCAAAACATGACGGACATTATTAAACCTATGACCTTTATGTAAACTCACTCATGTTTTACAAATAAATTATCTCTTATCTTATCTAAAAACGTTTACAGTTCCCGACACGAACGGAGTCCCGGGCAAATGCTAGTAAAGTTATATCTGTATTTCAGTCTAAAAGCAAAATTTATGTTCAAAATAAAATTCTGTATTTACTCGGGTGCTGCTTGAATGACGCACTCAAATTGAATTAAGGCCGGGCATTCAATGCATGTAGTTTAAAAGCCAGCAATATGTTAACGGGAAAAAACGTACCTACCTACGCCGAAGCTTGAAATCTATTTGTACGTGAATGGATTTTCATTCAGTTAGTAAAATTGTAGTCACGGTAAAAAAAGGATATGAAATAAAAAACCGGCCAAGTGTAAGACACTTTTTGTCACTTAAAAAAATGCAATAGAAAATATAAACATGAAAACAATAGCCAAAATTATTTCCGCATATACAATCAGCATTTTAGTACAGAAGCTTTTTGACTCATCCTTTATAATCCCTACTGACAGACGATCAGCTGTTAACAAACGTCAAAACGTCTTTTAATAATGTTTGGAACGCTCGTAGTTTTGTTATTTCGGGTCGAAAATAGCTCCCTTCATGTTATCTCTGTGTATTTTGAGAACAAAACGTGACTCAGTTATAGCCTTTTATTTGTTAGGAATTTAAGTCAAACGCCCGTTTCGACACCTACTTTTATGGTATAGTGCAGACAAACAGGCATACATGCCGTTAGTGATTTTTTTTCAGGATATAAGGTAGCCTATGAGTTAACCTAGGATATAAGCTACCTCCATTCCAAATTTCGTCAAAATCCTTTCAGCCATTTTTAATATTAGTGCGACAGAAAATCCCAACCTCCCACTTATATTAAAAAATCATAGGTTTTCTCTGTATGTTAATAAATGTTTTGTTTTTTTTTCAGATGTTTTTATATTTATTTATTTATTATTTAATAGTAGATACATATACTCGTAACTACCACGTGAGAAACTCCACACTCGGTCAATTGCTAGAATAAATAATGTGGACTGCCATTATTTTTGACATTGAAAGAAGGCCACTAGAGTATCGATTTAAAAAATCAAGCTTTGAAACGGCTTACTCTTTCTTTTAAGTTTCATTAAAGTTGCTGCGTCTTTATTCTATTGCTATAGCAAAGAAAGTGACAGCAGCAATTTTAATGAAACTTAAAAGTTAGTTGACATTTCTGAGTGCGGCCGATAGAGTTCAAAATGACTTGGAAAAATGATGTTATGCATGGTCTTGCTATTGATTCTCACTGAACTTCATACTATCTATTACAATATTGAAACATAACAATGTGTTTAAAGGAAAAATAATAAATTACACTGAAGATACATCTTGAACTTTGTTATAAATAAATCTAGTAACAATTAGTTAGTAACTTAGCAAACAGAGACCTCACAATTTCCCTCTCCGTAACCTCTGGACCGATCCTGCCCATGCTCGAACTTAAGGGCCTGTACACAAAACTGCGATGCGCCGTCGCATCGCAAAAATCTACGACGCAAATGTAATGAAATGTATAATAAAGTGCGCAGTAAGCTCGTAGATTTTTGCGATGCGACGTCGCATCGCAGTTTTGTGTACAGGCCCTAAACATTGTACGTACAGTCAGTCATAAATATATATACATTCCCAAGATGCCATAAATAATACATATACACACTTCTATGCTACTAACAATAGGGTCGTGTATACATATATTTGAACGCGATGACTGTATAGATATTTATGCCTTTGATTGTACCTCAACTCATTCTGCCAAATTTCATAAAGATCGCATCAATGATAGTCCAGTTATCGTCGAACAAGCTTACTTACCTACTAGCTTTCTTTCAAGCGAATGCTCCGTAAGTATTCGCTTGAACAATACCTTACGTAGAAAGTATGGGTATAACCCATCGTATTGTGTCAGTATCTCTTTTGTTTTTATAGTTATATATAATATATACATAAATAAATGCTAACACTTATTTATGTATTAACGCTTGTATTGTATGTATGTAACGCTTATTTATGTATATTTATATATAAGTATGTTTATAATATGTAATAAGGTATTTATGTTATGTTGTAAGTTTTAGTTCTGTTATAATATGTCTGTCTTCTTTTTCCGTGTACCTACTAGTATGTAAATTTCTAATTGGACGCGTGGTGGACTGGTAGAGAATGCTATTAGGCATTAAGTTCGCCATTTGTACTTGTTTTTGTGCAATAAATATTAAATAAATAAATAAATACACACGTTAAACTTATTAATACCTCCTTATAACACCTGTGTTGTGCATCGGGATTAAAAAAGATAGGGTAACGTAAAAAAACCGGGCCAGTGCGAGTCGGACTCGCGCACTGAGGGTTCCGTACATATTTGGCTGGTTTTTAATATTTGTTTTTATTCTATAGGGTTTGTTCTATAGTCATACCAAATTTGACGCTTGTATGTTTTACCGTTTTTACGATACAACAAAAATAAATATACGTTTATTATTTCGCTTTATTATTATTTTTTATTTGTTAGTAAATCCGCCGTAGTAATACATATTCTGAAAAATTCAACCCGCTATCTATTACGGTTCAAAAGATACAGCTCTTTATGGTAAGGACAGACAGACAGACGGGTGGATGGACAGCGTAGGCATATTAATAGGGTCCCGTTGGGCACCCTTCGGGTACGGAATCCTAAAAATAATCTAACTACAGAAGCACTAACTAATAGCAAAAAAGAGCTCAAATATACAACGTGTTACAAAATAACCCGTAAAAAATCAAAGCCAAAAATAATGCAATCCTAGTAAACTGTCATCTCATAAAGTCATGCTAAGGTTTTCATTACATTGTCAATGGACTTACAAGAGACCATTTAACCCCCTTTCTGCTTTATGGGTATTTTTGTAACATCCTGTATATACTAATGGTTTTCTATAAATAAACCAAAACACTTTATCATTGCGCATCATCATTGCGTACGGCAATCATCTTGCATGGATCAAACGTCAATGTCCAGGTGTTTCTAACCAGCCTCGATAAATAAAGACGGTCAATTTGACTCCGGTTTCCTCTGAAGCCAGCCTGCTGCTCCAGGACAGCATCATCAGCAGCGGGATAGATTCTGCTGTATACCAGTCTTTTAAGCAATTTGTATGTCAATTTGCTTGAAAGACATACAAACGTCATTTTAATCTGAGCCCGTGGAATAATTTTCAACGCTTTGTTTTCTCCCGTGTAAAATGATGAGGGATTACTTTGCAAATCATTTTAGGTATAAGTTAAAAGATTCTAGCGTTGTGGGATAATATCAAATAAAATATTCGTTTTTTTAATCAATTCTAAGTTCATATTACTAAGGTTTTACTCTGCATTGACGTATGTTCATTTATGCGTGAATGAGATGGTAAGACAATAAATGTTCAGTAAAATAGCACTACCTATTCCGGCCTCTGATTATGAGTTAAAAGTGCCGTAGATTTTAATTTGAATAAATAATCCTTGGAAATTTACTCATAAAATAAAATATGTAAATAACTTCAACGTATAAAAAATTAAAAATAAATGACGAAAAATGTTAACAAAAAACACTGTTCACAATATCACATTATAATTGTTTTAATACATTTTTTTTTAATTTAATTGTGTTATACACCTTTGTTACTGTCACTTGGGAGTGGTGTCTTTTTTCCTCCTCTTTAAAATACATTACACCCCTATTTTGTGGATTGGGGGATAAAATACAATCATCTTGCAACTTGTGCCACACTAAGCATTCTTTGTGCGCCGGCCATAATAACGCTAACTGTCCCTGGGCGTGACAAAATAGTCCCCAGGCACTTTAGATATATTAAATGTGTTTTATTCAAGATAAGGTTAGTGTATGTCACGGATTTAATTAAATAAATTATATTTCCTTTACACTAATAAATCATAATAAATTAATACCAAAAGATAATCTCACACAAATTGACCTAGTCCCAAAGTAAGCTCTAGACTTGTACAGTCAGCATCAAATAGATAGGAGCAGAAAGGTTCTGGAGTGGAACCGGGAGACGAAGTGTCGGCAAGCCTTCCGCAAGGTGGACCGACGATCTGATAAAGGTCGCGGGAAACCGCTGGGCAGAGGATCTATCGTTGTGGAAAACCTTGAGAAAGGCCTTTGTCCAGCAGTGGACGTCTTGCGGCTGATGATGATGTGATGACTGCTTCTATCTATTTGATACTGACTGTACTATGGGAAGGTACTAAATCAAAACGCTGAACATAATTACGTACTTACATAAGAAATAAGACAAATGTATCGAATAACCAATCATCTTGTAAATACAAACATGTTAACAACAAACATTAAACGCCAGTCAACATGGCTCAGATAAATTGCATTTCGCAAGAGGCATCTTAGAAAATTCAATTTAATCAAGAACTCGTACTGTGTTCAGATTGGGTTTAAATTGCCTTTTAACTTCAACGGCTTCTAACTGAATGATAACGTTATAAGTAAGTTTTAAATAAATTACAAGCATTTATTTGAACTAACTTTTGCGATTCCGTGCGTCATTTATTGCTTTTCTAGAACAGTCCAATTTAACGTAATAAAAAGTACCCCTTGTACTAAATTTCACTTCGATCGTTTGAAGCGTAGAAATAAGAAAGCGTAAATATTAGTTAGGATCATAATATGTATCAGTTTTCGTCATTAGAATGGGCTGAACTTTGGTAAACTCAAATTTAATGCAAATATGGTGTCTTAAGGCTGATCTGATGATGCCGTAGGAAGGTGGCAACAAGATCTCCACTGTGCGTAACATAGACTCAAAGAGTTTAGACTCATTCACCATCTGATTATCGAGATAAACTAATGATAATACTAGCAAAATTCTAACATTCTAAATTCAAATTTACTCCGGCAAGTATATTTCCACACAAACAAACAGTATTAAAATGCGTTTACACACACAAACAATACTAAAATTAATTAGTAATGCCGTGTTTCCCTGTGTTTAGTTTCATACGCATTCGTTATCGTTTTAAGAGCCAAAGCGACTTAATTCAAGAGATAAATCCGTTGCAATTTGAATTTTAAATTATCTGAATAAAGTTTGAAATTGAATGCAGTTGTGAGCTGGGCTACGACAGTTTTGATTATATAAAGAATAATTAATGTGGCATTGTTATGTATTAAATGGTGTACTTATTTTAGTAATACAAATGGGGTAATAAGACATTAGCTGGATATTAAAGGGTGATTGACTTATATTGTTTGACACAATGGTTACAGATTAACCTTTCCAGTTAGTTTAGATGTGTGGTACCCATAGCAGAATATCCTAGCTTGACACGTTGTCTAGATGAATATGTAGAGGTTGGAATAGGTAGTGCTCATTCATCTAAACATAAGGCATTTTCATTCATGCGTGAGTGAAATAGAAATACTTTATTGAATTAACATACATCAAGTTTAGCTAAATAAGCACTACATATTCCAACCACTGTTAATATACGCTTTGTGATCGGAACAACAACCGCTAAATATGAGCTAAGTATGTTCATTCACGCGTGAATGAAATTGGAACTAATAGTAACAGCAACAACGTATGCCGTATGCGTGAATGAACATTCGTCTGCATGAGTGAGATAGAAATACATTATTGAATTAACATACATCAAGTTTAGCTAAATAAGCACTGCCTATTCCAACCACTGTTAATATACGCTTAGTGATCGGAACAAAATCCGCTAAATATGAGCTAAGTATGTTCATTCACGCATGAATGAAATTGGAACTAATAGTAACAGCAACAACGTATGCCGTTGCGTGAATGAACATTCGTCTATTTCATCTAGCAATATCTATTAACGATCATGATTAATATGACTGGCTGGAAATAGTTAGTGCATATTTACCTAAACTTGACACGGTTTACTAATGATTCGCAACCGCACCTTTCGTAAACTGTTTCATTTCACAACTATTTCATTTCGCCGAACGCTTTTTTTTCTGAAACTGTAAATATTTTAGGATTTTTATAAAATTAACCTAACCTAACCTATAGGGTTGTACACGATGGTCTTGAAATAAATCCTGAAATATTTACAGTTTCGGAAAAAAAAGCGTTTGGCGAAATGAAACGGTTGCGAAATGAAACAGTTTGCCAAACATTTTTCGCCCAAATGCATTGACACCACTTGACATGTCATGTTCATTCATGCGTGAGTTAGATGAGAACACATTATTGAATGTTTAGGCAAGTAAGCACTACTCCAATCTTTGATTGGTATTTATTTTTCTCGTATGTTTAGAACGTACAAAGCAAGTTTGTATGATTTCTGAACCTTACATTATAGCAAATAATTTAACGTTTGATCACTTAATTATACGTGGGATGTGAACAACGTTAAACTATTGCTATAATGTAAGATTTAGAAAACATACAAACCACACATAGAATCGCTAGCTTTGTATGCAGAGACCCATTCGGCCGACTGCGTCGTAAATTCTGACAAAGGGGAGTCATATTTCAAGCAATACCTTGGTTGCCGACCAGTTGGCACAAATGTTATATGGTAAGTTATTACGATAACTATATGGTTTAAAGTTATATTACTAGTGTTTGGTCGCGATTGTTTCCGCGTAGAAATCACTATTGCCTCGGAAACTATGTAATTTTCCAGCTATGTTATTCTGTTAACATATCATCGTTCAGTTCTACTCAGTCGATGAATAGCCGGCGAATTTACGTCGTCCGTCAAGGTGGGTAAATGACATTCAACTGCCTGCACATTCATTTAGTCGCTGGTTTCACAGGCGACCAGCTGTGATACCAGCTAGATATTCATCGACTGAGTAGAACTGAACGACGATGCGTTAACAGAATAACATAGCAGGGCAAAAAGTACCGCGTGCCCGTATTGCCCGTGTCTGGGATTAACTATCATTGTGCCAAAATTTACAACGACCGATTGTGTCGAACCATGAAGAACAAAAAAATAAATACACACTTTTGCATTTTTTTACATTCCCAGCTTTTGCCCGCGAATCCGTTTGTGTTGAAATCGTTTATCGCTTTACCCTCGGGAACTATAAAAAATTCCAAAATAAAACCCCATGTGTCACTCCAGGATAAAAACTATGTGTGCCAAATTTCGACTAAGGAAGTCTGTTCAGTAAGTGCCTAAACGAGGCATGATTGAATTACAAACATCAAAATATTCATACCAACCTTAACATTCATAATTTTAGTAGGAAGTAGGATTAGAGATTTGTGTTAGGTTTTTGTAAATATTTATTTATTTAAATACACACAACTATCTTTACCCCCAACCCAATGTAAGAAATAAACTTTTATATTCCATTTCTAAAAATGCATTTCGGATGATTCAGTTGTATGGCCTCATTTGAATCAGTGTTTGGGAAATTTGATACGAATTGCGCCCAAATAGAGAGTAAATAGGTCACCAGGCAATTTCAAATCGATTGTACGTTTACGTAGATAATAACATTAATGTTAGGGAATGGCAAAAGGGAATATATAGTTAAGAAGTTAAGAGGTTACAGTAGAAGTCATTTGCAGTAAAAGGGGCATAATATTTTTTTATATTTGTATGAAAATTTAATACCCAGATTTAGTTACAGCACCATAATTTGTATTATACCACTAATTTTTAAATTGTTTTTTACCTCATTCGACAGCTGATAAACCGAGGAACTTATTTTAAATAAATGCCCGCTATATGTCATACATTTTATTGGAAGTCCAGTTTCTTTACTAAAAAAACAATTCAAACAAATTTAAAAAATTTAATACTTAATACTGCAATAATGTAAACCAAGGTATCAAAAATTTGCCCATAAAAGTCATTCGGCGTGCGCTGCTAAACTTTTGATGATACGAGTATATAACAAATTGTACACGTTTATAGCGTTTATCATTACCTACAAAAAATCCGTGAGGTTATATGTCTAAATATTGGTACCCTGTCATTTTACCAAACAACGTTTCACAAACTGATTCATTTCACAAACAAATCATATGGCAAACCGCTTTTTTTTTCCAAAACTGTAAATATTTTAGGATTTATTTCAAGACCATTGTGTAGAACCCTAGTTTGTAAAACGTTTTTTGGAAAAACATTAGTGAACCCCAAATATTATAATTCTCCAGAAGTAACTAACATTGGCTATATTTTCACTTATTTTACGGAAGCGAAGCGAGGGCGGGTCGTTAGAAATAAATAAGTTCAAATGGTTTACCTAAGCGCAAAATAAAAACAATATTATTTGATTTCATCTCTTGCACATAAAAACTAACGGCCGCACTAAGAGACGTCAATTAACTTTTAAGTTTGATTAAAGGTACTGCGTCCGTGTGGTGTCCGGGCAAGAATTGCACCACCCCATCTCATCCCGTGGGTGTCGTAGGCGACTGAGGGAATCATACCAGAGGATGGGCAGCAGCGCCTTCTGAACATTGTATTATAATCATCAAACTGCGATCGCCAACCCGCCTGCCAAGCGTGGCGATTATGGCAATTTCTCCCCAGTTTGGGGAAGGCCTTTGTCCAGCAGTGGACGTCTTGTGGCTGATGATGATGATGATGATGATGATGATGATGATGACTGCGTCTTATTTTATTGCTATAGCAAAGACAGTGACAGCAGCAACTTTAATCAAACTTAAAAATTAATTGACGTCTCTGAGTGCAGCAGTAAGTCATAAAGTAAACTAAGTACATATAAAGTAAGAATATAAAGCGTAATACGAGAAATAAATAAGATGAAGACGTTTTATAATTTGGCGGAGTCTTTCAGCATTTTATTCATTGCGTTCGGAATCCAGGGATTCCTGCCCGAGCTATATTAAACGTTAGACGCGACTTGAATAGGAATGGTCGGCCAAATAAATAAGAAAAATCTATTTATGCGAAGTTCTAGATTCTCTACGTTATTTCATATAGAGAAACAGCTTGAAACATCATCCTTATTATTTCTAATATTATAAGTTGCCTACATACATAAATGCGAAATTATTATTATTATGTGTTTGTGTTTGATTGTGTGCGCGAAGTTCCCAATCCGCACTGGGCACGCGTGGGAACAATAGCCCAAACCCTCTCATTGTGAGTGGAGGCCTGTGCCCAGCAGTGGGACGTATATAGGCTGGATTACAACACACACTCTCGAATTTCATCCTACTAATATTATAAATGCGAAAGTTTGTGTGTGTGTTAGTGTGTTACTCTTTCGCGACAGCTGATAAACCGAGGAACTTATTAAAAATACATGCCCGCTATTTGTCATACATTTTATTGGAAGTCCAGTTCCTTTACTAAAAAAACAATTCAAACAAATTTTAAAAAAGTGGGTAAATCACATTCAACTGCCTGCACATTCATTTAGTCGCTGGTTTCACAGACGACGAGCTGTCAAACTAGCGACTAAATGAAAGTGCAGGCAGTTGAATGTCATTTACCCACCTTGACGGACGATGTAAATTCGCCGGATATTCATCGACTGAGTAGAACTGAATGACGTTGTTTTAAAAGAATAACATAGCAGAAGTCGGCTTCTAGTTTGAAGTATTAAATTGGACGCTGATTTCTGTTTTACTGATACTACGAGTAGGATGATTTGAAGAGGTGTTATTTTTTTGGAGTCAGTTCTTGTAGTAGTACCTACCTGAATATTAAATATTTTATCTTTTGCGATTCAAATAACTTAAAACTTTAGGGATACGGTCTTTAATCCCAGGTCATAGTTCAGTGAAGAGAAAGCATCACAGTATGATGAGATCAAAAGAATATCTTCGAACAAAGGTACATCGTGTTTCTATGTGTGTGTCTATGCAAGGTGGGTCCACCCAAACTATAGGGCTCCATCGAACCGGACTGCGTGGCAAATCTACAGGACTTGTTACGCTAAATGTGGACAGTGAATGGGAGCGCTAGGGATGGATCACATTGTTCGCGTGACAAATACCGTCCACATAACCGGTACTGACACGCGTTAGGGCTTGTTTACGGAGACGCGGGGCGTGCGGCGGGGCGTCGTTGTTTGCGTGCACACTGGTCGCTGACCTAGTGGAAGTATAGAAGTCTTTCATAGTCAGCGACCAGTGTGCACGCAAACAACGACGCCCCGCCGCACGCCCCGCGTCTCCGTAAACAAGCCCTTACTGACACGGTCCCGGAAATATGTTACAATGAAATGACACAAATGTGGTCCCACCTTTAGGTACACGTACGCGCTACAATTAAGCCTGTGAGCTAACACTAATAATCATGAATCAGTCTACGCTGCGCCACCTGCGTGTGTGTGCGTAGGAACCTAACTCCATCTCCCAGAGGGCCGGGGTTGAATTACTCATACTTGTCTGTATATTATACATACTTTGATCTGAATGTAAGCAGCAGTGGGTTGTGTAATATGTATAGTTAAAAGTTCAATTTAAGTGGTTATTTATAACATAACAACGATGTCAAACTTAACCTAATAGGCATGTTCACTTGTTTTACACCAAAACAGTCACATTATATGACAAAAAGCCGTTCAACTTCGAGTAAAGAATTTCACACTCCCGCGGAATTTCGGCTGAATGCTGGCATACCTTCGTCCGAGACAAAAGGGTCACAAAATGGCGGCCTTTTCATTTTGACAGATTCCCGTCCGCCATAATTAAAGCGTGTGAAATGTGAATGCTTCGTGTCGGTTGGTTTTGCATTGTAATTTGCTCTTGTAAAATTGAAATGCGAAATTTTTGTTGACGTAATCATGAGTTTAATCACGGTGTTTGAAACGTTAATTAAAAAGGGTATTGCTGATTAAATGTGTGCGTGCCGTTATTTATATAAACCTGAAGGTGTGTGTGTACGGACGTACACTTTAAGCTTAAATTCGGTCTAATTTACAGTCAACAATATGGATTTGTTCCATCGTAGAACCCTGTCACGATGCGTTGACATTATTATGTACGTTACCGTCGCTCTTGGATCAGCCGTGAGAAAGAAGAAGAAGAAGAAGTAAAACATTTATTCGTGACCAATATCAGCAAAGGACAGAAAAATACACACAGTAAGAATGTAGTCACGGAATGGTCCCAACTCAGCGTAATGCCGGCATTAAAGTCGGCGCTGGTCTTCCGTTGGAACTATTGAGCTACACTTTTACAAGTGATAATGCACAAAATGGTAGCCGTCTTCCATCGACGTGGTTGGGATCGAAACTTAGTTAGTTACTTCACCATAAAAATAATTAATATTGAAAAGTCAGATACTTATACATTGTATGTTTACGACTAAATACAAAGACATAAGTAGGTAATTATAGGTAGGGTCGAGGACTATCTAACGGACAAAAATGCTTGGCCTAAACCAGAAAATGAACTAATGTTTAATGTTCAATAGCTTACCTACTACTCGTACATACCTCATAAAAATCATGTAAACGCTGTATCTTGTCTAGGGGACACGGTTTATGTAGGAAGACATGTCAAAACTGTTTTGTGTGATATATAAATATATGTATAAATTTTCTCGTAGTCATTCTGACATGTTTTCCTGCAAAACTACGCAGATATTTAATATTATTTTTACAGTTTTATATAATGCTAGAATAAGTAGTGACATTGTTATATTTTTTATTAAAAAATGACTAACTGTTGGGTTTCTTGCGGCGCTTCTTCTCAGCAGTGGTCTCCTCTTGGGAAGCGCTGGTAGATTTTGACGTGTAAAAGTGCCCGTGCAGCCTACTTACTGAATAAATATCTTTTATCTTTTTTTTTATCTTTTTATAATTTTAAGTGTAAATAGCTGTAGATACGTTATACGCGCTTAGAGAATGGCACTCTGAAACTTTTTTTTATTCATAAATGGGTTTGCGTTTGACCTCAGTCTCACCTGATGTTAAGTGACAACGAGGTCGAAGATGGTACAATGTGCTGAACTAATTAGAAAATCTAAATTTATTGCCGCACTCAGAGAAATCAATTAATTTTTAAGTTTTATTAAAGTTGCTGCGTCTTATTTTATTGCTTTAGCAATGGCTAGGAAGCTATTAAAAATATTGTTCATAGTTGAAAGCCAAACTGCGATGCACGTTGCTATAATAATTCCTGGCCTTCGACTTCGAACAATATTTTGAATAGCTTCCTAGCAGGCAGGATGACGCGCAATTGATGGAGTTCCACACACAGGCGATGCCTGCTGCCAATGTCTTGGATTTTCCTAAATTTGGACTTTACGTCATCATACGAGGACTTAGGGCCGTATTAATAAACTCATCTCAACTGTGATCCCGTCACAAGATGCGTCAAAAATGACAGTTTTCTATGGATTGACGTTTACTCTGACGTATCTTGAGACGGGGATCAGAGTTGAGATGAGTTTATTAATACGGCCCTAATGGGCCTACCACACGCGCAAGCTTCACCACAGTTTTACCTGCGCAAGCCAAAACTGAACACTTCGTGTCTATAGAGTTTTACCAACCACACGCTCCGTGTTCCGTGTACAAACCGGCCTGCGCAGGCAAAACTGTGGTGAAGCTTGCGCGTGTGGTAGCCGCTTTAGAGTGGTTCTATCGTAAATCAGATAGCGAATACCACATGGTGGTATGTGTAAAACATTACAAAGGTCCAAACTTGTTTCGTTTTGCAGTCGGGTTTTAGTTTATAAACTTATTATTTTCCTTAAATATCATTGACAAAATAGTAAAAACTTCGAGAGTCATTTGTCTAAACAGAGTTTATGAACGCAAATACAAATTGGTACTTCCGGCTCCCACGACAGCAGAATGGATGTGGCAAAAACAAATTGCTTTAGTTCGTTTAAAACATCAACGACTATAAATTTTGCCCAGCTACTCGTATCTAGCAAAAATGTATGGAACCAGAGGGCCTAGTGTAAGTTTTGCAACGTTTTTTACGTCTCGATCGCGTTTGCGTTAAAGTGTCACTTTGTATGGAACTGTCAAATGTTTCGAATACGCGCCGCAAGGGGCGCTGTCATACTTCCATACTAATTGAGACTAAACGCAAACGCGATCGAGACGTAAAAAACGTTGCAAAACTTACACTAGGCCCTCAGGACCGTATTCTGCCCTGCTAAGGTAAAAGGCAGTATTTTACACAAAACTACTGTAATAATTGCAACCTCATTACTTGGTTGCAATTGCTACAGCAGTTTTGTGTAAAATACTGTCTTTTACCTTAGCAGGGCAGTATTATAGTGAATTTAAATCGGGGCGGTTTACGTGACGTGTATATTTTAATCTTGAGTGAGATATCTTATCTTAGGGCCGTGTTAATAAACAGATCTTGACTGAGAGACAGAGGGCCGTATTAATAGACTCATCTCAACCCCATCGTTGATACGCTCTTTTACGAGACCGACTCAATACGTGATCCTAGGATTAGGATTGCCGCTTATTAATAAACTAATATCACCTGAGTCGGACTCGAGAAACGCATCCCAACCTTGATCCTTGATTTTTTTTAATTATTATTTTGAGCTTTGGCTTCTAGGCCATTAGCTTAAGCAGATGACATTTTTTACGAATGGGCAAACAGATGATCATGAACGAAACGGTGTAACGTTTTGATTCTGCAAGAAAATGTTTTTGCGTTTAGACTTGACACAGATTATGAACTATCAAAAATGAATATTTCGATGTAAAGTGGAAATGCAAGTCATTATTTTTAGATCATTTATTTAAAATTGTTTTACTAGCTTTTATTATAAGGTCATTATGTAAATATAACACATTTTCAAAAACCCTGTGAAATCGTAAAAACGAAACGCGCATACTGGGAGCCGGGAATGGAATGGAATTCCTATAGGTACAGTACAGGTTATAAGTTCTTTTCGCCGTCTTTGTTCATAAAGTGAAATACATGAGGTTTTTATCTATTGATAAAGGTGAAAAAGTGCAGCGTCTCGAATCCACAACAGCGCTGACGTAACTGGATTTGATTAAATCAATGAAACGAGTCCTGAAGAAAGACGGACTTCTACCAGGGAGCTGCAGTTCCATCTGCTTGAGATGAAAAATAACAAAATAGACTGACGTAGTCTGCAGCAGTTTCTACGGAAAGTTTCCATATAGAGGTCCTGTAGACAGGACACTACGGGTTAAAGAAGGTAAAATGTAGTGTTAATTTATTTATTTAAACATAAGAAGGTACCTAGTTAGCTAGGATAATCACACCAGGTAAACTCGTAGAACTATGCGCCTTGCTTGCAAGAGTAGGTAGTCCAATTTTCCTACTAACACATTATCAATACATGTAATTTTATTAATAGTTTGATATAATGTAATAGAAAAGTAAAAACTAATGTTCATAACTGAATATTTTTTTCAATAAATGTATGAAGAAACTTGGACTAATATTGCAAGCTAGGAATATAGTTGTATGAGTTTAAGGTAATACTAGTATAATATAAATCAGTCCTCTTGTCTCAGACAGTCTTGGTTAAACATAATATATAAGGCTATTAGGGTTGTAATGGGCCAATCCTTATTTAAATAATCAGAGATACTTTTAACACAGCCAGGCAATTTACATGAGGAGTAATATTATTATTATAGATTTATGCATGTTTAGTGAATGTTCATTAAAAGATTAAACTACCTAACAAATTATGAAACCAAACTGTATTTAACAGGTTGGTGTATATTATAATATACTTGTTGTTTTTTTATTTTCAGATGATCATCTCGTACTGCCACCCTGGAAGATAGGAGTAAAACATGTTTTCATTATCCATGTTAAATAATTGTTTTTCTATTAAAATTCAGCTGTAATTTACCTTAATGTTTTATTATAACAGTATGGTTAACACAAGTTGTATTTTCTTACTTGTCACTCAGTGGATCCCTGTCCCTCTGATAGGTATTTATCTCTTGATTTTAAACTTAGGTAGAGAGGAGCTACCAAGCGACAAAGAAGTCATGGGCAACTTGTGCTATTGATCCTGCAAATTTAACCATATTTCTGTCATTGCACCTACTATGCACACTATCAACAGCATTTCATCCATGTTCCACTAATATCCCATAAGAACAACTGTCACTTTTTAATTTGCTAAGGTACACTATAAAGTGACAACAAGGAACTTGAGGTAACACTAAATTTAATGAATGTTTATGCCACATGGCATGGTTTATTGGCATATACCTATATGTAATTAAACAAGCAACCTAATTATTTAATCGTATGGTGCATTTACATAAACATTTCAAATATACATTACTAAAAAGATAACTATAGATCCACATTCAAGGTCCCGAGCCAGGCCAGGTGTTTGTTTAGCAATCTAATAAAGATAGTTTAATAAAGTTTCACCTACAAATCTAATGTTTTATTGAACTTGCATATTTATTACACAATGTAGGTACAAATGGCAGACTTAATGCCTTTATTGTTCCCATTAAGATTTTTATTTATTTCATAATATAGCATGCCCACGACTCCGCATGACTCCGTCCGCGTAAAAGTCCGGGATAAAAGTATCCCATGTGTTAAAATCCAGGTGATAAACAATCTGTGGGCCAAATTTAATCCAAATCGGTTAAGTCGTTTCTGAGATTTGCGCGTACAAACTCACACAAATCATTGTTTTGGGTTTTATTGCGTTAATAAAGACCTCCAATAATAGATTTTCTCAAATATCGAGTGGCGAGCGACAATAAAAACTACCTACATAGGTAGAAATGAAGAAAGTATGGCACACGACTCGTCCTGATAGGAAATATAGTTTCGTATAGGTTACTGTATAGACTAGCATTTGTGGACTACGAGAAAGCTTTCAATTCGATCGAGACATGGGCTGTGCTGCAGTCTCTACAACGGTGCCAAATCGACTACAGGTACATCGAGGTGTTAAAGTGTTTGTACGAAAATGCCACCATGTCAGTCCGACTTCAGGACCGGGACTCGGAGCGTATTCCGCTGCAGCGGGGAGTCAGACAAGGAGATGTAATCTCTCTGAAGCTGTTCACCGCTACGCTGGAAGATGTGATCAAGATTCTGGACTGGGAAGGACGTGTACAAACGGCGAGTACATCACCCACCTTCGGTTTGCCGATGACATAGTAGTCATGGGTGAGACCATGGCAGACCTAAACGCAATGCTCGATGACCTCAGCAGAGCCTCTGATCAAGTTGGTCTGAGGATGAACATGGACAAGACAAAGATCATGTCGAACACCCATGTAATACCAACTCCCGTGGTAATCTGAGGCTCGGCACTCGAAGTTGTTGACGATTATGTTTACCTGGGACATACTGTCCAGTTAGGTAGGTCCAACTTCGAGAAAGAGGTTAATGGTCGAATCCGACTCGGTTGGGCAGCTTTCGGGAAGCAACGCGATATCTTCTCGTCTAATATACCTACCGCAATGTCTCAAGTCGAAAGTCTTCGACCAGTGTGTGTTGCCAGTGATGACTTACGGTACTGAGACGTGGGCGCTGGTGATGGGCGTCATAAGAAAGCTCAAGGTCACTCAAAGGGCAATGGAGAGGGCTCTCGGAATAGGTATCTCTGCGTGATCGAATCAGGAATGAGGAGATCCGCACGAGAACCAAAGTCACCAACATAGCCCTAAGAATTGCTAGATTTAAGTGGCAGTGGGCGGGGCACATCGCTCGCAGAACAGATGGCCGTTGGGGCCGAAGAGTTCTCGAGTGGCGTCCGCGTACAGGAAGACGCAGCGTGGGCAGACTTCCAACAAGGTGGACAGTCGACGTGCTTAAAATTGCAGGAAACCGATGGATGCAAACGGCGCAAGACCGGTCCTTTTGGCAAACCTTGAGGGAGGCCTATGTCCAGCAGTGGACGTCTTTCGGCTGAAATGATGATGATGATGAGTTTATAAAACCTTATGCTCGAGTTTCTTGCGACGCTTCTTCTCAGCAATCAAATGTTGGTCTTGTCCGAAGCGCCTGTAAAACCGACAGTAAAACAGCCTGATGTGACCAAATTACTGAATAAATTATTTGAATTTGTAAGGAGAGCATTGAAATTAGCGGCGGTGATAAAGAAACAAAATAATAAGGCTAAATGCGGAGGGCTATAAGCAGTGGCGGCGTAGCTATCGGAGGGCTAGGTAGGCGGTGCCGTGCACCGGGGCCCTCAAGCACAGGGGGCCCTCGGAGACCGACCCGGACCAGCATGCCTCTATAGTGATGGCTGATAAGTAGATGTGTAGAAGAATAAAACCATGCTACGCCGACCCTAAATTATATAAAGGCAATGGGAAGATATGATGGTTTAACAAGGTTTCCGATCATAATTATTTATTACTGTTGCTATAAGACAATCTGAAACAATGTTGTTCAGGCAATGTCGAGACTTTCGGCGGCACTCAGAGACGCGTCAATTAACTTTTAAGTTTCATTTAAAGTTGTGTCTGTCACTTTCTTTGCTATGGCAATAGAATAAGACGCAGCAACTTTAATCAAACTTAAAAATTAATTAACTTCTCTGAGTGCGGCAGATAGCCCCCAAATACTTTGCTGCACTGCGGGCTCGCTTTCAAACGGAGGCCTCTGCTAGCCCATTACTAGGTACCTACCCTGGAACACGGCACGGGCTTTCCAACTCGGATGGAGCAAGTTCCTCTAATCTTAATGCGTATTTAGTGGGAGCAGAACAAATGAGGCTAGATCTTCACGCGAACTCGTTATAACTGCATAAAGGTGTCGGTTGGTAGTAGACAGCACGTGCCGCCGCGGCACTACTGGTCTGCAGTCGGGCGAAGTTGTCGGTTGATAGCCGACTGCACGCAGCAGCAGCAGACAGCACGTGCCGCCGCGGCACTACTGATCTTTACGCCCGACTGCAGATCAGTAGTGCCGCGGCGGCACGTGCTGTCTGCTGCTGCTGCTTGCAGTCGGCTACCAACCGACACCTTAAGGCGTCGTCAGAACGCGAATGTGCGATCATCGCAAGTTCGCGCATTCGCGTTCTATTAGGACGTGTTCCTAAGAATAGGAACACCTACTTATATCACCAACGGTCATCAGTCATTGCTGTTCGTTCGTATGCCGCGTATCACGCGGTAACCTTAGGCGGCTTAGGCGGATACAAACGCGGCACCATTAACGACTTTGCCCACAACGCTTTAATATTTAAGTGTGTGATCACTGAGTTGTCATTTAATTAATTCAATAATGTGTTTGGGATCATAGCCTATTAAAGCATCACCGAAGGAGCCACCCTCTAGTCTCTACGGATAGATCCTGAACTAATAACTACCAACCGAAACTGTCATCCAATAAGAATGCGTATAAATGACGTGATATCGTGTACTGAGTGTCGTAGGTACAGTCAAGGTCATAAATATGTATACACTTCAGTACCTTGTCACTTTAATCGCTGTGACATCCATATATGGCAGTTTAAGGTCGGAGTTCACCAACAGTTAAACAAGCGATTAGAGGTCTGACGGCTGTCAAAATGTATTGACTAACCGCCGATTAGGATTTAAAAGCCCGTTAAATTGGTTATTGAACTCCGACCTAAACATGACATTAAAGAGACAAGGCACTAAAGTGTATACATATTTATGACCTTGACTGTACTGTTCGCTGAATGGCTCATTGTTCATTGGCCCTTTCCCTTTTTATGTATGAACTTTTTTGGCATTTAATTTCACTTTTTCGCTAATACTGCTGGCTAATACATCGTGTTTAATTTACATCAATCCTTTCGTCTCTGGCTGATTACTATAAAAAATCACAGTAGATGTTGAACCACGCCGCCGTTACAATGTTTTGCGCCGATTTGTGTAAAGACACATATTTATTTGAAATAAACTATTTTCATTTGTATGAAAAAAACGAAAACTTAACGCTTGTATGTTGAACCGTTTTTACGATACAACAAAAATAAAAATACATTGAAAAAGAAACGTTTCTTGTATGGGGTAAACGTTGATTATTTCAATTTATTATTATTTTTTTATTTTTCAGTAAATCCGCCGTAATAACACATATTCAGAATAAAAAAATCAACCCGCTATCTATTACGGTTCAAAAGTTGCAGCTCTTTATAGTTAGGTCAGACAGACCGACAGGCAGACAGACAGACAGACAGATGGACGGACGGACGGACAGCGTAGGCATATTAATAGGGTCCCGTTGGGCACCCTTCGGGAACGGAACCCTAAAAAAGAAAGGCATACGAGTTCCATAATCAATCCATTCAATAAAAAACAATTAGTATCTAGGTCTATAAGGGGAAAACCTAACGGAAACTTCATGTCAAAGTATTAACGTTTAAAAGTTATCATTATTATATGTATACAATATAAGCACTGAATCACCAAGAGCCAATACAACTTCAACAGTAGCTTGATGGTTTTGTGTCTATTTAATTCATTACTATGAGAACCACACTACATTGTTTTATTGTACCTACTAAGACATTCAGTGAAGGCTCTCTAAAGTCAAGAGATTAGTAGACTTTTATTTCATTTCCTCCTCTCTTAATATGCCTCTTAATATGCCTCTCAAATTCTGAATGATTAGGACCAACCTAATTAATTACTTTCATCACACTAACCACCTGTTTCACAATTGTCAAGAAAATCAAGATATCCAACAGGTAGATTTAGCCCTTTCCCCTTCATACACTTGAAAATAAACAAAGAGAGGGCTAACTTTAACTGGCAGATAAATTTACTTGTCAATAGTGGAACAGGAACTAAGTTAAATATTATATTTAAAACTTCAAAACAATAAATAAAATAAAACTTTATAACAGACCCTGAATATGTCTTCACCAATAAATAAAACTACTATTAAGAATGCGGTCAGTTTATTATATAAAAGAAAAATACTTAATTTTTACACATTCATATGTTTTAAAATCAAAATATACTTCAGATTATTTTTAACTGATTCACAGCTAGCCTAGGTATCTAACTATTAACCAACCTGACCGGAATACTCACCTGTTTCAAAGATGTAAAAGGTATAATTATATAAATAAATTTAGATTAAATAAGGGCCTGTTTCACAATCTACAAGTAAATTCATCTGTCAAATAAAGATTGCACTCTCCTTGTCCAGTTTCAAGTGTAAGAAAGGGAAAGGGCTTAATTTATGTGACAGATATGCTGTATTTGACGATTGTGAAACAGGCGGTAAGTGAAATAAATATCATAATTTCAGCCCACATCGATGCACTGCAGGCTGCAGGTTAAAGGCCTCTTTAATTTTCACCCTACCTTGCCCAGTCTTGTACTAAGGTCATCCATTTTTTCCCAACTATTCTATTTCTATAAAATACCTAATAATTTTTTTAACCTGTCACTTGGTAATAAATAAAGGCAATGAGAGTATAAGTAAGTAGGTAACATTGGTAACTTGAAATAAATACTTACCTATATTGTATTTCCTACAAGCAGTATTTTAAACATTTAACTATTATTCTATGACGACACAGTTAGCCTAGTTGGTAGTGACCCTGCCTAAGAAGCTAGCGCTCCTGGGTTTGAATCCCGGTATAGGCAAATATTTGTGTGATAAGCATATTTGTTCCTGAGTAATGGATGTTTTCTATATATTTTAGCATGTATTTCTCTATATAAGTATGTATATTGTTGCCTGGTACCCTTAGTACAAGCCTAGAGCTTAGTTTGGGACTAGGTCAATTTGTGTGAGATTGTCCATGATATGTAGGTATGTATGTATGTATGTATTCTTTAAATCTGTCTTTATCTTGTTTTATCTACTCTATGAATTATGTATCACTTGATGATACAATACAAACAAAATTTTAATTAAATATTGAACAGATGAAACTGTAAAACTTCCTGCATCAGCGCTCTCTGAAAAGCTAATACTAAAATTAGTCAAATGTTTTTTATATTTTATGTGCAGTACCATAGAACTAATTAACATTGATCTTTACAACTCCTATACTTACCTCTTTTAATTAGAAATAGATATTTCTAACCTATAATAATCTTACATGATATTATCTTTTAAATAATGCAGTTGACAAACATTGGGTACCCTAGCGCCTGAGTTACATCTAAAGTTAGGTATTTTATTTAAAAACAATATAAGTTAATTGTTTTATCTTGAAAGGTCATGTAATAGGTACATTATAAACTGAATTTACCTGGCCTGGAACTTGATCATCATTGTAAAAAAGCCCTTTTATTTTTATTTAGACAAGTAAAATTCATGTTTATTTGTCAATTGGCAAACGATTAGCCATTGTCGTCAACTGCTTGCTGTCGGCGTTGAAGTTTGTGAACACTGTCTCCTCCAAATATATGATGTACCTTTTTTGGAGTCCTAATTGTTTCCGGCCAACCTTGCCTGTTATCCAAGTTTTCCATTATTGCACTGACGACAACCTACAAAACGAATTTAAGTTAAACACAATATCTAAGCACTATAAATGATAGAAAATGCAGATTCTTTGGTTTCGTTCATTTCACACATAGGTACCTACACTTTTTACACCACATTTATGTTAGGACACGAAACTGTATATATCTCACAGTTATTACTAGTTGATTGTTGCAACAGTTAGTACAAGTTTTCAAACAAATCAGGCACTTTTTATTTATCAAACAATAATAAAGTAGATGTACGCATCGGCATGCGTTCATGTTTATGTCAAGTCAATACGTATTGTCAAATCCCTCTCCTCTACTTATAGCGACCCGTTTTACGTTTACGTTTAGAAACATTATAATAGGTAGGAACCTACACAATTAATTAACAAAATAGCTAATAAGATTTTGTTGGTTTTCTAAACACCAGTATAATAAAACATAGGTACCTATTGATTGAGGTATCGATGCATATCGGGTTGGATGAGTAACCTACCAATAAAACGTCGCATAATTTTTACTTTAAAAGTAAATATTTAACATAACTAATAAATGTAAGCATTGGCCTAGTATTTGGCTGTTATTATGATATAATGCTATTTATATTACGGATCAGTAATAAGTATAAAAAGTAAATTGTATGTAGGTACTTACTTGAAATTGAATTGAATGAAATTAGTTTCGCGCCTTTAGGGCCAACCCGGCGGCCGGCGCACGGAAGCATTGGTTTGTTATAGGTACACATGGGTATGAGCTATTATTTGGCCGTCGCTTGGTCGATACCTCGTACTTTTACTATTAATAGAAAAGTATCTAGCTCTCATTATAATTTCACATAAACACGACACAAAGCACACCATTTTTAGGCAGTTGTATGCAGCGGCAAAAGTACAATTTAGGTAATGTTCTTATTTAAATACGATTGAGATATTATTTTTTGCTTAATACACGATGCAAAATAGGATTTTCTTATTTTCTGAACCGATTTATTTGTGAAAACGCACCCAGATGATCGATTTATGGCAGTGCATCCGCCATTTTTTAAAAGGTGAGTCGGACTCAAGTCACCAAATAACCATAATCAATGGAGATGAGATTCTCGTATCAAGTGAAACGAGGATCAGGATTATGGGGTTGAGATTGGTTTATTAATCAAAGCTCAGTCTTGTGACCCATCTTGTAAAGGGTGTATCACCCAAGACGAGTCTATTAATACGGCCCAGAGATACATCACAAGATGCGTCTAAAATGTCAGTTTTCTATGAACTGACGTTTACTTTGATGTATCTGAAGCAGGCCATCACAGTTGAGATGAGTTTATAAAACAGCCCTTACACGACGCGGTAAGCCTAGTAACAATTAGTGACTCTGCCTAAAAAGCTAGCCCGGGTTGCATTCCCGGTCAAGGCAAATATTTGTGTGAAAACGAGTTGTTTCCGAGTTGGATGTTTTCTATGTAAATATAAGTATTTATTTATTTATATAAGTATGATTGATTATACATAGTTGTCTAATCTAAGTACAGTCACCAACTTTAATTTGGGACCCACTTTAGGTACAAACTCAAACTGACATTCTACAGCAATAATATGGAGTTTCCTGTAAGTTACAAATGACTTGGCATCTCTAATGACATTGACAACTTCATGCAATATCGTTTTGAAGTGGGTTCAAATTAACGCTCGTGATCGTACCTAGCCTAGAGCTTAGGTTGGGGCTAGGTCAATTCGTGTGAGATTGTCGCTGATATTTATTTCTTTATTTATCTAAGGTGTAGATTCTGCAATCTCCAAATAGGCACGTCAATGGACTCACTCATATGTGACGTTCTCAATATAAAGGGACCTTATGGAGGAAGGCAGTTACGCTCTTCTTATTATTGTAACTATACGAACACTATAGTAACCGTTCTAAAAACGGCGTAACCGCCTGCCTCCATAAGGTCCCTTTATGAGAACGTCACATATTTATATAAAGTAATGGCTCGCCCGACAGAGACCGCTGGACTGTGTCCAAGCGCAGTACCTAAATAGACCAGAAAAACGCGACGACGGTAAACGCCATGTATTTTTTTTAATAAATAGCACTTTTAATAACACGCAATCGTAAAATCGGTTTTAAATAACCGTTGAGGAGTAAGGCTTTAGTTATAGTCGTGAAAACCGGTCAAGTGCGAGTCGGACTCGCGCACTGAGGGTTCCGTACATATTTGGCTAGTTTTTTTTCGTAGGGTTATAGTTTTATAACTCTGTGTTGTTTAATCATTAATACTTAGATACATTAATGAATGAAAATCACATGGCGGACGATAGGCCCGATATACAAATAGCTACCGAACGCAAAGGTCACGACACTCATTTCCTATGCCCTTCGCGTGCCCCCACTGACTTTCTTATAGCTAATGATAGTGCTTCTGTATATAGGTATAAACTGATTATTACGGTTTGGACATCGCATCCATTCGGTTACGAAACTATATGTGATGATATAAAGGGACCTAATGGAGGAAGGCAGTTACGCTCTTCTTATTATTGGAACTATACGAATACTATAGTAACAGTTTAGAAAAAAAAAAAAACTGCGACGCTGGGTACGAGCGCATGCGCAAATACCCGGGGTCTCGGAAGGTGGCAGATACCTAAATTAAATTAAATTAAATGATTATAAATTATTATTGTTCATACCTACCTACTAACATAGTTAGTTAGTTTGTGTTAGTACTACCTTCTAAGTACTAACACAAATATGGACTCTGACTGCAATTTATTTTTTTATTTTTTTATTATTGTAACTATACGAATACTATAGTAACAATTTTAAAACGGCGTAACCGCCTGCCTCCATAAGGTCCCTTTATATTGAGAACGTCACATATTGACCCTCTATTTCACCGTCTTTCAAATTATATTGGTGATTTCAAGGCAAGAGTGAATAGGCATTTTCTGGGTAAGCGTGTACCATCTTGGACCTCATCGTCACTTAACATCAGGTGAGACTGAGGTCAAACGCAAACCCATTCCTGATAAAAAAAAATTATGTGGCTCTAGACGAGATACATAACGCTGACGCTGCTGACGTTCGAAAACTGTCAAAATGCATAGGATTAACGTTCAAATTAAAAGACTGGTGAATAGTACATATGATGCACCGTTAATTTTTTTATACAGGGTGACCTCGAATTGGTAATACAAAATACTTGATTATGATTCAGTTAATCACTAATAGTGTATTGCATTAACTCAGTTGTTAAAGTTAGCTTTCCTTAATTATCGTTAATTTTCTAACAAAACAAAATAATAAAAATAATTTAAAATCCCAAGTGTGGTTAACCTACATGACGTCATGCATATCTGTCGTACAGACAAGGAAATTGATTCTCGCACCATTTTGTACTCTGTCACAACAACGACGGAGATAATGACAGTGGACATTCAACGTGACGCACTGCCACCCAAAGCGACAAGGAACAAAATGTGTCTCAATTTCCATTCCTGTATCTATCACTCGATGTTATTAATAAACTAGGTGCTGATATCCATCCAACCCTTTAGTTTTAAGTAGGTACCCTAATAAATTATCTGATAAAGTGAATAACTGAATAATGAGTGAATTATTAAAAATAATTTATTGTTGAATAACGTACAGTACAAAATACAAAATTGTAAAACTTAAACAACTTTTAAAATGTCCTCAAAATGACCCCCGCCTTCTTGGATACATAACTCTGCCCGTGTCGCCTATGATTGTCTTTCAATCTGTGGAGAACAAATTCATTGGTTTTTAACCGACTTCAAAAAAAAAGGAGGTGTGTATGTATGTATGTATGTATGTTTGTCCACGATTATCTCGCGTTTGGCTGAACCGATTTAGATGCGGTTTTCAGCAAAGTATTTGTTACATTCTGGAGAAGGTTTTGGTATACAAGAATAATGGATACCACGTGACGTCATCCGCATGGATCCGTTATTAAGCGATATATTAGTTCAACTCGACCGATTTTGTGTTGACGCGATTTTTTTAGTGATAGTTATAAAGTATCACTAAAAAGCGAAAAAAAAAAGTAATAAAAAAAGACGAAAAAAATTTTTAATAAAAAATAGAACCGTCTTCAAAAAAAACCCACTAAACAAGACTAAATAATGACCGGCTTCCTAGGAATTGCCTATTTGATGGGTGCCTAATAGGTACATGGAATATATCTAAGCCGGTGTCAAGTAGGTTTACACAATAGCAATGTCACATGATTCTTGCCACCGACTTCGATATATTCCATGTACCTATTAGGCACCCATCAAATAGGCAATTCCTAGGAAGCCGGTCGTTATTTAGTCTTGTTTAGTGGGTTTTTTTTGAAGACTGTTCTATTTTTTATTAAAAAAATTTTTTCGTCTTTTTTTATTTACATTATTAAATGCCTCAACTATCTTTTGGCGAAGTTCACCCACAGTATCTGTTTCCCGTGCGTACACTCTCCTTTTTATTTCGCCCCACAAAAAGAAGTCGAGAGGTGTGAGATCAGGGCTTCTAGGAGCCCAAGCGACTGGGCCACAGCGTCCAATCCATCTCCCAGGGAACTCTTGGTCCAAGTAGCTTCGCACACGCAGGGAAAAATGAGCTGGTGCCCCATCCTGCTGGTAATACAGAGCCTCCAAATTTTGCTGCGGCACCTCTCGTAGCAATACCGGTAACACATTTCTCAGGAATTCTTCATATTTCGGTCCATTTAAATTTCCGTCAATGAAATGAGGACCAATCAAACAGTCGTTCAGTATTCCTGCCCAAACATTTACCGAGAAACGTGTCTGGTAGGAGTCCCTGCGAGTTACGTGAGGATTTGCTTCACGATCAGACCACCAGTGTTCATTGTGAACGTTGAAAATGCCTACTCTTGTAAATGTTGTCTCGTCGGTCCATAAAATGTTCAAGTGTAGATTTTGCAGCAGCCAACGACAAAATTGCACTCTTCTAGGATAATCGGCTAATATGATATCCTGCACCCTTTGGAATTTAAACGGATACTTTCCTTCAGCATTCAGTAATCGCCAAATAAACCATTGGCTCGTTCCGAATCTTGCGGCAGCGTCCCTTGAGCTCGCCTCTGGGTGGTGGCTAAAATAATCGAGAACTCGTCTCCGAAACGTCTGCGAGTACCGCGGCCGCCGGCCCGGAGCTTGAGCGTGCACTGGGACAGTAAACTGTCCAAAATCTCTTAAGTTTTGGACAATGGAGTTTATTAGAACACGAGTAGGAGTTGGGCAGTCAGGGTGTCGTTCATGAAACAATGCTTGAGTTCGTACGGTACTTCGTGACGTAAAATAAAAAGATAACATATCCATTCGCTGAATATTCGTATAAGGATAAGCTCGGGGCATTTTGTTTAATTACTATCTTAATTAAATACGAAAATTCTTACTTTCTTTGACAAGACAAGTGACAATTTACTAATCAAGATACGCTATTATCATAAATGATGTGTCAGATAACGAACCAAAGAGGAAAGTGTTCATTTGAAATACTTTAAACCTCTTTCATTTTAAAGGTAATGGTAGGGTAACCAATTTAAGCAAAAAAAAATGGGATAATTAGAAAACTTAAAAAAAAGTACTTATGTTTTAAAATTAAGCGTGAGACCTCGTAGAAGCGATTGGTTTAGGGAAGCTCTCTGTAGTACTTTGAATTTGTATTACCAATTCGAGGTCACCCTGTATAGCCTATGCCACTCGCGCGTTTTAAGCGAATCATATGACACCCAATTTATTAAAATCGGTCCAATAGTTTAGGAGCTAGTGGAACATTAGATTTTTAGTCACATACATACAGACTGTTAAAATCATTACCCTTCTTTTTACATCGCTCAGTCGGATAACCCAGGCCGGTTCAACATTCTTGACTGTTTACGTTAAGAAACGTGTTCAAAGGTGAACTGTCTATTGTTTCACCTGTTTTCTACGGTTTTTAGGGACCCATAGCAACATGGAAAAAACGAAGGTCCAAAAATTTGGTCATGTCCGTTTGTCTGATTGTTACGCTTTCATAGCTAACCCAGTGAGCCTATTTTAATGAAAAGTATGGAGATAATTTGAGCCCAGAGCCACGTGTTATCATTAAAAAAATATAGAATTTTTTTTCATATCTCGGTTACAAGTGCTAACACTAAAAAACACAGTTAAAGTTCATGAAATAACACTAAAAAACTTTTCTCGTCTTACAAAATACATATATCTGCCAAATTTCAGTCACAAAGTCTCTGTGTAACGACTTTATTATTCAAAGAGACAGAAATACGTGACTTAATAACAGTTCCTTTGTTACTATTTGGTTATGGATCCTAAAAATGTTTACATTGTTTACGGAACTCTTTCAAACAAGTAACTCGCGCTTGACCAGTTTGTACCTATATTTTGTTTATACATTCATTCGTCGGCACGTTATTGAAATTAACATAAATCAAAAGGTTATTAACTCTTTAACTACTTTGTGAGAATAATGACGTAGGTATCTTCATAATAATAACGTTAATTTTTATACTTTTTAAACCAAATTGGGCAGTTTTTAAATGATATTTACAACTTGTAACACAAATAACACACGAAATAAATATAACTTATGTATACCTAAAACAAGTACTCGGAAGTATTATAAACAAGAGGATCCAATGTAGATTAAGATGTACAATTTACTGGCCTACAATGTAACTGGGTTGTCGCATAAAGATTTTAAAAAGAAAATAAAAGTATTCTGTCAACAAAACTTATTTCACTCCATCAACGAAAACATGGATTTACTTAGAAATAAGTGTTTATTGGACTTATTCATGTTATAATATAATATTATGTAGATACATGTTACTTGTCAGGAAAATACATATGTACTAAACCTGACTTGCTTAATACACACACTAAGCTTCATAAATATTAACGAGTAAGCTAATTAAATAAATATTCGAAAGCAATACCACAATTAGTACATTTTAACATAATTTTGTCGTTGCATTTGAATCTGTTTAAAACGTCAATGTTCAGTATTTGTGATTTAAGCCAATGAGAGTATTATATCCATTATCCAAATATCAATTAACAGTATTGGATTGCAATAATTTTCTGTTTGAAATGGAAATGACGACGAAATGCCCTAATAAACTTCATAATGCTATTGTTTGAATGCCAAATGCAAAAGGTAACGGTATTTACTTCCGAAGTTTACGAAAAATCCGTTTTGCTTGTTACAAATTGTTGTCCATATTTTACAAGGTAAACAAAAAGTTGAGAATATTGACACTAATTAATTAATTAAAGTTTTTCAAGAACTTTAATATAAACGTAAAAAATTGTCGCTATAAACATAATAAGTTCGTAGAAAATAAGACTTGCTTTGACTAGAATAAATTGAAATAAACACGAAACCCTCGTGCGATAAGCTGACTCACACATCACCGTTTTTATTCAATCAGTACTTAACATATAATATTTTTGTATCTTTAAACAGATCGGATATTTAAAGAGACCTTATGTAGGCGGGCGGTTACGCTTTTTTTAGAACTGATACCAAAGTATTCGTATAGTTAGCCTTCCTCCAAAAGGTCCCTTTATATTGAGAACGTCACATTTAGCCAATCTTTTACCACACTTTGCCGCTTAAAATTGCCTCACGGCTGCATGTGACAGATAGCCCAGTTCCAATTGAGATAAAATAGGTCAATGGTAGAGTCGATTTGTCTGCGTAGCTACACAATCTCGACTTCCAAAATACGGTCTTTAAAAAAAAAAATCTTAATTTTGAACAACATTTTGTGCACCGCTTGATCTGCGTAGAACTCGTTAAAGGGCAACACAGAGTCGCAGACTAACCCTCTTATTCATAAACGCTCAACAAACCTATTTTAGTAAAAGTATGCTTTGTCACTTTCTGTGAGATTCAAATGTCACAATGAAAGATAAGGACAAACCATACTTCAAGCATACTTTAGTTATTGTGCGATTATGAATAAGAGGGTAAGGGCCTGCGCAAACCGGCGGAGCGCAGCGCAGATCACTTTAAATTTATCAATGTATATTCTTTCCTATTTTAATTACAATAAGGTATAAATTGTAATGCTCTGAGACCGACCTCGGAGCATCACGGGGGATTTCTACTCTGCGGCTACGGCTCTAAATTTATACCTTATTGTAATTAAAATAGAAAAGAATATACATTGATAAATTTAAAGTGATCTGCGCTGCGCTCCGCCGGTTTGCGCAGGCCCTAACAGTCCGCCGGCCGATCTGGGTCTGTCAGTTCTTCGCATTAGGACACAGACTAGGGGAGACCGGGTATGGTTGACCCACGGGTTGGTTATCACAGCGGCCAAAAATAACACTAAACGAAGGAATAACTGTATCAATGGCAATGAAAAGGGCTATGCTCGGCGTATCTCCACGAGATCGAATCAGGAATGGGGAAATTCGCAGGAGAACCAAAATCATCGACATAGCCCAGCGAATAGCGAACCTTAATTGGCAGTGGGCGGGGCACATTGCTCGTAGAAGTGATGACCGTTGGGGTGGAAAGGTTCTAGAGTGGCGGCCGCGGACCGGAAAGCGAATTGTTGACAGGCCACACTGAGAAAAAGATTAATGAAAAGTTTGTTAAATGAAACCAAACTTCGTCTACGTGTAGCTTAAAAAAAGGGACTACAAAACTAAGGCAATACCTAACCAAATCAGTCGAGTCAAATAACATTAACTGTTTTATTCCTTACAGACAAACAGTTTGTTAAATCAACAAAACTTTAATAACGCCTTATCAAATTATGGTTATTTCTGAATTAACCAAAATAGTTTGGTTAAATATTTTTCTCAGTGCAGTAGCACAAAACCGGCCGTCGTGGAGATCCTTGGGGAAGGCCTGTCCAACATTGGACGTCTTTCGGCTGATATGATGACCATGATAAGTGAATCGATCGGTGTTGAAAAATCGCAAGAGCTATAAATCCTTCCGTACTTCAATAATAGATTCACTTAATCCTACGTTTAGTATTCTTTGGCTGCTGAGACAACCAACCCGTGAGACAACCATACCCGGTCTCCCCTATCAGTTTCTCGTACAATGTCACACAATTTCTTCATAGAATTTGGCCAGCAGGCCGCCGGATGGGTTCGGGGCTGTTAGCCTGTGTTGCCCTTAACTGTATTTCCCTCAGGAACTTTAACTTTAACTTTATCTTTTCTTGGGCTAACAATCTCACACCAATTGACCTTTAACTGTTGTGTACCGGGGCTGTTTGATAAGTAACCGTTTTCTAAATGTATTAATATAACTGGCCGGAAATATGTATACGACCGTTTAAAGCCATTTTTCAAAGGCGGGATAAAATATACTTACTGCTGCCCCACCTCCCCTGTTCTCCAGATTTGGCCCCATGCGATTTCTTTTTGTTTCCTCACTTGAAAAAATTGCTCGGTGGTACACAGGCCTATTTTAATGACTTTCAGAAATCATACTTTTTGGATGGCTTATTGAAGCTTGAATATCGTTGGAACAAATGTATAATGTTAAAAAAAAAGGTGACTATGTAGAAAAATATTGCATTATATACAAAAATAAATGATTTATTTTCCATAAACGGGTACTTATTAAACAGTCCTCGTATGTATACTGTATACCACCGACTATAATTAACGATCTTAATTAAGTCCGAGTTAATGATTATCGAGGAAGTTTGGAAAACAAATATGATTTAACGGTTTTGAACTTTCATGGCGTATCACTATACACAGTGGCGTGGGCAGTCAGCCTTCTGAAATGAAAGGAGGATTCCTAGATATTAGTATAGATGCGAATCTGTACGCGTAATTTTTTTAAATTTTACTTAATAAAATATAAAAATATATATATATATGTACTAGGTTCTCGAAAACGGTATTTTCACGCAATAAGATTTGCCCGCGCAATATGCTTCGCAATTTCGATGCAGCCGCCGCCGTCTGATTAGACTAATGGTCAGAGCCTACTACGCCAAGACTGCGAGTTCGAACCCCAGCTATGTACCGTGTTTTTTTTTGTTAATTTCGATCACGATCGAAATCGATGAAAATTCGGTTTCTACCCGAGCGTCGACGTACTTAAATATTAAATATAAAGTGACCATTTATTTTAAGTATCTATTGTATTATTATTTGTGAGTATAGGCTTATATACCGATGATGGTTAGTTATTTAGTATTTATACTAAGAAAGCAATTGTACGAAATGCCACCATTACTTATAATAGTATAATAATATAATTTTATAAAAAACACTTGTATATCACAAAGCTTTATTACACTGTTTTAACTTTTTTGTACACTTTTAAACATGGCTGGCGTGTTTTTTAGGGTTCCGTACCTCAAAGAAAAAAACGGAACCCTTATAGGATCACTTTGTTGTCCGTCTGTCTGTGTGTCTGTCAAGACCTTTTTTCTTAGGAACGCGTGGAGGTATCAAGTTGAAATTAATATCAAATACATAAGTCTGCAGTCCCTTGGATCAGTGAAAAAATCAAACATCTAAGTCAACGCAATTAAAAGATACGGCCGTTTATGCCGCATATTGAAGGGAATCTCAAGGGAATCAAAACCTATAGGGTACTTCCCGTTGACTAAGAATCATGAAATTTTGCAAGAAGCTATGTCTTATAGCACAAGTAAAGGAAAAAATCCGAAAACCGTTAATTTGTAGTAACATCACATAAAAAAAAGCCCAGTATAAGCTGACACTCACTAAGTACTAAAGTGCATACTTATTGCGTGTCAGTTTATACTGGACTTTGTTTATATGGTATTCCCATGACTTATGAACTATTTACATGCCTACAATTTTGTGCGGAACCCTCGGTGCGCGAGTCCGACTCGCACTTGACCGGCTTTTATTTTATATAACTTTTATTTTTGGTATGAAATCTAACAACTAGCAAACATTCGTACAATACCCAGATAAAATCTTGAGCTCTTTAATACCTCGTCGTAATGAACTTCAAACTACATAGAATGACAGGCATGCATGATTTACTCAATTATATTTATCACGACAAAATTCAAACATGGATGCAATAAATTGTGACGTGTCAATATAAAGGGACCTTATGTAGGCAGGTGGTTACGCCGTTTTTAGAACTGTTACCATAATATTCGTATAGTTACAAGAATAAGAAGAGCTTAACTGCCTTCCTCCATAAGGTCCCTTTATATTGAGAACGTCACAATTGATGCCATCATGCCCCAATACTCCCAAAAGGTTCAGAGCCAGATTGTGCAGCTCTCTGATATTAATATGCTTAACATCTTAATGGCGGACTGTCCGAATTTTGGTCATGTAACAATTTAAAAAAAACGTAAACCGAATACATAGATCGTGAGCTCGGATTGGCGTACGAGGGCCGTTCCGAAAGTTTTTATTTGTGCCAGTATTCATCGTAATTTAATTATTTTTGATACATTCTTAAAACTAATTTTATTACGAACAACTTTGCCAAAAATAATAGTAAAAAAGTTTCCTTATTTTTTATATTTAATTTTCACAGAGAGTTGTTGTCTATGAAACTTTAATTTTTGGTGGGTATAATCAGGTTTTTGGTATTAAAACCTGTCTAAAATTTAAAGGGGTCGTCTGGTTCTGATGGAATCTTCAGTATTTTTATTACATTTATGCAGCTTGTTTTACTCTTTTCCCAAATATAGTACTGCACAAAATGTTTTCTTTGGAAGTCACTGAATTTTCCTGGGACTCTAATTTAGACATGTCTTCAAGGCATGTTTACTCTATAATCCTAATATCGAATGTTTAAGGAAACGTATACCTACGGTAAACGCACGTGTTGTGTTAAAAGTCGTTAACAAAAAACGAAGTCATTTATATCTACAATTTTTGGCACGATGTTTGTATTGAAATTTGCCTTAAATGTATATGAACAATATAAATATATTTCAATAAATGTCGACACAACTAAAAATTTTCGGAACGGCCCTCGTATGAAGCGGCGTACCGTTGGCATATAAACTAAAATAAATACCTTAATTAACTAATAATTTTCATTCGACTTTGACATTGATTGTTGTTTGTCTTATCTTTTTTATTATTTCAAAACAAAGCTCGTTTTTTGCTGATACAAGGAAAAGGAAGATTAAAATAATTCGTGTAAACTTACAAATAACACTACTTATGCAATTCTGAGCTCTCGCTTGTTTGAATATAAATAGTTTAAGAGGATTGTGAGGTGACGGCTTTCCATACAAACGGCGATAACGTTTTCCACCCCCTAAATGTTAACCGATTTCGACCAATTTTTGATACGGTGTCAGTCGGAACAAAAATTATGTCCGTATTCATAAACTTCGTATTATTCCCGTTTTATTGTTTTCATACAAAAGTAATTTCAGCCATAATCTCTTTATAACTAATAATTATTTTAAAAAACGAAACGTACGGACATATTTTTTGTTCCGACTGACCACATATCAAAAATTGGTCGAATTCGGTTAACGTTTATGGGGTGGAAAACGTTATCGCCGTTTGTATGAAAAGGCTAGATGTTGCAGTTGGTTCACAGTCCTCTTAAGCATGCGCAAAATCTTAATGGCCATTATGGCCAACTGTCTAAATTATGGTCATGTAACAATTTAAGAAACCTAAAATCTAATGCAACCTTGAACATTGGCCTTGAATATACATATACTCACGTCCAAAAATAGAACTCGTATGTCCCCTCTTATAATGAGGCGACATGGAACTCTGCCAGAATAGTATTATCAGCTCGGGCATAAAACCGCCACGAAAATAAACATAGTATATTGAAGAGCTTCACGTAGTGTATAACTACGGTTAGATTATTAATGGCATTATTTGGATCTACTTTTAAGGGCTACCGCCGGCCGGCAGTCCTAAGTATGTTAGCTGGCCTGCCGGCCACAATATATGAAGATCGGAAGATTTGATGAAGATAATTTAGACTGTCTGAATATCGCGTAGTCTAATAGGACCTTTAGGTGGTGGCGGGTGTCGCGTCGAGACGAATTGTTGAGTGTGCGTCTGTGTGAGTGCGACGTTTCGAACGTTTGTTCGTAGTTTCTTTACTGCTTTAGCTATATTTATTATATGTTAATACGTTGTATAGTTAGTTAATATCATTACCTTATTTTTTGTTTGCCGGTTAAATTAGTAAGACCGATGTATTTAGAGTATTTAGATTGAGCTCGCTGCAGCTGCAAGTTGTAAATAACGAAATGCATCTGACACCTATTTACGAGTGCATTAGAGATTTACATTCAAATATTACTCCAAGATTTACTATTATTTACGCGGTAAATTGTAAAACTAGTTTCTAGTTCAAGATTTAAATGTTGTTTTGTTTAACCCGTGACTAAGTATTTGTGGGATATTTTTTATGTCATTCGTTTGAGTAAAATTATATTATTACTAGATTTTGACCGCGAAACACGGTACCTCCTTTTTTGAAGTCGGTTAAAAATAATATTTCAGTCTACTTGTAACGCTCAATTCAAACATGGCATGGTAATGGTTATGTAGTACCCGAGAAAGGCTTTTACGAGTCAAACTAAATGCATAATTCACAAATAGATGGCGTTAGTTCACGAAGGGGGCCATATTACAGACTAATGGCGATACAGCTCAATTTGGCATGCAAGGATGTCGACTGGGAATGCATTAATATGCAAATTTCTGCTAGTTTCATTACTCATATATTCGTTCGTTCAAATATTGTGCAGTACACCCACACACTGCTATGGGAACCATATAATATTATCTGAATAACCATAACCCATTTGTGAATAATATAGTATATTATTTTTTAAATAGTGACAAATAATCAAAATAGATAAAAAAACAAACACATACTTATAAATTCAACATTTTATTAATATTAATCTTAAACAAAACTACTTGCTGCGATTTACCAGCGCATACTGCGGGTGTACGAGGCTTTGAAGTCGCCGACACCGCTTTGTGCATGCGCCGGCGGCTCCTTTGTAACGGCGCACATCTAAGCATGCAAACTATTTGAGCGAACGAACTATACATTTTCTGGGACTGCCGGCCGACTGTTAGCCTGTGTTGTCCTTTACGCTTCAATGGAAGTCTGACAAAAATATACTCGTAACAATATTAGATCCGAGTGAATCAGAGTTATTATTTATTCCTAAAAATATAACAGTTGCCAAAGTTTCTCACTCAATCAATATAAAAAAAAACATACAGGTTTTTTTAAAATAAATTGAAAATAACAACGTACCGTTTCTAAGAAGCAGCTGCCAACAGGAGATTATAACCTGAAAGACAAAAAAGGAGTTTAATTCGAATCCTAAAATTAGTTGCTAGTTGCTACTAATTTTATATATACTATTAGTAATATATATTATTATATTATTAGTAAGGTGGACCGCCACAAGGTGGACCGACGGTCTGGTGAGGATCGCGGGAAGCCGATGGATGCGAGTAGCACAAAACCGGCCGTCGTGGAGATCCTTGGGGAAGGCCTATGTCCAGCAGTGGACGTCTTTCGACTGCAATGATGATGATGATGAAGCATCAAACTTTATTATAAGCATCATTCTTTATCCTACTAATATTATAAGTTTGTATGTATGGATGGATGGATGGATGTTTGTTACTCAATCACGCCAGAACGGCTGATCGGATCTGGATGAAATTGGGCACAGAGATAGATTATAGTGTGAAATCGCACTTAGGCTACTTTTTATTCCGAAAAAATGGACGCTTTCCGCGGAAGCAGCGATATACGACATCTACTAGGACGGAGTCCCGACAAATGCTAGTTGTTTCATAAAGATACATTTTCCTACACTTGTAAGCGTTCCAAAAACTCCATTGCTTGCGTTAACTACGGCTTATTCCGCCCCCGGATTATGGTCTCCTTTATCGAGGTGGATATAAATGTACAGTCAGCTGCAGAGAAAAGTAACCCCCCCTGCATACAATTTACTTAGCAGAGGGGGTTACTTTTCTCTGCAGCTGACTGTACATAAATGTAAATAAAACATTATTCACTCTCCCATTTAAATACTGAAAGTGACAGATGTTTTAATCTCATTCATCCACATCAATAAACATAACCATAATAGTCATAGTCATAGCTTTTATTGCAAACCATAGTTGGACGCTGTTACGCAAAAATGTGTATGTGTGTGTGTGTGTGTAAAATGTCTAAGTGCGTACCCAAATGTAATGGAATAAATAAATAATTATTTTTTAATTTAATTTAATTTAATTTAATAATTTAGCAATAAAATATTAACCCACAATGATGGATACAGTAGTTTGACATTTTATTGCTAAATAATTATGAGTTGACACAATTATTTGAGGTCATTTTTGCGTAACAGCGTCCAGTGGTCTTAAAGTTCGTTACAGTACATTTATATTCAAGGGCCCTGATAGGGCGTAGCAATTCTAATTTCAAGTAAACAATTACATTATTTTGTGCCAATATTTGCGATCATGAGCTCGTGTAGAAAAAAATATTTACAATGAAATCATCAACACAAATAGCCGATTGTCATAAAATCATTCATTGATGGTTCGAACTATTCTAGAGCTCATTCAGAGCGAGTCACGTAGGCAATAAAATAATTGATAGCTACGATTATTATGATGTTGCACTGAAAATATAGATAAATCACCGTTTTAAAATATAACTCAATAACGCAATCAATATCAAATTGAAATATCTTTGTGGATGATAAGTTTATAATCACATGAAGACTTAAAAAAAGCGGTTACATGTACGTAAAGCTAAACATTTTTTTTATAATTCCGCTACAGATTCAATGTGTGGTTTACACCTTTTCATCCTGACAGACATACGGAGAGACCGACACACAGTATTATCTTTGTTGTTCTGACATGACAATGATAATATTTTATCCGCGATGTACTTCCGACTGCGCGTTGTAAAAAAAATATCAAAGGCACCCGTTACTATCAACTCTATTATATCAAAATGTTTACGACACGAATTTTTATGCAATATACATATTTTCTGCTATGAGCCATTAATTTAGTAAATATGCGGAATCAAGTAGACCAACTTTTTTATTTGTCCCCGAACATTTTGATTTATTTTTTTAATAGTTTATGAATCATGAGAATCTACTTTGACGACTATTTCAACGACGCGTTTAGCCTAGTTGGTAGTAACTGCCTACAAAGCTAGTGGTCCCGGGTTTGATTTCTAGTATGGACAAATATTTGTGTGATGAGCAAGAATATAGGATAGACGATGATAATGGCGAGTTAAAAAATGTTTTTCATAACGCATTATAAACCTGTTTTGTCAGTTTTTATAAAACTCAAATGTGACAATTAATGATTACGGCAAAGTATATTTTAATCACACTAGCAATGATGAATTGTTTATTGTTTAGTACCTATTACTGAAATATTTTTGAAATTATTTACAGATTTAAATAAAGCATTTTATTAATCAATTACTGAATAAAAATACGACTTCAAAATAAACATGCCGAGTAATTTGAAAACAGACATTTAAAAATATCAAAAAGAAAATAAATTTCCGATTCACGCCTGATCAAAGTATCCGTTATTTTAAAATGTGACAAACGAAAACAAGCATATAAATAAACTGAAATATCGCGGGATCAATGACTGAGTATTTTCATCGCGACACAGTTTGGTATCCGGTGGATAGTGCAATAATAGCATACAATTTATAGCAAATTATTTTATAGTGAAACAGCTAAAATTTTAATAGTAAGAAGATAACTTGAATATATCTAATAAAATAAAATATTTGAATCTGAATCTCCTAATACATTAGTACAACGTCTACCTTTAATTATATTTTACTTTTTTTTAAGTGTTATAAGATCGAAAATAGCCTAACAAAATTGGTTACGTCAATCTGGATACAGAGTGTGACTGTTTAAAACTGCCACCCTCTGTAACCGAAGACCTGAAATAAAAGTCTTATTAAAAGTAATTAATGTTATTTTTCATTATTAACTGGTTTTACAAAACGTCGTCCCCACTAAATTATTTTTACTTTTATTAAAAGAGTAAAGAACACTATCAAAAGAAAATAACTTTATATTAATGAATCATTGAACAAGTTATAAATTCTACAACGAACTCTCGTAATCCTCTTGCGAAAGAAATAGCAATATTATCTTAACTAAGTGAAAATCTTATCATAACTGGGACGGGGGCGGAAACCAAGAAAAATACTCCCAAATTTCCCTTCGCAACCTTAAGGAAAAAGATAAGTTCGTCAAATCCGTCTTTGTGAGAAGCCAAGTAATCACTCTTTCCGCAAAAACAAATCCCATATATTTGTTCCAGCGGAAGACAAAATAAATTATACGCCCAGCAAAGTAGCTACTATGAGACTAACTTCACATACAAATGACTACGGCAACTCACACGCTGCAAACTAAACCGAAATGTTTTTTATTGGTGCAAATGTAAAGCGAAAAGCGATTTAAAATAAGATTTAAGGAAATTGAAACGTATTTCAACGTTATTAAGAAAATATAATTGAAAATCAACGACGTGTCACGCCATGGACCTCATTAGATGATAAACTAAAGAGCAATAAAAAAGATTTGCTTAGAATTTGAGTTTCTTTCCGGGATCGTAGCATCATGTTAAACAATTAACGAGTATTGGCTGACATGATGATGACGGCGATTGGTTATGAGACAATTAAATACAAAGAGCTCTATAATCTACTAAAGAAACTGAAAACGCTAAGTTAATAGTAAAAACAGTACGTAGGGCCCACTCACTCCAATATTATAGGTATCACTCTCGATTCCTAAATATGACCTAGAAGGTATGCAAAAGAAAATAGATGAGCAAATTATCGACGTGTGTGAATATCTCAACAGTTCTCAGAAGCAATGTACGTACAACTACACTTTGACCCTTAGAGCTATCTGGACTGACATGCCCATCTCGAGATACATAAAAAAACGTCAAGTCACAAAAAACTGTAATTTTAGACATTTGTCTTCAGACGCAT
This sequence comes from Tortrix viridana, assembly GCA_963241965.1. Lineage (NCBI taxonomy): Eukaryota > Metazoa > Arthropoda > Insecta > Lepidoptera > Tortricidae > Tortrix > Tortrix viridana. The sequence goes on along the minus strand of OY725194.1, from coordinate 1,366,372 downwards.
ATCTCAGCCAAGTACAGTTTATTAATATGGCCCTTACTTTCCTAAGGCAAAACATATCATAACTTGACTTCCTGATTGATATTTCGTTTCATTTAAATACGCCTGGAAACCCCTATCGCTAAAGCTCCTAACTTCTCCATCACCAAAGGACTCTTTATTTATAGCTCCACATGCTGATAAAATAGGAAAACTCTAGTGTTAGTTGTTTCTAAAACTACAATTTATATAGACTTTGAAAGCCGTTTAGAGTTTCACTCCTTTTCCAACATTATACGTCCTTAATTTTTGGCCACTAGGGAGTTTCATTTTGCCATTATTTTGCCAACGTGGCCTTTATTTTGTCGTGTTTATGTAACACCGAAACGTTTTGCGTCCAAAATTTTGCTTCGTTATGATTGTATGACGAAGTATCATTAGTACAATACTGAGTAACTTAAATATTACATGTATTTATTATTTATAACAGTTCCGAGGTATTCATATACCGTGTTTTGAATATTCACAAACGCTGCAAAAGCTACTTTGGTGTGATTGCCTTATAAAAAATCGTCGCTCACTTTTTCCATAACCTTACTTGACATTCATATCTTTGACTCCTGAGTTCGTAGGCATTAGCATCGCTTGAGATAGGTACGAACTTGGTTGAGCTGTATCGAAGTGCGACCAACGTTACGTACTTACGCACTGATTGAAACAGACGCCGACTGAACCTACAAAGAACCTTTGAAGTCGGATTTCAACATTCGTCAGTGATCTCTAACTGAAAGAAAATCTAAGAGTATAATATTGTTTTAGTAGTAAAGTCGATTCCATAAATATACTACTTGAACGCCTTTTTCTGTTAAATTAAGGTAAATAATAGTATTTTTATTCTAAACTTTTTTCAGCAACTGCCAATCTTACAACGGCTAATGAGTCGTTTGACAGAAAACAGGCGAATAGTGACATTTAAGGTCGGCACGACGTTGACTTCCGTCACCATCTGACTACCATCTGTTATAATAATTCTTGTAAGGATTTAGAGTTTTTATTGCTTGGTTGCTTTGATTTTTATTTGGTCAAAGTCTTGAATTGAACATAAATTAAGAGGTAAAACCTATAACGTAAATTTTTTGTTGCTACACAAAATTGCCAATTCATCGCACTCTGAAATTTGTTCGTACGACAAATCGAGAACATTCTGTTATCTTAACTCGATTACGAACATTTTAACTAAATAATTTATAAATACCATTATTACATTCCGACTTTTTTAGCAAGTACTACGTAATTTCAGCGCTCTTTGACTTTTCATTTAATGTCCCAGTAACCTATGTCTACATAAATATTAAGTTTTATGTAAAGACACAGCGAAACGACACATTTTAAGTCCCACGGTAAAGCTTTGTGCTAGATATTACATTAAACATGCAAGACCTAGGTTATACATTGATGCGTCGCCTTATGGTTTCGGCGCAGTATTCTATCAAGAATATTTTTACATAGTGCAGGCTAAGCGAACATTTTCAAGCAAGTCACGTGCTCCATTACACTGCCGGGCCATATTTTAGACCTAACGGCCATTAATGTTGCACTTAAGTATTAGTATGGGAAGATGTGTTCTAATAATAAGGTTGAAGCGTTTGATCTTCATTAGTGAGTTTGTATAAATAGAACAAGTGTGACTGGTTTCATTTGAAGTATTTCGATGTTTTATTTTTAAACAAGAAAAATTGCGTAGAATGGTTGTAAGATATTATGATGTACAATAAAAACGCTATATTGTTCTAAGTAAGGTTAACAAATCTGGAAAAGATTAAGTCAGTAGTACCAATTTTGCATCATCAAGTTGAGATAATATTATATTCCATACAATTTTTGACCTTTGATTTCATAGTCAGTATAGTCACTTCAATATTTTGATCAGTGAATTACGCTTGTACATTTTGACATTTAAAATGCTATATACTCGGAAACGCAGCAAGTGTCCTCTTTTGTCACACGCACACCTATAACATTTAGTTCCTGAGAACAAAAAACATCTATAGTAATTTTAGAGATAAGCAGGTGTTCTTGAATTAATATGGATGTACTAGTTTGACTGCCAAGAAATATACACGTGACAATTCAGTGTTTGGAAATCTACGGGATAGCCACTCAATTTTATTGCTCGTGCAAAATAAATCAACCTTATTGATAAACTAATAAGAGCTATCAATTCTAATTACATAAAGCAAGTTAGTACCTACTTTTAATAATTCATTATTATAAATTTGGTCGTATTATTGAATGAATTATAATAATTATTACGTACCTAATCTTACGGTGCTAATATTGTATTACAATACCAGATACACATAACGCACCTTTAGAATTAAAGTGACCTAATACAAAATATTAAGTTTTCTACTTCGCGTCATAAAATTATTATTATAGAAACCTAACTCAAAATCTAAATATTTTAGAATTAGGTCACTTTAATTCTAAAGGTGCGATAAATCATATGAATATGGCGTGAACACAGTGATGCTACATTACCCAAGCAGCACGCAAGCTGTATAAGAGCTTGTACAGTTGTACAGCCCTTATGCAGCTAAAACTAGAGTTATAATGGCACACAGCCATTATAACTCTAGTTTTTTATATTTCTCATTTTTTATTATAGCTCTTATACAGCTTGCGTGCTGCTTGGGTTACTCTCGGTCAGTCGTTGAGAAAAGATATCTAGTTATTCATTTTCATCATATCAGTTGAAAGACGTCCACTGCTGGACTCAGACCCCTAAGGGCAAGAGTTAGTCAAGAGCAAACCCATTATCCATAATAAAAAACATAGGCCTTCCCCACAGACCACCACGACTGTCATATCGGGATATATCTATCAATAATTTTCCTCGTTTCTGTTCTCTTTTGCTTTCGGTTTCGCCTCTTAATTTCGCAATTATGGAAGAACAATTTAAAGGTAATAAAAATAGGATAGTGTCAAATGATTTGTAACGTGCAATTGCATTTATCCTCTAAAAGAAAAAACATATATTTTTTTAGAAACCGCAAAACCACAAGGCTTATAAATATACCTTTGAGGGATCCTGTTTCAAATTACACTGCCCTTTCATGTATCATACACCGTTAACATAAAAAGTAAACAAAAAAACATAGTTGCCATTCTTTACGAGTGGGCAAATCTACAAAGTAAATGTACATTTTCACCCGGCTGTGAGCCTACACTTCTGAGCTTTCTGCCGCGACGAAATGAGGCCAGTGGACATGTTTCTATCTAGCTGTGTAACGCTTGAGCTACTATGAAAGACCTATGGGCTTTAGTAAGCATTCGAGAAATGTTCAGTTCTAGTTTCTAGTCCTACCTTGTTTCCTTTTTTGAATTTTTGAATTATTGCTAGACTTTGATCAATGGTTTGGGAAATGCTACCATGATTATAACTAGCTTTTGTCTTCGATTCCGTCCGTTTAAGTATTATTAAAATAAGTTCCGTATTTACTAAGGAATTTGAACAATTTTCCAGTATGAAAAGTAGTATCGGTCTCCGGCCCATAACTGGCTATCGTTTTGTATCAACAGAGTTCCGACCACGAACATTTCAATCATACGTCAACTCATACATTACAATCATCGTTTTCGAATCGCCTTTACTATTCGAAAACGCACCGTATGTCAAACCTGTAGCACAAACCCCCAAAACCGACTCACATATCCATACGTTATTTTATGTTTTCACCTTTACTACTCGATGACGATACAAAATGTCAACTTCAAAGTTCGTGCTAGGAAATTTTAGTTCTAAATACGGCCACGGGGGCGCTGTTCCAATCGCCATACATATTTTCTCGATGACGATACGTTTAACGTTACTTACTCGATAGAAGGTAAAAGGTCGTGCTCGAGGTACTGATGCAGATATCCATAGACATCATACTGCAAACATCATTCGCTTTTGTTTTGGCGTTTATAACTCACCTCGATAGATGGCGCTGGTTGTAGGCAAATAACATTTATTTCTCACATATGTATATTCAAGCAAGTGAGTGGTCTATGGTAACGCTACTTGGTCGGAGTGCCTCAGGGAACGGTTTGTGGAGCTCGCTGCTAAGAATTTTCTCATGTAAATACTCGCCTTGAGACGTTCTAGGCTGCAAATAAAAATATAGCTGGCTTCATTCTAAACAGATGGAAAAACTGTCGCGGGGATGCAAATGCATATAACTGATATAACTAATGGTCGGAGACAGGTAGCCACTTTCCGACTAAAGAATATTATAGATATGATTCTAATCAAATTTCGAGTACGATTTTTGAATTATAAATGTACGCATTTTTAACTTTCAAGGCAAAATGTGTAAAAATTACCTGGTTTCTTATCAAATGTGAGGTTTTAATGCATAAATCTCGAAAAGAAATGTTGTTCTATAAGAAATGTACCTACCATTATTTTGTAATACAAGTAATAAATGTAGTATAAGTTTTAGTTTTAATTTTATTTTGTTTACTTATACTTTAATTTAAACCATACCTAACATATCCATAATAGTCTTTACGTTTGACGTGAAAGTGACATAAATTGCTCCCGTCAGCCGATCTTTACATATAACATATTTGCAAAACCTCAAATTTATTTTGGAAACTATTTCGGGTAAAGACGGCATCAATTAAAATAATAATTAAAACTTATTTAATCTCAAGTTAAATATTATTAAAGGTATGATCAAACGTATAAAAAGACCTCACTCGATGCTCAAAAATTCGTGAATATGGAGCAAAAATGGGAAATCGGTTCGTTTGGATTTTAACGCATCTATGGCCATTTCAACTGAAGCCGATTACAATAGAGGCTGTATTAAGAACTGTCAAAAACTGTCAAGTTCCAAGAAGAGGAAACCAAAGTCGCTTTATACTTTAACTGTTTGACCTTTTTTATATATTGTTTTATAAAAGAGGGAGGCAAAAGAGCATGCGGGTAACCAGATGGGAAGTAATCACCACCGCCCATGAATACCGACAACTCAAGAAGAGTTACCAACCTATTGACATATTTTACTATTCTCCTTTTCAAGCTTTAGATTGAAAAAAAAGTTCTCCGTACTTTTTACACTAATCTATAGAATCACCAAGGAAAATAACATAGTTTTTGCTGACTTCGGTCTTTGTAGAATTTAGTTATTGTTTTGCCACGGGAACTATCCGATTTTTCGGAATAACACATAAGTCTATGACCTAAATTTCATCCCGACCCGTTCAGCCGTGGTTGTAACATCCCAACACCCATGACAATTTCCCAATTTTAAATATTACCTGATACAATTCAACGAAAGCATTATCAAATTGTACAATAAATTAACCTCAATAATACGTTTACAAATATTCATTACAAAATTAATTACTTTAAATAACGAAAGCGCCTGTAAAACAATCTAATTTACCTACTTAAGGGCTGTCAAACCCCCTTAAAATATTCATAGTTCTATTATTTGGGCTCCTCAAGTTTCTTCACTGTAATTGGAATTAGGGGGGGTACCTCTTTATCGCCTTTGTGTGATAATGTCGTTTTCTTTGATTGCTTTTGCTTTAGAAAATCCTTTAGAAGGGTACTTGATTGTCTAGGAGCAGCAATGATTTAAACTGTGGTTTCAAGTGGTTTGTTATTGACTTGTTTTGGCTTGCTTGTTTTTAGATTTACTTGCCAAATAGTAAGACTTCGGTGTCTGCCCTTCTGGCTATTTACTGCTGTTTTTAAGCTACTACGAACACCAACTTTAAATTTGATAAATTTATATAACTTGCTTGTCTGCAATCTAAGGGCAAAAGAGAAGATGATTAGATAGTTAAGTTTTTGGGGTATTGAGAATTAAAGTGAGGTTATTTACATAGAAACAGGTTTCATTTTCAATTCCTTGTCAATTTTTTATATTTTTTGATGACATGAAATCTACGACCTAATAACCATTAGAAAAAAAAAAACAAATATTGTATACAAAACAAAGTGGGCAAGAGATAGAGCTAAATAATTAAATTGCATCGTAATTATAGTTAGTTTGTCCCGTTATTATTAAATAAATTGAGTTTTATTGGGATTTCCTGCTTAAGGCAATAGTAGCTGTAACTGCGGTGGATAAAGCATCCGTCTCTCTTGCACTTACGTACAAGAAAAGAAAGTGATTAAAAGTGTATCCACGTTTACCAACATCGATAAATACAACCGTAATTAGACCCTCTGTTAAACCAAATAACTGCATTTCCTACAATACATCATTATTATATACTGTATAGCCGAGATGGAATTGAAATTATTTTATTTATTTTTATGCGTTACGCTAATTTAACGATTTTTGAAAATCGAATAAAAATATGGCATCGGCTGACGCGACTGCTCGTTAGCAATTAAATCCTATACATTTTCAGAGTTTTCTAAAAGTCTTAAAGTTAGCGTTATGCATCTTGATTTTTATGTCTGTCGGATATCCCTTTCTAACTCGTCTGTAACGATGAGAGGCCATGAGCGACAAGCGAGAAAACAAAAGATGTGCTAGGTGCTCTGGGAACCTAGCCAGGACCATTTCGCCTACTTGAAGATTTTAGAAATCAAAGAAAATATATTGCGTATTCGCGATCGCGTTAGCCGGTTATGACAATCCCATATTTTTTTTTCGATTTTCTAAAATAGTAATTTAGCGTAATTTATCATGCCGTTGGCTTCGTCTTATTATTTCACTGTGTTATTTCAATGTGACATCATATTGAATTCAAAATCGCGGCTTTGACATGCATAAAATAATAATCAAAAAGTTTGTTTTACAAACGTACTATAGTATCAAATGAAATCTGTTAGGTAATGCATAGAAAACATAGTAACAGATATAAATAGTTTGCGAGGTGACGTGATGTACAATTATTATTTTTTCGTATTCGTATATGTATATACTTTTTTTGATTTTATCTTTTATTTTGTACTCAATGCTACCTAGACTTAGCATCACACAAAAACAATTCCCCTTACCCTCATAATAAGATTTTCTATGAACCGTATTATATTGAATGGCCTATAAAACTCAAGTATCCTTCGTTTCGTCTGAAAGGAAATAAAGAATGCGATAAATTAAATAAAGTCTAGATGCGGTACTCACTCGTAATTGGCTCTAATCTCGGAACGTAATAGAATAGGTAAAAGTACAGATACGGAGTAAAAAAAAAAAAAGTCTTTAAAATTGTAAGTTTGAACGTGTTTTCATCCCTCCCGCAAAACCTAAAATGGTTTATAAATGCATTTTTGATTCATTTCGTTATATCAAAAAAAATATGTTTAATATACGATATCGCGCCCTACTAACTAATTTTACTTACGTACAATGACGTCATCGTTAGCCTTGTTCACAGTAGTATCTGCCTACGAAGCTAGTGGTCCGGTATTCAATAACCGGTGCAGGTACTTATTAGAAAAAAATATGCTCAAGGTTCCTCGTATTAATGATCGTCGTGTTAATTGTCTTTTTCACGTTGCCTTTTCTCGCAGTAAATATGCATCTAATGCTTTTGTTAGCAGACCTTGTAAAACCTATAACAGCACGTTTTCTGACTTAACATATTTTACCTTTCCCTTAATAAAGTCAGAATTGGTCTTCATCATCATCATCATCATTATCAGCCGAAAGACGTCCACTGCTGGACAAAGGCCTTATTAATAATTCATTTAGATATTTGTTTGATACTGTGATTGTTTTTAGGGTTCCGTACTTCAAAGAAAAAAACGGAACGGAAGGATCACTTTGTTGTACGTCTGTCTGTGTGTCTGTCAAGACCCTTTTTCTCAGGAACGCGTGGAGGTATCAAGTTGAAAATAATATCAAATACATAAGTCTGCAGTCCCTTGGATCAGTGAAAAAATCAAACATCTAAGTCAACGCAATCAAAAGATACGGCCGTTTATGCCGCATTTTGAAGGGAATCTCAAGCGAATCAAAACCTATAGGGTACTTCCCGTTGACTTAGAATCATGAAATTTTGCACAAAGCTATGTCGTATAGCACAAGTAAAGGAAAAAATCCGAAAACTGTTAATTTGTAGTTACATAACCTACATAAAAAATGAGCCCAGTATAAGCTGACACTCACTAAGTATTAAATTGCATACTTATTGCGTGTCAGTTTATACTGGACTTTCTTTATATTGTATTCCCGTGATTTACGAACTATTTACATGCCTACAAGTTTGTGCGGAACCCTCGGTGCGCGAGTCCGACTCGCACTTGACCGGCTTTTTTTGTATTGTCTTGACCTGTAACGTGTATTACTTAACTGTGGCATCTTCACTGGTCAATGTAATATTTAAGTTATCTATGTACCTAATAGGATTGATTGTACCGCTTATGTCCAAATAAACATGTTTACCGTTTTCTAGCACCCACAGTACAAGACTAGAGCTTGATTCAGGACTAAGTAGGTAGATTTGTGTCAGATCAAAATATAATAACATGAGCCGCGTCTACGTTTTTCTATATCTTCTCGTACTTGATGTTAAATTGGCATATGCATCGTTTGACATGCTCGGGTGATTGTGCATTGCATTGTGCATAGTGCGCAGCCTTTCTTGAGTTATCCGAATCGCGACGGCAAATAATTAACTTGAGTTTTACATTGATTTAGATGATACTCGTATATATTTACAACAAAAGCGTCGAGGTTATATGAAACACTATCATCTTTATAGCCGACTGAGCAAAGTCAAAAGAAAGGTAATCATTTTTAACAGTCTAGGTATGTATGTATGTATGTATAATACGCGCGCGATCTGAGTGCAGCTATGAGAAATGCGAGCGAGAGACATCAAGGTCAGCACAGCCCTACACTACAGGGCGAGCGAGGCAAGGGGTGTCGACGGCGGGGGGACGCCCACCTCATACCCCGACTGCACTCAGATCGCACGCGTACTATAGGTATGTATGTGACTGAAAATCGGATGTTCCTCAAATAAACAGTCAAGTTATCAAGTGTCCCATCATCGTTCCTCTTCTACCTTTTTAGTTGTCAGGGTTCCGTACCCGAAGGGTGCCCAAAGGGACCCTATTAATATGCCTACGCTGTCCGTCCGTCTGACTGTCTGTCTGTCTGTCCTAACTATAAAGAGCTGCATCTTTTGAACCGTAACGGCTAATTTACTAACAAATAAAAAAAAAGTTAAATAATAATGGGGGTCACCCTACAAGAAACGTTTTTTTTCAACGTATTTTTATTTTTATTGTATCGTAAAAATGGTAAAACATACAAGCGTCAAATTTGGTATGATTATAGAACAAACCCTATAGAATAACAACAAATACTAAAAACTAGCAAATGTGTACGGAACCCTCAGTGCGCGAGTCCGACTCGCACTTGCCCGGTTTTTTATAAATGTATTTTTCATTCATCATCATTGAAACCTCTTCGTTGGTTTTCTCTTCCGACCAACTAATCCTTTCCATCTTCCGCCAACACCACATCACAAACGCTTCCAATCTTTCCCTTTTCCCTGCGTTAATGTCTAGGTCTCGCTACAGTACAGCGCCATTCTCCAGACCAGCTATGTTATTCTGTTGACACATCGTCGTTCAGTTCTACTCAGTCGATGAATAGCCGGCGAATTTACGTCGTCCGTCAAGGTGGGTAAATAACATTCAACTGCCTGCACATTCATTTAGTCGCTGGTTTCACAGACGACCAGCTGACCAGCTGTGAACTGAACGACGATGTGTTAACAGAATAACATAGCTGTAACCCAACACGAACCCTTAAAACTGACTCAGGTTTCCATACATTACTTTACGTTTACTCCACCTTTACTACTCGATGATGATACAATATGCCAACTTCAAAGTTCTCTCTAGGAAATTTTAGTTCTTAATACAGACACGGGAGCGTTCAAATCGCCATACGTATATTCTCAATGATGATATTAAATTAGGTTAAAGTTAGAAACTCAAGGTACAGATGAACAGTATTTGATACATACATAAGTATTACATCGCCTTGTGCAGTCGGGTAAAACCTATGTTAAATCAAAGCCAGTTTTAATTGATTTAGAGTACACCCTAGTAATTATGGCAATCGCACACTACTGCTTTAATTTGATCCCCAACCACATCATATCAGACCGGTCATGCAGCGCTGCCAACACTGGTTACATTAATAACAGTACAATAACTCGGTTAAATTGGATAAATATTCAATAAAACTCCCGACACAATTTCGATAACGGATTTGCATCAAACCTAGCTGGAAACCTCCTCAATTAAACTAGCTTTAAAGTACATACCTAAATAAAGATCAAAAACATTACCCTCCTTCTTCGGCAGATGGGTAAAAATGGGTCCGAATCGGTCCATCAATTTTTGGGAACTACGTTGTCACAGACAGAAAGATACACAGAAACGCAAGCTGGTGTCAAACTTATAAAACCTCTTTGCGTTGGGGTTTCATCATCATCATCAACCTTTTATTACAGCAATGTAACTACTTACACGGTAAATAATGTTTTATTGTTAAAAATATTTCTGGAATATTTCAGCTTTAACCGAATATGTTGATGACGCGGTTAGCCTAGTTGGTAGTGACCCTGCCTGCGAAGCTAGCGGTCCCGGGTTCGAATCCCGGTATGGGCAAATATTTGTGTGATGAGTGCGAGTATTTTTACCTGAGTCATGGATGTTTTCTATGTATAGACAGTCACCGGATTCCTCCCGCGTCACTGTTGTTATTCTCACAATTCACTGGCGAGCTCAATGACGAAGGTACTGGCTGTCACGTCAGTGTGTGGACATTACCTGATTGGGCGTGTCTCGACCTTGGTTGAAATTTTAACAGCGTTAATGAATTAAGAAGGTAGGTAAGTGAATAGACCCAATATGTGCGATACACAAATAATATGTTTTTCATAGCTTCTAGCACGCGGGATAAACCGCAATGGATGAGTTCTATTCCCAAGGTATGTATACATGATAAAAAAGTCTTGGATTTTCCTAGATTTAGACTCTTCGTCATCAAGTGAATTTTATATTCTGAATCGGACAACGATACCACATAGTAATGGTAGGAAACATTACAAACTTCCAAGCTTGTTTTTAGCCTCTTTTTGTAGTTAAATATTTGATTTTTTGTTTGTTTTTTTCTCACATTATGTTCACAATGAAAATAAAATGTACTTTTAGAGGCACCACCAATATTTTTTGGATTGTTCTTACTGTTATGAAATAAGTTTACTGCGAGATTATTAATGGCACCAATTAGCGAGAGGGCTAGGAAACGGGAGTGTAATCTGTAGTTTCATTAACACTAGTATTAACTTTGCAATCGCTTCTGAGCAAGTGTTTTAAGAATGCTTTTACTCCGTTAAGAAATCGTATAGCACTCCATTTTGATAAATTTACGACTTTTAAGGGGAATACAGACTAAATAGTCCGACGGCAGGCCCAAGTCTGACCGGCGACCTGCCAAAATCTATGAAAAAAAAATACTTCATCACCAAAACTCGTCAAAGTTTGCCGTAGGCGCATGCTTGGCTGCCCAGAAGGCGATTATCAGACTATCCGTCTTTTCAGCCACCGCGGCCAGGAGGCCGTTGGCGCCGCCGCGCACGCACCGCATCAGAGAAGCGACTCGCTTGCGCATGATTACGTGGAAGTCGTCCGTGCAGTAGCGCTGCAGCCTCAACAGTATCCTGAATGCGTTATTGTACTGGACGCATAGGGCGCTGCAGGTCTTGTTATCATAGCTACAAGACAATTGTAGGTTGACTGACAGTATGCTTTGGAGAGAGTTATCTTAACACTTTTCGTTATTCATCATCCTCCTAGCGCTTTTTCCTGTTCTTCGTCAGGGTAAGCTTGACCATGATCTAGATTCGGCTAGTCTGATTATCACAGTGGAGCGACTGCCATGGTCTCCGTAACCCTTGTGACAGGGGAACCACACCAATTGAATCATGGTTACACATTTTGCCACCTTAAATGTGCAGGTTTCCTCACGATTTTTTCCCTCACCGAAAGAGCATCGGTTATCGTGCAGGTAATGTACATAAGTTAGAAATACTCATTGGTACATGGCGACCGCTTGGGGGTTCGAACTCGGTACCTCACATTTTTCGTACATTTTGCAAACCTGCGGATCAGCATTTTGCTCTGAACCACCAGCGCCCGTAGCTCCCGCTCCACGACCGTGTCATCCCTTTGCGACTTGGTGACCCAGTGCCCCAAGTACTTGAAATGTGACTATCCATAGCCTCCTAAGGTCCACCAAACAATGGAATTTGTCAACGGAATATGAGCCTATTCTCAATAGGACAGAGTCTACTTTCTTATTTAATTGTCAGTCATAGACCCCTATTCAATTATTTATAAAATTAATTTCATATTTTTTTACTAAAAACAGATGCGTGCAAGCAAGTTATACACTTGTGCCAAATTTAAAGTTGATAGCTTATGTAGTTGCTGAGAAAAGCTGCTGTGACATACAGACAGACAACGAAGTCTCACCATAAGGGTTCCTTTTTTACCCTTTTGGTACGGAGCCCTAAAAATTGAGATGTTAGCTAGTTTAGAACAGCAGTTTTAATGCAATTAAGTAGGTTTTAACAACAAGAAAAAGTGGCGAGCTACAGATCGAAGGTCATTTACATAGGGTAACCCCTTAACGGGTGCAGCGTATTAATGAGATTTAAGCGAGATCTAATTAAAATGGTATTAAAAAGTAACATGGAATCAATCACCACACATAAATTGACTATACATGTCACAGCCATTTCATTTCCTTCGCGCTGGTGGTACAGATTGCACTAAAATGAAACTCGTCGGCTTATTGCTGGTTATATTTTTCGGTAAGTCAATTCAATACAAAAGTATAAAACACCCGAAGTAACCACGATTTTTTAATAGATATACATGATATATACCTAAAAAAAATTCACTCGCATATTAATTTAAAATGCCTTAAAATAAATTTCGTTTTAAACGTTCCCGCTAAAACGCTTACTTATGTCATGGCGTCGCTATGACGTCACGATCCTCTAAACAATAGTATATTCTAAAGTACTCTGTGGGCTCACGCAAATCTTGTTTCTTGGCAAATGTCAAAATGTTTGTTTAGAGGACCGTGACGTCACGCGCTGTTTGCGGTCACGTGATAACGAGGATGAAATATTTATTTTTGTATAATTAATTTAAAAGATATTATAAACATTATATAATAGTCATGAAAGTGTGATTTTCGGTAATTGTATATATTAAACACTACCGGAAAAAAAAAAGTATTTATTTTCGTTTAGTGTCTACCCCTATTACTTGTAGCACAGTCAAGGGCATAAATATATATACGTTCCCAAGATCTCAAAAATATCTATACACCTTTATGCCACTGACAATAAGGTCCATGTATACATATATTTGATGCGATGGCTGGCTGATTAATGCCCTTGACTGTACATACAGGTCCTGCGCCAGAGCCGGCAGATCTGAATTTTAAAATGTAATTAAGTATATGCCGTTGATTTTTTCATTATTATTAAATCGGTCTTCTGTCACGCTAGCTTACGCTATCATCAACTTTAACATGAAATTTAATTAAGCCTTTAAAAAACCCCAGTATAATCGGGACCTCTAAACTTTTAAATACAATAAGAACTCTCTAGAATTGATTACTTTTATAACAAAAAAAACTAAATCCAATCGGTCCATCCGTTTAGGAGCTACGATAAAACAGACAGATACCTACACAGATACACGTCAAGTTCAACTTATAACACTTTTTCGGGGGTTAAATTAAAACAAGTAAAGACTGACTGTTCAGTTTCTTGTGACGCTTCTTCTCAAGTCTAGCCAAGAATGTTGCACAAGACAGAAAACAGGGGGCTGGTTTTAAATATTTTGTTATTTTCCGTGCCTTAGAAGGAAAAAAGGAACCCTCATAGGATCACTTCGTTGTCGTCTGTTTGTCTGTCAAGACCGTTTTTATTAGGAACGCGTGGAGGTTTCATGCTAAAATTAATACCAAATATAAGTAAAGGGAATAATCCGACGACCGTAAATTAGTAGTTACATAAAAAAAAGATTATAGAAACAAACTTAACTTTGCAGTGAACTGACCGCGACCTTTGTCGATGTATGGGGGGACATCAGTCTTCCAACGGCAAAGTTAAGTTTGTCTATCAATCAGAGACCCGACCACCCATTCCCCGATAAAAGGCCTTTGAAAAACTTACCTCTCAAAAGAATAACCCACTAAAAGAATAACCCCTTGGGAAGAAATATTTATATGACTAAGTTATTTGTTAAACTAACCATTCACATAAGGGAAACCTAAATAGCTATAAAGCACAGATCGTCAGCAATAAATTGATATCTCTCTTTTTACATATCCAATTTCCAAATACAAGGATAACCCTATTGTTTAAGCGCAATCCCTTTAAAAACTTTCGCGATCCACACACGGGACAAAAAGAGATGGGAGCACATTCATAAAATAGCATAATTGAAAGGGTGTTAAAGGGGTATCACTTAAAATAAAGTATTTGGTATCGCTTAAAAATAGCGTTTTTAAAAACAAAATCGAACATAACTTTTATGCGTAATGGATTTGGATAGTTAATCCATTCGAAATACCTATAGGTACCAAACCCTTGATAAGGGTAACCCTTATATATAGCGCTTTTAAAAAGCAAATTGAAAGGCTTTTAAGCGAAACGGCTTTTCTAAAAAAAATCCTTATAAAAACCCATTCGAAACCCCTTGAATGGATTAGCGGGCCGGTCTCTAGCTGTCAATCCAATTTATCTTTTTGTTAGAGCAATGTTTGGCGCTTTCATCTTGTATTTGTATTAAGAGGACTGTGAACCAACTGCAAAATCTAGCCTTTTCATACAAACGGCGATAACGTTTTCCACCCCCTAAACGTTAACCAAATTCGACCAATTTTTGATGTGGTCAGTCTGAACAAAAGCTATGTCCGTACGTTTCGTTTTTTAAAGTATTGATTAGTTTATTACTTTTGTATGAAAACAATAAAACGATAATAATTCGAAATTTATTAATAATATTGAAAAAAACGAAACGTACGGACATAGTTTTTGTTCCCACTGACACCGTATCAAAAATTGGTCAAAATCGGTTAACATTTAAGGGGAGGAGAACGTTATCGCCGTTTGTATGGAAAGCCGTCACCTCACAATCCTCTTAATGGTGACTATTGGTGACGGACCACAGAACCTTACACTGAGGATTGACCGACATGCTCATGCCAGGTTTTGTCAAGGCTTATACTATAAATACCAAATTTGACGCTAGTATGTTTTACCGATTTTATGATAGAACAGAAACAAAAACGTTTCTTGTACGTTTTTGTTTTCAACGTAATAATAAAATACAATATTTACGATTCAAAAGGTTAATCTCTTTTAAGTAAGAGACAGACAGATAGCGTAGGCTTATTAATAGGGTTCCGTTCGACATCCTTTGGGTACGGAACCCTAAAAACAAAAATAATGCGGGGTGTGCTAATACGACTTTTTTAAACCTTAAAAATAATGATCGTTTCAGTACATCTGACATTTGCAAATAAAGTAAGGAGTGCGGAGGCATATAAACAATTTCGCCGAAATAACCAGGGGACCAGACAAGCTGCTCCTGTTACGGTATTTTTTATTATTTTCGAATATAAATGACTACATTGAATGGGATTGAAAGGATTCAGTATTATGCGTTAGCCGTGGTAGCCTAATGGTTTGACCTAATAATAATAATAATAATCCAGCCTATATATGTCCCACTGCTGGGCACAGGCCTCCACTCATAACAAGAGGGTTTGGGATATAGTTCCCACGCGGGCCCAGTGCGGATTGGGAACTTCGCACACACCGTCAAATTGCTTTGCATGTGTGTGCAGGTTTCCTCACCGACAAGCTCATGGTAAATTTACAAATTATATTTCGCACATACATTCCGAAAAACTTAGAGGTGCGAGCCCGGACTCGAACCCACGACCCTCTGCTTAAGAGTCGGCAGGTCAAACCATTAGGCTACCACGGCTTTTTTTAGGCTACCACGTTTGACCTGCCGACTCTTAATCTGAGGGTCGTGGGTTCGAACCTGGGCCTACACATCGACTAAGACGAAGAAAACCGGGGAATTGACGTCGTCGCCGGATTCAAGCGACTGAATGAAAATGCAGGCGACCAAATGTCATTTACACACACCTTGACGGACGACGTAAATTCGCCGGTTTTCTTCGCCAATGGGAAAGACGACGCGTTAACAGAATAACATGGGAGTAAGGTAATTATAAAAAATTGTGTGATGAGCATCTGTATTTGTTTTGAAGTCTTAGATAATAGTAGTTTATGTGACTAGTGCATAATGAGAGGCATTAAAACATGAGTGTGTGTTTATGAAACGAGCCGACAGGCGAGTTTCATAATAGCATCACACGAGTGTGATAATGCCTAATTATATACATACAGTTACATACACTATTTTATCTACATACATATGCTCTCTATGATGTGTTCAGGAACCGCATGTTACGACCGGCATAGCCGGCATAGATCGATTTATTAAAACTTCAAAAATGGCGGCAACCGTAGTTTTTTTTTTAACTCAGAGACCATCTAGAGTCGGCCTCTACTATCATATCGTTCGATATCAAATTATCAAGTAACATAATTTATTATGAGATTTGTCAAAATTGTATGCAATTGACATTTCATTTTGAATTAAATGTCATCTCGAATGATATTAGAATTGAGGTCAAATAAAATTGTTTTGTTTTTCAAAAATGTTCGAAATTTGAATCTCGTAACTTTATCAAATTTTATATCGTTATTATAAGAACATTATGTTACTGCTACAGATAAGAAAATTATCAAAGTTTAATTGATTGTTGTAATGCTGGTCATTGCCAACGGATTCTGAACGCATTATAGAGGACTTATGATATGTGTGTAGATAAAGTATTTTATTTTTTATCGTAACGCTATTTTTCAGTTGACACCCTACACTGATATTCGACGAGTAACGGACCCAATTTGGGAATTCGAAGAAATAGATAGCGACTTCATAGAGGGCGCACTGTATAGGGAGCAACACGACTGCATAGGTGTTAACATGAAGTGCGTGATGGACAGGTATCTAAACTGGGTTACACAACTTCCCTCGATTTCATCAATGAATTATGTCGGATTTCACCAACCACTTAACAGACAATTAGTGTTAAAACAGTCGATTAACATTTAACATCGTTTGGTGAAATTGGTACTTATAGTTCGTTCGCGTTAAGAATGCAGTGAATCATCGTTGTCCGCCGGCTTAGCAACGCCCCCTAACCAATCACGTCGCTCAAAATTAAAATGTCAAGTGCGCAGTTGAAGGCAGACTTTTGAACGAAACGGTTGTGTCCTTTATTCGTTAGAATATAAGAGGCTCGATAATTCATAGTGGAGAAAGAAAAGTAATTTATAATATTTTCAAGTGCTTTAAACAGTGTGAATTTGGATGACGTCATGGAACTCGCAGAAGAAAATTCTTTTATAATAAATACGAACGAAGATTCTACTGATAATGATTGAAATATTATTAATGACTTTGTTTTAAGACAAAGTTTGTAAATTTTATATTGTTGTAATTTCATTAATGTGTAATTTCTATTTCTGACGATCTCAATGTAATAACTTTTAATTTGACATGAAGTGCAATTTATACTGTAATTTATATTGAGTAATAAAATCTGAATCTGAATCTAAATCTAAATTAAGTTCAATTTCAACTTCATAGGTTAGGTCAGGTTAGAGTTGTGTCAAGGCACGAAGCGCCTTAATTACGCGGAATAGGAATAGGTTGTAACACAAAATGTCGTGTTACGTGATCTTCCGAAGGCTCAGAAGATCAGGTAACAGACGTTGAAGAAAACTTTAGAGAAAAAGAAAGTAAGCAAAATAATAGGAAAAGGAAATTTATTTAACACTTAGTATGTATGTCTATGTTTCACAGAATTACCGGTAGAATATAAACTAAAATAACCTAACACGAGAAATCACCAGGGTAAAAGATTAGATGGAAGTAAGAAGGAGAAGGGAGTAGGTAGGTAGGATAAGGTTCTGTCACGTAGGTGGGAGAGTGTCCGTAGGGGTGCCCAGGATGAACACCAATGAAGCAGCACGAAGATAGGAGCCCGCAACTTGGAGCTCAGGCACAGGTGTAGGCAGGAGTGGAGTCTTCTAGAGACGCCAACCGAAGTGCGAGTACACGTAGAATGACTAGGAGTAGGTACGGAGCGTAGTGATACTTTTTCGAAGAGCAGGACGTAGAGACTTCTTAACGTAGGGCTTCTTAGGGTGCGGGGCCTTACTTGGCCCCGCACAAGGCCGATTTCAAACTTCCTTTTCAGGAACCGAAGAGAGAACTCATCGCTCTAGTCAGAGCCAGCGTTTATATACGCTGGTGATCTAGCTTTTTTTAATTACTAATTCTAAATTCATAAAATTACAAAATTACAGATGCCAGATAGCATTCTATAGCAAAACAATAATATTTACTCCATGGTACAGCATGAAAACTAATATATTGTCTCTGCCCGCTGTCTTGACAACGAAAATAACAATATTGTCAAATGTATAAAAATAAACAAAAAGTGCAAAATATCAGACGTAAACGAGGAAATAATATTATAATAACAAGAATCCAAGAGGAAAAAGTACGTAAGTAATCTAGAAGCCTGCTTCATCGCGCAATTTTATTTCTTAAGAGAAATAGAAGCCTCCGAAGTCGGTCGGTTTTATTTAGTATGTTATATTTACCAAACGGTTTAATGTAAACGCCCTATTTTAGGAATAAATTGACTACGAAATGAATCCAAATAACCGTTAGTAAGAAAAATCATGTGCGGCGGCTGAAGATCGCGCCCGCAAGATGATCAGGACATACGTAAAAAGATGAAAATAAGCTACAAATCAAAAGAAAAGGAACACGGAACTAAGTATCGGAGGTACAATATTACAAAAACAGTATTGGTTGTACTGCAGTCGATTTTGTTAAAAATATGTTGATCGAAGCTCATTGCAATACAGACAGTCTTCGAGTGTCTGCGGTGTAGTCGTGTTTGTAATACGTACTTTATTCACACGAAGAATTTAAAATGTTTGTCTTATACTTATGACTTGAAAACGTTATGCGCAAAACTATTATAGCGATTTATATTATGCTTAAAACTTTTATGCGTCATAAATGTATGAAAATTGTTATTTATGCTCTCAAAAATTATGTTAAAAAATAATATGCGAACTAATTTATGCCTTTTGACAGTTATGCGGGGTGATCGTTATGACTCAAACTGTTATGCCCATCAACAGTATGCCATAAAACTGTACGCAACCCAATATGGACCCGTGTTTAGGAAATGCAAAAACTACTACTCAAGAGTAAAAATGGACGAAGGTGTGTCTTATCACACATAAGTACATCAAAATTTTACATTACTTCTAAAAAAACGGGTAGGCTGTATGTAGTATCTTAGATTAAAACAAAAAGAGGATGAGATGGAGAGGATAGGTACGTGACCGGCGCGTGGGCTTGAGCACCTAAATATAGGCGCTGAGCGCCTATGTTTGAGTCAGTTGTCCGGACGTCACCGATCTGTCAACACGTGCGTCGTCGTCATTATTGTGAGACATATATTATGGCTGTCTCACTAACGCGCACGACGTTAGTCCATCAATTTATCTCTATTGCTCCTTCCTTAGTGCATGTTTACAGCTGTGTGTGTGGAATTTGCGAATGTAGGTGTCGCGGTACGCATTATGTCAGTGTCTTGTACGGCGATAACGTCTCTTCCCCTTTTGCTTTAGTCTAAGGGCTGTATCAAGGATGCAGCCGCGGTGGAGCACGTGGAAACGTCTTGTGCGTGCTAGGGAGTGTGTAATAAGATCTAGTGCTTTAATTCTACAATATACAGGGTGTCCCAATATCAGTAACCCACATTGACACCGGAGGTAGACCATTGCAGCCTAATTCAAATTCAAAATTCATTTATTTCATGCAACATTAAGCTCATATTATACAAAAAATTATAAGAATATAAATATTTACTGCTAATAATAATGTTGTAATGTAAATGCACTCCGTGTGCGCACATTTACATTACAACATCTCACTTATCCCACGCCTGTCTTAACATGCCTGTCGCAGCAGTGCATGATATATGGACAGTCAAGTCTGTCTGCAATCATCGCCAAGACGGTGTTGGCGCTGGCTCGCACCCGCCGCACCAGGGCCGCCGCGCGCACGCGCATGGTGCTGTGGAAGCACGGCGTGCGCGCCTCCGCGAACATGCCCGAGGCACTGCAGTAGTGACCCAGCCCTATCACCGCCCTGAACGCGTTATTGTACTGGACGCGAAGAACACTATCTGGGGGCACGGCAGTGCCCCCGTCAAGTCGAGCAAAAAAAGGCACGGCCGTACCATCCTTTTCCCGAAGCCATTCGGGCCATTTTCGACCCTACGCTTTTTGCGTGTAGTTCGCCTAAGACGGACCGAACCAGACACTTTTAATTTTTTGCTTTTTTTTATTTTTGGGACTTTTAATTTTTCTTAACGGTGTGGAAATGCGTTACGCTTTGTCCCCCACCGAACCAGCCTAACATGGTCTTTGTAAAAGACGCTTGGTTTTCAAGATTTGCCAGTTTAAATTTCTTTTCCAGTACAAACTTTTAATTGGCATATCTCGAAAACCATGCGACTTTTACTGAGGTCATGTTAGGCTGGTTCGGTCCGTCTTAGGCTGGTCTACCTCCGGTGTCAATGTGGGTTACTGATTGGGACCCCCTGTAGACCCTGATACTGATAATGAAACAAATAAGATATTGTGTATGTCACAAGTAGGTAACATTTATTTACATATCTTATTCAAACATACGCTTACGTCACAGTTTACTTAGGGCCACTTGCACGAAAATCTTAAATACCTACATTTAAGCTCTGTCAAGGTGTATGGAAATGTCAGTCATAAAATCAAGATTTAAGACTTAAACATATTTAACGCAGATGGTGCAAGCGGCCCTTAAACTAGGTGCGGTAGAGTTTAAAGTTCGCTGTATTCTTTCCTGAGCCCTTAGCCAAGATGCCCATCGCTAACTAGCGTTTCTATTCGTTTAGTTTTTAAACCAATCGCGTCACTGGTAGATCACGTCATACGAAGAGTCACGTGATCTACCAGTGATGCAATTGGTTTAAAAAAGAAACGAATAGAAACGCTAGTTACCGATGGGCATCTTGGCTAAGGGCTCTGGTAATGCACCTTCTAGAAATCGGATCACGGCTGCATTAGCTGATTTAGAATATAATAGAATCATATATTTGGCTATTAAATAAAACACAATGACATATCTACACTTGAGATTAAAAATACGAATAATAAAAAATAAAATAAAAAATCCGATCGCCACCAAACTTCACAGGATCTCCCGCTGGGCTAATCTGAAGATTGCCTGAACATACACATCGTTTTTTATATTATGTACCAAACCATAGAAAGATAATAACAATATGTGTGAACATCGTGAAAGTTTAAAA
Source organism: Tortrix viridana (assembly GCA_963241965.1). Classification (NCBI taxonomy): domain Eukaryota; kingdom Metazoa; phylum Arthropoda; class Insecta; order Lepidoptera; family Tortricidae; genus Tortrix; species Tortrix viridana. The sequence continues at coordinate 1,344,806 of OY725194.1, read as the reverse complement.
CAAATGATTGCGCAAAATGTCAAAACGAGTTAACCGCTGCGCTGCCTTGCCGGTACCTTGAGTATCCGATCCGATCCGAATCCGATGTTTATGAAATTTGGTAGAAGAGTAGCGTAAGTAGTTGCGGCAAACACAATTTTACACGGTTACAGAGTTAGGGTTTAAGCCAAGAGGTCAGGGCGACCTGCTAGTATTTTTGATCCATGGCAACTTCACGCCACTCAGCAGCTGGAAAAAATATTTATCTTATTTTTATTGTATATTTACAGGATGTTCATAAGGCCAATTTGTGCTGCTAATCATTATATGAAATCGGAGTACCCTAAGTCTAAGTACATGCTGAGTTTGTGCGAAATGGACTATAGAAATTGTATATATAGAAATGATGACAATAGAAATTGGGCTGTGGATTGGGAGAACAAAGGCGTTTACGGACAACATTTTTATTACGACGGTATGTAATTTAAAGCTTATACCTATTTCACTAGCTTCTGCACGTACTATTAGTATAGGGTTCCGTAGTCAACATTGTAGTCAACCTTAAGTTTTCTCAGATACTGTTAAAAAAGCTGAAATTTTATAAACGCTTCGATAATTTTATTCCACGCGCAAAAATCAATGTTTTTTTTGACTTATATTTTTTCGGTTCAGGTTCCTTTCATAATACATACGAAACGAAGTGTTAATTTATTTTTATCTTAAAACATCGAGTGAGGTATCGATGTGTTGCTCTTAAAACGCATTAATGTGTCTGTGTATGTTATTTTTATATTTTTTAGATTTGAAAGACGGTTTATTGAATTCTTAATGTCATTTTCGTAAAGTTTGCGTGTCCCTACCTACTACCCTACAAACTAAACTTACCAAAAACTGAAAAATCTCTTGAATGAAAACACGAGTTACCTATACCAGGCGTATGTCACCTAAGAGGATAATGAGGCTACGCTGACATCGCGGAGCTGTCAAAAATTTCCCATGTACTTATATATAACGACGCGACGACGCGGTTAGCCTAGTTGGTAGTGAACCTGCCTACGAAGCTAGCGGTCCTGGGTTCGAATCCCGGTATGGACAAATATTTGTGTGATGAGCGCGAGTATTTGTTCCTGAGTCATGGATGTTTTCTATGTATTTAAGTATGTATTTCTCTGTATAAGTATGTTTATCGTTGTCTAGTACCCATAGTACAAGCCTAGAGCTTAGTTTGGGACTAGGTCAATTTGTGTGAGATTGTTCCCTGATATTTTTTTTTTATTTTTTTTTATAAGTACATGGGAAATTTTTGACAGCTCACCTATATTTATATTTGACCTATAGGTGAGCTACTCAAGTAAAGGACTTGTTGTATGTAGGAGTAATGTGTCTGTTTAGACGCATTGATGTTCCAAATTTGAAAAATGACGCGAGTTCCTTATAAGTTTTGTACAAATGCCGTAAGTTCCGTATAAGTTTTGTACAAGCTACTATATACAAGGTCTTTTACTTAAGTTTGTCACCTAAGTACAAGGTATACATATTTTGCTCCGGGCGGTAATTGTTTCTTATCCCCTAAATCAGTCCGATTTCACGATTTTCGAATAATAACATGCTGTAGTTATTATGAAAAACCGGACAAGTGCGAGTCGTGCACTGAGGGTTCCGTTCTTAGTATTTCCGTTCCGTAAATTTCGCTGGTATTTAGTATTGGTTGTTTTTTAATAGGGTTTGTTCTATAGTCATACCAAATTTGACGCTTGTATGTTTTACCGTTTTTACGATACAACAAAAATAAAAATACGTTGAAAAAAAAACGTTTTTTGTATGGGGACCCCCTTTATTATTTCACTTTTTTTATTTTCTTAGTAAATCCGCCATAATAGTAATAACACATATTCTGAAAAAAATATTCAACCCGCTATCTATTACGGTTCAAAAGATACAGCTCTTTATTGTGTAGGACAGACAGACAGACATAAGACGGACGGACGGACGGACAGCGTAGGCATATTAATAGGGTCCCGTTGGGCACCCTTCGGGTACGGAACCCTAAAAACTAGGTTTGCACGTTTCCGTTTATTATTGTAGATAAATATATAAATTATTTTAATTTAAATTATGGTTACAAATATTTTCTTGGAAAGGAAATCGGACAGACCTAAGCTAAGGTAAAAGGAAGTTCTTTACAAAAACTACTGGTTGCAATTGCAACCTTATTACCCAGTAATAACATTGCAATTGTTACAGTAGTTTTGTGTAAAAAACTCCATCCTGAAAGTCCATTCTAAATGTTGGTGAAATAATTTTTGAAATCGGTCCAGTAGTTTATGAATTTATTCGTTACAACATACAAACATACAAATCATTCCTCTTTATAATATTAGTATACATAGAAGTATAGATTGACGAAAGCTGCGCCCGCGTCGCGTCCGTCGGTCGCTACTTAATATCAATTTCATACATTTTCTAATGTAACGAAAAAGGCTTCGTCATACAGCCAGCGCGTCACGCCTGCAGCGGCGCCCGGCGCGTTCTTAGCGTGACGCCAGCGCGGCGTGGCAGTCACACTACAGGCAGCAGAAAACGCCATGCAGCGCGGCACGGCGTGATCACGCCAAGCCGCGCGGCACGGCGTGTTCCAAAGAGTAAAGTAACTATAGAGTGGCCACTCTATAAATATAAATGTTAGCTAATTTTCTATTCAAACTTATCTTAGCTGATTTTCAGTAGGTATAAACATTTTAATCGTCTGTAACTCAAGAACCAATAAAGTCTACTTAGTCGTGATAGTTTTCCTTTTAAACTCATTATATGTGCTTTCCGTACCCATAACACGTGTTGGTTGCCATTTGAAAATAGCTTTAGTTCAACCTGCACTTTCTAGATACAGCACTTGTCATACAAGCAAACTTGACCATAGAGTCGCCACTCTTTCCCTCTATAGTTACTTTACTCTTTGGAACGCGTCGCGCTAGGAACACGCCATGCAGCGCTGCATGGCGCGATCGCGCCGCACCCGGCAGTAAAATCACGCCGTGCCGCGCTGCACACCGCGGCCGAGTTGTGCGGGCGTGGCGCGCCTGCTGCTCCGCGCGGCGCGACGTGATTCTGTGTGACGGCCTGCATACAACTCCTTGTTAATTGCCACGCTAAGAACGCGCCGCACGCCGCTGCAGGCGTGACGCCATGACGAAGCCTAAACTGTAACGTTCACCGAACGGAACTCGTCTAGCCCTCTTGTCTACTCAATAATATTATCTACGTTTAGTTGGGTTGAATGACGTGTTAAATAGGATTTGCACACTATTGTTGTATTCGTGAATAGCGGACTTAGGTACACAGGCGTTCTATCGCGCGTTCTCAGGAGCGTACAGGATTGCGTGCCGGTAAGCCTGTACGCACAATCGTGCGCGATTATGTTTTTGAAGTTGTTAAAGCTAACTTTCTTTCGCGCGCGATTACTCGTATCAGTTTTTGTTAAAAACGGAAAGAGCGAACGCGTAAAGGCTACGAGTAATCGTGCGTGATAGACCTCTCGAAAGCGGCGCGTGTTGGATTGTGTGCAGTTCAAACAGTTTTCAGTAAAACTGCGTTACTTCAGTAAGTAACGCAGTTTCGCTAGTAGTGTTGCGGTGAAAAATTGATCATAGCTCAAGTTATCATGTTCGTTGGTGTTAGTTTACTTAAAAAAGAAGAAGAAAACTTTCTACAACTTTATTGAGTTCCTTCCGGTCGGAAACCCTTAAACTTTGAAATTTTTTCGGGTAGGTATTGTTTCGTAGAAAATTAATAGCTCGATTTTCTTTTGCCCGAACACGATACTTCGATTCTCAGTAACGCGAATTTTTACTTCTTCGAATTTTCGTTTCTCCGAATTTCATTACTTCGATTATTAAATTTCCGATTTTTAATTGAAAATATGTTCAAATCTACGAAGTTTTAATATCCCGAATGCACTTTTCACAGAATAGGTTTTCCCCGATTGTTCAGTTAAACGATTGTTTAATACGCGGTTTCACACAAAGTCGGAATATAAAGATTTTATGATTTCTTATTTATGTTTCGGGCGCTTCGCCGGCCGCTGCCGCGGCACGTTCGCTTCGCTCGCTCGGCTCGCGTGCTGTTGTGGTCACAGTTCTAACCTAACCCAACCTAGTGAGGGGGGGTATTTGTTTTTTTTATGGCGGGGGGCTTCGCCCCCCGAGCCCCCATTATGCGGGGCTTCGCCCCCCACCCCCCCTCCGCCTAGCTATCCCACTCCGCCTTCCTAAAGTGTGTCTAACATTCGAAGTCGAAACCCATTCGAAAAGTATTAATTAGGATTTCCAACTATCAGAATCAACCGTTTTCGGTGAAACGTTTTCGAGAAACAGAAAATTTTGCCTATTAATATTCGATGTATTGAAAAAGCAGCAAGTGAAATTAGGAAAACTGTAGTTTCGGACAACAGATGACTTCGAGTAAATGAAATTACAAAGCAATGAAATTCTAACTATCGTGATTCGAACAACTGAAAATTCTGACAAACGTGGTCGGAGAACCGAAATTCGAGGTATTGACTTTCTACGTAACGATAGGCACCCAATTTTTTCACAACAAAATCTCAATTGGCATTGGGAAATCCTTTTCTTCAACATAGTCAACAACTTTTTACAAGCTTCCTATATAAGGTTTTAGTTTTTATAGTATTCTGACTTAATTTTCCAGAGGCATCGAAAAGACTTGTAGGTACATTGCTTGTAACTCTACTATTAATTCATTAATCCACGTGAACCATCCGCCATCTTGTAGCGTGCGCGAAAGAATTTTACGTGTAAAGGCAACCTCGAACCACGCGATGCGCGCACAGTAGTGCACAGTATCTGAGCTCATCGCGCGGTCTATCCCTTCCCCTTCCGACGACATCTTTACACGCGCATTATTTCGCACACGATTACCTGTTTCACGCGCGATAGAACGCCTGTGTAAAGTCCGCTATTAAGTGAAACATTAAGAATAATTTGCTGATTACATTTACTGTTGATAGATGTGTAATAAGTGTCATGGGACTGCTTCCTGTCATTATTTACTAAAAAAATTATTCGATTCCGATTATTCACAGGTTTGAAATCAAATACCTAGGTATATAAATAAGTGTTTGGTCAGGAAACTTAATTAATACATCAATTATTATAAATTTATGAATTCTTTCTTTTTTTTAGATGATGTTGAAATACATTCAGAATTTATTGAAGAACGGGAAGACTATCACTGTTATACGAACCAGTTTCAATAATTTTTTCTGATTTCTGCAAAATGGTATCTGAACACACTGCACGTTCTGTCCCATATAAGCATTTATTTCGTACCTTACAGTTATTAAACGATTAGTAACAAAAATCTTAAAACCAGTTCGCCACTGGAACTCAGTCCATGTGTGTCCAAAATCTTGAAACTATGTTAGTAAAAAACTTCAGAAATAAGGCACAGGCAAGTCCAGAGGGGACATTTTACCCTAAATATACATTAGGGTAAAATGTCCCCTCTGGACTTGCCTGTGCCTTATTTCTGAAGTTTTTTACTAACATAGTTTCAAGATTTTGGACACACATGGACTGAGTTTCAGTTGCGAACTAGTTTTAAGATTTTTGTTACTAATCATTTAAAAACTGTAAGGTACGAAATAAATGCTTATAAATAAATTAATAAATAATCGTTGATCATCTTTGTAAAGAATATTATTTTCCAACCAGTAATCCTTGTAAGTATTTTTTTAAATGTCTTTAATAGCTTTTAGTCCTTCGTCTTGATCTTGAGTTTATCTTAGCTGGTTATGAATGCTGTTCACTAAGCTGTTACACCAACATATGGGTTCCTACTTAAAGCATCCACATGCTTCATTCTCAAGCCTGCTCTGTGTTCCACCTTATATTTAGTTAGTTTTTTTGTAAATTTATTTATTTATTCCAAAAGTATGGTACATTTTTAATTTAACAATTCGCCAAACGTTTGTCTATTGGCGATTATTGCACTCACTTTACATTCTGCATGCACCTAACAATTAATAACCTAAGTAGTTGGTCTTGCACGTGTCCAAACGCACAAAAATTACAATCTAAAAACTAATACTAGTACTAAGGTGAGTAGGTATACAGAGTAGGTATGTTATTGTGTCTATTGACAATATTAGAGTCAACCGTTTATCATTTTTAACCGACTTCAAAAAAGGAGGAGGTTCTCAATTCGACTGTATGTCTTTTTATGTTGAAGCATCTAATAATAACTTTTTTAGTCTCATTTTAAATATGTTTTTACTGCTACATTCATCTTCTGAGAAGATTGTATGTATTAAATGTGACGTTCTCAATATAAAGGGACCTTATGGAGGCAGGCGGTTACGCCGTTTTTAGAACAGTTACCATAGTATTCGTATAGTTACAAGAATAAGAAGAGCGTAACTACCTCCCTCCATAAGGTCCCTTTATATTGAGAATGTCACAAATATTCGAAGAGTCATGTAGCTGCGAGTCCTCTTGCCGTAATAGTTGCTGGCCGCGGGCTCCGCGTACCGCCGGCGCGGCGCTGCCCGCAGCTATGTTAGTCTGTTGACACATCGTCGTTCAGTTCTACTCAGTCGATGAATAGCCGGCGAATTTACGTCGTCCGTCAAGGTGAGTAAATGACATTCAACTGCCAATGCACATTCATTTAGTCGCTGGTTTCACAGCTGGTCGTCTGTGGGTTATATTATTGGGTTATATTATTTATATATTTTTTTTGTATTTAGTCCTCTAGTGACGCGACGACCCACTTAACTCGTGACGCAGTTACTTAACTAGATTATTTTTAATCTTCGTGACGTTTTTCTCTTACATTATTATGAAACTCTTCTGTTACAGACCGATTAACAGACAGCTTGCTGGATAAACTACTATATGTCTATTTATTATGTTTGCTTCTAACGCGGTGGATGAATGTGGATTAAGCATCCGTCATAGTTATACATGGGTGAATTTGTAATAGTATAAAGGAACCAATTTTTCTTATTCCCTGGACAAAATTAAGTCTCACTATGTGTGTGTAAAGTAATTAATTTATTCCTGGATTATTTAATTATTAATAAAAAGTTAATAAATAATACTAACTAACCTCATAATCATCCTATACTTGAGGTGCATACCTAAGTCAGTTACATTTGACAATTTGGCATAGAGTAAGGAATTGAAATTAAATTGTGAATGTTTATTTTAGGAAACAGTTGTTTTAAAGAGGTATTTTTGCTATACTTTCCTCTTAAATTAACCAGGCGTAGGGTGACAATAATTTCGGTTGAAAACTAAATTCTAAATTAAAATAAAAGGTTTATAAAAATCATGTTTATTTTATGTACCACCGATGCAGATGTAATTGCCATCGATTACTGTGTAAGAAAAATTTATTCCTGTATAATTATTCAAATTCACCCTGTAGGTATACCTACTTGTCAGAAATCAACGAATTTTTTTATCCACAATTATCCACCACATAAACGCGACCATAAAATACACGCTGGTTAGACTTTTTGTACCATTGAATATCTATATTTTTTTTCGTTTTTTTTTTTTACCATTTTAACTCTTTTATGTTTCCCACTTAATTCAATTATACTCTTTCATGGTCCTTGCAAATGTTTACTTATATAGGTACATAATATGTGGTGACGTATAATATAACCAAAGCAAATCATACTTGACCGCCTTTCGAAGGCACAGCTGATTAACTTCCTTCCAATATTAATAAGCAGTATTTTTTTATTTTGTTTTCAAAGCAGTCGAAAGCTTTGCTTGATTTGCTTCTTTTCTTGTTCAAGATGTAGCTCAAATGGACTGAGTCTAACGAGTAGCAGTGTATGTTCCCATCACTATAGAGCTTTTTCACGCGCAATATTTACAGAATGTCCCACTTACGGCGTGAATAACTCATAACGGTATATTGAGTTTTGTTTTAATATTTATAGAACTTGATGGAATTTTCTCATTTGCAAATACCCTGCGAATGTGTTTTTCTTAGTGCCGTAAAAAAATGGGTTGTGAAGAAGACAGGGTGTTTTTTACGGGACGTTGTATTTACAGTTTAATCGGGTTTAGGGTTATCTGTCATTTGGTCGAAATTTTTTTGGCCGGACGGATTTTTTTGTGTTGATTAACCATAAAGTTATTTCCCGGAACAACACTAAAAAACCAATCTGAAATGGTATCTTGAAATGAATCAAAAGCTAGACGACTTCTACGTAGACGGAGTCGCCGGCAAGAGGTAGTAAGCACATAAATAAACACTTCAACAATGTTTGAAAGTACATAAAAATAAAAGCAGAAATAAAACGCCTAAATAGAAATAAGAATAAAATGTTAGAAATTGATAGCAAACTGAAATAGAACACGATCGCGTCCGGTTATTTTCAAAGGAGGTTTGAACGAGTAAAATATGGTTTTGCGTGTAGGTCTGAAAATAATGCATTTCTGTCGAGCGGGTTTTTAGCCGTTTTGACTTGCTTTTGTAATTTAGAATGAAATATTTTTGACTTTATGCGGTTGTTAGTGACCCTGAGCCTAGTTGGTAGTGACCCTGCCTCCGAAGCTAGAGGTCCTGGGTTTGATTTTTAGGGTTCAGTACCAAAATGGTAAAAAAGAAACTTATGGTGAGACTTCGTTGTCTGTCTGTATATCACAGCAGTTTTTCTCAGCAACTACACAACTTGAAATTTGGCATAGTTGTATAACTTGCTTGCCCGCATCTGCTACGTTATTCGCTGGTTTCACAGACGACCAGCTGTCAAACCAGCGACTAAATGAATGTGCAGGCAGTTGAATGTCATTTACCCACCTTGACTGACGACGTAAATTCGCCGGCTATTCATCGACTGAGTCGAACAGAATGACATAACGTTAACAGAATAACATAGCTGTTTTTAGTAAAAAAATATATAATTAATTTTATAAATAATTGAAAAGGGGTCTAGAATGGGGGGTTGAAAAATGAAAGTGATTTGATTATAGCAAGTGGGATGTCATATGAACGGGCTCAATTTGCACATTTCAAAACTATTTTTTTATAATTTTTCGTTTCATGACGTACTTTTTGATTTATAACCAAAAAGTTTTACAGAAATGACCGTCCCCCCCCCTTATCTCCGAAGTTTATAAACCGAAAAATCTGAAAAATCGGAAATATCCGTCACGGTTGACAACGCAAAATAAACCTGAGTATGAATGAATCAAGGTTGACATTAGCTCTAGTTTTTATTTGACATGGCGTTGAAAAGGTTAAAACAAAAAAAACCCTACCCTACTATACCCTGTCGGCAAAATACAAAGTGAATGCCACCAAATAAGTCCCCGCACAAATAGCTTCATTGGACCGTGATGTGTTTACTGGACTTAATTAATCCTAATAGGAATCCTACGGGATCAACCAACGCTGTCCCGGCCAATCAAAGTTGCCGAAAGTTCCCACGGAATCTTTTCTTGGATCCCACTGTATATTGTTCGAGGCTATTGCAATAGGGTATATGCGTGTTTTTTTTGTTAATAAAAAGTCAGTAGATAATTTTTTTTTTCGAATAACTATAAAAATAACCAAGAATGGTTAATAAACCATTAAATATTTGTTTCTATATCTTTATACAGAATTTAACTTGGAGCTTATATGGCCGTAGGGCACGCTGACGTCTCAGTTCATATCGGATCTCTCTGTCTAATTAGTAGTTTTAAATGCTTATATCATCCGTATTTTTTGGCCGATTTTAATTTTTTTATTCTTTTTGCCGTCTCTTGTTAAGAAATGCGATAAAAAAAATCATGCATATTCCCTATTATTTAGTTATGTATTTAAACTTTATTGCACAATTAAAATAAAGTACAAATGGCGAACTTAATGCCTTAAGGCATTCTCTACCAGTCCACCAGCAGGCCAAACAGAAACATGTCAAGGTTGGTGCTATTTTTAAAGAAACCAGTTCTTAAAGGTCTATAAATAAATAATTATTGTGGTTAATTGTAGTTTTTTCACGTTACGAACCATTGTACTATTGTACAGCTGCAGCTAGTTCGCAATTTTCAAGCCTAACACTAAAGCTAACGGCCTATATATCGGGTGGCATGATCATTGTTAGTCCGAACGTACCTACTGTTTGATCGAAAATCTTTGGTCAAAAACGGTTTTTTTAATTGAAAATGTTTTCTTGCAGCATCAAGGTGGCGACTGACTTGTAACAATTTCGGTGTAATGTATCACTCGCGGTCCTTTTCTAATAGGTGCGTTTAGATAAGGACCGCGAGTGGTACATTACACCGAAATGTTACAAGTCAGTCGCCACCTTTAAGTATTGTAAGACGTAAGACTAACCTTATAGACCGGGAGATGGTTACACAAAATATTAGGTCATTTGTACCAGTATGACGGTTCTTCAGGGGTCTATAATTACGTAAGGACAAAAAGAAAAATGATGGTCATAGCGCCGGTACCGGCGGCCCAACCGCGTGGGCGTTAGTCGAACTCGTCGGATAAATTACGAGTGTCGAACGATTTGTTCCGCAAACATTCTTGTATTTTCCAGTAATCCATAAAAAATAAGAAGGTAGCGTAATGCCATACTTCTCCGGTGTGACTTACAGCCCGCCATACGGAGGCGAACACATTAATTAAAAAAAAAAAACAATTCAACCGTTTGTACCAGGATAATTTTTGCACAGCTAATCATCGTCGAGTAGCCATTTACGAACATCACCATGCCATACGTTTCGGCCGGTTCCAAATGGCCGCCATACGGCGGTATTTATGTAATGTATAAATATTTGGAATGGTATATTTATTAGCTTTCATTTTGATACCCATATTGTTATAATAAAATATACTTTTTTTTATACCCCCTCCATTTTGTTTCGCGGACGCCATATTGAAATATTATATAACCTATGTCACTTCGACAATTAAGATAAATCGAATGACACCTCATATGTTAAAATCTGTCAAGCCGTTTAGGCTGCAGAGCGTGCCAAAGAAACATACATACATACATACGCTCGAAAAACATAACCCTCCTTCGGGCAGTCGGGTAAAAACATCACTATCAAGCGATTAAATTAATTTCATGTGACTAAAGTCACTGCGATTTCTTAAATGACATTTAACCCACTCCTTTCGTTTCTTCCTCGCAATTTTTGCACGCTTGGATAATACCAGAGGCATGACGTCCGTACTCTGCTGCACTCACAAGACGACTGGCAAGGTTCGGTCGTCTGTAGCAAACAGCAGATTTGGTCCGTCGAACCAAATCCGTGCCCGGCCCGGACCAAGTTCGAGCGTCTGACTAGTATGTTCTACACAGCCACATAAATTATTCACTGAAGGCTGTTCGTTACTTGCCTTATCTCTATGCGTTTCCCGGACCCGTACAATCCATCATAAATATCTGCACATTTTTGTACCTTATCGCAATAACGTCGTGTTTGAACTTCCTCACGCTACAGTCATAGCAGTTAATACGACAAAGTATTAAAGAGTTCAGGTACGTACCTATTTCCCGTGCTTATACAATGGAGTGGACGGCAATTGCATTGTTCAGTTACAACTATACTCAATGACTTTGGCCCTGACGAGCAGACTGCGCGGTCCGTATCTAATAATATGGGTGAATGTTTATTCAACTGATGGTACCTACTCGTAATATACTGGGTGTTTTTTTATTAGTCTAAAAAATTTTGGGGGTTAAATCAGTAAGTCATACTGATCAACTTTCACTATGGGACCAACCCCGAAATCACGAAAAAAAAGTTGACCATCCCATACATTTTGGCTAGTCAGCTGACGATGTTTTGTATGGGAGGGTCAAATTTTTTTTCGCGATTTCGGGGTTGGTCCCATAGTGAAAGTTGGTCAGTATGACTTACTGATTTAACCCCCAAAATGTTTTAGACGAATAAAAAAACAACCAGTATAGACGGTGAGGCAAAACACCTGAAGTGACATTTTGGATGATATTCAGTTGTAAAGAAGGCGTCGTGCCGGGTCCATATTGGCTCATACAAAATTCTTATTCCGATTTTTGGTTTTACTACCGATTTGTATTCCTAATAATCACTCTTCATAATTTTTTTCTTCATACTTTTTTTGTTCATAACTTATTATTACTACCATCCGAACTCATAACAGACAGTTATCATATTTTTTTTATTAATACTCATTTGTATTCATAATAATCACTCTTCATAATTTTTTTTCTTATACTTTTTTTGTTCATACATTTTTATTACTACCAACGGAGCAGGGACTTAGAAATAGAAGGGTGATTCTTCGCTCATCGTCTACTATATGTAAGTATTAGTTATAAATATGTTCATTTCTGGCGCTTCGCCGGCCGCTACCGCGGCACGCTCGCTTCGCTCGCTCGGCTCGCGCGCTGTAGGGTCGCAATTCTACCTAACACTCCTCCTTAATGGAGACCTTCGTTATGAATTAGAATGATTAGGAGTTTCGATCGTTAGTATCAGAAAATATATGGAAACAAATATTAGTATAAACAAGGTGTATAATTAGTGATATTATGAAATCTGATGATTATGAGTTTCGATCGTTAGTAATAAAAAAAATTATGTACAATGATCATTAGGTTGTAAAATTGTATGAGATACATTTTCGGAGTTCCAATAATCTAATTTGCAATTTTATATGAACTTTGGTGCACCCGAATGAAGGGATTTGCAATTGTTTCTACGTCAGCATCAAATAGGAGCAGCGAATGTGACCAAATATATCGCAACGTATCTTTATTAATATAGGAATAAGAATGTGTCGCGATATATTTGGTCATTTAAGCTCCTATCTATTCGATGCTGACTGTACTTGACAACAATCTACATTGATGTCGCTTAAGACGTTGTAATAAACCGATCACACATTGAAAGAATTAATAATACGAAAGAATCAATATTATTTATAGAATATTGTTTTCCTATAATAACGCCTGACATATGTCACAATTTGTCAATAATGTGTCAGTATCTCTGACAAATAGGAAAAAATTGTGTATTGTATAATATATTATCTGAAACGTGATATATTCTGGTGACGTGACCTTCGTCAAAATGGCGTAAAGGTACCTTGGGATCCGTCACTAATAGAGTCCTTTACAAACTAAATTAAAATAATATAATAATAAATAAAATTAAAAGAATATTAGGGGACGATCTCGCGCAAATTGACCTAGTCCCAAACTATAGTTTTTTCCCGTTTTTTCTGGGATGACTAGAATGACAGATGTCGAACAGAGCCCTTAGCCAAGATGCCCATCGATAACTAGCGTTTCTATTCGTTTCGTTTTTAAACCAATCGCGTCACTGGTAGATCACGTGACTCTCCGTATGACGTGATCTACCAATGACGCGATTGGTTTAAAAACTAAACGAATAGAAACGCTAGTTAGCGATGGGCATCTTGGCTAAGGGCTCTGATGTTATTTAGAGGTGCCTTAACCTAAAAATCCTAACCTTATGATCATATCTACGAGTTTGAGTGTTTGAAAAATGTATTTTTAGAGGTGATTTTATTATTCCTAGGATGATTTCTCTTTTGGAAAAAATAATAATAAAATTTAAAAAAATGGAGTGTCATATGTTTGGTCAAAAACGTGCGAGTGTCTTACTGCTGCACTCAGAGGCGTCAATTTATTTTTAAGATTGATTAAAGTTGCTGCGACTTATTCTATTGCTATAGCAAAGAAAGTGACAGCAACTTTAATCAAAATTAAAAGTTAATTGACGTCTTTGAGTGCGGCCGTTTAAAAATTATAGGTAAGGGTGCGTCATACTAGTTGCCAGACGGGTTTTTTAGTTTTTGAAGTATTTATTATTATTTATACTTTTTTTTTTGTTTTTTTTTTTTAATTTCTTAAAGCCTAGTAAAAAAAAATAAGGTTCTCCTAGGTTAAGTCATCCTGCAAAAAGTGATTAATTTCCAAGAACTGTTTATATTTGTGTCTGTCTTACTAAAATTGTTAATTACAATAAATTGTTTTGACTGTCAACAATCTAGTATCAAACTTAGCACCTTTTTAGATATCACCCTTTTTAGTGGCACATGAGAACTTGGCTAGTTTTAAATTCATGCCTTTGGTGGGATAAACTAACAAATTTCACGTTGGTTAAGGCGCTGAACCGTAAATTGGTAACAAACATATAAACGGAGACACTTTCGCATTTATAATACAGGATGGTTTCGGTGCCTCGATCGCAAATACGTACTTAATTATACAGGATGAATTTGTATAAGTATACACGATGAATTTGTATAAGTATACACGAATCAATTTTTCGTACACAGCAATCGATGGCAATTACATTTGCATCGGAGCTTAGGTACATAAAATAAACATTTTATTTTAATGTAGGATTTAAAAAGGGTGTCATTAAATTTCTTCGAGACCGGCAACGCATTAGTGTTGAAAATATCCATAGGCGGCGGTGACCACTTCCCACGAGGTGGGCCGTCTGCCTGTTTGTCTGTCTAAGGCAACAATAAAAATTTCATTTTTAACCGAAATTATTGTCACCCTACGCCTGGTTAATCTAAGAGGTTAGTTTAGCAATAAGACCTCTTTAGAACAATTGTTTCCTAAAATAAACATTTACAACCTTATTACAATTTCATACTCTATGCCAACTTGTCAAATGTAACTGACGTATGCACCGCAACCCAAGTAGCACAAAAGCTGTATAAGAGCTTGTACAGCCATTTTAACTTTAGTTTCAACAATATAAGGGCTGCATAAGCTCTTATACAGCTTGTGTGCTGCTTAGGAAGTGTAAGGTGGCCATGAGGTTAGTTAGTATTATGTATGTAGTAACTTTTTGTTATTAACGCGCGGCCAGCCCTGACATCGCCCGGGACAATATGAAACACAACAAAAAAAATTTGCCGAATCGGTCGAACCGTTCTCTAGTTATGATGCGCGTATACATTTGGCAATTGTTTTTTATTTATATAGATAAAATAATTAATGAATAATGTAAACTAATTACTATAACACACGCATAGTTATACTTAATTTTGGTCAGGGAGTAAAATAACAAGTGAGTAGAGTTTCTAATTCATGAGGTCTCTTTTAATTTCAAAAGGTAATTAATATTGTTGAGATCCATAAACAATTTTAACCACGGAGACTGATCTGGATTAACTTTAATGCTAGAAACTAATTTCCCGCTTAAAATGGAGTCCGTCTTATTTTTTATCCGGGTTCACCTTTAGTAGAAAATTGTAGCAGTAGCTGTGGTTAAAATATGGTGATAAGAAAGAATTTTTACTTACTTATGCAACTCTTCACCTGGACATAATTAAAAAAAGTTCATGTCTATAAAAAAAATGCGATTATTTTTTTCCATGCCACTTGTTCTCATGACGAACGGATGGACAGCAGTGTCAATTGGTTTTCGTTTTACTTTGGGTATGAAACCCTAAAAAATTAGATAGATCATACTAAAATACGAAGGTTTGGATGTGTCACATGGGTACGGAATGCCCGGGGATACGACAAGTGAAAAAAAGTAATAGACAAAATGCAGAAACAGAAAGTTTGAAGAGTAAAATACTGAAAGAGGCTTGGGCTTAATGAAACAGGTTAGTAATTATCACAGTATTTATTCCTATGCAGCTCTATACATGATGTTATGAAATTGTGAACATATAACTTTGCACATAATTCTTACTCTACGAGGAAAGATTTAGCTCAGCGGAAGGCGGGTCGTGTTACACAAAATAATAGTTCTTACGATATAAATTCACAATTCTTAGATGGTAAGTTGTTAGTCCCTAGTTACATAATACATACCTATAATTTAATACATAACTATAATTGATATCATACTTCCCTAATATAATATATAAATATAAATAAATAAATATCAGGGGACAATCTCACACAAATTGACCTAGTCCCAAACTAAGCTCTAGGCTTGTACTATGGGTGGGAAATACATACTTAAATACATAGAAAACATCCATGACTCAGAAACATATACTCGCGCTCATCACACAAATATTTGTCCATACCGGGATTCGAACCCGGGACCGCTAGCTTCGTAGGCAGGGTCACTACCAACTAGGCTAACCGCGTCGTCAAGACGTCATCGTCGTCGTCGTCGTACAGACCTTGATCTGAAGAAAACCTTCCTTCCTGGACGATCGACCCGAGGAAGTCCTTGGTTGGCAGACAGAGGAGTGGTCCCAGCACACTGCGTCGCGAGCCACAGTATCATCGGTCAGCTGACAACAGCTTGTCAAGGTCTAACTGAATCCTCTAAAGGTGAATTACTAAAGGTGGGTTTCACCTGTTATGTCCTACTTCTCTACTTGTATAAATTTACTGAATGATCCAGAACCTAATCATATATTTATTCTTACAGATCTGAAAGGAGAGTTCCTGCCTAACTTTAAATGGCTAAATAAGTTACTTCACAGCTTTTTGTACCTGAATATGGTTGACTCCAGAATCGGAATTAACTGAATGAACTACATAAATTCAGAAATAGCTGAATAACGAAACTAAATGGTACCAGCGCTTCAAATTGAATAAAGAAAATAAAGAAATATCAGAATATGTTATGTTATGACCAGATCCACGTGTGAAAACATGAAAATTCACCATTTGGTCAGAGAATTGCACTTTAACTGCAACAAATGCCTCCATCAGAAAAGATGTTATTTATTCTTTTTTACAAGTTTCTTTCACCGAAATATGACTGAAAATAAGCACTATAACTATCAAAAGAAATCTCGAAATTGTTTTGTTTATTTATTAAATGCAATTTACCATTTCCTCTATTTATTGAATAATTCCTGATATCTAGTATCACCCTAATCCAAAGGTAATTGGTCCTCGGTAATCCAAAGGTGTTGACATTTGACAATTGAATTAAAGAACTTAATTAACTTAAAGAATTGAATTAATGCCAATATCACACAAAATATTTCCCCAGTCTTCAAGTTCCGTTTCACGCAAGAAATCCTACCTGACGGATGGATCTAGATGAAAGGCGCAGAGATAGATTATAAGCTACTTTTTATCCCGAAAAAATGGACAGTTCTCGAGGGTGCAGCGATAAACGACTTCTACGCGGACGGAGTCGCGGGCAAAAGTTAGTTATACATATAGTAATATAATTTTGCTACCCCTATTTTTAGATTGGGTCAAACATTCTCAAAACAATTAATATACAATGTCAATACTATACTTTAAAAATCAAGAGATCAAGGAAAATGTTTGATGGTATTGCCATCACTCTCTTTACCCTACTTCCTATACAAACAGAACAGACCCCTTTTCAAATAGATATTCATCTGGAGACATGTTTGAACACCCTATAGAAACCTTGACATGAATTGAACTATCTGATTTGACGGAGATAGGAAATACAGTACCTAGTAAATTAACTATGAAAACACTAAGACCTAGTGTAGTGATGTAAAATCAGACAAAAAAACCCGCGGTAAAACAAGAATCCATACTTTCCCAGCTTGTGTTTCTTAAATGATCCAACAGATTTTTTACCAAACTTAACTACCCAAGCAGCACGCAAGCTGTATAAGAGCTTATATAGCCCTTATGCAGCTAAAACTAGTTATAATGGCTGTATAAGCTCTTATACAGCTTGCGTGCTACTTGGGTAAGAACACAATTAAGTCACGTTTTGAGAGCTTGGTAGCTTCGATGCCACAGACAGATACACAAAGAAAGAAAAAGAAAGAAAAAATATTTATTCGTGACAGATATAAAAAAAAAAACAGAGAATTACACACAAAACGATTAGAGGTCACGAAATGGTACCAACTCAGCGTAATGCTGGCTGATGTCAGCGCTGGTCTTTCGTTGGTACCAGGTGAAACTACGGATGGTTACACACAAATAACTTTGTAACACAAGCAAAAACAAGACATAAATTACCAAAACGAGAAAAAGAAAAAACAGAAATAAAAATTCGCATGCAGCCTTTCATACCCTGCCTTGTTTGGCCGTTTGGGCAACGGTCCCTTAGCCTTACATAGACACGCAAAACAAACTCCTACAGACATACGGACGGACGGACATGACAAAACTATAATACGGGTTCCGTTTTTGCCATTTTGGCTACGGAACCTTAAACACTGTAAAAAAATACATAATTTGGCATTCAAACTGCCCAGAGCCCCTAGCCAAGATGCCCATCGCTAACTAGCGTTTCTATTCGTTTCGTTTTTAAACCAATCGCGTCACTGGTAGATCACGTGACTCTCCGTTTGACGTGATCTACCAATGACGCCATTGGTTTAAAAACTAAACGAATAGTAACGCTAGTTAGCGATGGGCATCTTGGCTAAGGGCTCAGTTTGCGTCATACGCTTGTTTGAAGTCTGCTCAGAGATCATGCTAGCCGCTAATCAAGCCACTCTCTTCAACACAAAAATCAGAAACACCCTGTTTAAGTGACTGGCTACCAGCGGTTTCGCGGAGCTAGACAAGATACATGACGCTAACGATTAACGATGTTCTAAAACTGTCAAAATGTATCGCTGCGGCGCGGCCCCTAATGTCAATTCCATACATTTTTCTAACGTAACGTGGCCCTTAGCCAAGATGCATTACGCTAATTAGCGTTTCTATTCGTTTCGTTTTTAAAGCAATCGCGTCACTGGTAGATCACGTGACTCTTCGTATCACGTGATCTACCAGTGTCGCGATTGGTTTAAAAACGAAACGAATAGAAACGCTAGTTAGCGTAATGTATCTTGGCTAAGGTCCCGTAAACGGTAAAGTTCACCGAATGCAACTTGTGAGTAATAAATTTTAAATAATTTTTTCTATGTAACAAAATTTGTATGCGCATGCGCTCACTGCTGTGCCTTGCGCCAAACGTCAAAAAATTACGTATCCCCATGGTTGTCACCGACAGATGGAGACATGTCATTGTGAAGTGGACTTTTGTTTGAACGCGTTATGGCCACTGTCAACCTGTCACTTGGGGGAAAAATGGTGTAACCATGATTCTTACGAACATGAGTCACGCGAAACCAGTGAAAAGAAACGTTCTTATTGAAATCCGCGCAGTTTTTTTTTTAATTTTTATATATTTTAAGTTTTAGTGAGTTAGTATGTGAATCAGAGATCTTGCAAATCGATTTATAACGTGTTTATTGAATGGGGTGAAATTAAATGCATAGGTACTAGTGCTAAAAAGGCCAGTCTTTATAATCTCAATCTACTCGAACTAAATAATTCATTAATGTTGTCTTGTAATAAGAGTGGTAAAGACACGAGGCAAGATCGTGTTATGGAACTGTTATTACCATGGCGACGCCTAATTCAGAGCTGGTATTACCGCAATTACACTTTACTTATATGTAGGTAAGTACACTTTGGATAACATTTGGATTGTCAATGATACCAAAATCAGTGGTTTACAGCACGCCAATAAATACAATTTCTTAAAGCGATAATAAGTTAAAATTATAATATAACGATAAAGTAACAAATAATTATAAAATATAAACACATTAAATTATTGTATCTTCCAGTACACTTGAAATAATCTCTAATTTATTTTGACGTAGCAATATTCCTTTGTTCTATTTTCCCAAGCCACCTTAAGTCCTTTTAATTAAAAGGAAGTGATTAAAAATATATAAAACAATACACAAAATTGTTAAACGTCATTAGTGAAGTGGGATTGGTCCCATTTCACTAACGACGAGAGGAGAAAATTAAAAAAAATGTTTAATTTAGGGAGCATACAGAAACTTTTAGTACCCGTAGAACATTTTTGTATTAGCAGAAAAGTTAATATTAACTAACGCTTCTAATATTGCTCGTGTTTATATTAGCTTAATATTAAGTCTAATTTTTTAAATGGTAGTTTCAAATTAAAGTTTTTCTTTAGGAATAATTTTGAAAGACTTCAAATAATCGTCAGTTAAAACAATCATTTTTAGGGTTCCGTGCCCGAAGGACACCCAACGGGATCCTATTAATATGCCTACGCTGTCCGTCCGTCCATCTGTCTGTCTGTCTGTCCTAACTATAAAGAGCTGTATCTTTTGAACCGTAATAGATAGCGGGTTGATTTTTTTTTCAGAATGCAGGTATGTTATTACGGCGGATTTACTAATAAATAAAAAAATAAAGGGGTCCCCATACGAGAAACGTTTTTTTTCAGCGCATTTTAATTTTTGTTGTATCGTAAAAACGGTAAAACATACAAGCGTCAAATTTGGTATGACTATAGAACAAAACCTATAGAATAACAACAAATACTAAAAACCAGCCAAATGTGTACGGAACCCTCAGTGTGCGAGTCCGACTCGCACTTGCCCGGTTTTTTTCATACCGTTATCACCGATAGGAAGAGGGATTATGAAGGTTAATAATGTATTTATTAAGTGGGGGGTCACTGGGGGTTAAATTAAACAAATACATTTTTCAGCGATTGGCTGATTTGATGATTAAAAAAAAATAATTTAATAAACAAATTTCCCCTTCCGCATCTGTCTGATTGTCTGTTTGTCTGTCTGTCTGAGTGCGATAAACTATAAAACCGGTAACAAGGTATAGTCAAGGTTATAAACATAGAGAGAGAGAGTGAGAGAGAGAGAGAGGTTAGAGTGTCAAAAGTATGTAATCACGTTAGGCTATGGACGTATTTATGTTTATACTGTACCTACTGAATGGATTTTTGTACGGTTTTGACCAATGGACAGAGTGATTCATAGGAAGGATTAAGTGTGTTCTTTAAGATTTACATGCGTGTGCCTTGGTAACCGTGTAAAGTCGGGGCGGGTCGTCGGTGTTTGTACATGTTTACGTCGCTATGAAACTTTTATATCTCTGCGGCTGCGGAGAGAACGATGCAATGCATATGAAAATAGGTCCTGTTTTACGAGGTGGGTAAACATTTATCAGGGTGTTTTATCTGGTAATATTCATTTAAAGAGGGTTACGTTTGAGGGATACATTTAAAATACATGCGTTGAGTTGATTCAAACGGCACCTTTGGTAATTCGCACCTTTAGAATTAAAGTGACCTAAATCTTTTTTTTTTTTTTTGCGTTTGGTCTCTATAATTATAATTTTATGAATTAGAAAACTTTACATTTTGTGTTAGGTCACTAACTCTAAAGGCGCGATTTTTTTGGAAATTTTGTAAATGTGGGTATTACTATAACAATATAAGTGGCATGTAGTCAACATATCCTATATATGTATTGTTAACTATTTTTGCTGTGTATTTTTGCACCAAAACATTAGATAAGATGACGTCTGTTTTTGCTTGTTTTTGCTTGCTTAGGGAGGCTAAGGGACTCTTGCCCATACTGCCAAATAAGGCGGGGCATGAAAGGTAGCGTGTGATTTTTAATTTTTAATTTTTTTATGTTCGTTTCCCTTTCTTATTGTTTCGTTTTCCTCCTTCTTGTTTTGTAATTTATGTTTTATGTATCTGTCAAAATTATGTGTGTGTAACCTTCCGTGGTTTCACCTGATGGTTCCAACGGAAGACCAGCGCCGACTTTAATGCCGGCGTTACGCTGAGTTGGGACCATTTCGTGACTACATTCTTACTGTGTGTATTTTTTTGTCCTTTGCTGATATTGGTCACGAATAAATGTTTTTCTTTCTTTCTTTCTTTCTTTCTTATCCTATACTAGGTGATCGCTTTACAAAATTAAAAAACCTTAATAATTCAAAAGTTGAAAACTAAAACACGTCTGGCGACTAGTATGACGCGCTCTTGTAATTATTGTATAGTCTATAACATACGCACGTTTTTGAAGAATCATACGACACTTCGTTTATTAAAATTGGTCTAATAGTTTAGGAGCTACAGTGGAACATCCGAGTTTCGGTCACATACATACATGGTCTGTTAAAATCAGCCTCTTTGCTCAGTCGAGTAAAAACGAACAGCGTGGTCAACCTAAACAGTTCATACACATGTAAATTTATATTCGGGCCAGCTAGTGAAAAGGCAGCCAATCTTGGCCTTCGAAATAAATAGACAATGCCTTCGTCTTTAGTGCATGCAAATTATGTATGTTGTGTGTCGCTTAAGTTTGTGAAGCAAATTGGTTAAGAAGCAGATGAAAAAAGACATTGAGGCGAACTCACAAACGCTTGTTAACGCGTTTATTATAAAAGTATTTTGGTTGATTTTTGAATAATTCAAACTTATTACTAAAATGGTCGTAGATCTAGAGGAAGACCAAAAACCAGATGCAAAGATGTAGTTCTGCGGGACATGATGGAGTGCATGACTGGGCACCGATAATCAAACAGTTATCTTCGTTATTTACTAAAAACGTTTACTTCGTTAAACGTAAAAGCGTTATTTATTCTCGGAAGATTTAACGGACGTTAAGAGGACTGTGAACCAACTGCAAAATCTAGCCTTTTCATACAAACGGCGATAACGTTTTCCACCCCCTAAACGTTAACCGAATTCGACCAATTTTTGATATGTGGTCAGTCGGAACAAAAACTATGTCCGTACGTTTCGTTTTTTAAAATATTGATTAGTTATGTTATTATTATGGCCATAATTACTTTTGTATGAAAACAATAAAACGGGAATAAACTGAAATTTATAATAAATATTGAAAAAAAAACGAAACGTACGGACATAGTTTTTGTTCCGAGTGACCACATATCAAAAATTGGTCGAATTCGGTTAACGTTTAGGGGGTGGAAAACGTTATCGCCGTTTGTATGGAAAGCCGTCACCTCACAATCCTCTTAACATTTTCTTTAAAAACTTCGTTGTGCGACAAAAATTTGCCATACAGTAAGGATACTTTTCGTTGCACAACGGAACTTTTCGCCTTCGTTGATTGTATGGTTAACTTCGCTAAACTATTTGCTAATTGATATGTCAAACTTTTTGAACTCTACCCAAATAGAGTTTCATTGGTAATTAGCGGCAATGGTAGTATTATAGTTGTGTTTGGCATTTAAGCACAGAGAGAGCGTTCATCTAAGTCAGTTATGACAATCAAGTTAAAATACTCAATTTTCCAATGTTGTTTCAACTTCTAACATTGATTGATCTGTTTATCGGCGTATGTATTTTTAATTAGAAGTTTGGAAAATAATTTGAAAGCACCTTACACTAAAAAAAAATTCTGAACGCGACGACCAAAATCCCTTGTCGAATGGGAGTAGTCTAAAGGGAGTGAAGTCAGCGACAGATCAAATTTAAACGCTTGCAAATCTTACTCACAAAGGAACTTAAACGTCGAACATTGTACGTACGTACTTTTGATTTTATCGATGTTGTTGCGATGACAAATCCAAAGTAACGTGCTCTCCCTTTGTCCCAGTTAAGATAGGCAAGGTTTTATGTACGTATAGCCACAGTATAATATATAGCTAAAGCAGTAAAGAAACTACGAACAAGCGTTCAAAACGTCGCACTTACACAGACGCACGTCTCAACGAGACCTCTAAGCGGACATGGCAGTGCTGTCAGTGGCGGGTGTCGCGTGGAGACGAATGGTTGAGACGTGCGTCTGTGTGAGTGACTTTTCGAACGTTTGTTCGTAGTTTCTTTACTGCTTTAGCTATATTTATAATGTGGTAATAGCTCTCTAGAGATAGCCAAATTAATTATTGGAAAAATTAACGTATGCTAAAATAAACGTATCTAACTGCCAAGGAACAAACTTTTCAAACGTCTGCCCCATCTAATAAATCCTACTAAATAATACGATAAAAAGCATTTCCTAATTACGCTTTCCCCAAAATACCCGAAGTTTGAAACAGTTTACTTATTTCTAAATTAAGATTGTTAAACATATCTCCGACAACTGGAGACTCTTTCGAAAGCAGTATTCCATACAAATTCAAGAAAGAAAGAAAAAAAAAGAAAGAAAACACGTTTATTTACATATTATATCTTACTAAAGTACAGAACACAAACAAAACATAAACAAAAATGAAAAAAAAACTGCACTAGTGCCAGGTGACGCTAAATGGTCCCAGCTTTGCATGATACTGGTTTTGAGGCCAGCGCTTCTTCCACAGGAACCATTTGGTGACACCACGGCAGGTCACACAACCAGAAAACACAAAAAAAAATACAAAAATTATTAAATTAAAAACTTACACAAAATTTCAACTACCTATATCTAAACGGCGATTTACGTATAGTATTACCAGAGTATTAATATTATTAGGCTGTCTATGTGCTGTCACACTGTCTCTGGTAAAACAAAAAATGTCTGTTAATAATCTGGTTTTACTGTAAATGTTCTTATAAAAATCACTGCTCTTCGCTTCTTTCGCGGCCGCTGCTGAGGACGGTCGAGTCGCCTGCCTCCTGCCGTGAGTTTCACGGGCGATCTGAGGGACGATCTGGTCGTCTGTGAAACCAGCGACTAAATGAATGTGCAGGCAGTTGAATGTCATTTACCCACCTTGACGGACGACGTAATTTTGCCGGCTATTCATCGACTGAGTAGAACTGAATGACATAGCGTTAACAGAATAACATAGCTGGCTGTTACGGCGGTTCCGCGGCGGCCTGCCAGCGAGCATGACTTCGAACGCTGCGATTCAACGGAGCCACGCTGTTTTGTCGCCAAAATAATTAGGATATTGTTAATTTTGTAAATATATGTATTTAAGTCAATAAATTAATTTGATTTGATTTGAAAAATAATATTTATTAATTAATGACAAAGTTAATAATTACACAATTGACAATCTATGGTACAATACGAGTATCCATCTTAAGTTTAAAACAGTACAGTAGTAGTAGTATTTTTGTAACACCTAATTGACAGATTTTTTTTAAATGATTTTTCGATTAAGATAATTATGCTGATATGAAATTGACACTTTGTTTTTTTTATCCAAGGCATCAACATGTTAAATATTGACCAGGAAATTAAATACAAGTAGTAGAAATAAAAATAAATAAAAAAGTATGAATACGTAATAAAAAGGACTTGTAGGACAGCCGGTGTTGGACAATATTCTTAAGTAAAACGTTTAGCAAAACTTCGTTACTTAAGAACGTTACTTTCCGAACATAAAAATAATTATGTATCCTTATCCAAAAGTTATCTTTGAGTTATACTTATTAGGGATTACTTTATAAGTCACTCGCGCTCTCACATAGACGTTATCTCATTACAAGCTTCTATTTTAGATTAATTCTTTTTTAAAAGTTTAATTTACTTAATATTGGCCAATTTCTAGAAAAAAAGTCAAATATCTATATAAAAAATATAGGTTTAAAAGTATCAACTATAAAAAAAAAATACAGGACGGTTTTTACTTCAGGTTTTTGGATTTTTTGTTGTTTTCAACACCATTTTGTTCGTGATTTTCTTAATTTTGAGATGATAATTCCTATTATAATACATTTCGTCACTTCTGGTTTTGTATACTGTTTGATATAATTATCATTTTCTCCTTGCAAATTTTTTTTTACTTTTTTAAAGTTTTTTTTTTCTTTCAAAGATCTTTATTGAAAAGTGGTTCAGTAAAAAGTATTATTTAACCTTTAGTTCTACTTTTTAACGTTTCTAACCCTATCTTCTCTTTTAAACAGCTAGGGACAATTCCTCCCTAGAGCCACCACAATGATCAAATTTCTCCCAAAAGGTTTTCTCAGAATAACAGTATCAAACCCCTGTGACAATGTGATTCAATGCTCAACGAGCAAACCTATTTAGATTAGATTTCACAAGGTGGAGACAGATCCGGGGACAATGTAGGCGTGCGTGTAAGTCAAAAAGGGCTTCTCAACCCGCTCTGTGGTCGAAGATTCACTAAATTGTGATTACTTTTAAGAAGAAACACAGGTAACACAAAATCCAGATATAAAATATAATCGATATAATCAATTTAATATAACATGTGAAGAATGACGACGCGGTTAGCCTCTGCCTATGAAGCTAGCGATCTTTAGTTCGATTCCCGGTAAGGTTAAGTATTTGTGTAATGAGCGCGATTTAATGCCTAAGTCATGGACTCATGGATGTTTCTATTCAAACACACAGATACACAGACTCACAAATACACACTTGAAACTGAACACCCGTCTGTTTTGCGTCTCCCAATCAAAATTACAATTCCAACCACTCAAATAAAACGGAATCTGGTAAATACTTCAGCATTATCGAAACCCTATTATATTCTGTTTGTTGAGAGCTCGAGAAAAGCAGGGAATGGAATGAAATACCAGATGTTTCTAAACAACTGTGCAAACTGACGCCGTATTGATTGAAAACTTTTGTCTCACTTTGCTTCGTTTCATGCTCATGGCTATACTTTTATTAAATATTATCAGATCTTTTAGTACCACCTCAATATTCAGTAAATTTAAAATGAAAAACGATACTGGCACTGGTATGCCAGGCATAAGAAGGAATCGCACCCCCAGTACAACACTGCACTAAGTTAAAATATTTCATTTTTCAGAATAGATGAAAAATCGTTATCTCATGTTATTGCAATAAAAAAAATCGATTTTGAAATTTTTCGACATAATACAGTGTTGAACTAGGGGTGCGGAATATTGGAATTTGAATTCTGGTCAACTCAAGAATTTTGTTACGGGCTTGCATTTGTATATCCTCGTACTGCCCAATGTTCTGTATTAAGAACAAATAGATATAGGACGTTCTGCACGTAAATCAAATTATCCACATAAAGGATGGTTCACGTTACATCGTGCCGGGACCGGAGCACGGCCGGGGCACAGTCAAATAATCTAAGTATGCGTTTGTATGAAGTAATTCATGCTTAACTGCCGCCGGGGCTCGCCCGGGATACGGCCGGGGCACGGTCTACTATGAATAACTCCATTCAAACGTATACTTAGATTATTTCACCATGCCTCGGCCGTGCTTCGATCCCGGCCCGGCCCCGCCCAGTGTAACGTGAATCATCCTTCAAACTGTCATTTATAGAGGACAAGGGGCAGGAAGTGGCTTAAAAATGCTTGGACAGGACGAGGGTCGAGGTAGTGCGAGAGGTCTGAAAATGTCTTTCGGGTTCAGGTAAAGTCGGTGAGAAGAGCTGTAATTGTAATTATAAGAAACATGAATTGTAGTAACAAATGAAAAAAAGGAGTTATTTTTTGGCTATTTATAGCAGTTAATTTTGCCATTCGTCAAAAAAGTACATACAATTACAACGCTGTGCAAAATTTTCTAATCGTCTTAGAGCCACGGGACCCGGTATTCGACGCAGAAAAAAATTCTGATTCCGAATATGTAAAATAAAATTTGGTACATTGTGGGTTACAGCGTTTACGCTTTTTACCGTCGATATAAATATTTTGTTCCTGAGTGTAATGTTTTCTATGAATTTAAGTATGTAATTCTCTATATAAGTACGTTTATCGTAGTTTAGTACCCATAGTACAAGCCTATAGTATAATTTGAGACTAGCTCAATGTGTGTGAGATTGAAAACTCTTCTTTCTAATACTAGTACTATATCTACGTCTAATTAGTACGTTTTTCTCCACGATTCGACAGCCTAATTGACTATTTGCGTGTCATCATCATCATCATCAACAGCCGCAAGACGTCCACTGCTGGATAAAGGCCTTCCCCAAGGTTTTCCACAACGATCGGTCCTCTGCTGCTGTCATCCAGCGGTTTCCCGCGATCTTTTTCAGATCGTCGGTCCACCTTGTGGAAGGCCTGCCGACACTCCGTCTCCCGGTTCGCGGTCGCCACTCTAGAACCTTTCCGCTCCAACGGCCATCGGTTCTACGAGCGATGTGCCCCGCCCACTGCCACTTAAGGTTTGCTATTCTATCTATCTATATATTATATATATATATATCTATCTATATATTATATCTATATATTTGAGTACAAAAGTACAAAAAAACTTATTACATAAGTACAGGATGATGCCAAATAATTTCTTTACTCTGCTTTCATCATATTCTCCCACAGCAATCATTATACAGTCCATCATCATCAAACCGTAAATCATCATTCATAAACAAACAGCGTGGCTGCAATTTCTGGTAATAACCACAATCGTTGTGCGAAATCAAAACACGAGGTTAAATACCTAGGTTCTCGTCAGCTTGACGTTTGATGACCTCATGACGTTTGATGACGTTGGCTGCGGACGACACTGTACCATCAAAATTATGTTAATTTACTAAAGTTCAAGAATTATTTATGTTTTTTCATAAATATCGTATAGTGATAGACATGCTGAGGCACGAAACTGTTTTTGTCGTTATAATGTTTAGTTAATAAATAAAACACTTTTTTTATTTATTTATGCTAACACGATGTTGGACATAGATGATTTACATGTGATTAAATTAGAACTGAGCAGAGTTAAAAAATCATGAATTAATTAATTATCTTTAACCACAGATAAATACATATGCCACTTTTTTGCACAAGCTGTAACCCGATGGTTTCTTACAGTTAACGTGAATTTCACCATACTCTTTCAATTAAAAAAAATGTTTTGTGTTTTATGGCGGTTATACGTTGGTGAGATGTTGTACATTGTATGACTCTTGCTTAAAACCAACATGGCGGTCTTTGTGCTCCGTTTTTTAATTTATTCTGCAAGCTCAAGGCTGCAAATACCTACGTTGCCAACAATAGCAGCTAGGATAAGAAATTATCAAAATACTGAACTATTAACTGGTTTATTTGGATCCCTGATATACGAGTAATATTGTCACATTTATCACTGACGCGACCCGCCCTCGCTTTGGTCCGCGTACTATTATATACGTGAACCTTCCGTGAAAAATTATCTAACTGATGGTGAAAACCGCATTGAAATCTGTTGCGTAGTTTGAAAGATCTAAGCGTATATACAAAGGGACAGACAGCGGGAGGCTTCTTTGTTTTATACTATGTATAGTGATAATACTCGTAATATGACGCCCTATATTTTCATATTTAACTTGACACTAACAGGTTCGCATGGAATGTCGAAATTCCAATATAGTATACATCGTGACGGGAATTTGAAATAAACTATTGTTTTTTAGCTAAGATTGTAGAAAAAATGAAGTTTAACCAAATTACTTAATAAGAAATCATTCCTTCCTAATATAATAAAATAACACACGCACACGCACACACACCCACACACACATATTGCAACTTTATTTTAATTGTAAATCAACTAACACTGTAGGATATTTTCTCCTTTTTTTTCCATAACATAAGTTCTTTCCTGTTTGAACGTAGACTAAGTAGTTATTACCTTTTTGTCCTGAGTTGGGCGTATCCAGCTGCGACACAGTTTTTAACTAATGTGGCTGTTTACGAATTGTTCATTGTGTGAAATTATGTTCAATAAATAAATAATTATTATTATTATTATTAAATGAAGTTAGTGAGGATGTTTGGATAATAGTCCAATCACACATAAACGGCAGAACCTAACCTAACCTAACCCTGCGTACGGGCCCTTAGCCAAGATGCATTACGCTAACTAGCGTTTCTATTCGTTTCGTTTTTAAACCAATCGCGTCACTGGTAGATCACGTGATACGAAGAGTCACAGTTCAAAATGTCATAGTTCATAGTTAAACAAGTTTAATGCCTACATAACATAGAACTACATTACAACCGAACAGTATTTGTCTCATCTTGTATTTACGATTGGTGTTACTGTGTTGCACCATAAACGAAAACTTTCGTAGACAGTTCAAACCGAATGGTGTCAAAGTTTTATAGCGTCTTACTGCTTTTATATAGTTGTTAAGGTGCCTCTTAAAGCTAAGCTAGCAACTAAGTTTTTTACAAGCTTTTATTAATATTTAACTTGCAATGTTGTGCAGGTCAAATCTTGCAACTGAATTTTAACCTCTTCAACGCCATGTCAAATACAAAAGTTGTCACTCACACGCCAATGACAGCTGAAAACCAGAGCTAATTTCAACCTTACGTCATAGACACTCGGGTCTATCTTTCGCTGTCAACCGTGACGGATATATCCGTCGTTGGCGTTGAACCAGTGGTGCAGATATATCCGTCAATGGCGTTAAGGTTAAACCACTTCCCGGTGTCATTGAGCTGAAATTTGGTATACCAGCGTCACTTCGGTGACAATGCATAATATAGGGTACCAAGGAGCTGGTCTGATGATGAAGTCTGAAGGTAGGAACTCCGCCACAAAACAAGACAGCCCCGCCGTGTTTGGGCTCGTTGGATTTGTCTTGATAAGCAGATGGTGACTGTGCAAAAAAATTACAAGAAAAACTGGTATCAAAAATGAAATAGCTTGTCCTTGAATTGACAGAAACTTTTTGTTTCTAGATTATGGTGGTCTGTCCTCATAATGTGGCCTATAATTGTACACCAATTTACGCCACATAAGTAATAAAAATATGTTTAAGTTGGTTATTATTTGAAAACAACTCCCATCAAGACAAAAACACATTTAAACAGGGTTAATGGATAAACATTTTAAACTTGAATCAACTTAAATTCAATAACTCAAGAAAAAAAATTCGACGTTGCCAGCACAACTTTTGTAAGCTGGTTCTTAACCTAGAAAAACAAAACATTTAAAACAACTCATTTATTAATCGAAGGATTATCACGGGGATATTTAGTTACAATTAGATATATAATATCAATTACTTCCGCTTGGTGACCAACCGTGTTACGGAGGTCGAGTGTCAGTCACTCAAATTCACGCTAATATATATAAATATAAATCAATTGCCGCATATAAATTATCATCAGTTGAGAACGGGACCCTGTTACTAAGGGCCTGCGCAAACCGGCGGAGCGCAGCGCAGATCACTTTAAATTTATCAATGTATATTCTTTTCTATTTTAATTACAATAAGGTATAAATTTAGAGCCGCAGCCGCAGAGTAGAAATCCCCCGTGATGCTCCGAGGTCGGTCTCAGAGCATTCAAATTTATACCCTATTATAATTAAAATAGGGAAGAATATACATTGATAAATTTAAAGTGATCTGCGCTGCGCTCCGCCGGTTTGCGCAGGCCCTAAGCCTACGCTGTCCGTCCGTCCGTCCGTCCGTCTGTCCAAACTTTAAAGAGCTGTATCTTTTGAACCGTAATACGTAAAGGATTTTTTTTTTCAGAATATGTGTTATTACGACTTTCCTAACAAGTAAAAAAACATAGAAAGTTAATTAATTTATTGGTTCCCCATACGAAAACGTTTTTTTTTTTTATTATAAAAACGGTAAAACATACAAGCGTCTTTGGTATGATTATAGAACAAACACCAAATACTAAAAACCCCTCAGATAAGGTTGTATGAAATAACATTTTTGGAAAATTGTATCCGTACGAAGCCGGGGCGGGTCGCTAATTAGCTATAACGCCGGCAGGAAATAGTAATCTTAATATCGCGCTCCATTTACGGTATGGTGTCCTTCCATTTGTGCGAAAAACGTTTCGCAAACGGTTTCATTTCGCAACCGTTTCATTTGGCCAAACGCTTTTTTTCCGAAACTGTAAATATTTCTGGATTTATTTCAGGACCATCGTGTAAGTTAGGTTAGGTTAGTTTTATAAAAATCCTGAAGTATTTACAGTTTCAGAAAAAAATGCGTTTGAAAATGAAATGGTTGCGAAATGAAACAGTTTGCGAAACGTGCGGTTGCGAATCATTTGTAAACCTAGAAGCTGTTTTCATTTACCTGTTTTAGCAACCACAACTCAAACTTATGGGCCTACCACACGCGCAAGCTTCACCACAGTTTTGCCTGCGCAAGCTAAAACTGAACACTTCGTGTCTATACAGTTTTACCAACTACACGCTCCGTGTTCCGTGTACAAACCGGCCTGCGCAGGCAAAACTGTGGTGAAGCTTGTGCGTGTGGTAGGCCCATTATAAACATTTTCTTTCACAAATCTGTCGAGATTGGTGTGCAATGAAAGCTGTAAACAAATATATTTCAAAAACGTCTATAAATTAAAAATATAGCATTACTTAGTGAAAGATAAAAATAGCAAACGAAGTGATAACAATGAAGTATTTTCGTCGGGTTTTCATTTTATAACTTTATCTTGAACTTATTTGCAGTAAATTTTTGAGTCTTGAAAATTCAATAGAGATTTCATTGCTAAATACGCTGTCGCTATACAAAATACCCCACTGGTTCCGACGTATTCATTACTGTGTAGTCAAAGAGAAGTTCGCATATAATCGAGAGTAATTAATTGGTCCACTTTACAGTCAAATATAGGTACATCCTGACCGGATATCACTGCACTCGCTTGTATAATCTAGAATGCACGTTTGACGAGTCCTTTGAGTGCATCTGCAAATGTTAGGTTATTACTAAGTGTGGGTTTAAATTTAAGCCACAAAGGATAGTATTCAAATATGTATATTTGGCAACACGGGTGACGGCACCAGTGTTGGACACTTTTAGCTGACAGGCATCAATAATGGACACTTAACTCTTAATTCTAAGAGCATAGGGCTATAAATTGATTGTTGCAAAAAAAAGAATAACTCTTATCTTCTTCAGAATAATAATGTGTCCGTCATTGGTCTTGTCCTACTGGTGGCATCACCCTAGTGACATGAATGCAACGAGATGCATAATAATTGGAAGGATGGTTGAATTTACGGTGTTTGTGTAGTGTCTAACAAATTACCCGACTACGGCGAAATAAAAAGGGGAATTATGATTTTAGCAGTCTAGGTTTGTTAATATGTTCATCTGTTCCCTCGTAGCTCCTCCACTATTCATTATTTTTTGATAATCGAGGTGTCGTTGGCTTCGTTTTAGTAACCCATGTGACAAAGGCTATGTGATTTCATATTAAATCCAACATGGCGGATTTAATATGAATATATAAATATATTTCATATTTTTTTAACTTTTTTTACATATGTACCGACTTTAGAGACAAATGAAAGCTGTTAATGCATAGATTTCGCAAAAGGCATGAAAAAATTGAAAAAAAAAACCGCAGCTTTACTTTGTGCTGAAAACAGCATGATTTGATTGAACAGCAAAATTTATTTTTCCGTGGTCGGGTTTTAGTTATATGTATAACTTTACCTTGTGTTGTTTGTAGACATGACCAAGCTAATCTTAATAAACTTTTGTTTATAGTCTTACTTATTGTTTAATTATTTTTATACATATTTGAAACCGGTGTAGGTAACTGTTGAATTTTAAAAGCGCTCTTCCCTTTGTTTAGCAGAGATTAAACTTATTTTTTTAATACAAACCTCAAAAACAACGTGCTCATCTAGCAAATTAAAATGCCCATTCGTTCTACGTATCACAGTAGCACTGCATGACTTGATAGAGCAATTAAAATTGCCATTTGCCGTCTGTCACCAGCTCAGACTGAGCCCTGGCCAATCAAACCTTCCAGCCACACTAATGGCCACTTAGAGGAAGACAGATGACTAGGTTGGGCGACCTAGAGACCTATTTTGCTGGTGATGAACATTTTATTGGGATTGAGATTGGAGAGACAGGGGCTTTTGGTTGTATGATTTTATTAAGGTACAAGCTTTTACGCACGGCTTTTCTCGCTGGCTAGCCGAAGTCATCCCGACAGAGCGGTATTAACATACTGATATCATTTATATACGTAAACCAACTCAAAATCTATCAATAACAACTGAAAAGATCTTACCGGATTTTCCGGTGTCATAGTGAATTTTTAAAAGTATTTCGTGCGTGAAAAGATCAATTTTAGTAAACCTTACCTCACGTTGTAATTTTGACAGATCAGTTTTTTTTGCGTTCTAATATACCTGTTTAGTTTTGAGAATAGACAAACTAATATTGTTTTAGGGTTCCGTACCTCAAATGAAAAAAAAAGGGAACCCTTATAGGATAACTTTGTTGTCCGTCTGTCTGTCTGTTTGTCTGTGTGTCTGTCAAGACCCTTTTTCTCACGAACGCGTAGAGGTATCTAGTTGAAATTCATATAAAATACTAAAGTTTGCAATCCCTTGGATCAGTGAAAAAATCAAACATCTAAGTCAACGCAAACAAAAAATGCGGCCGTTTATGCTGCATATTTAAGGGAATCTCAAGGGAATCAAAACCAGGGTACTTCCCGTTTACTTAGAATCTTGAAATTTGGCAAGAAGCAATGTCTTTTAGCACAAGTAAAGGAGAAAATCCGAAAACCGTAAATTTGTAGTTAAATCACATAAAAAAAAGTTCCAATATAAATACTGACACTCACTTATTACGAAAGTGCATACTCATTGCATGTCAGTTTATACTGGACTTGTTTATATTGTATTCCCGTGATTTATGAACTATTTACATACCTACAAGTTTGTGCGGAACCCTCGGTGCGCGAGTCCGACTCGCACTTTTTTTATTTTTTTTTATTTACCGATAATAAATGACATATAACAATATCTTAAACAGCGGACAAAACCAACAGTTTATCTGCCGCTGTGTTCACTCCCTAATTGAATACCTACAATAAACTTATATACAAAGAAATGAAAGCACAGTTCCCTATACCGATGCTAATACCCTAGCCGAGTTCCACATCAGCATAGGAAAGCTGCTTTCATAATGCGCTTACAACGGTGTGGATTATTACAGATTCGTTTATATATTTCGGACGACAATCCATTTAAAATATTCGGAAGTAAATATTGCCATATGTGGGCAAATATTCCAGATTTCTAAGATGATGTGGCCTGGAGGTAGTCTTAAGCTGATTTAAGTTGATAATTTCTTCACTAACAATTAACATTTTACTTCTAATTTTACTTGACCGGCTTTTTTAATTTGAGTTACGGCAACTAGCCATCTCGGGACCGGTTAGGACGCCAAAATATGTGCGTGGGAAAACACCTTCTATCCAATTCCTATACAGCGTTTAACCACAATAAATCAATGACGTATTATTATTAGGCTACCTTTCATTCTTTCTTACACTTGAAAATAGACAAGGAGAGGGCTATCATTAACTGACCTTCACCGGCCTTACAACTTTTGTCACTACTAAGGTAAATTTATAGCTACATTAAATCTAAACTCATCAAAAAATTACAAATTCTCTTCAAAAGAAAGTACGTTGCGGCAGAAATGCAGTTTCCAGCGGCTTCAAATTGAAAAATCCTTCCCGCCGTAATTTAATTTTATCTGCATAGTCCGCAATAAATTACAAAGATTTTATTTACTCTTTTAACTGTTTATTGAACGAGTTTTTATGTGAACAGTGTTGCGCCACTGCACTATTTAACTTTAAGATTTTGTTTACCAACTGAATGTTTTTTCATCATGAATATTCATATATTTAAAAAGTCTGACATGAAACAGTTAATATCAAAAAGATAAATAAAATATTTTACTTAAGTATTATTTATTATTATTTTAAATTAGTTTTTTTATTATTATTACTTGTTGTTTTACCGGCAATAGAAATACGCACTGTGAACATTTCAACTGTCTACCTAATTAATACAGGTTAATTACTTTCGAGACGTTTTTGCATTTGTAGTAGTATTTGTATATTTACAGGGATTCTAAAATTTAAATTTAAATTTCATTCTACAGTCAGAAAAAAAAGGTTCGTCACATTTTGAAGAAGAAAATATATTGACAGTCAAAAGTCAGTGAATGTCAAATAAATAATAATTATATTTATTCTTATGGTTTGTAATATTTCTTGTTCAGTGTTATTATTGTAACATTGTTAATTAAAAATGGTTCCGATGTTGAAACATGGTCGAGGTAAGCCTTTGACTTCCCAAACTAAAGAAGTTTTGTATAATTTGTACAAATATTTCCAAAATGAATGCAGTAGCAATCCGAGCAATATTGTGACTCCCGCTTATTTCTTTATGTGCTGACCGTACACAACTACAAATGCAAAAACGTCTCGAAAGTAATTTACCTGTACCTATTACGGTTCGTGAGATACAGCCCGCTGACTGACGGACGGACAGACGGACAGCGGGGTCTTAGTAATAGGGTTCCGTTGGAACCCGAAAAACAAATTATAGGTAGCAAATGAAATAAGTAACATCAATAAAATTACGAATATTTTCTAACTATAATACGACCGGGGCCGTAGCAAGCACTCATAATTATGGCAATGAACTTTGGATCTTTACACATCTTTCAAAAGACTTGTTTTATAAATACCTGTTATTATATTAATTCATTCTGTTCGTAAACGCAATGTCAAGTTCGTGTCCGGTTTTACTTATTGAAGTCAAATATTAAGTAGGTAATTGGTTGATAATAGTTATTGCGCCGCGAATAACATAATTATAATTAAATTATTAACAAAAATAACAGACTCCAAATTATTAAAGAGTTCCGTTCATTTTGACGACCTATCCAATAAAAAATATATAATTGGGCCACATTTTGCGGATATAACGTAACATATAAATTAATGAAAAAAACATGAGAATCGAGAACCGCCATTTTTTTTTCAAAAATAATATCATAACCCTCCTGGCTACGCCTCGTCAATCATGATATAACTGCTAAAAATAATTCAAATTTGCATATTAAAATCAGACTAGCGACTAGTACCTATAATTAACACGTACCCTTACAATTTTCATATCGTCTACATTATCAAATTATCAAACTGAAGTTGAAAACCGCATTAAAGTCCGTTGCGTAGTTTGAAAGATCTAAGCGTACATACAAAGGGACAGACGGCGGGAATCGACTCTGTTTTATTCTATGTATAGTGATGACAGTCGCACGTTTTTGACGAATCATTATGACACCCTATATATGAAAATTGGTGCAACAAACATAAATACACACTGTTAAAATCATTAAACGATTCTTTTGGCGTCGCCCAGTCAGCTATGTTATTCTGTTAACGCATCGTCGTTCAGTTCTACTCAGTCGATGAATAGCCGGCGAATTTACGTCGTCCGTCAAGGTGGGTAAATGACATTCAACTGCCTGCACATTCATTTACCCACCTTGACGGACGACGTAAATTCGCTGGCTATTCATCGATTGAGTAGAACTGAACGACGATGTGTTAACAGAATACCATATCAGATACCTACCTTAATTGTTTATAAACATAATTATCATCTAATACTGCCGGGTTTCCTAAACGAATTTTGACACTGTATACTCGTAACATCAAAGATAATGAATTTGTCCAATCTGCTTATTTAATTTGTGATGAAATGTA
The DNA here is from genome assembly GCA_963241965.1 of Tortrix viridana. Classification (NCBI taxonomy): domain Eukaryota; kingdom Metazoa; phylum Arthropoda; class Insecta; order Lepidoptera; family Tortricidae; genus Tortrix; species Tortrix viridana. The sequence continues at coordinate 1,307,688 of OY725194.1, read as the reverse complement.
CGCCCACGTAATTAGGATATGATATATCAAAGGGCTCTCTTGTTTACTTTAAATTTCAATCTTCTGTCATAGTACAAAAGGTGTATTCAAGAGGGTACGAATTTACCTAATTTGTACTGTCTTGGTTCAAAGTTCCAATTAGTTCTAACCATGCGCGAAGCCAAAAGAAGGGATTTAAGATGAATGTATATGTACGTGTAAGTGGGGTCCATATTGGGTTGCATACATATTGTCATATTAGTCACATGTCATATAAGTCATATGTCACATTAGTCATAATGTGTTTTAAGTCATAATTTTCGCAAGTTATGATGCATTTTTTCCCGACATATTCATGTAATTTCAGCCTGAGAGGGTGTAATGCAACACGAAACAGCTGCTCTACTTATATCAAGCACAAGTTCGATCGTGTATGGTGTACTGCTGCCACCTGTGGGATGGCTCTGCCAAATATCAGCTGAACGCGTTGGACTCGGTGGACCGAAGAGCTAGGAGACTCACAGGCGACGATTCGCTCGTCAAAACCAAACTTTTAAGTTTGGAACATCGGCGTAAAGTCGCTTGTCTTTCGATATTTTACAAGGTGTATTTTGGAGAGTGTGCCCAGGAACTACACGACCTCATCCCACCCTCCACTTTCTCCAATCGGTCTTCCAGACGCAGGGAGGGCTTCCATCCTCATGTAGTCGAATTTCCAT